>CM025794.1:4435809-5917865 GCA_014635995.1 Sarcophaga peregrina
AATGCCTTTTTGTCAAAAGAACCAAACCGTGTCGAAAGTGCCTTGTAAACAGTTTCGTTCGCAATATGCGCCATATTTAAGTTAGAATATTTCGTAAGTATGTATACAGTGCTGTTCAATAAAATAGATTCACCTGCTCTCCAAAAAGTTTACTATATCTAAATCTCTTATACAAGGAAGTATGTATATATAAAAAAGTAACTGCACTTTGTTTATCCTATTCTCTTATGAATATAATCCCGTCACATTTCCAAAATTTGAAGCGTCACACTACTTTAATTTATTGCAAGTATCGATTTGGTTGTGAAAACGGGTATTCAATAAAATAGATTCATTTAGAAAAAATATGTAAATTTTTTAATTTCCATCCCGTAAGTCTGATTGATTTTTAATAATATTAAAAAAAAAAATCAAGTAAACAATAAATAAAATTCACACCCCTCATGGAAGGAGAAATTATGCATAGTGTGAAAACAAAAACCCGTTTGCATCCTCTACTGCCGTTAAAAAGGAACATAAAGTTCATATTTCCACTCCAAGGGTTTTATTAGGAAATAATTTGAAAGCCAAAAGTAGCAGTAAAGTTCCATTGTTGTCTAAAGAAAAGATTAAATTGGCCTATCCGTAAGTGGAGAAATATTTTATGAAACTAAAGTTAAATTGTTTAACTCTGGCGGAAGTAGTTTGACTGTAAGAAGACACCCGAACACTGAACTAGAACAAACTAGGTGGAACATCAGGCCCTGACTTCCTCAAAGTCAAAAATTCATCAAAGGCTTTTTACTTGGGAATTCCCACTTTGTTGACCATAGTCTGCTCCCATAGAGACAAAGTAAGAACCAGAAATTTTGCAGAACAAGAGGACGTGTTAGGTTAGATTACGTGTACTTGTCAATTCTGACAAGTACAGTACTCGGTGGTCGAATTGACCCATTGTACTACGAAACAATGTAGAACAAAGATAAATGACAATCGGATCCTAATTAGAGACATCAACATCATGCACTCAAAGTGTTGATATCGAGTTATTGAAATCTTTTTGGATTCTCTTAATATGATGAGAGGATTCTTATATAACAGGCGGCACAAGAATTCTCTTATTCTCATATCTGCCTTTTCAGTTGTTCCAGGTCTTCAGAAAGCCACGGACCGTGAAAGATGATATTTTAACGATCGGAACTGCTGTAAATAAAATCATTGTTCCATATGTGAAATATTAGCCACTTTCAACTACACTACTGTGAACTTATTCCGAAAAGAGGGTCAGGCATTGCATGTACCACGAAATATCTCCATAGTACAAGGTGGGCTCTGTATGGGACTTCGAATCAATTCACGTTGCCTTGACAATTGGTTCATGGGTCGACGATATCTCAGCACTATTCACGAAACTTTGTAAGAGGTCACTCATCAAAGCTACAAGAGTTATATAACCCGCACGAGAGTTAGCAAAGAATTCTCGGGTTTATTTGCAGTCATCCGTTAAGCCCACCTTATCACTAGTGACAAGGCATGCATTCCTCTCTTTGAATTTCTATTGAGAAAGTTGCATTACCTTCTAGATTAACCACATTAAATTCTTTCTCTAATTTAAAAGCATTTGTGAAAGTTGTTCAAAAACCATAAGTTCCTTGGATCTACATATCTCAACAAAATTTTGATACTAAAACACCAGAATTCACAATTAATTCCAAGTTTGATGGTAAATTTGTCAGATCGATACCAGCAATATCAAGAAATGAATTAAACAAAATAACAAGTTTACGGAATTGGTTGCTGAAGCAACCAAATATTATATCTATGCTCCGATGGTATTCAAGCGGGAATTTATTCAGAAAATGAACAACAATTCCGTAATGTAAGCACGTACATACATAATTGGTCATTACAACCTTCAGTCAGGTTTATTGACCTAGTTTCTCACACTACTTATGTTGTGTGTGTTAATTTTATACACAAGTGACGAGACCTACTTAGTCGTTTAAATACACTACTATCTTCTGTGGATTGGTCGTCTGTACTTATTTCACAACCATATGACTCTCTTTCATTTGACAGGATCTTTGATGGTTTTTATGAGGTATTTTTTAAATGTTTTAGGGAGTGTGTTCCATTTGTAAATAGTCGTTTGGAGCGTTCTGGTCCTCCGTAGACTGTCAAGGTTGAGGAACAAAAAGTCGAGGTTATTTAAAAAGTTTGTTAAATCAGGTACTGATATTGATTATGCTCTTTACTGTAGGGCGCGTGCGGAATATCGTAGAATGTTAGGGTGAATATATGATTAGTCAGGTCAAACTTCGCAAGCGACCCTAAGTCGTTTTACGACTTCGTCCGAGGTAAACCTAAATCATCTTTGTTTCCCACTGAGATGTTTCATGGGGACGTATCATTCTCTAGTTACCTTAATTTCAATTATGTTTGCTGACTTTTTTTAGTCTACTTATAACCAGTTAGACTCGGGTCCTGATCTGAGTAGTGGCTTTTCATATTCTTATTCAGTGGGAAGGAAGTGTCACTATTTCTAATGTATATTCATTTGATGAGGAGTCTGTTATTGAGTCTTTGTTTGGACTGAAACTTACTTACTTGCCGGTTCCTGACGGGGTACCGGCCTGTATTTTAAGAAAGTGCGCTGTTGTCTTGAGTGGTCCTTTGACCTTTATATTCAATGGGCTTCTGAGGGCTGGTCATTTTCCATCTATTTGGAAGAGTTCGTTTATAATTCCTTTGCATAATAGATGCAATTACGAGGGTATTCCCACGTTGATGGAGAAACTGGTGACGGATTATCTCTTTTTAATACGAGATCTTTAATATCCCCTTTCCAGCATGGTTTTTTTTAAAAGGTAGGCCGACTGCCACTAATCTTCTTGACTTTACTACACATGTTTTCAGAGGTTTTCTTGCCAGGGCTCGGACTGATGTGACTTATACTGATTTCAGTAATGCTTCTGATAGGTTTGATCATGGGATTTTCCTTCTTAAACTTTCATCAATCGGTATTCCTGATATTATTCATCGTTGGCTAGGCTCCTACCTCTCCCTTAGGACTCAGAGGGTATTGTTTAGGAATGTATTGTCTAAGACTGTATATGTTACTTCTAGTATTCTGCAGGGTAACCATTTGGGTCCTTTACTGCTTTTATTGTTTCTTAATGATCATCCTTGTGTTATTTCTGATTGCAATATTCTGATGTATGCTGACTAGGGATGCTAAACGGCATCTATTTTTAAAAATCCCGGGATTTTAACATCCAGATAACTTGTACATTATGGGTACACAATAAGATAAACGTGAGCGTTAAGATAAAGGGAAGCTCAACCTGTCCTTAACTTTTAAAGTTCACTTTATCTTTATATGTATGTATATATAGTATTTTTGATATGGTAACTTCAAATATAAACATGAAAAATAAATGCAGTGCATTCGAGCTAACGTGAACACCGTCTAACGTGAACACCGACTAACGTGAACAATCACAGAAAGCTCTATAACGTGAAAAATTTTTTTCACTGTATATAATTTCTAAGCATGTAGACGACTTTGAAGTACATTTATTATGTCAAAGAAATTTGAAGTTAGTTTCTTGCACCCTGTGGATTCTTATGTGAAGTAAATCAGTCGGCATGAGTGTAAAAAAATCTAAATGTTTGGAGTTAAAAGGAAAGGCAGACCTTTTAGATAGTTTGCAAAAAGGAACAAGTGTGCCTAGTTTAGCAAAAGAGTATAATGTCGCTAAGTCAACAATATGCAATTTCAATAAAAGTTGAAAAAAATCAGCAGATATTTTCGTGTGATCACGTTTTGTTTTGTAATGGATTTTAATTAAAATTTTAGTTTTATATTTTAATAATGTAAATAATACTTTATATTGTAAAATTTAATATTTCCTCATGAAATTTGACAATCGCTAACGTGAACAATTTCACTAACATGAAGTCCCTTGGTTTTAATTAGTTCACGTTACCGCGAGTGCACTGTATATTAATAGTTTTTCAAATCAATATGGATATTGGTGTATTTATCATATTTATTTTAAAATAAGAAACACAAAAAAAAAGCTAAAACCATAACACTCAAATTTTATCAATTAAATGAATGAACATAATAAACAAGAAGATACATCGTTGCTATTGCATTTTTTAAATACTTGTTTAACTGAGCAGTGTTATCGACATTACTCCGGGACTGCCATATTTTTGAAAAACTTAAATTTATTTTACCTTTAGGTTGTAATAACGAAAAGAAGTTAAAGGTAACTTTACAGTTCACTTTAGCTAAAGTTTAGCGGGATTTTGTAATAATGGCCTAAAATTTCAATTAAATTTAAATGCATTTAATAATAAGCACCTCTGCTTTGTAGATTTTGAATAATGCCCAACGGATGTATAACAGGAAATATACTGTGTTAAAAATAATGTGAAAATTATAACAAATATTAGTTTGGGTTCTTGAATTTGATAATCAACCGTAACATTTTCACCACTATTTCATTTTTTATGGTAAAATTGATATTGTTAACAGCGTAAAAGATCATTGGTTTCAATATTTGTTATGATGATTTCTGTGCTATTAAAATTGTAATACCAACATATTATATACAGTAGGATCTTGATTATCCGTGATGGTGGGGACCGGAAGCATTCCGGATAAACGATTTTTCCGGGTAATTGTGTACCAATTTTGGCTAGTTTTTTTTAATAGGTATTTTTATTAATTAATAAATGAATAGGTACATATTTATATAAAAACTAAATAATTCAAGGATTTTATAAAGAAAAAAAAATAATTTAGTCAGAAAACAATGAACAGTATATATACTAACAGTATTGTATACTAAAGAGGGAATTCCCCTTTTTCGCTTGTTTGTCCAAAATAATAGAAAAAAATGTTTGCTTATAATCACGGATAATATAGGTAATCACGGTAAAACAATGTAGAAAAATTTTCTTTTTCCGTCCCGGATAATTGATGTTGCTGGATAATTGAATCACGTATAATCAAGGTCCTACTGTGTAAACAAAGTGCTTTTATAGGCTAGACAACAAAATTTTGCATGTAAATTATGTTATAATGTATTTTAAAAATGTTTAAGAAAGGTTGGAGGACTTCGGAATTTATTTTGTACTAGTTTAGTTTTGAATGCTATGTCCAGTATGTTTGTGTATACACTATAATGTGATATAAATCAATGTCCCCCAGGGAAAGAACATCTTTGGCTTTTCAAACACATAGGACACGAACATCAACAATGTTCGTTAAAAAGAGCGTAAAAGTGCATTCAGTTGTTTGTCAGCTTTGAAAGAAAAAGGTTCATGTCCCCTTTTTCGGATTTGAATTATACACCCAAAGAAATATTACAGAAGGATTCAGTATTTACCATTCACTAATAACAACGAGAAATGATCCCGATTTTTAGAAGAATATTTGTCAAGTTAAATACGTAGTCTTTAAGGATGTGGCGTACATATTTTCTATATTTTCCACTACATAAACATATTTTCGGTTACATTTGAAAATATTAGTTACACTTGAAGCTGTTAAGGGCGATATCAGCTGTAGGATTTGAAAATTAAAAGGCCAACAAATATAATTCAAAATCTTCTTTATTCAAAAAGGAAAAACGTCTCTATTCAATTCAAGAGATAATTTTAAAGTAAGGTTAATAAGGTTAAGTAAGTTAAGAAGGAAAAATATAATATGTCAAAATGCAATATGTCAAGAGTTAAACAGTGTGGACAATGCAGCGTTTTTTTATTTCATATCTAACACTTCCTCCAAAGAAAAAACTCTGCATACCAGACTTTGTCCTAAATTTCTGACATACCAATATAAGTACCATACCATAAGTAAAAAGCGAAGGCGATTTGCTTCTAAGGGTTTTGTCAACAAATCAGCAAGTTGGTGTTCTCCATCGATGTGTTCTAGCAGAAGTTCTCTGTTCAAGTACTTTTCTCGAACATAAAAATGTCTAACTTCTATATGCTTTGACCTTTTATGATATTTTGGATTCTTTGCGAGTTTGAACGCACTGGCGTTATCTATATAGAGTGTTGAAATCTGTTCATTACCCAAGAGTTCAAATAAAAGTCGTTTAATCCATATAAGTTCCTTGGTACCTTCACTAGCCGCTATTATTTCAGATTCGGTTGTTGAAAGAGAAATTGATTTTTGTAACTGACTTGTCCAAGAGATGGCTCCTCTTTCCAACATTGCAACAATACCAGTTGTCGATCTGCGTGTTTTAATATCTCCACCAAAATCAGCGTCGGTAAAAACTTTAAGAGGTTTATCATCAGCTTCGTATTTTATGCCATATTTACTTGTGTCTTTTAAGTATTTAAAGATGCGCTTCACATTACTCCAATCCTTTTCTGTAGGATTTTCCATACTTCGTGACCCTTTGCTTACACTAAAAGGAATATCTGGGCGAGTTGCAACTGACAGATACATAAGGCTTCCTATAGCTTCACGGAAAGGCACCCTTTCTTTAACACTTGGGCTATTTGCCACTTTTTCCTTTCCAACCGGAGTTGACACTGCGTTGGCATCATACATATTGAAGCGTTTCAAAATTTTGTTGATATTTTTTTGATATGTTTTCCTGACTTATTATAATCGATCCATCAATATTTCGCTGAATACTCATGCCAAGAAAATTGTTGAATGAGCCAATAGTAATTTTGAATTCGTTTCTCAAAAGGTTCATAAAGCTTTCCATATCCTGTTCATTATTTTCTATAAGTAAACCATCATCTACGTATATAGCTGCATAGAGGTCTTTTGGTCCTTGAATTCGATAAAAAACGCAAGGATCTGCGTTACTTAGCTTGAAGCCAGCTGAAGTCATAAATTCAATAAAGTGTTTGCTCCAACATCGTGGAGCCTGTTTTAAACCATATAGGCTTTTTTTAAACGACACACTCGGCCAGTACCATCTTCAAAACCTTCAGGCTGTTCCAGATATACTTCCTTCTCAAGTGTACCATACAAAAAAGCAGTTTTTACGTCGAACTGTTTCATATTCATACCCTTATTTGCAGCGATGGCTAACAGAGTTCTTATGGAGTCATAGCGAGCCACAGGGCTAAAAGTTTCGTCGTAATCTATTCCATGTTTTTGTACATAACCTTTGGCTACTAACTAACCTTGAATCTAGTTTCACCATTTACTGATGGCTTGATACGAAAAACCCAACGATTTTTTATAACATTTGAACATGCCGGTTGTTGTACAAGTTCCCAGGTCTTATTTTCTTGTAAAGACATTAACTCTTCAAGCATTGCCTTTCTCCATTCTTATTTTTGTGGAGATTGTATAGCTTCAATGTACGACTGGGGATCCTTTTCACAGGTAGGTGAATCTGCAAGCAGAACAAAATCATTTGATGCCATCCATTTCGGTGGGTTCTTGTCACGATTACTGCGTCTAAGTCCAAAAGTTTCTTGCCCTGAGGGTTCTTCATCATTCGGAAAGTTACTTCCTTCGATTATACTATAATTTCGTATTTTATTTCTTCTTTAGTTTTAGATGTATTATCCTCTAAATTTTTATCAATATGACCAATTTTAAAATTTGTACTACATACAGCCTCAGGCTTAAACAAAACATCATGACTACAGACTATTTTATTTTTCGATGGAACCCATACTCTGCATCCATCCTTTTCATTCACATATCCTACCATATGACCAAACACTGCCGTATTGTCAAAATTTGATCGAAATTGTTTCGGAATGTGCACATAACAGCCGGTGCCAAATATTCTCAAATAATTCAAATTTCCAATTCCCCTTCTGTACCATAACTCATATGGAAACTTATCCTTGACCTTTGTCGTACCTGTACGATTCAGAATATATACCGCTGTATGGCATGCTTCAGCCCATAAAAATTCTGGTAATTTTCTAGCACTTAGCATAGAGCGAGCAGCCTCTACCGTCGTTCTATTTTCTCGCTCGGCTGTACCATTCAATTGGGGTGTGTAAGGTGATGAAATAATATGCTCAATTCCCCATCGGCTCAATAAACTTTTAACCCTCTTATTAACAAACTCACCGCCACCATCAGATCGAAATTTCTTAACAATATGTCCGTTTGCCTTAGCCTCATTCAAAAAATTGCCCAGTGCGTTCCAAACTTCGTTCTTATTCCTCAGAAAAACTATTTTTCTAAATTTACTACTTACTTACTTAATTGGCCATAACAACCCGATTAACGGATTTCGGCCTGCCGCAATACATCCTTCCAGGCGCCTCTGCTTCTTGCGCGCCTACGCCAGTTGGTCACACCAATCGATGACAGGGCTTCCTCGACTTGGTCCTTCCAACGGATACAAGGTCGTCCTCTTCGCGGACTTCCGCAGATCCCCGCATCAAATACCCGTTTCGCCGGAGCATCCTCCTCCATTCGAACGACATGGCCGAGCCAGCGCAGCCGCTGGATATTAATACGCTGCACAACGTCTATGTCGTTGAGGAGCTCATACAGCTCACTCTTAGATCGGATGCGGAAATCATCGCCAACTCGCACTGGATCGAAGATCTTACGTAGGACTTTCCTCTCGAATACTCTCAAGGCTGCTGCATCAGTTGCCATGCCTCTGCGCCATAAAGAAGCACGGGTAAGATGAGCGTCTTGTAGAGTATTAATTTTGTCGCACGAGAGAGGTCTCTGCTGCTCAATTGCCTATTGAGACCATAGTAGCACCTGTTGGCAAGAGTAATCCTGCGTTTGATCTCCAGACTGACATCATTTTTGGTGGTAACGGCGGAGCCAAGATAAATAAATTCCTTGACTGTATCAAAAGTATAGTTATCGGCCGTAATCTGAGAATCAATACGCCGCACGTCTCTGCTTGTCGACAACATATACTTTGTTTTGCCCTCATTTACTGCCAGACCCATCTTCTTAGACTCCCGTTCAATAGCGCTAAAGGCAGCAGTAACATCTCGCTTGGTACGCCCTATGATGTCGATGTCGTCAGCGTACGCAAGCTATTGGACACTATTTTGAAAGATAGTGCCATTGCGATGCACTCCTGCCTTTCGCAGAACACTCTCCATGACGAAGTTGAAGAGGTCGCATGATAAGGGGTCGCCTTGTCTGAAACCTCGCACGGTATCAAAAGGTTCGGAGAGGTCCATTCCTACCTTGACGGAGCTGCAGGAATTGCTCAACGTCATTCTGCATAGCCTTATCAGCTTCGCATGTATACCGAGCTCAGACATTGCGGCATAAACACGATCCCTTATGGGGCTATCGAAGGCTGCCTTATAGTCGACAAAAAGATGGTGTGTGTCGACTTGTTTTTCGTGGGCCTTTTCCAGGATTTGGCGCAGTGTGAAGATCTGGTCTATGGTGGATTTGCCAGGTCTGAAGCCGCACTGATAAGGTCCAATCAGTGTTTTGACGAGTGGCTTCAGTCGTTCACACAATACGCCTGTAAGAACCTTATATGCGATAGGGAGAAGGCTAATACCCCTGTAGTTGGCGCAAATTGTGGGGTCTCCCTTTTTCAGGACAGGACAGAGGACACTGAGGTTCCAATCGTTGGGCATACTTTCTTCTAGCCATATTTTGTAGATGAGCTGGTGCATGCGCCCTACCAACTCATTACATCCGGTCCTAAACAATTCAGCGGGGAGGCCATCAGGACCTGCCGCTTTATTGTTTTTAAGACGCGTAATCGCGACTTTGACCTCTTCATAGCTAGGCAGCGGAATCTCCACGCCGTCATCATTGATCGGGTTCTAAATTTACTATAGTCATCTTTAAAACATACATAGTAACGGGATCCACCTAATGAAATTGTTCGCATAGGTCCATTTACATCAGCGTGTATTAAATCGCCCACTTCCTCAAATTGGCTAGGTCTATTCTTAAGGGACAATTTATGCATTTTTCCCAAGGCGCAACCATCACAAAAATCTTCCTTATTATCACTGACATTCATATTAATTTGTTGTAATATTTGCTTTACATACCTTTTATTTTGATGAGCAAACCGTTCATGGTAAAGTTGCAAGGTTTTATCTTCCTTGAATAGACTTACTTGTGCAAAAAATTTTACAATTAAAACACGCATCGCCAAGATATACAATTCTCCACTTAGGTATCCTGTTGCAGCCAAGCTTCGATCGTCTTTTCTTATTATTTTAACACCATTTTCATCCAATATTGTTTTAAATCCATTTTTGGCTGCAGATTTTACCGAAAAAAGATTTTGACTTGCATCAGGAACATACCAAACATTTTCCAATCTTGCTGTCTCCCAGTTGTTCTTGCAAAACACCTCAACCTGCACTACACCATGTCCATACGCCAACATTGTAGCATCTTGTTTTCCTAAGAAAATTCTTTTAGGAACATCAAACTTTGTGTACGACTCAAAATAATGTTTATGCGGTGAAATGTGCCTAGAAGCGCCACTGTCACAGCACCAAATATCTGCACCAGAGACATCATAGCTGGCATTTAGACTGTAGGTAATAAAAGCATTGTTTTTCGATTTTTGACCAAAATTATTCATTTCGCCAGTACTTGAAGAGTTAAGGTAACATTCTGCTGCCCAGCATCCAGTTTTACCACATTTATGACAAGGAAACTTTTGCTTTGCACGGACCATTTTATTTGAGTTTCTACCTTTTTTGATGGATAATTTATTTTTGTTTTTTACATCTTTCACCACAAAAGCTGTTTCATTTACTAGCGATTTATCTGATCTTAATTCACGCGTTTCTATGGAACATAATTTTTCAATTAGAAGATTTAACTTTTGTTGGTCCGTAGGAATAATATCCCACAAGTCTTTAAAATTATCATATTCTTTTCCCAGTGTTGATAATATTCTACCATTTAGCATTCTCTCAGATAATTTATTTTCACCGTGTTTTTCCAATTCAACATTTAAATCAGCAAACAGTTTTTGCAGTTTTGCCACATGAATACTAATTACTTCTTTTTCGTCTCTCTTGGCCTGAAAAAAAGATTCAATTAACATATTTAACCGCTGTGTACTGCTTCGTTCAAAACGAGCGGAAAGCTTTTCCCATATTTCAAATGCATTTGTACAAGTCAATACCAATTCTGCCGTGACGCTATTTAATGCACTGGCAATAATACTTACGGCCTTTGCGTCATCCTGCTGCCACTTCTGTACTGCTGTCTGGCTTTTAGGAGTTGTACCTCTTTCGGGACATATTCTTTTTCCTTTTATTATATCTTCAAGCGCATGTGCTCGAAATACCATGTTGATGTGCCATTTCCATTTTGCCCAATCATCAGGACCTGTTAAGGGCGATATCAGCTTTAGGATTTGAAAAAAAAGGCCAACAAATACAATTCAAAATCTTCTTTATTCAAAAAGGAAAAACGTGTCTATTCAATTCAAGAGATAATTTTAAAGTAAGGTTAAGTAAAAGGAAAAATATAATATGTCAAAATGCAATATGTCAAGAGTTAAACAGTGTGGACAATGCAGCGTTTTTTTATTTCATATCTAACAGAAGCTATTACTAACAATTTTCCTCTGGGCTATACATATTCTTTTCACGGTTACAGACACATTTTTATCATGTTCTCTTTGTGCCGAAGTCTAGTTATGAATCTCGATTAGATAGAAAAATTAAGCGCAAACATCTTTACCTTCTTAAAATTAGTAGGTTGTAGAATCCAAAAGCTCCAAAATTCGTTTCGAAGGACAGTGAAAATCTGGACGTCTTCAGTTCAAAATGAAATGGCAGATAAAAGGAAAAAAATTATTTATTGGAACAGCTACACTGCCAAATTGTAAGGCTTCACAATTTATTTCAAATTACATTTTAATTTTATTTTTTTTTTTGTAAAACCAGCACTGTTTAGAAAAGGTGGAGAGTATTTGCAACGATTTAACTAATTATAACTACACCTTCAAAGAAATATAGTCAATTGGCATGAGGAAAAATTAAATCAATCTCTTGAGGACTTAAGAAACGAACGAATTAGGAAATAAAATTATAAATGCAAACGATCTAAAATTACATGAAAATGTTAACTGCCTTAACAGTTTATAACTTGTTATTGTTATCAAACAGTTCCGTTTATGTTACTAGGGATGGGAAGCGCCGACATTTAGATATAAACACTGAATTTGATTTTTATGGCGGATGGCAATTATTGTGCCTTTACTTTAAAGTAAACGACCGGAAAGGCCTCTTATGACATTTTATACGATATGAGTCTTGACATTTGTAAATTAAATGGAGGAATGGACTATTAATTAAATGGAGATGGGGAAGAATGTTATCTTCCTGCAATACAATACATTTACAGATTTTCGACAACATTATGAGAAAGATGACGTTGTATTAATTTATTCAAATAATATATTTTTTTTGACTACAAATTAAAGAACACATTCAAATTTTGTCTTAAGAAGAACGAAATCTATTTAATTAGTAAATATTCTTTCGATTGCAAATAATTTAGGAAACAAGTTTTATTATATATTCAATCTCTTTAATATTAAACTGATATAATAACAAACATTTAAAATGAATTAACTTTCGAATTAAACAACTTTTCATAATTATTGACTATACCAAAGGAATATTTACAGACAAATATTTATTCGGCATGAAGTTGTCACCCACTGACCACGAAAAATAAAACAAATACACCCAACTCTTTTCTTACACGCTAGATACGTTCCTCTGAAATCCGTGTAAAAAAAACCGTGTAAAAAAGAGGCGTTTCCTATAGTAAAATGTGGGATATGTTCCATGTCATCTGAAAACCGTGTAGGATGAAATGAAGAACTATATTTACTTCGAAAACCCGTGTAAAAAATGTTGAAAACTAAAAAATTTCAGAAATGCATACAAATTGTATGTTCATATGGCATGTTATTCAGCATTAAAACTTACAGGTGAAAAATTGGTAGAGCAAGCAAAAAAACAAAAGAAATCTGTTAATCAAGAATTAAGGACAGAAGCTCCATAATTATTTGTCGCTACTTGATAACAAGCGCAATTGTTTGCGACGAAGTGCACTAAAGTCGGTTTCATCACTGGAGATATCCATCACATCATTATCGAATGGTGACTTTCGTCCGGTAATAGAGTTTTGAACTGTCGGACTACTTTGCGAAAGGTCTTGCGCCGTTGAATTTTTTATTAAAAAAATTTTTATAGAAAGTTGAACTTCTGGTTTTTGGGATTTCCCAGTTACTACTATGTATGTTGATTTCAGCAATGGTGCCAAGTGTGGTAAAAACAAATATAATTACAAGACAGTGATTTTAAAACCGAACTAGATTAAAAATATTTTACAAAAAAATTTTTTTTTTAAACCGTGTAACTTCAAATCCGTGTAAAAAAAGAGTTGGGTGTACATAATTTAGAATTTGCTTTTAGTAATAGTTTTATAATATTAAAGATTAATTGGTAATACATTAGCACGTATATTATTTCAAAAGTTTTACGAAAGAATAGATTGTCATTGTAAAAATTGATTTTTAAATATCTGCAATATTGAAGTCGCCGTAGTCCAGTAGGTTGTATGTTGGCTTATTAGACGAAAAGCCCGAGTTCTCGAATTCTAGGTCAGACATCAAAACGAAAATACAAAAAATATTTCTTCGGCGATTTCCTCTCAGCAGATTTCTGGAAAAAACTCTGAGAATAAATAAAATTATCATGAAAAGTTTCTCAAAACAATCTGTCGTTCGGAGTCGACTTTAAACTGTAGTTCTCGCCACTCATGTGTAAAATTAACGCACACAACACGAATGGTATGAGAAGCTAGGAAATTGTACAATGGATCAAATTCGACCTTCGGGTATACTGTACTTGCCACAGTTGACAAGTACACGTCCTCTAATCTAATTTAACCTAACCTAGGTAGGCAAAGGAATGTGATGCGCTGGCTGCCAAGTCATATTAAAATTTTCGCCAATGACTAAGAAGAAGAGGTAATGAGAAGGGAAGCTTGGCACCACTTTCATGATAATTTGCCTTATCAAAACTAATTTTATATAAAAGTACAATGTTTTTTTTTACTTAACATTAATTTTCTTTGACTTATTTTTTGTTATTTGAAACATGAATTGTTTTTGGAGTATAATACAGTACAACTTCGACAGTCCGGTTATGCGCCAGTCCGGACACTCCAATAATTCGAACGCTTCCACATTTCGCACAACTTGAAATTTTTACCTCTACAATCCGAACAAACTTTTTTATGGAAGAAAAAAAATTTTAATTCCCGTTTTTAACTCGCATATTTTGTTATTCATACTTCTATTTATAGTACATTCGGTACATTCTTTCATACCAAATGTCATTCATGTCTTTAAATAATAAATGCGAACATAAAACACTAACTTTAAAGGGAAAGTTTGATATTTTACAAAGTCTTGATGAAGGAAAAACTATTAGGCACGTTGCCGACAAAGTCCATGTTCCTAAATCAACGATTTGGGACATTAAAAATAATAAAGAGAAGATAAAACAATTTATTTCGAATACCTATAATTGGGCAAGTGGTGCAAATGAATTTTCATTAGATTTTCCGATGAAGATATAATACAACATGCTAAACGAAAAGAATCGCCAGTGCTGCTCCCAGACTCTAAAGACGGCTTTGTAGAAATGGTTGCAAAAACAAGGATATCATTTTCAGTTTGTATTCAGTGGGCTGAAGTCGCCGCAGTCTAGTAGGTAGTGTGGTGGCTTATTACACGGAAAGCCCGAAAAAAAATATTTCTCTGGCGATTTCCTCTCAGTAGATTTCCGGCAAAAACTCTGAGAGGAAAAAAAAAACTGCCATGAAAAGTTTGTCAAAAATCTGTCGTTTGGAGTCGACGTAAAACAGTAGGTCCCGCCACTCACGTAGTAAATTAACGCACACAACTAGGCCGTAATCCTGACCTAAGGGTTTGTATGTATGTATTCAGTGGGCTGAGGAGAATAATATAGATATGCAGGATATTCTAATGTTGAAGAGTCTAGAGTAAAAGGCGTAAATCAACCACCTTAACAAAGTTAGTGAGCACAAGATAACTTTTTTTTTTAATAAATCATAGTATGCATATAATTAATTCACTTGCAAGTATTTCAATAATTTAATATGACAATTTAATGTTTTTTATTAATCATAGTATGTACATACTAGAGGTGTGCACAAGTCATAAAAAATTGCACGCTTTTGCATTTTTCTCAAGACCGAATATTGATTGTAGCTGCAATTATAAATAAGTGTGAAGCAAAGATAGAGTACAAAAAAAAAAACAACTGCCCTCGTAAACCATTGTACAACAGTATAAAAGAGAGTTGTGTGAAGAGTGCAACAAAAATATTGTACTCTTCATAAGTCATAACCTGCATTTCTTTTTTTGGTCTCGGCAACCGAACATCTTCGTGGACGCCAGCATTACCAGTAACTTTTTTAAACTTTTTATTTCTGGGGAAAACCTTTTTTACACTACTGATATATGATAAAATATGCTCTTACAACGCAAAGCATAGTTCCGTTACTTCACAGGCAAACGAGTGCTGTTGTATACATTGAATAAATGAGAAACACACATTTCAGTGCACTCGTAAAATTAAGAGCAACAGAAAAGAGTACACTACAGTATTGCATTCGGTGAAGGCTAAGCTAGCAGAATGTCTTGTGCACACCTCTAGTACACCTAGTTTCTCATATGTACATATGTATGTATTTAATTCACCTAAATTTTTTATATAATTTTCACTACATACTATACTCCGGACAAATCGATAATTCGGACGTGCCGTATGTGTCCGGATTGTCGAAGTTCCACTGTATAATTTATTTCAAAATTATAAATTCAAAAAAAAAAATAAATAAAAAACTGGGACCAATTACTAAAATCTAAAAAAAAAATTGCCTGTATTTTTATGATAATTTGCCACATAAAGATTAATTTTAATTGGAACTCACTTTAAATCAATAAAAAAAGCCCTATCTCTATATAATTTTCCAACAATTCGAATACCAAAAAACGCAACGTTAAATTACTCCTTAAAATCAACCGAAATTCAAAAAATTATTTTATGATTGAATTCCTTATTTATTTTTAAAAAAATCACAACTAAACTTTTTTTATAACATTTTTGCTTTAGATTTTATTAAGCTTCTTCCTTCTCCTGTAAAGTATTGAAAATTTAAGATACGACCTTTCTGTAGTAAGCCATCGTCGACATTTGTTAATTTATAAATATTTCCCAGAACGTTTAGAGTCGTTCCAAGAGTACTAGAGAAATAGACGCTGTGATAGTTATGCAAATGATGTAGCCAACATTTCAGCATCATTCATTTTAATGGACATAATATGACATCTTGCATACATATGTACGTACATAATTGGTCATTATGACCCTTTATTCAGGATTATTGACCTAGTTTCTCACATCACTTATGTTGTGCGTGTTAATTTTATACATGAGTGGCGGGACCTACAGTTTAAGGTCGACTCCGAACGACAGATTGTTTTAAGAAACTTTTCATGGCAGGTTTTTTTTACTCTCAGAGTTTTTACCAGAAATCTGCCGGGAGGAAATCGCCAAAGAAATATTTTTTGTATTTTCGTTTTGTTGTCTGGCCTGTGGCTTGAACCCTGGCATTACGTCTAATAAGCCAACACACTACCTACTAGAGTACGGCGGCTTCATGTATGCAAGTATGTTTTAATTAGACGGATTATCCAAAAGTTGTATGCATTTTTAAATGAAATTGAGAATAGAAATATTCTTAAATTTTACAAACCTATGTATGTATGTATGTACATATTTTCGTCTGTATGTGTGGAGATCAGACCACCTTTTTACCAAAAGCCCAAAGTGAAGTAATTTGAACGTAATCTTTCTCTAAAAGCATAGAAGCAGATAAATAGTGAAAGCAAAACTTTGTTTGCATATGTATGTATGTATGTACATACATTCAACAACAATGAATCTTTTGTTCATATTTGCAAGCATATACCTATGTATATATGTATGTATGTACTCGTATACAATAATAAAATCGAAAGCATGACAAAACAAATAAAACTTGCTAAGCAAACTCAAACCTAAACTTAAAAGACGGTAGAAAAAAAACAAAAAACAAAAACAACTTCAAATCGAAATACAAAACCGTAAACATAAGAAATAAACTGGTTTGACCGCAATCGTATCATAATACAAACAAATAAAATATATAAACAAACAAACAAATAAATAGACAAAGAAATAAATAAGCTTAGCTTATGACACGTACTGTGTTGGCAGAAACTATACATACATACATTGATATTTATGTACATGCATACATAGGAACAACAACGTGCATACAAAACGAGAGTAACTGAGTGAGTGAGCTCGCGTCTTGTTAGCCAATATTTTGTTCTTTGAATTACGTTTTCTGGTTTAAAACAAGTAACAAAATTAATAGTTGCGGACGTCTAAATACGCTACACTATGCATACATACATGTAAATATAATAAAAAGAATACAATGAAATATGTTTATACAGTATTTCCTCGATTTACGTTGTTTCCATTAACCTCATCAAAAATTTTGTTCTCTTCAACTTCGATTTACGTCGTTATTCGATTTACATCGCCACTGTTGTTTATAAACCAAATCATTGGAATTCCCTCTTTAAAAAAATTCAATACGTAGAATAAAAATTAAATTATCATATTTTTATTGTAAAATGTACATAATCCAATGCATCTGGAAGTCGCCGTAGTCTAGTAGGTAGTGCGTTGAATTATTAGCCCCAAGCCAGACATCAAAACAAATTACACAAAGTATTTCTTCGACGATTTCCTCTCAGCAGATTTCTGGCAAAAACTCTGAGAGTAAAAAAAACCTGCCATGAAAAGGTTCTCAAAAGAATGTGTCGTTCGGAGTCGATTTTTAACTGTAAGTCTCGTCATTTATGTATAAAATTAACACACACAACATAAGTGGAAACTAGGTCAATAATCCTGACGGAAGGGCTGTAATGACCAATTATGTATGTCTGTATCTGATAGTATGAGTTATTTGAAATTCGATTTACTTCATTTCGATTTACGTCGCCTTTTTCCGGAACATTCTACGACGTAAATCGAGCGAATACTGTATATGTATATGATGTATATACATATGGAGAATTGTATGTAACATTTTATTACAATCAATAAATAGGAGATTTTTTTAAGGAAAATAAGAGAAAACCAAAAAAACAACCATCTTTAATACAAATTTAAACAAATTAATTTAAGTAGATAAACTATCAAAGTTAAGAATGTTTTTAATTATAAAAATACAATTAATTTTGTTTTTACACGGTATGTTCGTTCCAGAGAAAATCATGTAAAAAGGCATGAAGTACATAGAAAACACGGGGATTGGTTCCATATCCTTCAAATTTGTTATTAGCCGTTGTGAAAGCGAGCCATACAATATTTCAGATCAATTCTCAACCGTGCTATATCAAATATCACCGTGTAAAAATAGAATCCATTTTTTTTCTAGACCGCGTTATTGCAAAACCATATTAAAACGCACCCAATATACGTATCTTCTGAACTCTGTTATTTTACAGTTTTTTTTTTGTTATTTATTTAATGTCAATAGACACATAGATTGTATCGTTACTGACTATGTGCAATATACAGTCAAACTCGTTTATAACGAACTCGGTTGTAACGAATTCTTGGTTAAAATGTGCTACTTTAAATAGTCTCAGTAATTAAATTTCATACATTTTACCTTTTTCATAACGAACCCTCAGAAATAGCTTTGAAGTGTGGCAATAGTCTTTACTTTTATTTAATATGGCAGTATTTAAATATAACTCAGAATCTTTAATCAGCTGATAGATAAAAAGAATTAACACATATTTTTGGATTTTAATAAAAAAAATACTTTTTGTTTTTAATAAATGATAAAAATTATTTCAATTTTATATTTTCTTCCATGACTTCACCCCGTTTATTACGAACTTTGCATATAACGAACTATATTTTCAGGTCCCTTGGAGTTCGTTATAACCGGGTTTGACTGTATATATATATATAATACAGTTTTACAACAATTCAATAAAACTTTAACTAACAATTCAAAAATATGGTTAGGAGTTTTTTTTTAACATCTTTACCCTAAGAGGAATCAACTAGAGGTATCAGATACCATTCATTAAAGGTTTTACAGGCTTGTCGAAAGGAATCATTATTTTCATAGTCTGATCTGTAGTAATTCGGTGATAGCCGTTCAAAATTACGTGCAAGGCGCACAGTACCATTGAATTTCAATCGATTGAACGGGAACTCTGAATCAACATCTCCTCATATTAATCCCAGAATAAAAAGAATACTCATCATGGAGCGACAACTTTTAACCCTTTGCACTTCTATGTCACACTGGAGGTGACAATACTAATTTGCTCGTCAACTCCTATGTCACACTGGACACTGACAACACTAATTTACTCTACAACTCGCATATTAGTCAATAAGTTTCTGGGGGGGTACTTTTGATCTAGCTAATCATTACGGATCAATCTATTGTTTTTTAAGAAAATCAATTAAATCGGGGCGTAAACTTTTTTATTGGGGGTTTATAAACAAGTGCCATTATTTCAAACATTTTGTATAAAATTTCATACGTAAGTTAGTTGTTTTCTTAGTGGGAGATTTCAGACAAAGGACTAAAAAACGCGGGCGACCATCAACGTTAGATGTGTAACGATTGTATGATCTGTTCTAACAGATAAGTTAAGATTAAAAATGTAAAAGATTACAACAATTTAAAGACTTTATAATAGTAATAGTAATAGTGAAATAAATGTAATACAACGTTTAATTCTATCACTTTAATTTATTGTAATTTATTCAACTAAAATAAAATACAGTTTGACAGATACCGAGGTTGAAAATTAATCGAGTGCAAAGGGTTAAGAGTTGGCAGTTTAATCAAAGCTAGTCTGCTCCGATATGGCGGTAATTCATAGCAGTTCTAACCAAGACCTCGTAAACAGAAAATTTAAAATTGTTTTTGCACTGACTCAATGCTATTTACCTGATCGGATCCCATATGATAGAACCATACTCCAGGATAGAACGGTCGCGAGATATAAATAACAATTTTGTTAAATAACGATCAACAAATTCCTTAGACCAGCGCTTCATAAATCCAAGTATGCCAAAGGCCTTATTCACGATCATGGATATGTTTTGCCGAAAGTTGAGTGATCCAAGGTCCAAAATAGTTTTAACTTTATCGAAACTAGCATTCTCAACACTATAGAAGGTATTAATATTTGAGTGTCTATAAAATGTCATGTGCTAACACTTTTTAAGATTTTTATTCCAACAAATTCTAAGTAGATCGAATCCTTTAACATTGTTAAAAATGGTAATGCATAAGAGTGAGTACATCAGTACCTTAGAACCCAAATCAATTAAGAGAAGGTCATTAATAAACAATGTGAATAAGATTGGGGCCAAATTATTGCCTTGATGTACACCAGTTTGCACTTTAATAATTTTAACTTGTTAAGTTCTTGATAACTGATATGAACTTAACCATTCTACAGCAGAAACACTAAAGCCAATGAGTAATAATTTTTGCAATAAAATCTTAAGATTTGATTTTATCAAATGCTTTACTAAAATCAGTGCATATCACCCTGAGCTTAGAGCACGGATTTTAATTTGCTTAGACGACACAATATCGACTATTGTGCAGTTTGATTTGTTTGTATGCTTATTTTAATTAACACGTTGACTGCCAACTACGAGATAACTCGTAGATTGCGTTCTCTGTTAGGACGCTAAACTACGAGTTATCTCGTCAAGGTGTTAAATAAATATATATCTAATAAAAACTATACATGAGTAGCTTACACATAACAGAATTACAAAAATTTGTCTACATTTGAAGAAACTACATATTTAGGATTCTGTGCACACTTAATTGATATTAATTAATAATTTGTTTTTCCCAAAAATTCATTCGCAATTTTTGCAAAATATATGAAAATTAGTTCAGAACTAAAAGGGTTAAAAGAAAATGTTCTGAAATTATAAGCCATAAATAAATAAATTTTCTTTTGATGGAAATACACTTGAAAAATTACGTATAAAAGTACTTTGAAAAAAAAAATTATTAAAAAAGTATAGTCACCCTAGGCCTCGGTTCAAACCCCAGGTCAGACATCAAAACGAAATACGAAAAAATATTTCTTCGGTGACTTTCTCTCACCAGATTTTTGGCAAAAACTCAGAGTAAATAAAAATTGCCATGAAAAGTAGCTCAAAAAAAATCTTTCGTTCGGAGTCGTTTTTAAACTGTAGGTCCCGCCACTTGTGTATAAAATTAACACACACAACATAAGTAGTGTGAGAAACTAGGTCAATAATCCTGACTTAAGGATTATAATGACCAATTGTATATATATTAAAAAAGTACTTTTTTAAAAAAATTTTCAATCTTCTTTGGGAAAATGCAATTTATAATAGGGAACGTAATAGATTTAATGATGTTCTAAGAAATATCTAAAAAAGAGTAGTGCCCTTATGAATGTGCTACATACGAGTACTATATGGTTTAAAAAGAAATCTGACTTAATAATAAAAAAAAACTTTTAAACTTTTCAGCTTATGGAAAAATATTCTGACTCGAGAACTTTTATCCTTTCAAGAACATTTTTAATTAGAATTGGCTCAAACCTAAAATTGAGACATTTTCCGATAAACAATCAGTACCCATCAAAAATTTTAGCTAAAAATTAATTTGAAAATATATATACGAGTACATACATATACGAAAAATGTAACTCGATAACTACTGAAAAAACTTCGCGTCAAGTCAAGTTTACCTCATCCAACCCCATAGCATATTAAGTCAAATAATATTTATATGTATGACCTATCCCTCTCCTTTCTAAATTTTGGACATCAGTTCAGAAATGTTCGCGTAATCAATAAATTTGTGCGTAAAGTCCAAAAAACCAGTTTTTGTCAAATAAAACAAGTTTAGACAAGTCCAAGTTTACCTCATCAAATCTCTTAGTATATTAAGTCAAATAATAGATAAATGTATACCGTTTTAAAGGTCCATCTCTCCCCTTTGTATCTAGATTTAAATTTTGGACTTTGGATCAGAAATGTTTGAGTAATCCAGAAATTTGTGCTGAATACAAAAAAAACAGTTTTTTTTAAATAAAACAAGTTGGAGGGTTCGAGAAAAATAAAAAAAAAGTATTTTTGAATTCTACTCAACCCAGTGAATAACATGGACATGTAGTTACTCGGGTGTATTTTCACTGTAGCACCGATATAATTTCTTTAATGTAAATTCGGATAGGGTAAATTGTGAACTCGTCAAATTTGCAACAGTTTTTAAGAACTTTTTCTATAATTTTTTTCTTTTTTTTTACTTTATTGTTAAACTCCATGACATTGTTCTCTATAATTTGAGGAGCGAATATTGATTTCTGTTATGTTTTAACAGTTTCTAACAAAGCAAATGGTATTGTTGTTTTCATTGTTGTGAATAGATAATTCTAAACAATGATTTGCCCTCAACCACTTTATTAAATGCCATTAACTTAAGCATCAGTGCAATAGAAGTGTGCAACTATATAATGCTCGAAATACGACCGGCGACAGCAATTCAAAATATTTTTCATGGCCTCGTACAATTTATGCAGTCTTTCTACATCAAGCATGTGTCTATAAACACTTATGTATGTATGTATGTACAAAGCTATGTATGTATGGAATTAATCTATATGTACTTCTATTTCGCTTATAATCGACATTTTGTTCCTTATTTTTTTCGTTTATTGAATTTTAATTACCAATTTCATACATACACTGGTTGAAATAAGTCACCGCACACACGACAAAAACTCTGAGAGTAAATAAAATTGCCATGACAAGTTTCTCAAAAATCTATCGTTCGGAGTCGACTTTAAACTGTAGGTCCCACCGTTTATAAGTGGTGTGAGAATCTAAGTCGTAATCCTCACTGAAAGGTTGCAACTACCAATTATGTATATTTTATAAAGTGCACAAATATTACAGAATTTATTTCCACATATGAAGTGTTTTCTATCCTAAACTATGTTTAGGTTATGCCAAAGAATATGTTAATAAATCAGGTTACGTTTTGGTAAATTTACTGACAAGAGCCTATTTAAAATTTTTGGATCAAATTGCAGACGATTTGTGTTACGGGAGTGGAACCACTGCGTTGCAGTTAAAGAACTTTAAAACAGCCGTCAAAAAATGAGGGCGGATAATAATGGCCGCTATTGTACCCCACTAAATCCTCTATTTGGGGAAATAATTTTTAAATGAGCGCTAAAAATTTAAACACACTTTTACATACATTCACAATAATGATTCGAATCATTTTTATCTAAGTGTTGTGGAAGAATGATTTGTATACTAGTACAATGGTATAAACTACCGAAACTTTAAATTCAGACTCCATAAAGTTTTTATGGGGCATTTTGGAAAAACCAAATTTGTAACACACAGTAACTAATAAGCAAATGACCTAAGGTGAATAAGGTTGTAGCAGAAGTCTGGAATGTTGAGACAGACATCACACAAAAACTGGATTTTTCTATTAGACAAAAAAAAAAAACCAAAAAATTGTTAAATGCTAAATGACTTTAAACCCGATATTAAAATAAAATTTAAAATAAATAAATTTAAATGTTCATTGTTGTACGGAGACTTTTTAGTTAGCATTTTGGATTGTTTTTTGAGTTCTTTATATAAAAAATAAATTAAACTCTTTAAAAAAGTTTCTAATTCTTTTTTTTTTTTGACACTGGCGCATAAATAAGGCTAAATTTTGACCGATGGCTGAATTATGTTTGTGTTTATACTGTGCTCTGATTTATGACTTATTCGCAAACACCTACGACTTAAGAAAATGTCTGTCTAACAAGGTCAAATCGTATAATATCGCTGACAAGTTCGCATCACCACCAAAGGAGATCATTATGCAGAATATCCAATCAGGCAAGAGCTGTGTGACAGGTGTCCAGGTCATTCAATTTAGACAAAAAAAAAGTTGATAATTAGTGCTTGCCGTTGACAGTGATGACCAATGTCTTTCTCAAGAATGTACGTTGACGGCGCCAGCCTGAAATCTTCATTAAACAGTGACTTTTTGATAACAATTCTGATTAAACCAATGTTTTGTTCACGTTACCACGTTCAAATAGAAATGGGCCGTATTGCTGACGATAATTGATAATGAAAATTAGATTAGATACAGTTGTCTACACTTCTAGAGCCCATACAGCTAACAAATGGTAATTTCGGAAAGTAAATTCAATAAATGACAACTAATCTGACAGACGTTGCTTCAATTCTCTGTTGGAAGACACATGAGTATAATGCAAGACTCTTTGAACACAAATCAGCAAAAGCAAGCCTAAGGGAGTTAATACTTCGTTTAGTTCTTGTTGGTTGCTCGTATATATAGAGCTAACTGTCAACCGTATATTTACATACATAATTGATCATTACAACCCTTCAGTCAGGATTACGACCTAGCTTCTCACACCACTTATGTTTTGTGCGTTAATTTTATACATTAGTGGCTGGACCTACAGTTTAAAGTTAACTCCGGACGACAGTTTTTGAGAAGCAATTTATGGCAATTTTATTTACTTTTAGAGTTTTTGCCCGAAATCTGCTAAGACGAAGTCGCCGAAGAAATATTTTCATAATTTCGTTTTGATGTCTGACCTGAGGCTGAACTCGTGCCTACAGTCTAATAAGCCTACACACTACCTAGTAGACTTTATAAAAATCTTGATTAAAATAGTTTAATGACTATACGAGTAAAAAAAATGAAAGAATTTAGACTTGACATTTTTTCTTTTCCTGTGCGATACTTTATGCAACTTTATTAAGTTAATCATAATGTACACACGGCACTGCTACGCATTCAAAATATATTGATCGCGATATTGAACGTACATTAATGGATCGGGATTCGTGCCGCTGTCTAGTCTAATATTTTAAAAACCATTTGTGGGCCGTGTATAAATTGATAAATGTTGAAATTAAATTTGTTTTATTAAAATATTGATATATTTTATTAAAATATTTAACAATTAGCTAGATATTCTTAAAATTCATCAATCCATTGAAATGGATCGGCATTCAAATATCGTAATACACTATACACAGGAACTTGAATCAAAGGATATTTCTTTTTGGAAGGTTGTGGTGCTATTCACTGACGAAAGCAAATTCAATTTGTTTCGTTCAGATGGCAAACCTTATGTTTGGAGAAAGGGAAACGGTGGTGGGTCAATAATGGTATGGGGATCATTTTCTGCATCTAGGCTTGGTGTATTACACTTATCGATGGTACCATGGATCAGCATACGTATCTTAACATTTTAAAAGTAAATTTGGATTTTATAAGCATAAACTTTGTCTTGGTGAAAACTCTTATTTTTACCAAGATGACGATTATAAGCATAAGTACACTGTACGGTCGTGGTTATTTTATAATTGCCCACATGTTATGGATACACCTGCCCAGAGTCCAGACATAAATCCAATGAAAAATCTGTGGATTTCTCGATCGTAAGACTTGAAATCACACAATGAGTTCTAAGAATGACTTGAAAAGAGCTCTTCAGGACGAATGGGGCAAAATGAACCAAGTTTTTGCCAAATAGATTAAAGATTTGTTTTTATTATTATTAAATCTTTCCTAATGAAATTTACAATAGTTTTCAAATTTTAAAACTAGTTTTGAGGCTTAATATTTAGCACAAGCGTGTTAACTATATTTTGTATTCAAATCTTATAATAATACTATGTACATCTGCTATTAGGGTCAGTGCAGCCGTCGAGCGAGGCTCAATGTACCTACAGTTTAAAGTTAACTCCGTTTTAACCTCTGATGGCCAATGAATTGAATCAGGTCGCTTGCCAATGCGTTGGGGTGAATCGTTAGTTTACCGACGTATTTTATCGCGAATTTTTTAATTTCTTCCTGAATTGCAGGAATGTTGAAATCTACGTGGATACTGTCGTTACGAGTATACCATGGAGCGCAGACAATTTATCGTAAAAGCTTTGACTGTCTTCTTTGTAATTTCAAAACGTTCGACACGCACGCACTGCCCCAAAGCTAAATGCCGAAGGTCCATATTGGCTTTATAATGCATTTGTATAAAAGAACTTTGTATTAAAGGTCTAATGTTGAATTGGGACCAATAATCTAGTCCATTTGAGCGGATTTCAGCTTAATGGCCGCTAATTTGGCCTCGATCTGACGGGACCATGTTAGACGCTAGTCTAATGACGATTTCCTTTCTGGCATAAATGTTGCCTTTATGCTGCCTTTGCTGTTCTTTTCTGAAAAAAACTCAATTTTGTAAATTAGAAAAATGTTCGTTTCTAAGAATGCTGCCATTAAACCCGAAAAATATGCTACATGTTTTACCCTCAATTCAAGCAAAGAGTTGTAAGGGCATCACTTTTAAAACAGCTGTTCTTGTTATTGTTTTGAAAAAAAAAAATAACAAAAATTATTTGTTTTAAAAGTGGTGAAATGGAAGCAAAAAATATTATTTTGGGAGATTTGTTGGACTCCTCTTCATCGTCAGATGTGGAGGACATGTATCCATTATTATTAAAACGAAACTCTTGCCGTGAGTTAAAAATTTTGTTGAAAATATTTGCCAGATTCTAGTAGCCAATTTAAAAACAAACAACAGCTGATTATAGGTGTTGATAATTTTGTTTTTATAAAAGCAGAATAAGCTTTAAAATCGCTAAAAACAATTCATTTTATTTTAACTATATGGACTACAGAGAAACATATCGGTCCTTTATTGCAACATAGTCATATCTCAAAAAACTTGAACTTGGAAAAATGCGATTTAAGTTTTCAAGACAGAAGTCCTATGATTTAATTGCCGCAAACATTTTTTGCTAGAACTTCGGTTCAGCTAATTTTTTTTTTTCAACATGTACAGAAGGTCTAAAAGAGCAGTTTTGCTTAAGTAACTACAAATTTTTAATTTTTTTAAAATATGATTATGTTGCAATAAAGGAGCGATATGCATTATTATCCCAACAAAAAAGGTTTGAGATGAGTTAACTTAAAAATTAGCATTTATGATAATTGGAATAAGAAGATTATTTATAAATACTTTTGGATGGAATGGAATTGGGTTATTATCTTTTGTACTAAAAATATTTCCCAAAAAATTCCAAAAATTAAATTTTTTATTTGGTTTTTAGCTATTTCTAGACAGAAATTCGAAAAAATTTATAATTAATAACATATTATGCCAACTAAAGCCATTTGGAAACAATGGCATTTGCATAAAAATAAACATTTTAACTTGTCTGATCCCGGACCCCTCGGTAAAAATATTATTATTTTTTTATTTAAAACATTTTCTGTAAAGTTAGCTTTCCAAAAAATAAAAAAATAATTTGATTGGAAATTATTTGGATAATTAAAAAAATATTTTTTTCATTTTCTATAAAATGATTAGTTTTAAAATTCATTTAAAAATTAAACTACAAAAATAATTGCATAAAGGGCAATGATTTTTGTTATTTTATAATCGTTTAAAATGCAACACATTATGAAGGTTCGTGCAACCTTTAATAAGTGCTACCAAATCTGTAGGCAACATTTCTTAACCAGAAAAGAAATCACCATAAGTAAACTCCCAGGTATTTGAAATGGTTTTCAACGGGAACATCAATATTATTTATTTTTATTTGTGGGCAATCCCATCTTCTGAGTGTGAAGATTGCATGGGTACACTTGGGTGGATTCACCTTTATTCTCTACTTTTCAAACCATTTTCCTAAGTCACATATGTGCTCCTGCAGTTGTGTTGATGCTACTTTCGGATCCTTGTTGATCCTTATAAACGCGCTGTCGTCTGCATAAGTTGACATGTCCGAAGTATAAATTAAATATAGGATAGGGCCTAGTATGCTGCCCTGAGGGACACCTGCAGAGATCTTTTTTTGATGTAGACAGTTCGTCCTTCAATTTGACTTTAAAAGTCGAGGAAAAGTCGTGTTAGTTTGCTGAGTAGACCATCATGCCAAACCTTATCGAATGCTTGTGAGATGTCGATAAAAAGAGCTGAACAATATTGTTTTTTTTCTAATTATAGTCACGATCCAATGAACCTGATATCAATGGTACCGTGATTAGTTCGAAATCCAAAATGATGTTCAGGGATAATTTGTCGTCGTCGAGGAACGTGACTAAGCTTTAGAGAAGAATTTTTTCAAACACTATTGATATCAAGCGAATAGGTCTAAAGATGGTGATAAAAAATAAAGACATGCATACCAAATATTAATATTCAAAAATTACAAAGTGATCTTTTTATTTAAGTGTGGTGTACGAGTTTGGCTTTGACATAGAAATTACTATTATTTTATGTTTTTGTTAAAAAGAAAATGTTTTTTGAATACTAACTTGAAGTTTTTGTTTTATCAAATTGCTTATACAATCAACTAATAAAATAAAAACACATTCATTTTATTAGACTTTCTTATTTGATATTATAAGATAGTTTAAATATTTATCTGAGGTGTTCGAGTTTCCCTTCGAGCTACAGTAGATACATTGCTTTACGAATGTAGCGATCTTGCAGGCAATATAATGTATGAATGATTTATTGCATTTAATTTAAATGGAAATCTGTAAAGCCAAGAAAATTATAAAATAATAATAAATAAGCCAAGAAAATGAAAATAAATTGCACTTTTTAAGGATATGCATTTAATTATTCAATACATTTATCAGAACTTTTTGTTTCAAAGAAGGTTTATATTTTAGGAATAGATGCTAAAGTAATGAAACTGTTGGCGAAATGTTGCTTATTACTTACCTATGCATACAATTTATATTCTAATGGTGTTTTCTTTTCTACCAAAAAATGTGCATTTTATTAACGTAAAATGCAATTTTACATTTTTTTCTTAAAAATGTTTCCCCCTCTAAAAGGGTGGTATGTTTTGTTATAAATAATTCGCACTTGCCAATGTGGAGGGCATTGCATTTTATGCCCTGTATAAATCGAGAGTGCTGATAATGCCCTGTAAAGCAGGTGTCTTTTGTCTATTTATAGGGCTACCAGATGAAATTTAAATAAGCCGTCTGGTATTGTTATCCAATTTGAAGTTAATTTTTTCATTATTTTGTTGAGTAACCTTAAGGAAATATAACATTATTAAAGCTACATGGTCAGTAATATAAAAAATTGCATTCAATGTTACAACAGTGTTAAAATATTTATTTTTTTTTTTTATAAAAAAAGCTCTCAAAAAATAAAGTTGAAAAATTATCCATCTAGCATTTTCATATTTGCATTTTTTATTGAAAATAAATCAAAAAATACAAAAAATTTTCAGATCTAAAACTTTTTTTTTGAAAAAAAAATATTAATATGGATATTGCTGCATCTATTTGATTTGCGAACATTTATGATGATGAAGAATTAC
This sequence comes from Sarcophaga peregrina, assembly GCA_014635995.1. NCBI lineage: Eukaryota > Metazoa > Arthropoda > Insecta > Diptera > Sarcophagidae > Sarcophaga > Sarcophaga peregrina. Next base: position 4,465,324 of record CM025794.1, read on the forward strand.
TGAATATATTTCAACGTAGTCAACAGCCGCCTTTATTGCACTCGCAATCACATTTTCTTTATAAGTAGTAAACACAGGGCATACCCCTTTTTAATATTTGGGTTATGTTCTTCTCAAATAAAAAATTACATTACATCAGGATTGGACAAACATTTTTAAATGCACCTTGTAAGAGGGTGACATTTTCTTTGTAGAAAAGAAAACACCATAAAATAAAAATAAAACAGTATTTATTTTTAACAAGAAAAAATTAATGGTACTTTAAAAAAAAACTACTGGAAAACCGTTTAGAAAGGCTGGTGTACTGTAGTAAAAATCGATTTATTGACAGTGTTCACAACCAATATCATATTTGGAATAGAAAACTTTTCGTAAGAAAATAATTGATTGGAAACGTTATTCTTAAAGGTTTATTAGCCGATAATATTTTTTCTATTTTTTGTAAAAGAACTTATAAGTTACAATAACAAAAATTAATACGTATGTGTAACGTACACTCGAACTTCTCTATAGTGAACTTCTATACAATGAAGCTATCCCTATTACGAATTGATTTCAAACACACAACTTTTTCCGTTCCAGTTTCATTATTTTTGATCTCCTTATAATGAATTTCCATACAATGAAGCAATTCTGCAGGTGTAATATTTGACTCACATACGTTTTTGTCTCCATGTAATGAATTTTTCAAACAATTTTCTGTTACGCATACTAACAATTCTGTGTACCGAGAAAGATGCCACATATAATGAGCGGATTCCCAAAAGAGGAAAATAAGAACAAAAAAAAAAGAAGAAAGCCACATTAATAACAATTTTGACTTCAGTTGCCGGTGTTCAGTGATCGGAAATGACGCAGCGAAGTAGCATTTCTCTTTAAAAAAAAATGATTAATTATTAATAAAGTTCAAGACGGATTAAAAAAAAGATGTGCCTAGGCAGATTGGAATTCTTCCCACCACATTATCAAATATTTTAAAAAACAATGCTGTGATTCTAAAAAATGTAGAAGACGAGCATTTGAGCACTAAACGCAAAAGTCTTCGAACCTGCCTTATGCCTAATTATTTTAAATAAAAAGTGGGTGAAAAATATAATTTCTGTATAATGAAGTTTCTATACAATGAAGTGATTTTCTGGTCCCGTCAAGATTCATTATAGGCAAGTTCGACTGTATATACATCCATAATTGCTCATTATAACCCTTCAATTAGAATTACGATCTACCTTCTCGCACCACTTATGTTCTGTGCGTTAATTTTATACGTGAGTGGCGGGACCTACAGTTTAACGTCGACTCTGAACGATAGCTTTTTGTGAAGTTTTTAATGGCAATTTTATTTACTCTCAGAGTTTTTGACAGGTGGTAGAAAAAATATTTTTTCATATTTCGTTTTAAGGGAGATGTCTGCCATTGGGTTTGAATAATGGGTTTACGTCTAGTAAACCAGCACACTACCTACTTAGACTATTTATATATGTATGTATATTTAATAAACATACAGGACAAAAACAGTTGATTAGGGACGTAACAAAACGTAAAAGTCCCGTTTAGTCAAAACGATGGAAGAGGATTCTAAACAAAAAGTATTCTAAAAACGATCGTACGTTCCGTGGAGGTTTGGCTAACCGGGGCTAGAGCCTAACATTACTTTAGCGTTGCATTGAACGTGTTGCTAATGCATTAATAACTGAAACGCAATAATAAAAACAAAAAGTATTTTTGAAATGATAAAGTACTGAAAAAGCACAGATTTTTCAACACTGCTTGCAGTTTTTTCAAATTGGCCCAATGCTGTACAGGTACCTCTCCTACATCACGGTTGATAGGTTCCAATAATTTGACGTGTTATGTGAAACCGTGCTATAGGAGACTAGAAACTGGAGTTAAGTTCCAAAAAATTATTTCAATGGAACAGAAGAAACTTTGTTTCTATTAAAGATAACAAAATAAAAAATCCAATTAAATGTACAAAAAAAATAAATATATGAATGTATATTATAAATTTAGTTCAGTAACTTTCTTCATCATCACTACTTAATTCAATTAAATGGGACCGTTTTTTCGGTTGAATAATATCTCCTACTGATATCTTTAATAAATCCGTAATCTTGCTTTGTTGTAAATTTCTTGATATGGTGATGGGCAATTTTGTAATTCCCTTTTGAATTTTCGGCTTCTCTCAGAGCAAGGGTCTGCATCCAAGAACAATCATTCCAATTTTTCGGCCAAGTCTAATCCTTTCTGTAATTTTGTAGTGTCAAATTATTAACTTCATCATTATCTTCATCAGAGATAGAATCGATTTCATTCACTTGTGGTTCGGATGAGATTTCTACCAAATCTGCTTCCCCAACTTCTTGTTCCGCTAATAAGTCTTGCACGTCTTTAATAGCCATATCTACAACCTAGCAAATTCTAATATGTCACTAATTTTGATTTTCTCCCGATTGATGCACGTTTGCTATCTCAACTACTGCTGGCCATATCTTTTTCCAATATAAATTTAATTTTGCAATTTTCAAATGCAGTCTTTAATTGAAAATTGCTTTCTGTACATCAATAGATTTTGAATCAGTTATATGTATGCGTATAAAATCCATTGTAATGATCTCATTTTGAAATAAGTCTTAAAAAAATGGTATTGTAAACGTACCGTGATATAAGACGTTTTCCAAATTTTTTTTTATTCGTGTTGTAGGAGGGATACCTGTGCTCTAAACCAACTAGAGTAATTTTAATTTTATTCCTGAGCGTACCAATAGTAGGGTAGCTGAATAAAATTATAAACCCTGACTTTTGCATTTTAAATTTTTATGTATTTACTTATTATTTGATTTAAATAAATCACAGACCATGTATGGAACTGTTTTTTGTATGAAATAAACCATCGAGTACATATGTATGTATGTACCTATTATTTTCATTTAAATAAATTTTTTTGTAGTTTAACTTTGAAAGCCATCATTTGTATTTTCATCGCGACCGTAATCGCCATCGGTGATATATAACTTACCGACTTATGGTCAGATAGTTTTGCTGCTGACAAAAAAAAATTTATTTTTATTTTAAAAATTTCTATTCAACAATTGAAACTCATTTATTTAATTTACTGTACTTACTTACGTACATATGTTGTGTATTTAACAATTAGAATTATTAATTGATTAACTTAATTCGATTTAAAAAGTGAATCGTAGAAATAGTTGTTTATGTATATACGAGTAATATACATACGTAGCTATTAGCTAATTAAAATACTTCATGCATTTTCATCAGATTGTATAAACGTGTTTAAGAATAATAATGAAATGAAAGGGTCTAAATGCCATTGTATTTATACAGTGTACGCCATTAAAAATCTTACAAACTTATCTTATTCCCAATCAGTTTGTAAAAAAGCAAAACCTGATAGAATTCTCTTCAAGATACTGTTCATGTGCTTCAACTTATAGAAAATTTAAGTAATAGAAATTCAAATTATAGAAGTTCGACTGCAATTGGCCATTTCATGGCAGATTTTATTTACTTTCAGAATTTTTGTCAAAAATCTGCTGAGAGGAAGTTATCGAAGAAATATTTTTTTCTCATATTTCGTTTGAATGCCTGACCTGGGGAATACGAACCCGGACTTTACGTCTAATAAACCAACACACTACCTACTAGACTACGGCGACTACATCTGTACCCATTATCAATATTATTTTTTAACTTTTTGCGCTTAAAACTTTAACTAATACTTAACAATTGATGTCTTTAAGCAAAATCTTACAAGCGTATAATTTAGAAATGGGACTATTATCGTTGTCAATAATTGTTGTATGTTTATTTGTGTCACTATTTTCTTTTCAATTTTTGTTTATTTCTCTTTTAGTAATTAATTTTTTTTTTTTATTTTTCATTTTGTAATTAAATTTTTTTATTCAAACAAATTTGAAGAAAACCTGTGTCATTACTTTTCAACAAGTTTTTGTAACTCTTAATGTAGAGGAAATGTTGGACGTATTTAGACTTATGCCTATGACAGTATATGAAATACGTTTCATTTAATTTCTTTTGCCCGAATTTTTTCGAACAATTTAAAACAATAAAACTCCACTATAAATATTTTATTTCTATTCTATTCGGAAAATCTCAAAATCCCGAATTTTCGGGATTCACAAAATCCCGAATTCCGGGACTTTTAAAAACTTGTCCCGGGATTTTTCGGTATTGTGAATTCATATGTATTTTGACCCTACAAAAGGTCCTGAAAAAAATTCTATATCACTAGACTTCGATAATACCATCTCAGATGAGGAAAACCCTACTTCCAGTGATAAAAAATTTTTGATGGCATCGAAGACTGCAAAAGCCCTATAAAACGAATTAAAAGGGTAACTGATACTCAACTGTCCAAAGGAATAGATTTAGTTACACCAGGAGGTGGTAGAGGTGAATATTTACAAACTGCATACAGTTATCTCGGAAGTGTTTTTCAACGGCAGCATATGTTGAAAACAAAATTCGTTCAAGCCTATCAGATCACATGTTAGATGCTTTAATCTTTTTGTTGGAATCCAAATAATTATCTTAAAACTAAAGCATAAAGCATAATTTATGCTTTTTTGTTACATTCGGGATTTCCCGATTGGTATCCCTAATATGAACTAATTGAAACAAAGCCTGTTCGTATGTATTTCCATATGGTCTAATAGCATGTTCACACGGCAAAACGAACCACTTGATTCGCTCTCTGAAACACGATTGCGAACCCTGGTGTTCAGACGGTCATTCTAGTTTCATTTTGACGTTTAGTTTTTTTTTGAACAGTTTGGGCTCTTTTTAGTTTGTTTTGTTTAAAAAATGGATCAAAAAGGTAATTTAAATTAAAAATATTATTTAAACATATATTTTTATACAATTTTTTATATTTGAAGTCAAGGGAAAAAGTACCAACAAATGGGAAGAGAGCGGAGAGAGAGCTCTTGTTGAAATATGGGCCGATAGGATAAAGGAGTTACGTGGCTGTCGCAAGAATAGCCATATACTTCTTGAAATGGCCGCAGAAATGGAAGCAAATGGCTTCCACTATACTGCCGAGGAAATGAAAACCAAAATGCATAATATGATAATAGTCTGTGACATCTTCCTGAGATGGATGAATCTCAACGTGACATCCATCTAAAAATAATTAATATAAATAAAGGGTGAACAATGGTAACATCAAGAGTACTATGAACTTACCAATAGCCCCCATGCATTGAGGATATCCCAGTATTTCAAACTTTTTTACCAAGTCCTGTATTTTTTCACGTGTTAATGGAAAATTGTTTAATGATATTGGACCCAAAACTCTCCATATTTCGGCACAAAACTCGACAAGGATTGCGCATACGGTTGATTTTCCCACACCAAACATGTTTGCAATTGTACGATACTCTGAGGATGAACCTAACGCGTATAAACTTATTGCAACTCTCTTTTCCAGAGGTATTGCATATTTGTATCCATTTTATTGAAGCCGGGCAGCAGCGCACATAATTTATTAAAAGTGATTCTATTCATCCTTAAGTTTCTTTTGAAGAAAGAATCATCAGCATCTTGACAATCTTTCTCCCAGAAACTTGAAGATCTATCCTAAAAAGTTTACACAGTTTTCAACTTATCATCAACTTAAATATTTTTCCCCGCTTACTATTTTCCAGTTCATCCTATCAGAGTTTAGCGACAGTTCCACCACATTTAGAATCTGCAACTCCTTTAAAAATTGTGTGGCCGTCTCTTGTTGATCGACAAGAATCCTGAAACACATTTTTTGTTTTTCAAAGAATTTTAGCTTTGAAGATAACCTTCTACACTTCACAATATTTTATATATTGTATATATATTGTGACAGATAGCTCAGAGAAACTAACGATAATTTGTTATCGAAATTGGAGATGAAAGCAATTTTTCGGGGTTTGCAGCAAGATTCAAAATGAACCACGTTGGTTCGCTCTCAAAATTTTGTATGGCGAATCTTGTTGGTTTAATCCTAATTCGTGCGCGAACCTAGAATGAGAGAGCGAACTTCTATATTTTCTGCTCGTGTGAACCCCACATAAGTTGTTGAAAAATATTTTTATTGCAAAATAAACACTTTTCCTGCTTAAATAAAAGGTTTTTTTTTCATTAAATAATTTTATTAAAAAAGGGAACTTCTTTCACTAAATTTGTAAATGTGTTTAACTACTAAGTATAATAGTCGGTTATCTTTTTTTTGTTGAACGAGAACGCCCGTAACTGTTTCAATTCATTTAAGTCTCGTTGTTCGACGATTTCATTTCTGTCCACTCCAATGCATTATTAAAAATTTCAACAGCTTCCCTCTCTTTCTTCGTTCGTTTTGGCTTCTCCATAAAAAATAAACTTTGTCCGATATTTCTTCTATTTCATTATCGTCACATTCAATAGCATCCTCATTTCATTCTTTAACATACAATGCTGTAAATTCAATCAGAAGAAAAACGTAGAATAAAATAGAACTTCAAGTTTTCTTTATCGCGAGTGCACTGTATTGCGAAATTCTTTGTTGTATTTTTTTTTTTTTTTTTGTTTCAATTTTAAAAACTGGCAATGAAACAATTTTAAAATAAATATAACTGTAATCTATTAATATACATTAGAGTGGCCCAATAATTTTTTTTTTGTTTTTCAGATTGGCCACCCCGTAAATTTGTAACAAGTATCCAGAGCAATAACATTGTACAATTTCAGTTGGCTAACTTTACTGGAAGTGGGTGCTCAATCGAGTGCTGTTTTTGCAATTTTTAAGAAAAATTTTTGATCTTATTTTAGTTTTAAATGCTTTTATTGAACTCTCGTTATCTCTTTGTTTTTATGCTTTTACCTGATTCTTCTGATCGAATTTTCACTACCTTCCCGACTAGCTAGACAATGACAATGCGCTATTCATTATTTATGGTGTTTTCTTTTCTACAAAAAAAAAAAAATGTCACCCTCTTACAAGGTACATTAAAAAATTTTTGACCAACCCTGTTGTAGTGTCATTTTTTATTTGAGAATGTTGACTATGTATGTTGAAATAAATTCAGTAATTCTTCTTCATCAGATGATGAAAATGAATCTAATAACTGATTTATTTCAATTTTCGCAAATGAAGTAGATGCAACAATATCAGCATTCTCGATTTAAACAAGGCATAAAAGGCAATGCCCTCCACCATTGGCAAGTGGGAATTATTTAGAATAAAAAATACCACCGTTTTAGTGGGTGAAACATTTTTAAGAAACAAACGCAAAATTGCATTTTGCCTTAATAAAATGCACATTTTTTGGTAGAAAAGAAAACAACATTACATTACCAAAAAAAGGCACAGGTCGCTACAATTAAAAGTGCCGTTGTGCCATCGACAAGTGGAATATTTACATAAGATGCTACCAGCGCTCTGGATTGTAACAAAATAACCGACAGAAAAGTAGTGTGACTGATTATGCCATGGTCTGCTGAACTTGATTGTATTCCCACTCCCAATTTGTCGGAACTCAATGAAAAAAAGCAAGGACAGAATTCATTGCGAATATAAAGGAACTATTTAACCCAAAGTATCCACTAGTCACACATTGGGATGGGAAACTAATGCCTGATATAATAGGTAAGAAGAAAGTAGAACGCTTTCCCATTCTTGTCTCCAGTAATGGTTGCGAAAAACTGTTAGGCGTGCCCAAACTTACTGCTGGAACGGAGAAAAACACGTCTGAAGTTGTTTTTGATACAATGGAAGAGTGGAATGTCACAAAGTATGTCCGAGGTATGAGTTTTGAGAATATTGCCTCTAACACTGGTGCCAAAGACGGAGCGTTCACTCTCCTCGAAGCAAGTACAGGGCGTGATCTTTTAAGGTTTGCTTGTCATCGCGTGTTTGAAATAATGCTTACAGAAATATTAACACTGTACTTTGGCCCATTAAATTCTCCTAAGATTCCATTATTCAAAGGATTCAACAATATTTGGAATATATTACCAAAATATCACTACGATTCTCTTGACTTTAATACTATCGAGAAACAGTTTGCCGAAAATACTCTTGAGAGTTTTACGACTGATATAGCTAGAATAAAAACAAGTTCGTGGTGATTAGAAAGAGCTAATAGAGCTCACAATGATTGTTCTGAACAACCCACCTGCAAGGATTAGTTGGAGTACTCCGGGACCAATACATTATGCTAGATGGATGGGAAAACTGCTATATGCTCTACAGATTATTCTCTTTTGAAAATATTCTCAACCAAATTGTTAATTTTGGTGCACTCATATATACGAAGATTTGGATCGAAGCGCCTTTAGCAGATGCAGCGATTAATAACATACATCTTTGGAAGAGATTAAAAGGATGAGCTACTTGCCTTTGCCTTGTTTTTCGATAAACTGTCTTATGACGAGAAAATGGCCATTGTTCAATGAATGAATGAATGTTGACGGCGGTTCTCGTTTAGTAAGAGATGACTCTTCTAAACTATCCACGGAAGCCACATTAGAAGTCTTTGCATCGCAAAGAAAGCTGAAAACGGTCTCAGTTCTAGAAATCAAGGACCCTATTTTGGGATGACAATGTTGATTGTCTTCAAGACAAAAGTTGCTTAAGAAATTTGCGTGTGGTTAACGACACTGTGGAGAGGGGTGTAAAACTATTTGAAGATTGCAATACGATACTCACTAACAAACAAATTTTGCTTCATATCGTTGAACAGATAATTTTCTGAAAAAAATTAATTAATATTACTTTTAAGTATTTCTTTATTTATTTATATCATTTTGTGTGTGTTTTAATACTATTGCTGAATGAAAGAATATATTTTTGATACATTCTTTACATTTTTTACTTAGGTAATCAGAATTTTTCCATAAAATTCAAATATTTTAAGGTCGATGAGCGGGCACTCCCTTGTAAATAAGATATGCTACAGAAATTTTTAATAAGATAATAATAAGAATGTACACGTACCATTCTGAACTAGGGGAAGTTTTTTTTTTCCAATTAAGCATGGACCACGCTAATGTACATTTTTCTTTTGACGCTCACTGTATATGCATGCATTTATTGTTTTACCACAAAATCCCCAGAAAGAATGTTTTTTTTATTCGTTTATTTCAAAATTTGAATCATAATGAGAGGTTTTTGGAAAAGTTTTAAACAATGTATACTGAAACATACAATTCATATTGAAAGTTTAAAATCTTTTGTAAATTATTTTAAATTATTCAATTCATTTAAAGAAAACATTTAAATAAAGGTAGTGATTATAATAACCTTTATTGGCAAAATGGCACAAATTATGGTTGAGTGTACCACATCCAAATTATATTTTAAAAAGTTATTTTATAATTAATATGCGAGTATTGTTATATGATGTTTTAAATAATAAGATTGCTAAATTTAATTTTGCTCAATAATGCAATATGTTATGAAAAAAATAAAAAGGAAAAAAACGTTGAAAATATTGTAACATTCAATAATACAATATGGATTATAATCATTATTATAAATTACATACATATGTTTTATGGCAGATCATTTTAATTATACATAAATATTTCGCCTTTTACTATTTATTAATGCGATTGATCGGAAGTGAAATTAATGAACGTTATGTTTATCGCTACATACATACGAGTATGCATATGTTTGCATGCATGCATGTATGTATGTATTGTTATAACAATATTTTATGGTTGCAGATGATTATATAAAGACTTTGAAAAATATTTTGTTTAGTTGTGGAGGGAATATAATATTCGGCCAAGCATATTATAACAATTTTATTACCAGTTAAACAAAAAAAAACTATAGCAATGACTACAACCAGAGACGGATTTACATTTGTTTTTAAAGATTCAATGATTTGTCATGCATGCATAAATTGTATTGTAGAGGCATTCACTTTAAATGATTACGAAATTTTCAATACCAATAACATTGTATAATCCATTCAGCAAGTAATTTTCCAGTACATATACATTGTACGAGTATGTCATCGAAAAATAAAGTATATTTTTTGTATCATAGGATAATTTAATTTTAAGGTTGCTTTTAAAATTGAGTTTCAACTTAAAACTTTAGTACTGCAGCAAGAACTCATATTACATGAGGAAACAATAAATCGAATTCACAAATTAAAGCTTTTCAAACGCAGCATTCTGGAGAGATATTTTTTTTTTTGCTAGACATGAGACAAATCAATAACCAACAGAACACTGGAATTAGTCTTTAATGATGTGCCTAAACAGTTGTCATCGAAATTATTAGTTTAACACGTTCACTGCCACGTGCACCGTTTTCGGTGCACACTAAACCTCATTTCTACGCTCAACTGAATTTTTTAGATTAAAATCCAAAATTTAATTATTGGTAGAACTGTTTTATGTATAGAGCAATTTAAGAGTAATGTACCGATAGCGGTACATGTGGCATTGTAATCAGTTATCGGAGCACTTTTGAATACGCCAATAAACAATAATTCAATTTCAATTTTTAAAATATAGAAAATTACTGAACCGCTGCAAATAGGGTTACCTGGCTGAATTGTCCAGCTTTTTTGAAGCTTGCCCAGTTTCAAGCGAAAATTTAATTTGCCTAGCTAAATAGAAATAACAGTAATTTGGGTAATAATTCTCATGTTATCTCTATCAAATCATGTTAGCCAACACTGATTGTACATTTATTATACAACTAAGTTATGATTTCCCTCTTCTATCGTCACTGACAACATGTCTCAACACTTGAACAGCTGATGTCATAAGAAATATTATTGCGACCTATAGTCAATTTCTTTACGTTCAGCTTTTATAATTTGCAGAAAATCTTGAAATAGATATTGATGAAGAAGCTGGTACATTAAATAAACGACTAACAATTTCCCGCGTCAGATGGAAAGAGTTTGCAAAATATGAAGGCAGTATTGCTCAGTATTTTTTATGTCCAGCTTTTTCCGAATCGGAATCCATGGCATGCAGAAAGTGTAAAAAATTATAATATGTAGTGTGATCAAACTTGAGTAAAATATATGTACATATATGCTTCACCCTTATGTCTGTATGTGAAATAAATTAAATTTTTTTTTTTTTTTGTTATTTTGTCGTTTGAATATCTATAAGTACACGTGGCATAGAAATGACACCTTCTCATGAGCAAATTGAGAGGGATAAAAAATATCTGAATATCTAAATAATATTGAATATCAAATGTACTTACTTCCAGTCGTGTTTTTCTTCGTTTTAAGGATTTTAAAATAAAGCAGCTACTACGCCCAACATGAATGGTATGAAAAGCCAAGTCGCAATTCGGACTTAAGGCTTGTTTGGGTCAATAATGTCTATATGTATGTATCTTAATGTGAAAGGTATCAAAACATTTTTTGGTATTTTTATTTTCTAACAGTAAAGAAATGGAAAGGACTATGCAAAAATGTTTACGCCTTTCGTCTTGATGGAATCACAATCACAGCACATCTCTTTTCCTTCCTTAGTCTAGATTTTTTTACTTTGTTTTATTTTAATTAATCGGGATTCTTTTCTGCTAAGTGAATGGGCTGTTCGTATGAAATGAAATAAAATATGTGTACTTGTCTTGCAATAGTTTCAAAATTTTTCGAAAAATAAAACTAGCAGCCTAGATATTTGAGTACACCATTACTCTTGGTATTGAATATTTTGTCTAGAATGATCAGTCTTATAATTAGGTTTCATGCGGGTAATCCGTACAAACTTTTCTTTGCATCTATACTATTGTAGTCCTATATTCAATAAGTTCTTTAATTCCATCTTAAGCTCAACCTTAAACTGTAAATTAAAAAAAAAAAAAAAAAGAAAAAAAAATTATAATAAATAATACCATATATATGGTTGCATGTATATATGTATTATAACGTTATACAGCGAACTCGCGATAACGTGAACTAATTTCTACCAAGGCAGTTCACATTTTCGAGTTTGTTTACATTATCAAGTACCCAAACATAAAGCAAAAAATTACCCTATTTAATATGAAAGAAAGAAATCATCGGTGTCATCTTTGTCCGAAACTAAATTTAAAATACTTTTCTAGCAATTGTTTAAAATTTGTTGCGAAATTTTACTCCACGCTAAGTCCAAGAGATTGATTACATCTTTTATAGTTAAAATCTTAATAGAAATTAGTAATTCTGTTTTGTTATTTTAAAAACATTCTGGTCTGTGGGTTGAATTAACGATGTGGCGTAGGGTGGCAAAAACTGTGCATAAATGAATACGTCATCAGAATTCAATCGGGACTCAGCCGGATGTAAAGAGACGTTTACAGGTAGTCCCTTTTTAGTCAAGAAGTCAGTAACCTAAGGCCAAAAATTATAACAAAGTTTTCAGTTTTAAATTTGTCAGTTGAAGTATTCCTCTTTAACAAAACATTGATGATACCCGTCATAAAAAATTTTACATATCATTCATGCTGGCTTGGAGAATTTGGACAATTAAAGTTTTTGAAACTTCATGGATTTTTAGTTTTCCCAATTAATAGTAAATCAAGTTAAGTTTGTAAGTCTCCGACCCATTTGAACAGCCCATTAAAGTTAATCGTTGTTTTTCCATCTTTGCGCCTGGAGCACTTTTCGCCGGTAATGACAAATATATTTTATATGGCAAGTGCTTCCAATATAAATCAGACTCATCATTTTCTTTAATTTAATCGTGAATTTCTAAAGATTTCACAATTTAAAAACAAATTAAAAAACAAAATATGAATAAAAAAGTGTTCACGTCTTGGAGCTTTCTGATTGTGTTCACGTTTTAGAATACTCTGTGAAAAAATAAATTCGTTCAAACTTCTGAGACGTTTACACTTTCGAGTGTTCACGTTTCCGCGAGTTCACTGTATACATTAATAGATAATGATATTGTTAATTTATTTGCTGTCTAATACAATCAGTGTGATTGTTATTTAATTAAATTAATTAAAGTGATGTCTCAACAATTGAATTACTGGGAAATACCTTTATTCATATCGAGGTAATATTCAATGTTTAATATGCAATTAATACCTATGTACCTAAGTATGTATGTGTGCAAATATCAAATAGATTTTGTGTGAATTCGGTATATAAAAACATTGGATTTTATACAGTGCACCCGCTATTTCACTCAGAATTAGATGAGACATTGTCGTAGAGCAATTGAAATTGATAATCATTTCATTTGTTTATTTGTATGACAATTCAAATTGTATATTCTTTAACTAGCTATGTATGCATATATGAATGTCCATACGAGTACGTATATTAAGGTTTATTTGTTCCATTTCGATAAATGCGCCACGCCACTGATAGTTTTTGTCAGCAGGTACAACGTAATATGTAGTATACAACTCAATTCAGTTTTGTTTTGTTTGTGTATTAACATCTGTATTTTTGGCGTGTTTTAAAGATAAAATCAAAAATATTACTATTGCGGATGACTAATATGTACAGGCCAATCACATAACATACATACATATATTAACAAAACAAACCATTATTATGGTAAAAACTATACGAAATAACTTAAACCAAAACAAGAGAAATTTTTTTTCTTTCTTTTTTTTTTTTTTGCTGCAAAATGCTACCAGATATAATAATTTAATAAATATTTACAAAAATATCCAAAATATATAGAAAAATATTTGAAATTATTTGACGGCAGACATCACCGAATTTACTTCGAACTAATTTGGATTGCTATATACTTCTTAAGTACATATATACTTAAGAGTATACATACATAATTGGTCATTAGAACCCATCAGTCAGGAATATTGACCTAGTTTCTCACACCACTTATGTTGTGTGTGTTAATTTATACATGAGTAGCGGGACCTACAGTTTAAAGTCGACTCCGAACGACAGATTTTATGAGAAACTTTTCATGGCAATTTTTTTTACTCTCAGAGATTTTACCAGAAATCTGCTGAGAGGAAATCGCCAAAGAAATATTTTTTCATATTTTGTTTTGATGTCTGGCCTGGGACTCGAACCCTGGCTTTTACGTCTAATAAGCCAACACACTACCTACTAGACCACAGCGACTTCTTAAGAGTATACATACATATATTAATAATGGGATTAAGTATAGAACAAAGCTTCATAGCAATCAAAATCTGTCGTTCGGAGTCGACTTTAAACTGTAGATCCCCCCACTCATTTTTTTTTCTTTTTTATTTGCCTATGAAATATTCCTTACAGGCAATTGGCTAATATTACAAACTATGAAATTAAATTTAATTTACAAAAACTAAGAATTATTCGTTAACGAAAAATCAATTAGCTTATACAATTTATTACATTCGCTGCATATTCTTCTTATTGGATCAGCACCAACGTAGTTGGTTCTAAAAAATTGTATTGATAATGGGGTAAAATGACGTTGAGGAAAATTAAAAATGATATCATGGATTAAAAACTGGAGCCAATATCACCAGTAATTACATTGAATATGAACGAGATATTTAACATAGTTCTGCGGCTTTTAAGTGATTAATGCTAGCATGTATAAAATTAACGCGTACAACATAAGTAGTGTGAGAAGCTAGGTCGTAATCCAGACTGAGGGGTTGTAATGACCAATTATGTATATATGTATAATTTCGTTAATTGCGTACTATTTTATAATCCACAATACTTACAACAATTTCTAAGTTGTGTTACATTTAAATTAAACTTATATTCAGACTTACAAAATGACCATATACTTAGGTCCAACGTTAGCTCAGGCATATCGAACAAAACAATATGAAAAGAAAATATTTCTTTCGACAACTTCTCAGTTTTCGGCTAAAAAGTCTGAGATTAAATAATATTGTCTTGAAGAAAATCCCAAAACCGTTATTTGGATTCGATGTTAAAGTGTAGCTCCCGCCAGTCACGTATAAAATTAACGCCTACAACATGAGTGGTGTGAGAAGCTAAGCTGTAATCCTGACTAAAGGGCTAATGGCCAATTATGTAAAAATTACAAAATTTAAAACACATTACAGGCAAAACTTGATTAGATTTTCCCTTTTATTCGAGCAATTGAAGAAATCATCATCTTGTTAAGTTAAATTAATGTAATACATATACATGAGTACATAATTAATAGTTGCTATCTAGCAATAGAGAATTTTTTGCATTTTCTTCAGTCGAAACTGTAAATGCGTCCAAATCAATAGCTGGCTTCGAAACTTTAAAATTTATTACATTTTCATTACGAAGTTGATACATCCAAGAAAGAAAATCTGTGGTACAAATTTATTTTACATGTTTTGATTAATTAATAGCAAGAAATTTAATTTTTAATGCTACTTATTACAACGCTGCATGAATCCTCTTCCCAAAAATAATAACTTCGCTGATATCAACATCATGAACTTACCGTTATTTTTTATATTCTGTTTTGAGATCGTTGTTTTCATATGAAATATTTAATTATATGGTACAGTATTCCGTCGATCAAAAAAGGCGACGTAAATCGAATTTCAAATAACTCATACTATCAGACACATTTATTTATGAACATTTTACAAAAAAAAAAATTCTAAAATAATTAAACTTTTATTCTATGTATTCAATTTTTTTTAAAGAGAGAATACTCCTGATTTAGTTTATAAACAACAGAGACGACGTAAACTGATTGACGACGTTAATCGAAACAACGTAAATCGAGAGAATACTGTACAAGTTAAGTTTCAAACAGCGAAACAAAATTTTAAGTGCAAAATATATTATTTGGCATAAGTATAATTACTATAGGTTAGGTTAGGTTAGAGGACGTGAACCTGTCGGTCAAGACAAGCACAGTACCCGGAGGTCGAAATTGACCCATTGTACAAAATAATATTACTATAAACAGTTAAATAATTTTTCTTTGTGTAAAAATGATTTAATTTTAGGTAGAAATGTCCCGTGGAACCCAACTTTCGTTAGTAGAACGTACTCAGATTAAATTGTTGAGGGAAAATGGGCATTCAATAAGGTCTATAGCAAACAGAATCTAAGTTGACCGTACAAAATTATTTGGGAGACCCAAAATTATACGGCGATAAACGATCAATAACGCGCTTAACTATCACAAATAATTTAAGTTGTACCCAAATAAAGTCGGAGCTGGGACTAAACGTAACTAAGAGACGAATTAATAAAATTTTAAATGAAGATCTAGATGTGAAAAAACAAAAAATTATACCCAAACCAGATTGCCTTTCGCGGAAAAATACAAATTTTGGGAAGAGGAGTGGCTTAGTATTATATTCAGTAATGAAATGAAATTCAACATACAAATACAAATGTATGTTAATACAAATATTATTGGAGAGAAAAAACACGTAATTTTCAGGAAGGATCTTTAATGACATGCTTTGCTTTTAGATGCAAAACACGTTCTCCTGTTTGATTTTTCATAAAATGAATGCGGAGAACTATGTGGAATTACTGGACAATGTTTTCATTCAATTTGCTGAAGAAAATTATGGAAATAATTTTACTTTTCAGGAAGACAACGCTCCTATACATGTAATCAAAAGGAACAAAGCTTTTTATGAAGAAAAAGATATAGCCGTTTTGGAGTGGCCAACACTGAAGTAATTAAAAATCGAGGAGGATACATGTATTATTAAAATTTATTTTTTATTTGAATATACATATTTAAATAGCTTTGAGTTTTGAATTTTTTACTTATTTTGTACCATATAAATATTTCCTTTAACACTAAACCTACCGATACTTCATGTATTCCTATTCCTACTAATGGGGGTTAAATGACCCCTCACGGTATTTAAAGTAAATTACATATATGTATTTCCCGGTAAAAATTTAACAAGAGAGGAGTTAATCTTGGAAAATACATTCGATGTATTGTGTAATAAAAGTCGTAAAGGCAAATGGCGATGTGATAATGTAATTTTCAAGAAATTCTGACAAGAAATTCAAAATGAGTCATTCGATTCGACCCATCCATGGTAGGTTTAGTTTTAAGAATTTGAATTAACTATAATAAAAATAAACAAACTCTGAAATTTTTTTACTTAACCATTCTGCATTCCTTGGGTCAATTTGACCCAATTTTGATTTAATTATAAGACATGATCGTGAAACTTTAATTTATCCATCACAGTCACAAAAACTATGCTTTTAAATAAAAACAATAAAATTTAAATTTTTCCTCCCCCCTCCACATTTCAAAATACGATTTACACACATTTAATATGCATTGGGTCAATATGACCCAACATGCGATATTACAAGTTAACCATTCAGAATCATCGATCAATAAATTTTTCAGTCAAACATCAAAATGTTTACGGTTTGACAACTTTGAAGATAGAGAAGGAAGAGACTTCGTGACAAACTAGCACCGATAAATAACGTTTGGGATAAGTGGAGTAATCAGCTCAAAGTTTTTTACAATAATCATGAAAATGTTACTGTAGATGAATAATTGCTTTCATTTCGAGATCGGTACAGTTTTAGCCAATATATTCCATTAAAATCTACCAGATACGACATAAAAATTTGGCACTTTGCGATTTCACAACTAAATATGTCTGGAATATGGAAATGTACACAGGCAGAGCAAGAAATACACCGCCAGAAAAAAACAAGGCGAGTCTTTTGTACATCGTATTATATTTCTCCGAATTTTAAATTTAGGTGAGAGAGTGGTGCACAATTACTTACATGTGATGATTTTTTACTACATAGAATATTTGGCATTGAACTTCTTTCTCGAAATATTATATTAGTTGCCTCTGTCCGTAAAAATAAAACTTTTTTTATCAAAATTCTGGATATGAAAAAGAAGCTTCAGAAAAAAAAAATAAATTCGTTCTCGTCTTCAGTTCTTTTTATCATTCAACTGGTGTAAGAGATGATGAAAAAAAAAACCTGAAATAATGCATCATTATTACCAAACGAAAGCTGAAGTTAATGCGCTTGTCCAGCTAGTTACGAATTACACATGTAAGCGCATGACTAAGCGATGGAAAAGCGAAAGTGCCCCGCAATGTTCTAAGCAAAATAATACAAATACACTATTGTCCAGAAATTTACCAAAATAAACGACAGAGGCGTTTCTTTTGTCAGCATGGAAGGAATTCAAATAAGCATTCCGCTAAATATGATTGTTGTAAAAAATTTATTTGCAAAGATCACATTGTCTGTTGGTTTATTAGACGTAATGTCCGATTTCAAATCCCAGGTCAGACATCAAAACGAAAATATGAAAATATTTCTTCAACGTTTTCCTCTCAGCAGATTTCTGACAAAAACTCTGAGACCAAATAAAATTGCTTCTCAAAAATCTGTCCTTCGGAAACAACTATAAAACTGTAGATCCCGCCATTTATGTGTAAAATTAACGCACATGACATTAGTGGTGTGAGAAGCATATCCAAGGGATGCAAAAGGGTTAAATTTTTTGTTTCCCTTTACTAAATATAAAAAATATATAAACTTATAAATTAACTTTTAAACCGAAGAGAGTTTTAGAATCAGTACTACAAATGTCTTTAAGAGTTTCCATAAAATATTCTATACATAGCCAACGCTTATAAATGAAAAAAGAAACAAAATCATCATCAGATTAAATTGTTAAAATTCAGCTTTTATTGATTCAATCCAAATAGGACGTATTCAATAAATTCAATTTCATTGAATGTCATGATTTGTTTGTCATTATCTATATGATTTGCATCACAATGGATGCAAAAAAAAGACTGATGATGTGCTGCTAATGATAAATCCAATTAGAAATAAAGCACATTTGAAGGCTCTTTATACATATAAACGGAAGTGATTTGTCAAAAAAGAAAAATATAACCTGAACTAAGCTATAACAAATACTCGTATATTGTATTAATCTCTGCTTTTGCCATTTTAATATTTATCTAGAAAATTTCTTTCATTATGATTATTGCTGTTATTGTTGGGCCACTTTAGACTTCCTATTGTATTTGTCATTCGATAACTTTCGAACTTTTGTTAGAATTATTATTGAATATACATATTCGAGGATTTGGAACCTAACGTAAACACTTTAGTTTGTCGAAATTCGTTGAATGCATGCGATAACACGGTGCGATTGTGAGAATACATACACCTGAGTAACTAGCTAATCCAAGTTATACAATAGGTTGATTAGAATTCAAAATATTTTTTTTATATTTCTCGAACCGTCCAAACTTGCTTTATTTGACAAAAACTGTTTTTTTGATCCTTTCACACAAAATTATTGATTAAGCAAATATGTTTGAACGTATTTGAAAAATCCAAAGTTTTTTTTTCTAGAAAGGGGAAATATAAGCCTTTCAAACGGTATACATAAGCATTTTGTTGATTTTTTTTTTTTTTTTTTTTTTTTGTAAAACTAGCACTCAGCGGATGACCCCTACTCATGCAGTGCATTGTGCAGGTGGCCTGGGACTCGAACCCTGGATTTAGACCACGGCGACTTGACATAAACCCAGATGTTGCCCTTTGAAATGCAATATCATTCCACAGTTTTCCGAAGATTATTTAAATTAAATTAATTCTCTCAACAAAATATAAAATATGTACACGTTTTACTAAACGTATCGCCACCCTTGCTGAGTCCTGGTAGACATCATTTGTTTTTTTAATAAAATTCCGTTCTCACGTCAATGATTTCCCTATGGTTGTCTATGACCTTTTGTAGTCCAAAAATTAACCATTACTTGGGAGGGAAATTGTCTTCAGTACCTTTTCATTAAGATTTTTTATTGTTTTCTAGTCCATTTTACTTTTTATTGCAATAATTGAGATTATGTAAATTGCTGGTTCTGCAATACCTGTTAAAGGACTACCAGTTAAAAAATGCCTAGGAGTCAGTAATCTTTCCTCATACCACTTCAGTCGTTTCAGTTTTTAAGTAAATATTCCCAATATTCTCATCACATCGTACTTAAAAAAACACATAAAGTACATAGGAAAGAAGGGGATTGGTTCAATATCCTTCAACTTTGTAAAAGAAAAGTAAAAACAAAACAATTCCTAGAAAAAAAACTGATACAAGAGTCTTTATAAAAAGAACTAAATAAAATTTGTATAAGCATTAATGCATATTTTATTTCATAAAATGTAAAGCAATTAAAATTTAAAAAAAGGAACATAAATTTAAAATTATTGTAGTTCGGGAAGTCAAAAAAATAAAAAAAATATAAACTAAAAATCATCAAAAGTTCATAAATAAAAAATTAAAAACAATCAATATGATGATGAAAATAAGAGAATTCTATTTGCAATCTGTTGGGGCACATCAACATCAATAAAATTATTTACTAAAAAATACTTAATATGCATATAGAATATAATAATACTAAAATGAATTTAAAATAATTAATAATACAAATATAATAAACATGAATTACTACCCTAATATAACAGAATAAGAATAATAATACATACACAAATAGCGTTAAGGTCATTGAATAAATAATGTAGTACATAAGTGGTTCAAGGCCAGCTAAAGCAACGGAGTTGCTGAATGTCCTTGAACCGTTAGAATTAAGATATAATAATGTGTTAGAATTAAGAATTGAAGATGAAATAATAAAACAAAGTTTAGTTGCTATACATACTTGATCGACATCGGTTTGATTATTTTAATTCGATAATTTTGGTCTATTCTTTTCGCGAGTGATTAATTTAAATTCATAGTTCCCTAAATTAACTTTAATTATAAATTAATTAATTAAGAATAATTCTAAAAACGCTTAGAATTAACACAATCATCATCGGATGTTATACGTGATTCCTCACGTAACGTTGACTCAGAATTCATTTTCCGTTTCCCATTAGCCAACACTGCGTTTAATAACAAAATCGGTTATTAGCCGTTGTAATTTAGTTTTGGACAGCTCTTTGTGTAACTCATAGCAACGAGCCATTCAAGATTTCAGATCACGTTTGAAACCGTGTAGCTTTTTAACAATTAGGATCGTTTATGTTAAAATGATGTGCCATTTATTATTTTTTTATTCTATTATTTATTTATTAATTAAACACAATACTAAAAAATATACAAATATATGGACACACATTCATACCTAAGCAGCCATGAAAATAAATTTAAATGGAAATTCCCTAATTATTCTATAAACAACGGGTGAAAAATTGTGGTTAATGTATGTATACAGTGGCTCACAGTTTATTTCAACCAGCAAGATATAAAAAAAAAATTTAATAAGAGTATACAGAGTATGCTTAATTTATGGGTAATTTTAAATGAAAACGTCCGCCAACACTAGATCTCGAACAAGAATGATTCTATAACAGCTCTGAAAGAGGAATGGGCAAAAATAACTCCCCAAACCACTGGGATGTAACCACAACAAAGGCTGAAAGCTGTAAGCAAAAAGGAAGCAATACTATATTCTGAAATTAAAACTACAGTGAACCCTCGGGTAACGAACGCCCCGGATAATGAACATTTCGTATAACGAAAATTTTTTTTTATAAAAAAAGTTTCGGTTAACGAGCGAAATTTCGTATATCGACAAAAAAAAGGGAGAAACCCATAATTTCATGTAAAATTTCTTTCAGTTTATAGCAAGGAAATAGGAATTTTTACTTTTAACTAAAAATTATACAAAAGTACGTACTAGGGATGCCAATCGGGAAATTCCGGGATTCGGGATTTGTGAATCCCGAAAATTTTTAAAAACTTGTCCTGGGATTTTCCGCGATTGTGAATCCATATGTATTTTCACCCTCGATAATACCGTCTCAGATGAGGAAAACCCTACTTCCATTGCTAAAGATTTATTTGATGCGAATTAATAGGGTAAGTGAATTAGGTACTCAACTGTGCCAAGAAATAGATTTATTACTTATATCAGGAGGTGGTAGGAATTTTTAAAAGCTGCATACAGCTTCGAATCGACGAAGCTTATTTACACTCCATCATACAATTCTTTTATGTTTGACCAAATTTCGCTCTTGGTTTCAACAAGGTTATTTGATAATAAAAGCTTGCAGTCAGTAGACGAAAAAAAATTCGTCTATTCGACGAAGAGTAACCTTACTGTACAAAAATTACCATCCAGGATTAAAAAAATGGGTGCCTCTGGCACGTTTAATCACTACAAACTTTCGTAATCAATCAACATTGTTTATAAAAAGAGTGAAATTTGCCCAAACGTAAAAGAATTATATGGTAAAGAGTAAAGTAGCTTCGTCGATTCGACGAACAGTAACCAATTAGGGTCAAAGTGTTCGTCGATTCAACGAAGAGTAGCCATAATGCACAAAATAGAAGAGTAAGCGTCTACGGTTAATAAATACATTTTAAACTCTGTTTCTATTTTTTTGTTTTTTTTTTTAAACCTTAACTTTAAAAATGAATACAATTTCCGATGTCACGTTTTATACGCCGATATTATTTTTTTTTTTCGTTGAAGCCGTCCCAAAATTTCGATACTATCGCTATCGAAAAAAAAATTATCGATAGTTCATTAAAAATTAAACTATCAATACTATCGACAGTCCTATCGAATCTTGAATCTTCCTGGAAAAAACTTTGCCCCGAACACTTTGCCGAAAGCACTTTTCAAGAACTCGATGCAGTATCCACTGATTCAATAACTAACTTACAATTATATCTTTAGCTGAACAGATTGGGTTATAGGTAGATATCAATGATATTACTGAGCTTGTGGCAAAGCACAATGAAGATTTGACTACTGAAGACCTTGTGAAATTGAAATGTGCTTTAGAAAAAGAAGTGGAGCAGCCAACTTTATTGGACAAGGAGATAACAGAAGAACCGCAATCGTCGTGTGGAATCAGAGAAAAATCTGAATTCATGGGAGTCTGTGGCATCATACATTAAAAAGCATCATCCCAATCAGTCAGTATCTATACGTACAACAGAATTATTTAACGATAATGCGGTGTCTCATTTTCAACAAAATTTTAAAGCGCATCAGGAACAAACGTCACTGGACAGTTTTTTTGTAAAAAGAAAATTAGGTGTGCATGTACCCATTATAAAAAAAAATTATTCTTTATTTTCCTTTACCTTTGAGATATGCGTTTATTTTTCCCATTTTAACCCTTAGAGTACGGAATGAGGTAACTTAGGTCCCCCAATCTTAGTTTTTTTCAATAATTTTGAAAATACATAATTTCTTCTGTCTTAAATTAATGCGTTTTGATGTGATAATTAAAAATAAAAACTGAAAATTTTTACTTTCAAAATAATATTTTTAGTACTTTTATGCTAACATAAAGACATAAAAGTCCCATTTTTATTTGGGGGACCTTAGTTACCCCAGAAATCGAGCTTCGTACTCTAAGGGTTAAAAGTTTTGAAGTATTTTTTGTAACTTTCTTTTAAATCTGGAATGGATTAATTTATTTTACAGGTATGTATTTATATGGAAATAGTCATTTTACTTAACGAACGAAGTGCTGGAACGAATTAAGTTTGTTAACAAATGATACACTGTATTAGTTGTGACTCCGAACGACAGATTTTTGAGATGCTCTTCATGGTAATTTTATTAACTCTCAGAGTTATTGCAGATATTTTTTTATAATTTCATTTTGATGTCTGACCTGGGATTTGAACCGGGTCTTACGTCTACTTAGCCGACACACTATCTACTAGACTACGATGAAATAAGCTGTGACTAATTGGGTTTCTATATTTTTGGTTTTTAGTTCGCAAGTTTACATTTGAGACTGAATAAAACTTTTTTTTTGTAATTTTTAAACATATTCTGTAAACTCTTATTAAAATTTTTTAATATCTCGTTTCGTTTCGAAATTATACGAGCTTAATTTTTTTTTTTAAATTTTCTTTAAAATTTTCATAAACTTTTGTCAACCATACTATATCAAATATCACAGTGTAAAAACAGAATTGGGTGTATATATGTAGTTATATGGAATGAATCCCCCTAATTTATTACATAAATTTAATCGATTCTTTTTTCAGAGAAACCTACAAAACAAGCAGATTCCTCACATCTCATGATTCAATCATTGTTAAATTGTAACCTCCTGAGTACGCGGGCAAATGTCTACTACCAACGAGCAGATTCAACATAACAAAATTTAAGCGAGTGAATCTGCATCGTTGGCAAAATCAATATTTTGTGTGTTTAAGATTTACCTTCCAAGAAGATAAACAAAGTCTTAATGTATGAGTCTGCATTATAAGCAGAATTCCATTCTTTTATACACTGACTCAAACAATTCTACGTACACTCAACTAATGAAATTATAATTTAGTGTACATAGTTCCAAAAATATATATCCAATGGTTTTAATTTGTTGATTTTTAAAAACTGCAACAGGCATATTATACAAATACAAACACATAAAGGTTAAAACAGAAAGAAATTTTATTTTTTAAGAAACCAAACTCAAAAAATTATCCATACAGAATAGAATTTATACCTTAAAACTAATTAATGTGATGTGATATTAACGGATGTGATATCATTTGGCTTTAGTAACATCATTTAAACGGTTCTTCATTGATAATACTAATTTACTGGTAATTTCTTGATCAATATTCTGGCATTCCTCGGTAACAACGTTTTGTGAGGATTTCCTTGCCAGTTATTGTATGATTACCGATTGTTTTCTTCCAAACTTCCCAAAGATGTTGTTTTTGGGTAAAATCTGGATTCTTAGGATTAGAAAACACTTTTTTTTCGTTTTCACTTAACCATTCACTTACAATTTTGGCCTTATGTTTTGGGTCATAATCATGAACGAGTCGAAAATCCCCTAGCATTCGTAATTTCGTTGCACTAGCTTCCAAATACTTCCTCCTACTGACATGCCACCTTAAATCAACACATTACCACCATCATGTTTTGAAGTTGGCATTAGATTTTTCAACCCAAGAGCTGTATTTTTTCTACGCCACACAAATCTCCTGCCGTCTGATTTAAAAATATCACAGTATTCCAGTAGTCTTCTGATTTATTAACATAGTTTTTGGATCAGACGGCAGTAGATTTGTGTGGCATAAAGAAAATACGGCTCTTGAGTGGAGTCTAGTAGGTAGTGTAGTGGCTTATTGGACATAAAGCCAGGGTTTGAGCCTCAGGCCAGACATCAAAACAAAATACAAAAAGTATTTCTTCGATGATTTCCTCTCAGCAGATTTACGGCAAATACTCTGAGAGTAAATAAAACCTACCGTGAAAAGTTGCTCAAAAAAATCTATCGTTCGGAGTCGACCTTTAAATGTAGGTCGCGCCACTTATGTATAAAATTAACACACACAACATTAGTGGTGTGAAAAACTAGGCCGTAATCCAGACTGAAGGGTTGTAATGCTCAATTGTGTATGTATCAGAGATCAGCAATAAGTATTCAAAACGATGAGTAAATTCGAGTCATACTTAAAATTTCTGATACTTATACGCATTCATACTTATTTTAATATCATACTCATACCCAAAATTTGAAGTACTCGTCGTACACGTCGTCGTTAACATTTACGCGAAGCACAAAATAAGTATGATTCGTGTACGAACAACACAATACTCTCTAGAAGGTTGTGTGTTTGCTTTGCTTCTTTGTTTGCAAACTCTTATAATGAATGACAAAACATTTGCTGATCCGATTGAGAAGGCGAACCTTTTGGCTAGATTGTTTGCAGGTAACTCTCACCTACCGGCGATCACTCAACCTCTACCCGAACTCGAAAGAGTATCAGTCACTATGCCTAGTATATTCTTTCGAACCAGGGCAGTTAGGAGGCTTCTTGCGAATCTCAACGTGAACAAGTCTTCTGGGCTTGATGGTATACCAGCACTGGTCCTGAAACAGTGCTCTTCGACGTTGGCCCGTCCATTAGCTAAGCTTTTCTGTTTGTCGTATCGTGCCGGTGTTTTTCCTTCATGTTGGAAGCTTGCTAATGTTACGCCTATCCCTAAGAAGGGTGAGGCTAATAACCCTGAAAACTACCACCCAATAGCTGTTTGTTCTGCTCTTTCAAAGGTGATGGAGAGCATGATTAATCACCACCTTGTGAGGTATTTGGAGTCCAACGGTTTGCTAAATGATCGTCAGTACGGTTTCCGTAAAGGACGCTCTACTGGTGACCTTTTGGCTTTACTCTCTGAAAGGTGGAATGGTTCCATTCACCGCTTTCGTGAGGCCAAGGTTGTTGCTCTGGATATCTCAAAGGCGTTTGATAGGGTCTAGCATGAGGCTCTGGTATCGAAGTTAATTGCTTTTGGTGTCGGTAGTCACTTCTCTCGATTTATATCGAGTTTTCTCAAAGATCGCACTATTAGAGTTGTTATAGATGGCGTCTTTTCCGACGAGTTCAGTATAAATTCAGGGGTACCGCAGGGCTCCGTTCTTTCTCCTACTCTTTTTCTTGTTTTTCTAAATGACCTTCTATCTATTACTTCGAATCCTATTTACTCTTTTGCAGATGACAGCAACATTTGTCATTCATATTCATTTGATCGGAGGCCGAGCCTTTTGGAGATTGGGGCAAGGAGGTCGAACATGAATGACACACTCACAGGTGACCTGATAGCAATCTCTGAGTGGGGCCGCGCGAACAGGGTCGATTTCAATGCGCGCAAGACCCAATGTTGTTTTTTGACGCACCGGCGCGATGCTGGCTCTGGTGTTCTGTCATCTGTATTTATGGGTAATGTAAATATTGAGGAGGCGGATGCTCTTGATGTTCTGGGCATGAGAATTAGTTGTGATGCTCGTTGGAATGATCACATTTTTCGAGTGTCGCAGGAAGCATTCAAGTGCCTTGGTTTTTTGAAACGGTGCAGGAAATACTTCACTCCATCTGACTTTCTTACTATTTACAGGACCTTTATCCGACCCCGGATGGAGTACAACTCTCATGTATGGGCCGGTGCTCCAAAGTCTATTTTGAAGCTTCTCGACCGCGTACAGGAGAGGGCGAAGGTGCTTATTAATGACAGTACGGTATCCAACTCTATTGATTCGTTGGAGCATCGTCGCAATGTGGCGTGTGTTTCACTGTTCTATCGGTACTATAATGGGAGGTGTTCTCGAGAGATAAGGGGCTTGGTTCCCGATAACCACATATTTTTACGTGGTACTCGAGCTTCTCACAGAGCACATCCTTTTGTGGTTGATTGTTCAGTGAACCGCACAATGCATTACATGGAGAATTCATTTTTTGCCCGCACTGCTCGCTTGTGGAATGATCTTCCTGCGAGAGTTTTTCCCGTCAATTACGATATTGGTGAATTTAAATCGAATGTCCATAAACACTACTCCCTCTTTCCTCCTTCCTATAACCTTTTTTCCTAAACCTGCACAATGCACTGCATGAATAGGGGCCATCCCCTGAGTGTTGGTTTAAAAAAAAAAAAAAAAAAACGCAACAACAACTAAGACCGTAAATTTTGATAAATGATTCGAGTCACTCGAATACTACTTATAATAATGTATTTTTTTAAATTTATGAATCTGAATGAGTAGACGTATGAATCAAACATCGAATGTTACTCATTCTCATTCCAACCTATACTTATAAATCAACGTTGTACTGATTACCAATGGATCATAGTAATTGAATGTTAATACTGTTGAAACACACATACTCAAAACTGTATAAGTACTTATGAGTAGCGAATCTCTCGTATGTATATATAATAGTGGATCAAGAAACTAATGTTACTTCATGCCCAATTTACAGTAGATTTTTAAAAGTTATGAGAAAGGATATTATGATCAACAGTATCAAAATTGTTTTGAAGATCATACAATCAATCAATGATTCTATATAATTGTATGGCTTGTTGGAACAGTGACAGCCGCGTTGTGACCTTACCAATTATTCTGCTGGCTAGAAGAGTGAACTGTTCGTTTTCTTCTTGGCGGTTTTTGTATGCTTTTACACATTGTTCCTGATACTGATACTACTGACAAGGAAACTAAAACAGTTTTCTCCACAGATTCTCAATTTGAAATTAAGGTGACGTAATCTTTATTTATGTGAGGTTTGTTTGGAATTTTTCTAAATTTTAGTAATCAAACAGTATCGTTGATACCAATACAAACAAGCCCAATTGGAAACAATCCCCTAATCTGGCTACGCTCAGCATAAATTATTTTAAGCTGCAGGTTGAGCGAGATTAACTTTTATATGACGTTCACAAGTTTAAATGACTAAAATGGGACCAGAGACTGACGACAGCAGCAATAGCAAAAGCAAAATACACACAACACAATACCTTTCGTTGATATGACTGACAGATTTTGAGTCCATTTGGTAAATCAGTCAGTCAGCCAGTCAATCAGACAGTGAGTCACTTAGTCAGTTGAACAAACTATGGGGTTTTTTTCTTTTTTTATATGCCATGCTTGGGTTTTTTCTTTAGAGTTTGGTTAGCGGGCTTTTTGAAGAGAAAACCAAAAGTAAAACTCTAGTTTATTTTGTTAAATCACAACGATACAAACAACAATAACGGCAGAAGAAAAAAAAACAAAAGCTTGCTTTGTGAATTGTTAGCGTTTGTTTTTGGGCCAATACGTATAAATACCGGTATTTGAGCAATTTTCCAATTTAATTCAGTGCTCACTTTCGCTTGCAACGGTTCGTGTGATTTTTTCTTTTTATTTTTATCTTTTGAAATTTGCCTTTTTCTTAAGTTTTATTTTATTAATACCTCAAAAATATATACTTGCATAAATATACATAATATATATACATATATATATACATATATATATATAATATAAAAAAATAGAACGTTTCCGTTTCATAGTTCAAAGGGTGTATCTGTAATTCAAAAAAAAAAAAAATTCAAAAAAAAATTTAAAAAAAAAAAATTAAATAAGTAAATACATAGAATAAAAGTGAAAAATCCAATATAATTTGAAAATTTATTAAAAATTTAGTTAAATATAACAATAGAGAAATGAAAGTTTACGCTATTGCCGCTTTTGTTGTAATCATGGCCGTATTCACGGTTTCGGCTGAGAGCGAAAAGGATAAAGCCGCTGCTATAGCTGAAGGTGAACTCAAGATATACAAACGCCTCATACCAGCTGACGTGCTAAGAGGTAAGTTCAAAGCAAAAAAATATAATAAAAAAATGTATAAAAAATAAAAACAAACTAAAACTTGCAATTGAGGTCGATCGTTACAGTTGGTTGAATTCAGTTTGAAAAACGTTCAAATGTTCAATTTAATGAACAATTTTGAAATAATGAATGTTTATGGTACTTGACTGTTCAAATTGCTTTGACTGGCTGGCATGCATGTCGAAACAATGAATGGTAAATGTTAAAAACCTTGGCACGAAAAAATTTTATTAATTTTTTTTAGTATTTAAGCTAATTTAAATTTAAACAAAAACCAAAACTAGAAAACTATGTCGCCATAATATTTGGATTTAATTTGGGTTTGAAACAGATTGAAAACTAATTCTTATCTTTCCTAAAAAAAAATTACTTTTTAACAGTAGCTTCTAACATCGAACATTTATGCCTCTGATATATTTCAATTCCAAAACATATTTCGAATTTTTAGTATCTAATTGAAAATATGATGCACTACGGTTTCCTAAAAAGAAATTTAAATTTGGCCTGAAACTGGAAACAAGTGTATTATATTTCTGTTGTTCTAATTTGTTTTTAATCGGAATTATCATTAGAGCGTTAACATATCAAAGGTTCACTAACTAACTCATTGCTGTAAAACTTATGACAAAATAAAATAAATTCATTAAGAATCCTCCATCACTAACAAAGGGTTCCAAACAAGCTCAATAGGATTAAAATTCCGAATTTATGCAGACGTTTAAAAACATCCTAAGACGCAATTACTTTACAAGTGGTTTCAACTTTTCTTTTATTTTGCTTTTGTAAGTACAAGGTTCCAACTGTTCGAGTAAAAATAAATTACTTTGAAAGTGTTACATACAGTTGGATCTTGATTATCCGTGATGGATAATTCCGGATTTTCCCACCAATTTTTTATTAATTAATAAATTAATATGTACATATTTATACAAAAACTAAATAATTCAAGGAAAGAAAATATAAAAAACAAAAATAATTTTCTCAGAAAACAATGAAAAGTCTAAAATAATACAAAAACAAATTTTGGCTTATAATCAGGGATAGTTAAACGACGCAGAAAAATTTATATCGATCCAGTAGAAAATTAAGTCGATGCAAAAAATTTTCTTTTTCCATCCCGGATAATTGATGTTGCCGCATAATCGAATCACGGATAATCAAGGTTCTACTGTATTTTGTAAAAAAGAAAATCAACGTTTTAAGTGTCTGGCATTGATATCTAAGAAAATTATTTTAGTTCTTGGGTATTTTTTGAAAATTCGTACGTTTCTACAACAACTTGATATAAAAAATTTTTAAAAATTAAAACAACCTTCTTTTAAAAACAAACAAACTACATATTTCGATGAACAAATTCTTTAAAAAATAAAATTATTTGAACATATTACAATAAAACAATATTGTTTACGTAGTTTTGATAAAATTTAAAAAAAAGGTATAAAGTGATGAAATTATGAAATATGTATGCAGTTTAATTGTAATTTTTCGTAAGAAATATGTAACAGAGAAAAGTACTGTAAAACTTAATTGTCAAGAATTAATAAATTTTTCAATTTTATATAAAACATAGTTTAATCAAAACTATTTATATATTTTATTTAGTATGTGGATATTCTTGAATAATAATCCACACAATTGATACGTAATTTTAAATATTGAGATAATAATAATGATAATTAAATTCGGACATGCATATATGCAAATACATATTGCATATATGTATGTAACTATAGTGCACTTCAATATATTTTGCGCTAAATGGCCTATAATTAAACAGGCCTATAATCTCATAAATGACCGTTTCTTTTTTACTTAAATAATCAGCTGTTTTAAATAAAAACGAAAGGAAATTGTAATCGATGCTGTTTTTGTGGATTGAGGTGCATGTACATGTTCCATTCACTTAAAAAAAAAGTTGATAGTTGTTGCAAGCATACCAATATTTACAAATACATATGTAATTGCTTGATAACGGCCCTGCAGGAGATTGAACTAGTACCTAACTAGTACAAAAACCACCAGTACTAGTACTCAACTGTCAACTTTTCTATACCATCTTAATGCTCAAATTAGCATTGAGTGTGTTTGAAAAATTACTAGTACCATTGGTACTATTTTCGTATTGGTATATTTCGTACTGATATTATTACTAGTATCATTGGTTCTAGTTTCGTACTGGTATATTTGGATATAATTGGGAGATTTCGAACCACTTTATTACTAGTTCTATTATATGGAAAAAGTTACCAAAATTTGGTAGGTTCCTTTGTTGGTTAAGTGAAAAATAATAGATAAAAAATTAGTTTTTGTATAATTATTTATTAAAATATTTAAAAAAAAACTTAAAATAACCATATTTATTTACATACGTATAATTTAATATAATAAAAAACAGGCCTATTTTTTCAAGGCTGGCATCGTGAAATTTTAAATATTAAAATATTTTAAAGCACTAAAAAAGACTACGGTTTGTACAAAAATTCATTCATTTAAATAATATTTTAAAACAAAAATAAAAAACAGGCGCATTTCTTCAACGCTGGCTAGACCTTATATAAAATGTAAAGTTTTAAACACTATAGCTTAAAATTTAGTCATTGTCCAGTGGATGAATCATTTTGATCATTTTTTAACCTTTCCAAGCGGTTGGCTTTAAATAGCTATTTTTTCTGCTGCTGGAAAGCTTTTCTTAAAGCTACATCGGGCTCCTCCGGAAATACGGTAATAGCATCTAAATAATTAAATAAACAAGTTACGCAAAGAATTTAACATTTAGCACATTTATAAATCGGTAATTACCTTACCTATACAAGCTTTCAAACTGTTTCCCGTGGGTACCATCAACGTTGAAATTGTGTAAATTATTTGGTCCCAAAATTTCGATTAGGTAACGTCCAACGTTACCTTTTAGTAAAGATTTTATTTTATATTTTTATAAAGTGGAATGCCATCAATATTTATTACAAGCTTCACTTTTGAATAATTAGATAAAATATTCTCTACTTTTTCCAGCTGGTTTTGAATTCCTAAGTAGTGGAAACTGCCTGCTGGAACACTTCTAAATTTTCTTTTTCTTTCCAAGAAGGCCTTCTACTGTCAGTGGAACATCCAAACCTTCCTCTGATAAAATTGAAAACAGTTCTTCCGTGCAGGCTCTTGTGGGTTTAATTTTTATTAACCACTTCTTCAACTTTTGCTTCAATGTTATCTTTGATATTTCTGTTTTGTGATAACTGTTTGACACATCGTTTTCTTTATTTTTATATTGTGTCACGCACTGTTGAAGGCTAATGTCATTTAAAATACTATAACTTTCTTTTACGGTTTCTTTGAAATTTTCGCGATGTAACACGCTTTGCTTATTTGCACTTATTTGTTTTTTTAATTTGCTTTTAAAATATATTTTTGAATTACTCATTTTTATTGTTTTAAAATTACCTTTTTATTTTGGGTTTTATTTGTATAAATTATTAATTAAATTATTTTTCTCACACTTTCAAACACACAGCACATTAAAATGGGCGCTAAAAATAAAAAAATATGGGCTTGCCATATTACTTCGAGAACTTCTTATTTTAAATGAATGGCGATTACAGTGTTGCCATATTGCAAGTCTTTAAAAAACAATTCAAATAGAAATTTAACATTTTGCTTAAAAAATTTTATTTTTGACAATAAAATGCCATGAATGAAAGATTCACAATTGTGAAAAATGAATAAATAAATAATAATAATAATAAATATAAATAAATAAAAATAATAAAACTAAATAAATTAATTTAATTCTAAAAACAGTAAGTGAATTTTTGTTGTGTTACACAAAAAATTCTATCAGTCTGGTATATTTAAACTAGTTCTACTACTAGTACTTTCTTATAAAAACTTAAACCGTGTGTAAACTAGTGCCAGCTGTACCAGTACTAGTAGTTTTTTAGTACATCCATTCAAACATATTCAATAAGCACCATATTTAGGCATTTTACAGTTTTTTCGTTACAGTAGCTTAAGGTAGGGTGAGTACACAGGAACGAATTGAATGTGAACCATACATTCACACTAATCATCATTTAAGTTCTCAGTACAGTTAAAATTCACTGTGTTAAATGTTGTAAAATTGAAATTTAATAAAGTATACCTTCAGGCAGCAATAAATAATTGCTGATTTTCAAGAGCAATTTGCTACAAGGACATCCTTCTAAAAATGAAAATGAAAAGAAAGGAAATGACTGTATGCCGTACAATATTTTCTGATAGCGTAGTTTATTTCGAGATTCTTTAATTTTGTTTAGAGAACGTTTGTGCGTCTAACGTTTATTAGATTGACTCTTCTCTTAAAAAAGAAACAAAAAAAAAAGGAACACAACCAAGAGTATTACATACATATACAGAGTTTGCTTAACGGAAACTCGCATGAAGTATTACAAAAAATACGCATGACTTTTGCTAAACTACTGTAATTGCTAATCCATTGTAGGTTGTCATATTCTACAAATTTTCTCTGTGCACAAACGTGTAACTTTTGTAATATTTACTAGAATCGTTAGAAATCTATAAACAGCAGCAATTAATTTGAAATCAAATAGATAGTTTTTATGAGGGTAGTAGATGTTTGTGTGCTTTAATTTGACAAAAGGAAATATTTTAACATTTGAATGAAAATGTTGCCCACAACGTATCAAAAGTACATATCTAGTCAAACTGCGTACATAGTATATACATAGTACATATAAGAAATAATGTCTTGTTATTGTAGCTGCTTTAGATTTTTTTTATTGATCTGGTTAAAATTTCGGTCTCAACATCTAGAAAAAATTTTGTAGTCTATTAAAACTTGTTGATTAAATCAACCCGCATTGAATTCATTATGTTTTATTATGTGACAAAAAAAATGCTTGCTTTTTTCCTCTTTTATGTTATGAAGTATTTCCATAAATGGTATTAATTAAAAGCGTAGCAAAAGAAAGTTTGTTGTTTAGTTAATTGCATATTTTTTACGTCATTTAAGTTTATTTCGAATACTCTACAATAAATTCAAACAAAATCTGTTTAGTTAGTAGATATTTAAATTTCCTTTTGTAAATACAGTGTACTCGCGAAAACGTGAACGAATTTATTTTTCCACAGAGTACTCTAAAACGTGAACAAAATCAGAAAGCTGTAAAACGTGAACACTTTTTTATTCATGTTTTGTTTTTAAAATTGTGAAATCTTCAGAAATTCACGATTAAATTAAAGAAAATGATGAGTCCGATTTATATTGGAAGCACTTGCCATATAAAATATATTTGTCATCACCGGCGAAAAGTACTCCAGGCGCAAAGATGGAAAAACAATGATTAACTTTAGTGGGCTATTCAAACCTGAACCTAATTTACTATTAATTGGGAACACTAAAAATCCATGAAATTTCAAAAACTTTCACTTGTCCAGTGAATTAAAAATTCTCCAAGTCAGCACGAATGATATGTAAAACAAATTTAAAACTGAAAACTTTGTTATAATTTTTGGCCTTAGGTTACTGAGTTCTTGACTAAAAAGGGGCTACCTGTAAAAGCACTTCTGTTAATAGACAATGCCCCTTCACATCCGGCTGAATCCCAATTGATTTCTGATGACGGTTCGTTAGTTAGTTAATTCAACCCATAGACCAGAATGTTTTTAAAATAACAAAACAGAATTACTAAATTCCATTAAGATTTGAACTACAAAAGATGTAATCAATCTTTTGGAGTCAGCAACAAATTTTAAACAATTGCTGGAAAAGTATTTCAAATTTAGTTGCGGACAAAGAAGACACCGATGATTTCTTTCTTTCATTTTAAATAGGGTAATTTTTTGCTTTAAGTTTGGCTACTTGATAACGTAAACAAACCCGAAAATGTGAACTACCTGGGTAAAAATTAGTTCACGTTAACGCGAGATCACTGTAGAACCGCAATACATACAATATTAATATTTTTGTCTTTTTTATTCGAATTCAGTTAGAAACATTAACTAAACATACTATTTATTACATGCAGTTTTGTTTCAGATTAACGTTAATTAATTGATTGAAAAACAAATACCAAAAACACTTTGTTGTTTAAAATACTAATTAAATACCGATTGGTAAAAAAAAGTATTTGTGAATTAAAAGTGTAGATATATACATACACAGTACGACCCCGCTTAACGCGGGGGTTACGTTCCATTAAGTTCCAGCGCTAAACGAAACAGCGTTAAACGAGGCAAAATACATAGAATACACGTTCGCTATATAGTGCGTAGCTTTATATATGTATGTACATACATATGTGTATGTATACAATCAGGGACAAAAGTTGAATTACACTTTCGAAATATGTGGTTCAAATAAATCTAATGTTCATTTAAAATTTTTACTATGAATTCTTATTAGATTACGATAAGTAGTAATAAAATACTAAAACAGGTATAAACATAACACACACAACATTAATGGTGTGGGAATTCTGGTTGAAGGGTTGTTAAGGCCAATTACCCCCGCACACCGCATTATATGAATACCGCCTAATGTGAACATTGTTTTTTACTTCATTGACTACTCTAAAAGATGAAAAAAGTAAAAAACCCTATAATATGAACTGAATGTTTTTTTTAATTTGAAACGTTAAAATTCTGTGTTTATTAGTTGCGGGAATATCTGCTAAATTTTGCTCTTATTTTCCCCTTCCCAATATTCTTGCAATTCCGTTATTTTTTTAACTATCTAGGTATGTTAAATTAAAATGCAACTTTGTTTTCCTTTTAGCACATTGGATTTTTTTTATTGATATCCATAAAATTACACAAATTAAAGGATTTAAAAGAAAAGTTTTACATAACATCATGCTAAATCAATCAATCATGCTAAAATAAAAATTATTTATGGTATTTTATTCTGCATCCCTCAAAATTCCTCTTCAATATATTTCTGTTATGATTTCTAACCGGCAGAACCATAATATCTTGGTGTAAACGCTCACCTTGCTTTTACTTACGGCATCAAAATTCTCAGGAAGGTAGTCAATATGAGAATGCAGATAATGCAACTTTATACTCATAATGTAACCCAGTTTAGGGAAGTTGTTGAGCATATAATTCACTATATTTTCATAATCCGGGCTATTTCTATTTTCTAAAAAATGTTTCACTACCTCTTTAAACGACTTACCAGCGTTCTCTACGGTTTTATTCACGATTTTTACCGTCTTGCACTAACTTCCTCATCTCAGGCCTAACAGGAAGGCCTTATTTAATTTTTTTATCCGATAAATATTTACATTTATCACAGAGGTACATGAACGGGGACCGTAATGCCTCCACAAATTGGTTCAAAATTTTAAATTAACACTAGGAAAAATTAAAAAAGTAATTTTCTCAGAATAAGTACGTGATGGATTTTTTTTGTAGCTTAGTACCTAATCAGTATCCAAATGGCTAATTAGTTTTCTAAGGGGGTGTTATTCATAATGGAAAATATATGTAATTGTACGTACATATATAATTAATTGATTAAATTTTAATTTTGTTTTTATCTGCTGATCTCAATTTACTGGGTTTTTCCTATTAAAGATTATTTTAGTTTTAATGGATTTAAATAACTCTCAGAGTTTTTGCCATATTCATATTTTGTTCCTGATCTCTCAATTGGGATCTCAATCAAGGGCTTATAAGTCAGCACGGTATCGGATTTAATTGAAAGTTTTTGTTACCGAACGAAACACGATTTATGAAGGGTAATACAAATTAAAAAAAAAAATATTTTGTAAATCATATTAAAAGCAAGTTATAGGTACTGCAAAGATTATTCAGAATGTAGGATAAAACATATTTAAAAAATAGAAATATTTTTCACAAATGAAATTAATAAATGAATTTGTTATTTTAGATTTCCCTGGCATGTGCTTTGCCTCTACACGCTGTGCAACCGTTGAACCTGGCAAAACTTGGGACTTGACACCTTTCTGCGGTCGGTCCACCTGTGTGCGTAGCGAAGATGATTCAGCCAAGTATGTAGAATTTGTTCTTTTCTTTTTCTTTAATTCGGTTTGCCGCTAACGAAAAAAATTGTTTTTTCTCTTTTCTAGATTATTGGAGCTAGTTGAAGATTGTGGCCCATTGCCATTGGCCAATGACAAGTGCAAACTTGACACAGAGAAAACTAACAAAACTGCCTCATTCCCATATTGTTGTCCAACGTTCACCTGTGAACCCGGTGTAAAATTGGAATATCCCGAAGTACCAAAAGAGGAACCAAGCAAA
The DNA here is from genome assembly GCA_014635995.1 of Sarcophaga peregrina. NCBI lineage: Eukaryota > Metazoa > Arthropoda > Insecta > Diptera > Sarcophagidae > Sarcophaga > Sarcophaga peregrina. The sequence goes on from CM025794.1 coordinate 4,502,679, forward strand.
AAGCAATAAAATTGCTGCTCAGTTTTAATACAACTTAATTACCATTTGTAATTTCTCTTTTCGTGTTTTTTTTTATTACTTTTGTTTTTGTTCTATCCATTCTATTAAATATTTTTCTTGCATTCGGTTAACAATTCATTATTATTTCTACAGATATTTAAACCTATTAATACTGTACATACTTTTTTCTACGCATAATACTGCAAAGTTTTTTTTTAAACTAAAGTTTACACTTTATCAACGTTAAAATAATGAAACATCAAGAAAATAGTAAAGAATTCAAAAAAAAAAAGAAAAAATAATCAAATTTGTTGTGAACTTTTTATAAATATGTAAGCATATGTATGTATATTATTTAAATTTTTTTTTTAACAAACTCGATCATTTTTTAACACATTCAAAAATAAAGACCTAAAACCGAAAATTGTAAATTTTAATTAGAAATTAGTCAACAATGCCGTCGACAAAGATATTATTCGCTCCTAATATACCTACAGATGAAGATCGCACGCGTCAAACCCCTGTCTTCAATATTCGAAGATAAACTTGATGAAATTAATTTGTATACAAACCCTGGCAAAGCACATCCAACTTATCGTTTTTTCGTTACTCATAAGTAGTCATGTAATTTTCAGTATGAGTAAGTCAACAGTATTAAAAATCATTTACTTTGATTCATTCGTACTCGCTACAACATTGTTTTATAAGTATGAGTACAACGTTGACATCAAACTCACAACATTCGAAATATGTTTGATTCATACGCCTACTCATTCAGATTCTTAAATTTAGAAAAATACTCGAATCATTCATCAAAATTTATAGCCTTAGGGCCATTATTCCAACTTGCCGTTAACTAAAGGGATGATTTTAACGGGCAGATAAATTGTTTTTCATTATTATGAGTACCCAATAAGGTAGAAGTGATCGTTAAGCTAAAGGAAAGATCATCCTACCTTTAACATTTAAAGTTCACTTTATGTTTGAACTTGCAATATCATATACTATTTTCACTACGGCAACTTTAAGTTTTTGTTTTCAATAATACAATGGTTTGCCTTCTCCAAGTCTATAAACAAAACCTCTTCCTCCGCTGAATAATTTTTCAATCTTATGCGGCAGGGTATTGACGAAGTCATTTTTTTTAAGCACTGAAATCACAATGTATAACAAAAATAAGCTAAATTCACGGCATACAAACTTTGTAAACAAAATAACAATAATAAACATAACAAATAAGAAAGCACGTCGTTGCCACGACGTTTTTAAAGAACTTTTTTAAAGTGGCAAAAGTTATCGATATTGGACTGGCGTTGCCATATTTTTGAAAAAGATAATTTTGTTTTACCTGGAAGTTGTAAAAACGAAAATAAGTTAAAGTTAACTTTGCCGTTCACTTTAACTAAAGGTACCTTTAACTAACCCTAACTTTAACGGGAAGTTGTAATAATGGCCCTTAGTTGTTGTTGCATTTATAAAAAAAGAAGAAAGAAAAGCCAAAGACAGCAAACACACAAGTTTCTTATGAGTATTGTGGTGTTCATACGCGAATCATACTTAATTTGTGCTCCGTGCAAATATTAAGTAGAGGCGAGTCGAAATCAACAACATCATGGGTATTATTAAGAGCCCTGCTATGAGTTTTGATCGATCTTCGACTGTGCTCGAAAGTGCTTATCGAACGAATTTGCAATTGGTATTATGACGTTCATGCGATGTACTATTGTGAATTGTAGTATTATTGTGTAATTCCACTTGAGTTATTCACAATAATATCATATATGATACATATCGTGAATAAAATATATAGAATAAAAATTGAGAGATGCTTTCAATACCTTGGAAATGGATTCAATTACCTAAGTCTATACTATATTAGGTTGTTGACTGTGCAAAGACGCTTTTAAGGATTTGATATCCACTACAGATGAATTGCTATATCAACGTGCACATGCGAAAGCCATTCCAAACATTTTAAAATTGGCAACATTCTTACAGTTTTATGCTCAGGGTTCTTATCAGCTGAGTAATCAAAATATGATTGGCCTTGCACAGCCAACGGTATCTGAGCAATATCAGAAGTTTTTTTGCCGCTTGAATTTTTTAACAAATACCTTTGGCCAATTGAGGAGTCTCCTCCATTAGTGACACAAGTTTTTCCAACTGCTGTTTCGTACTCACAACGTTACTCATTAATAAAATTAACAAAAATAATTGTTCATATCTCATATTTTGTGAAAAATCGTTTTCTACCGTCGTCGACCCCACGTCGACACTATTTTGGTATTCTGTAACAGTACCGTGTCGACTGTTTATCGAAAATTGTAAGAACACAAAACACACATCTCTAATATTTAAGTCAGCTGATTCATTTTATGGTATATTTAAAAAAAAAAAGTGTTTTCCTTCTGTGATACGAGCGATATTTTTTAAAAATGTTTTTTATTTGTGATACGAGTTCAGATTCGAGTGATGAAAATAATAAAAAAAAAAACTTAATTTTGCGAAGAAAACTTATCAGACTAAAGTCGGATATCTTTAAACTTGCAGATAATAAGTAAATAAAAAATCAAAATCCAATGCTTGCATATTGTTTGTATTTTTTTTAAAGGTTTAAATGCAACTTTCATCTAAATAAGGCAGCCTTTAAGAGTGTTCTAAATCATCATTTACTACAAAAACAATAAAATTGGCAATAACTTTAAGATTTCTGGCACAGGGTTCTTACCAGGTTAGTGTGGGAAACGATTTTAATTTGGGCCTGTCACAACTAGCTGTTTCTAAAATGTTGGCCGAAACCTTGGATAATAGTTAACAGAAATGACAGTTTGTCCACAATGGATAAAATTTGCGGAAAAAAATGAAGCCAAATTAAATTTGTTTAGAAAAATGGATTTTCCTGGTGTTATTGGTTGTGTGGACGGAACCCACATTAAAATTTTTGCACCAAATAAAGACCACCAGCATTTATATTTTAACCGTAAATCCTCTTGCGAGAGATAGATTTTTCTGCAACTCTTCCACAAGCTTCTCAAATTGATTTGTAAAATTTAATTTTTTATTTTTTTTTTCCATTTTGTTATATATTTTTTGTTTTTCAACTTTAAAATAACAACTTGTCGTTACCAAAAATTTCGTCGACAAAATCAGAGTCGACACAACACAATATCGACGACGTATTGACAGAATACCAAATGTGTGTCAGCAATCATCGATAACTGTCAATAACGACAAACAGAATAAGGGTGAATAAGAATTTGTTATTCGATACTCGATCTTCGATAGTCAGCGAATATCGAATGCCTCTCATAACAGGGCCCTTAGTATGAGTACGATGAGTATTTCAAACTTTGAATATGAGTATGATATTAAAATAAGTATGAATGCGTATAAGTATTCGAAATTATAAGTATGACTCGAATCTACTCATCGTTTCGATCTCTGGTTTTCACATCTAAAGTTAAAACCTGCTTTTAACATTAAAACCATAATCAGCTGATTTTGTGTTCACCGCTATAAGTATTCTTAACCCTTAGAGTACGGAGTGGGGTAACTTAGGTCTCCCAATCGTCGTTATTTTCAATACCTTCGAAAATACGTAATTTTTTTCTGTCTTAAATTAACGTGTTTTGATGTGATAATTAAAAATAAAAACTGAAAACTAATACAATACTAATGTTTTACTTTCAAAATAATATTTTTAGTTCTTTTATGCTTACATAAAGACATAAAAATCCCATTTTTCTTTGGGGGACCTTAGTTACCCCACTCTGTCCTTTATGTCTTCGTACTCTAAGGGTTAAACTTGATTTTAATATTCTTGACATTTATGACTGTTCAACAACTGTTTTTATTTAAGAAATAATAAAAAAATAAGAAAAATTAAGAAATAAACAATAAATTAAAAATTATTCGAAATATTGTAAAAGAATACTTTAAAATTGTATATCTAGTTATAAAAAGTGAGGAAGTGCTTTGAAATCAAGTAGTTTTTTGTTCTATATTTTTGGATTTGTTTTATTTTGTTTTTTCCAGTTGTTTTCAACATTTCAATGTTGGTAGTTCTGATTTAGTATATCAAAAACAAGGTTGTATTTTATAAAACCCAATTAAAATCAATTCAGAAAAGGTGTTAAGATGGTTTTAACACAATAATTTTATATGGTAAAACCAGATTTTGATTATGATTTTAACGTTAAAGACAACTTTTGGATTAAAACCACTACGTGTAAAAACACAATTAGGGAGAAAAATTCGATTACAAAACGATTAAAAATTCAAGTGAATGATGAATAAGGGAAGTTAGGACGAATGTTAGAAGTCTAATTTTGCGTCGAGCTAAAAGACATCGAGACTAACCCCTAAATTAGAACTTGAAAATAGAAAACAAAAATATCAATGTAAAAATATAATGTGAGAGACATATTGCACCTACGCCTCCCTATCCATTGAACTGATAAATGCCACAAATCCAAGGGCGACACATTTTAAAAGAAATAATGTGGTATTGCTCAGACCACACAACACAGAGAGGTTATATAGTATACACGTTTTTTAACGTTATGCGAACCAGAATGCAGCCATGACTTATTTTCCTTTCGAATTAAATTACTTTTCCCACAACAGCTCTATCTCAGATGCAGATGTTGTTGAATTTAATTTTAAATGACTTCGAGTTACAGTTAATAATTTAGTGCAGCCAATGGTTTTAGTAGCCGAATACAGTACACGCCACCAAAAGAAATTCACATATTACTAGAATCTTAGCCATTTCAGAATAAAATAAGAGGGAGTGATAACTTTGTTGAAATTTAAAGCAGTTATAACAATCGGAATCAAGTCTTCGTCTTTAAGCCATGACTCCTCCTTTGGAATCAAGTTGAAAATTTAATAATCCTAGTGACCGAGACTATCGATGAAGTAGAAAACACTTCCTTCCAACCATTCCGTCATTAAGGAACTTACTCTGTATGTTTACCCATTACCCCATTGCCATCTGAACCATACAAATTGAGTGTGCTCTAATTAGTGAACAGGACCTTGTAACGAATAAAAATTATCAGCAAAAATGTATTTTAAGACATCTTTATACCAAATTACCTTATTCCAAAAATCTTATGCAAATTTATTTTATGCAAATACTTTTTAGTAAATTTTATTGTATTGTTTATATTCTTAGGCCTAATAAGTGGCTTTTTTCTGGCAACTCTACCTTGGTAGTTATATTTTTGCAATGTATTACGAATGGTATTTAAGCAAACATCTTTTCCACTGCTGTTTTTTAAAAATATTTTTAGTTCTTAGGCATAACATAACGGTGGAGATAAAACTTTCTGCCACACTCCGTACGACAAATGGGGGCAGTAAATAAACATGACTAAACACAAATAAATGTTAATTTTACGTACAGTGATAGCAATCAACTTTGAACAAATCTTATACAACGTGTTCTCAATGTCCTTGACGTGCAACAACTTCCCACCTGCAAGATATATGCTTGATGTGCCGACTTGCCTAAAGTTTAGACGATTTGAGAAAGAGACAAGAACGAGTTACGTTCCTATGATGTAGACACTACGAAGAATTCCCATTATATAGGTGAAGAATTCTTCCCAATATTTAGATTTGAAAGGAGTAAAGACCAACGGACTTAGCCATTTGGTCTAGTATGTTTTACTTTTATAACTTTGGAAATACACACTTCCTTAGCCCTCCTACAATAAGTCCAAAGAAGGCACTAAAATTAGCTAACAGCTATGGAAAATTGAATTAAGTTATCAACATCTGACCTTCTTACTATTTACAGGACCTTTATCCGACCCCGGATGGAGTACAACTCTCATGTATGGGCCGGTGCTTCAAAGTGTAGCTACATTTTTAAGAGAGTAACTTTTGTCAATTAGTTCTAAATTTATGTATATATATCTGTCACTGTCTTTAGTTTTATATATATATATACATATCTGTTCTGTCACCGGCCTACTATGTTATCTAGCAATAAGTTATTTTACATGTGCATAAAATATTTAGTTTTAAGTTTAGTTTCCAGAAAGAACTGAATAAAGGAAGACGCTGCCTACTACAAATTTTTCAGAAGTGGGATTCGCCGAAAAAAGAAAATATAAATTTAATTTTATAAAAAAAAAAATAAATTTTTTTTTTCTCCCTCAATTAGACGCCAAATATTGTACTTATTAATTCATTTTAGTTGCAACTGCTTTTCATAGAAAAAATAAGCAGTGGAAGCAATGGACGAAGTGAATTATAACAGATATACGGCTGCGCAGCTGCGAGGTTGGCTTCAAAATCTTAATTTACCTACCTTTGGCACAAAAAGTGCGCTTGTGTTGCGACTTAATTCAATTCCACCAAACGATAGGGGTGAATGTCCAACGGAAAGCATGGGTGCCACTAACATAGTAGAAGAAGCAAACAATAGCGTTGAGCTTATTGAAAGGAGTGAACAAAATCAAATAGACGAAAATGAAATGCTAACGAATGAACGAAATCAAATGGACAATGAAGTACAAACGAGTGCGCAAAGTCAGACTATTGTAAATGAGCAAATGAGCGTAGAAAATGAAAGAACACGAATGATAGAGAGCGTGCAAAAGATCGTAGAAGTTGTGGATAATACAAATTGGAGAGAAATTAATTTTAGTCAAATGAAAAGAGAAATTGAACTCCTGAAAAGAGAAAGAGAACTTTTGTTAAAGGAAAACGAATTTTATAAAATAAAAGATGAAGGTGAGAAAAATCAAACGAGTGCTTCAGTCTATGACATCCCAAATGATAGTAGAAATGTGCCCGATAATAACAACGGAATTATGGCGAACGAAGTTCCAAATGAGAGTAGACGGAATATTAACAATAACATTGTTTCGTTGTGCTTACTCAAGGAATTGTTGCCCGAATATGACGGTACGGTTTGCCCAGAAGTTTGGATTCTTCAGTTCAAAAATATCGCAAAAAAGTATCCTGTCGATGATAGTACTCTAAAAGCGTTATTATTGAGTAAAGTTAAAGGAAAAGTTCAAGTATGGCTGCATTCGAAGTCAAATTACATTAACGAAGAACTTGTTTGAAGAAATGTTGAACTTGTTTAGTTCAAAAGGAAATAAGTTGGTGATGCGCCGTAATTTTGAAGCATATAAATGGCAGTACGGTGTGAGCTTTGTAAACTATTTTAATGAGAAAGTACAGCTGGCCAGTAAATTAAATATCGATGAAGACGAGTTGATCGATAATATCATCGAGGGCATACCCGACGAAAATTTTAAATTACATGCCAGACTACAATGCTACGGGAATAAGGTACAGCTGTTGCAGGCATTCTCGTCGATTCAATTACCTGTGCCGGTGTCATCAAGGTTAACAAAAAATACTACAAAATACAGATGCTACAATTGCAACTCCCAAGGACACTTTGCCGCAGATTGCCGAAAGCCTAAAAGAGAAGTCGGTGTATGTTACGCTTGTGGAAGTATGGAACATCTCGCTGCATCGTGCCCTACACGAAGAGAAACGGTATCGAAGGTGAAAGAGAATGAATATTTAAGGTATTTTAAGTTTAGTACTAATAAGGATTTCAATACTTATTTTCATTTAGAATGCCTAATGGATACGGGGAGCCCCGTCAGTTTAGTTAAAAAATCGAGTGTAGCCAGGATGCTAAATTTCAAGGAAATGTTAGAAGTTTACTCATCATATTTTGGAATTAATGAAAGTGTTAATTAAATTATGTTTTTGTATAGAATGTTCTGACAAGCACTTTAACTTGCAGAACTATAATTTGATTGTTTTCTGGCAAGCACTTTAACCTGCAGAAACCTTGAAAATAAAACAAAATAAGAATTGTTGAATTTCACACAGTAGTGGTTCGTTCATCAACTCCACCGCTACATTTTATTTACTTTCTTTTATACTAAAACTATGCTTACATATGGATAATAATTAAATTGCAAAATATTGACAAAATGATTAAGTAAACATAATAACAAAAAATGCACACTTAGTCAAAGTGTCATTGGCCTAATTAAGAATAATGTAAATAATGTTTACCTAACAGAATGTTTATACACACATATACATATAATATGATTTCAACATTTATTCAAAGAGTAAAGCTATATACATATGTGTATAAACATTAACGACATTAAAGTATGTTTATAAACATTTATTCAGAACAATAAAAATGTATAAACATGCTCCCCCCGTTGAGCGAAGCTCAAAAAAAAATCTAAACTAAATGAAATAAACCAAATATGTATACATGAATGGATATAATCAGCGAGACATAATAAGTGCTGCCCTGGCATTCCTTTTCATCAGATTGAATGGGCTTGTTTAATCAGTTGTTGATGTTCACTAGATATGAACGGAGAAATCTGGTGTTGATTGTTGTGTATGGGGCATTGGAATTGGAGTTGTAGACCTTTTTGACCGTTGTCTGAAGATTAAATATATCAGGACTGCTATTGCAATTATTAATGATGTGTAGCCAACTGTGATATGATGGTAATTGTGGGTGTCAATTTTATTCGGTAGCTGAAGTATTTTTTGGTCTTGTAATGCGGTTTGTAATGTTGTTAAATTTTTTATCTGAGAAATATACTCATTTGTATGTATTTCATGTAGTAATGGTTTTAAATGTTTTTCATGGTTTTGTTTCGTAATTTTCCAAAGGCTTGTGTATGATGTGTTACTGTAGCTGGATATCACTTGTTGTCCTTGCAATGTCATAAATTTGTATTTGAGTGTGCATTCTGGTTCCAGTATTAGCAAACCTGAACCTTCGAGAGTTAGTTGAGTGATTTCTTGTTTGCACACTGCTGTTGCTTCAGAAAGAGTTGGAATTGCATATATCCATCTATTTGGATGATAGAGAGGAATCCATGAAGCAGTGTCTTTTATTGATTGCACTGGTCAGTCTAACTGGGTCCTGTTGTGAAATAAGTTAATTTCACAACTACATGCTGTTGAACCTGGTTCATGTCTTATTGAAGTTGTGGGGCAGAGATATAACTCTTTCCCAAGAATAGTACATGAATTGAATTCACTACGACTAAGAGCAAAATACTGATTGCGAACACTGTTGATAATTAAAAACGATGAGCATGGCCTTATTGACACAAGTGTGTTATTGATCCAATTTGGTATTGGAATTGGGTGAAAGATGTCGAATTTATTACGCTCGACTAATGGTAAGGTTAAACTAAATATTACGGTATTATCAGTAAGTCCTCCTTTAACCTTCATCAGCTTGTATAATTGTAAAGTATCTTCTTGCTTTACAGGGAGATCTAATGATTCTGTTAGATGAAATCTTATTTTTGCGACTTCATCATGCATTTGTTTAGGAGTCAGGAGCAGTGGACTAATGATGCCGTGGTGAGTACTTGTAAGAATATCAATAATTGATAATTGTGTGTGTTGCAAATTTGCTGCTGTAATAGTTAACTGTATACTTAGTGATGAAAACAAACGATAAAGCCTCTCCTGATGGTGTTCTTCCTTAACCGTGTTTGCCATGCTATAGATTTCTGCGATTTGAAAGTTGATGTGATCAAATGTTTTCTTAACAGCTTCTTGGTCGGATTTCATGATGTTTATAGTAGAGTCAATAATTGACGTTTGATTTTTTATAAGGTTAAGTAGGTGTGCCTCATTTTCTTTGACTTGCGAGATTGTCTGTGCCATGTCCTTGGCATATTCCGAGTCCAGTACTCCAAATAATGAATGTGCGACGTTTCCAACTAAATCTACTGCACCTCTCTTTTGTCGTTTTCCGGAAAGTAATGTACTATCCATCTTAAGTTCGGCTTCAGTATGTTCAAAATATTTTACCAGATTAGCGCAAGTTGACTTTTCTTGTATTTCATTGCATAATTGGTTAAGTGTTTTTGTTCCTTCTGAAAATGTTGTTAATTCAGACCAAAAACCCTTTAGATCATAATAGACTAGTAGTTGCCATTCTGAAGGTGATATTACTGCTGATCCGATTCCTTCAAAATGTATACCCAATTGTTTGCCAAATTTCGTGTTGTGTACTTTTGCTCCTAACACCAATGGAAACAGTAGAGTGATTATCATGATTGTCCAAAGGTTGTGATTTATAGAGGTACACTTCCTCTTTTTAGGAATTTCAAAGTCTTTGGGTTGATAATGAGATGTTGTTGGTTCCGCATCATTGTTGTGAAACTCAATGTCAGTGTTTTGATCATGAGAGGTAGTTGGCTCTTCGACATCTTCTTGGTTAGGGGTTTCACCAGACTCTGCACTGTTAATTGGTAGTGGCGCTAATCGAGAAATTGGTCTTCTAACAACGCCTCTTGATGTTTTGACATCCACTACTCGCACAAAATCATCATCACCCTTATGTACCTTTATAATTCTTCCTAATGGCCACTGTAACGGTACTGTATTATCTTCTTTAATGATAACCATATCGCCAGGTTTTATATTATCCTTTTTTGTTAGCCACTTATGTCGATATTGGAGCTCACATAGATATTCTTTTGACCATCGCCTCCAAAACTCTTGCTTTAACTGAGTGACTAACTTCCATCTAGTACGCAAGCTGATTTTGGATTGACTTTCTTCTATGTCGATTTGAGCATTTAGCGGTCCTCCAACGAGAAAATGTCCCGGAGTTAATGCAGCCAAATCATTTGGATTATCTGACATTGGACCGATTGGTCGGGAATTGAGAATACCTTCAATTTCTATTACCACCGTGTCAAGTTCTTCATAGGTCAATGTTGCAGGCGATACACTTCTCACTAGTAGATATTTTGCTGATTTTACTGCTGCTTCCCACAAGCCGCCAAAGTGAGGTGCTCTTGGTGGGATAAAATGAAAAGTTATTCCTCTGGAGTTACATTCTTTACTAATTTTTTCATGAGCTGAGGGATTATAAAGTGATTCTGCCAGCTCTTTAAGTTGATTTTTTGCGCCAACAAAATTTGTTGCGTTATCGCAATATAGGTTTTTGCAGTGACCTCTTCGACTTATGAATCTTTTTAATGAGCCTATAAACGCTTCTGTGGTTAAATCGCTTACTAATTCCAAGTGTACGGCCTTAGTAGCGAAACAGCAAAAGACAGCGATGTAAGCCTTCTGTGGCCTTTTTCCTCTTGTTTTATAATGGATCCAAAAGGGTCCACAAAAGTCAACACCAGAGTTGATGAATGGTCTAGCTGGGGTGACTCGTGTTGATGGTAGGTTCCCCATAATTTGATTAAGCAGTGTTGGCTTAGCTCTTGTACATTTTATGCAATGATGGACAATTGATCGCACTGCCGTCTTTCCTTTTACTGGCCAATACCGTTGTCGTAAATGAGCTAAAAGTGCTTGAGGTCCGCAGTGTCGGTTGTTTTCATGAACCATCTGCATTAATAATTTTGATATTGGATCATTATAAGGGATTAACATAGGGTGCTTAGCGTCATACTGCAATGTTGATGACTCCAAACGACCTCCTACTCTGATTATGCCATTTATGTCCAAAAATGGAGTGAGATTGTTGTATGGACTACCTTTGTTCACCTCGTTATATTTCCTTAAATGTTTTATCTCCTCTTCAAAATCTGACTGTTGCAATGCTCGTACAATAACTATTAAGGTTGATAACTCTACTTCCTGTTTTTGCTTGCGTTTTCTGGTAGTGTTTATAAATCTGAGGATATAAGCTATCACTCGTTGTAGTGTCCTGAAGGATCCATTATGGCGTATTGTGTAGACGATGCTGGTTGAAGTTTCAGTTGTAGTTGTGACAGCAGTTACCTTTTTCCGTTCTAGGTTCATGTCACTGAAGATTTCTTCACTCTTTGCGGAATTTTGTTTCCAAAGTTCATCTTGCGCGCACAGAAACATGGGCCCGTAAAACCATAGGGGGTGTTCGGCTAATTTCTTTGGAGATAGACCACGCGATAAGATGTCCGCAGGATTATCCTTTGATCTCACATGTCGCCATTGTTTGGTAACAGTTAACTCTTGTATTGCTGCTATTCGGTTAGCTACGAAAGTTTGGTATAATGAAGATTGTGATTGGATCCAGGCTAATACAATTTCAGAGTCTGTCCATAAATATGTAGGGGTATCCTCAAGATGTAAATCCTTTTTAACTCTTGAAGTTAACTGAGCAGCCACCAATGCTGCGCATAGTTCCAGGCGAGGTAGGGTTTGGTGTTTTAACGGTGCTACCCGTGATTTTGCACATAGAAGTCTAACTATTATTTGTTTGTTCTTTAAGATTGCTCTTACGTACACTGCTGTACCATATGCTTTTTCTGAGGCATCAGCAAATGCATGAATTTGTATGTTAGATGGTTTTTGCCCTTCAAAAATATGCCGAGGCAACCTTAGATTATCTATGTACTTTAACTCACTGCGAAAAGTCATCCACCTGACCCGAAAGCTTTCTGGCAGCTCATTATCCCAGCCTAGTTTTAGTTTCCATAACTCTTGAATAACTGTGACTACAATTGGTGATAGTAAACCCAAAGGATCAAAAAGCCTAGCTAAGTCCGAGCTCACTGTGCGTTTGGTAATCTGATGAATTTCCCTTAGACAAACCTTAATGCAGAATTTGTCAACTGTTGGCATCCACGTTAAGCCTAGGGTTTTGACAACTTGATTCTCGTTGTTAAAGTCAAAATTGACTTCTTGTTGTGTTCCTGTTGTATTTTTTAATAATTGTGGATGGTTCGACGCCCATTTTTGTAGTTCAAGGCCATGCTGGTTTAGGATATGTTTTAACTCGTTTTGAATCGTTAAAACTGTTTGTAGGCTGTCATCACCTCCAATTCCATCATCCACATAAAAATTGTGAAGAAGGAACTGAGCTCCGTGTGGGTAGTTTGAGATATTTGTCTTGCCAATTGTTTGCAGACATTTTGTTGCTAAGTATGGAGCTGACCGCGTTCCATAGGTGATTGTGTTTAGCTGATAGTATTTAACTGGCATTGTTGGGTCTTCCCTCCAGATGATAATTTGAAATTTTCTGTCTTCTGGGTGCATGATGAATTGTCTATACATCTTCTTTATGTCAGTTGTGAAGACGAAACGTGGTAGACGGAAGCGAAGTAAGATTGAAAAGAGCTCACTTTGCACTGTAGGTCCTGTGTGCATTATATCATTCAGGGATGTCCCAGTTGAAGTTTTCGTAGAAGCATCAAAAACCACTCGAAGTTTGGTCGTGATACTTTCTGGTCTAAGGATGCAGTGGTGTGGAATGATATAATGTGGCGTTGGGAAGGTATTCATGTTTATTTGTGTCATATGACCCAGTGCTTCATACTCCTTCATAAAATTTATGTATTGGTCCTTTATTTCGGTGGATTTGGACAACCTCTCCAGTGCCAAAAATCTGTTGAATGCAATGCTATGAGACTCTCCCAATGTATTAGGATTGTCACAAAATGGAATTTTTACAATGAATCTTCCACTGTTGTCAATGGTATGTGTTTGGGCAAAGTGATCTTCAGTATGTCTCTCTGCAGTTGATAAGGTTTTACCCACATGGTCTATATTCTCCAGCTCCCAAAGTTGGGCAATGGCATTTTCAAGAGTACTTTCATCTTCAGTGCACATTCCACACACTGCTGCAGCTGATTCAAGTCCTCCTACTTTGCCTGCAATAACCCAACCCAATGTTGTGTTTTGGAGAATTGGTAATTCAGGTCCTAGCCTAATTTGACCCACTGACATTAATTGGTGGTAAAATTCTGCACCCAGTAAAATATCTATTTTATCAGGACGATTGAATTCTGGATCTGCTAGGACGATATTTTTTGGAATTGGCCAATGATCTATATTGATTGTTTGTGATGGTTGAGGAGCAACGATGTGTGTCAGGACTGCGGCTTCGAGTCGCGTATTAAAGTTGTTAACACGAGATTGTAATACTATGTTTACCCGGCGCTGCACTCTAGTGTTACTTGATCCAACACCACTGAGGCAAATTGAAGTCGGTTTGGGTGAAATTCCAAGACGCTTTACTAATCGTTCACTGATGAGGTTTAGCTGTGATCCTGAGTCGAGTATTGCTCTGCATTGAATCTCCTTATTATTTGAGCGAACCGTAATCATTGCGGTACCAAGAAGAATGTAGCTATTTGTTCTAGAGTGGTTGGAAGTGGCAAGAGATGCTGCATTTCGATTAACTGGAATTGTACTGATGCTTGATGCTACTGATGGCTGGTTGCTATTTTCACCCGAAGTTTGGGTGTGTGGAGCTGGTGTTGTTGAATGATGATTTGCGCCTTCCAGATGAAGTAGGGTGTTATGTTTTTTATTGCACTTCATGCAACTTCTAAGACTCCACATCTTTGCATTATGGCCGGTTTTTAGACAGTTTACACAGCGTTTTTGTTTTTGGACGAATTGAAGCCTTGATGCTGATGATTGTTGCAAAAATGTTCTGCATGCAAATAATGGGTGATTTCCATTTTTGCACAGATTGCATTGTGAGATGACTTGCCGATCTGATGTTATGGAAGTGCACACTCTTGACTTGGAGTGTGCAGATCTTTCCTTATCAGATATTGATTCCATGGACTGAAAATGCCTTTCCAAAAAATTTAAGAAGTCCTTAATTGTTGGCACTTCTCTTAGTTTTGCTAAGGATTGCTCGAAGTGCAGCCGAGTAGTTTGGTCTAATCGTTTAAGTAGTAGATGAAGCAATAGCGGATCCCATGATGAGGTGTCAATGTCAAGATTTTTGAGGGATAACAGACACTCTTGGATTTTGTCATGTAGGGATTTATAATTATCATTTGCAGTCTTGATTGGAGTATCAACCATCTCCTGAATTAGTTTGCTCACCAATAACCTTCTATTGTCGTAACGCATTGTCACTACAGACCATGCTGCTTCAAAGTTTTCTCCAGTTGTGGCGAAATGTTTGATTAGGTTTGAAGCTTCACCCACTAAATGTGTTTTAAGATACCACAAATAGGTCGTGGAATTCCTTCCACTTCATGTAGTTTCCATCAAATTTCGGCATGGTAATTTTTGGAATTGGTACTGTTGATGAGGCCGATTGCCCATGGTTGTGCTCATAATGGTTGTTCGGATCTGCGATTGCTGTAAATCGATTTGATGCTATACGGACCTTTTTTTCGATTTGAATGAACCTCTGCATATTGTAGCCCTGTAAGATTGGTTCATCACATATTTCAAAAATTTGGTAATGAATAGATTGAATGTCTTGCCATAACCTTGTGGCGGCTATGGCATCTTCTTGCGTAAAATCATCTGTTAATAGTCGCTCTACAGATGATATCATGGCTGCCTGTCTTCGAATTAATTTCACTAGCTCCGCAGCTGGTGCAGTGGCTTCCTTGGTGAATGTTTCATGATCTTGGTCAGTTGAGCAATGGCTCATGGCTTCCCTTGTGGCTTCAACAGGCACTGTTGCCTGATCATTACTGTCTGTGCTGCGGCCCATGTGTGGTTTCGTGGCTCCAAGGTTTAGTATTGATGTTTCAAATACCTCCTTGTATTGCTGCACGAGCTTCATAATTGCTGTATAATAGTCCTTGTGAAAATAATCATGCTCCAATGGTGGCTGCTCAAGCAATCTGATTCGGTTATCGTTTACTTCAAAACTTTCCCACTCCTCGTCTAACCTTCTTAGTCGTTCTTGAAAGTAGCTGGTGGTAGTCTTTCTAGTAACTGGATCCTTTTTATAGTTGCGGATTATGGCTTCAATCCGCTGACCAATTTGCTGTTGAGCGGCAACCAATTCAATAAATGAAGACATGATGTCCTTGCCTGCTTTAACTGAAACGTTGTTTAGGATAAAACGGTGCGTTTAATAAAAAATAGTTATCCTGTTCCTGATACAGGATCACGTCGGGGTCACCAAAATGTTAATTAAATTACGTTCTTGTATAGAATGTTCTGACAAGCACTTTAACTTGCAGAACTATAATTTGATTGTTTTCTGGCAAGCACTTTAACCTGCAGAAACCTTGAAAATAAAACAAAATAAGAATTGTTGAATTTCACACAGTAGTGGTTCGTTCATCAACTCCACCGCTACATTTTATTTACTTTCTTTTATACTAAAACTATGCTTACATATGGATAATAATTAAATTGCAAAATATTGACAAAATGATTAAGTAAACATAATAACAAAAAATGCACACTTAGTCAAAGTGTCATTGGCCTAATTAAGAATAATGTAAATAATGTTTACCTAACAGAATGTTTATACACACATATACATATAATATGATTTCAACATTTATTCAAAGAGTAAAACTATATACATATGTGTATAAACATTAACGACATTAAAGTATGTTTATAAACATTTATTCATAACAATAAAACAAAATATATAAACATTTATTCAGAACAATAAAAATGTATAAACAGGAAGTAAATTGAAAACTTATGAGAATTCTTAATTTTTTGTTTTTATTGGGAATAAAATAGTTGAGTTGGAAATAATTATAGTCGATGGTGTATAATTGTATTTTGGATAGGGATTTTTTAAGGATAGCAAAATTGAGATTAAAACCGGAAGACCGGGGGGATGATAAGGAAGAATTGGATTATGAATTTGTGGAAGTAGTGAATACGATCATGTCTATTAGTTGCGAGGATGATGGTAGGAACCAGCTTATCATAGGTGAAGATGTAGGTTACGCTTATAGGAAAAAGTTGATTGAGCTCTTTTTGGAACATTACGTACGCCCACAGAGACCAGTTGAACTTAGGATGAAGAGTAATATAAAATTGGTTCTTCAGGATGCAAAACCTTTTAGTTGTACACCTCGCAGGTTATCTTATGATGAGAGGCAACGGTTACAGATAATTTTGGATGAGTATTTGGAAAAAGGATACATCAGACCGAACGAGTCAGAATTTGTTTCGCCCATAGTTCTGGTCAGGAAGAAAACGGGTGACCTTAGGATGTGTGTAGATTACCGTATGTTGAATAAAATGACTGCCAAGGATAGTTACCCTATACCCTTAATAGATGATTTGTTGGATAGACTGGCGGGTAAGAAATATTTTACGAAGTTAGATTTGAGGAATGGTTTCTTTCACGTGTATGTTGATGAGGATTCCGTGAAATACACTTCTTTTGTTACTCCGTTGGGACAATATGAATTTTTAAGGGTGCCATTTGGCTTAAAGAATGGTCCCTCGGTTTTTCAAAGATTTGTCAACAGAATTTTTGCGGACATGGTAAGAGATGGAAAGTTAATTATTTATTTGGATGACATAATGGTTGCAACGACGGACATTGATAAACATTTTCTTATATTGAAAGAAGTTTTTGATAGATTAGTGGAGAATAAATTGGAGCTAAGGCTGGACAAGTGTGAATTCTTACAGACAAATGTTACATATTTAGGTTATAAGATTGATGGTCAGGGTATTGGAGCGGATGATCGAGGACTCAAGGCAATAAAGGATTTTCCATTGCCGACGAACGTACATTCGGTGCAAAGTTTTTTAGGACTTTGTTCCTACTTTAGAAGATTTGTTAAAGATTTTTCGTTGATTGCCAGACCATTATACGATTTGACCAAAAAGAATAGAATATTTAGTTTTGGGGCCGAGGAACTTAAAGCTTTTGAGCTATTGAAGGAAAAATTGATGAGTTCGCCTGTGTTGGCTTTGTATGATCCAAAGGATGATACTGAATTACATTGTGATGCAAGCAGCGTAGGTTTTGGAGCTGTTTTGTTATAGAAAAAGGAGGACGGTAAATTGCTTCCGGTGTTTTATGTTTCCAAGCGCACAACGGAAGCTGAATCCAAATACCACAGTTTTGAGTTGGAGACACTAGCAATTGTTAGTGCTTTGAAAAGATTTCGAATATACTTACAGGGGAAGAGGTTTAAAATTGTCACGGACTGTAATTCACTGACAATGACATTGAATAAAAGAGAACTCAACCCAAGAATTGCCAGGTGGGGTCTTGAGCTGCAGAATTATGACTACGTTTTGGAACATAGGGCTATTTCGCGCATGCAACACGTGGATGCACTTAGTAGGTGTTTGAGCATAATGGTGATAGAGAGTAACACTTTTGAAGAAAATTTGGTCATATGTCAGAATAGGGATACGAAGTTAAAGGACCTTAGGGATGAACTTCAGAGGAAGCAGCATAAAATGTTTGAAATGAGAAATGGGGTGATTTATAGGAAGTCTAATGATGGCGTCTTACTGTTTTGCGTACCAGAGGATATGGAGAATCACGTATTATACAAATACCATGATGAAATTGGCCATGTGGGGATCGATAAGATGACGGAACTTATTTCGAGGAGCTACTGGTTTCCGAATATAAGAGAAAAGGCGTCGATACATATACGGAATTGTTTGAGGTGCATAGCATATTCTTCGAAACAGGGAAAAGAGGAAGGATTTTTGAATAGCATCCCTAAGCCCGGGAAACCATTTGATATGGTTCATATAGACCATTATGGGCCTGCTGATAATGGTAGAGCACTCAAGTATATTTTAGTTGTCGTTGATGCTAGTACTAAATTTGTAAGACTTTATCCAACGAAGACGACGAAAACAAAGGAAGTAGTTAACCATTTGAAAGACTATTTCCGATCCAACAGTCGACCGAGATGTATTATAAGCGATAGAGGTACTGCGTTTACGTCGCAAGAGTTCCGGGATTTTATGGAGGGGAACTCTATTCAACATATAAAGGTTGCCTCTGGTTCCCCTCAGGCAAATGAACAAGTGGAGAGAGTGAACAGAAGTATTGGTCCGATGATAGCGAAATTGGTACGACCTGAGGAGAATATTTTCTGGGATATGGTATTGGATAAGGTTGAACATAGTCTTAATAACACTGTTCATAGAGCGATAGGTGAGCATCCGAGTGTAATGTTATTTGGTGTTGGACAAAGAGGTACTGTGATAGATTCTTTAAGGGAAATTTTAATTGAAGATGTACAGAAAATAGGACAGGTAAATCACAAAGAAGTTAGACAGAGAGCGTCTGTAAAGCAACAAGCTTTACAGGAATATAATAAAAGTTATGTCGACGGACGCAGAAAGACACCTACGAAGTATTTTGTGGATGACTACGTTATGGTGAGGAATTTTGATTCGCACCCTGGTGTATCCCGTAAGCTAATTCCGAAATTCAGGGGACCTTTTAGAATATCGAAGGTGTTGCGGAATGATAGATATTTACTACAAGATGTTGAGGGTTTCCAACAGTCGCGTGTCCCGTACGAGGGTGTATGGGCTGCTGGAAATATCCGCCCGTGGTTCAGGGGTCGTAGGTCACAGGATTAGTAGTACCGAGATCAGGGGATCTCGTTGTCAGGATGGCCGAATTGTAGCAGTATTCTTATGTCCGATTGTTTCTTTAAGTGTAGCTATATTTTTAAGAGAGTAACTTTTGTCAATTAGTTCTAAATTTATGTATATATATCTGTCACTGTCTTTAGTTTTATATTTATATATACATATCTGTTCTGTCACCGGCCTACTATGTTATCTAGCAATAAGTTATTTTACATGTACATAAAATATTTAGTTTTAAGTTTAGTTTCCAGAAAGAACTGAATAAAGGAAAACGCTGCCTACTACAAAAGTCTATTTTGAAGCTTCTCGACCGCGTGCAGGAGAGGGCGATGGTGCTTATTAATGACAGTAGGGTTCGTTGGAGCATCGTCGCAATGTTCCGTGTGTTTCATTGTTCTATCGGTACTATAATGGGAGGTGTTCTCGAGAGATAAGGGGCTTGGTTCCCGATAATCACATATTTTTACGTGGTACTCGTGCTTCTCGGAGAGCACATCCTTTCGTGGTTGATTGTCCAATGAACCGCACAATGCACTACAGGGAGAATTCATTTTTTGCCCACACTGCTGGCTTGTGGAATGATCATCCTGCGAAAGTTTTTCCCATCAATTACGATATTGGTGAGTTTAAATCAAATCTCCACAAATACTACTCCCTCTTTCCACCTTCCTATAACCTATTTTCCTAAAGCTGCACAATGCACTGCATGAGTAGGGGCTTTCCCCTGAGTGCTGGTTTTTATAAAAAAATTAAAACATCAACAGGAATAATGCCATCGGATCCTAAGAATTTAAATCGCTTAACGGTTTTAATAGCTCAGGGGACTTGATTTGAGGTTATCAGACTGAAAAAGTGATGCTCATATGATGCTCTGTCAATATCGAAAAAATGTGGAAAAGAGAAAACGCCCACGGAATTCCTGTATAAAATTTTAATATTGTAATTTCAATAGAGAAGTAATTATCCTTATATACATTTCAGCAACTAATAATATCAGAATAATGTGCCCTCACCATGGTAATGTCCAGAATCGGCTTTATATCAGAAACCTCTTCGGAGTAAGACGCGAAGATGAATTGCTACGTCTTTCATGTCTTAACGTCAGCCGACGAATACAGAGCACATACATATTACTAATTTGGCACTACGGAGATATGCTAACTTCCATTTTATAATTCGTTAAAAAGATTCTTTAATCCATTGTCCTAGGCCCTTTTTAGGGCCCCATACTTAGTTGTTGACTGGCCTTAGTAGAGGAATGTACTCAGAGCTAGAGTAGGGGTAAAGGGGAATCAAAATTGATCGATTCTAAATTAACTTTACGGCAATAGGCAATATGTCTACATGTTGATCTGCAAGCTTTTTGCCGGGAGGGCAGCTGTAACCTATCATGAAGACCTTCACACACCAGGTATACACAATTTGCCGTTATCAAAAGTACGTCATAGGGAGGTTTAACTATACAACTTAAACCGTTCTTATAAAGTCTATAAATTGAAAATCAGTAGCGTTGAATAATGACATTAATAAGCTCTTTCTTTCTCTGCCGTACATTGTCGCGAAGCGTCATAGTACACTTCGAGGCACCGGTTCATAATGAGAGTTGCATTCCATCTTCGGACTGATAAAACTGGGGCCTATTTCCCTAAACTACAATTCTATAAGTTACAATCACAATTCTAATTCTTACAAGTGCTAATAAATTGTGTTTCATAAAAGTTTCCACAATACTTGTAGCTTTTTGTAAACTACAATTCCTACAATTACAATTTCTAAAATTACAATCACAATAAAATAAAATATTTTTACAAAGATATTTTGTTAAATAAAATACACTAATACCCCGGTTTGCGTTTGCTTCGAAGTTCCGTCTTTTTAAAATTTCTGTGATTTCGAAGTTGTGTCGTTTTTGTTTCAGTTTGCGTCGCATGTTTCGAAGTTGTATCGTTAGTGCTTCGATTTGCGTCGTTAATACGAAAATGTTTGTCCAAAGCGAAAACAGAAAAACGGGATTTCCCGTTTAAATTCAGTGCAAATTCGAAGTTGTGTCTTTTTAAAATTTCTGTGACTTTGAAGTTGCGTCGTTTTTGTTTCAGTTTGCGTCGTTAATATGACGCCTTTTGCACGTTAAGATTAGTTTAGAAACAAATTTCAACACTATTGAGTTTGTAGGAGAGAGGGGAAAAACGAGCGGGGGTGATTTCAGAATTTCATTTACTCAGAAATTTGCTTTGTTCTTTATTCGTATATACACAGAGTTGTATCCACATTCTAAACAATTATTTATCAAAATTACAAACCACTACTACATACTAAATAAAAATGTATCGTAAACATAATGAATATATTGATGAAGTTACCGAAATCGAAAACCATTCTCCGGAATATTTACATTGCGATAATGACTTAATTTGCCATGGCGCTATGTCGGATGAAGAAATTTTAGACTCAATAAACGCCGAAAATAATTCAAAGGAAACTGATTTGGATACAAATGAAAAAGTTTTTGTTGAAGAAAAACGGTTTTCGATTAAAAAATTTTAAATGCAGTAGATATTTTGCGACATTTTTGCTCAGAGCAAGATATAAATACAAATTTTTTATTCGAAAAAATAGTGGATACATCTGTAAACAATATCCTCAAGCTAAAACAAGCTAAAATTACTGATTTTTTTTAAATAATATTAGCAATAATTATTTGTAAATGCAATGAATTCATGTACATTTTATTTACATATATAATTGGCCATTACAACCCTTCAGTCAGGATTATTGACCTAGTTTCTCACACTACTTATATTGTGTGTGTTAATTTTATCCATAAGTGGCGGGACCTATAGTTGAAAGTCGACTCCGAACGACAGATTTTTGAGAAACTTTTCATGGCAATTTTATTTACTCTCAGAGTTTTTGCCAGAAATCTGCTGAGAGGAAATCAGCAAAAAAATACTTTTTTGTATTTTATTTTGATGTCTAGCCTGGGACTTGAACCCTGGCTTTACGTCTAATAAGCCAGCACACTACCTACTAGACCACGGAGACTTACATTTTATTTAGTTTTGTAATAAAAATTAATTTTTATTTTTTGTTATATTCACAAAAATTTAATATATGAGATGTTCTTTTTAAGCACATTGTGGCATATAAAAAAATTTTACTTATAGTCACTTTAACGATATAGTCCTCAATTTGTGTGCAATTACGGGTTATGACTATAAGCGAAAAGTACTGTAAATATATTTAATTCGTTAACTGGCTCTAATACTTCAACTTTCATTGAAGTCATTTTAGTTTATATTAAATAGAATTAATAATATTATTAAATATATTAGTCAAAATAATATTATTTGTTATTGTTCAACATTTAACATCACATAGGAAAGCACCCTATAAAATATTGAATAACGGTTCCCTTTACGTATTTATGCTCTCTTTCTTTTCCCTTTTGTCATTACCTACTTAGAAGTAAGAATTTTTGCTTTTATATAATCACTCTTGTTTCAACAGTAAATCGAATAAGATCTTTGTGAGTTAGCGAAACTTTTTTTATGAATTTGTCACAAACCCATATACATTAAAAATAATATAACAAAAGTGAATTTAAATTTAACCAAAACTACATAAAACAAAAAACAATTGAATTTACGCACAAAAAAAGACACAGACATTGTATTAAACAATTTAAAGAAAATTACAAAAACCAGTAAAACAAAAACATAAATTGAATTTAAAATTATAAAAACAATAAAGTGTTTTATTTAACAAAAACAAAATTAAAAGAACAATAACAATAAAACGAATCAGTACAACATCAATCATTAAACATTTTTTGGTCCTTCGAGCCGGATAAGTGCAGTGTAATTTATAGCAACAAAAAGTTTCTTAAAAAATTAAAAGACATTAAAATACACAAAAATCATAACGGCACACAAACAGTTAAACTTTTTTGAGAAAAAATAAAATATAAAGACAGTGTGGAAAGAAACAACAAAAAGAGACCCAACAACACATCAACAGACACAAGAAAGGCAAAAAGACACAGAAGAAAAAGTAACAGCTCAAGCAAAGACACAACAACAAGTAAGTGAAGTAGTTCTCTTTTAAAAAATACTAGATGACCCGTGCGAATATTTCGCACCGTTAGTTGTCATTTCTGTAACGTAAAACGAAAATAATTAATAGAAATTTTATTAAAATATTAGAAGTCATAATATATAATACATATTTACTTAAATAAATGATTTTATAATACTTCTTTGAATACAATATTGGAGGTAATAACTTGATCATCGTTAACTTTTTGCCCATACGAATCCTTAATACAAACAAAAACATCTTTAAACGTACGCACTCGAGAAAAAGCCACGTATAACTGCCCATGTGATAATACCGGTTCTGGTAAATACAATCCTACCTTTTGAAGGGTTTGACCTTGTGCTTTATTTATCGTCATTGCAAAAGCAACTTTCACAGGGAATTGTTTCGTGTCATTCGGAAAGGCACTGTTGGATCAGAAGGTGTAAGGTTGATTCGGGGTATGAGCACAGTTTTATCGGTATGAATAATTTTTGCTGATATGATGTGCTCTCCCAAGCTTGTTACGATTAGCCTGCTACCATTAACCTCTGTTTAGCATTAAGATTTCTGATTAGCATTATAATTGCATTTGGCTTTAAAATCAGTTTATGAGGTGGTGAACCCGATAGATTTAAAGAGTTTTAAAATTCTGTTGGATACAATTGAGCATTGTCAATTTCCTCTTGTTGAACACAATCTGAACTAAAATAAATTTTTTCCTCTCCAAGTAGCAAATTGGAAACAATGTGTTCATTTATTTTTATACAGTCATCGTTTTTTGGACTTAAAATTGACGTTGAATAAAATTGGGAAATATTTTGTTCATTGATTTCTTCGACATTAAAAATTGCGGAAATAAATGTATCATAACTGCAATAACAATGCTTCGGGATTTTAATTGGTTCATTATTGTAGGTCGTTTGGGCTTCCAAATCACCGTTACCCAGTTGTAGCAACCATTCAGTAAAAGGGGGATTATTAGTTCTCATATTTTGAGTCAACTTATGAATTTTAACTTGAGACCATAAAGGCGATCTTTTTACTGTATTTTCAACAATGGTTGTTCTGTTGGCGTGTCGGACAACGGGCAACACCTGCCGAAAATCTCCTCCAAAAAGAATTATTTTTCCTCCATAAGGAAGTTTACTATTCATAATGTCCTTTAACAGACGATCGACAACGCTTAATGCATGTTTTGGCACCATAGAAATTTCATCCCAAATAATGAGGTCTGTTTTAAAAAGAAGTTGTGCATCCTTTGTGTGAGTGCGAATTGATGACA
Organism: Sarcophaga peregrina; assembly: GCA_014635995.1. Lineage (NCBI taxonomy): Eukaryota > Metazoa > Arthropoda > Insecta > Diptera > Sarcophagidae > Sarcophaga > Sarcophaga peregrina. The sequence goes on from CM025794.1 coordinate 4,527,343, forward strand.
CCGAGGTGTCTAAGACAGGTACTGGTAGTTTAAAAACCGAGTGTGATGTTCGTCCCCCCGGTAAGAGATTGGCTGCAATGCCGGTCCATGCAACTGGTATAATAATTTTGTTTTCTGCTCATAAAATGTGGCATACAGTTTTGTAAAGAAATGTTTTACCGGAGCCCCCTGGTCCATCAACGAAATAACAATTTGGAGTTTTATTTCTTACCGCATGTAAAACTTCCTCAACTACTGCCTTCTGTTCCGTGTTTAATTTTTCAAAAGCTTCTTTGCCGTTTAAATTTTCTTCTTCGACGTTGTAGGTTTCATATAAGTGTTGTGCGACGGTGGGTATAGGTGTCGGCAATTTGAATTGTTCGCAAGATCTACCATGACATCTGAAAATATTTTCTAATTCTTAAAGTGTAAGGTTGTAAGCTGCAGGTTTCGTGTGCTGTCTTTGAAAATCTTCTGAAAGGGCGTCTTGAAATTTTGTCCACAGCTCTAGTATATTTGCTGGAGAACAGAATATACAAATTATAGCAAAAAGCCATCTTAATTGCTTGGGCACTTTATAATTTAAAGCTTCATGCAGACAATCTTTCCATTCGGCATCGTTAATAACTAAATGCAATTTTTCTGCAGCTTCTTGAAATGTATTGCACAGAAATCCATTAACTGAACGTAAATCTTCAAACGATTGCGGTCCCTTAACATGCAGAAGTAGTACACGTAAATAATATTTTTCGATGTCGGCTGGATTAACAGTGTAGATCCGCCCAAAGCACTTGACTTTTTTTTTTCGAATATTCCATTTTCCACTTGACCACACAAAATGTTCAGGAATTTCGTGGTAAAGGTAATTACGGGCAATAACGTTTTCACTGCATAACTTATAAAACGCCATTAGTTTGGACACTCTATCACGATTAGCAGCAGCTTCGCATCCAGCTTGAAAGTACACCATATGGTCTTCTGGTAAGTGAACTGGCAGTCTTTCAATCGTATGGGATCGGTGGAAATGTTTTCGTTCGTGTAATCGCCACATGGTCTCTGGTGGACTTACATAACGACAGTTAAAATAAATGTCAACTTCATCAATAACATATTGTTGTTGTCCTTCGGAACCTAAGTGTAATCGAAGAGCTGCACAGTCATGTCCTTTATATACGTATTTGTACAAATACTTGACAGATTTAACTGAAGAGCAATGCTCGAGAATTATGTGGGATCGATATTTTCTACTAAGAAATCTAGAATATGGTACAATCCACCTATTATCAACAGTATATGTTCGGACTGTCATTGTTCTTCCATCATCACGTCGCCTATACATTGGATAGCCATCAACATTTAAATTTGTTTCTTATCTAAAATTTTTTGGATAATTTTTAATACATTTTTGTTGTTCCATGTATGGACTATTTGGATTTATTGTACCACATGGGCCGTGTACCATGCATTCTTGAATAACTTGAAGAAGTTGAGGATCAGTAGTCTTGTCTGGAATTTCTGCACAAATTAATGAATCTACGTCTTCAACTGAACGTAATTTATCCTCATTAGACAAAATAAGCAGCATGTGTGCATGGGGAAGACCTCTTTTTTGAAATTCAATAACACAAACATAACCAATAACGACACCCAGTACATGTTCTTTAAAACACCTTCTAATAACGATTGTAATTTTAAATGAAAAACTCTAGACACTAAATCTGGTCTATGTTCGACTTTTTCATATGGTTTCAATTCAGACGTTATTTCATTCCACTTGAGGTTGCAAGTTATTGTAAGGAATAAGTCAGGTTTTCCCAGGCGGGCAACAATAGCCATTGCGTCTTGATAATTTTGAAGCATGTTACGGGGACTACCAATATAAGATGAAGGGAGAACAACAAGAACTCCACCAACAGCTCCTCTTTGCTGAGCATCAGAGTTAAGAAAATCCATCAGACCTTTGTAACTATCAGCTCTTAGCTCCTGTTTATGCGCTCTAACGAATGCCAACCTTGAATCCTCTACTTTAACATAACTGTCAACAATATATTGTTGAAATAATTTCCCGGAAGCATGAAGTAAATTGAAATCGTCTCTAACAGCTAAGCGATAGCAGTAGTATTGTAACTGTGTTGTGACTGTTCTACATGCAGTTCGATGAACTTCAACATGTGGCTGACCAACAGTCCATCCAGTATCACCGCATGGGAATAGCAATGGATAGCACAATGGATCACAATGAGGATTAAGATAAGATATTTTATTCAGTGAACCAGTTGCTTTTGTATACATAACAAAATCAATATTGTTTGGTGGCGTTCCGTCATTCGTTACAAAAACAGCAGCAACTTCACTGATTGTGGGTTCATTCGATCTTCCAGGATGAAATGCGTTGGTGGTAGTAAATTGTAAAGTCATATTTGGTATAGTTTGATCCAAATCTTTTACATACTTAAACAACTGTGCGTAAGGATTATATATATTTAGCATTGTTTGTAATATTGTCATTATTTCTTTACAGCAGTTTTTATTCGCTTTATTCGGTATACGATGTTGTAATGCAGTATCAAAATCTAAAATGAAAAGTCCTGCATACGATGGTTCAACTCCGGAAGGTGGTTGTAAGCTTCCTATCATATGATACAGCTGTCCATGTAATTTAAAACAATATGGACCTCTACCAGAAAGGTCAACTGATTTCATTTGAATAGAAGCAAATGCCAGAGCATTGTTAAACTTCCTAATATTTTCTAGATAATTCTTAGTAAAAATATCATTTTGCTCTATTAGGTTTCGAAGTTCTTCATAAACTCTAATGGGCTCTATGCTAATCTTGCCCTTGTGGCAACATATGGTAGATGAATTATCAGTAAACTCCCCTGTAAACAACCTTGCAGAGCAATAAACGCTCTTTTTATCCATACTACCAACACAATGTGTTTGAACTTCATTATCTTTAGGGAAAATATGGGCAAGACAATATGTTTTTGGAAGTTTATCTAATCTTTTTTTCGTATTGATTTTTTGTTCGAGATGAAGCAAGTAATTTGACGACACAAAGTTATTACCTTGTGTTAATTGTTGTCGGTGGTTGTTAAATGTGTCCTGTCTTCGTTGACGCTGAGCTTCACTGTCTTGCAATAGTCGAATTCCTCTCCGCTCGTCACTTATGGAATTTCTTAAGCTGCGCTCCGTGTTACGTTCCAATCTTCTAGTCCTTCTTCCAGGAGGTCTACCTCTTGGTCTATCCGTCATTATAAAAACTTAGTGTACAAATATACCTAAAATAGTTTTTTGTCAAAATACGATTTTTAATATAATAATTAATATACATATGTGTGTACGTATATCATATACTTTATTATATAACTTACTGTTAGAAAATTGACAAAAAAAATTTTTTGCGATTAAGACAAAATCAGGTTTGAAAATACTATACGGTAATAAAATAGTAAAAATTAAGAACCAAATAGGAAAGGATGTTTTAATTCAATTACTTATTTTAATCTAAATGCACGTTATTTATATTCTTCCGTTGCAGGTTATTTTCATTTTTAACTGTTAAGTATCAGCTGATACTATATATGTATGTATATATTAATAGACACCGCATTATTACATTTCATAAAACAAACAATAGCATGATAATAACGACATTACCAAAATTTAGAATTGAACGACCCTGTTTATCGCACTTGATCTAACAACTACTGCAAAGTATTGCCAACTTTTTTACAGCTTAATATGCTTATTTATTTTAACTGACTTAGTAATAAACGGCATTATAGTAAAAAGCGGTATTGGCAAAATGGGTGTAAATACATACTATATTATGTAGAACTGCATTACTATTAGCACACTTGAACAAAAACATATAATCACAATGACAACTGTATTATTATGCAGTTCTATATAAATTATAATTTTTATCAATGAAAATATTAATTTTTCAATTTCTAATTATTTTTCTAGATTAGTGTTAGACATAAGCTTTAAAATGAGATATCATTCATTAAATTTGATGCGGTGGTATGGGAGATATTTGCCACCGACAAAAAAAAGTACTTTAGAAATAATATATATGATTTTTTTTTGCCGTGGTTAAAAAAGAAATACAAAGAAGTGAGGAGAACAAAAAAGGGTTAGCACCCTTACTTCTTTTTATTATTTTTCGGGGAAACAAAATAACTCCGTATTAATAATTATTCTTGAAAATTATTATTATTTTGACAATTCTTGTTGTGAAATCGCTAGCAGGATCTTTTTTAGACTCAATGTAATCCTTAATTTTATCAAATTAAAAATTTAACCCATAACAATGGCACTTGACAAATTTGTGAATTTTACAAATGACCTTTTGGATTTTGAAGTAGAATATACACAAAGTGCGGCCGAAAACAACATTCACTCTTTAGAGGTACTTCGGGTCGAACTAGATTCTCAATGGTCACAAGTCAAAAGGACATATGAAGAGTGTCGGGACATGAAGGATGATTCTAAAGAAAAGCCCATCGATAGAAATAAGCTACGCGATCGTTACAAAAGGGTTCTTTCTGCCTACAAAACGTGTTTAGGGCCAATTAATGCGAAAATTCAAGCCCTATCGAATACAAGGAAAGAAGAGCGGATTTCTGTTGTTGAAAATCAACCACAGGAAAATCAGGACATTTCATTTTTGCGCCTACCACCTTGTGACACGGACACATTTTACGAAGATTTCGTGACAAGGCCTACTTTTCGCGATCTTTTTACAGCCTTATATATAAATAATTCTAGACTTAGCAAAATTGAGAAACTTTTTCATTTAATACAAAAGACTGGGGGAGATGCTAGGAAAATAGTTTAAAATGCCCCATTGACGAACCAAGGCTTCGACATAGCCTGGAAAAATCTTGTAGCCCAATATGAAAATAATTGGATCCAGGTAAATGAACAATTGAAAATTTTATTTGACCTTCCGAACGTAGCTGAAGACTCAGGATCATCAATTCAAAAACTTCAGCGAACAGTCAATGGATGTATTCAGGCGTTAAATGCATTAGGGGTAGAAACCGCCACATGGGACCCATTTTTAGTATACCCTTGCTCAACAAAGCTCCCTCGGACTCTTCTTAAGAAATTTGAAAATTCACTTAAGGAAATTACAAAAGTTCCAACATGGGAACAATTCAATAGTTTCTTGACACACAATTCAAAAACTCTATAATCCTTAGAGGCCATTACACAGTCAAATACAAAGACTGAACAAACAAGAAGAGATAATTTAAAGTCTAGGGCGAAAAGAGTTCACACTTTTCACATAAATACGACTCAAAATGGAACTGGGTCGAAAAATATAGGAAATTTGACAACAAATAGGGCACAGGAACGACTCAAATTACAAATGCCAATATTGTAAAGAGTCTCACCAATTGTGGTCTTGCCCCAAGTTCTTAGATAAGAACGTCAACGACAGAATTCACATTGTAAGGGTCACAAATTCATGTTACAATTGCCTCTCTATTGATCACAGTGTTAAGGACTGTAAAAGTAAATTTAGTTGTAGATTATGTAAACAAAGACACAACACTTTGTTACATAAGGGATCGGAAACCCAAAACTTAGTTCAGAATTGTGACTCGACCCAATCTAGTAGGAGCATCGCGGCACAAAACAATAATATACAGTCCACATCAGCATCAAGCTTTTCCATACCACATATCACATCCTTGACACTGCAAGAGAGCAAACATCTCAATCAATCTCCCAATGAGAAATAGACCTTATTGTTTACTGCAATTGTACTGATTGAAACTAGAGGCGGAAAATACCAGGCGAGAGCAATCATCGACCCTGGCTCACAATCAACTTTTATGTCAGAAAAGTTGGAAAATCGACTAAATTTACCCACCAAAAGAAATTTAGTTCATGTCACAGGGTTGAGTCAAACAGTTTCAGAGACTTCAACCAAAGCATGTTTATTCAATCTTTGCTCCAAGGTGGATTCACAATTTAAATTAGAAGTCTCGGCACCAGTCCTGAAGACGCTTTCATCTAATTTACCACCACAGACTTTAGATTTGCAACATTACAATGAGACTGCTAAACTAGAACTTGCAGATCCTCAATTCAATCAAAGCAGACCCATCGACTTGCTCACAGGCCTCGACTTAGGCCACTCAGTATATTGCATGGACACACCGATGCGGTCTATTGGATCCCTTTTGGCACAAAAGACAGTATTTGGCTGGATTGTGGGGGGACCAATTTCAACAACGACACAACCTAGTACATCAGTGTCACTACTTAACACTACGTCCCTTGACCGAATCCTCACACGCTTTTGGGAGGTGGAGGAGACCCCAAAACGGGTTTTGAGGTCAGATGAGGACACATTTTGTGAAAACAATTTCATGTTGACAACACGAAGAAACGACAAAGGAAGGTATATAGTTACCTTACCCTTCAAAAATAGCGAAGAAATAGGAACTTCAAGAAACATTGCGATGGCACAATTCTTAAGAATGGAACGCATGCTTAGCCAGAAACCCGAAATCAAAAAACAATACGACCATGTAATTGTTGAATACATCGAGTTAGGACATATGAGGAAAATTTCTCCCCTGAAAATCCACACAAACCCAAATTATTACCTGCCGCATCATGCAGTAATAAAACCCGAATGGTTGACAACGAAACTTAGAGTAGTTTTCAACGCTTCGAGTCCATCTTCGAAAAAGAAGAGTTTGAACGACATATTATATCCAGGACCAATACTTCAGCAGGACCTAATACATCTGATACTGAAGTGAATTTAAATTTAAACAAAACTACAGAAAACAAAAAAAAAAAAAAAACAACTGAATTTAGACACAAAAAAAGACACAGACATTGTATTAAACAAATTTAAAAAAAATACAAAAACCAATAAAACAAAAACATAAATTGAAAAACATAAATTTTATTTAACAAAAACAAAATTAAAAGAATAATAACAATAAAACGAATCAGCACAACATCAATCATTAAACAATTATAATAAATAATAATTGTAATGTAATGCGACTAATAATAAAAGTGATAAACATTTTTAAATTTCGTTGGCTGTTATAAATCGTTTATGTATGTAAGTGCTTTTTTCTCATATATCAACGATTTATTTTTGAAATTCAAATATGGCAACTTAGGGCATTTACTGATATTGCGTTTAAAACAGAAAATCGTAGCCGCTGATGCAAAAGTGAGTGGCGTCTTTTAATCGCAAGTCTATACCTGACGTTTAATGCGACCTTGCGTTACATGCGATTCTCCCGTCATATGCGTTTTTGTTGCAAGTTACACACAATGCGTTATATGCAACTGGTTTTTCATTTTTATCAGCTGTTGCGCTCATTTATTAGCAAACAAAAACAGTTTTGGGAAAAATGGAAAATTAAATTATGATTTTAAAAGAATTTATGGCATTAATTACATGTTTATGAATTTAGATAAGGTCTACAGTTTAAAGTCGACTCCGAACGTCAGATTTTTTTGCGAGAAACTTTTCATGGTAGGATTTTTACTCTCAGAGTTTTTGCCAGAAATCTGCTGTTTTGATGTCAGGCCTGGGTTTACGTCTAATAAGCCAACAGACTTCCTACTAGACTACGGCGACTTCGAAAAGATGACACACTGTACATAAAAACAATCGATAACTAGTATACAAATTTTGTTCACGAAAGAAAAGTGTTAAAAAATGTATTTTAATGTATTTTCCTCTGAAATATTTCTATTAATATTTTGATAATGCAAAAAAATTCGATAATAGTAATGCATTATTCAAATATATTTATCGAAAATCTTCACAATAGTAGATAATTTGCCTTCCCTAAGTTTAAAAAAACTGCTGCCTTTTTCCCACCGAGTAGGCTCGGGATTTTGACAGCTAACTCTTCACTGGGAAAGGGACAGCAGATATTAGTATTTCTGTCCCTCTCTGGCTGCCTGTCTGTTTTGTTCGTTTTTTTAGATTTCGGGATGGATTTTTATTATTCTATTTTGGTAGAAATTTATGATACTTTTGTAGAATAATGGAATAATTTTGAAAGGAGATGAACCCTTTTATAAGGGAAACGTAATTCGGAATTAATGTATTTTTTATTACATCTTTTATCAGTTTCCACTAACTGAGTATTTAACCAATTTATATTAAAAATTCCTGAAGCAAAATGTTATGATATATATTTTGTTAAATTTTTATTTTTAGTTACCTTTTGTACGCGGAACTCTTTTCAGTGTGAAGGGAAATTGCTAGGAGTTCGTTTAATAAGAAAATAATTGCCGGATTTTAACTTTTTCATTCAAGAAAGTAATAGATACTGGTAATATACACAAAGTTCTACAAGAAAAAATGTTTATAAACAATGTGTCTTATTTGGAAAATAAATTCTTATTCGGGATAAGCACATTTGTCCATAAAATTCGGAAGATGGGCTTGCAGAATCTTTAGATAGTCTTTTTTCACATGATACCATCTACTAAATGTAGAGGGCCAACATGCTACCATATTAAGCATCCTCAAACCAAAATATTTTCATCGCTGTGTTTAACAGTATGCTTCACATGGTTTCTTTGAACACGTTCCCTGGATCTACGCTAGCAGTACTGCTTCCCATCTGACTGGAAACGTGTTATCTAGTCTGATGAGTTCAAATGTAACCACTTTCAGTAAGATGGAAAACAGTTCTGCTAGCGCTGATCCAGGGAACGTGTTCAAAGAAACCATGTGAAGCAAACTGTTAAAAACAGCGATGAAAATATTTTGATTTGGGGATGCTTAATATGGTGGCATGTTGGCCCTCTACATTTAGTAGATGGTATCATGTGAAAAAAGACTATCTAAAGATTCTGCAAGCCCATCTTCCGAATTTTATGGACAAATGTGCTTATCCCGAATAAGAATTTATTTTCCAACAGGATGGTGATCCGAAGCACACAGCAAAAATTGTAAAGATATGGGATGGGAAACAAAATTTTCAATTGCTGGAATATCCGCACAAAGTTCAGGCCTCAATCCGATTAAAAATTTTTGGCCATTCGTGAAAATCCGGCTCGGACAGCACGAAACAGCCTCAACAGGCATTGTCAAACTTTGGGATCGTATAAATGCGAAATGGCATCGAATTCCGAAAGATCTTATTGATCATTTGGTAGAAAGCATCTCAAACCACGTAAATCAAGCTATTTCTAATAACTTTCTATGGACCAAATATTGAAATTGGGCCAGTTTCTTGAATTTTCTTGAAACGTGCAAAATTGAGTTTATGTGGGTTATTTTCGTTTTTTCATTCAAACTCATTGAATTCATTTCATTAATTATTGTTTTTTTATTGCTATTTGTTAAGAATAAAATGACGAATTAAAATTAATTTTTTTTTTTTTTTTGTATTTGCTTGCATGGTTTTGTTTTTGTGAATGACGAAACTCTGTATTGTGAACATGCACTCACTTCTGCTCGTCACTGTATATAAGTAACGCAAGGTAGCAGTGATGCCAACTTAGCCCTTTTCGGGCTAGATTTAGCCCTTTTTGGAATGTCTGTAACGCGAAAAAAATTTTTTAGCCCTAAACTAAAAAACGCGCAATTTCAGCGCTTTTCAGTATTTTTGTATAGCCCTTTTAGCCCGTTTTTCCTTTAGCTCTGTATGGAAATATTATCTTACGTTTCTCTGGCGATGATGAATTGTAAACCAATGTGGCAGAACTTTTTTTTCTATTTCTTGGTTTCTTCTTTGTTATTTACATAGAAATACCAAAAGTACCGGGAAACACAAGCTTTGCTGAAAGTTCAAAATTGTGTTTACCTAATAATTAGGTGGAAAAGAAATGTCAGGCTGCGCTATCGTTATATACTGCAATTCATTCACCATTTGCTTCCACAGAACACTTGACAGAGCCAAGTCTCAATACCTTATAGAAAGTGATTTATGAATGAAGAAGAGGATGACCAAGAAGTACAAATCGTATTTAACAATGACCAACTTTGAAAGATTGTAATGTAAATTCTATTTGAACCTAATCTAGTACCTTAATTCTATTGAAGAAAAAATGATCTCAAAAGCCATAATATTTATTAATAAATTGTTTTGTTTAAAAATTGTGGTGGTTTTATCTGAAAAGACTTTTTTAATTTTAGCCCCCTTTATGCGCTTTTTTGAAAAAAATGAAATTGTATTGTACTAAAAACGTAATTTTTTCAATTTAGCCCGTTTTTCATTTTTTTTCACGCGTTTGGTGTCCGAAGAGTTGGCATCACTGCAAGGTAGCATTATACCACTGTTGCCAATTTGACGTTTTTCCCGTCAAATCTGACGTTTTTGCAAAGCCAATTACGAGAAAAAATGCTTTTTAGCGGTTAGCGGGAAATCTGGAGTATTTTACGGCGCTTTAGCGCTTTTTAGCGTTTTTTTTTTTCAAGGTTGAATTATATGATACAAGTAAGAAAAAATGCAATTCGAGAGAGAGAATAACGGTTAGTAGAAAAAGTACAAAGCAAAAATCGAAAACCTAAAGTTGAAATCTGTTTCAAATGAAGGTAAAGCTTAAGGTGTTGTGTTTAAAATAAGAAGGCAGTAAAAAGAAAAAATATCAAAAAAAGTAAGTACGCCTAATTTTGTAATAGCACGGTCTAGAAAATAAAATTAATTCTGTTTTTATCCGTGATATTTGGTAAAGCATGGTTGAGAAAAGTTTATGAAAATCTCAACGTAATCCAAGATCCTGAATGGCTCATTACTGTGACTTATACAAAGACAAACATATTTGGTCATTACAACCCTTAAATCAGGATTACGACCTACAGCGACGAGCAGAGGTGAGTGCATGTTCACAATACTGATTTTCGTCATTCACAAAAACAAAACCATGCAAGCAAATACAAAAAAAAAAAAATTAATTTTAATTCGTCATTTTATTCTTAACAAATAGCAATAAAAAAACAATAATTAATGAAATGAATTCAATGAGTTTGAATGAAAAAACGAAAATAACCCACATAAACTCAATTTTGCACGTTTCAAGAAAATTCAAGAAACTAGCCCAATTTCAATATTTGGTCCGTAGAAAGTTATTAGAAATAGCTTGATTTACGTGGTTTGAGATGCTTTCTACCAAATGATCAATAAGATCTTTCGGAATTCGATGCCATTTCGCATTTATACGATCCCAAAGTTTGACAATGCCTGTTGAGGCTGTTTCGTGCTGTCCGAGCCGGATTTTCACGAATGGCCAAAAATTTTTAATCGGATTGAGGTCTGAACTTTGTGCGGATATTCCAGCAATTGAAAATTTTGTTTCCTATCCCATATCTTTACAATTTTTGCTGTGTGCTTCGGATCACCATCCTGTTGGAAAATAAATTCTTATTCGGGATAAGCACATTTGTCCATAAAATTCGGAAGATGGGCTTGCAGAATCTTTAGATAGTCTTTTTTCACATGATACCATCTACTAAATGTAGAGGGCCAACATGCCACCATATTAAGCATTCCCAAATCAAAATATTTTCATCGCTGTTTTTAACAGTTTGCTTCACATGGTTTCTTTGAACACGTTCCCTGGATCAGCGCTAGCAGAACTGTTTTCCATCTTACTGAAAGTGGTTACATTTGGACTCATCAGACTAGATAACACGTTTCCAATCACATGGAAAGGTTTAAAAATTGAATTTAGCGATTTCTGGCGATTTTTAAAGCCCAATTTGACGGTAAATTTTGAAAAAAAATTGGCAACACTGCATTAAACGCATGATATTGGACTTTTGGCTTTTCGTTCGCTTTAACTTTCATTGAACATCATGAGCATATTTGTAGTTTTCACACTCGATTACTACTAAAAACGCTACAATGAATGCGAATACGTAATATGGCAACTCCACACAGGCCAATTAAAATTTGTGTATATTTGCTGCTGTCGCTGATATATAACAATAATAACAATTTGCCATATTTGCTTTAAATTACATAAATGTGCGCAAATAAAATAGTGCAATAACATAGTGTGACTGCAATGCAGAGTATAAGACAACCAATAAATTGTTACCTGAAATGGCGGCCTCTAATAAAACGTAGCCTTTTTAGAGATCTTAATCAAAGTCAAACACAAATTATCTCCCCAAATTTTGCACAAGGGAAGCGTTTGATCAGTTATAACAATAACACCGCAAGGTCGAAATTGAAAAAGAAACCAACAACAGTCGAGGATTTTGAACTGCTGTATACGTTAACCAAAGAGAAGTTCCTATGTAGATATCAATTTAAAACCTTAATAACAATAGTAGTTGCAATATTCTAGTCTAAAAAGTTCATCATGATTGTCGTTTTTCATTACTATTATTATTATTGTTGTTGCTGAGTGCTTGATTTGTTATGATTAATTTGTGTTTGTATGGTTTCTGATATCGTTAGCAAAAAAACTGCCTAAAGATGTGAATGCACATGGCGTATTTGCCTGCAATGAATTAGATCTGAGTGAAGTGGATGTGTATGGTTTCGACTATGATTATACGTTGGCATGCTACAAACCGTGCCTCCATGATTTGCTCTATAATTTGGGACGTGATATGCTGATACAAAAACTGAAGGTACATTTTAATAAATAAGTTTAAATGATCATAAAATGATCATTTTCTGTTTAAATGCATCCAAACGACTAAGGGTCAGTTCTTCAATGCACGTTTCATCTTAAGATTATGTTAATCTCCAGTTAACCTTCGTTTTCAGTTTTTGAATTTTCTTAATCTTAAGTTTAGCCTTACGGTTAATCAGTAACGTTGCTGGTTTAAACTTAAGATTAACTATGGGAAGTAGTTGACAAATTTTAATAAAAGAAAAGCTTTTAAGTAAGAGAAATCCGAATAAGACTCATTTTTAAGTGATTATGAATTATATAAAACACAAATTGACAATAGACAGTCTTAATTTATTTATTATTTTACAAAAATTTATTTTTTTACTTCAAGATCAATAGTATTCAGCTTTTGTTTGTTTTTGTTTTTCTTCTATACGAAACCAAATTGTTGTGAAACACTGCAATTTTTACGTATAATTGTGGCAGCCCTATAAAGATTAAACTACCATTCAAAAACTGAAAATTAAGTTAACGAAAGATTAACTTAATCTCGTGTTTCAACTTGTATTCCAAAACTCGCCCAAAGTGCTTAACAGAAAATATTATTTATTTATTTATTAAATTTAATCTACTGAATCAATTCTGAAATTAAATACAATGAAGAGCATTAGCTACTTGGGCCCTCAGCTCTGGTTGAAAAGTATTTGTATAGGCTTATTACTAAAGCTATATTAATATATTTGTACAATAAAATGGGAGGATTGTTATCGCACCTGCCGCATCCAAATCCGAACCGCCGCAGCCCGGCAATCGACAGAATAGGATGCCACTCCATCTGCCACCAGGCAGCCGAGGCCCGCAGCCAGACACAGCAGCTACAAAATTAATGCAGAAAATAGTCAAGGAAGAAATCATCAATTGCCTATGTTAACAGTGTCTGGGTCCTACCCAAACACAAATATTTGCAGCAAGTCCAATTTTTCCACAATATCCATCATCCCACCCAGTCACTGTTAACATAGACAGTTTTTGGTATCTCAAGTACCAAAATTATTTGGAATACAACTCTTATTTTTGAAATCGCCCTAGTCTAGTAGGTAGTTTGTTGGCTTATTAGACGTAAAGCTCGGGTTCGTATCTCAGATCAGGCATCAAAACGAAATATGAAAAAAAAAATATTTCTTCGGCGATTTCCTCTCAGCAGATTTCTGGCAAAAACTCTGAGAGTAAATAAATTTTGCCATGAAATTTTCAAAAATCTGTCGTTCGGAGTCGTCGTTAAAATGTAGGTCCTGCCACTCACGTATAAAATTAACGCACATAAAATGAGTGGTGTGAGAATAATATTACCAGATATATTACATTTATACCCATTACTACAATACTTTCGAACACTCAAAATAAAGTATAAATTTTAATAAATTTTTTCTTTAATGCCTTACAGTATCCAGAGCCAATATCCAAGTTAGAATATATACCGGGATTTGCTGTTCGTGGCCTTCATTATGATATTGAAAAGGGTCTGCTTCTTAAGCTTGATTCCTTTTTACAAATACAATTGGGTTCAGTATATAGAGGTCGTACTAAAGTTCCCGATCATGAAGTTTTAAAATTGTACAAAAATCGCATTTTACCAATAGCTTATGTTGAAGGTACATCGAAAAATTATCAGGTAATCAAATTAATTAATCATATGTATTTATAATAAGATTAAGCTTTGTTTTTTGTCCTACGTTTAGCCAAATGTCAAAGCCAAAATGGTACAATTAGCTGATTTGTTTTCAGTGCCGGAAATGTGTTTATTATGTAATGTTGCCGAATATTTTGAAAAGAACCACATTGATTACCATCCAGAAATATTATTTCACGATATCAAATCCGCCGTACAAGCTTGCCATCCTATCATGCACCAAATTGTTATGAAAAATGCTGAAGAATATATTGAAAAAAACGAAAATCTGCCGGAATACTTTGAAAAACTACAAAAAGCTAATAAAAAATTATTCTTAGTAACTAACAGCCCGTATTCTTTTGTGTATGTTAAATTATGATAAAAAGTTATATATTTACAAAAACGCATATTTTGTTTGTACTTACAGAAATCGCGGCATGACGTTACTGGCGGGTAAAAGTTGGAGAGAATATTTCGATGTGATAATTGTTCAGGCCAGAAAACCGAAATTTTTCACAGATGAATCTCGTCCTATTCGTTTATATGACGAGAAAAATGATAGTCATGTATGGGATAGGGTATCAAAGTTGGAGAAAGGCCATATTTATTATGAGGTACGTTGTCCTTACACAACTAAAAAATATATAATAAAATATAACAAACATATTTGATGTTTAGGGCACTGTAAAGCAATTGCAAGATTTAACTGGTTGGCATGGTCATAGTGTGTTATACTTTGGTGATCATCCTTACAGCGATCTAGCTGACGTGACCTTGGAACATGGTTGGCGAACGGGTGCAATTATCAGTGAATTATCCGTAAGTTTTTTCTTTCTTATAAATTTTGAACATAATTTTTAATTAGACGTGAAGGTAAGTTTTTCAAGTTGAGAGAAATATCAATTAGTAATAATTTATTTTCGCAAACGTCTTAAACAATAACAATAATTTGCAAATGCATTTAATACACAATCTATACAAAAAATTTACTTACTCAGTTGGTCATTACAACTATTTAGGCAGCATTACGACATAGCTTCTCGCAGCTACCATATTGTGTGTGTTAATTTTATCCATGAGTGGTGCGATTTACACTTAAAAGTGGAAGTTCTGTATTTACTCTGAGAGTTTAATAGTTGTGATCGAGGTATCTGAGTTAGGGGTTGAACCTCGGACTCGCGTCTAATAAAACATCGTAGTGCCTACAATATTTATGCGAATATATGCATTATACAAATTAATTATATATATTATTATAAATATGGGGTAGCTATCGGTTTAAATTTGCATCATATATTCTGTCACAAAATTCAGTGTATTACGTCTACTGAACGTAATAAATCGATTTACACTTGAGCAACGTTAGGATTATTGAGCCTGGGAGAAATGGGATGATGTTATGGCTTTTGCCAAATCATTTTTTGGGATGAAGCATATTTTCATCTGACTTAAAGAAGCCAATGCACTTACTACGAGTGATAATTTAATGCTGCTTGAGGAACGGAGGCATCATTGGCCTATATTTCTTTGAAAATGAGGACGGCGCAACCATTACAGTCACCTGAGACACTTATCGCACCAGGACAAACGATTTTTTTGTAACGTATGGTGCTGATGTGAACGATGTTTGGCTTTAACATGATGGTGGAACTTGCTGTACATCTCATGACACAATCTATTTATTCTGTCAAACGTTTAATGGACATTTAATTAGACGCAGTGGTAAAGCCATTTAGCCCCCAAAAAGTTGTGAATCCGTTGGACTATTTTCTATAGAAAATAAAGTAAGTGTTATGCCGATAAATCGGAGACAATTGAGCGTCTAAATTCCAACATTCGTGATGCCATTGCCGATCCGATACATGGTCCGATCGAATAAGATACTGTGAAGTAGTCGCGGCAGCCATATGAACGAAGTAATATTCCATTTCTAAAAGGAACAATTGTACTTCACAACAACATAAAAATAAATTTTGCATAATTTAAACCCTTTTTGTTTTATTGCATTTTTAATTTAAGTTTTTCCCATCTTATATATATATAAAGGGTCCGCCAAATAACTTTTTTTTGAAAATGCTTTAAAAAAATCGATAATGTGCTTAAAAATTGGACCGATCGTGTAGGCTACTGCATGGTCAGCCGAGGCAGCTATTTGAATGAAATTATTTTCCATTTTTATCCGGAAGTATTGTACTTTCAAATAAAAAAAGAAATTTGAGAATATAATGCGATTTTGTTTTAAAGTATTTTCATGTACATACATATATGTATATAAACTAATAGCATTAATATCCAAAAACATTATTTAAAAAAAAAAGAATATTTTGTAGCGAAGAAACAAATCTAGCTCTTAGAAATTCAATTTTATCTTTTTTCTTTTAGCATGAAATTAAAACTTTAAATACTGAGGAATTTAAATCAAAAGCTAATTGGCTTCAAATGTTAACACAACTAATTGAAGACAACCAAGATAATCAGAGTGAACCTGCTAAAATGAGCGTACAAAAATGGTTACAGGAAAGAGATCAACTCAGGTAGGTGAAATTTTTATAAAAATTAAACATTTTTATCAAATAATTGTCAAAACTTTTGAGTCCGTCATAGTGTCCATGACATTTTTCTAAAACTTGAAAATTCTTAAAATGTCCATTCGTTCATTTTATGCTATGAGGCTATGATTGGTTCAATGCCATGGTGACAGCTTCATCCATTTGGCCTTGTTATTACCTTCGATGTTCCAGTACGCAGGAACCCAAATTACTATGACCGTCGAATACCTCGCTATCTCTTCTAGAAACGCCCGACATTCTTAGACAATCTTAGATGCCGTGCGGATATTCTCTAAAGAACTAATGGTCGCTTTGCTATCGGTAAATATGCGTATACCACAATAATCTGGTAGAGCAAGGGACGACCTAATGTTGATTTGTTCTGAAAACATTCCACGTCCCACTTTGTTGCGTGATCTAGAACTATTAGTAAAAACCTGGATAAACTATTCGGTATATACGTTCCAAAACCAGGATCGAAACTAGGTTCAGGTATCTCCTAGAAGATAGGTATATTCGGACCAACCATACCCAATATTTGGGCATGACCATAGTTTCTGTACTCCAATACTCTGTCTCATTGCCGCGTCCGCAATCACTTGTTTCGCGAACATGGCTGGTAGCCAGTTAAGGGCAGTGAAAAATGCCTTGTATGATGTAGTTCTAAGGGAATATCTTCTTATAATGCCACCATTCTCATATTCTGTTAGAACCGCGTTTCCTTTTCTCTAAAGCCCAACACGAAACCCCGACCGCATAGAATTGAGTTGGTTTAGGCTTTCCGTTCTCTTACAATTATAAAGAGCAGTAGCTACCCTAGTGGTTCTGAATCGCGTATTAGTTAAGTTTACTGTTCAGTATGATCCTAAGATATTTGGTGCTATTCAATAGAGTGTGTGTTACCCCGTGGATTCTAGATATAGAAAATTTTGGGATTTTGTGTCTCGTTGTGAATAGTACTTAAGATGTTTTGGTTGAACTTATTTCCAGTCCATATTTGTTGCACGATTTCGATAGTAATTTCATAACAATTTTTTGAAAGTAATTTTGGATTCTTGTCCGTAGTCATTATTATGAGTAGCTACCTTCCCGCAACCCCTCCGACTATTAGGTCGGCGACCGTATTTTCCGTCAATCCCTCTGTCCACAGGGGTAAGCCCAAACCGCGCTGGTTGAATCAGGAGATCGTAGATCTTCGTCGATTCAGTGGTAAACTATTTTATTGGGCAAAGGCAAAAAGAGGGAACTTAAATACGCTGTAAGGTAGGCGAAAATCAAGAATAATAGCGTCCACAGTGGGGGATCACAGTGTCAGAGAATTGTCTGTAGAGGTACATCGCAAGAGAGGTGTTCTATCTCCACTTCTCTGGGATCTCGCAATCAACTCAATCCTGAGAAGACTGGAATCCTCTGGTAATAACGTCATACCTTACAATGATGATATTGCCATCGCCATCGGGAATATGTCCTGATAAGCTAAACTTGGCGCTTTCAATTGTACTGGACTGGTGTGGGGTTTTTAGATTATCCATTAATCTCTCCAAACCAGATACAATGTCCCGACCTTCAACCTCCTTAGTATAAACGGGACCAGGCTCACGCTGAGTTCCGAGGTTAAGTATCTGACCCTGATCCTTAATCCCAAACTAATCTGGCCGCGCCCTAGCGACCTGTACTGTTTGCTGCTGTAACAGGACAGTTGGATCCAGATGGTGTCTCAGCCTAAAGGCCATGCGTTGGATCTATTCTGCAGTCACAAAACCCAACCTCGTATACTGTGTTGCCTTCTGGTGGATTGCACTGGATAAATTGCACTTTAACCGAGTCAGGGCCTTCTGGCCCGCAGCAATCCGTATCACTGGTGATCTACGCTAAGTTCACTGCGACAAGACTCAGTGCCCTATGTCGTTGGCGCGTTAACCCCTCTGGTCACTCCTCTATTCTGGAGATTGATATCGATTATCTCCCTGTGGAATACTGCTTTAACTTTCTGATTCCAAGCAGGAGAGATTGGACCTCTGACACGGTCGTCCCCCGGAACTCTTGGATGTGTATACCGACATCCCCAATCTCAATGGGTCCTCGCATACGCTATTCCTTTCACCCGCATCTTGATCTTTTCTGTAAGCCAGGCTGCCACAATGTCTCTGTCGAACGTTACGAATAATTCTAGGATCGCCAGGGAATGTCGACGCTTCTCAACCTTCTTTCTGGGCGCTTCACACTTATCTGGGTACCCGGGCACTGACATTCCGGGAAAGTGCAAGGCCCACGGGGAGGCATTCAATTTAGGAATGCCACAATTTAGGAATGCCACTTACCTCTTTCAAGTAGGCTATCGCGCGAAAGTTCTTCCAAGACGCCAACCTGAATCAATCAGGAGTTCTGCTCCACAGCTAGGCTAACATGGCCCTCAATGGATAGAAGGCGTACCAACCAGCTACCTGGATATGGTCGAAATATCATCTCGCCCACAGTGGTCATGCTTACAGGTCACTGAATTGGGTAGACACCCGGAAAGAATGCGGCTCCCATTTAACGACTTCTATCGTGGATGCAGATCCGCTTTGTCAATGCCCATCTCTTGCGAGGTGCAGATATAAGTTATTAGGCTCTGCGACCCTTGTCAACTTAACGGGGCTATCGTCCATTGATTTCAAGGACTTGGCCTTGTTCATCAAGCTTTAGGGCTGGTTTTCCAGTGTGGGGTAGTCGTGCTATAGATGTGCAATCCTTGCGCTGACCAACTTCTCCCGTCTTGGTTCTGAGGAACGCTGACGCTAGAAAATTTTATCAGAAGGTTAAGCGTCTAACCGAGAGCTATAGACCCGGAGCGTCTTCTTGCAAGGACGAGAACGGAAACCTGGTTACAGATCCGCAGGGGGTGCTGAGGTTGTGGAGGAAACACTTCTCTACTCTGCTACAAGGTGATGACGACACCAATACCGCCTCTAGAGATGTTCCGAACCCGATCAATGATGACGGCGTGGAGATTCCGCCGCCTGGCTATGAAGAGGTCAAAGTCGCGATTACGCGTCTTAAAAACAATAAAGCGGCAGGTCCTGATGGCCTCCCCGCTGAATTGTTTAGGACCGGATGTAATGAGTTGGTAGGGCGCATGCACCAGCTCATCTAGAAAATATGGCTAGAGGAAAGTATGCCCAACGATTGGAACCTCAGTGTCCTCTGTCCTGTCCTGAAAAAGGGAGACCCCACAATTTGCGCCAACTACAGGGGTATTAGCCTTCTCCCTATCGCATATAAGGTTCTTACAGGCGTATTGTGTGAACGACTGAAGCCACTCGTCAAAACACTGATTGGACCTTATCAGTGCGGCTTCAGACCTGGCAAATCCACCATAGACCAGATCTTCACACTGCGCCAAATCCTGGAAAAGGCCCACGAAAAACAAGTCGACACACACCATCTTTTTGTCGACTATAAGGCAGCCTTCGATAGTCCCAAAAGGGATCGTGTTTATGCCGCAATGTCTGAGTTCGGTATACCAGCGAAGCTGATAAGGCTACGCAGAATGACGTTGAGCAATTCCTGCAGCTCCGTTAAGGTAGGAATGGACCTCTCCGAACCTTTTGATACCGTGCGAGGTTTCAGACAAGGCGACCCCTTATCATGCGACCTCTTCAACTTCGTCATGGAGAGTGTTCTGCGAAAGGCAGGAGTGCATCGCAATGGCACTATCTTTCAAAAAAGTGTCCAATTGCTTGCGTACGCTGACGACATCGACATCATAGGGCGTACCAAGCGAGATGTTACTGCTGCCTTTAGCGCTATTGAACGGGAGTCTAAGAAGATGGGTCTGGCAGTAAATGAGGGCAAAACAAAGTATATGTTGTCGACAAGTAGAGACGTGCGGCGTATTGATTCTCAGATTACGGCCGATAACTATACTTTTGATACAGTCAAGGAATTTATTTATCTTGGCTCCGCCGTTACCACCAAAAATGATGTCAGTCTGGAGATCAAACGCAGGATTACTCTTGCCAACAGGTGCTACTATGGTCTCAATAGGCAATTGAGCAGCAGAGACCTCTCTCGTGCGACAAAATTAATACTCTACAAGACGCTCATCTTACCCGTGCTTCTTTATGGCGCAGAGGCATGGACCCTATTAAGAACTGATGCAGCAGCCTTGACATATTCGCGAGGAAAGTCCTACGTAAGATCTTCGGTCCTGTACGTTTTACAGCCGTAAAAAATTACATATTGACTTTATACTGAAAATTAAATGTTCAGTGTCGATTCTATGGGTGATAGTCATCTAACTCAAGCATGACACACATACCATGTACTTGGAGTCTCTGTTCAGTGGATGTGGCAATAAGCAGACCTCACTTGCATACTTAAGGTTACAATAATGCAACCGCTAGTTCAGTCATTATGGAAAATCTTAATATTTTGTCTTAAAAAGTAGCTTGCAGAAATAAGGGAATAATGATCTTCTTTTGATATTTTCGGATGTTCTTACTATTCTCTTTTCTACTTAATTTTCTCTTTCTACTTATTTTTTTTAGAATTATCAAAAAAGTGAACAATTTTAGCGAGAAAAACGAGATGCAACACAATGTGTTAATGATAAAAGTAGGTCACCTAGAGTAATTAAAATAAAAGTTTAATGAAAAAATTGATAATTGTGCTCCTCAATTTAATATCAAAAAATCAACGGTTTGTCGGATTTCATTGCGATATCGTAAAACAAATAACGTTGAAAGAAATGCCAGGAAGTGTTCGACCCTCGGAAAATGGCAGCAGATGTTACTAATTATTCAAACCAGCAATTAGGGGTTTCTATTGGCCTCCACACACCCAGAAACCGGTTAAGGGAGACAAATTTTTTAGCTAGAAGACCAACCAAGAAGCCACTTATAAGTAAAGGTCAAAAGATAAGTGGCCCAAAGTTTAGTGGAGCGACGAATTAAAGTTGAACTCAATTGGCTCTGATGGGTTAAATTACATTCGCCGGCCCCCAAAACAAAGATATTCACAACAATTCTGTAAATAAACAACATCCTGTAAATAACACAAGACATGGTGTTGAACATAATAAGACATTGAATTTCAGTTCTTTCTCGCTACTGTATAAGATTAACAGCTGTTTTTTTATATCTTTGGTTAGAGGCTCCAAAAACGAACAACTAAGACAAACAGTTTGTCAAAAATATCTTTGGGCATAGAGAAAAATAATAAAAACTTCGAGAAATTCATTGATTTCTAACAAATTTTTCATTTTTTTGGAAGAGGATTTTATAACAATGAAAATATTAAAAAACAATTTAATTTTACTGCAGTTAAAAAATGTTTGCACACTTGATAAAATATTAAAGCATGCAATTTTTTTAAATTTCTATATAGTACTAATATTTTGTGTGTCCACCTTGAGGATCAATTATCGCTTGCAGATTGAATAAGCTTAAGTCTTGTTCTAATGATATTTTTTCCCACTCTTTTTGATGAACTTTATCAATTCGTTTTTATTTGTGGGCGATCTTTTTCTTTAAATGAACCCACAAATTTTCGATTTTCAATAACCTTGGTGTAGTTGTAAAGTAACCTGGAGTTACATAAATAAGATCAATGTTAAGGAACATTACCTTTATAGTACTTGCAATTAAATTTATTCGGAAAAATCGAGTCAATAAAATGAAATTTCTTAAGGCTGTCGGTCTGTTCATTTTTAAAATATCAAGTCATTATGCCATCCAAAATCCTCATTACTCCAACTCCTTTGCCGGATCTACAGTTTCATAGCATTCCAGACAGTTTTCCAAACTTTACTGCATAAATAAGATTTTTATTTTCTAGTGCTGTCAGAGACTTATAATAAATTCTTTGCGGTCCGTCATGATAATAAAGTTTTATTTTCGTCTCATCTGAGAAAATAACATCGTCCCAGTACTCCGGAGGAAGTGAAATGTATTCGGTAGCAAATCTTATGGTGTTTTCTTTTCTACAAAGAAAATGTCACACTCTTATGTCATTTTTTATTTGAGAACATAACACAAATATTTACCACGGCGGCTGTTTACTACGTACAGTGACGAGCAGAGGTGAGTGCATGTTCACAATACTGAGTTTCGTCATCCACAAAAACAAAACCATGCAAGCAAATACAAAAAAAAAAAATTAATTTTAATTCTTCATTTTATTCTTAACAAATAGCAATAAAAAAACAATAATTAATGAAATGAATTCAATGAGTTTGAATGAAAAAACGAAAATAACCCACATAAACTCAATTTTGCACGTTTCAAGAAAATTCAAGAAACTAGCCCAATTTCAATATTTGGTCCATAGAAAGTTATTAGAAATAGCTTGATTTACGTGGTTTGAGATGCTTTCTAGCAAATGACCAATAAGATCTTTCGGAATTCAATGCCATTTCGCATTTATACGATGCCAAAGTTTGACAATGCCTGTTGAGGCTGTTTCGTGCTGTCCGAGCCGGATTTTCACGAATGGCCAAAAATTTGTAATCGGATTGAGGCCTGAACTTTGTGCGGATATTCCAGCAATTGAAAATTTTGTTTCCCATCCCATATCTTTACAATTTTTGCTGTGTGCTTCGGATCACCATCCTGTTGGAAAATAAATTCTTATTCGGGATAAGCACATTTGTCCATAAAATTCGGAAGATGGGCTTGCAGAATCTTTAGATAGTCTTTTTTCACATGATACCATCTACTAAATGTAGAGGGCCAACATGCCACCATATTAAGCATCCCCAAACCAAAATATTTTCATCGCTGTTTTTAACAGTTTGCTTCACATGGTTTCTTTGAACACGTTCCCTGGATCTGCGCTAGCAGTACTGCTTTCCATGTGATTGGAAACGTGTTATCTAGTCTGATGAGTCCAAATGTAACCACTTTCAGTAAGATGGAAAGCATTACTGCTAGCGCAGACCCGGGGAACGCGTTCAAAGTTACCATGTGAAGCAAACTGTTAAAAACAGCGATGAAAATATTTTGGTTTGGGGATGCTTAATATGGTGGCATGTTGGCCCTCTACATTTAGTAGATGGTATCATGTGAAAAAAGACTATCTAAAGATTCTGCAAGCCCATCTTCCGAATTTTATGGACAAATGTGCTTATCCCGAATAAGAATTTATTTTCCAACAGGATGGTGATCCGAAGCACACAGCAAAAATTGTAAAGATATGGGATGGGAAACAAAATTTTCAATTGCTGGAATATCCGCACAAAGTTCAGACCTCAATCCGATTAAAAATTTTTGGCCATTCGTGAAAATCCGGCTCGGACAGCACGAAACAGCCTCAACAGGCATTGTCAAACTTTGGGATCGTATAAATGCGAAATGGCATCGAATTCCGAAAGATCTTATTGATCATTTGGTAGAAAGCATCTCAAACCACGTAAATCAAGCTATATCTAATAACTTTCTATGGACCAAATATTGAAATTGGGCTAGTTTCTTGAATTTTCTTGAAACGTGCAAAATTGAGTTTATGTGGGTTATTTTCGTTTTTTCATTCAAACTCATTGAATTCATTTCATTAATTATTGTTTTTTTATTTCTATTTGTTAAGAATAAAATGAAGAATTAAAATTAATTTTTTTTTTTTGTATTTGCTTGCATGGTTTTGTTTTTGTGGATGACGAAACTCAGTATTGTGAACATGCACTCACCTCTGCTCGTCACTGTATGTTGAAATAAATTCAGTAATTCTTCTTCATCAGATCACGAAGATGAATCTAATAACTGATTTATTTCAATTTTCGCAAATAAAATAGATGCTACAATATCCATATTTATATATTTTTTTTTTTCAAAAAAATGGTTTTAGATCTAAAAATATGTTGTATTTTTTGATATGTTTACAATAAAAAATGTAAATATGAAAAAGGTGTTGCCAGGTCGCTAATTTTTCAACCTTATTTTTTGAGAGCTTGTTTTTATGACCAAAAAAATATATTTTAACACTGTTGTAACCACAGTATAAGCAGTAACGAAAGCAATGACATTTGAAAAAGGCTAATAAAATAAAAACACTGGCCCAACTAGAGAGAGAGAAAAAATGTTATAAGTTTTGCGAATCAAAATGTGTTAGAAGTAACAGATATACAGAGGGAAAACTGGTGGATAAGGCAGAAAAATTAAATTTAAACAAACATTTATTTTGAGTTAAAAAGGACAAATTTGGAGTATTTTTTAATATCTATAAATGAAAAGTTTACAGATTCTTAAATATTTAATTATTAATCGAAATGTATGTGGTTTTTGGTCCCAATGAATATAGTGTCTTGTGGAAAAGGTTAGTAAGAAGCTAAATATATCAAGATCAAATAAGACATATTGCTCATAATAATTTTTTTTCTTGCAGAACTTTGTGTATATTACTAGTATTTATTAGTTTTTTGAATGAAAAAGTTAAAATTCCGTAATTTTTTTATTATTAATCGAATTCTCAGCAATTTCTCTTCATAATGAAATAAATTTCGTGTGTAAAAGATAAGTAAAAAGAAATATATAACAAAATATATTCTCATAACTTTTTGCTTCGGGAGTTTATGAATATACCTCTAAATTGGTTAAATACCAAGTTAGTGACAATCGATGAAAGGTGTCACTAAATACATTAGTTCCGTACTACGTTTCCCCAATAAAACAGTGCATTTCCTTTCAAAACTATTCTACAAAAATATCATCAATTTCTACCAAAATAGAATATAAAAACCCACTCTAAAAATTAACAAAACATAAATAAACAAAACTGAACGAATCAGACAGAGACAGAAATACTTTTTGGTAATATTTGCTGTCTCTTTCACTTTTGGATAGTCATTTTGAATGCAACATTGAATGCAATTTTTTATATTACTGACCATGTAGCTTTAATAATGTAATGTTTCCTTAAGGTTACTCAACAAAACAATGAAAAAAATAACTTCAAATTAGATAACAATACCAGGCGACTTTTTTTAAATTTCATCTGGTAGCCCTATAAATAAACAAAAACCATCTGATTGACGCGGCAATATCAGCACTCGCGATTTTTCAGAGCACAAAATACAATGCCCTCCACCATTGGCAAGTGGGAATTATTTATAATAAAACATACCACCCTTTTAGAGGGCGAAACATTTTTAAGAAACAAACGCAAAATTGCATTTTGCTTTAATAAAATGTACATTTTTTGGTAGAAAAGAAAACACCATTAATCTTTTTTCGACATTTTGTGCTGACAGCAGGGATTTTTTCCTAGCCACTCTTGAAGAATATTTGTGTTTTTGAAGAACATTTATGATGGTTTCTTGAAAAACACGTAACCCAAAGCCTTTTTGCACTTGAAGAGCTATCATACACGGTTCTAATAAATTTTCTTTCAACTCGCTGCGTCAAATTTTTTAGCCTGCCTCTGGATCCTTTTAAGTCTAGTCCTCTTTTTTCAGCACGGGATATAATATTATATACAGTCTTAATGTTCAGGGAGAACATATCGGCGTTTTCTTGGCAGATTTGCTTTTGTAGTAGTTGAAATCGACCAATTGTATATTTTTTTGAAATTCGTTTTCCTGGGATTTTTTGTATTCAAATATAAGGTTACTTGTTACATAAAAAACGATCACTTCATTACTAAAACGTTGTTTACCCTTTTCACATTCCATCTAATTTGTAAAAAAAAAAACTAAAATGCACAACATTTTTGGGAAATAAAGGCATTTTTTTTGTGATAATTTTATTATCTACATTCAATATGCAAAGATTTTTTTGACACTTTTTGTACTGTATAAAGTTCTTTTGTTGTTGTTACTATTGTAATGTCTGTGACTATTAAAAAAAAAAACTATTGATGGGTTGTGGTCAATGTTGCCAACGACTGTGTATCAAAACGAGCACAAAAAATTAAAAAACGGATAAAAACGCATATTTTTTGAGCTTAAAAAGGGTAAAAATGCACTACCGTTTTTTAGTAAGAAAAATCGTTTATAAAACTTTTATTTTTTAATATTCTTTATTCGATAAGTAAATACTTTGGTTAAGCTAATAAAATATAGTTACAAAACAAAAGAAAACAATTCATATAAGTATGTCAGTATAGTTTATAAAATTGTCATTTATTATTTTAAAAATTTTAGGTATGTGGGTTTACGATCCTTATACAAAATTTCTTACTTAGATCTTCGACAAATATTTCCCTGATATCATCTACATTTTCATCCTCCCCAACCACGTTTGGCCACAATAGTGTTGTTTGAATAAATATTTTTGCAGACCTTGGAAGGTATTGCATAATTATTACAGCAAAAATTGAGTCTAGTTACATATTTTATGTGTAAAATCGAATTAACAGAGTTTAATGATAGTCGGTTTCGAATTTTATTTGTTGATAAATTCATGGATAAATTCTCACCCTCTGCGTTAGAGTAAGGAAAATTTAATATTCGAAGAACAAACGGCCCTAATACTAAAAATGTTTTTTCTCCTAACGAGTTTTTAAATTAATTAACCTCTATCCAAAAAAGATCTGCTTTAGTTTTGTTTTCCCAATTAAATTAAATTTTCTAAACAAGTTTCTATTGTTGATAATGTATTTACATCATTTATAAAGTTGCTTATAAATTCTATTAACTGATCATTATTTATATTATTTAATATATTTTCGACACTGAATAAGGAAAGTTTTTGTACAATTTTTAAATTGAATAGGAAGTCTAGCTCTAATTTCTTAAATAAGGTATTTAGTGAAAAGGACAGATTTTTGTTTAATAATATTTTTTTTCGGTTTCTGTTTTTGGTATTCATTGCAGGTCTTTTCAAAACTATAACCAACTATAAATTCATTATAATTATTTTTTTTTTTTTGTTTATTTAACAGACATATTTATACTTAGACTTAAATAAACAACAGTACTTATAACCTAATAGAGTTTCATACACTGTCCCAAATTGGAGCTCTCTAGTACAATAATTATTATA
Organism: Sarcophaga peregrina; assembly: GCA_014635995.1. Classification (NCBI taxonomy): domain Eukaryota; kingdom Metazoa; phylum Arthropoda; class Insecta; order Diptera; family Sarcophagidae; genus Sarcophaga; species Sarcophaga peregrina. The sequence goes on from CM025794.1 coordinate 4,555,086, forward strand.
ATATTTATATTTCTACATAAATTACAATTATTTATACAATATTTACATTTGTATGTATATATCTCTTATTTAATGTAAAGAAAAAATAAGAAAAAAACCTTACTTAAATATGTAAAAAAATAAAAAATAAAAGTTATTGACGGTAAAAACAAGAGGAAGTGTAACTTAGTTTGTAAGCCACCAGAATTTTTTAATATTTACGTTTGGAAACATATTTTTGTCTTTTGTATAAACTCTAGTGTCAAATCTTTTATTAGTATCGGTCAGTTCATTGCATTGAATTGCTTTGATATTGGCCCGTCTATACAAATGATAAAGTATAGGAACGCCGAACTGGTTTTGAATATAATCATTCGTATCGAGGTATACAAAAGCCTCAGGTGGTATAAATCCGTTTAGGAGTGTTTTTTGGATAAATTCATTGCAAACATAGTATGGAGCCATAATTAAATTATTTTCTATACACTCAGAGCTTTTCACGATATGGTTCCTTATCAGATGTATAATAAAGTTATCGATCCTACTTATTTTAGCCTGATTATATAATTTTTTGTTTGAAACATATTTTAAAAAGTTACTATTAGGAGATCTGAAAAGTAGAGTGCGCGCTCTCAAACATTTTCTCTCAAAAATTCTTAGTTTTTCCATATACGATGGTGATATATTGAACCATATTTGACATCCATATGTTAATATAGGGCGTATTAAAGATTGGTATAAAATAATTTTCACATTTGAGTGTATGTATTTAGAAAAAAATAGTCTTTTATACATATAAAATGCATTTCTTGCTATAATTATTTGCAAATTAACGTGTGTGTTAAAATAGAGAAACTTCTCGAGGTGAATACCTAAGTATTTAACCGTCTCTTTATTGGGAATAATTGAATTGTTATTGGATTTTATTTTGAAAGATTTCCAATTCTTTTTAACATTATTGTTACACTTACTCACTGGAGGACGAAAGAGAATAGTCTCACATTTATTAGCATTGATTTTCATATGCCAATCTATAGCATAATTCCCGACAATATTGAATTTGTTTTGAAGTTCTTGGTTTATTTTTTCAATTTTACCATCAGAATGAAAAACGATTATATCGTCAGCAAATACAATGCTAGTATCTATTTTATTGAGAAGATCATGTATGTATAAGTTAAAGAGAATTGGCGAGTTAACCGCGCCTTTTTGTAGACCATTAACTATTACAAAATTTTTCGTACTAAATTTGTTGTTGTTAGAGACAATGAAAGCTTTGTTGCTTAACATATTATATATAAGAAATATTAAATGCAAGGGAAATTTGTATTTAATAAGTTTATAAATTAATCCTGCTATCCAAATATTATCGAAAGCTTTTTCGAAATCTATCAGGCAGGCACCTGTGCAAAAGGACTTATTCCAGTTCCAACAAATATTTGAGGTGAGTAAGTGTATTGCATGTATAGTTGAGTGTTTGTGTTTGAATCCAAATTGATTATCATTTATAAGTAATAATTTTTTACATAAACGTGCTATATTAATATTTATACAAACTTCGAAAATTTTGCTAATATTCGGGAGTAAGCTTATCGCACGTAGATTCCTTGGGTCACTACTATCTTTATTTTTTTTCGGCAAAACTATTATTTTGGATGGATGTTTTCCAAGCATGAGGGAAGTAAGAATTGTTTAACATATTGTTAAAAAGTGTGCAATATTCAAGTACCAGAGGCTCTGGGATATTTTTCAATATAATATTGGGGATACTGTCCACTCCCGATGATAGTTTGCCTCTCAAATTACTAAAAATATATGTGACAGTCTCATTTGTCATGAAGTAGTCCTCAGCAAGGGAATCATTTAACTGATTTGCTCTTCTATTAACATTAAATGTTATTAAAGAAGGGCATTGTGTTTCTAAATCAGCTTTTTTTTCAGGAAGTTATTGTAGCAAATCGTAACATCACTTTGTACTCTATTGTCAAAATCAGTTTCTTTGAAAGCGTGAACTCTTTCAAGGAAAGTACCAATAACATTAAGTATTTGGTTTTCGTCTCTTAACACAAAATTGTTATCGTCTTTATCTAACAAGTCAGGGTTAACTTCTGAATTTCTAATTAGGATTTCATCATCTCAACAGTTTTATATTAAAATTTTTAGACGTTTTAAATTGTTTCAGAGGAATTCGTTGGACTTAAGTTTTTGAGTTTCTCTTGAAAATAATGGTTCACATTTGTAACAAGGTTATCTTTAATTAACTTTTTAATAAGTTTCAGTTTGGTTTTTAGCAAATTAAGTTCTGATAATGGGAGAATAATTTCTAGTCTATTCGATTTCTTAATAGACGTTAAAATTTTGCTTTTCTCATGCTGAAGTTTTTTAACAGTATTGTTAAAAATAATTCTGTTGAGTTTGATTTTTTATGCTCGGGAACAGATTTCTCGATTGCTTTGAAAATTATATCATTAAGTTTCAAAAGATAAAAATCAATTTCAGAATTTGATAAGTTTCTACAATTGGGAATAGAATCATTTTCATTAAGTTTGTTTGCTATTATGTTCTTGAACATTTTCCAATTAGTCCTTTTATAATTATACCTCGGAATAGGATTGTCTTTAAAAAATTTAATGGATAATCATTTTCACCGCTTAAAATTTGTATTTCTAATGCATTATGGACGCTATCATAATCAAGAGTTGTTAAGCAATTCAGTGTATCATTATTTCTATATATACATAGACGAGAGTCAGCTAAACATAGGTCTAAATAGGAACCACATCGAGGATAAGATGGTGTTGTTGAAGCATACAAAATAGTTCTAAATTTAATTTCATTATTAGTTAACCACTCTTTTAACATATTTCCTTTTGTGTTATTTGAAGTGTTCCCCCAATCAGTATGTTTGCAATTAAGATCGCCTGCTAAAACGTAAAAATTATTCGGATTTTCTAAGTTAAGGTTCTGAAATAGTTGGAGGCACTCTGTTTTAAAATGGTTACTATTGTTATCCGATGGGTAGTAAGCTGAAATAACGAATAGGAACTGATAGGATGTCAAGGGGACATTGATAATAGTGGTTTCCATACATTTAAATGAATTAATTATGTGGTTAGAGTAATTAGTATATTTTAGACCATTTTTTATTATAATTGCAGTTCCACCTCCTCTTTTGTTATCAGTTCTATCTTTCCGAATTACATCATAATCCCTAAATGTGATTGAATGTTTAAAATTAAGTTTAGTTTCATTTAATAGAACTAAGTCTGGGTTATATTTATTTATAAAGTTAGAGAGGTCCAGTCTTCGACTAAGTTTAATTATAGAATTAACATTTACTTCAATAATATTAAGATTTTTTACAATTGTGTCTACCATTGTTAATAATTAATTCTCCAACATAGTGAGAATGTGGATGTCCATATTTATTACAGAGAACACAATATAGTTTCTCTCTTTCGTTTATCGGCACCTGACTAATGGCGCACTTCCCAGCTTCATGTGTTTCATTGCATTTTACACATCGTGGCGGTAGATAGCAATTCGATGCGCTATGGAAAAAGTTTTGACAGTTCCTACACTGTGTAATTTCAGGTTTTTTTTAAGGCTTCCCATCGTACTTGCTTTGCTTTGAATTCCTGAATTTTACTTCCGTTAGTTATTTGAACAAGAAAAATTGGCAATTTTAAACTATTTTCTTTAGACTTTTTTGTCGTCATTTGACTAATTTTAACAAATTTTAAATTTTCATTTTGATATTTACAAAGTTCATCATAAATCGTATTTATATCAGTGTTAGCACAAAGGCCTTTTAGAACATAAGTTTTGGTTTTAATGTCTTTTGGTGTAAACGTAAAGAATTTAGCTTTCGTTTTTTGCAAATAGGCTTTAACACGATTAAAATCAGTTGTTGATGACATAAATAACGCAGTTTTTTTTATTATTAAATTCCTTTATTTTAAAGTCTTTAATATTTAACCCATTTCTTAGGAATTCAATCAATTCATTTGGATCTACATCAAAAATGTTTATTGGTGGTATATTTTTTATTTTGATTCTTATTTATTATGTTGTCGTTACCATTTTAACTGGTTTTTGGATTGTTTCTTATTGTAGTATGAGATGTTCTGCTGTTTCGATTCGAACATGTTTCTCAAATTTATCTAAGTATTCTTTATTGCAATCGTCATTGTCCAGAATAGCATAATAATTGTTTTTCAATTGTTTTGATATTGTGTTACACTGCATATTGCTTTTTCTTTTTCTTTCATTGTTTTGTTGATTTGTTAAGTTGTTATTGTTTTCGACTTTTTTTAAATTTGAATTTGAAGTTGAAGCGACAGGCTCACTCATTACACGTAACGGTTTTTTTTTTTTTTTAATATATATTTTAGCAAAAAAAACAAAAAAAAAAAAACTAAAGCTCTTGATCTTACAACAATGTAAGTTTATGCACAAAAGATAATGATCTTATTTGAACGAGAATTTTTTCTTATCAGAGCTAAACGTCTGGTTAGCATGACGGTCACGATCAAAGTCTCTTCATTATAATTACTATCTATATCACCTTCTATATAATAAAATAAAAATTTTCAAAATTTATTATCAATTTGTTAGTCAGATTTTTTAGCAATCCATACAAATCATTATACAATTTAACGTGGGTTTTTGCTTCAAATGCTAAATTTAACCTCTGAACCTCTCCCTAAATGGAACTTAAATACGTGAGATATACGAAATTGTTATTATTATTGTACATATCCTTAAATGAAACATACCTACTGTCCTTAAGAATATTAAAAAGTGTTTTAAGTTCCAGCCAAATATTCAAAATACATTTAACCGCCTTTTCAATTGATATTTTTTTTGTAGTTTTAATATAAAGTCTATTAAAAATCAACAAATAGCACTGAAAGCACTGTTATGAAATTTGAAAAGCACCATAATAGTCCTTCTCCGTAAAAAGGCAGTAGAAGAAAAAATTTACGCGTACGACGTTTCATTAAGCACCATAAATAGTGCGAAATGCACTAAGTTGGCAACACTGGTTGTGGTCGTAAACCAGTATGAATATGTGCAAAAATAAAAAAGTATGTAAAGATTTTATTGTTGGAATTCTTGAATGAAGATCACATTTTACATTTTTTTTTCGTTCTGCGTAAAGATTTTTTTTGACAAACTGTATATAAATTTGTTCTGTACGGTAAAAGCTCACAAATTAGAACCTCCAGTAATTAGAAATTCCAGAAATTAGGATCAGTGCTTGCAATACATTATACGCTCTAAAATTCGAATTTCTTACCGTTCTTTGTTTTTTTTTGCTATTTTAACACAAGAAATCCCCAAATTAAATACGTTTTTTCATATTTGATTTATTTATTTATTTTTTTTTTTTTTTTTTTTGTTGCATTTATGAATCATTTTCTTGTGTTTATCAAAAAAATTGAATCAAAAATAATTTAAATGTGTTTTAGTTTAGTTTTTGAAAGGAAATCTGTTTAATTCTTTATTATTCATTCGAAAAAAAAAACGTCCAGAAATTAGAATTGCCTCAAAAACAAAGCGGTTCTAATTTGTGAGCGACTAAGTATTTACTTCATTTTTGATTTTAGTTTTAAAAAGATCGATAGTTATTAATATTTATAATGAAATTTCAGTACTTTGTTATTATGTATCACAAGAAATTTCTATTTATATAAATCTTTTATTTTTGATATTTACTTTCAGAAATCAAACGAAAACAGTGTTTAATGAACAATTTGGTAGTGTTTTCCGAACATATCACAATCCAACATATTTTTCCAGGCGCCTGTTTCGATTCGCAGACATTTACATGAGTGATATTACGAATTTACTGAATTATTCTACTTCACATACCTTTTATCCCCGGAGAGGCGTAATGCCACATGAATATATGTCGTATTTCATGTAAAGTCGTTTGGAAAAAATTTATAGCCGTTTACAAATGTAGAACTCGAATATTTTAGGTTAGAATATTATCAATGTTGTTATGTTATGTTATGTTATCATTCAATATTAACTGAATATGCAAAGCGTTTTATATTTATGCAATCAATTGCCTATATTTTTCAAAGCAGGGCAATACTTTGCTTTGCCCTAATACAAATATGTCGTTATTTGAGAGTAGTTTAGTTACTATTTACATATATTTTTTTCATATTACAAATGTGATGTTAATTGTTTATATACGTCTTTATAAATCATTGTTGAATATTTTAAATAAAATCATTAAAAGTACATACATAATATCATTTTTCCTTATTTAGTTTTCAAAACAAATTTTCATTTCCATAAATATGCCTATACCTTAAATGATATTTCTTGCTCTTTAATTGATGTAATCCTATATAAAAGAACACAAATGCAGCTCAATTATTTTGTTATTTGAATAAAATTTATTTAGATTTTAAAATAATAAATGTGCTTAAGATAAAGTGGTAATTATTATTTAAATATTTTGATACATATACGTATTCAAAATTAAATATCGATTTGATAAATATAAAACGTAGTCTTAGTATAAATTATTTATTTATTTATATAACAAACTTATGTACAAGATGCTATTGCTTATACTGGCTAAAAGTCATTATTTTCTAAATATTATGAAACGTTGTTAATAGTCTTAGTATCACTTATTTATTTATTTATATAGCAAAATTATTGTCTATACAGGCTATAAATCTCCATTAAACGATTTAAATATACAACACCCAAAATACTTTAATTTGTATTGCAATTATATTTAAAGTCGCATCGAGCCTAAACAAATTCTGGGTTGTTTGCTATTCAACATTTTACTTTGCTAAGACCGGAATTCCACTTGATAGAAAACATTATTTGTGGTTGATACTCGTATAGTGTGACCTTTCCAGTTTAATTTTGGTATTATTGGTTGGTATGATGCTTAATTCTGACTCAAACGATTTTTAAAGACAATTATTTATAACAACTAACACTGTTTGCATGTATAGCTGCCAGATAAATGAAGCATCAAATTGTCAAATATTTGATAAAAAAAATAAAACCATTTATAACCGATCGGCAATGGAATACAACTCTGTGCCCCTATTACCGTTTAATATCTCAGGTACATTTGTAACGACTTGTTCCATGTCGGGGTTTTAAGGAAACGAAAAAGCGCGACTGGTTGTCGCACCAATATTTTCAGCGCCGAAAGTGTGACTAGATGGAGCTACTTGGTCATTTAGTGATAACAGCTGGGATACGCAATCCTGAAGGATGTTAAGGAAAATTTCTTATCAAGAACCACCTCCTGTTGCTTAATAGATTTTTTTATTGTTATTATTAGCAAGTTTTTTTGGATACTTGCTTTGTAGTGAATCCAAACCTATACGGAGTAAAAATTCTAATAAAATGTCTATTTACAATATTTTAAATGCTGTATACTTACACTTTGCCATTCGGAGGGGGTTCCTGTAGGTGGACCCCACATATTCAATTCTGTAGAAAATGTTTCCTACCTCTCCTTGCATTGATTTTTGGTTATCCCAAATTTTTGCTTTCCTTTAGAAATTTCTGGATTATGTTACATTAACTTCGCAAGTCGCTCAAATTGGGCTTTGGTTCTTATTTTCAATATCTTGCGTATTAAATGTTTAATTATTTATTTTATTTATTTATTTTTTCTATTATTTTTTAAAAGAAAATGTGTTAAATGTATAAGTGATGTCTATAACTGACAGAGTTCTTCGGCGATTTCCTCTCAGCGGATTTCTGGCAAAAACTCTGAGAGAAAATAAAAATTTCCAAGAAAAATTTCACAAAATAATCTCGTTCGGAGTGGACTTTAAACTGTAGGTCCCGCCACATATGTATTAACACACAACATAAGTGGTGTGAGAAACTAGGCTCATAACTCTGAATGGAGGGTTCTAATGATCAATTCGATGCTTCCATTCTATAACGTTCTAAGTGCACTTCGGATGTTTTTAATGTTCTTGCATTTTTAAATTCTACGTTCTCTCACTTAAATACTGTCAAAATTTGGAACATCCGTTCCAAATTTATAGTGAAAAATCTACTTAGAATGCACATATAGTCTTACGGCGCGTGAAAACTTTGAGAGCTCATAACTCAAAACACACTTTTTCGACTTAGAATGTTATAGAACGGAGGCACCGTAGTATGTATGTATAACTAACAGAGACAATATTTATCGTTTTTGTCAACTAAACTCTTACGAAGTGGTGAACCGCAATACGATAAAACACAACTAAAAATCAACCGCACAACCAAAAAGTCAACCGCATTTAAGTTGAGAATGGCAATACCGATTTATGAAAGACGACTAAACTACTAAAAAAGTAGTCAAGCGCAATAGGGGCATTGATGTCTGGGTCGGTGTCTCAAATTCCATTTTGAGGCTTCTCAGCCGGGTACAACTACATTGATCGATTGGTGCATGGTTGCAATGTGGCTTGTGTTTCACTGTTGGTACTACAAAAGATATTTCTCGAGCGAAATAACGGGACTTGCTCATAACAATCATGAATTTCTCGGCCAGCACACCTGTATATGGAGTGTGTAGAACACTGTATTACAAACAAAGTTCGTTTGTTAGACAGACTATTCGTTTGTGGAACTCACTTCCTGCAGAGATCTTTCCTGTTACTTAAAGTATAAAAAGAATCAAACCTCGTGTCCATAAATACTACTTCCTCCTTCCTTAATTGTTTAACTGAGTTCTGTTAGTAACTTAACCGCGCTCTGTTAACCGACTTGGTTTGTGTCTGTGGAGATAGATTTTTAAAACACTTACATCGAATTTAACTAGCAAAGACAAAAACCAAAAATTTTAACAGAGCTAATATTAATGTAAACAGAACAATGTTAAGTGCTTAATGGAAAATACAAAAAATAGTCAAGGAAGAATTCACCCAAATGTGCGATATCAGAGAATGAGATACCTATTCCACTTCTTTAAAATCATGCTCACACGTTCCTGAGTTGTTCTGTGATTTCGTAATTCTTTTGAAAATTGAAAAACTTACACAAAAAATGTATGATGATCGATATTGTGGAAAAATGGCATCCCACTTTATACAAATTGTAGTCCAAGGTGCCCATAATAAAACCCAATAGTGATATATCCCAAACAATTTTGGAACTTCAAAAATTGGGCTTGAAAAATTCATTCTGTTAACATAGCAGTACACTGTCTGGGTAGGATGATCGACATTCTGGAAAAATTGAACGTGCTGCAGCCTTCTCAATATATACAAATTGTAGTCCAAGCTGTCCGTAATAAAATAGTGGTATACCCCAAATAATTTTGGAACTTGGGAAATCCAAAGGAATAGATTAGGTGTTCCATTCTCTGATATCGTATATTTGAAGCGATTTCTTCCTTTACTACTTTTTGTATTTCCTGTTAACCAGAAATATGAATAATGTTGTTGCTCTGTTATCTGTTGCATTAGCTCTGTTAAAAATGTGTGTTTTTAATTCTCGAATTCTCACTGAAAGTGACATTTAGCTTTTGCTTCGATATTCTGAAGATTCACTGAAGAGTGAAGTGCAGGTGGACTAATTTGGCTACAAATATTCCGTCGTATTGTTTTGAAAGAAATATTCCAAGGACACGCTTATAACGTCATGAAATCAAAGAAAATGATTCATATATTCATTAGTTTTCTTTTGACCATCGAATAGATCTAACATAGTTTCATTCTTTGATTTAATTTTATTGCAATTATAACTAAAACTTTGGAATTAATTTCAACAAAGACATATAAACAACCAGAATTTCCGAAAAATTTACATTCCACAATGTACCATATGCGTTAGAGCTCTTCAAAATATCATTCTCAATTGTCGGTGTGTAAAAATAAAATGAAAGCATCCCCGATGTTATCGATACACGCTCTTGGGTACCTTTTCGTTCCTGAACGCAAATTGATGACCATTCCATTCCATAATCTTATAGAACGATCGAGAATTGCTTGAGGATTTGCGTGATTTGTACTTTCTTCCATTTGGTCAAATTCAGAATAACCTTCATCACTATCAGTTAACTCTCCATGATCAGAAGCATTTAAAATAACTTCTGGCTGTTCGAAGGTGAGATATTTCGGTATAGCCATATTGTCCACGACAAATAATTTTTCTTTATAATAATATTATGTACTCTTTTCAAGTCTAATAAATTTGCATGAAACTTTCTCACTGCACACTAGAGGTGTGCACAAGACATTCTGGAAAAAATTACAGAAAACCTGAGTTTATTAACTGGAATTGAGTTGTATCAGGTAGAGGTATGCACAAGACATTCTACTAGCTTACCCTTCACCGAATGCAATACTGTAGTGTACTCTTTTCTGTTGCTCTTGATTTTACGAGTGCACTGAAATTTCTCATTTATTCAATGTAAACACTCGTTTGCCTGTGAAATAACGGAACTATGCTTTGTGTTGTAAGAGCATATGTTACTACTGAATCTACATTTGCAGTATTGCCATATGAACATCAGTAGTGTAAAAAAAGGTTTTTCGTCGACGAAGATGTTCGGTTGCCGAGAGCAAAAAACGAAATGTGTGTTATGGTTCTATGAAGAGTACAATATTTTTGTTACACTCTTCACACAAATTTCTTTTATACAACGGTTCACGAGGGCAGTTGTTTTTTTGTACTCTATCTTTGCTTCACACTTATTTATATTTGCAGCTACAATTAATATTCGGTCTTGAGAAAAATGCAATAGTGTGCGATTTTATGTCTTGTGCGCACCTCTACTGCACACGCACAGCACACTGACTAAAATCGTCATTCAGTGTTTGGCCGGGGAAGAACATTTTTATATATTTTTTTTGGTATTACAAAATGCGTTCCATGTGGGAACGAACATAACTTTTTAAATATCTCATTATCAATCAAAACGTATTTTAAATCAGTCAATGCATTTCCTGATCTTAAATCGTTCAGACAGGAAATCACTTTAAAACTTTTTTCAATCTTATAAGTAAAAATCCTTATTATTATTTATAAAGTGTTGTTCACAAATCTTTATATTTCAATTGACGCTTATCAAATAAATTCGACAAGTATTTCATCTTTTACCTATATGTGCAGGTCTTTGTGTTTTTTCTTTATTTTGTACTACTGAAGGTAGACGCCAGAGTTCGGTCATTTTGACCTTATCTCGTCTCTACCTTTGGCCTCACGAGTAACGTATCCCACAACACGTATCTATTAGTTGGGGGGAACTTTTACAATCCTACAAGGGTCCTTGAATTTCCTTCAAAAATCAGGCTGATTAACAAAATGCCTCACTCACTCACACTCTCTTAATACAACTGCGCCCCCTTTACCTTTTTTAAAACTCCTGACACATAACTGTCCTTTTCGCTGCAGACTGTCGAAGAGACTGTAAGTTCCTATCGTATTCTGTATAATTTTAAGCCTCCAGTTTCTCAAAATCAACTACAACAACTTTACGACCAATAAGTAACTCACTCGATGCAGTATCAGCATAGATATAATTTCATAGCAAATTCTACATCTGTTAGGATTCTATTAAAACTCTAATTGTTACCCGCACTAGACAACTTAGCGATCATCGGTGCCAAACTACAGTTAACCCTTTTTGCCTGACCGGTCGCCTGTAGTGACGCCGTTACAATTTTAATGTGCTATTACTTTCCATAAGAAAATTCTTAAAAATTTAGAAGTATCCACTCTTTCGAGCCTAGGGAATGCCAAATATTTTTCAACGATTGGCCTTACATCATTGGCTTCCATCGAATAGCCATGAAACCAAAAGGTATTCCAAAAACTGTACGTATTTTCAACGGCAAATGGTAAATTTTATTATTTATGACTTCCTTTCGGGTTAAAGAATGTCCCGGCTATAGTTCAGAGAATGATTGATGATGTCCTTTGTGAATATATAGGAAGAATGTTATGTCTACATTGACGACATCGTCCTAATTGAAAAAGTCGTTGATTATTAGCTAGAAAACATAGAAATCAAGTTAACCTTGACAAAACATACTTCATGAAAACGGAAATGGAGTTTCTCGGATATTTCGTCGTGCCTGAAGGGATCAAACCAGACCCTGCCAAAGTTAAATCTATTGAAAGCTTACTACCTCCGAAAAACTTAAAGGAGCTGAAAAGTCTCTTAGGGATGACCTCGTACTATAGAAGATTCTTTCATGCTTACGCAACGGTGGCTAAATCACTTACTAATTTAACCAGAGAGGAACATGCTCAGGTGAAGGCTGGCCAGTCTAAAAAGGTCCCGATTATCCTAAATAAGGAGTCTTTAAAAGCATTTAATACACTAAAATCATTAATGACAACAGCCGAAATCCCATCCTTCCCAGATTTTGAGAAACCCTTCAATTTGACAACTGGTGCATCTAATACGGCATTGGTTGCCGTGTTGTCACAGGGTGAACTTGGTAAGGATAAACCCAAAGCGTTTTGGAGTTCCCATAGTCTAGTAGGTAGTGTGTTGGGTTATTAGACGAAAGCCCCTAGTTCAAATCCCAGATCAGACATCAAAACGAAAATATGCAAACATTTCTTCGGCGACTTCCTCTCAGCAAATTTCTGGCAAAAACTCTGAGAGTAAAAATTGCCATGAAAAGCTCCTCAAAAATTTGTCGTTCGGAGTCGAATTTAAACTGTAGGTCCCACCACGCATGTATAAAATTAACACACACAACACGAGTGCTGTGGGAAGCTACGACGTTGTACAATGGGTTAATTCGACCTCCGGGTACTGTACTTGTCACAGTTCACAAGTACACGTCCTCTTACCTAACCCATAGCGTATATTTTTCATTCTGTCAAGAAAATACGGATCTGTACGGATCACCAATCTCTAACATTTGCATTGGGGATAGCACGTATAGAGAAGTACAACGACGAGTTGATTTAAAATCTTGGTAAATCAAACCAAGTGGCAGATGCTCTCAAGACTGAAAACTATCCTAACTCACGTATACTATTCTTCTACTGATACGTCCAGTGAGGGAACGGCTATGGATCCAGACGGTACTATAACTGCATCAAGAGCTAATAGAGATGATACATGGCCTCAGAAGGCCAACAAGATGATGGACTTTCAACGGGGGCAACAGTTCACTGTGCCGATCGAGATTCCTCTGACTTAATACATCAAATGGAGACTCCTATCAATATCGCAATGGACATGGTGGCAGTTGTGGAACCATACCGTGCGTATAGAAGTCATTTTATATCCAATAAAAACTGGTCCGAAGAAACACTTTTCACTATATTAAAAAAAAAACTTCGCCAAATATTCTTAGGGCCATTATTACAACTTGCCGTTAACTAAAAGGACGATTTTAACGGGTAGATATTTTGTTTTTCATTATTATAAGTGGACTATATGGTAGAAGTGAGCGTTAAGCTAAAGGGAGTAACTTTTAAAGTTAAGTTTATGCTTGAACTTGCCATATTATATATTATTTTCAATATGGCAACTTAGAATATAAATAAAATGAGGAGATACAATCAAAAAAACTTTACCACTGCGTTTAAAAAAAACTTGTATAATCTACAACATTGTATTCATCTTCTTTGAATCTATTTAAGAAACGTTAATATACTTGTGAGGTTGTTATCCCTTTAAGGGCTATTATTATAACTTACCGTTAAACTTTTAGCTAAAGGGGACTGTAAACTTGCCTTTCACTTATTTTCGTTATTACAACTTACTGATAAAATAAAGTTACCTTTTTTTTAAAAAAGGCAGTGCCGGAGAAATATCGATAACTTTTGCCAAATTCAACTTGCTTCCTTTTTATTCATTTTGTTTGTATTTGAAGTTACCTTATTGAAAACAATATATATGTATATGTATGTATATGGCAAGCTCAAACCTAAACTTTACGCTCACTTTTACCTTATTGTGTAGTTATAATGAAGTCGCCGTAGTCTAGTAGTCGTCTTTAAACCTTAGCTCCCGCCACTTACGTATAAAATTAACACACACAACATAAGTGGTGTGAGAAACTAGGTCAATAATCCTGACTGAAGGGTTGTAATAACCAATTATGTATGTAGTTATAATACTGAAAAACAAAATAAAGTTCACTTTAGCTAAACTTGAGTTTAGTAAAGTTTAAAGTCACCTTTAAATTTGTTTCGTTATTACAACCTAATGATAAAATAAAGTTAACTGTTTAAGAAATATGGCAGTGAAAAGCGTAGTGAAAACGACGATCTTGTTTTTTGTTCTGTTTGCTTCTTTTGCTCATATTTGAAGTTGCCATATTGAAAATAATATACACTCATACGTCACTTTGCTTCGTGGTTACGTTCCAAAAAAAAAAAAACAAGACGCAAATTGAATTATGAATTTCCATAGTAAGGGCCATTATTAAAACTTACCTTTAAAGTTGGCGATAGTTAAAGGTACGCCAAAGTTACCTTTAAGTTATTTTGGTTATTACAACTTACCGATAAAACAAAATTAACTTTTTCAAAAATATGGCAGTGCCGGAGCAAAGTCGATAAAACTGCTTAATTAAACAAGTTTTTTTAACGCAGTGCAAAGGGAAAACTTCGTTTTGGTTGTTGTATATGCTAATTTTGTTTAAATTTCAAATTGCCACATCGAAAATAGTATATGATATAGTAAGTTCAAACAGAAAGTGACCTTTAAATATTAAAGGTAGGATGATCTTCCCTTTAGCTTAACGCTCACTTCTATCTTATTGGGTACTCGTAATAATAAAAAACAATTTATCTCTCCGTTAAAATCCTCCCTTTTGTTAAACGTAAGTTATAATAATGGCCCTAAATCATATAAAGATCGGAGATACGTTCCAGGGTTACGAAAATAATAGTTTTTAAAAAGAAAATTGAACAATGTAGAGATTTAAAAGACAAAAATAATATAAAATTTTGTTACTTTCATACAAAAAACAAATTCAATTAAAATAAAAAAAAAATTCAGTTTATTTATAACACACTAATTGAAACTGAACTCTACAAATTACAAAAGCAAGGTGAAAATAAAACTATATAATTTTCAGTTAGAATGCGAATCCCCAAGTTTTAATAGCATGGCGCAATTAGAAACAAAAGCTGTGACATCTTTCAGAAAAAAATGAAGGAAATTTCAAGAAAAAAAAAAACTAAAAACTCGAACCCAAAACGACTCAACTTCGCAAATGGCATTGTAAACCAACAACAAAATACACACAATTGCATTTGTTCCTTTTCCTTTTTTTTCAATACAAAACGCATCGAACATCGAATACCACTACTAATTAAACAGCGACGCAATTTTGAAAAAACGCAAAACGAAACGACACAAAGCAATGTATGACAAGTTCCAAAATAAACTTAACTTTAAAAGTTAACGGTAGGAAGATCTTCCATTTAGCTTAACGCTCACTTCTGCCGTATTCACCCTTATTCTGTTTGTCGTCGATTTCCGTCGACAATTTAAAATTGGTATTCTGTTCGTCTTTATTGACAGTTATCGATGACTGTCGACACACATTTGGTATTCTGTAAGTCGATATTGTATTGTATTGATTGATTTTGTCGACGTAATTTTTGGTAACGACAAGTTTTTTAACTTTAAAAAACAAAATGAATAAATAGAAAAAATTAAATTTAAATCAATTTGAGAAGCTTGTGGAAGCATTGCAGATACAATCAAACTCTCGCAATATGATTTACGGTTAAAATATAAATGCTGGTGTTCTTTATTTGGAGCCAAAATTTTAATGTGGGTTTAGTCCACACAACCAATAACACCAAGAAAATCTGTTTTTTCAAAAAAAATTAATTTGGCTTAATTTTTTTCCGCATCGGACATTTCAAATTTTATCCATTGCGGATGTCAACTATCATCCAGAGTTTCGGCCAATATTTTAGAAATGGCTGGCTGTGATAGACCCAAATTAAAATCGTTTCCATCACTAAACTGGTAAGAACCCTGTCCCAGAAATCTTAAAGTTGTTGCCAATTTTATTGTTTTTGTAGTAAATGTTGATTTAATACCATCTTTTAAATGAGGAGATATTGTTTCCAGAACTCCTTATTTAGACAAAAGTAGCATTCAAACCTTTGAAACAAAATACAAACAATATGGAAGCATCGGATTTTGATTTTTTACTTACTTATTATCTGGAAGTTTAAAGATATCCGACTTTAGTCTGAGTAGTTTTCTTTGCAAAATTAAGTTTTTTTTTATATTATTTTCATCATTCGAATCTGAATTAGTATCACAAATAAAAAACATTTTTAAAAAATAATGCTCGTATCACAGAAGGAAAACACGTTTTTTTTTTTTTTAAATAAACCGTAAAATGAATCAGCTGTCTTAAATATTAGAGATGTGTGTTTTGTGTTATTACAATTCTCCATAAATAGTCGACGTCGACACGGTACTGTTACGGAATACCAAAACAGTGTAGACGACGATAGAAAATGATGTCGACTCAAAAACGGCGACGACGACGACGACAACCAGAATAAGGGTGATTGTCCACTTATAATAATGTAACACAATTTATCTGCCCATTAAAATCGTGCCTTTAGTTAAAGGCAAGTTGGAATAATGCCCCTAAGGCCCGTTAAAGTTGGCGTTAGTTAAAGATACCTTTAGCTAAAGTGAACGTCAAAGTTACCTTTAACTTATTTAGGTTATTACAACTTACGGATAAAGCAAAATTAACTTTTTCAAAAATATGGCAGTGCGGGGCAAAGTCGATAAGACTGCTCAATTAAACAAGTTTTTTTTAACGCAGTGGCAACAGCGGACTTCGTTTTTTTTGTTGTATATGCTTATTTTGTTTAAATTTGAAATTGCCATATCGAAAATAGTTTATGATATGGCAACTTCAAACCAGGGACCGTAACTGTAATAACTGTTATATATAAATAATAATTATTTTTGACTTTTATTTTTTCGAGCAAAAATAAAAGTTATTTTTTGACTTTTATTTTTTCGGGTGGGAATAAAAGTTATTTTTGACTTTAATTTTTGCGAGCAGAAATAAAAGTTATTTTATGACTTTTATTTTTTCGAGCAAAAATAAAAGCTATTTTTGTTTTATTTCATGATGAATTCGTAATATTTATTAACATTTATTGCAAAACTTAATTCTAATTATTTTTGCTCGAAAAAATAAAAGTCAATTTTTTAAAAAGCAGCCCATTTTATAAAAATTTAGTCCATGACAATCAAAATGGTATACTAGGTTCTGTTTTCCGACATTTCCTTGCGGTTGCTTTTTTTAATAAAAAATGCAAAAATAACAGTTATTTTCGGTCCCTGCTTCAAACATAAACTTAACTTTAAAAGATACCGGCAGGATGATCTTCCCTTTAGCTTAACGCTCGCTTCTATCTTATTGGATACTCATAATAATGAAAAACAATTTATCTGCCCATTAAAATCGTGCCTTTAAATCGGCAAGTTGTAATAATGGCCCTTAGAGTTATAAGTTTGATTTAGTCTCAAACGAAAGGTAAATGTGTACATAAAAGACAGAGAGAGAGAGAGAGGTCCATTAAAAAACTGAACTTAACTGATTAAAATTTCTCGATTTTATTTTGTTTATCATCGTGTTAGTTTCAATTTTTTTTGATTGTTGAACGCACATTTGTAATTGAGCTTAAATCGAAACTACATAGAAATGAAAGAATTATTATTTAAATAAATTATTTATTTAGTGTTTTGTTTTGATTGTGTTGTGTTGTTTTTGTGTTTATATTGTGGGATTAATCAGTGTTGCTAACAATATTTGCGGGGGGTATTGATGAATGTATTCTAGCAGCTGCCGCTGCCATATAACTGCCATAATAGCGACCAAATAGATGGTTAGGATCGGCATTTAACGACAATGGATGATGATGCTGCTGCTGATGATGGTGATGAGACTGATGAAGTATTTCATTGTTTTGTTCCAAGAGTGGGGCTGGATGAAACAGATGAGATGATGATGGCGGAGGTGGTGGCGATGATATTCTTGTTGCTGGTGCTATTGATGATGATGTTTTACTCGAATTTTGGGAGCTATTTAAGCTTAAGGGTGAATTAGAATTTAAATTATTTCCGTTTTTGAGTCCACGGTGAATAAATGCTTCTTCTTGGTTGTTGTTATTGTCTTCCTCATCTGGTTCTTCGTCATTGTCTTCTGCTTCATATTTGTGGGTTCTGTAAACCGTTTCTTCCTCCTCTTCCGCAGACATCTTGAGCTTAGAAATTTTACAGTGATCAGAATTTAAATGAATAGGGTTTTCATTATTATAACTTCGTATAAAATCTGCATCGTCGTCATCGTGTATATGACTTTGGGTGGGACTACGACTATTACTGTTACTATCGGCTTCCTCCTCCTCGTCATCGTCGCGATCGAAATCAGCTTCAATATCCTCATCTTCGCTGGCCTCCACTACATCTATATCCTCGATTTCTATTTCATTTTGTGCTGTGGGACTGACTTCAATATTATCATTGCAAGAGGAATTTCTTACGTCATCTGCTTCACTTTCGCTGATGGTGTGATTGCGAACGTATTGATGATGTTGCTCCCTTTCTCGATCGCGATCCCGTTTGTTAATGTTGTCGGGGGCTAACAAGGACGCCACATCGAATTGTCTTTTACGTTTCTGAGAAAATAGTTCGTTTATTACGTTGACCTGTACGTTTGTGGCAATTGAGGACTGAGTGGAAGAAAGCAGTAGACTTTGCTGTGACAACGATGCATCTGTTGCTGGTTGTAGAGGCTGTTGATGGTGGGAATTCGGAGTAATCAGCTGCTGCGGCTGTTGAAGTGGTTGTTGTGTATTACCGCTGTGACATAAAGCTGCTGCTGCCGCTGCAGCTGCTGCATAATGTTGGGGTCTGTACGTAAATATTTGCCCCATATATGATGCGGCAGTATGGGTACTTGCTTGTTGTTGATTATGGTGTTGCTGCTGGTGCTGTCGATGATGCTGTGTGAAACGCCATCCAAATGATTGTGCAGCTAAATGTTGAGCTGCTGTTGCCAAAGGCGTTATAGTACTACTGCCCATTACAATATGCTGGAATGAAGGAGGTGAAGGTGAAGTCAAGTCCATAGCTGGCGGCGGACTTGGTGAATCCGTGCCGTTGTCATCCACTGCAAGACCCATATGTTTTCGCACTTTGCGTTGAGCTTTGCGGCGTCGGAAGTCTCCCTTGCGAAAGTCTTCCATATTAGCTGGGTGTATCGCCCAATAGTGACCTTTGCCGTTAGCACTACGACCTGATTTTATAAAGCAGTCATTCAGCGATAAATTGTGTCGAATGGAATTACGCCAACCTGGCCCTCGGGTGCGAAAATATGGGTAATTATCTAAAATGTATTGGTATATATCAGACAATACCAATTTTGTTTCGGCGCTGCTAAGTATAGCCATAGCTATTAGACCTATATAGCTGTGTTGAGGCTTTGGCTCTTCCGGTTGGAATATTCGTTGCGGAAATAAGGACATTGATGTTAAAGCCAAACGGTTATTGCTCGGGCATTGGCCCAATCCTGAGTGAGATCGTGCCATATGATTTGATGCTGCAATCAAATTACCGGCCAAGTAAGATGGGGCAGATGTTCCTTGACTTGATCCCGAGTAGTTAGGGCCATGACCGGATGGGCAATTTATCGTTGTAGTTGAAACTGTTGTAGTGGAGGCATATGCCGCAGCAGCGGCCATAGCTGCGGCTGTAGTATAGGGAGGTCTCCGTAAACGTTCCATATTCAGTGCATAATTATACAATTGTAAACGATACTGTTCCAATGTAGCAGCACTGTTACATGATGTTATGCCGCCGCCTTCTTCGACTATTGCAGAAGATGGACCGCTGCTATTGTGATTATTATAGAGTAACATACCTCCGTTATTGGTTATAGTAGTAGTTGATGCAACAGCTGGTGTCGATGTTGTTACCATTATTATAATCCCTGCAGTTAATGCATTAAAATTTCAAACTCTAGCACTGCTCATGTCTTCTAAATCCCAAACATTTTGCTGATTACATTGGATGCCGAAATATACAATTAAACTGGAAGTAGAATAAAAGTTGTAACGGAAATTATTAATATTTTTGAAAATTTATTTGAATTTAGAAAAGTATGCTTAAGTACAAGGCAAAAATTCCAATTCTTTAATAGGTTAGGTTCTTCAATAGTTTCATTTGATACTTTTGTATGTATTATTTATATTAGTTTCCGGGTATTAAGAAGGAAAATATTTTAAATATTTTTAATCTCAAATTCACGAATATACGATTAATATTAAATGTTTTGTAAATTAAATTAAATTTTCTTCGAAACAAATTAAATTATTTTTAAAAGAAATTAATTAATTTCTAAAACAAATTCATTGTTTTCCAATTGAAATAACATTTTTTTTGTTTCATTTATATTTAAATTTATTTCTTTTCAAATGCAATTTACATCATTTTAAATTAATTTTTTATTATTTTAAATGATTAATCTTTGTACAAAATTAAAAGGTGAATAAATAATTTTTGCCATTCATCAGTTTGTTTAAAAAAGGTTCCGTTCTTTTATTTATTTATTATAATATACACAGCACAACAAGATATGAATCTTATAAGTGACAGTGCCATGTTAGGAATCATTAAGATTTAAAAATTAATAGTGAAACAAAATACATTAAACAAAGAATGCAAAATTAATATAATTAATTTTAAGTTAAAATATAAAGAAAAAATATAATATAAAGAAATTAAAAAAATAAGTAAATAAGAGAGTTGAAAATATTAAAAAAAGAATATTAATAAAAGTTACTACTTACAAAAATTAGCCTAAAAAAAAATGGGAATAAAAATATATCCGATATAGACATATAAAATAAATCACAAATAGTACAAAACTTCTCATGAAAATAATTTGAATAACTCCTTTAACCCTACAAACATAGTTACCAACTAGGCTTCCCAGATAACCTGGATTAGCCTGAATTTTCCAGTTTTTTCATATTTTAAATTCTTTTATAATGAAATTAATATTTTGTGCAGAAAAATTGCATTCTAAATACAATGCAATTACAACTATATTTGCAAATATTTAGATTTTATCCTTTTCTCACTCCAATTAGTACCCTTTTTTACAATTTATAAAAGTATCATCACTGTCATTTTTCGCTAATTGTATATTTAAGCCCAACACAATAAACAGCTGTTTGGAAACAAGTGAAATTTTTTCTAAATAACTAAGTAGGTAGCAAGTATCATATATATAATTTCTAAAGCACTTTTTTCTGTCGGTTGCAAATATCTCCCATAACACCGTGGAGTTCCACCTTATCACCTGGACTTAGTTGAAGCCATCTTGGTATTTGAAGTTCCTTTATATGATGAATATTCTGTTTCAATCGCAACCATTCATTTTTTAAATCATTGGGAAGTTCCTGGTCCCAATTTACTCCCTTTAACCAAAGTTTTTGCATAAATATCTTGTGACGTATCACCATAGGAGCCAACCATCCAAATGGGTCATAAATTTTAGAAATCTCCGATAGAACATGACGTTTAGTGATCTTATCAGAAGATTCCACTATCGAAATGCTATACTGGAAGCAATCAGTTGTGGTGTTCCACAATAAGCCCAAAGTACTGAGAGTTTCTGAACAATCAATAATTGTGTCCGACGAAGTTCCTCTATCAACTGGTTCTATAATTTCTCGAAATTGTTGGGAGTTTGACGACCACTTACGTAAGTTAAACCCCGACTTGGATAATATGGAACATAGTGTAATGCGAAGAGAGTTCGCTGACGCTAAATTAGGTGAACTGGACATGTAATCATCGACATAGAAATTGTTTGTGATCTCACGTAATTCTGTCGGATATTCCCCTGAGTTATCAATAGCCACTTGCTGCAGTGTACGGGTCGCCAAAAACGGGGCTTCAGAAGTCCCATATGTTATAGTTGAAAATTGATATTCCTTTGCAGCCTCGTCTGGTGAATTTCGCCATAAAATGGTCTGAAATGATCTGTCCACTGGATGTATCTTCATCTATCGGTACATCTTTTCAATGTCCGCGGTATAAGCGATTTTGAATTTCCTAAAGTTAAGCAATATTGTATAGAGATCGTTCTGTACTGTGGGCCCTACGAGTAATTGGTCATTTAAGGAAAGGTTGTTTGAGGTTTTACAGGATGCATCGAACACCACGCGTAATTTCGTTATCGTACTCGAAGGCTTCAGCACAGCATGGTGAGGCATATAATAAGCTTGTTTTTCATCCTTTGGAGCTATCTGCATATGGTCAAGATGTTCATATTCTTCCATAAACTTATGAAATTCCACTTTAAGTTCCAGGTTCTTTGCAAGTTTACGTTCCATTGACTCTAATCTCTTTAAAGCTGAAGGTTTAGATTCACCGAGTTCAACTGGACTTGATTTGAAGGGAAGTCTGACCATATATCTTCCGTCCTCCTGGCGTTCAACATTCTCCTTGTAGTGTTTTTCAGCCATTTCCTCTTCTTGACTTAGGTGTTTGGTCGGATGTTGACAGTCTTCAGTTTCCCAAAATTTTTGTAACTGCATGTTCAAATTCGAATATATATGGGCAACAAATGTAGATTGTTGAACTTCATTGACGTTTCTCATTATTATCCACCCAAACATAGTATTCAAGGCAATTGGAGATCCAGATGGATGAGTAACCTTACCTTCTAAAATGCAATGAGCAAATACGTCAGCACCTATGATTATGTCTATTCTACCTTTCCTGAAGTATTCAGGATCCGCAGGATGTAAGTTGTTGAAGAACTGTAAATCATTATTGTTGACTGTGTAAGATGGAAGATATTGGGTTAGGTTTGACAAACAGTACGTCTGGACGATTATGGTTCTCTTTGTTGTCGGAGCGAACATTTCAAGCTGAACTCGTCCTCTGGTCAAATTAGTATTACTATCACCCACACCGTAAATTACTGTTTTGTCGTTTGTGCGACTCAAGTGTAAACGTTGGACACAAGCCTCTGAAACCAGAGTGGACTGAGCGCCCGAATCAATTAAAGCGCGACATGTCTGTAATACATTATTGTTGTCACGGACCATTATCATAGCAGTTGGTAAAAATGTCGTTTGTTGCTGTATTCGTTGATTGGAATTGATGCTCACTGAAGCATTGTTGATAATCTGAGGGGCTTGAAGTTGTGGAGTATCGATATGCAGAAGAGAATTATGTTTCAGATTGCATGTTCTACACAAACCTGATTTACAATCATTAAAAAAATTATCATCTTTCAAACAATTGAAACAAAGTTTATTTGTCCGTATGAAATTTATGCGTTCATTCACATTCAAGGCTTTAAATTTTCGACAATTATACAAGAAGTGATTATCACTGCATAAAATACATGATTGAGCAGTAACAGCCATCGCCTTGATCTGTCTTTGTCTTGAGGAAGAACTAGGTTGAGTTTCCTCAAGTTCAAGTAGGCGTTTCTTCAAAAACTTTAATAATTGTGAAAATGTTTGAGATTCGTTATCTTTCCTCTCTCTACGCCATAGTATAATAGTATCAGGATCAAGCTTGTCCTCAATGTGGTATAATAAAATAGAATCGCATGTATCAATTGAAGCATTCACAACTTTTAATGCATTGTAAGCCTCCACGGTATTATTGTAAAATCTCCTAAAGTCTGTATATGTAGCATTCTTTAGGGATTTTTACCTAAAAAGCAAATCAAAATATTGTCTCTCTATCAAATCTGGTCTATCGTAATTTTCCATAATGAGCTTCCAAGCAATAGCATAATTGTCATTTGTTGGTTGTAAATGTTTTATAATTGATGAGGCTTCACCTTTAAGTTTTGTTTGTAAATACTCCAATTTCTCAACATTAGACAAGTTAGTCTTAGAATCAACCATCGCCTTGAACAAGTCTCTAAGCCTTAACCAGTTGGAAAGGTCCCCATCGAAATCGGGAATTTGAATAGACGGTATGCGCAATTCGGAGTGACCACTGCTCGATTGAATATTCGTAACTGATGAAAGCGTAGCTGAAACACATTCAAGAATTGACATTGTCGTCGACTGCTGTTGTACTATAGCCTGAATTGATGCACTTAAATCATTCACAATATTCGGAGTACTAGCTGATGCACCTCTACCACGGTATTATCCAAATTAGCCTGAGATTGACTGGACCAAATAGCCTTAATCGCAAAAAACATATTCTCAATTTGATCCCTGTACTCATTTTCAATTACCGTTTCAGCCTCAGTTCCACATAAAGAATCCAACTCATCCTGCACGTCTTTATATCCTGCATATATATTATCAAGTTCGATTATACGCACCTTTATCTCATCAAATGTTGCATTCTGGCTATTAACAAAATTGTAAAATTGGCTATTAGTAATTGTTCTCTTCATTTGTGCGCGTTTTTTCCTTAAACCTTCCATTTTCACCGATTTCTTAGCTTAGACACACTGCCAGAATGCACCAAACACACTTTTCAATAGTTTATAAGTCATTCTGTCAATTATAAAACAGTAGTCAATTCAACAATCTGGTTAATAACACAGCTAACAAGGTTTCAGAATATCTGTATTCCTGAAAAATAGTTTGGAAGCACAGGACAAAATTCAATTTAACAGATCACTTTCCATTCCATAGTTCTCAAACTGTTCACTAACACTGTCACATTATCTCTTTCTTTCTTCTATTGTCATATAAGTATGTATGTGTATAATTTCGCACTTCACTTAGTTGTTGTTCTGGGACTCCCGTGTTTTTGTCTCTTTGAGACTTTTGTGGCACGGAATGAAAGCAATATATGCAACCGAAACTACGACGTACAGCGCGACGCGTATGTATTGTTCGCGGTTATGTATATTTTCCAACAAATAAAAAAGTTCCACAATTAATACACATAAATGAAAATGTTCTCGACAATGGAGCTTTTCTCCTCTTGACACTCACATTACCGACAATATTCGGATCGAACGACCAAAAAAATGTTCACGATTTCCAATGGACTGTATTTGCAAAGTTCAAAACAAAACACAACACTCTATATTAGATCCAAAAGGTTGTTAAAGTTTTTCAAAGTAATAAAAAAAGGGAAACATTTATGTACATTCATGTGAGCATTAAATAAATAAATTCATTAATGTAACAATTAATAAGAAAACAAAAGACAAGCAATTATAAACTGAAGTTAATTATTATGATACTCCCAAACATTTCGGCCCACCTTGAAAGGGTCCCTTTCAACATTCAACAAAGAGGGAACATAGCCTCGATACGGAGCGCTTTGTCGAGCCATTTGAAGTCTTCACTGTTGCAACACGAACAAGGCCATCTTTACCGGGGTGTGTTTCCATAAT
Source organism: Sarcophaga peregrina (assembly GCA_014635995.1). NCBI lineage: Eukaryota > Metazoa > Arthropoda > Insecta > Diptera > Sarcophagidae > Sarcophaga > Sarcophaga peregrina. Next base: position 4,580,438 of record CM025794.1, read on the forward strand.
TCTACCGATCAGCCATTTTGTAGGGGGTAACTTTTCGTCCTTTATAAGCACCATATCGCCTTGTTGTAGATTCTGTAATTTCTGGAGCCATTTTGGTCTTTTCTGGCGTTGGCGAAGATATTCCCTTGACCATTTTAGCCAAAATTGTTGAAGCAGCCGTTGCATGTATTCCCATCTAGTCAATCGGTTTACGTTAACGTTCATCAATTGCAACATCCCTACTAACTGCAAAGACAAGAGTGGCTCCAATAAAGCAAATCACATTACCGCGTTTGGAGCTATATGGAGCTCAGCTTATGGTTAAATTGATGAGTAAGGTAAAGGATGCCCTGAAGTTTGAGGATGTCAACATACACGGGTGGACGGATTCTACAGTGGTATTAGCATGGATAAATTACCATCCTCGACGTTGGAAAACATTCGTTGCCAATCGTACTTCGTATATAATAGATAATTTATCTGCTGGTAACTGGCACCACATTACATCAAAACTAAACCCAGCTGATCTAGCTACCAGAGGTATTTCATCTACAGATCTTATAGGCAACAATTTATGGTGGGAAGGCCCAAATATTTTGCAGAATTATACTAATCAACCGCAGTCAGTACATCAAGTCTCAGAGGAAGTTCTTCACGAGGAAAGGAAAACAATATCACATGTGATCACCGATATTGAATCAATTGACCGGTTCTCAAGTTTTACTAAACTCACCCGCATAACGGCTCTCGTATTGTGTTTTATTCAAAACTGTACATCTAGAAAAAGTGACTCGGAAATGATACACGGTTTTATCACAACAAGTGAACTTGAAACAGCGAGAAGATCACTGATAAAATATTCCCAACAGAAGAGTTTTGGTCCTGAGATACAAATTTTGTCGTCTGGAAGAACACTTTCAACAACACATAAACTTGTAGCATTAATTCCATTCCTTGATGACAATGGTATACTTCGAGTTGGTGGTCGTTTGGAGAACGCGAATATTAATTATGATCAGAAACATCCGTGCATCCTTGACAAAAATGAAAGATTGACGCAGCTAATAGTTGAACATTATCACAACAATTATCTTCACGCTGGAACCCGTCAAATGCAGTATTTACTAGGCTTAAAATATTGGATTCCTAACATAACTTATCTTCTTAAACGGACTGTTTATAAATGTACAACATGCATGAGATTTCGTCAAATATCTTATCGGCAACGCATGGGTGAGCTACCATCATACCGTGTACAACCAGGATCTACATTTTTGCACGTTAGCATTGACTTCGCAGGTCCAATACTTATCCGTTCCTGGAAGGGACGTGGATCACGATCCTACAAATGCTGGATTGCCGTATTTGTTTGTTTGAATTCCAAGGCAATACATCTGGAAGCGGTGACTGAACTCACAACTGCAGCTTTCCTAGCATCCCTTCGAGGATTCGCATCTAGACGTGGTAAGCCTAGTCACATCTACACCGATAACGGTACCAATTTTATTGGATGTAATCAAAAATTAAAAGAGTTGTACGAATTCCTGCAAAACTCCCAAGATATCATCTGCAGAGAATTGGCGAATGAATATGCCGCACAATATTTTAATGCTGATACAAGAATACGCAAACGGGTTTTTGATTTTTACGAAGATCCTAATGAAGCTTCTAAAGATATTTTCGGTAATATTATTAGAATTTCTAATGAAAACAATTTTAAACTTGACCAAATTACGGCATATTGCGCTGATAATGTAGCAGTAAACTATGGCGTGCATAATTCTGTGTTTCAAAAACTAAAAAACGAAAACAAGAATATTATAAATGCAAATTGTAATTGTCATGTAATTAATAATTGCGTAAAAAATTCTTTAAATGTTTTGTCAGTTGATGTGGAAAACATTGTAACCAAACATTTAATGAATTTAGTTCTTCGGCTTTAACAAATGAAAAATTAAAAGAGTGTTTCGAGTTTGCAAACATTGAATATAAGAATCTTCTCCGGCATGTCCCTACGCGATGGCTTTCTCTCTTACCGGCAATTGACCGGTTAATATATTCCTGGCAGTAAAAATGTATTTTTTGCAAAAAGGTAACGATTGTCGAAAAGTTGTCTGGGAGTTAATTTCTCGTGGTGTAACAGATAATGATGTTGGCTTATTTGTATTTTTTGCACAACGTATTACATGAATTTCATTCAGAAGTATTAGCCCAAGAAAGTGATTTATGTACTATTATAGAACTACACACAATAATGGATAATCTCTTGAATAGTCTTAAAAATAGGTTAAAAGATGAGTTCTATGGAGGCAAAGTTATGACTATTTTAAAAAGGATTTCCGATCAGGAATCTAACACCTTCAAATTAGAAGCAAATCAGTTTTCAAGAAACGCTATAACTTATTTGGAGCAACGGTATGATTTCGGAGATGACTCACTTTACAGCAAAATTTCCGTTTTAAATTTAAAGCAGTTTCTTTTATCGTGGAGTCAGTTATCAGAGCTTCCAAGAGTCTTACAGATTTCAAATTTAATTGACAACGATTTATTGTATACTGACTTCTGCTGCCTGCGAGGGATATTTGATAATTTGCCAAAAAAAAATATTCCAATCGATAAGATATGGTCCGTCTTTTTTCAAAAATGTGATAAACATAAAGTACAAAATCTGTATAAATTGGTCTCATTCGTTCCTTCCATTCCAATAAGCAATGCTTTTTGCGAAAGGACCTTAGTATTTTAAATAATTTATACTCTCAGGAGAGACATAGAATGTCTTTCGACTTAATAAAGACTGAAATTTTAATAAGATTAAACTTTGATGAAAGTTGCAAAAATTTTCAAACTTTTTTGCATACTAATAAAGCGAGAGTTAGTAAATTCTGTAAATAAAAATTCAAAATATACATATGTGGCAAAAGACGTAGTTATACTTTTTTATTTAAGTTACTATGTATAAATATGTACTTAATATAACGTAAGATTGAATTAAATTGTTATGTTAACGTGTTTTTTTTTTTAATTTTTAATAAAATTTTACTCTTTGGAACAACAAGTGCGTTTTAAACAGGTTCAGTATTTTTTTTTTTCTAAAATCCAGACGAAAATTTTACGTTTTTCAGTTTTCAGGCTTTTGGGATCTGGCAAGCCTATTACCAACGCATAGTTTCAGTATTTCTTGAACATAGAATCTACATTTTGATGTTGTTGGTAATGAGTTCAGTAACAAGAAATATGAATCACACTGTTTAACAATTTCTTTTTCAAAATAATCTGGCAACTATGACAGACTAGTTAATTATTTGATTGATCGTATAAAATTTCATTTGTGCCAAATTTCATTAAATAGTTATTCCAGTTTACTAATAACTTTATAAAACAATGATTTCCATATCCGAAGAACGGATTGTGCTCAATAATCGACGTATTCGGCTATAAAATAACAAATACTTCATATATAGAATCATATTGAATTATTTATATAAAAACGTTATTTTTGGACACAAAAATCTAAAAATTGTTACAGATATGTTAGATAACCTTATGAATCATAATCAATCAAGAACTCGATTTTGATTTATTTTGATGATACGTACTTTTGGATTTTCAAGAGATACGTACTTTGGATTTTTTTAGATGCCCTTCAGCTGGGAGCTACGAAGTTGCGAAATAAACAGTGTGCCATGCGTGTAATTATGAACATATTCATACATATAAATATATACATTAATTAAATTATAAATTGGTGTAATTTTGCTAATAAAAAAATACATAAGTAATGATATTTGTTTAAAAGATTTCGGTATTTGGAAATGTGAACAATTCGCAAAAGTGAACAACACCAGTTTAAATTAGTTCACATTAGCGCGCGTGCACTGTATACTGCATTAAAAACTTTATGGCTTAAACCGTATGCATTACATTTTTCGCAAAGCGCCCCAGAAGAAAGAGAGAAAATAATATTCATTGACGAATCTGGATTGAACTACCACCTTCGCAGAAACAAGACAAGATCGAGAGTGAATACACGAGCCCATGTTATCGTTCCTATTTTAGAGGACGACACGTTTCTCTTATTGCCGTTATGAACATACATGGCGTTTTATATAAAAAAATAATTGCCAATTCCTGTGTTAATACTAAAATTTTCGTTAGTTGTCTTGGAGAATTATTTCACAAGTTAAGTGAATCCAACACCACTGCTGCTTGACTAATACTAGATAACGCACAAATTCATAAAACACAAATAGTAAATGATCAAATTGCCGAGTTTGAGCATACATTAGTTTTTCTTCCTCCATTCTCCCCCATGCTAAACCCAATAGAAAAAGTATTCTCAAAAACTAAACTGCGTGCACACAATTTGCTAGCTGATCCTGATATCAATATGGACTTGGTAACCGTATTTAAAAACTCCTGATTGTCTGATTGTAATAATTACTATGTTAATATGACCATGTCATTATCATTCGCTGCATCTGGAGAACAGTTAAAATTAATATTTTATATTAAATTTATAACTATACTGCATTGACTAAAAAATAAATTTAAATTTAAAATAAATTAATTAAAAATTTAATATATTTAATATGACATACAAAAAAATTTAAGTTGTGTTGAAAATGATTTAATTTCATTCTAGTTAATAAAATTTAATTTGATTTGAAGATAATTTAATTTGATTTAAAAAAAATTGAATTTGTGTGCAAATATCTTTAATTTGAGAGAAAGTAATGATTTTTTATTATTTATTTTTTAATTTTTTTTTTAAACTATTATAACTTTTTATTTTAATATATGCATGTATATCAAATTAGGTGTGTTTGTCAGGAGAGTCTGGAGTGATTTTCCACGCAGTGCGCTAAATTAGATGTGTGGCAACTCAACATCTTCCATTTCGTCAGTTGTTTCTAGTTCATAAGGGAATGTTTGAATTTTGGAGGATAGCCTAAAATATTGCTAATCTGTAAGTGCGCGAATGGTCAGGATTAAAATCAAATCCATTTTCTAATTTGCTACTCGATTTTGATATCTTATTTATTATAGAGAAAACTAGAAGATCATGTGTTTTACATCTATCTGTTGGTCAATGCGTTGGATTACCTGTTGACAAGATTTCACATTCTATTTACTAAATTAGTTTATATTCTTCCTTTCCCTTAGGTTTGTTCAAACGGGACTGAAAGTAAATATTCTTAGCATTAAGATGTCTATGGTGAACCTTGAATCATATATTGTTATAATACTATGTTCAGACAAAATAAAGAATTAAAATTAATTTTTTTTTTTTGTATTTGCTTGTATGGTTTTGTTTTTGTGGATGACGAAACTCAGTATTGTGAACATGCACTCACTTCTGCTCGTCACTGTAGATCGAACCTTTGTCGGTGCAGATTATAGGCTATAAATCTTTTCAAAATTTTGACCAAAACAGCAGAAAAAATGGGACAAATGGAGAAAGAATGGGCAAAAATGAATACAGGTACCCTTCGCTCAATGTGGTACTTCTACAACGCGATTTTATAAAAGAAAAAACAGTTTCATTATAACGCGAAATTTCGACTTGTATAACGCGCTTTATTACTAGCGCCTTATTACGAAATCGTAAAACAGTTAGAAAAAAAAGCGAACAAAGGCTGATAACTGATTTCACAATCGCATAATCACTGGAAGAACGTTCAACAAATTGTTTTTTATTAAATGACGAAACCTTTTCCGATGAAATTTCTCCTGATGAATATGATGATTATACGCTCATTATTTCGACGTAAAATGATGTTCGAAGTAAGTGACACAGACTAGTGAATATTTATGTTTTCCGTTTGTTTTTTCTCATTATGTTTTTTTAATTTTTTTAAATAAAATATGAATATTGGTTTTGAGTTGTAAACGTACATACATCTTTAATTTAGTACCTATTTTATTGGAACCTAACACTTAATTATATATGAAAGCTAAGTCTTCTATAACGCGAATTGCATAACGCGGAATTTTCCTAGAACGTGACCACCGCATTATACGAGGGATACCTGTACTTTTATGAATAAATGCTGTACTTTATCTGTTTTCAAGATATTCTTTACGATTTAGCTTGGTTAAGTTTCCCATATAGCTAATGGAGGTGTTCCGTTTCTAAAGTTGAACCAAAAGGAGGAAAGAGGCCAAAAACGGGCAAATTAAGTGCATAGACAATCACGCCTGGACCAATTTCCTTGAAATTTGGGACATTGAACGAGCCTTTGTCGGTGCAGGTTATAGGCTTTAAATCTTTTAAAAATTTTGACCAAAACGGGAGAAAAAATGGACAAATAATCAGAAATCTTAATGCTAAACAGGGGTTAATAAATGGTACCAGGCTAATCGTAACAAATTTGGGAGAGCACATCATATCAGCAAAAATTATTCATACCGATAAAACTGTACTCATACCCCGAATCAACCTTACACCTTCTGGTCCATCTGTGCCTTTCCGAATGACACGAAAACAATTTCCTGTGAAAGTTGTTTTTGCTATGACGATAAACAAAGCACAAGGTCAAACCCTTCAAAAGGTAGGATTGTATTTACCTCAACCGGTCTTTTCACATTTGCAGTTATACGTGGCTTTTTCTCGAGTGCGTACGTTTAAAGATATTTTTTGTTTGTATTAAGGATTCGTACGGGCAAAAAGTTAACGATGATCATGTCATTCATTACCTCTAACATTGTATTCAAAGAACTATTATAAAATCAGTTAAACATATGTATGAATGTATGTATGTAAATATGTATGATGATATAATGATTTCTAATATTTTTATACTTTTAATAAAATTTCTATTAATTACTTTCATTTTATGTTACAAAAATGACAATTAACGGTGCGAAATATTCACACGGGTCATCTAGTTCTAAATTAAATACAATTTTGTTGAACGAAAAGTGGAAGCCTCAGAGACTAGGTATAATATTACTTTTTGCAATGTAATAAAACTATAATAGTTTTTTTCTTTTTTTTTGTTTTAGTGCAAATAAAATCAAACCGTATATAGTTCCTTTTAAAGAAGAGCGGTCGAGTATGTTTCCTCGGTTAGTAAAAAACGGAAATTACAAAAGGTGTAGGCCATATAATGTTAATATAGTGGGCGGAATTGTCCACATAAGAAGACATGCATCGTGTGAAACCCACAAAAAAAATTTGGGATTAATGGACAGCACACCAAAAATTGATAAGTTTTTAACAAACACCTATTGTCCTATAGAGCACTCAGGTAAAAAACTAGAAATTTTATTAACATTATTCATTGCGGAGCATAATTTAGCATTTTCCGTTTTGGACCATTTAAATGGATTATTAAAGGAAAGTGTCTCCGATTCACAAATAATAAAAAAATAAATATAAATAGAAAAAAAAGTGAAACAAATTGTGCTGAATGTCACAGGCCTTGAAAATGTAAGAAATATACAACTTTTTTTGTGAAAAAAATTATTATTCTATAATTAGTGATGAGAGCACAGACTGCAGTATTTCAAACAATTTAGCAGTTATCGTACGAATTTTTAATAAAAAAAAATGTTGTGACCGCTTTCTAGGTTTAGTAAAAATTGATAATCCTTCAGCTAGTGGCATATTTGAAGCCACAATAAAAATATTAAAAAAGAACAATATTCCACTAAACCATATGGTAGGTTTAAGAACCGACAATTGTGCGGTCATGACAGGAAAATTTAATGGTGTTCACACAAAATTTAGAGCATTAGTCGCTCATGTGTACACAAATGGCTGTATTTGTCATATTTTAAATTTAGTGTCGTTAGCACCTTTTAATTTTTCCATCGCGATTGAAATTGATAAATTTATTAAAGAAATTGATAATCATTTTTGTAATAGTTCAAGTCGTCAAGATGAAAATTTTAAAATATTCTAGTACAAGGTAGTTGTCTCGACAATAAGTTATTAAAAGAATATTAGAACAATGGGAACTGAGTTCAAAAATTTTAAATTAAAATTTATAATATTCACATTTTCAAGTCCCATTATCAAACTAACCTTTATGCTTTTGAAATATGCAATTCAATAATTTTAATTCATATAATTCATATAATTTTAGAACGAATAACATTTTTATTCCGCCAAATTTTTATTCCCCAGAAAATGTTATCTATGGGAAAAACTAACAGCGTCGTACCAAATTACCAAGTACCGTATTAGTAAAAATGTTTCCAAATGAACACTAAAATTTCGAAACAATAAACTCACAATTCAGAACACTGGCTGATTTAGAAATTATAAAATCGTATAGAAATGAAAACATAAGCAATTTTTGGACCAAATTTTTTGAAATTAAAAACGAATCAAATAAATATACAGTGACGAGCAGAGGTGAGTGCATGTTCACAATACTGAGTTTCGTCATTCACAAAAACAAAACCATGCAAGCAAATACAAAAAAAAAAGTTAATTTTAATTCTTCATTTTATTCTTAACAAATAGCAATAAAAAAAACAATAATTAATGAAATGAATTCAATGAGTTTGAATGAAAAACGAAAATAACCCACATAAACTCAATTTTGCACGTTTCAAGAAAATTCAAGAAACTAGCCCAATTTCAATATTTAGTCCATAGAAAGTTATTAGAAATAGCTTGATTTATGTGGTTTGAGATGCTTTCTACCAAATGATCAATAAGATCTTTCGGAATTCGATGCCATTTCGCATTTATACGATCCCAAAGTTTGACAATGCCTGTTGAGGCTGTTTCGTGCTGTCCGAGCCGGATTTTCACGAATGGCCAAAAATTTTTAATCGGATTGAGGTCTGAACTTTGTGCGGATATTCCAGCAATTGAAAATTTTGTTTCCCATCCCACATCTTTACAATTTTTGCTGTGTGCTTCGGATCACCATCCTGTTGGAAAATAAATTCTTATTCGGGATAAGCACATTTGTCCATAAAATTCGGAAGATGGGCTTGCAGAATCTTTAGATAGTCTTTTTTCACATAATACCATCTACTAAATGTAGAGGGCCAACATGCCACCATATTAAGCATCCCCAAACCAAAATGTTTTCATCGCTGTGTTTAACAGTTTGCTTCACATGGTTTCTTTGAACACGTTCCCTGGATCTGCGCTAGCAGAACTGTTTTCCATCTTACTGAAAGTGGTTACATTTGGACTCATCAGACTAGATAACACGTTTCCAATCACATGGAAAGCAGTACTGCTAGCGCAGATCCAGGGAACGTGTTCAAAGAAACCATGTGAAGCAAACTGTTAAACACAGCGATGAAAACATTTTGGTTTGGGGATGCTTAATATGGTGGCATGTTGGCCCTCTACATTTAGTAGATGGTATTATGTGAAAAAAGACTATCTAAAGATTCTGCAAGCCCATCTTCCGAATTTTATGGACAAATGTGCTTATCCCGAATAAGAATTTATTTTCCAACAGGATGGTGATCCGAAGCACACAGCAAAAATTGTAAAGATGTGGGATGGGAAACAAAATTTTCAATTGCTGGAATATCCGCACAAAGTTCAGACCTCAATCCGATTAAAAATTTTTGGCCATTCGTGAAAATCCGGCTCGGACAGCACGAAACAGCCTCAACAGGCATTGTCAAACTTTGGGATCGTATAAATGCGAAATGGCATCGAATTCCGAAAGATCTTATTGATCATTTGGTAGAAAGCATCTCAAACCACGTAAATCAAGCTATTTCTAATAACTTTCTATGGACCAAATATTGAAATTGGGCTAGTTTCTTGAATTTTCTTGAAACGTGCAAAATTGAGTTTATGTGGGTTATTTTCGTTTTTTCATTCAAACTCATTGAATTCATTTCATTAATTATTGTTTTTTTATTGCTATTTGTTAAGAATAAAATGAAGAGTTAAAATTAATTTTTTTTTTTGTATTTGCTTGCATGGTTTTGTTTTTGTGGATGACGAAACTCAGTATTGTGAACATGCACTCACCTCTGCTCGTCACTGTATGTATGTTTTTAGAACTTAGTAAAGTAATAAGAGGGATATTATCTTTTCCTCATTCATTTGCAAATGTGGAACGAATTTTTTCATATCAAAATATAATAAAAACAAAAAAGAGAAACACACTGCATGTAATACAAACAAAAGATTTAATAAATTCATCAGACTGTTATTGTTAGAATAATAAAATAAAAATCATTTAAAAAATATAGACTGTTTTATGTATTTATATATATACTAAAGTGACTCACCAAAAAAGTGCTCGATGAACCTTTCTAAAAATGAACCTTGGACTTTTTAAGACAACATTTAAAATATTTTGGCTCCAGCTTCGACCTCTCGTGAACTGGACCATTTTGAAAGTTTTGTTAATTTGAGAATCTGTTTCCTTACCAACACATACAATTTGTCCAAGGACGATCGTCCGTGTCCCAGAGACCTGCGCCGAGCAAATTTGTCGGCAGCGGCGGCTTTAAGTCGGCTGTCAGCCGAAATATGATAAAGTTTCGGCGGCGCCTTTATTTCGGCTGTGATCCGAGAAATGGCTTTCATATATCCCATAAATCTTGGTTGCTCCACTATATTAAAGGGCCTTAGATCTCTGCAGCACATTTGCACAAGCAGACGTGCGTTAGTAAATTTTCCGGAATCTGCATTTTTAAAACTTCTTAGCAATATGAATTTTGATTTGGCATTCGGATTTTCAAATTTTTTCGATTTTACATCAATACCATGAGCATGTAAATGGTTACAGAGGTTTGATGTCGATGTAGAAACTCCAACAACTAGAAAACTCAAATAACTTTCAGAAATGAATATTCCAAATAAAATTTCCCAAAAAATTTGGCAAAAAGCTAATCGAAATAGGAGTTTCATTATTGTTTTGGGAAAATCTCCTCTCAATTTTCTTTAAATTTAATTCCTGGATAGAAATAATATATGTACCTACCCCTTCAAACGCATGGGGGGACATCAAAGCAAACTTTACACATGTGATACATTTTAGCACAGGATTATTTCCAATAACCATTTGACAAAAATGGTGCCAACCTATAGACCCTGCTGAAGATTTTTTGTTTAGAAGGTTTTGGGCTTTTTAATTTCTGTTTTGGTGGCTAGTAATTTTTCGTTTATATCATTGTCAATACCATTAAAAACAGCAAGGTCTTCATAGGAATCAGATGATTTTAACTCATTTAAATTATTATTTAAATTTTGAAAGAAATGTGTAATTTTTTGGTTCTCCATTTTAATTTTTTATGTCTTTTAAAAAAATTTAACGTTAAGTTAAAAGTGTTACCACATTCACCAAAAAACAAGAAAAGGTGTTCAAAATTACCATATCAAGAAATTAAATATTTTTACTATTAACATATCAAAAAAAGGAAGAAACAAATTCAATAATGTATTTAACTCAAGTAAAATGAAATATATAAATATCATATTTTATATATATTAAAAATTTATTGTATACAATATTAAAAACATATTTTCATATATTTGTAAATATAAAAAACGGCGGTCGAATTTAAGCCGAATAAATCTTCGGCGGCGGCGGCCTTTAAATTTTATCGGCGGCTCGGCTTAGCCGGCTGTCAGCCGACCGGCGCAGGTCTCTACCGTGTACTTTTTTTAAGGATATTCTGTAAAAAATAACGGTTTTTGAATTTTTTGTTCGGGGGTGTTTTTAATAAAAATGTCAACTTAACATATTTTAATCTTTAGTCGATTTAATTAGATACGGGTCTCAGCTTTTTTTGAAATTCGCACAAGTCCGCGTTTTGAAAAAAATGCAATGGGGTGGCCTTTCTTATGATATAGATATTGTATATATTGGTAAGGAAACAGATGGTCAAATTTGAATTTATTTATTTGAATTCAAAAAAACATTCAAAAATAGACCCTTTTTCAAAATGGTCCGGCTCACGAGAGGTCGAAGCTGGAGCCGAAATATTTTAAATGTCATCATAAAAAATACCAATGGTTATTTTAAGAGGGGTACACTTTGCACGAATTTCGCTTCCATACAACTTGAGTCGCTCTAATATATACATTATTAATTTATAAAAAAATATATATTTATCAATTGGAAAAATTAAATTTCTCCATAAAATTAATAATTATAATATTTGTTTATTACATAATTATAATAAATATAATTATAATATTGGTATGTACATTTTTGTTATGTTTTTTGTATATTGTTTATTAAAATAAAATATGTATTAATAAACATATATATTTCCAATAAAAAATATACAATTAGGGTCAAAAAAGTACAATTTAAAACACTGGTCTGTACAATTTAGAAATGTCATTTGTCAAGCCTGTTAAGAGTATTTAACTCAAAATTAATAGAATTTTTGCAATTTCAAAATTTTTATATTCAATTTTGTTAAATAATACCAATTTTATAAACAAGTGTTAAATTATTTCAATAATTAACATCAGCATTGTTCTGCAAGGAAATTTTGCTCGAAAGTTGGCCAAAGACCCACGAGGTCTGCCCTACGTTTCTGACTATCACCCTGGAAAGGTAATTATATAAAACCATTAGCAAATCATTTCCTAGTATATGACGATAAATATATATACGATTACGAGAATCCAGACCTGGTTAGTCTGGGAATAGGCAGACACAATCAGCAGTGTCTGAAATCCAACTTTACACATCATTCAATCTTCCTAACCTAAAACCTAGAGTCCATATATTGTCAACTAACCTAGATTTTCGGCACCAAGATCGTGTTATATAATCCCACGTTTTGAAACACAAATCGAATTCCTCATTGTTTCCGATGATGTAACACAAATTGCGTAAAATTCTATGTCAAAATTATGATATAAATTGAAATTAGTTAATTTTCTAAAAACAATTTAAAATTTTCAACAAACATATAAATTTTTGACAAACCCATAAAAATTTTCAACAATACAGTTTCAGCAAACATTGTCTAAAATATTTTAATAATATCGATTTGTGCGTAACTACCTATTATTTCCACTGACCGATTTGCGCAACAGCTTAATTTTTAACTCATTCGTTCCCACTGTACTCGCTTGAGTACAGAAAATCGACCTACTTTATAGCGCTATATAGAGAAAGTTACTGACTTTTTTTAAAAAATTGTTTTTTATAACATTAATAGAGAATGTAAAGACTTAAGAAAAAGTAAAAAAATTATAATAAAAGTAAAAAAATATAACAGTAAGTTATCATATACGTGTGACCTAACCTAGATTTTCGGCACCAAGATCTTTTTATATAATCCCAGAAAAAAAGATCAAGTAAACAATTACATACATACATACATAATTGGCCATTACAACCCTTCAGTCAGGATGACGACCTAGCTTCAAGTAAACAATTAATCTTTAAAATTTGAAATTGGGAGAAGTAAATACTGCAGTCCTGAAGTCAGAGGAATAATAAAAAAAATTCATAATGAAAGCAAAAGGTATAGAAAAATTGCTACAATTAACGGGTGTTCATATAAAATGGTCCAAACCGCAATAAATTATAAGTTTCAGGCAGAAACTTGAGGGAAAAAATTCACGTCCCTAATGGAAGGAAAAATTATTCATAATGTGAAAAACGAAACGTTTGCAAACTCTGCTGCCATTAAAAAGGTATATAAAGTTCATATTTCCACTCCAAGGATTTTACTCGGAAATAATTTAAAAGGCAAAAGTAGCAGAAAAGTTCCATTGTTGCTTAAACAACACCTAAACAAAAGATTAGATTTTGCAAAACAAACTACAAATTGCCCCATGCATAAGTGGAGAAATATCTTATAGTCAGATGTAACTAAAGTTAATTTGTTCAACTCTGGCAGACGTAGTTTGTCTGTAAGAAGACAAGACAAGGTGGAGGAAGGACATTGGAATGGGAATGGCACAGAGCCTCTATTTTAAATAGACGGAATAATTGATGCCCATTTATTATACCAACGTACTACACGATGTGATTATGTCCTATGCCGAATGGGAAATGCCGCTTTGATGCATGTTTCAACAAGATAATGATCCGAGCGAGCAAAATATAGGTTTTATGTTGGCCAGCATAGTCGTCGGACTTAAATCCTATCGAGAATCTATAGAAAATTGTCAAAGCAGCTCTCCAAAGAAAAAACCCTTCATATAAAGAATAGTTGTGGGAGTTAGTGAACGTAGCGGGAAGAAATATTTCAATTGAATCATGTCAGAGACTTGTTGACTCTATGCCAAAACGGTGCTCAGCAATAATTAAAAAGAAGGGTGCTGATATAAATAAAAAGAATTATTGACTTTAAATGCTAAAAATAATTTTTTTAGAACACCAAATTTAGTGAATCTATTTTTGTGAACTAGAAAAAATTGCTAATTTGAACAATATTGATGAATACATATTTTTTTTGTTTTACTGTTTTTGAATTGAATTTTTATTGAAAGTCAAAGTATACAAGTTTTTACAAAATCAAATTAATGAGTTACTAGCTAATATATAGAATAAGATATTTCAGCACTTATAACACAAATAAAAATAAGTGATAGACAAAATTTTAAAGGAAAAAATGACAGAAAACCTTAGTTTATTATGTGGAATTGAGTTGTATCAGGCAACAATATATCATCCCTTATCCTTGACACCTTATAAGTTTACTGGGTGAACTGTTAGGTATCAATAGATATATTTTGAATCAGTTCATAATCAGAGCTCCTGTTTTTATTTAAAAATGCGGTACTCTGAGTGTTTATTATGTCCTTAATGGTTTGATGTCCGTATCTAGCATGTAAGTCATGGGTATGGTATAAACGTGGAAGTTTGTGAATCATCTTCAGTACTTTATTTTGGACTACTTGTATCATTTTTCTTTCGATGTTTTAAAGTTGTAACTTTTTTATGTTATTTATGTTGCACTAGTAAGTTTACCAAAATAAAAAAAATTAAAATTGGTAATCGGGTTTTTCTAATGCTTTATTGGTCTCAAAAATTACACCCCTACTATAAAGAGAATTATGATTCGATGTGTAAAAAAGATTCATTTATCACATCTTAACGAATGACACATCAACTATTCGAAAAACAGTCATCGGTGAGGAATTTAGAATTGTTATCCAAAAAGAACAAGTTGCCGTGGTCTAGTAGGTAGTGTGTTGGCTTATTAGACGAAAGACCCGAGTTCGAATCCCAGGTCAGACATCAAAACGAAAATTTGAAAATAATTTTGCGGTGACTTCCTCTCAGCAGATTTCTGGCAAAAACTCTGAGAGTAAAAAATTGCCACGGAATGCTTCTCAAAAAATTGGTCGTTCGGAGTCGACTTTAAACTGTAGGTCCCGTCACTCAAGTATAAAATTAACGCAAACAACATAAGTGGTGTGAGAAGCTAGGATGTAGTACAATGGGTCAATTCGACCACCGAGAACTGTACTTGTCAGAATTGACAAGTACACGTCCTCCAACCTAACCTATCCAAAAAAAAAGTCGCGTCGTAGTCTAGTAGGTAGTGTTTTGGTTTATTAGACGTAAAGCCAGGGTTCGAGTCCCAGGCCAGACATCAAAATAAAATACAAAAAAGTATTCCTTCGGCGATTTCTTCTCAGTAGATTTCTGGCAAAAACTCTGAGAGTAAATAAAATTGCCATGAAAAGTTCTCAAAAATCTGTCGTTCGGAGTAGACTTTAAACTGTAGGTCCCGCCACTAATGTATAAAATTAACATACACAACAAAAGTGGTGTGTGAAACTAGGTCAATAATCCTGACTGAAGGGTTGTAATGACCAATTATGTATGTATGTATCCAAAAAGAATACATAGGTATAAAACAAAAGTCTTTCATCAATTTTCATAGTGGACAGACATAAACTCAGACTTTAAGCAAGTAAAGTCCAATTAAATACAAAAATAAGCAAAACAAGTGAAAAATAAAATACAAACAATAAGTGGGTGTATTATAAAAAGAATTTAGTTCTGTTACCTAATTGTTATTGTTCTTAAACAATAATAACAACACCATGGATGAGGATGCTGATGATACTGATGCTGATTTAGGTAGCGAGTAAAAAGAGAATCTAAACTGGCAAATAATAACCAAACCGCAAAGAAAAAGAAATCTGATTGAATCCCCAAAACTGATGTCCTGATATTATCCATCGTTGGCTAGGCTCCTACCTCTCTAAGACTGTATATGTTACTTCTAGTGTTCCGCAGGGTAGCCATTTGGGTCCTTTACTGTTTTTATTGTTTCTTAATGATCTTCCTTGTGTTATTTCTGATTGCAATATTCTGATGTATGCTGACGACATTAAATTATTTTATACTTTTGATGACAATCATGGTCAGGCTGTTTTTCTGCGGAATATTGATTTGTTTGTAATTTGGTGGAGACGGGGACGTAATTTCGTCCATTTATGTGATTGATTCTTGCCCTTTGGAAACTGTGACTACATTTCTTGATTTGGGGGTATTATTGGATATAAAACTGTCTTTTATTGATCACATTAGTCGGATGATTGGCAAGGCTCGGGCTGTAACAAGACTGCCATAAATTTCACTTGTTAGACCTATTTTGGAGTATGCGTCTATTATTTGGAATCCATACTATCGTTGTCATAGTGATTCAATAGAGTCTGTGCAGAAGCAGTTTTATTATTCTGTTTACGTGGCTTAGGATGGGATTGTGCCAATGGGCTTCCGTCATATGAGGCTAGATTAGGTTTGATAAAACTTCCAACTTTAGAACGTAGAAGGGCTGTTTTAGGAGTTCGTTTTGTTTTTAATCTGGTTAAAGGTGATATCGATTCCGAGTTGTTTCTTTGTAACCTGAATTTCAGTATTCCAGCAAGATTTTCACGGCACTATCGTCCTCTTTCTTTAGATTTTTATATAACGAACTACGGATGTAATTTTCCTTTTCGTAGATTATGTAATTATTTTAACTTATTTAATGATTTTATTGATTTTAATTGTAGTGTTTGTAATAAAAAACGTAGCTTAGGCATTAATTTGTAAATTATTATATAAAAATGTATTCTCGTTCTTGGCTAAAGTGGTTCCGGTTTATTGTTACTTTATTCAGCTTGTGATTAAGTTCTGTAGCTGTTTTATGTTCTCGTTGCCATTAATTTTCCCTTACCCTCTAGAGTTCGGACTGTAGTGTGTACGTGTCCCTACGTAATGGGGACGTGCCCTCCGCGGTCGGGTGAAGGTGAGGCCGGGGACGTTGGAAAAGACTTCAGCCAATTGTAAATAAATAAAACATCATTCCGGAATATCAGTTTGGCTTCCGTCATCAGCATGGTACGCCCGAACAATGCCATTGCGTTGTTAATATTGTTCAAAATGCCTTAGAGAGGAAACAGCAATATTGTTCTGCAGTGTTTTTAGTATTGTTCACTTGGCAAAAAATCAGAGTTGAGTTTGCGAAATAAACTGCTGCTCTACAAAACTATCCTCAAACCCCTATGGACATATGGAATATAGTTGTGGGGAACAGCGAGCAATTCGAATATTGAAATTCTGCAGCGTTATCAGTCTAAAACTCCAAGAATGATATTAGATGGCCCTTGGTTTATTACTAACGATAAAGATTCATAAAGATTTCAGAATATGAGTATATAAAGTTAAAAATGAGATCAACAAATTTTCATAGGAAATATATTGACAGACTTAGTAAGCATCTAGTAACACTCTAGCGTTTACTTTACTAGATGAATGTGAGGCGATTGTTAGACTTTAAGGGTTAGAAAATAAAAAATGTAAATAGGTATTATTTAAGAAAATTAATGTATTTTAATCGCCCATGTTCTGGAAAACGCAGCGTTTTCAAATCGCTTACGGTTTGAAAAACGCAAAACGCGATAACCTGTTCTGAAAACGAAGCGATTTGCTGGCGTTTTGCATTTTTCGAAGTTGCATTCGAACAATGAAAACATATGTTTTATCATAACAAAACATAAAGAAATGAAAAAAGTTAAAATGCCTACAGCGTATTTGCTTGCTATATTAGCTTTAAAAAAACAAAAAGCAAAAGAAAAGTTAATGGAAAAACACTAAAGGGCTTTTCCAATCCATTGGACAATCCAGATCATGCGTAATTTTTATATAATTTTTTATATAAATTTTTTTTATAATTGTGAGTTTTCAGAAAAATTGTGGCAAATGCATCTTTTCAGTTAGAGATGTTACTTATAAACAATTACGAATAATTGGTACTTTTTAACACGGGTAGTCGGTTTAAAATAAAAGTCTGTATGATTTATTTGCTCGCATAAACGTTTTAAAGTACTTTATACAGGTTTTAAATTATTTTTTAACTTTTATTCAGGGTTTATTTTTACGATTTAATATAGATATGTGAATTTAATAAATTTCAAATATTAATATCAAAAGTTTAAAAAGAAATAACCAAATAATTAGTTGTAAAATTAACACCACTAGCATTAAATTTTTTTCGAAGATCAATCTGATCAGCTGTTTGCATAAATCGCCAGTTGATAAGTAAACAAATGGTACAAACAGTAAACAAACTCAAAGCAAATTTTCGTATTAAATATTTTTGATTTAAATCGTCAAAAAATGCTAAAAGTTTTCATTGAAATAAAAAGAAAACATATTAAATTTAAATTGTGTATAATTTTATTGTTAATTTAAGGTACAGTTTGAATAAAAAAGACCAGATCGCTTCAGTATACCCTAGCGATTTGAAAACGCCAAATTTCTAGCGATTTCGTTTGTCAGAACACCTACATGGCGTTTTCAAATCGAAAACGCAAACATTAAGCGATATGCGTTCTCCAGGACATGGGCGTATATCTTTTTTAGTCTCATTGGAGATTAATACTAATGTCAGGTCTCTTTTATTATTCTTACTCAATTTGCTTATTTATTGTAGATAAATATGTGCAAGAAAAAAAGGTATAAAACCGTAGCTGCCAGATTTGACAATTTATCGTCAATTTGGCGATTTTGAGCTCCAAAAATGTTATTTTGACGATATGGCGATTTATGCTCTTATTTTAACGATTTTTAACCTACGGTCAGACTAAGTAAATATTTGAAGTAAAACATCATTTTTTTCTTTGCTCTAATGTGACCATAAAATATTTTAGGGGTGCAAACAGGATTTCGAGGAAACAAAAAGGTCTCTAATGTGACCATAGTGTAATCATCCGTGTCAAATATTTTCTCCTTTATTCGAGCAAATAAATATTTGATCTTATAAAAATTTTATAAGAGCAAACAGTGGCAAATAACAGCTGTTGCAGGCAGTGTTGTACATTTTTAACAATAAATTATAAAATTTTTTCATAAAACCACCAAACCGGTAAACTTTTAAAAATTAATGTAAAGACCTTTCGACAGGTTCTTTAAAGTATTGATCCATTAGTTCATTATGAGCCAGGAACACCATGTGAAAGATCATACATGTAATTTGCTACAAAAATTTATAGGAACCAAAAATCGATTAACCTACTAATTTCCAAGAAAATTGTAATATTGTAAAAACAATCAGGTAAAGATCATAATTTTTGTTTAATAGTTTAATAATAATTTATGTTTAAGGTTCAAATTTTTTTTTTTTTAAGAACTTTTCTTTGGTGCATAGTCAGGGATGATTATATTTCAAAGCTTTATTAAAACAGCAATCTAATATCTGCACATTAGAGACCAATATCTCCAAAACCAGTCCTTGACAACATCATATTTTAATGTATGTTTATATACAATATGATGTTAAGTTTTATATTTTATCGTTTAAGCGCAATTCAGTTGTCAACACTAATGTAGAAAAGAAAACAATTAAACAGCTGTATTTTTTTGTCTGATTTTGGCTTCTTCTTCTAAAATTATGAAAATTAACACAAATAATGGGCCATATTCATAGTCAAACACTAAAGTCGGTTCTTTTTAAAAACAACTTTAATATTTAATCTTGTTACTGTTTCTTAACTATAGAGAAAATTAATAATCGTTTTAAGTTGAATCAGCTTTAAGTGGGTGTTTAGTTTAATGTATGAAATTTTTCATACAAACTGGTATAAATATAGTATAAGTGGCATCTCTGCACAGCTGATAAAAGCGCAAAAAAAATGATTAACAAATGGGCAAAACCTTTTCTTATACCTTCTCTTCAATAATACCAAAATCATTTTCAATGCACACATTTTTTCAATTATTTTTAACACTTTTTCTACAATTTATAAAAAATTTATCACAATTCAAATTACTTTTGTTTTTGGTTTGTTTTGATTTTGCAACTTTTGACAAATGATAAACAGCCGATAGATTTAAAATGATGTTAACTTCGTTAAAAACAACTTCATCTTGTTTTAAGTATAAAATTGACTTTAGTGGAAAAAGTAAGCTTTCTATCGTCTATAGTAGCCGAAAAGTAGACTTTTTTATAAATGGTACTTAATGGTACATGTTTCCTCATGTTGTATTTCGAATTTTTCCATTTACTTCTGTAATTCTAATTAAACAAATTTGTTTATTTTGTTTTGTTTTTTTTATCATAGGTACCTTTTCGTTTTTTTTCTTCTCTTCTTCTTCTGATGAAACAAAATTTTGTTTATGAGAAAACAAAAATATTTACTTCGGTCTGACCGCAGGGAAAACATGTTTGCTCCAAACTGTATTTGATGTTGTTTCATTGTCATTTGTGAAAATAAATTTCGTCAAATATTTACCATCAACGTGACCAGCAAACAAAGTACAGAAAAATATAATGCAAATACGAGTAAAAATATTTGAAGCAAATATTTTTTCAGTGTGACCACAACTTTAGCAATTAAAAATTTACATAATTTTCTTTACTTTAGTAAATTAGGCTTTGTATTTGCTTTGCAGCTGTTACTGCTGGAAATTGACATTGTGACGAAGGGAAGAGCAAAAACTGTATAATTTTATTTAAAGAATTATCCCAACCAAGGCATATTTATAACAGGTAGGAGCGTCTCTACAATAATGCAAAAACAACAGGCATTTTGTTTTTGTTAAAGTGCACGCGGAATGTCAAAAAATTATCCCTCAAACCCTCCATAGGCAATTAATAAAAGCAATTAAGAAACTAAATAAATTTTATGTATTGAAATTTCTTTTGATTTTTATGTCATGCTTAACTACGCACCTATAAATTATAAAAAAATTGTTCCATGCAGTCAATAGCATTTCCACTTTATGTAAATAACATGTTCTTATATGGTCATCGAGAAAAATGGCAGATGTAAACGTTATTTGTTATTGCTCATAGCTAAGACACCTAGGAGAGATCGAAATCTTTTTTTTGGGTAATTCATCACTGTCGTCCAAATAAATTTTAATATAGTAAATCTAGATTGTAGTTTAAAAAATATATGAATGTATTTAGTGTTAAAGGCTTAAATATTATTATCTTGCAAAATTTTTTTTATAAAATTGGCTTTGAAATAGTAATCCTGAAGAATTTCAGGAGTGCGTATCGTTAAAGATACATTCGGTACAAATGAGGGTTTAAAAATGCGAAAATGATTATCGAAACAAAACACAGAAAAAAACCAACAAAATTTTGACATTTCAAAGCTCGTCAGCTGTTGAGTTGATATTACCTATTACATGAATATGCCTTGGCTGTGTATTTTATGACGTTTTAATCTTTTAAAAGAATAAAAATTTCAACTCCTAAATAACATCGTAGTGGAGCATAAATTATCATATGCCGTTGCAGACAATTTTCAAAATTCAATTAGAGCTTCTAATATTAGCACCGGAAGAACAAAGGCAAGTGTCATTATATTTTTTTTATGCGACCAACACTCAGGAGATGGCATTTTTTATGGAACTAGGATAATATATTATAGGAATTAGGTAAGAGGGAGCAGTATTTATGGACACTAGGTTTGAATATTTTTATACCACAAGTAACAGGAAAGATCTCTGCAGGAAGGGAGTTCCACATACGAATAGTCCGTCAACAAACAAACTTTGTCTGTAACGCAGTATGCGATACACTGGCCAATCGACCACATACGGATGTGCTGGCCGAAAAAGACGAGTGCTACATAGGAATACATGATTTTCATAAACAAGTACATTTATTTCGCTCGATCAATATCCATTGTAGTAGCGATAGAACAGCGAAACACTAGCCACATTGCAACGAAGCTCCAATGAATCAATGGGGTTGGACACACTATCGTGAAAGAGGAGCTACTACGGCCTCTGCTGTAAACGGTCGAGAAGCCTTAAAATGTACGGTAAGGGCCAAGGTCGGTTATAAATGGTGTAAATAATAAGTAGATGAGATGAAGTGAAGTATTTATTGTACCGTCTTAAGAAACCAAGGTACTGAAAAATGTGTCAATTCTAGCGAGTATCACACTGAATTTTCATGCCTATACTGTCAAGATCTTCTGACTCCCCACACATGGGTATAGATGATATACTATTATCGTTGCTTAAGATTGATTTTATATGTTTTTGTTTTTAAAACCTTTCAATTTATTTATTAATTTTTCTGACGATTTTTTACGATTTCAATGAATGTCTTTGACGATTTTTTCTCAAATATTTGACTATTTGATGCTTCATTTATCTGGCAGCTATGTATTTAAACAAAGATTAGACTTTTTGCTACAAATCATATCAATTGGGCCTAAAGAAAAATGGCGTAACATTCTTTGGTCCGATGAAAAAAAATCGATGTCAAACGGGATTGATTTTGAAAAATCCCGGGATTTGGGATTTTGTAATCCCGATCCCGGAATAATACGGGATCCAAAAATCACGGGAAAAATCGCGATGTTCTCTTAATAATAATAAAAATGAAAAAAAAAAATATATTTTTTTACCAAAATCATTTATATTCCAATTATGTATATCAGGATTATATGTCATTTAAAATAAAATATAAAAAAGGCTAGACAAAAAGTAACAAAAAAACATAAATTAACAAAAATTAAAATTTTTCATACGTACATATGCAAATGCATTAGTTTTAAGAAAATTATTTGGATTACAAAAAAAAAAAGATTAAAACATCTAACATGTGATCTGATAGGCTTTAACGAATTTTGTTGTCAACATACGCTGCCGTTGACAAATACTTCTCACAATCAACATTTGTTGGTAAAATTGTTCCAAGATAGCCTTATGCAGTTTGTAAACATTCACCTTTACCACTTACCGATGTCAATAAATCTATTTCTTTGGACAGTTGAGTATCTAATTCAGTTACCCTATTAATTCGTTTTATATGGCTTTTGCATTCTTCGACGGCATCAATCTGGTGTACCTCAGGGCAGTAATTTGGGTCCAATCTTATTCACTTTGTTTGACCTTCCCTCATTTGTTTTGCATTCCAAGCAACTTATGTATGTACTCGTATGCTGGCGACGTTAAAATATTTAACATTTTTAACAATGTTTATTGATTCGATCTACTTCGTGCTGACTTGTGCAGTTTTTATAATTGGTGCAAATTGGATTTGTTGGAATAAATATATTAAAAAGTGTAAACACATGACATTTTTTAGACACTCAAAGGTTAATACTTTCTATTGTATTGAGAATGCTGGTTTCGATAAAGTTAAAACTATTTTGGACTTTGGTATTCTATTGGATCACAAACTCAACTTTTGGGAAAACATATCCATGACCGTGAATAAAGATTATGGTATACTTGATTATATGAAACGCTTGTCTAAGGAATTTGTTGGTCCTTATTTAATTAAAATGTTATTTATACCTCTAGTCCATCCTATCCTGGAGCATGGTTCTATCATATGGGACCTCTTTATGTAAATAGCATTGAGTCAGTGCAAAACGTACATAATTAGTCATTACAACCCTTCAGTCAGGATTATTGACCTAGTTTCTCACACTACTTATGATGTGTGTGTAAATTTTTATACATAAGTGATGGGACCTACAAGTTTAAAGTCGACTCCGAACGACAGACTTTATGAGAAACTTTTCATGGCAATTTTATTTACTCCCAGAGTTTTTGCCACAAATCTCCTGAGAGGAAATCGCCGAAAAAATACTTTTTGTATTATATTTTGATGTCTGGCCTGGGATTTGAACCCTAGCTGAACGTCTAATAAGCCAGCACACTACCTACAAGACCACGGCGACGGTCAGTACAAAAACAATTTTTAATTTTCTGTTTACGAGGTCGTAGTGGTTGGAACTCTTATGAATTCGCGTCATATTGGAGCAGACTAGCTTTGATTAAACTGCCACCTCTTAAAAGTCGTCGTTCCATGATGAGTACTCTTTATATTCTGGGATTAATGCGAGGAGATGTTGATCAGAGTTCCTGTTCAGTCGATTGAAATTCAATGTTTCTGTGCGCATTGCGCTACTCGCAATTTTGAGCTGCTATCACTGAATTACTACAGATCAGACTATGAAAATAATGATTCCTTTCGACAAGCCTGCAAAACCTTTAATGAATGCTATCAAGTAGTTGATTTTGCGGAGTGTTACGAGTTTTAAAGAAGGCCGTAACTATATTTTTAAATTGTTAATATTCTTCTTGTTGAATTAATGTAAATCTGTATTGTATTTATTGTAGGTATATAGTCAGTAAGGATATAGGTATTGTGGGTATCTATTGACATTAAATTAATAAAAAAAATATAACTTTTTCTCATCTGAGATGCTATTATCGAAGTCGAGTGATATAGAATTTTTTTTTCAGGACCTTTTGAAAAGCCCGGGACAAGTTTTTAAAAATCCCGGGATTCGGGATTTCCTGATTGGCATCCCTAGTGTCTACCATGTAAGAAGACCTATCTATCATGATTTCAATCCAAAATATACTTTAAAGACGGTCAAACATGGCGGTGGTAGCATCATGGTATGGGGGACATTCTCTTATTATAGTACAGTATTCCCTCGATTAACGTCGTCAAAAATTTTGTTTTGTTTGTCGCTCTATTGTTTATAAACAAAATCAGGGGACTTCCCTCTTCAAAATAAATTCAATACATAGAATAAAAATTTAATTGTTTTAGTTTTTTTTTATGTAAAATGTATACAAATGAATGCATCTGATAGTATGAGTTCTTTGAAATTCGATTAACGCCGTTTCGATTTACGTCGCCTTTTTCCGGAACATTCTACAAAGTAAATCGAGGGAATACTGTATGTAGATGGGAGGAATGTATTCTCAAAGGCCTTATAGGCATAGACAGCCGTGTAAGTACAACTCCAGAGACACACTTCCTGATTGTTATTATTATTTCATGTTAATTTTTTCCTTTTTTTTCATGCTCGTTGTGTGTTGTGAGTGTATTCGAAGTAAATTAATTAAAATTCGATTAAAAGTTTTTATGAATTTCATTTAACTTTGCTTGTTAACAATGAATTAATTTTTGTTGTTGTTGTTTTTTTTTTTTTTCTTATTATAACACGGGAAACTTAAACGGGTGACGATATTTTTCATTTTATTTACTCGTTTAAGGCCGTTTCTTACACTCTATTTTTTAAATTTAAATTTCACAAAAAAATTTTTTTTTTGGTTTTGTAGGTATTTTCTGGTAAATTACCGTAGATTTGTTTAAATATTTTCCTTTTCTGACAATATTCCTTCTTCTTGTCACCGTCACTGCCGGTATCACAACGTATTACGAACGATCGAAATAACTTACGTACGTAGCCACAAACGATTACAACTTTCCGCCCCGAAAAATCAAGATTTTTTGTTTTCTATCGTTTTGTTAATAAATTTTGTATTGTGTTTGCATTTCTTTTCCTTTCTTTTTGAATACCAAATACCGAATACCAATTGGATTTTGGGAATTTCTTTTCTTAAGAAACTTTTACGATATTTTTAATAAAAAATTCTTTTTTCTTCCTTCCTTCTTCTTGAGATTTAATTTCTTGATTTCTTATTTACATATAAAGAAGAAGATTTTGTTTTACACTTTTTGGTTTTTGTTTATTCGGTTTGTTTTAAATTTTATATTGTATTCGTAGTTGTATTTGTATTAAATTAATTTGTATTTTTGTTAAAACTGGATTTTCATTTTACAGATATTTTTTGTTTTGTAAATTGTTGTTTTTTGTTAGACGGCGGTAACGACGAGAAGCAATTAAAAACAATTTCAAATTGGAGAGACACACACGAATGACAGAAAAAAGAAAAAAATCAATTAATATGCACTCAGGCAGAGCTCCTGCTTGCGATCAAAGTTACCAACATCAACTGACTGAACGAACAATAAAAACATCAATCATCCATTAAAGGCAATCACACGCATACACATCTAAACAAACAGAGAACGGAGACTAGAGAACAACACATCTTAACCAACCAGTCAGCCAACCAGCCTGCTCACCAACCAGCCAGCCAACCAGTCAGTACATTATGCTGTACTGTAAAGCGCCTTACCAATCAACCCAATCAAATAGACTCTATTTGTGTAGTTTATTTTCTTTCCTTTTGTATTGTTATTATTATTGTTGTTGTTATTGTTGTTGCTATGGTAAACACCTTTTTAGCTTAACACAAACAAAACACAACATACCAGCAAACAAGCAAGTAAATGCAAAACAAAACAAAACAGATAAGAAAGAGAAAAACAATAACAAAAAAAAAATTGCAGAAAATAAAAAAATATTTGTAAATAATATAGTGATTTCGTTCTATCACATGCAATGTTATGTTAATTGTTGTGATTCTTTCCCTCTCTCTCTCTGACCTGTTTATCAAGTACTTTTTTTTTTATTCGTCATTAACAAATCGAGTACGAGGGTTATGCTGTCACTCTCCCACATGCAAATGCTTACTCAAACATGCCTACACACATTTACACACCAAAATAACAGAAACAAAAACACCCTGATTGTTGTTCCACCAAGAGTTGAAATGAAAATTATTGACGTGCTTATGCGGTGTTTTCGTTGTTTTGAAAAATGTGTGTAAGCGTGTGTGTGTTTGTTTGGTACATGGCGATAGGGAGTGAGAGAGAGAGAGAGAGTAAAAGAAAGAGAGAAGAACCAACCAATCGCATGGGTTGGTTTGTATACCAAACAAATAAATAAACAAACAAACAAATAAACACAAACAAACAAACTTATAAAGAAACATACATCCACACACACGCACACAATAAATAATTGTATTATTACAAAATATTTTTGTTTTGTTTTGTTTTGTGTTTAGCTTTGTTTAGTAGTCTTCTTATACTACACTACTCGTGTATCATGTGTATTGCATTGTACTGTAATATTCTAGTGTAGGTTTTTTTAATGTTGTTGCTATTGCGCGTGTTATTATTATTATTATTGTTGTTATTGCTGTTGTTGTTGTTGTCTACAGTAATATTTAACTATTATTCAAATATATATGAATATACATATACAAACACAAACAAACAAACGAATAATTTGTTATTTTTGTTACGTTTTTTTGTTATTGTTATTGTACGCATCGTATGTACTATGTATTGTGAAAACAGTTTGAAATCACGGATTTTTCTTCTTATTGGTTTTTGTTTTTGTTTGTTTATTTTTTTTTTTTTTTTTTGGTTTTGGTTTTTGTGTGGAAAATGTTCTTTAAAAAGAAAAAACAAAAAAACAAATACAAATCACTTACATTTCATTTTTATTTTTAAATTCTTTTATTAAATACTCACAGACATACCGACAAACATACATACACTAGTGGCCAAAACTAAAGCAACTGAAACCAATCAATCACTTATTGCAATAAAACATTTGAATTTTTGAGTAAATCAGTGATTTTTTCATAGTGTGACAATCTACATATTCAAAAAAAAAAAAAAATATTGATCTTCAATTAACTACGTGGAATTTTTTCACTTTTCTCAAATTAAAGCATATTTTATATGGTCAAAACTAAAGCAACTTTATTATAACATTAATGTTTACAAAAACAATTATTGTTTTTACCGTTATATTTTTCATGTTTTGTTTTATGGCCTTATTTTACATTTCAAAAAATATTTTTTTAAAGTTTACTACAACACCACGTGAAAAATTTTCGATTTAGAGTAATTTTATTATAAATTATGGAAAATGGCTAGGAACAAGTACTCTAATTTTCTTAAAGAGCAAATTATAAGTGACTTTCAAAATGGTTTGTCCCAAAAAGAAATTTGCGAAAAGTTTTTAATATGTAAATCAGTGATTTCTCGAATAATATGTCGATTTCGATCAACCGGATCAGTAGTAACAGTACATTCTGGAGGTAGACCGAGGAAAACTT
Organism: Sarcophaga peregrina; assembly: GCA_014635995.1. Classification (NCBI taxonomy): domain Eukaryota; kingdom Metazoa; phylum Arthropoda; class Insecta; order Diptera; family Sarcophagidae; genus Sarcophaga; species Sarcophaga peregrina. The sequence goes on from CM025794.1 coordinate 4,608,589, forward strand.
CACATCGTACAGATAAAAAAATAATCCGTGAAATAAAAAAGAAGCCTTTTGTCACATCAACTGAGTTAGTGAGAGAATTATCTTTGGAAGTGAGCTCAAGAACTGTAGGAAGAAGAGCTGAAGAAGCAGGTTTAAAAGCTCGAAAACCATCAAAGAAGCCATTTATTTTTCAAAAAAATCGCAGAGCCAGGTTAGCTTTTGCAAAGGCTCATATTGATTGGAGAAGCATATTGTTCTCAGATGAATCCAAATTGAACATAAACGGCTCAGACATGAAGAACTTTACCGTAAGGAGACCAAAAGATGAACGTCTTAAACCGCAATATTGTAAAGGAACGGTTAAACATGGTGGAGGCTCAATAATGGTGTGAGGTTGTTTTTCATACGATGGAGTTGGGCCAATTTACCAAATTACTGAGAAAATGGATCGATTTGTTTATAAAAATTTGTTGGAAAACGTAATGCTGCAATATGTAGAAGAAAACATGCCACTGATTTGGGTTGTCCAACATGACCCAAAACATGCTTCGAAATTTGTTAAGGAATCGTTGAGTCACTCAAAAGTAAACGTTCTCGGGTGGCCAGCTCAATCGCCAGACCTTAACCCCATTGAAAACCTTTGGAGCATCGTTGTCCGTAAAATAAAAAGAGATTCAGGGACAAATAAACACACCATTTTTAATCGTATCCAGAACGCATGGAACAGCATTTCTAAAGATCAAATTGAGAGGCTAATTGATTCAATGCCCCGTAGATGTGCTGCCGTGATTAAAAATAAGGATTACGCTATTGACTATTAATTATATTTTTATATTTTTATTTGCTTTAGTTTTGACCACTAGAATTTATGGTTATTTCGTTATTTTGAAAAAAATAATCTTTTAAGCAAATGGATTATACATTTTTCTTTTGCATTTACATTTAATATGAATAAAGTCTAAATATAAAAACCAAAAAACATCCCGTTTTAACCTTTCTAGCAGAATATATTTTCTAAAACATCAAAGTGTAATGTCCGTTGCTTTAGTTTTGGCCACCAGTGTACATACACTGTCGGTTGTGTACCCTTCTTCATTAATTCTCAATTTATTTTTTTATTTACGTGTAGGTATTATTTACGTGTTTGCTTATTATTATTTCCATAAACATTATAATTTTTAAAGTCGTTCGTTCAGGTTTCTGATGTCAAAATATTGAAGAAAAAAAAAAAAAACTTCGCGACATAATAAGGTGAATAATTTATAAAAAATCGTGAAATTTATAATACCAATATTCTCGATTTTTTTACAAAAATTTGTTGTAAGTTATATAAAAATAGAACAAATTGCAGAAAAGTACGTAATTTTTCGTTCAAAATTACTTGAATAAATACAAAATAAGCCTGGACATAAAGTTTTTCAAAATGAAGCCCTTAACCGAAACTCAAAAAGATATTTTGGAACAAGATCGAGAATATGGAATGAAATTGAAAGCCTTGAGTTCCAAGTATACAAAATCAGAATCTGGGGTTAGAAAAATAATTGCTTTGTACCTATAAAATAAGGAAGTCAAATAAGAGTTTGAAAAAGTTATGTGACAGAAAACGTAAAACGATGAGTTTGAGGATGATCATATTGCCATTCTAGCAAAGAGAAATTTTTTTACGACAGCTAGAATTAAATACTTCGATACGAAAAGGGTTTAAAAAGTACCTTCGCTAAGAAAAAGCCTCTCCTACGAGCAGCCAATATAAAAAAACGATTAACTTTTGCAAAAAAGTATATAAATATGACTGAATCGTTTTGGAACAAAATTATTTGAATAGACGAGTCAAAATATGAACTAAAAAATTGCAAAAGTCGGAAAAGAGTGTGGTGTGTGTAAACCAACATAAAGGCGAAATCGAAAAATCTTATCCATACTGTAAAACATGTTGGAGGCAGCCTCATGGTGTGGGAATGTTTTTCCTCTTCAAGAGTTGGTAGACTCGTTAAAATTGATTCCAAAATGACTGGAGAGCACTATGTAAATATTTTGGAAAAATTTCTTTAACAGCAGTGCGAAGGAAATGGGCTTGGGGGAGTTTATCTTTATCTGGGGGTCACCGTGGTCTAGTAGGTAGTGTGCTGGCTTATTAGACGTAAAGTCAGGGTTCGAGTACCAGGTCAGACATCAAATTAAAAAAAATACAGAAAGTATTTTTTTGGCGATTTCTTATCTTTCTCTTCTTGAAAAGTTTCTCAAAAATCTGTCGTTCGGAGTCGACTTTAAAAAACTGTAGGTTCCGTCACTTCTGTATAAAATTAACACACACAACATAGGGTAAATATACCAGTAGTCGGCAGTTTTATTTTTTTCTCTTTTTCAAATTGGTCTGATTAAAAGTGGGAAAGTAGTGTTGAGATGATGTTTAGTTATTACATTTCTGTGATAAGTTTAGTTTTAGATCCATTTTCCAACTTTGAACATTAAAATACCAAATTATAAGTAATTGAAATATTTTGTTCAAATCATTGATTTTTCCAGTGCTCGGCACATGTGTTCCTAAGTTCGGCAAAAAATTATCCTATTGTCGGCATTAACATTTTTGTTAAAGAAAATAAGTTTTTGAGCTATGCTTGGCATTGCACACGAAATTAACACAAAAATCAAGGCAGTAGTATTCGACATAGCTATCGATATTATTAACAAAATAAACAAAAACTTCTTTTCTTCCGGCAAACTATTTACTACATCTTAAGGTGGTCGCACATATGGAAAGACAACCATTGGGGCTACTATCTGACCATTTGTTGAAAAAACCAGCAGCACTGTTATTATTTTCTTTTCAATTCCCATTTGGATACTGTAAACGTTTCTATATCCTTTTGGGTCCAGTACTTTTCCGGTTTTCAGCATAAACTAAAGCTGGGTTCATCTCCATTAAATATTCGCGATGGATCATTTAAAATGAAACAGCATGGGTCTTTGATCATCTACTATTATTGCTTGAACTGCAGTTATCAAGACTTCAGCTTTTAATGGAAAATCCACAATTTGCTAGGTCTTTGCACCATTTCTCAAGACATTCCTCTTCTGATTCAGTCAAGACTGCTTGTGGACCCATTTCTCTGGCATCAACCGAAGGATGGATTCTGTCCTGTATGGTGGAACGCGGGACTCCATATTTTTTGCTTGCACCCAATATTGTAGATGTGCCATTTCTGTAAATTAGGATTTTAGGAGTATTGGTGTATGAGCATTTTCCCGGAGGTGGACATATTAATGAATTTATATTGCCTGAGATTCAAAGAACAGCCTATTATGCCTATTGAATCACGAATTTTTGTCCTGTTATAGGACTTCTAGTTATATAAATGTAAGAATGCCGACTTTAAATTCTCGGCAGCTCTCAGTGTATTCAAAGCCCAGATTTAAACCCCATAGAGCATACTTAGGTTATCTTAGATGATAAAATCTCGATGGAGTCCAGAACAAATATTAAAACATTTTGGGAAAAAATGCAGAATGAATGGAGGGCAATTCCTACAAGTAGTTTGAAGAACCTTGCGCTAGGTATGCCGAAAAGAGAAGTCATAAATAACAAAGGAGGAGCAACTTTGTACTAATAATAAATAAAATTTTGAAATTATTTCATTATTTATAATATTTTCTAGTGAAGTGTTTGTTACTTTATTTTGTCACTTGAAATTAATTATGTGCCAGCTATATACCTAGTTTCTATTATAAATAGAAAATATAAAGAAAGAATTCAATGTTAAGTTCCCTATTAGATAAAATATTAAACGAATTAAAAATAAAACTATAATTTATAAACATTTGAAAACAATAAACATATGCTTTAATCAAAAAACAAAAAATATTTAGAATCGCACTTTATTTTGTCCGACAGTGTATCTACATACATACATATTAATTTACTTACAGAATATGAGATTTCACTTAAAATATGTACTTCTTTCTGTAGTACCTACATATTGCAATAAATGAAAATACATTTTTAATAACACGGTGCACGGACAGTGATAATACACCCAAATAACTACATAGTCTACGTTACTAGTTACTAGGTTGAGTAGAATTCAAAAATACTTTTTTCAAAGCTATTTCTCGAACCCTCCGAAGTTGTTTTATTTGACAAAAACTGTTTTTTTTTTTGTTTGAGGTTTGGTGAGGTAAACTTTGAAAATTCGAATTTTTTTTTCATATTTTTTCGAGATTGTCCATTCATAGTACAAAGCTTTACTTAAAAAATATGAAATAAGTGAGAACATTCTAAAAGTTCACTATCTTGTAAAGCGATTGACACTTCATTTGATCAAATCAAACAAAAATTACCGTAGTTACTATTTAAATAGTATTTCAGTCGTGTTACATTTTTTATGGGTAGGGTAAATGTACCTAATGTCGGCATGTACCAGTAGTCGGCAAATTTTGTAAAAAAAATGCAAGTAAATAAGAAAAGCAACATTTATTTACTAAAGATAAAATTGATTTTGGTAGAAAAAATAGTTTTGTTCTCTTATGAAATGAGTAAATTGAAGTGGGATGAATACTTTTGTCAATATTTGTCCTCATGCAGTGATGGTTTTTCAAAAACTGCAGTAGTGCCAGTTTTTTAACAAAATTTTTAGTTTAGGTGTCTCCATAAGCAAGCAAGTATTTGTATTAAATTAAGTGCTTTTGAAAAAATTAAGTGCTTTTAATGAAAAAAAAAAGAAAAAAAATAGAACAAATATTAAATTAAGAGTGCAAAATTAAGGAAATTAATATTTTTTTACAATTTATATTGCTGCCGGCATTAGGAGCAAAAAATTATATGATTTCCAATTGTCGGCAGGGAGGTGCCGACTACTGGAAATTGAGTAAAAACTTGATTTACCCAATAGTCGGCATAGTTTATAATGAATACACTGAGAGCTGCCGAGAATCCAAAGTCGGCATTCTTACATTTATATAACTAGAAGTCTTATAACAGGACAAAAATTCATGGATCAGTAGGCGTAATAGGCTGTTCTTTGAATCTCAGGCAATATAAATTCATTAATGGGGAAATGCTCATACACTAATACTCCCAAGAATCCCTAAAATGTGCTTTAATAGAAGTAAGAAATGGCACATCTACAATATTGGGTGCAAGCAAAAAATATGGAGTCCCGCGTTCCACCATACAGGACAGAATCCATCCTTCGGTTGATGCCTGAGAAAGCAGTCTTAACTGAATTAGAAGAGGAATGTCTCGAGAAATGGTGCAAAGACCTAGCAAATTGTGGATTCCCATTAAAAGCTGAAGACTTGATAGCTGCAATTCAAGCGATAATAGTAGATGATCAAAGACCCATACTGTTTCCATTTCCTAACAGAGCAAAACGCTTTTAACATTTTAAATGATCCATCGCGAATATTTAATGGAGATGAACCCAGTTTAGTTTAGTTTATGCTGAAAACCGGAAAAGTACTGGACCCAAAAGGATATAGAAACGTTTACAGTATCCAAATGGGAATTGAAAAGAAAATGCTGGTTTTTTCAACAAATGGTCAGATAGTAGCCCCAATGGTTGTCTTTCCATATGTGCGACCACCTTAAGATGTAGTAAATAGTTTGCCGGAAGAAAAGAAGTTTTGGTGCTATTTTGTTAATAATATCGATAGCTATGTCGAATTCTACTGCCTTGATTTCTGTATTAATTTCGTGTGCAATGCCAAGCATAGCTCAAAAACATATTTGCTTTAACAAAAATTTTTTGCCGAACTTAGGAACACATGTGCCGAGCACTGGAAAAATCGATGATTTGAACAAAATATTTCAATTACTAATAATTTGCTATTTTAATGTTCAAAGTTGGTAAATGGATCTAAAACTAAACTTATCACAGAAATGTAATAACTAAACATCATCTCAACACTACTTTCCCACATTTAAGCAGACCAATTTGAAAAAGAAATAAAACTGCCGACTACTGGTACATTCGTACTCAGTACAATGTTGATGAGTATGAGTACAACCTTGATATCATGGGAACTTCAGGGGATATGAATTGTTTGCAATATAAAGGAATTAAAATGTATAATTAACTGCCAAATAACATAAAAAATTGTGAAAGTATTATTTTATTGAAGAAACTTCTAATCGAATACTGTAATAATATTTATTGGTTTAAAAAACCATAAGAAATAAATCCTAATATCCTAATATATATTATAAATCTTTCTGTAAGTCTGTTTTTTTGTTTGTTGGTCAATCACGCCTGCACCGATTTTCTTGAAATTTGGGATATAGATCGGAGTTTTGTCGGTGCAGGTTATAGGCTGTAAACCTTTTCAAAATTTTACCAAAAGGGCAGAAAAAATGGGACAAAGGGAGAAAAAATTAGCAGAAATTAATACTTTTATGCATAAATGCTGTATTTTATCTGTTTTAAGGGTATTTTTTTACGATTTACCTTGGTTAAGTTTCCCAAATAGCTATTGGGGGTGCTCCTTTTACAAAGTTGAACCAAAAGGGGTCGAATAAGGAGGAAAGGGGTGATAACGGACAAATTGAGTGCATTTATATTTAGGACTTAGAGTATTCAGAAAACTGGGTTGTTTGTTAAACAGGTTTCCGAATAATTTGAAAAATTGCATTTTTTATGAAACCAGTTTCGAAACCGGTAAACCGGGTTTTTATTTATTGTTATTTTTAATGCAAAAATGACCCAATAATAATTTTTTTAAATTTAAAAAAAAATTTATACAATATGGTGTCCCATGGCCACCTTTTTGTAGAAATACCTCTCAAACGATGCTTGTTAATGCACTGATTTTTTAAGTATTAATAATAAAAATTTTTAAATTTCTTTAACAACAATAAATAATCACTGTTTTTTTTATTAATTTAAAAACAATTTTGATATTTTAAACTAATCCAAACTGTAGTATAACCCGCGCCATGCCGGGTTCAATTTGCTAGTAAATAAATAAAATAAGTAAAACAATGAAATGTTGTAATAGTGTTATTATAAATGTAAATGTTCGAAATTTAAAAAATTAGGGTGGTGCTATAATTATGAAAAGCACTATATATATATTTTTTTTACGCCGAGGAGGGGTAAATGTACCTAACCGCACCAAAGAGGAAGTCGTTACATCCTCCTGATGTGAGATCGTCATCCACTAAATCCCCCCTCGCCTCGCGGACTGTTGTGACCACTCCGGAACTACGGTGGTATTACTTCGGAGTGGAGTCCTTTTGGTCCTTTGGCTCTTGCATGCTCATATCCGCGTCCGGATTGCGTATCGAAAGTTGAGGCGACATCTAAGTGTCTGTTTTTTAACCTTTTGCGTTTCGGCCCAAATATCGCTTCCATACAGCATAATGCTGCTTCCAACCTCCATTAGGAGTCTCCGTCTCGCCGGTAGTGGGCCTCTAATATTCGCCATTAATCTACTGAGCTGTCCGTCTTTGTCTTCCGGGTTTTGTCAGCCGAGTACTGAATCTGATACGAAAATGTCAGTCTGGGATCCAGTCTTATTCCCAGGCAGCGTTGTCATATTTTTATTTTAAAAAATTTTATTTCTGGAAAAAAAACTTGTTTTCTACAAAAGTTCCAACATTTTTAAAGGAAACTACGGGGCCTGATGCCCTCTGTTTGTGTTTCCTTCCTGCTTTTGCGCGGGGCTAATAAAATACACAATAGTTTATTAAAAAATTTAAATATTTCGTGTTATTATTATTGAATTTATTGAAAAAAATTTTAAATTTTATTTTGTCGAAAAAACTTGTTTTGTTAGAAAACAAATTTAATGAAAACTTTTTCGCATCTCAAAAAACTGTAAAAAAGGGAAAACTTGGCAGATGGCAATGCTGTTTCCAGGTATCTTACCGAGGTCTTGGTCCTAATTACCTCGTTTCCAATACTCATGTGCACCAGCAAGGGTATACGACGACCAGTTATCAGCAGTAATTCCGTTTTATGCATGGCCAGGTATAGGCCGTGGGAATCCAACTAAGTTTTCGGTCTTAGCGTGATACGTCTCAGTTTGTACTGTGCCTCTTCCGTATTCCTTGGCCGTGTTAACGGCTGCAATATTATCTGCGTATCCAAAGAAAAAATTCCATATGGCATATCCTCTCTTAAAATTCCATCGTATTTAACGTTCCTTGTGCCGCTCTTGATATTAATTGTTTCACCCCTGCTCCCGAGCTTGTTTTATACACCAGCTGTCTGTTACTCAGGTAACTACTTATCATGGCCAGGAAAAGCGATATATATACGATTTATATATATGAAAGTACCATAAAAGAGAATTTATAGCACTTTGTCACTCAAAATGCATATGTAGATACATATTATTTATTTATTTTGTTTAAATTTTTTTGTGTGTACCAATAAGTATTTATTTCTTATAAAGTTATTTTTTATTATTACTTTAATCAAAAATTAAAAAAAAAAAATCATTACATTCATACATTTAAAAGTTTTATATAAATAGTCATGAAAGTACCAAAGAGGGCGTTTCTGCCGCAATGCAATTCTGCATACAATAGTGCCATCACTCATGTTCAAATGTCACGTAAAAACATGAAGGAATTCTGTTTTATACATATCGTTCCGTTTTGCTAACGATAGCTCAACATACTAAGCGTAAAAGAGAACGTTCGCTACGGTACGTTACGCTACGTGTGGGTATCTGGCACTTTATGCAGATCGTTCCGTTTTGCTAACCACATGCAAAAAAAAAAAAGAACGTACGGTACTTTACGTATGGCTAACTGGCCCATAAGTCAATATCCTTTGGTGCACAATTCCAGATTCTTGCAGATTCTCCAACAACTATGTATCATGCTATGACTTTGTGCCTTTCTATCAATTTTCCAAAGGCTGTAAAATAATAATCGGCTAAATACGTTATTAATTGACAACGTATGTAAATCAAAATGAGAAAGAACAAAATATATGATGATGTTAATCGGGAGCTTAGTGTACTGTATACATGTATACGTAGTAAATAATTATGTTGGAGTATTTATATGACAAAAGAAACGAAAATCATATTCATTAATGTAGGTACATGTGTACATTAAATGTTAGAATATGTATAAATTGCCCTTTATGAATATGCATTTGCCATCTCATTTGCACTCATTTACTTTGACGTTTTTTCCATTTGCGTTTTGCATGTAGAATGTTGTAGCACCGCCTCTTAATTTGCCTTTAAATCAATATTTTCATTCATTCATTCATCTATTAAGACAAATACAGAAGTGGGAGGGGGGGGGGGGGAGGTGATGGTTTATTAAATAGAAATTATTTTTCGCATACAAACTGTGGCATACAAATGCAAATAAACACTGCTGCCTCTTTGTTTTGTTTACATGCATTTGTTTCATACATGTATGTATGTATGTATGTATGCATAGGTATTTGTATCAAAATTATTTATGTTTTATAGTTGGCTATTCAAATGATTTTTATTAGATTTTGATTACACTTTTCCTCAATTTCTTTCAATTTGAAATGAAAACCATTAATGCGATTATTTATGTAAAGCTCATTTACATGACATGTATTTTACATGTGACTTGTCTTACACTTTTTTTTTCATTTTATCTGCGGAATGTGGAGGTAAATGTCGTGCGACCATTTTGCGCACAGTTTTGCTACACTCCCTTAGTAATTTCAAAGTTCGTTAACAATAACACAGTACGACAGTCAATATTAGGGTTGGCAATCCCGCTCTACATTTTCAATCTCGGGATTTTAATTACCTAGTCCCGGGATTTTAAAAAATTTCTTCTTGCAAGATATTAACATATTATTTCAATAAAATTAATAACACGCCACATCCATCCAAAAATAGGTTTCTAAGAAAGAATTTATTAAATTATAAGAAAATTAATTTTTTTTTTTTAATTTTACACATTTTGAAATTATTTATTACAGTAATTTTGACTTATCTGCACAACCGACTTTTGCACGATATTTTGTGCAGGTAAGTCAAAAGGTAATTAACGTTAATGCACTTATCTGCTCATTAAGCAGCTAACAGCCAATAATTTTAATGAATAAAAATAGGGTGTAAAGTCGACTTTGACCTTTTTAGACAAAAAGCTGAATGTTCGAAAGTCGATTTATAGAATCATGTACGACTTTTTTAACAAAAACTCTATTGTTCAAAAGTTGCTAAAGTGGGTATCAACGACATGTATTTTACGCATGTACTGTCACTTTCTTTATCCATATATAATTCCGAGTGTATGTCAAAGTTGTCATTTTATAATTTTTGCCATCACACCTGTGTATGTTTTCCGTATGACATAACCTAAAAATGTAAACAGCAGACAGACTTTTTATTGCGTATAAATTGTTAAAAATAATTAAAAAAGGGAAATGGATGTAAAAACCGCTGATAAAACAATTGTAGTGTCTAGCATTATTGTAATAATATCAGCAATGAAAATTAAAAATAGAAAAGAAAAAAATAAATTAAAAAAAAATCGGTCTTTATGGAGTCATAAGTGGCTGCTTCGAAGAGATTCGCATCAATGGCTATGGACGAACTGTGTTTGGAAGACCCAAAACCGTTTAAAAATTTTGCGAGGATTTCCTACAAAACCTTCGACGAGTTGTTGAGAAAAAGTGTCTCCCTTAATCTCTAAGCAAAACACAACTTTGGGCCAATCTAACTGCAATAAACGCCATAAACATTATTTAATTCATTAAAATATGGAACAATACTTACTTTTGCATGTTCTTTACTCATTTTCTTTAAATTTGTTCACAATTATTTTTTTTTCGAAAAAATTTTCTATGTTTGTCACAGAAAAATAGAGCAAGCCCTAATTGAAAAAATCACATATGTATTTCCATATGTATTTTACATATGCAATGTTTCCTAAGTATCAGACGATGTGTACAACTTTTGCATATGGAAAATTTTACAGTACATATGTAAAATACATGTCGTGTGATAATAGCTTAAATGAATTATTTTTAACCAAAACCAGCAAAAGCTTCCTAAAATATTATGCACGAATCTTAAATGTGCAGGTATGAAGAATGCACTTAAATAAAGAAATTTATATGGGTTTGGTAAAATAAATATACGAAATACAAATTTTGTGCACATAAATGCAAAATGCACTTAAGTGCAATACAGGTAAGTCAAAACTACTGTATAAGGATATACATATATACTCTTTTCCTAATCAAGTGCGATGTGTTATTATCAGGGCAAAGATTTTAATGCAAATGCATGTTTGTAGTCGGTAATTCAAAATCACTTTTGAGAATACATCTTTTCGAATCGAAGAATTTGCAACAAAATGACATCGATTTGTTGTTGCATATTTTATAATAAATGCAGATTTTTCTTATAAGTGCATATATTTAGGATATTTTACTATTTTATTATATATTTAATATTCTTTTGGAAATATTTTGATGTCAATACATCAAGTTTACAAAAAGCTCATTTTACCTTCATTTAAATATTTTTATTTGTTCGTTAAACTGCGTACACAAAATAAATTTTGTTCGCTATTTAAGGTACTCTCAATAGGAAAAATTTGCCTGTTCGTTAAATGCTATGTTCGTAGAATTGAATGGTCAATCGTAAATCGGAAAACTACTGTATATACTATACAAGTATATATAAAAATGACGAGTATTCTCGTGATCGCTAAACTCAAAAACTACTGGACCGATTTAAATTAAACTTAATATACATGTTCAATTGGGCGTGATGAGTGTTTCTGTTTAGTTTGAAGTTCGTCAAACAGATGGCGCAATATTTAGTTTTTTCTGTTTTTCGTTGAAGGCGTTGGGTCGTTAATCAGCGTGCTGTGGCGTTAATTAGCCCGATACCACATGATTTTGATTTTCTTCGAAAAGCAGTTCAAAATAAAAGATATTTAGAACTCAATAACAATATCCTTATATGTACCCATGACATATATATGTATGTAAATGAATTATCTAATTTTCCTTTAAAAAATACTAAAAATCTTTTACGTTGCTTATAAATATGAAACTCTGACCTAAATTTTATTTTTTTACTTGTTTAAGAAATATATTTCAAACAAAAAAATTTTTTATTGCATATTTTTAGCATTTTTAGTGCATATTTTCTCTCTTATAGTGCATATTATATGCGCATATTTTTATTTTTTTAGTGCATCACATTCCTTGCGCTGGTTATTATTTTTAAAATACGTTTTGAGGAAGCTCAGGGCATCCAAAGTTTTATCGCTCAAACGACTTTTTATTTTAGTTGGGAAAAATCCAGCTGCAGAAAAAGCACTTCAGAGTCTACACTGGCTGGCTTAATAGTCATTAAAAAATCGTATACATACATACTTAATTGGTCATTACAACCCTTCAGTCAGGATTATTGACCTAGTTTCTCACACTACTTATGTTGTGTGTGTCAATTTTATACATAAGTGGCGGGATCTACAGTTTTAAAGTCGACTCCGAACGACAGATTTTTGAGAAACTTTCCATGGCAATTTTTATTTACTCTCAGAGTTTTTGCCAGAAATCTGCTGAGAGGAAATCGACGAAAAAATACTTTTTGTATTTTTATTTTGATGTCTGGCCTGAGACTCGAACCCTGGCTTTACGTCTAATAAGCCAGCACACTACCTACTAGACCACACCGAATTCAATCGTATGCTCTTTGCAAAAAGTCACCACGTGTTCCTCCATTTTCAGAGAAGAGCATTTATCTCTGAATTTTTACAGACAACGTCTCACATCGATTTACCATTTATTAACCCGTATTACTACACTTCATAAAACAAACATTACCAAAATAGCTTTTACAACTTTATATATTATTATGTGGAATAACATTACAATTAAGCGACCCTGTTTATCGCACTTGATCAAAGTATTGCCAAAACAGCTTTTTACAACTTAATATGCATATTACATAAAACTGACTTAGTAATAAACGGCATTATAGTAAATAGCGGTATTGCCAGAATGAATTTAAATACATACTATATTATGTAGAACTGCATTAATATGAAGTGACCCTGCACTTGAACAAAAACATATCATCATATCATAATGACAACAGTATTATCATGCAGTTCTACATAAAATATAGATTTTATCAATGAAAATATTAATTTTTAAAATTCTATGAGCTTTAAAATATCGTTCATTAAATTTGATGCGGTGGTTTGGGAGATATTTGCAACCGACAGAAAAAAGTGCTTTAGAAATAATATATACGATTATTATTTAAAATTTTCCCTTTAAGAATTTCTTTGCAGACTTCTGCATTCTTTGAGTTCTATTTCGTAAGTCATCTTTTTGCTAGAAATAGATTATACATTAATTACATTACATTAATTCCAAAGAAAAATATCATTTTAATGGAATATGCATTAGATAGTTAAGGTTAAGGAGGATAGATATATGTCTATTGTAATCTATATACGATAATCATACGATAATCACTGATCTTGTAATGAATAAATAATATATCTATTATGATATAAAAAAATATATGTAATGATACAATGTAAAGATGACAGTACGTAATAAAAGTTGTTTAATAAAGAAAAAAACAAAATGTTAATAGTACAGAAAAAAAATTGTTGTTGTAAAATCGTAAAAAAGAATTTCAGTATTCTCATATACGATTAAAACTTAACTTTAAAAATTAAAGTTAAACATTAAAACGGCAAACATGGCCCCCAGTTTGAATGAATAATAAAGTTGTTCTTCAGCACTCAAATATCAAATATCTTGGTATCCATATGGATAAACGTTGGACTTGGAATATTCACATCGAGACCAAATTAGCATAAATTTATCTAAAGTTGTGCCAAATGATATTAATGGTCTTAGTGGTGGTAGTTTAAGGACTTACAACAATTGCATTTCGTATACATTATTGAAGAAGAGAAGAACTCAAGCAAGCATTTTGATTATATTTATCACGCAGTGATGTTCTTTATTTAACGCCACAAGTTCACAATATTAACATCACCATCATCATTATCGCCATCATCGTCATTATCATCAATGGTAGCAGCATCAGTAGCTGTAACATCATTATTGGCATTGTTATTTACCAATCTATAGCAATGAAAGGAAGTTGTTGCGTGTCTGTGCCTATGTCTGCCTGTGTGTTGTGTGTGAGTATGTGCTGTTGAATCGTCGTCAAGTTCATTAATTTCATTATTTAAGCCACAAAGCCTTGTTGGAATTGTTCTATTGTGTGTCGAACATGAGCGTCATGAGATCCCAGATAATCCTTTTAATGTACAAATTAAGTACCGTTTAACAAATTTTCCGGCGGCCAAACGAAACTCCTATGGGAAATTTACAATATTATTCCCTAGAGAGAGAAAGAGAAATAAAAGAAACCCTAAAACTTATGTACACAAAAATTATAATAACGACACCAGCAGCAACAACAACAATGAAAGTTAAACAACTGCAAGCAACATCTAGTGTACAAACTGAAACAAAAACGTCAAAAGACAGATATTTTTCAATATTAGAAAACGTCGTTTAGAATATGAAAATCCGCAAAACATCAAACATACACATATACACGCAGACATACTCGTTCGTATGCATACTGCATACATCCAAAGACTTTAGTTTAAGCACGCAATCGAAATAAATATTAAATTCACTTCAACATAGCGGTATTAAAAGGAATACACACAAGAAAATTAAGTCGCCAATTCGATTGTGTATCTAAACTTTAGTCTCTGACTGTATGTGTACTCAATAAACAGTGTTGCCGTTTTCAGTTTTCAATGTGTGGAAATGTGTACTTTTATCGAATTTTGATTGCTTTCGTAAATGTTTCTTAAATTTTGTTTTCAATTAACAATTCAAAACGAATGTTTAAAATTAGTTGGACGGCTATAGGTTTGCGAAATTTGAGTTTGTGAGTAATAAAACTGAAGAAGTTACGAGTTTCATAAGAATTTAAAATTTTTAACAGTCCCAATCAGAGATCAGCAATAAGTATTCAAAACGATGTGTAGGTTCGAGTCATACTTTTAATTTCAGATACTTATACGCATTCATACTTATTTTGATATCATACTCATACTCAAAGTTAGAGGTACTCGTCGTATTCATACTTAACAATACGCATGATGTTATTGATTTCGATTCGTCTCACTTAACATTTACACGAGACACAAAATGAGTATGATTCGCGTACCAACACTACTGTGCTCACAAGAAAATTGTGTGTATGATTTATCTTTCCCTTCTTATTTGTTTGTATATCCAACAACAACAAAGGCTGTAAATTTTAATGAATGATTCGAGCCACACGAATCACTTATAAGTATTATAAGTATTTTTCTAAATTTATGAATCAGAATGAGTAGGCGTATGAATCAAACATATTTCGAATGTTGTGAGTTTGATGTCAACGTTGTTCTCATACTCATTCCTACTTATACTTATAAATCAATGTTGTAGCGAGTACGAAAGAATCAGAGTAGCTGAATTTTAATTCTGTTGATTCATTCGTACTCAAAATTACATAAGTACTTATGAGTAACGGAAAAATGATTCATTGCTGATCTCTGGTCCCAATTAAAAAAAAAAAACTATGTAAATTTGAGATCAATTTAAAATTTACATACAGTGTTGAAACTGATAATGAACTGTCAATATAGTGAAATAATTAACTGGTTCCGGTACTAGTAATACTTCAATTTTCTGCAAGGACACATTAATTCTCATATTTTTTTGTTAATGGATGCCGTTTGTGATCCAAACGAATGTAGTCCAAAAGTTTATCGGTTACTAATCATGGCTTGTTGTCGCCGTAGTCAAGTAGGTAGTGTGTTGGCTTATTAGACGTAAGGCCACGTACGGTTCAAACCCCAGGTCAGACATCAAAACGAAATAAAAAAAAAAAATTTCTTCGGCGCTTTCTCAAAAATCTGTCGTTTGGAGTCGATTTGAAACTGTAGATCCCACCCATAGCTGTCAGATTTGACGATTAATCGTCATTTTGACGATATTGTAATCCAAAAATATCATATTGACGATATGGCGATTTATGTCCTTATTTTGACGATTTTTACCAATTAAAAATTTACATGATATTCAATATTTTAGTACATTAATTAGTAATAATAAGGAGTAAAGTATTATATTTTTAATTTATTTTCGAATACCTGTGATGAAGAACATAGGCAAGGGCCAATAATTTTTTCATACGATCAACACTCAGAGTATGGCATTGTGTTTAGAGGAAAGAGGGATCAGTGCTTATGGACACTATGTTAAATATGTTTATACCATAAGTGGCAGGAAAAATCTCTACAGGAAGGGAGTTCCACATACGAATAGGCAAATTTTGTTTATTATATAGTGTGCGATATACTGGTCAATCGATATTCGGATGTGCTGGTTAACTGAGTTTTTGAGCGAATGTAATATTTAGTGATGAGAACAAACATAATTTGTTAAGCTGTGACGGAAAACCAAAAAATTGGCGCAAATATCAGTTGACGTGTGCATATATTATTGGGCAAATTCCAATCGCTTTTTCCTGTTGTTTTCACTAATGAATGGCTTTTTTCTCGGCGCTCGGTTGCGGAAACCGTTCTTTCTCAAAACATTTCGAAGTGTTTCGGAAGACACAATAATATTGTCATCACTTTCCAAGGTATTTCGTTTTTCGACGACTGTAGTCCTAGGATTTTTATCCGCAATACCTTTTATATACCCGGCTACCCTTGGAGAAATTATTGGTGGACGACCAGTTTTAGGCTTGCTTATTGAAGATTTAGTTTTTGAAAAATTTTGTAAAGTTGTTTACACTGTTAACTTGGCACGCCTAACAGTACAATTGAATACAAAGGATTTCCTTTTTTTCCCCAACTTAACTATCAATTCACGTATTTCAACACAAACATCCTTTGATTTTCATCCCATTTTAAAGCCATTTAAACCTATTCTTTATTCTTCAAAACCCTTTGAAACTGCTCTGATCAACAAGAAAATAAATACTTCGCCAGTTTCTGTGCATTTTACTTGTAAGAAATACCATTATTCCTGGTGTCGGACGTACAACTTGATGGTTCGATGTCTTCAAAAAGTTTTAATGAACAATTCTTATCGAGTTTTGAGTTAATAATAATTCGTTTTTGATATTTTTTCAATAAAAAGAATTGACAGAAAATGCGAAATTATAGTAAAAAAAGACAAAAATAAAATTTATAATTTTATGTACTATTTTACACCTTTTGAAAACGGAGTGACAGAAATTACTAAGAATAAAATAATTAATTGGAGAGTGCTCCAACATCTGTATAATTTTCTGTGCAGCCATTTCGGTTTTAAGCAAACTGCAGTCACAAATCCATAGATTTTAGGAATATTTTCTTTTTATTTAAGTAAAAGTGTCGTTACAGACGCTAATGTTTAGAAATTTTAGATTAAAAGTTTATTACTTTTCTAAGAAATGATTTTTATGGGGGGTACGTATAATTATCTGTGTGACTGTATTACGATTTTTTATTTTTGTTTCAGAAAATTTATTTTTGCCTCTGGGTTAAAAATATGGATACGGTATATGAATATAGTATTTATTTCAATTTTTTTTTTTATTAATTTTACTTTCTTATTAAAATTGTTTTAAAGCTATGGCAATACTGGTATTAATCTATTTCTACTCTGTGTATATTATCTTTTAACGTTGATATTCTCAAAGGAATTCCATTTTCTATTGAAGAATTTGTTTCCGCTCTTTCTTCTTCAATGCTTCTTAACAGCACACACATGCATATACACAACTAGGTCACGCAAATAATAAGCCATTGAAACACCACACATACACATTCATACATATAGAGTTAGGGACAAAAGTGTTCACAAAAAGTAAAATTAAAGATATATCTAGAAAAAATTTTTGTACAAACTTAGGTTATGTAGTCTAGCAGAATGTTGTCTATGGTATGGAGTACCGTTACCTTTTTACTAAAAACAAATTAAACAACTTTATCCACGTGTGTGAATATTTTTGACCCTCTTTTAAACATTACATCCAAAACCGTTCGAAGATGTTTAAAATCCAGCAGCCTAGCGCCAAGAACAAAACTTAAAAGACCTTAGTTAAGCGAACAAAATCGAAATAGCGGTTGGATTTTGTAAGAAAAAGTTTGAGCATTTTACGACAGACGGCGGGATGAAGGTAATTTGGTCAGATGAGACAAAAATCAATCGTATTTGGGCTGATGGGCGCCAATGGACATGGGTTGATAAAAGAAGTGGATTCCATGATCGATATTTTACAAGCACAATGAAATTTGGAAACCAGGTGTATTACGCCGAATGTGCCAATGATTACATTACAATCCTTGAAGTCTCATACATGCCACGTTTGGATATATTTGGTTTAGAGCCGGGCCAGGATAATATCTTCAAGCAAGACAACGACCCGAAGCACACTGCTGGAACTACTAAAAAGTGGTTTGCAGAAAATGGGATTAAACTTTAAGATTGGCCACCTCAGTTTTCGAATTTGAATCCGAATGAACACCTTTGGTCGATATTGAAAAGGAAAAGATTGGGTAAAAATGATCGAGCGAAAACCGTCAATGAACTTTGGGAGCGTTCTATCGAGGTGTGGGTAAATATTAACCCACAGGTGCTAGCTAATAAATCTTGTAAATAGTATGCCAAAACGAATGAAAGCTGTTAAAATCGCAAGAAATATTAATAGCAAGAGTCATAATTGTTGACAGCTAACATGTGAAACCTTTTTAAATTTAAAAAGAGAATTTAAAATTTTTTGTTATTTATTTTATTTTTTATTTATTTATTATAATTTACATAGCACAACAAGATATGAATAACAGTGCTAAACATAGCATAGCATAACAAGGAACCATTAAGATTTAAAAAATTAATAGTTAAACAAAATAAATTAAATAAAGAATACAAAATTAATATAATTAATATCTAGTTAAAATATAATTTAAAGAAATTAAAAAAACTAACAATACTGTGCCATAATTTCTTAACAACTTCAGGCAAGCAATTGCATTAGAAGACTGTAGAAGTCGCCGTAGTCTAGTAAATAGTGTGTTGGTTTATTAGACCCATGGTTCGAGCCCCAGGCCAGACATCAAAATAAAATACAAAAAGTATTTCTTTGGCGATTTCCTCTCAGCAGATTTCTGGCAAAAACTCTGAGAGTAAATAAAATTGCCATGAAAAGTTTCTCAAAAAAAATCTGTCGTTCGGAGTCGACTTTAAACAGTAGGTCCCGCCACTTATGTATGTATAAAATTAACACACACAACATAAGTAGGGTAAGAAACAAGGTCAATAATCCAGACTGAAGTGTTGTAATGACCAATTATATAATTATAACAATACTGTAGAAGTAAATAAGAGCGTTGAAAATATTTAAAGAAAGTTACCTTTTAGAAAAATCAGTCTAAAAAAAACTAGGAATAAAAATATATCCAATATAGGCCTATAAAATAAATCACAAATCGTAAAGAAATTTACTTATGAAAATAATTTAAGTAACTCCTTTTTGAACGCATTTGCATTGCCTAGATTCTGGATGTAATTTGGTAGGGAATTCCAAAGACTAGTGGTGTGTATAGGAAACAGTCTCTGAGAGAAAAGAGTCCTAAATCTTTGCTGACTAATGTTCCTACCCCGATAGGATCTAGCAAATTTAATTCGACAAAATAAATATTCCGGCCGTTCCGTGTAAATTATCTTATGAAGTAGAATAAGGCATCTAATTTTCAAGAGATTAACAAAATTTTACATTAAGAATCCGGCAAGCCAAATGGGAAATGTGATCACGACGCCCTTTCTGAAAGACGTATCTAGCTATGTTATTAAATGCCAAGTTAAGTCTACGTTTGTCATCACAATCACAGCTCGGGAAGATTTCACACCCATACAAAAGTACCGGAATTAAGTACGTTCTAGCAAGTTGCATACGAATGACAAAAGGAGTCGAATCAATAACAGTCCACAAGTTCCTAAGCAACCTATAAATTCTATCTACAACGACACCTATATGGTTAGACCGCGATAAACTGCCATTAAAGACAATACCCAGATTTTTTGCAGATTTGACAAAGTCAATCTTATTTCCCCTGATGCACAATTCAGGCATGACAAATGATCCGTCGGTTCTCGAAAGTATAATACATTTAGACTTGGCCGAGGCCCAGTTGTCAATCCTAACCAAATCACTATTACTGTAATCCAAATAAGAATCAATATTCCCCCTAGGAATATAAAGCTGCATAAATCCGGTCAATCATACATACAAAATAACTGGGGCCAAAGTATTGACCCCTGAGAAATAGCTAGGGATATTTCAAAATAGTCCATAGTACTGTGCAAAGTGTTCGTAAAGGACTAAATATATGTATGTATTATCCAAATATATCATAACTGGGCGTACTATAGACTAGACTACAGACTAGACTATAGACAGACTATAGACTAGACTATAGACCAGACTATAGACTAGGCTATAGACTAAACTAGACTATAGACATGATTATAGACTAGACTACAGACTAGACTATAGACTATAGACTATAGATTTCACACCCATACAAAAGTACCGGAATTAAGTACGTTCTAGCAAGTTGCATACGAATGACAAAAGGAGTCGAATCAATAACAGTCCACAAGACTAGACTATAGACTATAGACTATAGACTATAGACTAGACCATAGACATGACTATAGACTAGACCATAGACATGACTATAGACTAGACTATAGACCAGACTATAGACTAGACTATAGACTATAGATTTCACACCCATACAAAAGTACCGGAATTAAGTACGTTCTAGCAAGTTGCATACGAATGACAAAAGGAGTCGAATCAATAACAGTCCACAAGACTAGACTAGACTATAGACTAAACTATAGACTAGACCATAGACATGACTATAGACTAGACTATAGACTAGGATCATGTCATAGACATGACATAGTCTATAGACTAGACTATAGACACTATAGTCTATAGTCATGACTATAGACTAAACTAGACTATAGACTATAGACTATAGACTATAGACTAAACTATAGACTAGACTATAGACTAGACTATAGACATGATTATAGACTAGACTACAGACTAGACTATAGAGATGACTATAGACTAGACTATAGACCAGACTATAGACTAGACTATAGACATGATTATAGACTAGACTAGACTATAGAGATGACTATAGACTAGGATCATGTCATAGACATGACATAGTCTATAGACTAGACTACAGACTAGACTATAGACAGACTATAGACTAGACTATAGACTAAACTAGACTATAGACCAGACTATAGACTAGACTAGACTATAGACAAGACTAGACTATAGAGATGACTATAGACTAAACTATAGACTAGACTATAGACATGATTATAGACTAGACTATAGAGATGACTATAGACTAAACTAGACTATAGACTATAGACTAAACTAGACTATAGACAAGACAATAGACTAGACTATAGACAAGACAATAGACTAGACTATAGACATGATTATAGACTAGACTATAGAGATGACTATAGACTAAACTATAGACTAGACTACAGACTAGACTATAGACTATAGATTTCACACCCATACAAAAGTACCGGAATTAAGTACGTTCTAGCAAGTTGCATACGAATGACAAAAGGAGTCGAATCAATAACAGTCCACAAGACTAGACTATAGACATGACTATAGACAAGACAATAGACTAGACTATAGAGATGACTATAGACTAAACTAGACTATAGACATGATTATAGACTAGACTAGACTATAGACATGATTATAGACTAGACTATAGACTAAACTAGACTATAGACATGATTATAGACTAGACTAGACTATAGACATGACTATAGACATGACTATAGACTAGACTATAGACAGACTATAGACTAGACTATAGACTAGACTATAGACATGACTATAGACTAGACTATAGACTAGACTATAGACATGACTATAGACTAGACTATAGACATGACTATAGACTAGACTATAGACTAGACTATAGACTAGACTATAGACTAGACTATAGACTAGACTATAGACTAGACTATAGACTAGACTATAGACTAGACTATAGACTATAGATTTCACACCCATACAAAAGTACCGGAATTAAGTACGTTCTAGCAAGTTGCATACGAATGACAAAAGGAGTCGAATCAATAACAGTCCACAAGACTAGACTAGACTATAGACTAGACTATAGACTAGACTATAGACTAGACTATAGACTAGACTATAGACTAGACTATAGACTAGACTATAGACTAGACTATAGACTAGACTATAGACTAGACTATAGACTAGACTATAGACTAGACTATAGACTATAGACTAGACTAGACTATAGACTATAGACTAGACTATAGACAAGACAATAGACTAGACTATAGACTAGACTATAGACTAGACTATAGACTAGACTATAGACTAGACTATAGAGATGACTATAGACTAGACCATAGACATGACTATAGACTAGACCATAGACATGACTATAGACATGACTATAGACTAGACTATAGACTAGACTATAGACATGACTATAGACATGACTATAGACTAGACTATAGACTAGACTATAGACATGACTATAGACTAGACTATAGACTAGACTATAGACACTATAGTCTATAGTCATGACTATAGACTAGACTATAGACTAGACTATAGACCAGACTATAGACTAGGCTATAGACTAAACTATAGACTAGACTATAGACTAGACTATAGAGATGACTATAGACTAGACCATAGACATGACTATAGACATGACTATAGACTAGACTATAGACTAGACTATAGACATGACTATAGACATGACTATAGACATGACTATAGACTAGACTATAGACTAGACTATAGACATGACTATAGACTAGACTATAGACTATAGACATGACTATAGACTAGACTATAGACATGACTATAGACTAGACTATAGACTAAACTAGACTATAGACATGATTATAGACTAGACTAGACTATAGACATGACTATAGACAAGACTAGACTATAGACATGACTATAGACTAGGATCATGTCATAGACATGACATAGTCTATAGACTAGACTAGACTCATGTCATAGACATGACATAGTCTATAGACTAGACTAGACTCATGTCATAGACATGACATAGTCTATAGACTAGACTAGACTCATGTCATAGACTATATAATAGGTTTTTTGAAGTCGCCGTGGTCTAGTAGGTAGTGCGTTGGCTTATTAGACGTAAAAGCCAGGGTTCGAGTCACAGGCCAGACATCAAAACAAAATACAAAAAGTATTTTTTCGGCGATTTCCTCTCAGCAGATTACTGGCAAAAACTCTGAGAGTAAATAAAATTGCCATGAGAAGTTTCTCATAAAATCTGTCGTTCGGAGTCGACTTTAAACTGTAGGTCCCGCTACTCATGTATAAAACTAGGTCAATAATCCTGACCGATGGGTTCTAATGACCAATTATGTATGTGTTTAATAGTATTTCTTTAACTTTTACTTTTCCTAAATGTTTTTATTTTCTTTTGAAGTCTTACATACATACATAATTCGCATTACAACCCTTCACCACCACCCTTCACACCACTCATGTTAATTTTATACGTGAGTGGCGGAACCTACAGCTTAACGTCGACTCCGAACGATTTTTAAGAAATTTTTTCATGGCAGGTTTATTTACTATCGGAATTTTTGCCAGAAATCTGGTGAAAGGAAATCCGCGAAGAAATATTTTTTTTCACATTTCGTTTTGATGGCTGACCTGGAATACGAATCTGGGCTTTATGTCTAACAAGCCAATACACTCCCTCCTAGACTACGGCGACTTCTTAATTTTTCTATTTACCACACCAATATTGCACATCTAAAGAGGTGTCACAATTCACATTTTACAATATTGTTACGTTTTTACCTTTTAAAAACGTTAAAAATATGAGTTCGTAGATTGCAAATAAAATAAATATAAATATGCGTTTAATTTTAATGAATTCTTTGCTATCTGCACAGCTTTTGTGCCACTGTTCCAGCTTATTCCTCGTATACAACGATAATTTTTGCAATTTGTGTTTGTTCGTGATAATTCTCTGCTTACAACCTTTTTGTAAGCAACAACACTTGTTAGTTATCCTTCGCTCACAACCTTTTTGTGAGAACAACATTAACAACTGTTTCCTTCAGACGCAACTTGTCTCCACACAAGTCTAAACGAATTATAGCTCGATCTCGTGTCTTCACAGAACCGATTGATTTATCACTTCAACCAACGTAACGTCTTTATACACTACTAGCTTAATTTAATCTCCGAATACAACGTGCCGTCTGCACACACGATTGATTCAACTCAAAATCTAAACTCTGAATCCTCCTTGCTCGCTATGTCTTGCCTTTTATATCACTGGATCATTAGTGTGATGAATGCCCTCGAAGGATGATGACGGCCTTCGGGAACATTCTAATAATGTAAACAACCTCTTTTCATTTTTGTTGTTTCTTGTTTATATTCGTCCATATAGATTAGCCGTTGTTGGTTTATTTCTCTATCCGCTATTTTATACTGCACATTGTTGTTGCTTGCTTACTTCTTTATTCCCTTCATTTTGTTGTTGGTTATATACGTCTTTTATTCCTTATTCTTGTTTATTCGTCGATCTTGTAAACAAGCGCATTATTTTTGTTGCTATATTTTTTTTTTACTCATTCATTGAAACAGTGCGCTCTTTTGTTTTTGGAGCTTTTGTTTATCATTTTATGCATGATCAAGTATATTGTGTTGTTTTTGGAGCTGTTGTTTATTATTTTAACAACACCATTTCCACTTTCGTAACAATATCAATTTTGACAGAAAAGTACTCTTTACAACAACAATCAGTTTGTTGTTTTGTATTGTTTAACACGTTCCCTGCCACGTATACCGTTTTCGGTGCACACTAAACCTCATTTCTACGCCAAGCTGAATTTTTTAATTTAAAATGTTTACCTATATCGAAAATTTACTTTATTTATTTTATGTAACGTAATGATGTTTAGAGCAATTTTAGAGTGATGTACCGATCACGGTACATGCGGCGTGGTAATTAGATATCGGATCACTTTTGAGCTTTTATTGAATACGACAGTTATAAATGCATCGATTTCATATAATACAAGAAACAATAGTTCAATTTTTACCCTTTAAAATATAGAAAGTTACTGATTTCATATTTATGTAATACAAATAATGATGTATTTTCTGAAGAAGATGACCATGTCCTAACTTCTAGAATTACTCCATGAATTACAAAACTTTAATGGTAGACCAGTAAAAAGGAACCGTACCAAACTATGGTATGCAGAAAATGTGAAAAATTATAATAGAGTAATCAAACTTTTTTTATTGTTATCTTGTGCATTTTGCTGTTTGAATATTAATAATTATGAAGATAACATACATTTTCTCAGAAATAAAAAAATTACTTGTATTTATATAGATTTATAAAATTATGTAGTTATCGTGTACCGAAAATGGTACACGTGGCCTAGAAATAGCACCTTCTCATAAACAGCTTGGCAGGGAACGTGTTAACAAATGTACGAAATGACAAAGCCATTGGCATAACCCATAAATATGAACCGTTTTACTTGTTGACATAATAACATAATATAGTATATGTGGGATACTAGAGATGTATAATGTAAGAACATTATGTTTTTAAATTAAAGTATTTCAAGACAATAAAAACAATTTGTTAAAAATGGCCAAATAAATCGCCATATGGCCAATTGAAAATTTTGGTCGCCAAAGTCAATGAAGAATCGCCACGTTTGGGGAGAAATCGCCACATCTGACAGCACTGCTCTGTATGTCCGTCACATGTAGGTCGTACACTAAACGTTGTAAAATTTTCTAAAAATAGATCATAAAGTTTACACAATAATTATATGAAATATTTTAAACACAATGGGGCCTGTTATAAACTTAAACACTAAAATAATTCTAATGCATTCTTAGGTCAGATATCAAAAATAAAAAAATACATACAAAAAGAATTTTTTCGGCGATTTCTTCTCTTTCTCTTCTTGAAAAGTTTCTCAAAAATCTGTCGTTCGGAGTCGACTTTAAAACTGTAGGTCTCGCCACTTCTGTATAAAATTAACACACACAACATAAGTGAAACTGCGGGCTTCTTGGGGACGATTGGTGTAGACTGCCATTTTATAGTCACCAGCAGCAAGTCGTTTCCTTACCGTTCGTATCTTCCCTCTTTCCACCTTTCCTTAGCCTGAACAATGCACTGCATGAGTAGGGGTCATCTCCTGAGTGCAGATTTAATAAAAAAAAACAAAAGAACTACTCCTACTAGTATTACTATTCATTTTAATAACTTTAAGATAGGATTACAATCTAAATGATTATAAGTATACAATTAGTAAATAAAAAAACTAATACCGGTAGACAAATGTACGTAAGTATGGTGTGGCCAAAAATAAGGTCCCCGCCTTTTGCCGTCACAGTATAAAGTTACCACTGAAGTTGAAATAAAAATGCTTATCGTTTCAGGGGCGATGAAAATGTTCTTTTTTTTCGATACTTTAGTTTGTTCGATAGTAGCGCAACGTCGATAGTTTATAGCTATAGCTCTCTGGGCCAATAGATCCTGGGCTGTTCCGCAATGGATCCCATTAATTTGAGTGGCTCTACTGGTAAAACTTGCGTCGAATATTTCTGCAATGTACTTCTTCTTTCTTATTTTCGTTGTGTTTTCATTCGCAATTTCTCGTTCATTTCATTTATTTTTCTTAAAATTTTTAATATTTTGTGCTTATGAATCTACGCATATCCATCCATATGTATTTGGAAGATGTACATGAACTGTGTACAGCTTTCTATACGAAATATAAAGTGAACATTTTTTATTTGTTCATTTTGCTTATTGTAAACATACAGGCATTGTAATTGCATTATAATCACATTATTTCTGTTCTTTACAATTACCAGCATGTGCCCATTTACTGTAAGCTAGCGTAATACATAGTCAGCTTGTATGGCAATCTGAATAAATGTATGGTTAACGGGCTGACTGACTGACTGATTCGCTGACTGACACCCACTGTAAATTAGCTTTTGCTTTGATGTTTTTGCCCCCTTTTTATTTAATTTCGTTTCTTTTGTTATCTGCGTTATTTGCTGTATTTTTTATGTTTTCTTTGGGTGAAACAACGAAAGAGCGAAAGAGAGAGAGAGAGACTGAAAGAGAGAATGGGAGAAAGAGGACGAGAATGTTAATGTGGTGGCTATAACTAGTGCTGTAAATCAAATAACAAGCAGGTATCTTATTTCATCCACATGTTCCAATGAGTGAAATTGAAATTGAATGTACTGCTCACACTCTCTCCTTCCTCTCCTCAAATGTGTATTTACACAAATGTTTAGTTTACAAATGATGGGCGTAAGAGTGTTAATGTGAATTATTATTGTGTGCAGTAAAAATAAAAACGACCGAAGGGATATTTGCCTTAAAGTGAAAATTGTTTCCTTTCATTTCTTCAATAACACAATTATTATTAAACCTTCATACATATTTCTTTCTACCCACACCACATCACACCACACCACTCACTCAATCTATTAAGGTTTTTCTCTCAATTGCGTTATAATGCTTCTCCTTCTCTTGTCAACGATACGGCGTTCATTTTTTTGTTCAAAAATTAAAATAATTGATTTTTAATATGATAGTTTGTATTTTTAATGGCCTTGGCGTACGAGAACCCTGCTGGAGTACAACAACATATCGAGTAATATTTAAATATTATTTTAACGTTATTATTTATTATACATACATAGATTAGTTGTCAAGTCCTTTAGCAGAGTTGTACGATTTTTATCTATTCGATAGGAACGACAAACGACAGGAACTTGCGGTAATCAATGCTTTCAATTTGGCGAATTGGAATAAGGTTTTAACGTCCGTGAAAGGTTTCGGCATACCTTGGATAAAAAGTAATTGTTTTAGTTACCGTACACTGCAGTAGGAAATAGAATCGAATGTTAGAGAATATGGTGTCACAGGCCAATTGGATAGGTATGTAGTAGGGAAATCCCGAATCTCGAAATGCCAAGATTTTCGGGATTCACAAAATCCCAAATCCCGGGATTTTTAAAAACTTGCCCCGGGATTTTTCAGGATTGTGAATTCATATGTATTTTGACCCTCTAAAAGGTCATGAAAAAAAATTCTATATCACTTGACTTCGATAATAGCTTCTCAGAAGAGGAAAACCCTATTTCCATTGTTAAAAAGTTATTTGATGCCATCGAAGAATGCAAAAGCTCTATAAAACGAATTAATAGGGTAACTCATTTAGATACTCCACTGTCCAAAGAAATAGATTTATTTACATCAGGAGGTATTAGAGGTGAATGTTCCAAGCTGCATACTGCTGTCTTAGAAATATTTTTTGGTTTCGGAAGTGTTTTTCAACGGCAAGGTATGTTGACAACAAAATTCGTTCAAGACTATCAAATCACATGTTAGATGCTTTAACCTTTTTTTTGGAATCCAAATAATTTCCTTAAAACTAATGCATTTGCATATGCATGAATAATTTTCATTTAGGCTTTTTTGATACACTTTGTCTTGCTGTTTTTATATTTCATTTTTAGTGATATATAATTCTGATACACATAATTGAAATACAAATGATTTTGTTAACAAAATATTTTTATTATAAAGAGAAATTCGCGATTTTTCCGAGATTTTTCGGGATTTTTAGAAGTCGATCCCGTTTGGCATCCCTAGTATGTAGGTAGAGGTGGCCGTCCATCCAAGAAAAATTCTTAGATGGACTCACTTAGGCGTCATTGGCCCCATTGTTCTACCAAAGTTATTCACTATCCCCTATTGTCGAAACCATTCGAAACTCCTAATGAAACAATTCAGGCTGCCAATGTCATTCCTCGACAGTTCCTCCAGATCATTCATGTAGTAAGTACCCAATTACTTTATTCTCCTTTGGCAAAAAGACGGGCACGTACCCAGTAGGTGAGTGACAGTCTACTCCTCTTCCTCATCTCTGTAGCTTCTACAGGAGTCCTTCTCCAAGGTTTCCAAAACTAAGGCTCCTCGCATGCGTGTCCATAATCCAATTCCACGTAATGACACCGACAACTACACTGAGCACGCCTCTTTGAAGTTTAAGTAGATTCATTGTGCGCCCTTCATCCAGCCTTGGTCAGATTTTACGAGTCGTTTTATCCGTGTCCGAGGCCGCCCACCTGCCATTGACGGAATCGACGATCGCATTGTCAATCATGAGCTTTCAGGTCCTCGTGGGGATGCCCAGATTCGAGAACTTAACCGAGAGTTCGATGGTTGCCCCGCCTGGAAAGTTCATCAGCTATGGAGTTACCCGAAATATCACTGTGCCCCGGTACCCACACGGTACGACATACGATGGATGTCATATCGTTCCGATATCTTATCAAGATATTTGCGACAGCCGTACACCGTCTTGGATTTCATTACGTTAGAACTTAGAGCCTTGAGAGCCACCTGGCTATCCGAGAGAATTGTAACGTTACGCTTGGAGACCCTTCCGTTCCCAATAATTCTCGCCGCAGCCTGTATTGCCACTACATCCGCCTGAAAGACACTACAGTGGTCTGGCAGTCTTATAGATTCAACCGATTCCGAAAAAATTGCACTGCCAACAGCTCACAGGCCTGTGAGAGCCCTAACTTTAATGTAACACGGAGAAACTTCCTGACATTTTGAAAGCAAAGTGAAACGTTTTTGCAGACAGGACACGAAGATGGCCAGGCAATTCTAACCTTGAATTAACTGAAAACGGAAGTGAGCACAATGAGGGCAATGAAATTTTGTATCGGTGGACACGTGGTAATTTCACATATGCCTTAGCATGCTGGTTTATATGCAATTTAGCTTTAAGCAGCACATAGAAACAGTTGATGTAAAGACTGAGAATATAAATCTTGCCTTCCCGTGTTTAATGACTACGGTTGTGGATTCGATCGTACGTTACGCACCACCAAAACGGGCATGTGCGAAAATCCATTGTAGAATGCAAAACAGTATCCGGAGAAGCATTTTTTATTAGCCGGCTCTATAATAAGAAAGGTGCATCACAGACGCAGGAACGGAAATCGAATCAGCATTCACCTATTAGAGAATATAAGCATACATATAAGTCGTACATTCTTACGTATATCTCGTGTCAGAAGAATGGATTAGAAGACCACTCAACGTACTGCATTATTAATTCACACGGAACCTGTCCGGTCACGGGTGTGTAGCTGTATTTCAAAAATGCCTTCACGAATATTGTCCTTTAAAGCGTCAATTGTCTCTGGCTTGTCGGCGTAACACTTATCTTTGACGGCACCCCACAAATAATTGTCCAACAGTGTCAAATCGCAGCTCCGAGGTGGCCAAACGACATCAGCTCTGCGGCTAATAATGCGATCTTCAAAAACAGAGCGTAAAACATCCAGTGTAGCTTCGGGTGAATAGCACATAGCGCCGACCTGTTGAAACCAAATGTTGCCAACATCCTTCTCTTTAATTTTTGTGAACAAAAATTCGTTCAACATGACCCGCTGTACACAATCGATAATGTGCTTAAAAATTGGACCGATCTTGTAGGTTATTGCATGGCCAGTCGAGGCAGCCATTTGAATGAAATTATTTTCCATTATTAACCGGAAGGATTATACTTTCAAATAAAAAAGAAATTTGATAAAGTATTCAGCAGTTTTTTTAAAAGCATTTTCACAAAAAGTTATTTGAAGGACCCTTTAATTCCATTATAATGTTTCATTGTACAAGAACATCGTTTAGGATTTGAATTCTTAAAAATTATTTCTTATCCTATTTACGTTAACAAAATAATAAAAAAAAAATTTAAAGTAAGAATTACAAAGAAAATAAATTATTTTCAAAAAAATATTTTGACGATCTATGCCACATTCCATTTCAAAAATACCACAGTACTCCATCTACATTTTCGGTACATTTTTATTATTATGTAAGTATTTTATGGTCTGCGCTTTTCAACTATTAATGTATTAGCAACATGGTCAACATAATGTTAATCTTAAAATTAGTCTTTAACCCCGGTTAGCCCCACGTAAATAC
This sequence comes from Sarcophaga peregrina, assembly GCA_014635995.1. Classification (NCBI taxonomy): domain Eukaryota; kingdom Metazoa; phylum Arthropoda; class Insecta; order Diptera; family Sarcophagidae; genus Sarcophaga; species Sarcophaga peregrina. The sequence continues at coordinate 4,639,736 of CM025794.1, forward strand.
GTTTTGAGAACATGAAAACGCTTGCCGAGCCGTAATGTAATTTCGGTAAGTATTTTATTTGCTCTGAAGGCGCTTTTTTCTAGTAGTTAGTGTGTCGGCGTAGTAGACGAAAGGCCACGGTTCAAAACCCAGGTCAGACATCAAACCGAAATATGAAAAAAGTATTTCTTCGGCGACTTTCTCTTGACAGATTTTTGTCAAAAATTAAATTACAAATGAAAAGTTGCTCAAAAATCTGTCGTTCGGCCACATATGTATTAGGTCGTAATCCTGACTAATGGGTTGTAATGACCAATAATTTGCTCTATACATGCTAAAATGAACGTACATTCCGTTACGTTCCGTCGACATTTGACTAAACGTGCGTTAAGTATAAATAAAACTTTTTTTTTGCAAAAGTACTATTTGATGGAAAAAAGTACTCTTTCAGTTATAATTCAGTACCATTTAAAATTTTGCAACACTGCCACATAGGGAGAATAGAAAGCGGTATTAACATGTGCAACAATCAATATTTAATTGTGTATTTTGTAAACTTATACAATGAATATGAAAAAATAATTATAAAAGAAGGCAATTCCTGTACAGACTTTACTTACACACATTGGTAATATATAGAGTTTATAACTCGAAATAAGATGTCTTATTAAATCTGATTTAGTGTTGGGAATCCCGGGATCTCGTAGTTTTTAACAATTTCAAAATTACGGTATTGAGCACTTAATCCCGGGATTTGACTTTTTAAGTCGCAATGAAAAAACATCGTATATTAGAACTCTCACTAATTCAAATTTCCAGAAATCAGAATTTGAAATTAGAAACATAACTTAAAATTGTTTTCTTTTGAGATGTAAACACTTAAATTTTCCACAGTTGAAAATAAAAACAAAAAGGGGGTTCACCAAGAATAGGATGATGTATGTTTATACTTTGTTGTTGATGATTAATGTCAGTGGCACATATTAATGCTAAATTTTTGCTTAAAATTACTGAAAATTTTATCAAAAATATAATGGCTTCTTACATGGACTATGAAAAAAAAAGGTAATTCTACTGTTTGGAAACATTTCTTAAGAGAAAAAAAGGCCAACAGCGTTGTGTAAGTATGCCGACTGCAAAAAGATTTTAAAAATTGGAGGTGGCTCAACAAAAGGTCTCCAAACGCATCTACTTTCGACCCATAAAATTAATGTCACAACAGTCAATAATTCGACAAAATTACCAAAAGCAGATGAACCACCAACAAAAAAAAAAATAAACTAAACCGATAACCAAGTATTTTCCTATGGTGGGGACAGAATACTTTCTGCTATACTTGCACGACTAACAGCCCTTGGTGGGATTTCATTTAACGTTATATGCCGCTCTAGTGACTTACGTGCAATTCTTACAGCAACGGGATTTAAAAGTTTACCTACGACTGTCAACATAGTCCGCCAAATGGTTGCTCACAAAAAAACCACGAATTCGGTGTGGGACATTTTAACTTAAACTTAAAGCTAACATTAAATCATAAATATTAGTTTTAAAATGAGTAACAAAGTTTGAAAATAAATAAAGAAACATACAAGTTGCTAAGTCGTTTCTAATTATAAGCCCACCACTGTACATAATGGAAAATATTTACTATTTATTCATTATTTATCAGGGACCGAAAATAACAGTTATTTTTAAATTTTTATTTAAAAAAAGCAACCGCAAGCAAATATAGGAGAACAGAATTACACAGACTTACAAAAGTTTACATACGTTCACAATTTTTCTATTTTCTTGAAAAATTACATAATTTTATTAAAAATGTTTAGTTACTTTTTTTGTTTTATGCACTAAAAAATATTTCCATCATCTTTTAGAATATTTTGTTGTTATTTAAAATTTAAAAAAAATGGAAATTATGAAAGCAAAGCTCGTAGTGGGCGCCCCCGCATTCTCGACAAACGAACAGAGCGGTCTATTATTCGTTCTATTCAAGGAAATCCTAAGTTAAGTGCCGTCGAATTAAATCAGAAAATAAGAACAGATCTAGAAATTACCGTTTCTGACCAGACTGTTCGCCGATGTATCAAGAGGTTGCCAGAAAAAAACCTTTACTTAGATCTGTGAATATCCAGAAGCGCCTAGAATATGCCCAAAAGTACGAAAATGCTCATGTAAATGATCCTACATTTTGGGAGAGGGTAATATTTACAGATGAATGTAAATTTATAGTTTTTGGAGGTGATGGTCGAACAAAAGTTTGGCGAAAGCCAAATGCAGCGTTATTGCCACAAAATGTTAATTGCGCTGTGAAACATGGAGGTGGTTCAGTCATGGTCTGGGGATGTATGGCGGCAAATGGTGTCGGGAAGCTTAGGTTCATCGATGGTACTATGGATAAGACCATGTATATTGATATTTTAAAGGATAGCTACGTTCCCAGCGTCCAACTTTTAGATCTGGAGGAAAATGTAATATTTCTCCAGGATAACGATCCGCAGCATTCTTCAGAGATAGTTAAAGAATGGCTTCTATATAACGTTAAACACAAGTTGGAACATCCCCCGCAGTCCCCCGATCTTAACGTTATTGAACATTTATGGGATATTTTAAAACGAGGTCTCAGAAAACGACAAGTAACATCAGTTCCAGCACTCAAAGAAGCGTTGATGGAAGAATGGAGCAAAATTACTCCAGAAATTACCAAAAAAATTGGCATTGTCCATGCCAAATAGATTATCTGCTGTAATTAAAGCCAAAGGAGGCCACACAAAATATTAATTTAATTTTATTAGCGTTTTCTTTCCCCCGTATGTAAACTTTTGTAAATTAGCTTTATGGTAAAAACTGAATTATTTCATGTTATTTAATAGAAATTAATGGAAATATGTTATTTTTATGTTTATTTTTTCTTAATAAATCCGATATGGAATAAAAAAAGTCATTAAAGAATTTTAAATTAAATATTTATTTAAAAAAATTAAATATGTGGGGGTATGTAAACTTTTGTAAGTCTGTGTAAGTGTACCATTTTCATAGTCTTGAACAAAATTTTTATAAAATGCGAGACTTTAAAATCTGATTTTTATTTTTTAGAAAGAAAAAAATAAAAGTTATTTTCTGATTTTATTTTTTCGAGCAGAAATAAAAGTTATTCTTGTTTATTTCACGATGAATTCATAATATTTATTGCAAAACTTAATTTTAAAATTTTTTTAACATAATTTCCATTAATTGTTTTATAGAATTTTTTTTATAAATATTATGAATTCATCATGAATTAAAACAAAAACAACTTTTATTTCCGCTCGAAAAAATAAAAGTCAAAAAATAATTCTTATTTTACGATAAATGTTATAACAGTTACAGTCCCTGTTATTTATATTTATTATTATTATTATATTTATTCATTTGTATTTATTCTACACGTAAAACGTAACAGCAATACATTTTTCGGACATAGAAAGCCGAAAAACTGCACACTTTTCGCTGTTTCCCGAAAGTAAAAAAATTCCTGTTTTGATTTTTGCTGTGAAGTTGCGAAACTATTTTGTTTAAAGAAGCGTTATTAAAAGAATAGATTTTGTTAGTTTTTATGGTAAAATTTAAGAGAAAACGTTGGATTTTATTGTGTGTAGTGATGACTAAATTCAAAATCAAAAAAAAAAACCCAAATATGCGGCATTCACTCACTTTAAAATTCTGAGAAGAAACATTCTTATCCTAACACAATCCTAGTAGGAACGCAGACAGAATTTTTCTGTCTAATTTCTGAAAAGTAATAAATTCGTTATTTTAATATGAATTTATAGCGAGAGTACTATATATTTGAAATCTGTAGCTAATTTTGTCTGCTTAGAAGAATGCAAATGAAAGTAAAAAATTTTGATGAGTCCTAATAATTTTGTTATTTTTTTCGTCCGCCGTTACTCTGTAATGTAGTCAATGAATTGCAATCAACCGTCAAATCCATATACTCGTACATCTTTATTGAAGGATTACGCATACTCGTTTACCTAAATTTGTTTTTATAGCAATACGTTTGCTCTTAAATTAAAGAGTGTGCGTGTTGCACACATTCATATCAATATTTGTTATGTACATAAATGAATATGTGTGTGCGACAATAATTGTGCAACTGTGTGGGTGGACTTATTATTTACGTAAGCTTTTGACATATTGTACAATGTTTTTGTGTGTACATATTATCCTGTCTGTGAAATTATTGCAGTTTTTCTCTTTCTTTCTTTCTTTCCTTCGGTGTTGTCAATGGGTGGTACCGTTTACTGTATTAATTTTCTGTAGCTTCTCTAGCAACCACAAAGTCTCACAGCTGGTTATTTTTTCTTTTGTGGCTTCATTCCTATTTATGGCTTTGTTCTTTACATTCTTATTTAAGAAAATTATCTTCTTATAAACGGATTAAACTTTTGCATTATTTCATAGTCAAAAATATACATTTTTTTGTTGTTGTTGTTGTTGTTAATAATCATTACAGTTAAGAGGTTTAATATGAATTTACACCCAAACCCAGTGGGAAGAAGAAACAAATTCAAAATAATGAAATTCTAACGAATACATACTAATTATCATTGGAACAATTCTTATTTATTTAAATACAAGAAAAAAAAATTTACAATTTTTATAAAGTTTTCATATTGAGTCTTGGAAAAATTATCCCCTTATCTAAGTAGAAACGAGCCAGTGCTGCCAGAATTTTAAAGTGTTAAGTTCTCAAAATCTGCAAATTTCTATCTAAAAGGATCGTCAAAACTTGTCATTCATTTTTTAATGTCATATTTTATTTATTTATTTATATCGATATATATAAGTAATATAAATATATCGATAAATATAAGTAATAATTTGTCATTAAGTTTTTTGTTTATAAAACCAGCACTCAGGGGAGTGCATTGTGCAGGTTTTTTTAGGAAAGATGAAAAGGGAGAGGGAAGATGCGAACGATAAGGAAACGAGTTGCTGCTGGTGACTATAAAATGGCCTATGCCTTCACCATTAGACAGTCTACAGCAATCGTCTCCAAGAAGCCTACAGTTTCTCACGCCACTTATGTTGTGTGTGTTAATTTTATGCAGAAGTGGCGGGACCTACTTTAAAATTTAGAAAATAAAATTATTTTAAATTGCAAGGCGTTGCCATTGATTTGTAAGGATTTTGGTAACGAGTTCCACAGCCGTAATGTATTTGTTAAGAAGTACCTCTCGGATATTAAAGTTCCATATCTTAATTGAATGATTTGTTTTCCTCTGTTTGATCTTGCAAATTGAATGCGATTAAATAAATAAGATGTGGTGTATCTTGCGTGCAGTAAAATTAATGATTTCATTTTAAGGAAGTCCATTATCTCAACACCATATTATGATTTTGAATACCGAGAAGTACAATCATATCTTCTTATGCCATAGACATACTACAGTCAATCTAGTTCTATTTGTCAAATTGCAATAAGCAAAAATTTCGCAGCCATATAACAACTTGGGCATTAAGAGTAGGTTTTCGCAAGAAGCACACGAATATTAAGCGGTGTAATGTGATGTAGGGGATAAAATATTCTAAGCATAGAAAAAATTGTTCCGGAGATAGAATTTATGTGGGAATTCCATTGAAGAGAATTTATAAAAATCACACCGAAATTTTTCGTTGATTCCACTATAGAAATATTTTGATTTCCTAAAGAGATCGGGATATCAACAACAATGTTATGATTTCGTTGTGCTATGGGCAGGCCGTTTGACTATGCAGGGTTCAGGTATAAGCCATTTGACGATGCCCAGTAGAGTATTCTGTCAAGGTCCTCATTAAGTTTCGCACAACAGTGATCAATTGAGTTCTTTTTACCACTTGGATATCACTATGTAAGAGACAATTAGGTAAACCATTTATGTACAAAGTAAACAGTAGTGGTCCAAGAATAAAGCCCTGCACTACTCCTCTAGACACGGGCAAAGGAGTAGATACGGTTCCGCCAGTAGAGACAGACTGGTATCTATTAGCAAGAAAGGTTCTTATTAGCGATGATGCAATCGAAGAAAAATAAAAATTGTTGGATATCTTTTTACAAATTATGACATGGTTTACAGAGTCAAATGCTTTAGAATGGTCCAGAAGAACCAAAAGTGTGATACAACCATTATCGATATTGGATCTTATATCTTCAGACACACTTAACAGCAAAGAAACACAGTTACGGCCTGTTCTAGATCCAGATCGCTTGCTAAAGAGGTATATAAAGAGGTATTTCTTCCTCGAGTTTCCAGATGATCTAAAACGGCTTTTATTATAATAACAAATTTTAGCATCATAAATAGCTCTATTGAAGATTCTACGGGCTTCGCGATATTCTTCGTATAGCTCAAAAGTTCTATACCATTTCCAACGTCTGTAAATATCATCACGAGTTTTAATTTGCTGTTTAATAATAAGATTAAACCAGCTTTTCTCAGGGCCATTACCGCGGTTTGTTCTCAAGGCTTATGTAGGCTTTTTGTCGAAAATCATATATTCGATGCATAACTTCTCTGTCCATGCATCTTTCTTTTGTTGGGATTGATTCGAAAATAGTATTTTTATCTATGTTTATGTACTTGTAAGCTCTACAGTTTGTCTTATACGAGTATGTCAGATGCTTGAAACTAATTGAGTGCCAGAGTACCGGTTAATAGTAGAATCTATATTTGATCGAAACAACTCGCCAATTACTGCCAGAAATGAGAGTGAAATCCTGAAACGATTTCAATACGATGAGGAAGTTTACTTCTATACATGGTCATTACAACCCTTCAGTCAGGAGTACGACCACATTCAAATACATATTTTAGTTGATTTCTCGAATGTTCACTGAAGGCTTCTTAATTAGAAACTGAAATTATTATACAATACATATTACAATTAGATTTCATAAAAAATGTTGAAAAAAATTAAATAAAAATCATAAATAAATAACTTTACAAATATGCCACGAATTTTTTTGTGTAATTTACAGAAGCAGAGTAGCAGATTGTATGATTTTCGAAGAAGATTAATTGATTGCCTTTGTTGACATGACATGACAATCTTTTATTTACCCTCAGAGTTTTTGCCAGATATCTGCTGAGAGAAAGTCACTCGCCGAAGAAATATTTTCATGTCTGACCAGGGATTTGAACTCGAGCCTTACGTCTAATAAGCCAACACACCACCTACTAGACTACGGCGAACCATTTTGACTTGGACTCCTTTTCTCTTAAGTGCACTCCAGAAGCTTTGTTGCTTCAGCCATTCTATAGTTTTATCGAAATTACCGAAAACCATGTGTACATACTAGAGGTGTGCACAAGACATTCGACTAGGTTACCCTTCACCGAATGCAATACTGTACTGTACTCTTTTCTGTTGATCTTGATTTTACGAGTGCACTAAAATGTGTATTTCTCATTAATTCAATGTATACAACAGCACTTGTTTGCCTGTGAAGTAACGGAAATATGCTTTGTGTAGTAAGAGCATATTTTACTACTAAAGCTACATTTTCAGTATTGCCATATGAATATCAGTAGTGTAAAAAAAGGTTTTCCCCAGAAATAAAAAGGTTAAAAAATTACTAGCAATGCTGGCGTCGACGAAGATGTTCGGTTGCCGAGAACAAACAAAAGAAATGCATGTTGTGACTCTATGAAGAGTACAACATTTTTGTTGCACGCTTCAGACAACTCTCTTTTATACTGTTGTACAATGGTTTACAAGCGCAGTTGTTTTTTTCTACACTATCTTTGGTTCACACTTATTTATATTTGCAGCTACAATCAATATTCGGTCTTGAGAAAAATGCAATAGCGTGCAATTTTATATGTCTTGTGCACACCTCTAGTACATACATATGTATAATGAAAGGGTTCTGTTATATGACCAAATTTCAGTTTCCGGTGTCTCTAACCATGACCTTGTCTTCCTGAATTATAGTATGTCTGTAACTCGTGCTGTTGACAGATATATCACATATCGTGACATTCGATATATTGATTATGTAACTTTATATACTGAATTGGATAACATACAAACAGTCAAACCCAGTTATAACGAACTGCGTGGGACCAGAAAAATAGTTCCTTATAGGCAAAGTTCGTAATAAACGGGGTGAGGTCATAGAAGAAAATATAAAATACAAATAATTTTTTTCATTTATTAAAAACAAAAAGTATTTTTTTTTTATTAAAAACCAAAAATATGTTTTAATCCTTTTTATCTATCAGCTGATTAAAGATACTGAGTTATAATTTAATGCTGCCATATTAATTAAAAGTAAAGACTATTGCCACACTTCAAAGTATTTTCTGAGGGTTCGTTATAAAAAACGTAAAATGTATGAAATTTAATTACTGGGACCATTTAAAGTAGTTCCTTTTAACCGAGAGTTCGTTATAAACGAGTTCGTAGTAAACGAAGTTTTTTGTATGAAAATTAATATTAAAACATTGAGACTTGAAAATCTACGTAATAATCAAGAATCCGTTATAACCGAGTTCGTTATAAACGAGTTTGACTGTAAATGTATTGGGTCTATACAGTGGATAAAGCCAATGAAAAATTAGTATTTATTCAGGAAAATGTGCGTCGGCTTAAAGACAGATACATTCCTGTCAATTTTAATACGGAATTAGAAACACTAATTGAGAGGAGGGATAGTGCCTACAAGCGGTGGAAGAGGTTCAGAACAGATGATTTGAAAGATCTTCATAAATTCGCCCGGTCGGATGTTACTAGGCACATAAGAATTGCGAAAACATTGCATTATGGGTGGAATGCAATGGACAATAAATCTAAATGGAATATTATTCGTGAAACAGGAATTGGTGGAAAATGTCCTAAAACTGATTTTGATGTAGATGTAAATGAACTTAATGAACAGTTTGTACATTCAAGTGTTCCGACGGCGGTCGGTGATATGTATGAAGATCTTAGTTGTGTCCCTCCACAATACTCCTTTAGTTTTCGCTGCGTAGATCAGTTCGAAGTTTTGGAATGTATTTCAGCGGTAAAATCGTATGCAATTGGTTCTGATGATATCTGTAGATCCTTTGTTTTTGAAAATTTTGACACCTAGACTTTTGCCATATTATACCCACTTACTCAATACAGTGCTGACTAAATCTACTTTTCCTAATGAATGGAAACTAGCTAAAATCCTTTCCATTCGCAATAAGTTTAGGCCAACTGATATCCTTTCTGTTTTGTCGAAGGTAATGGAAAACATTACAGCTAGACAGATCAATAGTTATCTGGAATGTCACAATTAGTTAACAGTCAGTTGGGTTTCATTAAAGACAGAAGTTGTACTACCCCTCTATTAAATGTAGTTGAGGATATTAGGTTGGAGCTAGATGTAAATAGTGTAGCGTTCTTAGTTCTTCTAGATCACACCAAGGCTTTCGATACATTCAATCACAAAATTTTATTGAATAAGCTCCGGAAACTGTTTAATTTTTCAAATTCTCACGCTAGTCTAATTTTTACTATTTATTGGTTCACTTAGGTAGAAATATTTATCGCTGACGATACAGCTATTAAAGCAAGCAGAAAAGATACTAATGCTATAATAAAAAATATGAGAAAAGCTCTCGAACATGCCGATAAATATTTCTCCAAATGGAAGATAAGAATTAATGAAACAAAAACTCAAGCAATAATCTTTCCATTTAATAAATCCCCTAAAAGAATTCCAAGCATTCCACAATGTTTTCAATACAAGATGAAGTGAAATATCTGGATATAACTTTAGATAAAAAACTAACATTCAAAAACCACGTCTTGAAAACTTGTGAAAGGCCTGGTAAATGCGGATGTGGACTTTTCCCTTTTTTGAACCGCAGATCTACGCTCAAGATTAAAAATAAGTTGCTATTATATAAAATGTGCATTCGGCCGATATTGATTTATGGATCTCAAGTCCGGTACACTAAAGTCGCTAAAACCTATCAAATAAAGCTGCAGATTATCCAAAATAAGAACCTTAAAATCATATACAATTTACCAAGGCGTTATCCTACATTTCGACTACATAGATACTACAAGGAATATATCATCTACGAAGTCATCAGTAAATTAACGAGAAGCTTTAAGGATCGAAACAAATAATCTAACTATAATTTAATAAGAAATTTGTAAGTCCATATCTTTTCTTAATCTTCTTCCACGAAGGTGAAAGAAGTTTATAACACGAAAATTTCTTTAAAATTCAATAGGTTTTTACAATCTTTTTTTCGTGTAAATGTAAACATTTGTATGTAAAATAGAAAAACACCATTTATGATATAAAAATAAGATTTCAATTGTTGCAATCAATACTTTACGTAAAAACTCAATATATTTAAATAATAAAAAATTTAAAAAATTTTAAGTTGTGGCACTGATAGTAAAATAAATATTGGGGCAATTCACACGACTTTGTATCGCGTATGTTGTATTGAAAACACTTGGTTGTTTGTGAACGCTCAGTGCTATGCTGTATTGTGTATTTCGTATTCCAAATGTATTTTTTTAGAATTCAAACAATTTGATAGCACGAAACCAACAAAACCTTTTAAAAACACATGAAAACATACACACATTTTTTCATTCACACTATTTGATAGCACGAAACCAATACAACTTCAAAAATCATATGAAAATAATGGATTTATACATGAAAATTATCAACAACAAGCATCCAACAATACACTCAATATAACGATACAACGGCTTGTGTGAATTGACCAATAAATAAAAAATAAAAAGGTGGAAATATTTCAGATTCGCTTAATATTAGAAGAGTTGTTCCTAAAGGTTCAATACTGGGGCCTCTGTTGTTCTGCATGTGTATTAATGATGTGCCGGATGTTTAGGTGACTGCCGTGTTTATATGCATGCTGATGATGTGCAGATTTATACCACTACTCGTAAGGAGAGTATTGATTCTTGTTTACACTCTGTTAATCGCGATTTGGTTAGAAGTGTTAATGGTTTCCAGAATCAATGTTTCGTTTGCTATAGAGCTGTTCGATGCTAATCGATGCATCGTAAACATCAATGTTTTGATTTCGATACATCGATAAAATGTCGATATATCGTATCATACGATGTTAATCGATACATCGATGTATTGAAAAGCTGAATTTGAAATTTATACACCCTGCAGCTGTTGTTTAAGGAAATGATACCTATTCTTGGGTATGGAGCTTTTATATGGGATCCACATTTTCTAATTTACAGTAACTTAATTGAATCTGTACAGCAGAGCTTCCTGATATTTTGCTTGAGAGGATTGAATGGTTTTTTGTTCTTCCTTCGTATGAAAGTAGACTCACTCTTATAAAGCTACCTACACTGAAAAGTCGGAGAATTATGCTAAGTATCTCTTTCCTTCTGGGTTTAATACGTGGAGATGTCTACTGTGATTATTTGTTACGTAAAATTAATTAGAATGTTCCAATTAGACCTTCTCGTAATGTCAATTTATTAAATATACAATTTCATCGTCTAAAGTTCATATGTCTAAAGTTTAGTAGCCCTTATCATCTAATTGATCTATCCGAAAGTAATTATTCTTTAAAGAGAGAAATTATATTGTATTTGAATATTAATTGAATTGAATATTAATTATAAATATTGTTTATAAATTTAAATTTAGTTTTTAAGGAACACTATCCAATAAATAAAAGTAGTGACAGTGTTTGCAAACAAAAAACCCTCTAAGAATGACTTAATTTGTTTTAAAATCGTTTGATGTAAAATCGTTTGCAGAAAAAAATCAAAAATATATTTGTATAGTGAACAAAATTTTCTTTTTTATGAATTTGAATTTATTTTTGAATTTGTTTTTTGATTTTTTTTTTTTTTGTGAATTTAATGTTAACGGCGTTAATATAATGGGTGATTTTTTAAGAGTTATAGGAAAATTTTTCATAAAAAAACACATAAAATTCAGAAAAATGCATGAAATCTTTATTTGAATCGATAGAAGGGTCCATATAATTTAATGTTTTAAGATTATTTCATGCAAATGTTGACCGGGACTGCGCCTCAAATGGTCCATCTGCTTAGTTCAATTTTGGCATACTCTTTCCACCATTTTGGCTGGTATCTCAATGCTGTCTTCCAATACGTCAATTGAAGCGGGCTTGTCTGAATAGACATAAGCAATATTTCAAGTTTGGTTTTTTCTATCCACATCCATCAATATATAACTTGATGTCATGTTTTACACGATTAGGACCTTAATAATCTAATAATACTGAGTTTAATGGAAAAATTCCCCATAAAATAACATACATACATACATAATTGTTCATTACAACCCTTCAGTCAGAATTATTAACCTAGTTTCTCACACTACTTATGTTGTGTGTGTTAATTGTATACATAAGTGGCGGGACCTATAGTTTAAAGTCGACTCCGAACGACAGGTTTTTGAGAAACTTTTCATGGCAATTGTATTTTTACTCTCAGAGTTTTTGCTAGAAGTCTTCTGAGAAGAAATCGCCGAAATAATACTTTTTGTATTTTATTTTGATGTCTGGCCTGGGGCTCCTCATAAAATAAATAATTCTTATATTCGATATGTTAAAATAATTCAACTTTATTCAATTAATTTTGTTAAGTTCCAGTTAGAATAAATACGATGCATTGAATAGCATCGATGTTAATTAATAATGAATCGAATGGCAAAACATCGATGTTTTTTATTTTTACATGAACAGATTTAGTTTTTTATGCGATTTTGCTTTGATTTTCCAAAATAAAATTTTAATTTATCCGGTTTTTCAGAATTTTGGAATTAATCATTAATTTTTATATGAAGCTCGAGTATAGTATTATTCGAATTCAAAATATGCGATTTCTTTTGGAACGAGACCTGAGTGTATTGTATAACGAATAATATAAAAATAGATTTTCGTGAATGTTTGAAGTTTACCACTAAATTAAGTCCATCAAAACAAATTAAAGAAAAAAAAGAATAACAAAATACAATTTGCGAATTTTATGGACTTGTTCGTCTACATGTTATAGATTTTTTTTGTTGTTATTCTACCCTTAATTCAAACAAATGTATGTAGGTGCGAGCATTATCAAGTATTTTCTGTATGTTTTTATATTTTATGTATATTTGTTACACATACATACATACATATTGGGTTGTTGTTTTTTTTTTATTTGAGCCTATCGTTCTAAAAAATCATAAACGTTCTAAAGGTGTCAAGTAAGGGTTTGCTTTCTTACTTTAATCTTTACATCAAAATCTGCATCATCATCAAATCTATAGACACACATACATACATACATACATACATATTCATACATACATACATATATAAACGTATGTTTTTGCCACATTAGTGTATGCAGAACTACAATAGCAAGATTCAACATAAAAAAACAAAAAAAAATATTATAAGAGGTATCAATCGATCCAACCTGCATTTTGACTAAAATGCCTTGTAATTGTTTTGTTATTAGCAGATGTTTACTTAACACAGAGAAATAAATAAACATTAAGAAAAAGTAACAAATAGAACTTCTTTAAAATAAAGCAAAAAATACATTCATATATGCATACATACATTCATATATACATACATCATATGTATGTTTACTAAAAAAAATTAAGAATACACACAAGATATATCCAATTGAAAACGTAGCCTCGAAATACAGTCAAACCCGATTATAACGAACTCTGTGGGACCAAAAAACATAGTTTGTTATAGGCAAAGTTCGTAATAAACGGTGTGAAGTCATAGAAGAAAATATAAAATATGAATAATTTTTATCATTTATTAAAAACAAAAAGAATTTTTTTTTTACTAACAACCAAAAATATGTGTTAATGCTTTTTATCTATGAGCTGATTAAAGATACTGAGTTATAATTTAATGCTGCCATAAGAAATAAAAGTAAATATTATTGCCACACTTCAAAGTTATTTTTGAGGGTTCGTTATAAAAAAAGGTAAAATGTGCGAAATTTAATTACTGGGACCATTTAAAGTAGTTCCTTTTAAGCAAGAATTCGTTATAACCGAGTTCGTTATAAACGAGTTTGACTGTACAAACTTAATTAACGCATTGGTACAGTCGTCAACAAAATATTCTTTAAAACAAATATGATTTTTTACTTTCCAAAAAGCTATTAAAGAACCTACAGTCAAGGAAAAAATTATAAGGTAAATGTGTTTTTTCTAAAAATCTCTTCAGTTTTAAAGCTGGATCGATTTTCTTGAAATTTTAGCTATACCTTCCTGTATGTCTGAAAGGAACTATCTAAAAAATTCAAGAAGGCGTGGTGCCACTCCCACATACCCAATAAGTATTTAATATCGCATATCTCGTAAGCTGCAACACCTAAAGTCCACAAATTTTGTATGGATGACTTTGACGAATATATGAACAAAATAGGTGGATTGGGTATAGTGGGTGTATTTCCTCCCATCGTCTATACATATAAAAATGAATGTTTGTTTGTATGTACCTTATAGAATCGTAAACTATGCATTTGATCATGTTAGGTATGATCTTTAGAAAAGTTGTTGCGCATGAGGAGGGGTAGGTTTCTAAGTTGATATGACTAATTTCCGGCAGGTGGCGCCAGTGAAAATTACTTAAAATTAATTAAATCGTAAACTGTGCATTTAATCATGTTATGATCTTTACCAAAGTTGTAGCTCATGAGCCGATGAAGATTTCTAAGTTGGTATAACCAATATCCGATAGGTGGTACCACAGAAAATACAACAACATGAATTAAATCTTAAACTGTGCATTCTTTAACAAAGTTGTTACGTATGAGTCGTCGGAGATTGGTGCGATTAATTTCCAATAGATGGCGTCACTGAAAATTATTCAAAATGAATGACAAGAAATTGGTCGTCCTACACCCAAAGCACGGAAGAAAAGAGCATTACGAGCCTCAGAATCAGATGAGAGCTGTGAACAACGAGAAGTGAGATTAGAAACTGATCGAATCCGTCCTACTCAGGCCCGTTCATCTGAATCATCAGGACAACGGGAAACAAAATCAATAAAATGATTCAAAATTAATTGGACGTTTGTGTAATGCCTTTCCATACAACTAGTATGGTATAAAATAAGAAAAAATTCAAAACTTAAAGTTAATTAAATATATTCAAATAAGATATACATTTTAATAATGCGTGTGTCCTCCTCGATTTTTAATTACCTCATTTAACCGAAGTGGCATAGAATTTATTAATTTTTGCAACTTATCTTGGGGAATTTCGCCCCATTTGTTTATTAAAGGTTCTTTCTGCTCTTTTTTTTAAAATTCCGCAGAGGTTTTCGACAAAATTTAGATCGGGACCAAGTGCTGGCTAGTCCAAAACAGCTATATATTTTTCTTCAAAAACTGCTTCGATCCTTTTGGCTACATCTATAGGAGCGTTGTCTTGCTGAAAAGTAAAATTATTTTTATAATTTTCTTCAGAAAATTCAACGAAAACATTGTCCAGTAATTCCACATAGTTCTCCGCATTCATTTTATGAGAAATAAAACAGATTGGAGAACGTGCTTTATATCCAAAAACAACCCTTGTCATTAAAGATCCTCCCTGAAAATTACGAGCTATTTTGGTCCTCGTATCATCTCCTTTTTCTCTCCAATAATGTTTTTATCCATCTGGTCCATTAAGGTTGAATGTTTTTTCACCACCGAATATAGTACTACGCCACTCCTCTTTGTATTTTACAACGAAAGCCAATCTGGCTGCCTTGTGTCTAGGGGTCAATCGTAGATTTTCAAATATAAAATTTCATTAATCCGTCTCTTGGTTACGTTTAGTCCCAGCTCCGACTTTATTTGGGCAAACTTAAATTATTTGTGATAGTTAAGCGCTTTATTGATCGCGGTCAGTCGAAATTGGCTTTCTACTAGATCGTTTTAGGATTTTTAAGCCTCGTAGGATTTTTAAGCCTCCAAATAATTTAGTACGGTCGTCTTAGATCTCTCAATTCTGTTTGCTATAGACCTTATTGAAAGCCCATTTTCCGTCAACAATTCAATCTGGCTACGTTCTACTAAAGAAAGTTGGGTTCCACGGGGAATTTCTACCTAAAATTCGATCATTTTCACACAAAGAAAAAAAATTTAATTGATTATAGTAATATTCCTTAATACATACGTCAAATAATATATTTTGCACTTAAAATTTTCATTCATTGACAAATCTGTTAAAAATTTAATCTCGTACCATATAAATTCATATTTCATATGAAAACAACATAATGAATACAGAATATAACGGTAAGTTCATGATGTCGATATCGGAGAAGTTATTATTTTTGGGAAGAGAATTCATGCAGCGTTATAATAAGTAACATTAAAAATTAAAGTTCTTGCTATTACATAATCAAAATATGTAAAATAAATTTGTATCATATAGTTTCTTCATTGGCTGTATTATTGTAAATAACATAAATAGTTGCCGTAGTCTAGTAGGTAGGGTGTTGGTTTATTAGATGTAAAGTCGCGAGATCGTATCCGAGGTCAGGCATCAAAATGAAAAAGCATATGTACATTAGAGCGACTCACCAAAAAAAGTGCTCGATGTACCCTCCTATGAATGAACCTTGGACTTTTTTAAGACAACATTTAAAATATTTCGTCTCCAGCTTTGACCTCTCGTGAGCTGGAAAGTTCTGAAAGTTTTGTTAATTTGAGAAACTGTTTCCTTTACCAACATGTACAATATGTATACATAAGAAAGGTTTTTTTAAGGCGCGTCCAACAGTATATACAATTTGTCTAAGGACGGTCATCCAAAAAAAATGCCAAATTAACATATTTTAATCTTTAGTCGATTTAATTAAATACGGGTCTCAGCTTTTTTTGAAATTCGCACAAGGTCGCGTTTTCTAGTGGTTGTAGTTTGTAGTTTTGTAAATATAAACAATAAAATTGTATAATTTTTTTTAATTTGGTAAACAAATATGCCGCCAAAAAGTCGTGGATCATTTTTTTTTTCTTTCTTTAGTGCTATTTTCATCCATACATGTTCTAGTAACTAAATCTACTATCATATTAGAGTGAGCACAAAATTGCATTTTTATATATTCCAGAGCACTGTGTAAAATGCATCTAATTAGCAAAAATCTAAATTATTTACATACAAAGATGATGTACCTGGCAAAAGAAAAACTTTGATACCCAATTGCCCTATTTACAACGAAGTTGTGCCACTCCATTACATTTTTTCAAAACGCGAACTTGGGCGAATTTCAAAGAAAGCTGAGACCCATATCTAATTAAATCGTCTGAAGATTAAAATATGTTAATTTTACATTATTATTACAAACAACCCCGAACAAAAAATTCAAAAACCATTTTTTTTTACAGAATATCTTTAAAAAAGGACATGGATGACCGTCCTTGGACAAATTGTATATACTGTTGGACGCGACTTAAAAAAAACCTTTCTTATGATATACATACATAATTGGCCATTACAACCCTTCAGTTAGGATTACGACTTAACTTCTCACACCACTTATGTTGTGTGCGTTAATCTTATACATGAGTGGCGGGACCTACAGTTTAAAGTCGAATCCGAACGATAGATTTTTGAGAAATTTTTAATGGCAATTTTTACTCTCAGAGTCTTTGCCAGAAATCTGCTGAGAGGAAGTCGCCGAAGAAATATTTTTCGTTTTGATGTCTGATCTGGGATATAGATGTTGTATATGTTGGTAAGGAAACAGATGCTCAAATTAACAAAACTTTCAAAAATAGACCCTATTTCAAAATGGTCCAGCTCACGAGAGGTCGAAGCTGGAACCGAAATATTTGAAATGTTGTCTTAAAAAAGTCCAATGTTCATTTTTAGGAGGGTACATCGAACACTTTTTTTGGTGAGTCACTCTAATGTACATACATAATTGGTCATTACAACCCTTCAGTCAGGATTACGTCCTAGCTTCTCACACCATTTATTTTGTGTGCGAACGACAGATTTTTCAGAAACTTTTCATGACAATTTTTTATTTACTCTGGACCTGATCTGGCAAAAAGTCTGAGAGTAAATAAAAAATTGTCATGAAAAGCTTTTCAAAAATCTGTCGTTCGGAGTCGACTTTAAAATTAAATTATAAAATTAATTAAGTGTGTTAAACTAGGCCGTAATCCTGACTGAACGGTTGTAATGACCAATTATGTATGTATAAATAAATGAAGTGCACAGTATATGCAGGTGTTAATCCGTTCGCTAATTGAGCAAATCGCCTATTTTCCATCTTGAGTTGAATGGACAGAATGGTTTATAAGGATTACAAATACGGAATCCATTTCCTGGTAAACGTTTTATTTTAAAACTCTTTATACAAAAGAAAAAACCAATTCTTAAAACATTTTTGACTTCAATCATCATTTCAATCAATTTTCAAATTTAAAAACAAAAAAAAAACAAAAAGAATACAAAAATAAATCTTGAGAAAAAAATTGTTTAGTTAAGGACTTTTTTGTGTTTGTTTAACTTGTACAAAGAAACTGTTTTGAATGCAAATCCCTGTTAATCTGGAATAATAAGAAAGAGGGACTACTTATGAAAATCTGTGTTAATCTTGTTTTATAATCTTTTTTCCTAAAATTGTTGATATATTTAGTAGGGGCTACCTTTAGCATAAAATTTGTCAATGAACGAATACCTTGGGTTAGCATTCATTAAATTCTCAGGAATACTATTCCTCAAAAGAATGTAAAATTTAAGTCGTTTAATTTTGAGACTAAAATTTTTATTGCAAAAATAATAACAAAAAAAAAAAAAATGTTTTAAATTATTCAATGGTCGAGCATATATTTTTTTTTTTTCTCAAATCTATAAAATGTTTTAAACACAAGCTATAAAATTTTGTGTTGTTCAAAAAGTAATTTCGTTTTTTTTTTGTTTTTGTGAAAATGAAAGACAGTTTTCGTGTAATAACCAAATTCTTTATTTTTTTTTTTTTTTTTTTTTTTTTTGTATTTGCTTTTTATGGTCATAATTTTTAGACAAACTTACTAAATGGACGGACAAGCACGTTCGATGATGTTTACTGAATGACTAAGGCCAACAATAACAACTGACAACTGTGATCGATCATATGGAACTTAACAAAATGTACAGAAAATTAATACTCAAATAAAAAAAAGTGTTTTTTTTATCGTTTTTTCTTTTAACAAATAATAAAATAAATACAGCAAATAAATAATTATCAATGAACAGAGAGACGAGACGAGACAAAAGCATATGATGAAGACATAAGTACAAGTGAGCAATACGAAATATAAATACTCTATTAATAATTAGTTAATAACATGTTAGAATAATTGTTGCTGTATGTATAGAATAAAAATATAAATTTTAAAATAAATTTTTTTAAAGTTTTTTTTTATTTTCAAATTAATTTCTGTCACCAATTAATAAAGTTTTCTGATTAAAATCCACAACCAGTCCTTCTAATTGCACAGAAAAAAGTTCTCTTCTTTTCTGGTTATATCGAGAGTTTTTGTTTGTCAACTACTAGTAACTCCGAAATCGGAAACTTTAAAAAACGTTTAGAATGCCAGAATGCGACTTTGCACTCAATGTATTAATTGTGGAATACGCTCACGCCCATTATACTTAAGCTACCGGTACGAATCTGCATCATAAAATACTAGTGACAGGGCGTGAAAAGATGCTAACAAAAAAAATACATTTCATGTGTGTTAGTGCAAATTCATTTCCGCTTCAAATTTATGAAGTGGTGTAAATAATTTTTCTGTTGCTATTGAAAAATCACCAAAATCGCTAAGATTTGAGTTTTGGAAGCTATAGAAGACTGCCGAAATTGTTGAAATAACTTACAAAGTGTACAAAACAGTACTAAAGAGTATACTTACGAAGATTACTGTCACAAATTTTAATGCATCGCAAAATAAAAGAAAATAAAAAAGTATTCTAACAATCATTTGAAGTCGCCGCAGTCTAGTAGATTGTAAGCTGTATTATTAGACGTTGGTTCTTCAACAAATTCCAAAGTGTCCACCCTTGGTGCCGATAAACATTATAGTACCACTAGCATGAGATCAAGCTCTTCATTTCTTTTTCGTCCGTATATATACGAGTTAAAATGATATATTTTGACTCGTCTGAAGAAATCATATTATTCCCAATCTCATTTGACAATCCTTAATATGGAGAAAGAAAAATAAGGAGCTTAATCCAAAGAACTTGTGTGAAACAGTTAATCGTGGCCTCGGTATTAAAATACTGTAGGGATATGTGTCAGCATTAGGCGTGGATAGTTTGGAATTTATTGAGGAGACAATAAAATATAGAGGACATTTAAACCTTCTAAAGAACAAATTTACCTAAAATTCAGAAAAACTAAGAATCCGTAATTGTTATTACTTTTAACATGTTAATGAACCCAAACAAATGAATATAAATGTGAAAATGGGATTTGAATATCAAAGTCTCCACAGGCTTAATACTCTTCCACAAGGAGAGTATTTAGAAGATTATTACATTCTATATTGATTTTCCTGGTCCAATAATAAAATTTTTGGTCTTTGCTGACAGAAAACTGAACTTATTTGAGGTGAAGGTTTTGCCGTCTAAAAAATTTTGGAGTGATCGGAACAAATAATAATCCGATGGTGCCAGGTCTGCAGTATAAGATGGGTGTGGCATTGCATCCCATTCAACCTGTATAAGGATTACATTATTATGACAAGTGAAGCACTAGTGGCCTTTTCTGTCTGAACACTTAAAATATTGTACTCAAATAAACGAATATTGACTCAATAAAAGTGCCTGTCTGAACATAGTATTAACTAATTATCCTTTTGTCGAAATATATGACTGACAATATATAGATAAACATGAATTTTTCAAAGTTTCTTTTATGATTTACATAATGGAAATGGCGATATTAATTTTTTAGCCCCGGATATACGTTTTGTTAATTTAACCATGATGAACGAACCATTTCCTTTTCCGTTGGGATTCGAATCTAGGCTTTTCGAAATAAATACCTTTATCGTAACCGATACCGAAACTAAATAATTTTAAACCGAATCATTTCCGTTATCAATGTTGGTTTTTAAAATCGTGAACACAGTCTTATACGTTTGGCTTTTAGTTAAGTAATGAAATATATATAAACGTTCATGCCTCTTCTCCACACACCCCTTAATTTCGCATTATCGAATGTGGTATACCTATTTTCACGGTTGTGAGCCAATTTGAGTCATAGAATGGGAACAGTCAAATCGCCTGTGATTCACTTTCAATAAAAATAAAAATTTCTACACCAAAAAAACAAACTTTACTAATCAAATTTTTAAATAGATTTGCATGTATTTGTTCTTTATGTGTACTAATGTAATATGAATTATTATTTTTTACTATTTTTATAAAATAATAATTAATTTGTGATATGAATTGTTTCATATTTTTGTGTTATTTTTATAATAAATAATTAATTTTTATAAAATACATTTAAAAAAATATTTTATGAACTTTTAACTTATTCTCATACCAAAAATCCACATTGAAGTTAGTACTGCGTATAACGAAATTTTCGATTTTACGAACAGGCCTGACAACATATAGGTTCGTTAAATGAGGAAACTACTGTACTCTGATTCATTCGTACTCGCTACAACATTGATTTATAAGTATAAGTAGCAATGAGTATGACATCAACGTTGGCATCAAACTCACAACATTCGAAATATGTTTGATTCATACATCTACTCATTCTGATTCATAAATTTAGAATAATACTTACAATGATTCGAGTGGGGAGCATACACACAATCTTCTTGTGAGTATAGTAGTGTTTGTACGCGAATCATACTTATTTTGTGCTTCGTGTAAATGTTAAGTAGAGACGAGTCGAAGTCAATAACATCACGCGTATTATTAAGTATGAATGCGACAAGTACTTCCGACTTGCGTCGTTGCGATTTGCGTCGCTTTTTTAAAACTCGAAAATTTCGATTTGCGTCGTTGCAATTTCAAGTTGCGTCGGTTCGATTTGCGCCGTTTTGACACCGATTTACGTCGCTAAAAACGGTTACATTGTTATTGCAGCATTGTGCATTTTAGGCATTTGTAGTGTAGTATTTAGCATCTTTAGATTTTTAGAACTTCTAGCAACACTGATCGTCAGCTGTACGTTAAGATGTTTTTAAATTGCATGAATCAAAGGGAATTCCTGTTCTTTGTCATATAAGTGGCACTAACAACACTCTCTGGTTATGGTAAGAATTTAGTGTATGATTCGCCAAGATACCTTAAGGACGTAGAGAATGAATCAAAGTAAAAGAAAAGTAATAAGTTTGGAATTAAAATTCGATGTAATAAAACATTTTAAATCGGGAGAAAAGGCTGTTAACATAGGAAGAGCTCTTGGAGTAGCACCAGTTTGCAACAGAGACAGTGATAAAATAAATCAATTAGCTGAAATTGTCACTCCAATCTAAACAAGATACTATAGCAAGAAATCCCTTATTGGTTAAGATGGAGTTTCTGCCTTCAATTTGAATACATGATCAAAATAAGAGAAGAATGCCACTGAGCAAGGAAGTAATAAAAACTAAGGCTCTTTCTATTTACTCCGACCTTAAGAATCATACTGCATCTAGTAGTAACGGAAATTCTGGTGATTTCGAAGCCAGCAACGGTTGGTTTAACCGCTTTAAAACACTGGCAAATTTACATAATGTGGCATTAAGAGGAGAGTCAGCCAGTGCAGATTCAGTAGCTTCAGAAAATTTTAAGCTTGATCTGAAAGCCATAATTGAAAAAGGAGGATATTCTGCTAAGCAGATTTTGAATGTCGAAGAAACAGGCCTATTTTGGTTACCATCAAGAACTTTCTTGTCAAAAATGAGAAAGCATGCCCTGGATATAAAGCCGCAAAGGATCGGCTAATACTTCTATTGGGCGGAAACGCAGAAGGAGATTTTAAATTTAAACCTTTTTTGATATACCAATCAGAAAATTCAAGGGCAATGAAAAGTATAAACTAAAGCGACCTCCCGGTACACTGGCGCTCTAATAAAAGGGCTTGGATGACCGCAACCCTGTTTATGGATTGGTTAGAAAATTGTGCCATTCCTGAGTTTAAACGGAATTGTTCAAAATTGAATTCAAAATGCTTTTGTTAGTATATAACGCACCAGGACATCTAATTTTTTCAAATGACTTATCGGAGCATGTAAAAGTTGTTTTTATGCCACCTAACACAACATCACTTATTCAACCTATGGACCAGGGCATAATTTCATATTTTAAAATGTACTACTTACGTCGAACTTTCCGACAACTTCTTGATTCAACAGACAAAAATGATAAACTCTCTATGAAAGGCTTCTGGAAAAACTACGACATAGTGAAAGCTATTGAAAATATAAATTTATCTTGGGAAGAATTTAAAGGGAATTGGAAGCAATTATGGCCTGAACTTATTAATGGAGTTGATGATGCTGCTGATGATATTCCAAACGTTAGTAACGAGTTGGTTAATTTAGCTAGAGAAGCAGATTTTGACGGAATGGAGGAAGATGATATTAATGAATTTTTGCTGTCTCACGATGAGGAGCTTGATAATGAAAATTTATTAGTCATTGATATTCAGCATGTTTCAGAAAAAGATGTCATAACAGGAGATAATACATTAGAAGAAAAAAATTAACAGTCGCCAATATCTCCAAAGCTTTGCAATTAATTTCCCATGCAATGGATATATTTTCTGAAAACGATCCAGACGAAAATCGTAGCACGGGCGTAGCAGCATTAATCAAGCCATTGGTTGTTACAAAAAAATATATCAACAAAAAAATCTTTAAAAATTCAACAAACTTTTGTTAAAAAAAAAAAACAGTAACAACCATCCAATCAAATGGATTTATGTAAGTGTATAAGTGTTTCTGATTTAGATTTATCATCTGAAGAGAGTTCAATGTAAGCTAAATAAATTAGAAGTTTTAATGCACCTACATGTGTAAATGAATAAAATTTTTATGTTTTCTCTTAATTTATTGTTTTGTTATCTCTTTATAATCCTAATATCCTAATCCTAATATATATTATAAATCTTTCTGTAAGTCTGTTTTTTTGTTTGTTAGCCAATCACGCCTGAACGCCTGGACCGATTTTCTTGAAATTTGGGACATAGATCGGACTTTTGTCGGTGCAGGTTATAGGCTATAAATTTTTTCAAAATTTTGACCAGAAGGGTAGAAAAAATGGGACAAATGGGGAAAAAATGGGCTAAAATTAATACTTATATGCATAAATGCTGTATTTTATCTGTTTTATAGGTATTTTTTTACGATTTAGCTTGGTTAAGTTTCCCAAATAGCTATTGGAGGTGTTCTGTCTATAAAGTTGGACCAAAATCGGTTCAAAAAAGGGCGCAAAACGGGCAAATTGCATGCAGTTATATTTAGGACTTAGAGTATTCAAAAAGCTGGGTTGTTTGATAAAGCGGTTTCCGAATAATTTGAAAAATTGCATTTTTAGAAGCTGGTTTCGAAACCAAATTTTTCTTTATTGTTATTTTTATAACCAGCACAATGCCGGGTGCAATCTCCTAGTATATATTATAAATCTTTCTGTCTGTTTTTTTGTTCGTTTGTTAGCCAATCACGCCTGAACGTCTGGACCGATTTTCTTAAAATTTGGGATATAGATAGGGCTTTTGTCGATGCAGGTTATAGGCTATAAATCTTTTCAAAATTTTGGCCAAAACGAGAGGAAAAATGGGACAAATGGGGAAAAAATGGTAATAGGTAATTTTTTACGATTTAGCTTGGTTAAGTTTCCCAAATAGCTATTGGAGGTTTCCGTTTGTAAAGTTGGACCAAAAAGGGAGGAAGGGGCCAAAAACGGCGCTTATATTTAGGACTTAGAGTATTCAAAAAACTGGGTTGTTTAATATACCGGTTTCGAAACCGAATTTTTATTTATTGCCACTTTAACAACCCGCGCAATGCCGGGTACAATCTGCTAGTAATTAAATATAAACATTTGTTGACGTAAATGAAATAAATAAAAATCTATTCATACTTGTTTTTATCAAAAATAGAAAATGTTTTGCTTTGTTTTGAATATTTTCCCCAATAAATAAAATTTTGGTGCATTTATATAGAAAACAGTGATTCGATTTGGATCGTTTCGATTTGCGTCGCGTTTCTCCGGTCCCCATTAACGACGGGTCGGGGCTCTAGTGTATCTGAAATTGTAAGTATGACTCGAACCTACTCATCGTTTCGAATACTTATTACTGATCTCTGATACATATGTATGCGTAAAAAAAAAAACTTAAATTTTCTTGTATGCGTCAAATTGGGTCACTTCAGTAAAAATACTCACAGATATAATTAACAACCGTAAAACTAGTATTAATTGAATTTATTTTAAAATCACAAAAAAAAAAGAATATATTTTTGAGTGGAAAATTATTACGTTTATTAAAATTACGTACATATTGCACAGGGCAAACTTTCTCGTAATCTTAGAAAAACGAAATGTATCATTAAGAATTTTTATGCAGCTTTGATTTGAATGTTTACATTAGAGTATTCAAAAACCTGACATTTTTCAAAAACCGGTTTTCGAATAATTCGAAATTCGAGCAACCAGTTTTTATTTATTTCATTTAATTTTCTTAAGTTAACAAATCAATATTCATAATAAATAATTTTAATAACACTTTACGTATTTTATTAATTGTAATAACAAATGTAAAAATATACGCAGATGACGTCCAGTTGTACATTAGTTGCATGTCTTTAACAACAGTCTTAACTGGTCCAACCATATAAATGCTATGTGTGGTAAAACGGTTGTCATGTTCCGAAGTCTTTATCTAGCCCAATATTTTACTCCGTTTAATATTCGTATGCTGCTAGCGAAAACATATCTCATCCCCACTTTACTGTATGGATGTGTTTTCTAGTTGTGACTCAATAAGCAGGAACTGGCTTAAGATCACTTATAACAGTATTGCTCGATATGTTTATAGTCGTACAAGGTACAGTAGGATATCTGAGTTCTCTTGTCAAATTTATAATACATCTTTTGAGAATTTGTTGAAGTGCCATACTCTGGTATACTAACATAAAATCATCTATCTTAGGAAACCCCATTATTTGTTTAATAGATTAGTTTTTTCAAGGTCTAATAGAGGCTTGAAAATTAATGGCGTTAGATACCATAAACGGGTATCTGAGGGACACTTTTTCATCAATGCAATTCGTCTCTGGAATGAACTCCCGAACAACATACAATTACTATGCAATGCAAAGCATTTTAAGACTGCAATTATTAAATTTTTGAATCAACAATAATATACAAACTTAATAAATCAATCACATTTTTTTTAATATTTTTATAAATTTTGTTTTTATTAATTTTTGTTATGTTAATTTATTTTTAAGGTTACTATCTTTGTAATATTTTGTTATGCCTATATCCTTAGCAGTTCTATTAAATACGATAATATCTTGTTGTACTGTATTTACGCCTGAATGAATAAATAAATAAATAACAGAAATAAATTGTTAAATATTGCATACAAATTTATTAGTTTCATAAAATTAATTATTTTAATTTTTATTTTTTTTATCAAACAAAAAATATAATGAGATCGGTTGCAATTGAAAATATAATTACAAAGCATAGTTTTTTCCAAAAATAATACTTCAGGGGGGTTTTTAAATGATTTTTTTTGTTTAGTTTATATAAAATTGGATGTTGCAAATACCCGCTCGTTGAAAGTTGAAGTTGGACAGATTGTCAAAATTAAATTAAATTAAATTTTCCATTGTCGAGGTATATGAAATCGTCATATAATAATGAATGTGGTTTTATGATTTTGTACACTGTTTGTTGCATTATTTAAATCAAAACTTAAGCTGCTGAGATTATTCGTATCAAGACTTAAATCTTGGTCCGTATCATTGCAAGGAAATGAACGGTTGTACAAATCGACAACAAATTCCTTGGGCTCCGCTTTAGTGGAATATTCCAAAATATGGTCATTAGTTGGATATTTTCCTGAACTTAGGTACACAATAAGGGTGTTAATTACTTTAATTATACGTTCAGTAAGTCTTATCATAAGTCTGTTGCATAAATCTTGCGCATATTGTGTCTTAATCGATTTTAAATTATTAAATAAAAATTTACGAATTGCCTTTCCTTCTATAAGTATTACAAAATCCTTAGATAATTCTTTAATTGCTATTTCAAATGGTTGCAAAGTTTTCCAAACATATTCTAAAGCTTCAATTTCGTTATGTAAGAATGGTATTAAAGAAAAGTTTACCAAAGCATGGTTCACACACTTCCAAATTCTTAAAAAAAATCATTTCCGATAATGAATTACATCTGTGTTTTACCTCATATACCAATCTAAGTTCTTTACCCTCTTGGCTGTTTTTTACAAAATACTGAAGTCGTTCCAACTTCAGAGTAGACAGTAGTAGTCCTATTTACGTTACTGCCAATATTGTTTTCTTCTTCACCTTTACCTTCGCTTTCCTTATTTCCATTATTATCTTACTGACTTTCATTAATTTCTTC
The DNA here is from genome assembly GCA_014635995.1 of Sarcophaga peregrina. Lineage (NCBI taxonomy): Eukaryota > Metazoa > Arthropoda > Insecta > Diptera > Sarcophagidae > Sarcophaga > Sarcophaga peregrina. The sequence goes on from CM025794.1 coordinate 4,667,313, forward strand.
AGTGGAACGATTATTGGAATATACAGTTAAACTTGTTTATAACCAATTATTGGTAATTAAGTACATATTTTCAAGTCCCAACGTTTTAATAACAATTTTCATACAAAAAACTTTATTACGAACTCGTTTATAACGAATTCTCGGTTAAAAGGAACTACTTTAAATGGTCCTAGTAATTAAATTTCATACACTTTACGTTTTTTATAACGAACCCTCAGAGAAAACTTTGAAGTGTGGCAATAGTATTTACTTTTAATTAATATGGCAGCATTAAATTATAACTCAGTATCTTTAATCAGAGGTCGCCGTGGTCTAGTAGGTAGTGTCCTGGCTTATTAGACTTAAAGCCAGGGTTCGAGTCCCCGCCCAGACATCAAAATAAAAATACAAAAAGTATTTTTTCGGCGATTTCTTCTCAGCAGATTTCTGGCAAAAACTCTGAGAGTAAAAATAAAATTGCCATGAAAAGTTTCTCAAAAATCTGTCGTTCGGAGTCGACTTTAAACTGTAGGTTCCGCCACTTATGTATAAAATTAACGCACACAACATAAGTAGTGTGAGAAACTAGGTTAATAATCCTGACTGAAGGGTTGTAATGACCAATTAATCAGCTGATAGGTAAAAAGAGTTAACACATAGTTTTGGTTCTTAATAAAAAAAAAACTTTTTGTTTTTAATAAATGATAAAAATAATTTGTATTTTATATTTTCTTCTATGACTTCATCTCGTTTAATACGAACTTTGTCTATAACGAACTATTTTTTCTGGTCCCACGGAGTTCGGTATAACCGGATTTGACTGTATAATATTCACTACGCACAAATGAATGGCATGATTCATGCAAAGCTGTGATCCTGGTAAAATATTACGACCATATTTGTCATAACAGCTACCCCATCATATGTTGAAGCGACAACATCAGTTTCATATTCAATATTAACTGCTGTACCACGAATCTTAACTTCTTCTAACCCTAGATTAAACATTTTATGTACATTCTTTGTGGGATCATATGATCGCATTGAAACATTAATGTATTTCATATTTGAGTTGTTGCTCCATTCATCCACTATTATTGAAATTAATTTTTTTTTTAATTTAAATAATTTACAAAAAGAGGAAAAAATAAAAAAAACCGGGTATTTAACAGAAAAACCCGGTTAACCGGTTCCCGGTTTCGGTTTTTAAATACTCAAGTTTGCATACAAAAATGCCAGCCATGTTTGTAAACGTTATTTAATTGCAATAATGCCAATATTATTATAATTGACAATAGAAGAGAGAAGAAAGTTCGATTTCCATTTTATACTCTCGGTCATTTTCTATTCAACAAAGCGTGCTTTGGACATTAAAGCGTATCATTGGAATGATGATATTTAAATCAATGTCCGCCTGACTGTCTGGCAAATTGCAGATGGTGATTGGTTACCTTTACAAAAATGGATGACAAAGGAATCGAACACATTTTACAATACACAAATTGACACACAATATGTGTAAATTTGACAACAATTTGATAAACAGAAAACAACAGTTATATGCAACAACAGTTATAAGAATACCTACTATTTGAACTTCCGTTCGTCGCATGTTTCAATAATTTTCTTTCATTCATTCATACCACCTCGTACGTTATTCCCTATTATGAATGCGAAGTAAACAAAAAGAATTGTTTACAATTGACTGCCGTACAACAATGGAAGTCCATAAAATCTTCTGGTATGTTGTTATTGTTATTTTTGTTGTTGTTGATGTGCGCATTAAAACGGAAAAAGGCGAAAATGATGATGTTGGTGGATATTACGGAAGTTACAACACACAGTGGTATAAAATGCTTAATTGTTAAAAACAAGCTTTTTAATCACGTGAGCTTAAGTAAAATTATAGAATTAGAGTTTATCTTATCAGCCATGTCACAGAACGCAATTCCGATCGAAAGTGGTTTCAGTTCAGAGAGTCGCGTCTTTAGAAAACGAAAAATTTCTTCGGAATGAAACCAATTCAAATTTTCAAAGTGGTTTTGATATTTTTGATGATTTATTAAAGACAAATATTAATAAAACTTAAGCATTTCATACCTTGTACGCATTCTACGCGGCAGTGTTTATTTTGATCAGCTGTTAACAAAATAAAAACATTTAATTGAAAATACTTTAATAAAACATATTCTACAAAAATGGCAAATGAAATTGAAAATTTTAAAGAATTTATAGAATTAATTGAGTTTGTTAATGTAATAGTTTGTGCCACAAGGGTGTACAATAAGCTCCAAAAGAAGAAACGACGTACGTCCTTTGTAATTGGAACAAGATGTGTCTGGCTTTTCTGCCGCAACTTTCAAAAGTTAAACAAATTAAAACAAAATAACTTTTCAAAATCAGCTGTTTTGTACGCGCGCCGCTTGTGATACTTACAAAAGTAGATTTACTTGTCGCGTTGTATGCGTCAAGGCATCCTACGCTTTTGTGCGTGTAACTTGCACCAAATAAATACATTAATTCTACATTTTTGACAGCGCGAAGAATGCGAAAACGTGTAGAACCCGTGGTGTGGATCTCCAGCTTTAGTCAAACTGAAAGACAAAATGGTATGTTTTATTATTACATAGGTTTTCGAAGTATTTGCTTAAGAAATTAAATTTTGTAAACTTGCTGAGAAAAACAAAACAAAGTGATAGACTTTTTCATCGAATTATTGCCACATTATTTTTTTGAGCAAACTTATTTTAGAGAACAAAAATTTATTAAGTAGAACAAATTTAAGCGGTGGCAACACAAACGATGGGCAAAAGAAAATACAAAAAATATATTTTCAAAAATATATTATATAATAAAAACATAATTCAGTTTTACAAAAATGTAAGTACAGATTTATTGAATTTTTTTTTTTTTTGTATTATTAACTTAAATTTTTTAAGGCTAAACATAGAAATCCTCAACAAGAGAAGGTATTTATAGACTTCATGGAGCACAATCAAGACATAGCTAGAGGCTACATTAAAGCCGTCAAAGTGAGAAAAGAATCGGTAGAATTGACGGAAAAGCTAAATTAGTTTGAGCTACCAACTAAAGATTGCAGCGACTGGAAAAAAAAATTGGGCAGACTGGAAGATGTACGTAAAAAATAAATTGAGCCACAACTAAAGAGAAAGCTCAAAAACCGGAGGTGGCGAGTTCAACAAATACATTTTGTTTGATGTGGAGGAATCAGTTGCACGATTGAGCGGGTTTTTAGATCCGTTGAAGGTATTGTTGGTTCCAGACATTTTCTCGAAATTGAGTCCAATTCGCTTTTCCGCAGCGATTCCAATGACGAAAACGCTCAATGCGTTATTGACTCGACTCCTTCAGGATCTGCAAGTGCTTTTAAAGCAAACGAAAGGTATAATAATGAAATAAACAGCAAAAAATCCACCACATCAAAGAAACGATTGAGTCCAACACCATTTCTGGAGCCTGAATGCAAAAGACAATGCACCTCCCACACTGCATCAAAACCTTATCTAAATAAGCTTCTATTGGAAGAAAATAATCATTTAAAAAATATTGTTAAACTGATGGAAGAACAACGGAATGAATTAAGGAGCCAGAGCAGAAATATGGGAAAACTTTTTCACACTATTGAAAGCTTCTTAAAAGATAAACACCTAAATGATGTGGAGACTCAAAAATTACTGAAAGAAAATAATGAAATAAAATTAAAATGATTAGAAATACAGACACTAAAGTTAGAAATGGAAAAACAAAAATGGAAGACTCAAAATGTGTTATGCATTTTAAAAAATTAGTTTTAAAATGAAGTACCTTATTTTTATTTTATTTTTAATATAACCTATTAAAAAATATTTGTTAATTTAATTAATTAACTGGAAGAACAAAAATGAAAAACTCAAGTCAGTGCATATGTTTTTTTTTTCTTTTGAATTACATATCGCTCCTTTATTGCAACATAGTCATATCTCAAAAAAACCTGAACTTGGCAAAATGCGATTTAAGTTTTCAAGACATAAATCCTATGATCTAATTACCGCAAACATTTTTTGCTATAACTTCGGTTCAGCTTGGGATATAAAACTGATTTTTTGTTCAACATGAACAGCAGGTCTAAAAGAGCAGTTTTGCTTAAGTAACTACAAATTTTTTGAGATAAGACTATGTTGCAATAAAGGAGCGATATTATAAAATTGAAGTGTCATATTTTAATTTTGTTTTGAATATAATAAACTATTTAAAAAATATTTGTTGATTTAATTGGGCAGCAATATTTCCTCGTATGCATTGCCTGATTCTGAACATTTCCCTTTTAGAATGCTCTTCGTCATCGTACAACGGCATTATTTCTTCGTAGTCAACAGTGTACGTCCTGTAGATATTGTGCAGAGCACAGGAAACGTTTATAACTTGAACAGTTTTAAACGGTGTGTACCTCATTGTACCCAGTAAACATCTAAACCGACTTTTTACAACCCCAATGGTACGTTCCACAATGTTGCGAGCTGATGCATGTTTTATTTTAAATTTGTGTTTTATTTTATTTTGTATAGTTCTAAACCGTAACCGGAATCGCCTAATAGTCTGGAAAGCTTTGTTTCCAGTACAATAATTATTTAAATAAAAATACCTTGCTCAACTCATATTCCAAATGTAGGAGTCATGACACGATCCGGCCCCGCAAGCATCCACAGCACGCACTTGCATCTTATAATCACATATCTAAAAGAAAATTTTTTTACAAAAAGAAAAACAATTTATTAAGCTACTTAGAATCCTGGCGTTAAGGCTAAATACCCCCTTCCTGTTTAAATACAAAGATGCATCTTCAGCTGGCTTAACTATTTTCACATGAGACCCATCAATGCATCTTATTACTCCAGGAAACTGAAATTTTTGATAAAAATGTCCTTTTGACTCAGAAATTATATTTTCGATGGAATTAATAACCCTCCACATCATCGTTGACACTGTATTCCTTCCTATACTGATATCAATATCTTTAGCTGAAAGAAAGTAAGATATGTGCATGTGTGTGTCCATTACTTACCTATAACGCCCTGAAATGATCTTGTTCCTAAAATTCGCAATGTGTTTGCCAATTGAATTATTGATGGAACGCTTGACCGTTTTAGACGTGGAGCTATTTTATCCAAAACCATTAAAAAAGATTCCTTGTTGAGCCGATAATAGCTGATAAAATTATACAGAAGAAAGTTTTGTGAAATACAGTTCAATGTGTGTAAGAGTTATACAAACTTACACTTCATTTGGGTATGAAAGAGGATCCGAAGCATCCCCCAATGCATTTCGGCGTACCTTTTCAATAACGATTTGTCGTCTCCTGGCTTCAGTAACAGCAACAATTGAAATACCCGGCATTTTTCATACACAATTTTATTTTTTTTTTTAGATTACAATTGCAATTTTTGTATGATCGCCTTTTTCTTCTTTTGTTTTGGTTTTGGTTTTTATTCACCAATTATGTTTTTTTTCTCTTTTTGTCATACACTTTGTTGCCATACTTTATTTGCAATTTTATAATTTTTAGTAATGAACAAAATCGTTCGGAATTTGAAGAACCGAAAACAAAATCGATCGGAATTGCAAATACGGAATCAAAACCATTCCGATCGGAATTTGTGACATGCCTGTATAAATTCGAATGTCCATATATATTTCATTTTCATACGAATCCAATGTTCATGCAGTGCACTGTGCAGGTTTTAGGAGAGGTGGAAAGAGGGAAGATGCGAATGGCAAGGAAACGAGTTGCTGCTAGGTGACTATAAAATGGCCAGTGCCACACCTTCACCATTAGATCGTCTACAGCGATCGTCCCCAAGAAGCCCGCAGTTTCTCACACTACTTACGTTGTGTGTGTTAATTTTATACATAAGTAGCGGGACCTACAGTTTAAAGTCGACTCCGAACGACAGATTTTTTGAGAAACTTTTCATGGCAATTTTATTTACTCTCAGAGTTTTTGCCAGAAATCTACATAGAAGAAGTTGCCGAAGAAATATTTTTTTTATTTTTTTATTTTGGCCTGGAACTCGAGACCAGGCTTTTCTAATAATCCAGCACACTACCTACTAGACCACGGCGATGGAAAATTCAATCATTCTGGTTAATAATGGAAGATAATTTCATTCCAATGGCTGCCTCGAGTAGCCAGTAGCCTATACGATCGATCCGATTTTTAAGCACATTATCGATGGTGTGCAGCCATGTTGAATGGATTTTTGTTCACAAAATATGAAAAAACGTCTATAATTTAGTGATTCCCCTTTTTAGTTTTACTGAATAAAAAGAATTTAGGGAAAACACGAACGTTCTACTTCAAGAACGTTCATCAGACTGATTATTAGAGTTGGGTTCGTTAGCTCTTTTGAGTGTTCGCTCTTTCTAGTTCAGCTCCCTGTAGTGAACTAGGTCGTTCTTTTAGTTCAATAGTTCAGTAGTTCTTTCTCAATTTCAGTTATACTTAAACTAATGTAAACAATGCAAATTTATATCAGTAAAATAAAAACATATTCATAAATTGTTTTTTCATTTTACATAAAGCGTAGTATTTAACATTTTTTCATTTCTATTAATTCATTATGTGCCTAAAGCACTTTTGAACTAAAATTACTTAACTGACTAACAGATTATCTTGTGTGAATCAAACTATTTTATAATTTTTTTTAGCAATAAGGTGCTATTCCAATGCATAAAATCTGAATTACGTTCAAGAAATCCAAAAAAAAATTAATTTTAATACATCATAAAAATTACATGAGTATTTATAAAAGCATATAAATTTTTTTAATATTTAATAATAATTTCTTCGGATATTTCTTGTCTAAACCATCCTTTTAATTAAATTGAAAAAAGTATATTATTTTTATTTGCTTATTTTTGTATTTTTTGCTTTTTTAAGAAAAATGTCTCCATAAGTTCTCTTATTAGTACGTGGCAACACCGCCGAATACCATGAAAACAATAAAAACTGAAAAGAACGAATAAGAACGAAATGAACGAATAGGAAACGAGAACAAGAGAGCCATGAACTACGGAGCTAAAAGAACACATTTTTCAGCTGGTTCTCTTAGTTCAGTTGTATGAATAGTTCAATTGAATTAGTTCGTTCGTGAACTACACAACTCTAGTTCGTTCGTGAACTACAGAACTCTATTGAATAGTTCATTTGAGTTAGTTCGTTCGTGAACTACACATGAGAACGATAAACAAAATAAAAGCACTAATGAGAATGAAATGAACTAATACAAGAGAGTCGTGAACTACGGATCTAAAAGAGCTCATTATTATGACCGGCTCTTTTAGTTCAGTTGTATGAATAGTTCAATTGAACTAGTTCGTTCGTGAACTACACAACTCTACTGATTATGTAGGCCTATAACAAGGCAAGACAAAGCAGACGGCGAGTAGTAAGAATTCTGTCTATCTAGTGTGAAGTCGCGTTGTGTGTGAAGAAAGCAATCGTGGTTTGAAGATCAGTGTTGTAAGCAAAGACGTATAGCGAGCAAACAAATTGTTGATGTTTCGTCAAGTTAGGAACAGTGTCACACATAAGCAGAGCGTACAATAAAGAATTTAATTGAAACTAAAATCCAATTTATTTTAAATTTGGTTTGCAATCAACGAACTCATATTTTAAACGTTTTTAATAAAGTAAAAACATCAAAATATAAATAAAAATTCTTCGATATGAATAAAGTTTTAATAAAATAATTAGTTGAATTTACTATTTTCTTTATTAAATTTGACTAAATTTCTTCACATTTACATTCCAATAGATAAAGATAGTCTTGGTCAGATTTTTTGCACCGTTCTGCACGTATCTGAAACCGTCCATCTACTGTTGACATGGTCTTCGATTGCATTGTCAAGTATAAGCTTGCAGGTACTCAAAGGGATCCCCAACGAAGAGAATTCATCGGAGATCTCGATGGTGGTGGCTAGTTCGTCCGCTCTGCAGTTACTGGGAGTATTCTTATGTCCCGATATCCATGTTAAACATCATATTGATTCGTCACATCGTTGAGACATCTGCGACAGTCACATACCGTCTTCGACTTCATTACATTTGAATCCAATGCTTTGATATCCGCTTGGTTTTCGGAAACTATGGTGATTTTTCGTGTGAGAATATTTTTTTCCACAATAATTTTTACCGCAGCCTGAATTGCCGACACTTCCGCTTGAAAGACGCTACAGTGATTCGATATCCTTATGGACCGCGATATTCCAAATAATTCGAAGCCTTGCATTTGGACAAGACTTCCCTCTTGGTTAGGGGTGGGAGACTATCTAAACTCCACTTTTTACAATGGTTGAGAGTGCAACGTCGCTCTCCCCGCGATTTAGGTTTAAACCACAGCCACCACGTTGCTCCCACTAGAGGGCCTCAGCATTGTCGGGCAGAGATAATTTTCTGGGGCTCCCGACACCCGTGGTATCAGAATTAAGCCTCCGGTCGAGTTTCGCAGTCCAGTCTGCTACCAGTTGAACTCCAAATAGTTCGGGACTAATGACCCTTTGAACAACAACGTCCCAGCTTTAGAGGAAAACTATTTAACTGCGACAAAACCACTGGATAAAGGGCAAAAAACACGGCAGGATTAGGAAGCCTCTAACAATTGAAGTGAAGGAGAAAACCTCCACTAACGTCCTGTTCTTCTCCTACTAAAAACTTCATTGGCCAAAACGCCCAACCTCTCCATCGTTCGAACGTCATCTAAGGCCCTACTGAAATCCCACTCCCCCCGAGTATAGGTAATACCCATACTATTTAAATCTCTAATGTCATTATAGTCTGAGCATGTTGTCAGTACATGCTTCCAGTCATCTGTCCCATCAAAAAATTAAAAATTTTGTAGTTACTTAAGCAAAACTGCTCTTTTAGACCTTCTGTACATGTTGTTATATCCCAAGCTGAACCGAAGTTATAGCAAAAAATGTTTGCGGCAATTAGATCATAGGACTTATGTCTTGAAAACTTAAATCGCATTTTGCCAAGTTCAAGTTTTTTTGAGTTATGAATATGTTGCAATAAAGGAGCGATATGTTATCGTTCTCTTATTCGTATCTATTATTTTAAATACGTTAAGACAAACGATAATCAAAATATAACAATTTTAAATTGTACAAATTACAATTATTTTTTTACAAAAATACACATACATATGAATGAATTATATTTTTTTTTTTTTTTGTTTTATATGTACTCGTACATTTGTTGTGACTCACTCATTCATCTAATGAATCCATATGCTTTTAGAAACTAAATGTTATTGTTATTCCTGCAAAAATATAACAAAACAAAAAAAAAAAATAATAGTTACAACAACAAAATAAGGACACAACAATGCATAACGAGTGATTTATCTGACATTTCGCTTTATACACGATTATACGATAATGTATAGAACGTTAAACATTCAGCAATATTAACAACCGTAGTATGTACTCGACTTCAATGGGGTTAATCATCAAACCTTGTGTGTGTACATTATTAATGTTTCATTGGCTTTCAATGGAATGGTCCACAAATTGAAAAGCTTATTTTCTTTGTATTGTTTACTTTACCAATAATACGATTCAGACATTTACAATTGTATTCATACGCATTGCACATTTTATTTACAAATTACTTAATTAACGTCAGCACACTCAGCTAGTGCCAGCCAACACCAGTCTATGCCAAGCGATTTCTATTCCCGATGTATTTCTTCTAAAATGTGTACGTCAATCTCACACTGCATGTAGTCCATTGTTTTTTTTGCTATTTTCCCAACAATAAAATCAACTAGAACAACAATAACAAAATATAATAAATCCAAAAAGGCATAATTTCGCAATAAACCAAATGAAACCAAACTAAGTGAAGTACAATATTCCCTCGATTTACGTCATCGATAATGTTCCGGAAAAAATCGAATTTTAAAGAATTCATACTATCAGATGATGCATTTATTTGTATACATTTTAGAAAAGAAATAATATAAAGTAATAAAATTTTTATTCTAAGTATTGAATTTGTTTAAAGAGGGAATTCCTCTTATTTTGTTTATAGACAACGTAATCGAATGACAACGCAAATCGAAATTGAAGGGAACGACGTTAATCGAAACAACGTAAATCGAGGGAACCCTGTGTGTAGTATGAGCATGTTGTACACTGTATTCATTATTTTCGTAAATATTTTCTTATTATTATTTGTTACGGTAGCTCTTATTCTTTTTTTGCTTCGATTTTTTTTTATAATTTTTTTTTTTTTGGTATAAAAACGTTATAAAAATAACGATTCGTCAATTGCAATGAACTGAACTAAGTTTTGGGAAAAAATATTTTCTTTCTATTGTTCGCCGCCACATAATATCGTTTAAAGAATTTTCTTAACACATTGAGTGGCGCATTAATTTTCAGAAAACTGACCAACAAACGACAATTTGATTTTTTTTGTTCACATTAGTGAGTACGAGATAACTCGTAGATTGCGTTGCCTTCTAGGGTGCCTCTCGTAGTTGGCAAAGAACGTGTTTATTCAATTCAATTTGAGGTCGGGCGTAATGTGTTATTGGCATTAAAAAAGTTATAAGAAATCACTCAAATTTAGCTGAAATATATCACAGTTGTTAGGACATGTTCATACTGAAAAAGAAGTCGGCATTCAAAAACTCAAAGCAGAACGACCTGGTAAAAGATTGCAGGTATTGGATCTACGTATGGAACTATTGTATGTGAAAATTCTGGGCTTTTTGAAATAGTAAACGATAATTTAAGAAAAATACCTGACACTTACCGAGATCATGAATCGTGATTTTTTTAACATGTCTAGAGATAAAACTAACGGAGTAAGAAAAAGCACAAAATGAATGAAGCTTCAAATCGTCAAATATTTAAGAAAAAAAATCATCAAAATCGTCAAAGACGTTCATTGAAATCGTAAAAAAAAATCGTCAGAAAATATAAATAAATTGAAAGGTTTTAACCCAGATATGCCCAATGACCTATATATAGTACACCAGTGCATTTTTGTTTACATGATACGTCACGTTTATCAAAGTACCGTTTTTTTTTTTTTTGCTGACATACTCAGTACTCATCAGTACCTCGTGGGAGATTATGTGATCGCATTATTTAGTTATTGAATTACTGAATATTATAAAAATAAATTTTAAAATTTACCGTGACCATGTAATGGGCATATCTGAGTTAAAAATAAAACCATATAAAATCAATGTTAAGCAACGATAATATTGCATGTGTGGTGTATTGACACATTTTTCAGTGCATTGGTTTCTTAAGACGGTGCAATAAATACTTCACTTCATCTCATCTACTTACTATTTACACCATTTATAACCCATTCGGGTATGGGTACTATTTTGAGGCTACTCGACAGTTTACAGCAGAGGCCGTAGTAGATCGTTTTTCACGATAGTGTGTTCAAATCCATTGATTCATAAGAGCATCGTTGCAATGTGGCTTGTGTTTCACTGTTCTATCGCTACTACAACGATATCGCTACTACTATTGCTCGAGAGAAATAAGGGGAGTTGTTAATGAAATCATGTATCCCTATGTAACACTCGTCTTTCTTGGTCAGCACAGTCGATTGGCCAATGTATCGCACTCTGCATTACAAACAAAGTTCATTTGTTAGACAGACTATTCGTTTGTGGAACTCCCTTCCTGCAGAGATCTTTCCTGTTGCTTATGGTATAAAAATATTGAAACCTAGTGCCAATAAACACTCCTCCCTCTTTCCTCCCTTTATAAACACAATGCCCTCCCCTGGTCGCATGAAAAAATTAATGGCGCTTGCCTTTGTTCTTCCGAAGTTAATATTATAGAATCGAATTTTTAAAATTGTCTGCAACGGCATATGTCAATTTATGCTCAACTACGATGTTATTTAAGAGTTGAAATTTTTTGGCTTTTAAGGGATTATGTTATAAAGGTATACAGAAAAATCATCACAGGTATTCGGAAATATATAACTTAAAAAGATAATACTTCACTCCTTGTTTTTACTACCCTAGCCTTGCAATAGTAACAATTGGAATGTAAATATAAAGCTTAAAATGGCTTTTAATGTACTAAAGTAAAGAAAATGATGTAAATTTTTAATTGCTAAAAATCGTCAAAATGACAATAAATCGTCAATTCTGGCAGCTATGCGTGCAATATGTTGTACAATGCAGTTGAATAAACAAGTTGGTCGTTTTATTCAGAGGTCCTGATTTTCTACATATAATTTTTTTTTTTAACATCCTCCACATTTTTTTCACAGGATTTTTGAACTTTATCCAGTTTTTTCATCTTTTCATCGTATCTTACTTCAATTGCTTTTAAAAGTTCCTTAATTTCTCTATCATTTTCCTTCAATGCTGATCCAAATTCATGTTTATATTCAACCAAGCGTTGTTTGTTTTTTGCACAGCTTCTTGAATATCTCTCACCACCATATCAATATTTTGTATGTAATCATCGCACATAAAGCGTATAAAATTATTTTGCTCCAAAATTTTTAGTGAATACTGATCTATTCCTGAACATTTACTGGAACTCCCGATTCTCCACGAAATGATGTCCTACACCTACTGCACTGATCAGCCATCGCTGGTTTAGCACAACTTTTCTTTTAATAAATTCAATGTCCCACTTACTTCATTCACTTTTTATATGGTTTTTAATAGTCCTGTCTATTTTATTTATTTTGATTGTTTATTCAAACAATTCAATTTTAAAGCCAATTTTTTAACTTGACTTAATTCCAATTTTTTATTAAACTTAATTTTTCTTAAGGCATCAACATTCAAAATGAGTTCGGAAGTTTCCGCATTAATCGTCTTCTACACAGGTTGAAGTTTAGGTTAGATTAGAGAACTTGTACTTGTCTCCTTTGACAGTAGAGTACCCGGAGGTGAAGTTGAACTTTTGTACAAACGTCCTTATGATAAGAGCGGATTGGAGAAAGGAGAGGAAGTAGAAAGGGAAGAATAAGGGAGCGGAGAAATTACACAGATTAACAAACACACAAGAGAGAGCACGGCTACACTAAAGAAGCTCAAGCTAGTAATGAATCTATAGAGAGTCTTGTTGTCGACTCTCGAGACGGAATACGAACCATCCCAGAAGCCCTCGCCAAGATTCTTCAACCGTAATCTACTAAGGGCTAGACAGTTACAGAGAAGGTGCTCGATCCTCCTCCTCATCGCAACATACCCTGTAATAGTTCGGCTGGGATCTGTTCCAGATCTTTGTCAGCGACCAAGTCTCGTAGTGCATAAATCCAATAACAAACTTTAAACTGGCCTTATTCCAGTCCAGTAGCCAACCTGTTCTTACGCTGTCTATAGCAGGCCATAGAGACCTAGAAATGTAACAACCCGATCCAACGTCTCAACTCTTACCCTCGTTATACACGTCCATCAGATATTCGTGTAATATATCACCAGCATGCTGAAGCAGAGCCGGAAAGATACTGTCTGGACCAGGTGATTTAAAAGGCTCAAAACAACTTATAGCCCATTTGACCCTATCGCTGGTTGTAATCTCCTCCAACTTGAGCATCATTACAGAAGGGATCTGCTACACCCAATGGATAACTATCCGGGTCCATATAATTGGGAAAATAAGTGTTCATTAGAACCTTTAGGGTTTCTTTTCCTTGTCCGACTTTTGAGCCTTATTAAAGAGTCTTGTAGTACAACAGCGGGTTCTTTGGAGTTCCTCATTCTACCAGGCTGGCTAGAACCTCGTACCCGGGTAAGTAAGAGGACAGGCATATCTATAACAAGACAACAAAATCTTCATCAAAGATCCCACTCGAACATTGATGCAAGGACTGGAATGACCTCTAAGGATTCTGAGTTCCTCCTCTACAGATTTCTCAAATTTGATCCCTTTGGTTATTCTTGGATTCTTAAAAGCCTTATGAAAGCCACTAGGCAGATTAATGCTGAAGGATATCAGTTGATCAGAGAAAGAACACTCATCTGAAACCCTCTAGTCCTTGATCATAGACCTACTTATCCATGTTAGAGAGCGTGATGTCAATTACAGCTTCCCTAACACGATTTCTAAAAGTCGGCGTAGTAGCAACGTTACAAATGTTAAGCCTACTAAGTATAATAAAATTCAGAATCGACTCACCTCTAGTATTTACGTCAGCACTGCCCCATTGGGTACATTGGCATCACGACATCTTTTCCTCTTCGCATGCTCCACCAGTAGTCCACTTAAGTCATCAGGATGAGATACAATATCATAGGGTATGTATACTAGATGACAGCATCAGCATTGTTACGTCATTTGTACAAAAGGAAGGAGTGATTAACAAATCCAACTTACTTCCAGCTAAAATATACGTTCTTACTTTCTGACTTCTTTTTGGAACAAGTAACCTATAATCAGGATCGCTCAAACCCAGAATCCTATCCTTAAGGATCCAAAGTTCCTGGATAAGGGTGGTTAGCACGTTGTGTAAAGGGACTTCGCCGTAATGCATGCTTACTCTGTTGGTGGAAAGGGCAAAGGTAGCAGGCCCGGTATTAATTAACTACACAATTTTCTATTTACGTATGCTTCCTCTGTTGGTGGAAAGGGCAAAGGTAGCCAGCCCGGGATTAATTAACTACAGAATTTTTTATTTAAAAATGTGATTACATTACATAATTAGTCATTACAACTCTTCAGTCAGGATAACAACCTAGTTGTACTTACGTTGTGTGCGTTAATTTTATACATGAGTGGCGGGACCTAAATTTTTTTGAAGTCGACTCCGAACGACAGATTTTTGAGAAGCTTTTCATGGCAATTTCATTTACTCTCTGAGTTTTTGTCAGAAATCTACTTAAAGGAAGTCGCCAAAAAAATATTTTCATATTTTTCGTTTTTGGCGTCTAACCTGGGGTTTGAACTCGGGCCAACGGACTACACACTGGACTATGGCCACTTCGAATGTGATTATTTCATGTAATTTATTTATTTGAAAAATCTTTTTTTGTTAGAAACCAAATGTAATCAAAATTTTTTGCATCTCAAAAAAAAAGAGAAAAACTTGGGAAATGAAAATTGCAACGCTGGAAAAATATGCGTCCACACTCTGTAGACTAATGGAAGATTAATGTCAAGATTAATTATGATTGTTGACTTGTGCAGCTGACATCGTTCTTCTTCAGCACAATGAAATGCTTCATATTTATCACTAAACCTCCCAGAGCGGTCAAATTACCCCTTTTGAGACTTTAATCAAAATTGTTAAATTCCAGGTTTTTATTTTTCTTGAACAGTAAGTTCAACAACACGACTTTTTCTATAATATAATTTTTTAATATATATATCTTTTCGTCTTTTGACCGCTAGAATATACATAAATTTTTATGAAGTTATCTTCACTCTCTCTCTCTCTCTCACACACAAAAACAGTAGTTCTTCAAGAAAATGTCATCCGATTGTGGTCTAGAAAAATGCCATGTGCGTAGAGTTTGTTTTATGCTGGATATAGAGCGACTGCTGGTAACTTACGAGGTGAGACAAAATATCGATAATGAAGAAGAGAATATTGTGAACACACAGTCCCGTGGATGAATCTGAAGAAAACGACCAGAATATTGCAATTTCAGTTGATGAAACTGTTTGGAAAAAATTCTGCGAGACCCGATTCATACAATTTTCAGAGAATTGTCAGGGCCAACGGGATCTATGAGACGTAAATTATGAAGGGCAAAGTAAGGAGTACATTTTCGTTCTTACTTGAATTATAAATCATATAAAATTGTGCACAGAATTAGAAGCACGTCGAGTGATATGATCCATATCCTAAACTTGAACGTTCAATATTTGCGGAATAAGAAATGGGGTCCTGCATTTTTTTCACGAATAGTGAACAGAAATTGTTTCACAGAAATTATTCGATTTTTCGTTTTAATAGAAGAAGCGAGCGGAGCCTGCAGGCTGACAAATTTGCTCTCATCTCCAAGGTATAGAATGCATTTATAGAAAATAGTCAAAACTATTAGAAACCAGATGCAAATATTACTATTGATGAACAGGTATTTGCGACAAAATCGAGATGCCGATTTACACAATATAAATCCAATTTCCGTATTTGGGGAAAGATGACAAAAGGCAATCAGCAATACCGCTTAGTTAATAATAAGTTTGCACAAGGACATGTATATATCTAAATTACTGAAGTAGCATATCTTCCAGTTTCAAAGCTTCGTTCTACAAATATACTCCTAAGGCCCGAAAAATAAATGTTATTTGATTATTATTCGATAATTATTTTGTGCTTATTTTTTATGCTAAATTCTGTAGTAATTACAATCAACTGGGAAACATTACAAAAGCGGTTATTTGACCGCCATCGGTAGAAATAGGTATGTATAATATGTCGGTAGGTTTAGTGTTAATAACTTTATTGTTTTATTTTTTGTATTTATATTGAGAAAGTACGCAACCTCTAATGAGTAAATTACTACTTGACAACGGCGCGATTAGAAAATATGTCGCCTATGGCCTATACCCGCGAATGTGTATAAAGCGTTAAAGTAACCTCAACTATTTTTGGTGAAAATAAACGGGTTAGTGCTGTCAATAAAATAAAATGCATGAAATAGAGAGTTTAAAGCTTTGGTACAAAATGCAGAAAATGTAAATAAGAATTTTTTAAAAACAAAGAAAATAGTTAAAATTTTAGCATTTTAGGTTAAAATTAACAAAAGTAAATGGTACCCAAAAATAGATTATGGGAGACTTTACTTTACGGCTAAATATACGAATTTGGCAAAAAGTATATTGCCGAATACTGCACAAGAAAAAGCAAAGGCAAGCTACTTTGGGAGCTGCTTACTACCAAATTTAATGCTTCTAGGCCCCCAATAAAGGATGCCAAACTATGATGCTGGCATAGCATGGTATTCCACAGTAACTTTAAAGGTCTCAAGAACATTATAACTTTTGGATCAGCTATGCAAATAAAGAAAAGGGGAAGATTGTAGTGATATTATTTTGCAATTATGTACATCACAAATTAATACATCTTGTAACGATTTGTTTATTTCTGCCTGTACACCATTTGATAATGAAGAAGTTCATAGCGAAAACATTTGTAATAAAACAAAGAATTTAAAAATTGAAATTAGGGCAGAAAATATAAATTCATTCAAAACTACAATACCTTTTTAATTAGCAAAAATTAGTTTTTCGTTCTCTGAATTGCTTACGACTTTACAAAACATGTGTTTTTGTTTACAAAAGTGTTCAGTATTGGAAAACATTTCACAACACTGGAAAAATAATATCGATTCGTTAACTATCAACTAACAGAATTAGAAATAAGCCCACTTTCGAAATTTCTATCAACTCGAAAGCCATTTCGATCACAACTGCCAGAATTAGGCCCCTGATCAAAGAGCAAAAGAAATTTTTGTTTAATTCAGTTTAGTCCCCCAGGGGCCAAAACATGTTCGGCTTTTTACACACATAGAACACGAACATCAAAAATATTCGTTAAAATGGGCGTAAAAATGCATTCAGTCGCTTATCAGCTTTCAATGAAGTAGGTTCTCGTCGCTTCTTTTTAAAATTTTTTTGTATTTCAATTATACATTTTTTGCTTTCAGGCACCTGTAGTGATGACTTTTGCTATAAATCCATAAAAACTTATAAAAATGGCATCAAAAAGTTCAATATTTGTTCGAACACTGCTTGAAACAATAATTATTAACGATTTTCCTTTGGGTTATACACATGCTTCTCCCAAATGCACACACATTTTTATCATGTTCCCTTTGTGCCGACGTCTGGTAATGTTAATGCCGACACAAAATATGTATTTCGTATTTTTTATTTATGTGTTGACTTATTAGACGTAAAGCCAGGGTTCGAGCGCCAGTTCAGACATCAAAACAAAATACAAAAAGCATTTCTTCGGCGATTGCCTCTCAGCAGATTTCTTACAAAAATTCTGAGAGTGAATAAAATTACTATCAAAAGTTTCTGAAGTCGTTCGGAGTCGACTTTACGCCACTCGTGTATAAAAGTTAACACACACTACGTAAGTGGCTTGAGAAGCTAGGTCCATAATCCTGACTGAAGGGTTGTAATGGCCAATTATGTATTTATATGAGTAACAAATGATCCGTGTTGTGCAACAGACCAGAATAGTCTGTGGTGGTAATCGAACCTATGACTCTCACGCTAATAGTTTAGCACTTTATGCTATGAAACTCATATAAAAATATATTAAAAAGAGTACTTCTTATTAGAATTGCATACATACATAATGGGTCATTACAACCCTTCAGTCAGGATTATGGTTAGGTAAAAATTTATTCGTTTTAATCGAACACCACTGTATACATAAAAAATAGCACAAATTTATTTTGTCAAGAGAATCGAAGCGCCATAGCAAAACGAAAAGGCGTTGATAAATGAATACAACCAAAAACCCTTAAGCTTGACTTGACTATGAAAGAAAAGCAAAAGAAAAACGCAGAATAGAGGGGGATAGCAGAGAATGCTTTTGTGGGTATGTACATACATACATACGTATGTGTAAGCAGCATAGCAGCATAAGTAAGTTGAATTTTAAATGTCAACCTCAAGGGAATCATTCATTGATAATTAAATTATGTTCACAAGTTTTTAAACAATACCAACAACAAAGACATAATGAAATGGTAGCAAAAGGCAAACAACACCAACAACAAACAATGATTATAATGTGTTAAATTGGAATGGAAATAGGAAAAAAGCTGGCATATGTAAATAAATAAACACTGAAGGATGAAAGATGAATACACGTTTGTCTGTCCGTCCTGTGTGTGTGATGTGTTATTGCCTGTGTGCCTGCCAGGCAACTGACAAATTTAAATAATTTTGTTATTTAACACCTAATAAAATTTGTATTTGTACGTAAAATATTTATAGGACGAAAATGGTAAGACAACAACTTCATTGATGAACAACTTCATTGAATAATAATCATAATAAGACAGATGATAATGCTGCTGTTGATTGTGGTTGGACTGTTGGCGACTTACATGTGCATATACATCCATCCATATATACATCCAACTCTTTTTTTACACGGTAGATACGTTCCTCAGAAATCCGTGTAAGAAAAGAGGCGTTTTCAATAGTAAAATGGGAGATACGTTCCATGTCATCTAAAAACCGTATAAGATGAAATAAAGAACTATATTTACTCAGAAATTTCAGAAATGCATACAAATTGGATGTTCATGTGGCATTTTAGCAAATGCAAAGCAAAAAACAAAAGAAATTTGTTAATCCAGAATTAATAACAGAAAAATTTGAATAGAAATAAAGAAAAAATATTTACATAGCTACATAATTATTCGTTGCTACTTGATAACAAGCGCAATTGTTTGCAACGAACTGGACTAAAGTCGGTATCATCTCTGGAGATATCCATCAAATTATCCAATGGTGAATTTCTTCCGGTAATAGAGTTTTGAACTGTCGGACACTGATTTTGAAACTGTACTAGATTAAAAATTTTTTAGAAAAAAATTTTTTTTCAGCCGTGTAACTTCAAATCCGTGTAAAAAGAGTTGGGTGTATAGGAATGTTATTGCACTAAATACAAGACAAACATTTGTTCAAGCGTGGCTTGAAATTATTGAACATCTTATCGTAAAGCAACTTCTGCTTTCAAGAAACGCTTTTGCTAAAACTGCCAATAATTCTAAATTTATTTTTCTTTTTCAATTTTAAATTCATTAATTAATTTTCATTGCCTCAATAGTGTATTTTCTTTCCGAATTTTTGAATACAACTCACTTGAACAGAAGAACGTATTTTTTTCGACTTTTAATTGTTTAAGGAATTATAATTTTCTCATAACATACTGACATAATTGGCCATTGCAACCCTTAAGTCAGGTTTACGGTCTAGCTTCTTAGGTTTTGCTTTTTACCAAAACAATCATCCAAGCACATTTCGGATGTGGCAAAGCTTTGGTTGATCTATAATTGCCTCAAACTTATAGCAACCCCTGCACAGAGCCCAGATCTCAACGTAATTAAACTTCTTTGCCAAGCTCAGTCCTATTCCCAAGTTGATGGAGAAGCTAGTAACGGATTATCTCTTTTTTAATACGAGATCTTTAATATCTCCTTTCCAGCATGGTTTTTTGAAGGGAGGTCGACTGTCACTAATCTTCTTGAATTTACTACACATGTTTCCAGGGGCTTTCTTGTCGGTGCTCGGACTGACGTAATTTATACTGATTTCAGTAAAGCTTTTGATAGGGTTGATCATAGAATTTTGCTTCTTAAACTTTCACTAATCGGTATTCCTGATACTATTCGTCATTGGCTAGACTCCTACCTCTCCCAGAGGGTATTGTTTAGGAATTCATTGTCTAAGACTGTATATGTTACTTCTGGTGTTCCGCAGGTTAGCCATTTGGGTCCTTTACTGTTTTTATTATTTCTGAATGATCTTTCTTCTGCTCTTTCTGATTGTAATATTCTGATGTATGCTGACGATGTTAAATCATATATATTATTTCTAAAGCACTTTTTTCTGTCGGTTGCAAATATCTCCCATACCACCGCATCAAATTTAATGAATGATATCTCACTTTAAAGCTCATAGAAATTGAAAAATTAATATTTTCATTGATAAAATCTATATTTTATGTAGAACTACATGATAATACTGTTGTCATTATGATATAATGATATGTTTTTGTTCAAATGCAGGGTCACTTCATAGTAATGCAGTTCTTCATAATATAGTATGTATTTAAATTCATTCTGGCAATACCGCTATTTACTATAATGCCGTTTATTACTAAGTCAGTTTTATGTAATATGCATATTAAGTTGTAAAAAGCTGTTTTGGCAATACTTTGATCAAGTGCGATAAACAGGGTCGCTTAATTGTAATGCTATTCCACATAGTAATATATAAAGTCGTAAAAGCTATTTTGGTAATGTTTGTTTTATGAAGTGTAGTAATACGGGTTAATAAATGGTACCCGGCTAATCGTAACACACTTGGGAGAGCACATCATATCAGCAAAAATTATTCATACCGATAAAACTGTACTCACACCCCGAATCAGCCTTATAGCTTTTGATCCAACTGTGCCTTTCCGAATGACACAAAAACAATTCCCTGTGAAAGTTACTTCTGTAATGACGATAAACAAAGCATAAGGTCAAACCCTTCAAAAGGTAGGATTATATTTACCAGAACCGGTCTTTTCACATGGGCAGTTATACGTGGCTTTTTTTCGTGCGCGTACGTTTAAAGATATATTTGTTTTTATTAAGGATTCGTACGAGAAAAAGTTAACGATGATCATGTCATTACCTCTTACATTGTATTCAAAGAGGGAATTATAAAAGCATTTAAACATATGTATGTATGAATGTAAATATGTATGATATATTATGATTTCTAATATTTCTATACTTTTAATAAAAAGTTTTATTAATTACTTTCATTTTAAGTTACAAAAATGACAACTAACGGTGCGAAATATTCGCACGGGTCATTTAGTTATCCTATATAGGATAGATTGTAAAAAAAAGTTTGTTGTGAGAAAAAAAATATATAAATTACGGATGATCTGGATTGTGCAATGGATTGGAAAACCTCTTGTTTTTCATTAACATTTCTTTTGCTTTTTGGTTTTTTTAAAGTTAATATAGCACGCAAATAAGCTGTAGGCATTTTAAATTTCTTATTTGTTTATGTTCTGTTATGATAAAATATATCTGCGGTATTACTGATGGCGATAACTGGTGTTATTATAAAATATGCAACAACAAATCGATGCCATTTTGTTGAAAATTCTTCGATTCGAAAAGATGTATTCTCAAAAGTGATTTTGACTTACCGACTACAAACATGCATTTGCATTAAAATTCTTGCCCTGACTATAACTAAACAAAGATCTATCGCTGCCATAGAAAAAGATACCATTGTGGACACAAGTTCAAAGTAAGTTATCAAATTAATTGTATTTAGTTGTTGTTATAAAAGTCATATAATAGTTTCGGAAAAAAATATTCACACAAAGTCAATATTTAAGGCTAAAAAGGCAAAACCAGTCATTTTGACTGGCGCGGTAAGTCTAGTGTTAACAATGACATTTTATGTATGAAATCTAGCTGAAGAAGAGAATAAGAATATGCAATAAAATGAAAAAACACTTATGTCGACTTAAGCCATTATTATTTATTGCCACAGATTCTATGTTCTATTCATTGTTTGAATGCAACTTCGAAAAATGCAAAACGCCAGCATATCGCTTCGTTTTCAGAACATACTCTAATGCGTTTTTCAAAACGTGAGCGATTTGAAAACGCTGCGTTTTCCAGAACATGGGCATATGAAAATAATGATGCCATTAGATGAGCCTGTAAAACATTTAATGAATCCTACCATTTTGTTTAATGAGTTCATGTTTGAAAGTGTTTAATGTAGGGTGTGTAAAGAAAATACCTATAAAAGCCAACTTTTGATTAATCAACTTAGTAACTATCGCTGCAACTCTGTTAGTAGTCCTTAGGAAACAATATTAATATTGTGGACGGTTAGTATTCCAGTTGCCGTGGTCTAGTAGGTATTGTGCTGGCTTATTAGACTTAAAGCCAGGGTTGGAGTCCCCGGCCAGACATCAAAATAAAAATACAAAAAGGATTTTTTCGGCGATTTCTTCTCAGCAGATTTCTGGTAAAAACTCAGAGAGTAAAAATAAAATTGCCATGAAAAGTTTCTCAAAAATCTGTCGTTCGGAGTCGACTTTAAACTGTAGGTCCCGCCAGTTATGTATAAAATTAACACACACAACATAAGTAGTGAGAGAAACTAGCTTAATAATCCTGACTGAAGGGTTGTAATGTCCAATTATGTATGTATGTATGTAGTATTCCCCAATAGTAACCCAGTAGGAAATCAAACTAATTTTAAAGTAACTTCAAACTGGTTTTTTAATAAACACATCTAGTGGTTTAAGTGACTTTTTTCCTTGTCGCCGACTCATTATTTTAACATAGGCATGTCATAGGCGGTAGTCAGTTGGTCATCTTTGGATGACTTTTAAGTTAACTACAAATTGCTTATTTTTCAACGAACTTGTAGTTAAATAAAATAAAGTTAATTTAAATATTGGTTAATACTAAATTATTTAAAAACCACTTTTTTTTAATTCAATCTTAAACAGTTTTATTGATATTATATTATATACATATATTTATATTTAGAAATAATTGTTATAATACAGAATAAAATTGTATTTAATTAAAAATAAAATTCATTCCTTAAAACTTAAAATAAAGTTGTAATGAAAAGAAGTAAACTGAAAAATATAAGTATACATTCGACAGTTTGTACTGAATGAAAATTTTGTATAAAGTATTAAAATTATTAAATTTTTTCAAAACACAAACGTTATGAAAATGCCGTTTTTTTAATAACAGCTAAGGCGTTGCGTAATTTTTTATCTGGGTCATCACAGAGCGGCCGAATCGCATCCATCAATGCATCAAAAACTGTTTCATAGTCTACAAAAATGCACAAAAATTTGGAAAATGAAAAAATTAAAGAAGAATAAAACTCACATAAATTTGCTGATTTTCATCGATTATGATATCATTGAGCGATTTCAGCACCTCGGCGTTTATTGGAAAAATAGCCTTAATTGCCGCATTGTTTTATTCCTGTTGAACTACGCTTTCCGTCATTACTTTGCTGGCATTATAGTCTCTTTTTGAATTATCTCTTTGAGCTCCTTAATTTCGCCTTGAAATATAAATATTTATCAGGAAATCGTAATTTTTTGACAGACAAACAATAACTATAACTATCTTACCTGTTATTTCTGATAATTTCGCATTCATTGCAGAAAATTTTACATCAAATTACTTCAAAACTTTGTGTAAACATAAATTCATAATCATATCATATCATAAATTTTTTTTACGCTTATCTGTTAAAATAAAATATAAGTAATAAGGCATATTTTACAAGATACTTACCAGAAGTGCTTAGATAAATGCGCTTCATAATTGCTAGTACAAGTATAGATTTGGTATACCTATACACAGTTTGTCAAAAAAATCTTTGCACAGATCAAAAAAATTTTAAATTTGATCTTCATTCAGGAATTCCAACAACAAAATCTTTATATATTTTTTTATTTTTGCACACATTCTATAACTGTGCTTGGCTACGATCATACGGCACCAATAGTTTCCTAATAGTAACACACATTACAATAATAACAACAACAAAAGAAGTTTACTCAATATAAAAAGTGTCAAAAAAATCTTTGCATATTGAATGAAGATAATAAAAAAATTACAAAAATATGCCGTTATTTCCCATAAATGTTGCGCATTTTGGGTTTTTACAAATGAGATAGAATGTAAAAGGGGTAAATAACGTTTTAGTAATGAAGGGATCGTTTTTATGTAACAAGTGTCCTTATATTTGAATACAAACAATATCAGGAAAACGAGTTTCAAAAAATATTATACAATTGGGCTATTTCAACTACTACAGAGGCAAATCTGCCAAGGAAATCGTCGATATGTTCTCCCTAAACATCAGGACTGCATATAATTTTATATCCCGTGCCGAAAAAGAAGCAGGACTAGACTTAAAGGGATCTACAGACAGGCTAAAAAAGATGACGCAGCGAGTTGAGAGAAAAATTATTAGAACCGTGTATGATAGCCCGCAATCCAGTGCGAGATGATTAACTCTTCAAGTGCAAAAAGACTTTGGGTTACGTGTTTCCCAAGAAAGCATTAAAAATGTTCTTCCATTACACAAATATTCTTCAAGAATGACTATGAAAAAACTCCTGCTGCCAGCACAAAATGTCGAAAAGAGATTAAGATATGCCACCGAATACATTTTGCTTACTTCGGAGTACTGGGGCGAAGTTATTTTCTCAAATGAGACGAAAATAATGCTTTATTAGCATGACGGACCGCAAAAAATTTGGCGTAAGCCTCTGAAAGCCCTAGAAAATAAAAATCTTATTCCTACAGTAAAATTTAGAAAACTGTCTGTAATGGTATTCTGCTGTTTATCCAGCAAGGGAGTTGGTGTAATCAGGATTTTGGATGAAATAATGACTAAGGAAGTACATCTTGATATTTTAAAAAATAAATTGACCGCCAGCATTAAGAAATTTGGTTTTATTGACCCGGTTAATCCGAACAAATTTAATTACAAGTACTATCAAGATAATGATCCTTAAAATAAATCTTATTTATGTAACTCCAGGTTACTTTACAACTGCAAAAAAGTTATTGATACTCTTGCCCAAAGTCCTGATATTAATCCTATCGAAAATTTGTGGGTTCATCTAAAGAACAAGGTAGGGAAAAGATCGCCCACAAATAAAAACGATTTGGTAAAGTTCATCAAAGAAGAGTGAGAAAAAATACCATTAGAATATGAAATTCCGAAGCTTATTCAATCCATGAGAAGGCGTTGACAAGCGGTAATTGATGCTGGAGATGAACCCACAAAATATTAGCACTATAAATTTAAAAAAATGGCATAAGTCTTAATATTTTATCAAGTGTGCAAACATTTTTTTGACAGTAGTAAAATTGGATTGTTTTTGTTTTTTAATATTTTACATTAGAATATTGTCATTGTTATAAAAGTTTTTTATTTATTATTTTAACAAAACATATGTTTATTAAATACTGTTTGAAAAATTTAAAATTTTGATTATTTATATTAGAAATCAATTTTTCTAAGTTTTCTTAATTTTTCTCTATGTGCAAAGATTTTTTTGACAAACTGTACATTCTTTTATTTTGATTTTTAATGAACTATTTTGAACGTAACAATATCACTTTTATTAATTTTATTATAAATTTGCAATATTTAATTGGGTTTCCCCTTTTTTTTAATTGAGCACCACCTAAAATACCGTATTTGTGACTGTATCTGTGATTGACATTTGATTTCCTGAATTACTTCCTTTATCTTATTATTTTTTTTTTCATTTTCTTAATTTGGTTTTTTCATTCTTACTTTTGTTTCTATGCAATATGTTTGGTTGATATCTGCATGAGATTTGCAAAATACAGTCAAACTCGTTTATAACGAACTCGGTTATAACGAATTCTTAGTTACTACGTACATATTTTCAAGTACCACCATTTTAATAACAATTTTCA
Source organism: Sarcophaga peregrina (assembly GCA_014635995.1). Classification (NCBI taxonomy): domain Eukaryota; kingdom Metazoa; phylum Arthropoda; class Insecta; order Diptera; family Sarcophagidae; genus Sarcophaga; species Sarcophaga peregrina. The sequence goes on from CM025794.1 coordinate 4,693,517, forward strand.
TACAAAAAACTTCGTTTATTACAAACTCGTTTATAACCTATTCTCGGTTAAAAGGAACTACTTTAAATGGTCCCAGTAATTAAATTTCATACATTTTACCCTTTTTATAACGAACCCTCAGAAATAACTTTGAAGTGTGGCAATAGCCTTTACTTTTATTTGATATGACAGCATTAAATTATAACTCAGCGTCTGTAATCAGCTGATAGATAAAAAGAATCAAAACCATATTTTTGTTTTTAATAAAAAAAATAGTTTTTGTTTTTAATAAATAATTTGTATTTTATATTTTCTTCAATGACTTCACCCCGTTTATTACGAACTTTGCCTATAACGAACTATTTTTTCTGGTCCCACTGAGTTCGTTATAATCGGGTTTGACTGTAGTTAATTTATAATTTGCGTTTTTATCAACCGACTATTTTATTTACTACAGGGAAAATACCGACTTACATATGTGCTCGTATATATGTAAGTGTGTGTAAGGTTTTTTCATTAATCAATCTTGATCTTGGAAATAACCCAAACGGCAATATTGATCACAACAACAATGGGTTATCGTTTTAATCGTATAAACAATGCTTTTACGATTTTACGTCTTTCCTAATATAAACCACAATACCGATTATATTCTAAGAGAGTGTTACTTTGAAAAGAAAATATTTTCTTTCTTTTGGTTTTTCGAAATAAAAGGAATTGAAATCTTTTGTTTTGTGATCCATACGTCGTCATATTTGGCCAGGATTATATCTTTTTTCTTTCATTCTTTCTTAGTTGTGTTGTGTGCACTCACCGCACAGCACAGCACCGCACATTTTCAGAAATATGAGATCCTCAGAAGAGTATTTGTTGTTCTGTTCACACCGTATTGGGTGAATAAGTGTTTTTGAATGTATGTTTTGGGTCTCTGTATGTGTGTATGTATGTATGTACCTAAATTGGTTTTGATTGTTATCTCGTGCCTTATTTAAAGTATTTTAACACCCTTCGATTAAACATTCTATTGAACGAAACAACATATGAATGAACGTACGTATAAAATACATATGTATGTACATATATAAATATATATCTGTGTGTGTTTTTTTTTTTTTTTTCTTTATTATAAACACATAATTATTACTAATGATAATTATATTTTCCTTTTTCTTCTTTATTGAATACCATTTTGTGTTTATTTCTTTATAGTAAAATATGCAGAATAATAATGTCCAACATTTTAAGTGTTTTTAAGTGTTTTTCTTACCTTTTTACAATACAATAACAACCTTAAGTAACTTATGACCAATTAATGTACACTGCGGAGCAAATGTGAACACTAAAAGTATACCTATACTTACTATATTTACTATATAGTGTATTTATTTACTGTAGTTACTATAGTAACTACATAGTCCAAGTTATTCACTACGTTGAGTAGAACTGAAAAATACTTTTTTTTATTTTTCACGAAATATGTTTGAACCTATCTGAAAAATGCAAAGTTTTTTTAGATAGGCGAGAGATTAAACTTTGAATCGGCATACATAAACATTTTGTACATGTTATGAGTTTTGATGGAGTAAACTTGGAAAATATAAATAATTTTTCTCATTTTATCAAATTTGACCACATTAAATTGGAAAATTTAATTAAAAAATATGAAATAAATCAAGACATTCTTAAAGTGCGTTCTCTTGTCAACAGTTTGACACTTCGTTTGATGAAATTGAACGCAAATAGCGTCGTTATTATTTAAAAAGTAGAACAGCATACAGGCATGTCCTGAAAATCAATTTTTGTGAAAGTGAAGAAGAAGAAGTCGCCGTGGTCTAGTAGGTAATGTGTTGGCTTATTAGACGTAAAGCCAGGGTTCGAGTCTCAGGCCAGACAGCAAAATAAAATACAAAAAGTTTTTTCGGCGATTTCCTCTCAGGAGATTTCAGGTAAAAACTGAAAAGTTTCTCAAAAATCTGTCGTTCGTTGTAGACTTTAAACTGTAGGTCCCGCCACTTATGCATAAAATTAACACAGACAATATAAGTAGTGTGAGAAACTAGGGCAATAATCCTGACTGAAGGGTTGTAATGATCAATTATGTATGTATGTATGATTTGAAATCACAAGAAAGGTGTTCTGTACCTCGTTTCTGTAACTCTCGCATCGAGTAATTTCTCGCATGAAACAGTGAAATTGAATAAAAAACAACGTAAATTGAAACACGATTTCATATCTCACATGTAAGTGTTTCTGTAATTTCATTTTGTGAGAACTATCTGTCATTTAAGTTTTTTGACGTAACTTATTGGAAATTTGTGAGTCAAAGTGTTTCTGTAAGAAAATTTTGTGAAAAGTTTCTCACATGAACTGTCAAAACAACTCACATTTAAAAACGGTGCGAAAACAAATTTTTTTCAAAAAATATAATATGAATACAAAAAATAAAGAAAAGGTAAGATTTTATTTTTAATTTAATTTTAATTATTTTTAGAAAATTGAAAGAATTTCAAAGTACCAGAAGGAAAAACTGGTGGATTATATGAGCAAAAACTTGGAATTTGCAAGAGGGCAGTTCAGCGGGATCAGTTCCAACTTCAAGTACAAAGAACAATGGCAATTACTTACAGAGTCCCTTAATTCTTTAGGTGGATGTGCAAAAAGTGTTGAGCAGTGAAAAAAAGTAAGTTTTGGCTCTGTACATTATCTACAGACATATATGTATATTAAATCGCTTCAAATATGTAGAGTTGGATAGATTTGAAAAGTGGTGTAAAGAAAAGTGTTAATGCTAGAAGAAAATTTATAAATCAAACTGGGGGAGGTAGTTGGAGTGACGTACTCCGTGATCTCAATCCTCTAGAAGAGAAAATACTGGCAATTATAACGATTGATGCTGTCGACGGTGATACATCCACACCGGAAGCCGGTGTTGAATTTAAGGAACGTCCTGAGGTAAGTCTAATTCGTCATAAAACCTTAATTATTACATTAAACATTATATATATATTAAAAAACTTTTTTTAAGGATTTAACATCTGTGGATATTTTGGAAAGTGAAGAAACATTTTTATCGTCATCAATATTATCAACAGGTGCACTTTCCATGCCATCAACATCTACACCTGAGGTTTGTTAATCTATTTATGACAAATGAATAGTTAGAATTCTCAAATTTTATACAAACATCTTTAACATTCATAAATAGCTGTAATACTATAACAGCTGAAGTGCTTAAATTATGTATCTTGAGTATAATTATGAACATTTTGTACAAAAATCGGCGGCTAAGCAAATGGGATCATATGAATGTAATACTAAATCACATCCTATGTGAATATCATTGAACCTATTACAGCCCCTAATTTTGTAAAATAAGTTTCGATCTGACAGTGTTTTTATTTAGAATGTAAAAAGGATAGCAAAGCACACGGGTCATAGCTACTTTCGTATATAAAATTACTAATATGTAGAATTCCTTTTTATTAAATTAACCTCTTTCAGGATTTTATGTCAGTAGAATATTTGGAAAGTGAAGATACATTTATATCTCCCGGAAAACAAATGAAAACAACTCCCTCACTTTCAACCCCATCAACGTCTAAAGTTTGCGGAAACAAAAGCAATAAAACTTTTACTCCACCAAACAAGAGCAACAAAAATTCACTATCTTCAAACATACCAAAATATAATGAGGCATTAAATGAAGCAAAGGGGATGCATAAAGACTTGATTGCAAAATTAAATAATATAGAAAATCAAAACCAAACAATTTTAACTAAACTAGAGAAATTAGAAACTATTTTAGAAAATATATTTAAATGAAATCAATTTTAATAAAAATATTAATTTCTTAAATATTAATAAATAAATAAAAAAAAAAATAAATAAATGGTTTTTCTTTTATTGAAATATCAAACATTTAATCAAGAACATTTGGTTTCTATAGTACAGTCTATAGTCTAGTATAGTCTATGGTCTAGGTTATAGTCTAGTCTATAGTATAGTCTAGACTGTTGACTAGATTATAGATAAAATCTACTAAATTAATAAAATCAAACTAGATTTTAGTCTGTCGCGAATGCGAGAAGCTGCCCTTAATGGTTCTTCATATTCTTCTTCATTACTAGTATCACTGTGTTCCTCTATATTGACTAGGTAGTCTTCTGAAAGCAATCCATGTGCCAGTCTAAAGTTATGAAGCACTGCACAGGCATTAATGATCTTGGCAGCATTTTGTGGAGATGTATTTAACCCCCCTTGTAGGGATCTAAATACACTCTTTAACACTCCATTTAAACGCTCCACACAATTTCTTGCTTGTGCATGTACTGTGTTATAACGCCTTTCATTTTCAGTCGCCGATCTATATGGTGTTAAAAGCCACGGTCTTAAAGGGTATCCGGAATCCCCTGAAGAAATAACGTGTTTTGGAGTAAAATACAAACTGACATGACTTTGTACATACCTAATAGCCAAGAATGATTATTTTTGTCAGCTTCATATCTTTCTTGCAATAATACATTTATTCTGGAGACTTCCCAAATATAGGAATCGTGTGCAGCCCCCCCAAACCTTGCAAATCCACCAAGAATTTTCAAATCATAATCGCATATCTAAAAAATATATACATATTTATGTAAATGCACTAAATTGTCATTCAATGTAACAATAATATACTTACCAGCTGTACATTTTTTTAATGATAACCTTTTCTGTTTAAATAGCAGCTTTCTACTTCTGGCTTTGGCTTTTTAATACATACATGGGTACAGTCTATTGCGCCAATTACGCCGGGAAATCCTGTTTCTTCATAAAATCTGTAAAATTTTGGATATACCTGCTTAAAATTTCTGGAAAACAATTTCCCCACTTATGTACTTACTTTTGTTTTATAGACTCGTATTGGGAAGGTGTTGGAAACGTAATCCATTTAGGCATTAGTTTCTGTTTCAATATGCCGGCTACTTCATGTATACTGCGGCATACAACAGTTTTGCTTACTGAAGCCGTAAAATCCTGTCCAATGTCTCTATAAAAAGAGCCTGTCGCAAAAAAATGTAGTGCTGCACACATTCGGAGAGGTTGTGGAATAAATGTACATCTCTTTCCCTGGCTCATATGCGGACTAATTTCTAATAGTAAAGCATGAGCTGCTTCCTTGCTTAACCTATAGAGGTCTTTAAAACGTTGCTCCGGAATAGTAAATGGATCAGTTGTATCCCTTAATTTTTGGCGATAAATTCGCAACATATTTCTACGATCATGTTGCTCTGCCTCTATTAATAAATTAGTATACATTCCTGATCGCTATTTAATTATTTATTTTTTTAAAAAATTATAATTTTACTTTTTAATTTTTTTTAAAATATAAATTGATTTGTTTATTTTTATTTTCTTCTTTATATTTTTGACAGCTTGATTGGAAATTTCCAATAAAAACGTAATTAGTGCTGGCTCTTCTCACTTTAAAGGTGCGGTCACATCTAAAAAATATTTGCCACAAAACATAAAATATTTGTTTGCCATAATGTGACCACCAAACAGTGTTGCCAATTTTTTTTCAAAATTTCCCGTCAAATTTGGCTTTAAAAGTCGCCAAAAATCGCTAAATTAAGTTTTTAAACCGTCAAAAACCCGTCAAATAAATAGTTTAAACATTTTAAATTAACGTTAAATAAAATAAAATGTGAATAATTACACATATTTTTTATTGAATTTTCAATTATGTTTAATGATTTACACACAAAATTTGGTATTTTCAAAAATATAGTGTAAGTCTTCAGGATTTTCGTTTTGAATCTTTTGTGGGTACTGAGATGCCATAACTTTTTAAAAAGAAAATTCAATTTAAATGTACATTTTAAAATTATATTGTCATGTATACTTAATTCCGTTTTTACACGGTATATACGTTCCAGAAAAAACCGTGTAATATAAGACATGAAGTACATAGAAAAGAAGGGGATTGGTTCCATATCCTTCAAAAAATGTAACAACAAAATAATTCGTAGGAAAAAACTGATCCGAGAGTCTTTATAAAAAACTAAAAGAATTTTTTATAAGCATTAATGCATATTTAATTTCATAAAATTGAAAGCGATTCTAACTTTATAAAAAAAGTAACATAAATTTAAAATTATTGTAGTTCAGGAAGTCAAAAAAATAATATAAGTTGATAAACAAATGGTACATTCACCAATCCTTAAAGGTAATTTAAACAAACTAAAAATCATCAAAAGTTCATAAATAAAAAATTAAAAGCAGTCAATGTGATGATGAAAATAATAGAATTCTATTTGCTATTATCATCGGATTTCATACGTATTCGCTTATGAAATGTTGGTTCAGAATAGCTATCAACTCAAACAAGATTATCATTTTCAGTTTCCGATTGGACAGTCCTGCGTTTAATAACAAAATCGGTTATTAGCCGTTGGGATTTAGTTTGAAGGCGCCGTAGGTAGTGTGTTGCCTTATTAGACTGAAGTCCTGAGTTCAAACTCCAGGTCAGACAGCAAAACGAAAATATTTTTTCGGCGACTTCCTCTCAGCAGCTTTCTGGCAATAACTCTGAGAGTAAATTCTTAAAAACTCTAGTTCGGAGTCGACTTTAAACTGTAGGTCACGTCACTCATGCAAAAATTTAACGCACACTACATAAGTGGTGTGAAAAGCTAGGTCGTAATCCTGATTGAAGGGTTGTAATGACCAATTATGTAAATGTATGTCTTTGTATAACTCATAGTAATGAGCCATACAAGATTTTGTATTACGTTGATATTTCCATAAACTTTTCTTAACTGTGCTATACCAAATATCACCGTGTAAAAACAGACTTAATTTTATTTTCTAGACCGTGCTATTACGGAATTAGGTGTACTTAGTTTTTTTTGGTATTTTTTCTTTTTTCAGCCTTCTTATTTTAAGCACAACACTTTAAGCTTTACGTTCAGTTGAAATAGATTTCAACTTTACGTTTCTATTTTTGCTTTGTACGCTTTTTGCTAACCGTTATTCCACTCTCGAATTGCATTTTTTCTAACTTGTATCATATAATTTAACCTTGGAAAAAAAACGCTAAAAATCGCTAAAGCGCTGTAAAAAACTCCAGATTTCCCGCTAAACGCTAAAAGACATTTTTTCCCGTAATTGGCATTGCAAAAACGTCAGATTTGACGGGAAAAACGTCAAATTGGCAACAGTGCCACCAAATAAATTTGCGTGGCAAACAGAAAAATCCGCCATTTTTGGCAAATAAAAATTTTTTAATGTGACCACCCTGTGACAAATATTTTTATAGCCCATTTACACTACAGCGAAATCTAGTAGTTATGAGATTTCGAGCCAAATCTAGTTGATTTTAACTAGATTTCCCATACAAAACAAAATCTACTTATTTAGTAGATTTCGGCAAAATCTACTCAAAATCTAGTAAAAATTCGAATGCGACTATGTGTTTTGCCAGATAGTACTTAAAAATACAACGCTGCACTGGAAAATAATGACATTTTAATTCAAAATAAAAACAAACAAATTAACCCTTATCCTGTATTAATGGGTCAAAATTGCCCAAACAATTTTTATTCCTCATTTATTCTTTAAAATAGTCAACGGATTTTTTTTTAAACTTTTGTACAATTATTAATTTAGTGAATGCTATTCAAATTTAAAACATAATTTTTGTAAGTCGTTTCACAAAGCGTATGTAAAAAAACTTACGCAAATGGTACTTTTGGGTCTTGACAATTTCATAACTAGCAACAAACTAAAGAAATGTAAGTGAAAGCGCAGCATTCCAAACTGTAACAACCCCAAAAAAGAAAATAAGTAGTGTAAATACGAGTATATTATTCGTTTATGTGTTTTTGAAGTTGCCACTTTTGTCCAAATCGTTCTAACAACACCAAATATCCAAATAAATGTACCGAATGTCAAAAATGTATTTGCAGAAAGCATTTCTGAGACCAATGTTGTATGTAATGAATGTAAAATATAAAATGCGTTATATTTTTGAAGTACAGGATAAGGGTTAAAAATAAACAAAATAAGGAACATCTTCCTCCCAGAATGACTCGTGACTAACCTGCGGATTAATATTTTTATTATTACCTATTTTGCATATGCTTACATCTAATACTAATGCATTTGCAATATTTTTTTAAATGTATGTCCTATATTTTTATTTTTTTTTTGGTATTAAACTAAGTTTTGGAAATATTATTGTTTTCTTTTAAATTTCAGTCAGCTGTTTTTGTTATTAAAATGAAATCTCGCTACTGTCAAATAATTCCAGTGTAAACGATCTAGATTTTGAAGAAGATTTGAAATCTAATCTACTAGATTTGGCTGTAGTGTAAATGGGCTATTATGATTTTTTGGCAAATATTTGTTTGCTCTTACATATTTTTCGTAAGGGCAAACAGTGGCAAATAACAGCTGTTTAAGGCTGTGTTGCATACTAGCAAAACTAAAACATCACCAAATTCGCAAAAAATGAGTGAATACAAATTTGAAGAAAATAAATAATTTGTTTTATGGAAACCTTTTTGTTTGTTGTAAATGTACTCATTATATACATACATATGCATATTTGGGTGCCTGCATATACGGAGATACATTCAGAATTTGAAATTTAAATCCACGTTAATGCATATATCAATGGTTATACCTTTCTAGATGGAAGCTATTCAGGGGTTGTAATAATTTTTCAGTAAAATGGTTATTTTTTTAAATCTCATTAAAGAAAAAGATTCCTGAAACGACTTAACTCTTTAGTATATAAAAATAAAATGTTCTTGTTTTTGTTATAGAAAATTTTTCATTATTATTGATTATGATTTTTTCTCCAAATTAGCGCGACAAATTTTGTTCCTGAAAATAAGCATGTTAAAATATTCAAAATACAATGTTACGAATGGTACTTATGAAGTGGATGGTACGAGTCATTACAACGGAGAATTGTAATTCAACGCAGCAACATAATTCCAATTTTACTTTTACACAAATAGAGTGCATTTTGGAATTCAATCATTCATTCAGTCATTTTGGAGGATAAATTTTCAAACAAAGTGACATGAAAACCTTTCTCAAAAATATCTACAAATAATTCCTTTAATTTATATATATTCGATTTCCAATTTTTCTTCAATTTATATATATTCAATCTCTAATTTTTAGATTTAACATCTATTTTAAGCTATGTACATCATTTCAGCGATTTCCAAATATGGTGATTGGCTACACTGGAAAAATGTAAACATTTGTTTATGTTAATTTTATTGTGATTAAAAACATAATTTTTCAGCTTTTTTCTTATTTTATGCATGGAACCCATTTCCAAAGCCATAGTCGTCTTTCTTTTTTCCCCTTCCCAAAATACCACAGAAGCTCCGCAACACAAAATAAAAAATATTCTCTTTCTATTATCTGTAAAAATGCGGTCAACATATTTTTGTTTTCCAACATTCTGGTCAAACATATGTTTTGTGGCAAATATTTTTTAAGTGTGACCACATCGCAAAAATATTTGTCAAACTTTTGTGTGCCGCTATTTGAAGAAACATAAATGGGAAAATAAATGTGCGTAGTGTGACCACAAAACAAAATTTTAGTTGTTTTAGTTATATTTTTGGCAAACAAGGAAAAACAAAATTATGGCAAACATTTGTCATATCTGACCGCACCTTAAGTTACAGAAACACTTTTTTCTCCCAAATCGAGAAACGATGGAATTTTTTGTTTCACACTTCTCGATGTGAGAACTTCTCACAAATAGTTACAGAAACGGGGTACTGGATACAAAACTTTTGTAATTTTTGTGCTTTCAAATCGGTGAGCCAAGTGGCTACCGATTTAGAATCACTTGCTGATTTTTTCAACCATTTTATGTTGAACTTCACTATAAATGAATTAAATGAATAGCTTAAAATGTTCTTTATTAATTTTTATAGTAATATGAACAAGTTTGGACCATAAAAGCATAAAATTATGATCAAATTAAAGACACTTCGCATTTCAAGAAATTTTGTTAGTTTGTGATTTTGAATTTACTTTTTAGTTGTCAGCTGTTTCAGAACTTCGAAAATACACCTTAGCTTGCCAGATTTGCAAAATATTTCTACTAAAAACAAATGTATTTGATTTTTTTTTAATAAATGAACTATTTGCAATGAATCTTAATTATTTAAGAAATATTTAATTTAATAAAAAACTATCAATTGTTTGCCTAATTTTAAAAATATCTACATAAAAAGTAATAACAAATGGCAACAATAAGCAATTGCGAGCAGTGGCAGTAATTAAATGTGCCAACTTCTTATGTTTGCCAAATTTAAATTTTTTGACTTTTATTTGTCATTCATGTCTATTAGTGTTAGTAACAAAACTAAAGGCATTACAATGTTTTTCATTTTTGTAAAAAAGCTAATTTTAGTTTATTTTTCCCTTGATATTTTTACCAAAATACTGACTACTTTTCAACTCATAAAAGGTTTTACCAAATTTAAACAAAAAATCAGCTGTTTCCTTGTGTTTTCGAAAGGGTAAAATTACATCGAAAAGTTGAAAGTTTTGTGATTTGAAATTTTGTGATTTTCAGAACATACCTGATAGTCATATTTTTTATATACATATGCTGTCTCATTAAATGAACTTTCATTTCAAAAATGTTCAAAATTTTTGATGGATCTTGATTGCTTACCTGAGAATATACTCTTTGCACTTTTGAACGATTACCAAATATTATTATTCCGCTTTGCGCCAACATTAGTCAACTTCCGGTGGTAGGACACATGTTTCAATAAATACTTAAATTCCATCAAAAATACTGAAAATATTTAACTCATCTGATAAAACCACATATTTTAAAAAATATGACTCAGCTGTTATACTCTTTAAATAATAACTATGTACTGAAAATTTTATCCGACTTTATAAAACAAAGTGTCAACCTCTCCGCAAGAGGATGCACTTCAAGAATATGATCACTTGTTTTATAGTTTTTAATTAAATTTTTCAATTAGGAATGGGCATCCCATCAAATGTATACCGTTTGAAAAGCTAATCTCTCCTCTTTATAAAAAAAAAAAACCTTGCATTTTTAAAATAGGTTCAAACATATTTGGGTAATCAATAATTTTGTGTGAAAAGAACAAAAAAAATCGTTTTTGTCAAATAAATCAAGTTTGTAGGATTCGAGAAAAATAAAAAAAAAATATTTTTGAATTCTATTCAACTAACTGAACAACACAAACTATACAGTTACTCGGGTGTATTTAATGTTTTTTGTATTTTGTAGCATGTATTTCATGTTTATAGTTTAATAACATTTTAAAATATTTGCATGTTAAAATAAGTTGGTTACATAATTTAAATGCAAAACAATTTAAAATCCAAATAAAGTTAAAACAAAGTACAAGTGTCCCTCGTATTACGCGGTAGTTACGTTCCAGGAAAATCCCGCGGTATGTAATTCGCGTTATACAGGACTTAGCTTTCATATATTTATAAGGGTTATGTTCCACTTTAAAAATAAAAGCGTTGCTAAATTAAAGATGTACCGCTCAAAATCATTATTCATATTTTATTTAAAAAAAAATTAAAAAACATAATTAAAAAAAAAAAAAACAATCGGAAAACATAAATATTCACTAACCTGTGTCATTTTCTTCGAACATCATATTACGACGATACAGTGATCATATAATCATCATATTCATCAGAAGAAATTTCATCGGAAAAGGTTTCGTCATTTGATAAAAAACATTTTGTTGGACGTTCTTCCAGTGATTATGCGATTGTGAAATCAGTTATCAGCCTTTGTTTGCTTTTTTTTCTAACTGTTTTTCGATTTCGTAATAAGGCGCTAGTAATAAAGCGCGTTATACAAGTCGAAATTTCGCGTTGTAATGAAACTGCTCTTTCTTTTTTTAAATCGCGTTATATCGAAAACGCGTTGTAGAAATACCGCGTTATACGAGGGATACTTGTATTTACAATCGTATAAATTTACCATCTAAATGTCCAAGATTGTGAATTGCGCTAATATATATTTTATCTAGATGATAAAATTTGTTTAAATTTTTGTATTTTACCTTTTCAGACTCATAGTTTCAGTTGAGAGATACACTCTGTAGAATTGTTTAAGGGGTTCGATCATAAAGTGTGTTTCGTTTTCTTTCCATAAGAATATGGACATATGTATAGCCAAAGTAGATTTATGATTCAAGAAACAAAATTGAAAAGCTTTTAAACTTATATGTACGTTATGATCTCCGATGGATTCTTTTGCTTGATGTAATTGTATATGAGTATGGGATTGTTTTAATTTTGTGAATTATGTATGTGTGTAGATAAGCAATTGATTTGTTGTTATTGTTATGACTTGCAAATAAAATGATACAAACTACACGGTTCTAGATGTCCAATGACCAAAAAAGAAAAACTACATATTAAATATAAGCCACATGCATACATACTAGGGATGCCAATCGGGAAATCCCGCATCTTGAAATCCCCGAATTCCGGGATTTTTAAAAATGGATCCCGTTTTTAAAACACCTCCTAATATTTTTTTTATCAAAATATGACACACACACACAATTTTTTTAGTTAAAGTTAAAGCTAGGAAGCGCTTAATGAAAGACCCGATATGACACTTTGACTGTAGCCTCTGATTATGCAGTGTATTGTGTTAGAACACAAGAAAAATACAATAATTGGGCAATTCACACAACTTTGTATCGTGTATGTTGTATTGAATACACTTGGTTGTTTGTGAGCACTCAATGATATGCTGTATTGTATAGTTCGCATTCCAAATGTATTTTTTTTTGTTTTTGCATTTAAACAATATGATAGCACGAAACCAACTCAACCTTTGAAAAACATGTGAAAAAGTGCCAAATTTCCGATCAGATGACCTAAATTTGTTTCATTTATGGTGCAATATAAATTTAATGCAGCTTAATCAATAAAAATGTAAACACATGAGATTTGTAATAAAGACCCCGATTCCTGTAAGCTATTCTTTTGATGGACTCGAGCTTGAGCTTACAGATAACTTCCTGGATCTAGGAGTTCTACTTGATCCCAAACTAAATTTTATTCCGCACATAGCTATGACAGTAAATAAAGCTAGAAGCGTACATGGTTTTATAAAACGTGGGCAAAAGAATTTAACGATCCATATGTTACTAAATCGCTCTACACATCTCTTGTAATGCCTATACTCGAGTATGGATCCATAGCATGGGATCCTCTATATAAAAAAAATTCCGACGTCATCGAATCCGTACAAAAGCAATTTTTGTTGTTTTGTCTCCGAGGGCTGAATTTTAGTCCTACAAGTTTACCTTATTATTCTGTCAGACTAGCATTAATCAAACTACCGACACTTAAAAGCCGCAGAACTATGTTAAATATCTCATTCATATTCAATGTAATTTCTGGTGAAATTGACTCCAGTTTTTTTAATGTTCCACCATGTCGGTCACGTCATTTTTCCCCATTATCATTACAATTTTTTAGTTCCAACTATGCTGGTGCTGATCCAATAAGAAGAATGAGTAACGAATTTAAATTCATAGTTTTTTATAATTAATATATCGTAATAGTACTTAATTGCCTGCAAGGAATATTTATAAGTGTATCGGATTTTTACATGAAAATTATCAACTACATGCATATCAGATATCAGAAATAAGTATTCAAAACGATGAGTTCGAGTCATACTTATATTTTCAGATACTTATACGCATTCACACTTATTTTGATATCATACTCATACTCAAAGTTGGAAGTACTCGTCGTATTCATACTTAACAATACGCATGATGTTATTGACGTCGACTCGTCTCTACTTAATATTTACAGGAAGCACAAAATAAGTATGATTCGCTTACGAACACTACTATGCTCATAAGAAAATTGTGTGTATGCTTTGTCTTTTCTTTCTTATTTGTTTGTATATCCAACAACAACAAAGGCTGTAAATTTTGATGAATGATTCGAGCCACTCGAATTACCTATAAGTATTATAAGTATTTTTCTAAATTTCTGAATCAGAATGAGTAGGCGTATGAATCAAACATATTTCGAATGTTGTGTCTTTGGTGTCAACGTTGTACTCATACTCATTGCTACTTATACTTATAAATCAATGTTGTAGCGAGTACGAATGAATTCATTCATACTCAAAATTGAATGAGTGCTTATGAGTAGCGGAAAAACGATTCATTGCAGATCTCTGATTTATATACTGTTGTATAATCATTCAACAATACACTCAATACAACGATACAACGGCTTGAGTAAATTGGCCAAAAGCTGAAGATTGTAGTTATTGTTAGTGCCCTATTACGAAATCGAAAAACAGTTAGAAAAAAAAGCAAACAAAGCCTGATAACTGCTTTCACAATCGCACATTTACTAGAAGAACGTCCAACAAAATGTTTTTTTCATCAAATTACGAAACCTTTTCCGATGAAATTTCTTCCGATGAATATGATGATTATATGATCACTATTTCGACGTAATATGATGTTCTAAGTAACTGACACAGACTAGTGAATATTTATGTTTTCCGTTTGTTTTTTTATTTTTTTTAAATAAAGTATGAATATTGATTTAGAGTTGTAAACGTATGTACATCCATCTTTAATTTAGCATCGCTTTTATTTTGAAAAAAGTTTATTGGAACATAACCCTTATATTTATATGAAAGCAAAGTCTTCTATAACGCGGAATTTTCCTGGAACGTAACTACCGCGTTATACGAGGGATGCCTGTATTTGCCATTAATTGTGAACGGTGTTCCTTTTTTTTTTTGTTTAACTTTGCACCACTTATTACAAACTTCTCAAATGAAAAGACAATCCATATATTCATTAATGTCTTCATAAATGTTTTCATTTTATATTTAAATAAAACTCATTCAAATATCTTTAAGATAATTTATTTTGTCATCTGTCCATTTTTTATTCGGCTTTTTCTTTTAATTCGTTTTTCCATGTTGTATGTTTCCACTTTTTGGTGAATTTATTTTTCAATGTTTTTATTTTTATGATCAGCTGTTCATTTGCTTAAGTATGACAAATATAAACTACGGTTTTGAGTGTGTCATATTTGCCAGACCGTGGCAAGGGTATTTCTTTGTCTTTTGTTAGTGTACGATAACAAAATGCCCAGCATTTGCAATGCCACGATGCTAGACTATATGCCCAAGATTGTGAACTGCGGTATTGAAAATTCCGAGTGTTATTGTAAAATCAGACACTTCCTACTGTAAACTTTTTGTTTTTTAATTTTATGAAACTTAGTTTTATTAACACATTCATCGCCATGATAGTATAAAAAAAGTTTCACATGGGTAAGTTTTTTAGATAATTTAGTTAAAAATGTATCAAGGAAACTTAATGTAACACAGAAAAAAAATTTTTTTTGCCAAAATTTCCGGAAAAACACTATTTTTTATTTTAATTTTCTTATTATTATTATTTAGTACTATTTATTATTATTATTATTATTTATTATTTATTTATTATTGTTTATTATTATTTTTTTTTTTTTTTTTTCGAAACATAACGCAAATATATCGTTTGCGTCAGACATCTGTGATTTACGTGGCCTTCTACCAAATTGCGAACGTCAAACACATATGACTGACATGGCAATGAACGTGTTAAATTCTCTAAATACTGCGCTTAAGTTCTCAATCATAAAAAAAAGTCATGCAAAATAACGGAAGCCGAATAATGCAGTATCAAACATCGCTGACCGATCATATTATTTGAATATTCAATTTTATGAAACACACTCAAATACAATCCCCAGAGCGGATGTCACATATACATATCTAAAGTAGAAAGCCAATATCAACCTCAAAAATCGGATCATAACAAGCTAAAATACAGTATACAAAATCCTCAAGTCTTACTTTGATATTACAACTGCGGAATACTGTGAAACCTTAAACATCATCACAAGAGAACAAAAAGGATGCCTACAGTACTGGAAAGGATTCAAGGATCAACTTGTTGTAGACAGCATGATCACTGGTTAGACTATAAGAAACAGGACTAACCCAAATACGACTTTCATAGACTAATAAAAATATAAATCCACTATTCATTGATTAACATTTGAACTCTTATAAGAGAATGTTCCCAATACAAACTTTCCTGACAACGTCCTCTTTTCTTACAGAGATTTTATGCGATATATTCGTTACTACATGTTTCTTAGGCTATAGCACTATCACCAGCTACTTTTCTTTTAGGTAAGGAAGAGTCAACTTCATTAAATTGTACATTTCCTCCTTCATCCAAGTAAGTTTCTGATAAATTTTCGTCTAGTTGTATCCAGACTCTTGGTGTTTGATATCTCTGTTTAATTAAATTTTTTACTGTTTTAAACGATGCAGTTCTAAGAATTTCTGTGTGATGTGATACGTCTTGGTATTGTTCTGGCATATAAACCGTTTTCTTTTCTACCGTAGCTATTGAGGTAAGGGCAGAGACCTGCGCCGATCGGCTGACAGCCGGCTAAGCCGAGGCGCCGACAAAATTTAAAAGCCGCCGCCGCCGAAAATTTATTCGGCTTGATTCGGCTTAGATTCA
Source organism: Sarcophaga peregrina (assembly GCA_014635995.1). Taxonomy (NCBI): domain Eukaryota; kingdom Metazoa; phylum Arthropoda; class Insecta; order Diptera; family Sarcophagidae; genus Sarcophaga; species Sarcophaga peregrina. Next base: position 4,710,112 of record CM025794.1, read on the forward strand.
GCCGCCGTTTTATGTATGTAAGAAAATTAAAATATATGAAAATATGTTTTTAAAATTGTATACAGTAAATTTTAATTATATATAAATACATTATTGAAGTTTTTTGTTAATTTTGTGATATATTAATAGAAAAATTTTTAATTTTTTGATATGGAAATTTTGAACACCCTTTCTTGTTTTTGGTGATTATGGTTACACTTTTAACTTTACGTTAAATTTTTTAAAAAACAAAAAATTGAAATTGAGTACCAAAGAACTACAAATTTCAATAATTTAAATGAGTTAAATTAATCTAATTCCGATGACGACCTTGCTATTTTTAATGGTATTGATTTCCCAAAACAATAATTGAAACTCCAATTTCAATTAGCTTTTAGCCAAATTTTTTTTGGAAAATTTTATTTTGAATATTTATTTCTGATAATTGTTTTGTAAGTGTTATAAAATGCGAAATAATTTCAGGTTTGGAGTTTCTGCGTCAACATCAAACCTCTGTAACCATTTACGTGCTCACGGTATTGACGTAAAATCAAAAAAATTTTAAAATTCGAATGCTAAAATAAAATCCTTATTGTCAGGAAGTTCTAAAAATGCAGATTCCGAAAAATTTGCTAACTCACGTGTGTGCTGCAGAGATCTAAGGCCCTTTAACATAGTGGAACAACCAGGGCCATTTTATTTACGTCATTTCGGATCACACCAGACCAGTGTTGCCACCTTGTGTGTAATTACACATATTGTGAGTAATTTTTGATTCTGCGTGTAGCATGTGTGTAATTGGCTTCGTGTGTAATTTGTATGTACTTTTACTTTTTGTTCTAATTTTTTCTTTAGTCGCTAATTTTTAATAATGGATTTGCTAACAATGATTATTTAGTAAATTTACTGCAATTTTTGGCAAAACTTCTGAGAGCAAATAAAATTGCCATGAAAAGATTCTCAAAAATCTATCATTTGGAGTCCATTTTGAAACAGTAGGCCCCAACACTCATATATAAAATTAACGCACACACATAAGTGGTGTGAGAAGCTAGGTCGTAATCCTGACTGAAAAGTTGTAATGACCAATTAAGTGAGGCTAATGTTTCATATATGAATTTACATGTCTTTTTTGTTCTTTAAATAAATGTTGGAAATGTTGTATGCACATTATTTAAATAAATAAAAGCGCCGCCGAAACTTTACCATATTTCGGCTGACAGCCGACTTAAAGCCGCCGCCGAACCTTTTCAACTTCAGCCGCCGCCGCCGACAAATTTGCTCGGCGCAGGTCTCTGATTAGGAACCCATTTTCTATCGATCTCGACTAAAATGTTTTTCTTTAGTTTTGCCATAGTTGAAGAATCAGAGGTTACAGTTGCATATATATTTTTTAGACTATTGATTGACAAAAAAATGTAGTTACTGCTCACATAATCCACACCTTGCAATTATTGTTAATTTTGTCGAAGTTTTCAAAAAGTTCTACTAACGGTATTAGTATAGAAACATTAATTGCCTCTGTTCTCCGCATTTCCCCATTCTTTGCAACAATTTCTTGAATCGAAACCCAGTTGTTCAAAATTGATTTAAATAAACTAAGATAAGAATACCATAGAGTTACGCAATAATTCTTTAGGGATGTTGCTAACATGTGCTGTAAATTACTCTTTTTGAAATATTTAACGAGTTTTTTGCAGGCATCCAAAATAGGCAACAATTCATTAGTATCATTAAATGCTGAATTTAAAACATTATTAAACAAATCATTTGAACAATTTAGACGAGTGTAGTTTTCCAAATCTTTTTTATGACGTTTGCTCCTCTGTCTGTGACAAATTTTATGTTGTCAATATTTGTGACATCAAAATCATTAAAAACGCATTTTAATTTTGCTAAAATTTTTTCGCCTGTCCAACTCTCAAAATCCATTGATTTGACACCAAGGACAATGTTTTTTAATTGCGTCTCTTTCAAGAAGTAAAATGTAACGGACAAAAAATTTCTTTCTATATAAACATCCGTCCACAAGTCTGTTGTTACTGATGCAGCTTCATTTCTTACTGCTTCCCTTATATCTTCTTTAATGGTGTTGCGTTTTTCATCTGTTTTTATTTCAATTCGTTTTGATATTGTTGTTGAATCTGGTATTAAATCTAATTAAACCAATATTAATTAATGACAGGGCCAACTTCTTAAAACCGCTACCATTAACAGCAGAAAAAGAGCGACAATCTTCTACAACCCACTGTGAGCACACATTAATAAAATTTTCTTTGTCAAGTCTGCTCACTTTTTTAATTCAATTTTGGAATTTTGTTCTACGTAGCACTTGTGACGAATTAAATTTGAGGTTTGCTTGCCGTTATATTTAAACAAGCGATTACACTTTTCACAATATACAAATCCGTTAACTATTTCATTATGTTCATCATGTATAATAGAAAAAATTTTCCATATTTTACTTTTTGAATTTTTTCTAAAATTTGATCGGAGTTCATTTTCTAAATGTATTCTTCTTTGCCAAAATATCAAACTTTTACTGCAAACTGTTTACTGCAAAGACTATAAATATATGAAGATGTTGCACTGCCATACATAGTACTGCCAGTGCCAAATTTGTCGATGGCAGTACGGCTACTGCCACTTATTGGACTCAGAAAACTTATTATACTCAGAGAACGTATTATTCTCTTCTCTAGACAATTTATTCTCATATGCGTGTATGATCATAGTAGTTTAATTTCAATTCTGTTGCTTAACTCATACTCAAAATTGCATGAGTACTTTATGAGTAGCGGAAAATCGATTCATTGCTGATCTCTGGTGTGCATGTATGTAACTCTGAGATTGAAACAAAGTATCTTGTAATGTAACCCTTTGAAATATCAGCGGTACCTAAAATTTCTAATGATGACTCATTCGTCAAATCGTGATGACTTTTATGCCTTTTTCAAACGAACGACGTTGATATTTTTTGCCGAAGTTCTTATAGATTTGTAGTATGAGTTATCATTAGAAATTTTAAGTACCGTTGATATTTTCGGTGCATTTCTCTTAGCAGATTTCGGTCAAAAACTCTGAGAGCGAAACAAAGCATCTTATAATGTAACCCTTTGAAATATCAGCGGTACCTGAAATGTTTAATGATAACTCATTCGTTAAATCGCGGCGACTTTCATCCCTTTTTCAAACGAATGACGTTGATATTTTTTGCCGAAGTTTTTATTGATTTGTAGTATGAGTCATCATTAGAAATTTTAGGTACCGCTAATATTTCAAAGGGTTCCATTATGAGATATTTTGTTTTGCTCTCAGAGTTTTTGCCCGAAATCTGCTGAAATGAATCCACCGAAAATAACAGCGAGGTTTAGGTTTAAGGTAAATAATAAAACAATTACATAATTTTTAACAACTACGTATATCATTCCTTACTACCTGAATTTATCTAAAATTAAGAAATTACACAGAAAGAAACAGACACAAAACAAAAGAGGGTGAGAGCGCTCCTACACTTATGAAGCCCTAGCACCTCTCAACCAGCCCAAGCTGCTAATGGATCTGTGGAGAACCTTGATGTCGGCTCTCGACACAGAGCTCAAGCTCTCAAAGAAGGCCCTGTCAAGGGTCCTCAACCTACCAAGGGCTGGGCAGTAACAGAGGAGGTGTTCGTCAGTCTCCAACTCCTCCTCATCGCAACATACCCTGCAATAGTTTCATTGCCCAGTATTCTGCTATGACCCGAAATTCAGCATAGACGAATACGGTCTGGTCCAAAACTTCTCAACGATAATTTGCACTCGCGAACGAGCCGTGATTTGCACCAGACCGACGGAATGGCCCTAAGAGCAGCCTGACTGTCAACGGAGATTAGCTATGGCCTTAATAGCCTTCAGTATTGCGAAAATCTCCGTCTGAAAAACGCTGCAGTCATCATTCAACCTGAAGTGGAGTTCAAAACCGAGTTCCCTATAGAAAATCCCAGCACCTATACATCCACCTAACTTATCCCCATCTGTGAAGATGGGTATACCACTCTTCCCCTGGAGTACACCACCATTCCATTGTGGCCTATCCGGTATGGGTATTCTCAAACCAGATAGGAACATAGCCTCAGGCACAATATAATCAGTGGCTTTTTCCGAAAGTCCATACCTTCCGTCAGAAAAGACGGTGTTCAGAACTCTGAGGTGACCTATCGAGCGCTGTTTCCAGCAACCTGATTCCTTGAGGATTCCTGATTCCTATGCGCTGCACACCGCTTGACTTATATGGAGTCAGACAGAGCATAGTATCAAGAGTAGCCTGAGGGCAACTCTTCCTTTCTCCAGTGATACTCAAAGAGGCAATCCGCTGAACCTTATCCAAGATTTTCCGTTGAAAACTCTTATCTAATAGCCCAACTTAAATTACGGCGTAAAGCGCAAAATAAATGTCAACATTTCTTATGCCCATATAAAATGTATGAGACCAACCATAATTGCGCGGCGTTAACGCTTTGCAATTGAATCCAATTTTGACAGAGCATAAAGAAGTGAAGTTTGTTGTAAAACAAGTTTGTCATTGTTAGCTGCTTTCAGTTCAATTTTGCGATTTTATCTCTGTTTTTTATTTTCATTTGGCGATTTTTATTTAACATGGTAAGTTAACATTACTGTTCTTGGCACAGCGTTGACGCTTTTATTTAGGTTGCTCATTGCAGTGTAAAAGCTGGGCACTAAATTACGTTGCGTTTTACGCCGTATTTTAGGTTGTGTTGTGAGGCACACCACCAGACAACACAACCATAAATAATAACCGATCTAACAATCGCTAGATATATCCAGCGAATGGCCCTAGGCGGAAGACCCCAGTTCTTACCTATGGACTTCCTACACTGGTAGAAAGCATTTAATCCCTTTTTCATTCTTTCCTCGGTGTTTCGTTTTCAGTTTAGCTTGCTGTCCAGGACAACACCCAAGTACTTGATCTCAAAAGACAAGGTTTCATTTTGTACCTACGCGAGAACAAAAGGAGGTCCATCTTATTTGGATTTATCCCCAGACCACAGTTTGTTGCCTAAGAGGATAAAATTCCAAGAGCAGACGAAATCAGTTCCCCTAGCGCCGGCAAAAATTTTCCACTCATAAGAATAGCCGCTTCGTCGGAATATGACACAACCCTAAAACCACAAAAGAGGGGATAGGACACCCCCTGTGGTGTACCGCTGGTCGCACGCTTGACGACAGAACATCCACCCAGATTCGATCGGATTAGTCTGTCACCCAACATGTGGGTGATAAACCGCACCAGGAAATCTGGGGCATGTATATCCCTTAGTGAATTCTCAATAGAATAAGTGGTAACGTTATTGAAGGCCCCCCCCTCTATATCAAAGAAAGCCGACTGTGTGTACTCACCCCTAGCTAAATTTGCTTCTGCTGTCTATATATGCTTATGAAGGCAGTAAATAAAGTTCAATTACTAAACACGATTAAATTTTTAATGACAAAATTTGTTTTACTACATTCACTTATTGACAGACGAGACAAGTATGTGTGCATATGATATATTAAATGTAAGAAAATTAATTTTGAGTGTTTGAGCTATCGTCATGGGCGAAGAATTCGTTCAATCTCTTACAGTGTACACAATGATCGCTGATAGAGTTCACCTTTTCCAAAACAAAAACAAATATTTCTAGTTGATTCGTTCTCTATAACACTAACTAAAAAAATAATATTTGAAAAACTATTAAAAGTTATTAACATTAAATAAAAAATTAATATTTCTTTTCAGTTGCGAATGAGTAGTCCTCATACAAATTACGATACTGCCATGTTGCAATTTGAGCAACTTATTAGCAACAAATATTTCGTATTAACATTTATCGACACTTTGGAAGCGCAGAAATCTTTTAATATTCGAGACAAGTAAGTATATACATACGCTAAATAGTTAGACATTATTGTATTTTATCTAGAGTTGGTTCATAAAGTCAGTGCTCAAGCTAAATTAAATGTGCAATATGCAAAATTGATTGCTTTTCTGAACGTAATGTTTGAAAAAGATTGACATTGCAATAGGACTTGGGGATACATTAAAGAGTGTGGCATATAGATTAAGAGTAGTACTAGATCGTGTGCAGTCCGTGCGTTAACCAGCATCTCCGATAAGTTGGGTGGAATTCGGTCAGTAGAGGGGCATGCGGCATCATTACGGTCAGCTATGCGTGGCCAAGTGAGCTTTCGTATCAAAGCTATCACTCCAATCGGGAGGAAAGTTTGGATATGAAGATTTTACGTAGTTAGAAAACTGTACCATCTATTGACGAAGGAACAACTAGTTCTCTGCTAGGGTTCTATATGCCCAACGTAGGACCGTTAACTGGGTTTCTTATGGTACGTTGTGATGTCAGGCCGCACAAGAGGGAACTCAAACAGATCTCGGCCGGAATTCTACGTAGCATGTTCAGATTAGGAGTTAGAGACGATAGAGCATCTTGGTAGAAGGTTGAATATACTGAAAAAGAGTTTCTTTGAGGTTTCTTTCTGTTAAAGGAAAAATCTGTTCGACTGTTTAAGAACATTTTTTTATCTAGTATTCCACTAACGTATTTTTTTTTTCAGAGTAAATGTTGCATCTCTTTTAATGATTGTGTTAATGAACAAAATGGAATATGCGACAGAAATTTTAAAATGCTTATTGCTTCGTTTAGTCGATAAATCTGTGTGCAGTAAGCATCCACAATTGATGTTACGTCGTACAGAAAGCGTTGTTGAAAAAATGTTGACGAATTATATGGCTATTTGTATGTACGATTACTTAAAAGAGTATGCCGGGTCGAGTTTGTTTTTATTATTCAAAGCCATTAAACATCAAATTGAAAAGGGTCTTGTAGACGCTATAACTCACGACGCGCGTTATTCTCTGTCGGAAGAAAGACTACTACATGAACAAATACCACATTCCGTTGTGGTTTTACATATTGTACAAGATGATTTAGATGAAAAAGTACAATGTAAAGTTTTAGATTGGGATACAATATCGCAGGTTAAAAGTAAAATACTGGATGCACTCTTTAAAAATACGCCTTTTTCGATGAGACCATCCGTACATGAAGTAGATTTAGAGTGGCGTCATGGTCGAGGAGGCCATTTAATCTTGCAGGATGAGGATTTAACGACAAAAACAATTAATTGTTGGAAACGTTTGAATACTTTAGCCCATTACGGGGTTAAAGAATCCGCAGTTATGAGTTTAGTCGCTCGACAAAATGATAGTTACAATTTGCCATATACAAAACAACAACCTCACCCTTACAATAATTGTAAGTTCATCACTACTATATATTTTTAGTTATACTTTTAATTACATAACATTCCTTTTTCCAGTCTATTATATTAATAATTCCCAATCTCATATTATAATAAACAACGATATAGAATCCGGCCTACAACAGCCACGTGTTTATCATTTGATTAAACCCTTAATGCCCGATCATTATATGAATATGAAGAATTCGGCAATATCATCATCAGTCACTGCAAATAATACCAATAATTCTACATCGTCATGTGCTGCAACCGGCGAACGTACGCACAAAACAATACCTGAAGTGTATTTAACACGTCTCCTGGCAGCTAAAGGCACTATACAAAAATTTGTTGACGATTTTTTTGCTACCATATTAACAGTTAATGAAGAGTTACCACCGGCCGTAAAATGGTTATTTGATCTCTTAGATGAAGCTGCGCGGCGTCACGACATTTATGACACAGATATTGTTCACGCATGGAAATCAAATAGTTTGCCTTTAAGATTTTGGGTTAATTTTATTAAAAATCCAGATTTTATATTTGATGTGAACAAAACAGTTACCGTCGATGCCAGTCTTAGCGGAATCGCTCAGGCATTCATGGACGCATGTTCAACAACAGAGCATAGGTTAGGCAAAGATTCGCCATCAAATAAATTATTATTTGCTAAGGTACGTTCAATGAATCAATTTTAAACTCTTCTAATGATTCAAATGCAGTAAAAATTCTATTGTCCATTTGCTTTTTTATTTTTCTGTTTAATTATAAATCAAAATTTCGATTTCTGGTAAATTCTTTTACATACATACATAATTGGCTATTACAACCCTTCAGTCAGGATTACGAGCTAGCTTCTCAGACCATTTATGTTGTGTACGTTAATTTTATACATGAGTGGCGGGACCTACAGTTTAAAGTCGACTCCGAACGACAGATTTTTGAGAAGCTTTTCATGGCAATTTTTACTCTCAGAGTCTTTGCCAGAAATCTGCTGAGAGGAAGTCGCCGAAGAAGTATTTTTTCGTTTTGATGTCTGACCTGGGATTCGAACCCGGGCCTTTTGTCTAATAAGCCAACACACTACCCACTAGACCACGGCGACTTCATTAAAATTCTTTTAACAAAAATTAAATTCCGAACTTCTATTGCTTGCATGAAATCACAATCTGTAGATCTTTTTTCAACTGACGTAGTGCCGTTGCCTTAATCAGACTTATGCAAAAATTTAATACTCCCACTTCGAACTAGCAATAGTTAATTACGAATACTTTACTGTTCTTGGACATGAATTCGATTGCGATGTTAATGTCTTTTGAACAAAGTTGAAGGGAACATCTTAATCAACTACTTGACCAAATATGGGTTCCAGCCGGAACTAAGTAAATCGGAAGTTTTCTTACAGTTGGTAGAAGTCTGGTAGTCCGGAAATGACTCGAGGAAGTTTTATATGGTTATCTGGGCTAAGACAGTGACGTATGAAAATTCATTTACTTTCAGATTATCAACCAATCTCGTCGAAATGTTTTATACATCCGGAAGTTTCCGTTTATGTTGGTGAATAAAACTCAAAATGCGGCGTGATAAATAAATTTTCGTCTTTACGTTTCTTTTCCAAAACCATCGCTTTTGTATTGGTATGGGGCTAATAATCTCGGTGGTGTTTGGATCTCTTCGGTAGGGTACATTTTTATTGTGAGTGCTGCACCCTGTTTTAAACGCCTTTGGGAAGAATGTTCGGTCCGGTTCAAGAAACCTATTGTGTTATATAAATATGATGTTGGTATTTTATATCGCTCGATCTTCGGTCTGTTTGTATTGCTTTCGCTTCCGCGATATCCTCCATAAATTTTGGTTTGTCACACATTCAATTGAATTGTGGCCCTTTGCAACCGAATATTTCTAAATAAGTTTGTTTCTTTTCTTTTATGATTTTGAGGTCGTGGTTTGAGTGACGATTGTATCCTAAAAAATTAAATTTTACAGACGAAAAAAATTAATACCACTTTAATAATAAATTTTTTTGTAAATATTGTTATTAGATTCAGGAATTATTTACTTGAAAAGACATTCTTGGTTGTGTTTTTTTTTTATAAATTGTAGGATATTCCGCAATACCGAAAAATGGTTAAGCAATTTTATCGTGATGTAGCTAGACTGCCTCAAATAAGCGATCAGGAGATGAGTACTGCTATGCAGCAATTGTCTATACAACAAAATGATGAATTCGACACAATAGCAGCTCTCAAAGAACTGTATATATATGTTACCAAATATAACGATCAGGTAAACGATTTTTCAATAACAAGTTATACTGGAGTATTATGAATATCTTTGATATCGTTTCAGATAATAAATGCCTTAGAAAATGATATTAATTGCAAGAAAATGCATTTAGCCTACAAATTAGAAAACGTGGCATTTACACTCGAAGGCGAAGAGACATCTGCTTGCTGACACTCATTTAAAATACCAAATGAGTTTATAAATATAAACGCAGTTTTCCAAACAAATAATAATATTGAATGTAACGTTTTAAATATGTCTCTAAAAACAGCCTTAAGAAATTATGTTTATCGAATGTCCTTTAAAGGTGGTAAGTTAGTTTTATTCACATTATAATAAAAGCCTAAACAAATTAAGTGTCCTTTTGATATATTAGAATTAATTTTTTTTTTAATTTCAGCTGCCCACCTTTCGCCATTTGGGAGTGATCATAATCTAAACATACGGACATGGCTTGATAGACTTAGAATGTTTTAACTTAATAAATACTTATGGGCTCCCAGATGAATTATTAAATTTTAAAATCTTTATTGTGATATTTTTTTAATGATTTCCTATTCTTAATTTTTTTTTCAAAAACTAATATATAAAGTTATTAAGATAATGCTTTGTATTGGATGACATTTATTTTATAATACATATTGATATATTTAAGAACGCGCATTCAATTATATTAAAAAGATAGTATGGCATTGAACATGAAAAATTGAAAAATATAGGGAAAAACCCCTATCTTTATTTTTCATCACACTGAAGAAGAAACATATAAAATAAAAGATTTGTATTTTTACCGTCATTTTAGTATTCGTATGTATGGTAGCAGTTATCATTCCCTGATTATGAACTACAAACAGTTTTATACAAATAAAGAATTATAATTATTTTAATTATCCTGCATTCTTAATATTCTATTCATATTTTTCTACAATTTTGGGAAACTGATTTATGTTTTTGGTTGTTAAAATTGTCAAGTGATAGACTGCCTAACTCTTTATTTCTTTTATTATTTTATATTGTTACGCAAATCGAAACGACCTAATGTCGTTTAACAATAACGATAAACAAAATCTACAAAAACAAAGACCATGAGTATGAAAGAGATATATAACGAGAATGCAACAAGAGCCAAGGCGTACACAATACACACGACACAAATCCATTAACAAATAATAATGAAAGCAAAAGGGGTAGACAAGTAAGCAAACGCAACAACAAGCAATGTGTCACGATAGACCTCTCGAGAAAGCGCAAACACGAACCTTCTTCTTCGAGAACGTTCGATGTGCTGTTCGTGTTGGACTATAAAAGGACAAGACAAAGCATACGGCGAGTCAGTAATAATTCAGTCAGTCTTGTGTGAAGTTGCGCATGAACAAATCAGTCACGGTTTGAAGATATCCGTTACGAGCAGGATAGCGAATAGTCGTGTGATAAGAATAACGAATAAACAGATTATTGTTGTAGTTATTATTATATAACTACATATGCAGATTTGGCGGAGGAAGTTTCTAGAGTTGAAAACCGAAAACTGCAATCAGCCATTTTGTCAAAAATTGATAAGGAGCTCGAAGCAACATCTGGAAGGCTGCAGGAAATATATGAGTCGGTCAGAAAAAGAATCACTTGTGTCGAGGAAAGGGAGTTACATTTAGAAAAGACCGTTGACATGAAAGTGAACGTTTTGGAAAAGACCGTCGACGTAATGATGGAGGAAAAGATCACCAACCTCCAAAGCCAGCGACAAGAACCAGTGCGAGTCGTATCCGAAAGTACCGGCTGGATAGAACCACCTAACTTTGATGGTAGCACACCGCTATCCGTATTTAAGTTCCAATTCGATACAGCTCAGATCCTAGAAACCATGCCAGCCAGCTGCAGAAATAACTACAATGACTTAATGGTGGCGTTACAGAGTGTATTCGGTGACGAGCATAAACGAGAACTGTACCACATGGAGTTAAGGTGCCGAGCCCAAAAGGCTAATGAATCACTTCAAGCCTTTGCAACGTAGGTTGAGATATTGGTGCAGCTTACCTACCCAGAAGGAAACCACCCGCTGATAGACAACTTTACGACCGAGGCGTTTGTTAATGGCATACGCGACCCTAACATCAAACTTGCGGTATGCTCCACACAGAAGACAATATTTGCAGAGACCGTGGCCTTCGCATTAGCTCAAGAGACCGCTCACACGATTTCTAGACCACAAATAACCAAAGTGCGAAGAATGGAAGTCATGGAGGAAGAAGAATGTCTGTTAAATGAACTTAAAGAGATGTTGAAGCAAGTTTCAGAAAAAAAGACAAAAGGCTAAACTTAAATGCTTCAACTGTGGAAACGGAAACCAGTGCGACGCAATCTATCATCAGACCAGATGTAGTGAAGGGGATGTGTGAGACACTTAGCAATGTAAGACTTCGGAGAGCTACTGGAGAGTCTGCCACCGTCCCCGGAAAAATAGATGTGAAGGTGACGATAGTCAACATTAGTATAAGCTTTGTCTTTATTGTTGCCGAAATTGTGGACGAGGTTATCATTGGTGCCAATTTTATGATAGCTCATGGTATTAATTTGAATATGGGGCAACAGATAATGAGTTGGTGAAATGTGGAGATACATCTTGACGTCGGATACAAGAATCAAGTGCACGCCAGAAGGATAGTTGCTGTCGAACAACAAAAGCTACCACCTCAAAGTGAATCATTCATATGGGCGCATATGGAGGGAGATTGTGAGGAAAACCGCTTATGGGTTGTCAAATCCACAGAAAAAAGAATAGTCCCGGTGAGACTGGTAAATCTATCAGACCACGAAAAAGTCATCTGTAAAAACTCAGAGGTCGGTCAATGTACTCCAATAGAGGCGGTAATAAACAGTGAACGATTGCCAGAACCGATGGAAATGGCAGCCAAGGACCAACAGGAATTTAGTGTAAGTATGGAGAACTGGGTAACAGGCTTAGCAGCTCCAGAGAGAAATAAAGCCAAAAAGATGCTTAAGAGGTATGTTTGCGCTTTCGCCACTAATAATAAAAAAAGACAAGGAAGAACAGGCATGGTCAAACATGAAATTGATACTGGCGAAGCGAGACCGATAAAGCAGGCACCCAGAAGCCTATCGCTGGCGAAGTGTAATGAGGTTAAAGATCTAGACGACGAAATGAGGAGGATTTTAAGATAGTAAAATGCATTATATGTACATCAGAGACTGATTAGCACATATCATGCGCAGTACGCTGTAGAGAGCTTCTAGTGTTCTAATGGAGGGATCAGGAGAACCACTATCGCTTGGCGTAAATAATTCGAGTAGATGTGCACATGACCGAAGCACATGGAATTTTATCCCCTACTTATCTTTTGTCCTAATCGGGCTAACACAGAACCTTATAAATAGCAAATTCTTGCGCCTCAAGGACTGACTTTTAATTACAACTTATTCTCTTTTGAGTCTCTCCTCGATCCATTTCGCTTCAAAGTATGTCTGCTCACAAGAGATCATTGTGGGAGGACGAATGAAAGACCAAGAAGGTAGCAATCGATATTACTAGAAATAGAATTTCGATCTGTAACACTCAGTCCTAGATCTAAGATCTAAAGTAAAGAAAATGATTAATTTTTAAAAATCGTCAAAATAAGGACCTAAATCTTTTGGAGTACAAAATCGTCAAATCTGGCAGTAATGTTTGCAGGTAAAATTCTGAATCTTGGAACAAATTAAGTGCAAATCAATACAAATACATACAGTTGAACATCGATTATCCGTGATTTAATTAACCGGGAACATCAATTATCCGGAATAGGTAATGAACACTTTTTTATTTTTAATGGATTATCCGAGATTACATCAGTTAGCCGGGATCTTAAATTATGTGTTTTTATGAATATGGTCTAATACCACACGACATGTATTTTACATATGTATTGTCAAATTTTCCATATGCAAAAGTTCTACACATCGTCTGATGCGTATGAAACATTGCATATGTAAAATACATATGGAAATACATTACATTTTTTCAATTAGAGCTTGCTCTATTTTTCTATGACAAACATAAACAAAACAGGTGTTTGTTTTTTAGAAAATTTTACTGAAAAAAAAAATAATTGTGAACAAATTTAAAGAAAATGAGTAAAGACCATGAAAAAGTAAGTATTTTTTAATGAATTAAATAAGGTTTATTCCGTTTATTGCAATTAGATTGGCCCAAAGAAGTTTTTTGCTTAGAGATTAAGGGAGACACTTTTCCTAACAACTCGGAGAAGGTTTTGTAGGAAATCCTCGCAAAATTTTTAAACGATTTTGGGTCTTCCAAACGCAGTTCGTCCACAGCCATTAATGCGAACCCTAGTCCAGAATCTCTTCGAAGCAGCCACTTATGTATGACTCCATAAAGACTGATTTATTTTTTTCTTTTCTATTTTTAATTTTCATTGCCGATATTATTGCAATAATGCTGGACACTACAATTGGTTTATTAGCGGTTTTTACATCCATTTCACTTTTTTAATTATTTTTAACAATTTAACAGCCTGTTGTTTACATTTTTAGGTTATGTCATACGGAAAACATACACAGGTGTGATAACAAAAATTATAAAATGACAACTTTGACATGTATACAGAATTACATATGGATAAAGAAAGTGACAGTACATGCGTAAAATACATGTCTTGTGGTACCCACTTAATTGTTCCGAAAACATCGTTGCAGAAAGCTATAAATGCATCGATTACTTTACTAGACTTTTTTGGAAACTTTAGAATTTTCGAGCATAACAGAACAAGATAAATTGCAACTCTATTGTGTTCAAGAGAAGCTTTTGGCAGAAAAAAATAAAGTTAAAAAGAACAAACAAACTACTTTAAAACTTTTTTAATTATTAAATTGTAAATGTTAATACTAAGCGCTCCATGTCTATGTATTATTTACATAAACATTCGAGATGCTCCCAGTCCCGACCAGAGAACGGTTTGATTGGTTAATTTTAAATTTTGAATACAATCACAAAAAACGAATCTCATGTTGACAGTATAAATCAATTCCGTAAAGCAATACATGTCATGATTCACAAAACGGAGTGTCTTCTACAAATGTAAACGAATACTTCCAAAAGCAACGAATACTTAATGATTGGTACGAATGGTTAACGATTGGTATGAATGGTTTCAATGCTGATCGCATAAGTGAACATACTAGTAAAAAGTTAACGCTGTTTTTATGGTTGGAATATAAAAAATAAATGAAAATTTTTCTTTTTTTAACAATTAGTTAAAAAATTAAAATATTATTAATAATAAAACAATTTAATTTTAATAAATTTAATTTTATTTTCATATTTCAATTATTTAAAAAAAATATTTCCATTATGTAAAATAACACAAATGAATGAAACTTAAACATATATTTTTCATAAAAAAGACAAAAAAAAAATCCATCAGACTTAAATTTACTGATAAAAAACAAGAAATTAATTTCATGAGATCTTTGTTACAATGTGACAGATAAGAGATTAATTAACTAGCTAAACTCTAATTTATAAATAGAATTTAAAAATAATATTACCCGCCACTGAAAAAACTCTTTCGGACTCTGCACTACTGGCAGGAATACTCAAAATTTTTTTTGCTATCTTCGACAATCTTGGGTATTCCGTAATGTGATGATCCCACCATTCCAAAACGTTGAAGTGTACATCAATATTTTCATGACAACAGGAATATCGATTGACTTGCGTTGTTTATGATATCCGAAAAAAATAATTGAAAATCACTTTCAGCTGGGTTATCAGAAAGCTTACTTTGTATTGTACAGGTTGATGGGTGTAAACTGTCTGCACTATTCAAAATTTGGGAAATACAAAAGTTTTTTACTCTGTTTAGTTCCTCTTCTGGTAAGATGCGATTTGTTGGTGGATATAAAAAACAAGCAACGTATTGGTAGATTCCAATATTAGGAACAGAGACCTGCGCCGATCGGCTGACAGCCGGCTAAGTCGAGCCGCCGACAAAATTCTAAAGCCGCCGCCGCCGAAAATTTATTCGGCTTGATTCGGCTTAGATTCAGCCGCCGTTTTATGTATGTAAGAAAATTATAATATATGAAAATATGTTTTTAAAATTGTATACAGTAAATTTTAATTATTTTTGTTTTACTAGACTTAAATACATTATTGATGTTTTTTTGTTCATTTTGTGATAATAGAAAATTGTGATTAATAGAAAAATTTTTAATTTTTTGATATGGAAATTTTGAACACCCTTTCTTGTTTTTGGTGAATGTGGTAACACTTTTAACATTACGTTAAATTTTTTAAAAGACAAAAATTGAAATGGAGAACCAATGAACTACAAATTTCAATAATTCATAAATAAATTCATCTGATTCCGATGACGACCTTGCAATTTTTAATGGTATTGATTTCCCAAAACAATAATTGAAACTCTAATTTTGAATATTTATTTCTGATAATTGTTTTGTAAGTGTTATAAAATGCGAAATAATTTGAGGTTTGGAGTTTCTGCGTCGACATCAAACCTCTGTAACTATTTACGTGCTCATGGTATTGACGTAAAATCGAAAAAATTTTAAAATTCGAATGCCAAAATAAAATCCTTATTTTCAGGAAGTTCTAAAAATGCAGATTCCGAAAAATTTGCTAACGCACGTCTGCTTGTGCAAATGTGCTGCAGAGATCTAAGGCCCTTTAACATAGTGGAGCAACCAGCGCCATTTTATTTATATCATTTCGGATCACAACAGACCAGTGTTGCCACCTTGTGTGTAATTACACATATTGTGTGTAATTTTTGATTCTGCGTGTAACATTTGTAATTAGCTCCATGTGTAATTTGTGTGTAATTTTACTTTTTGTTCTAACTTTTTCTTTAGTCGTTAATTTTTAATAACCGATTTGCTAACAATGATTATTTAGTAAATTTACTGCAATTTTTGGCAAAACCTCTGAGAGTAAATAAAATTGCCATGAAAAGATTCTCAAAAATCTATCATTTGGAGTCAATTTTAAAACTGTAGGCCGCAACACTCATATACAATTAATGGACACACATAAGTGGTGTGAGAAACTAGTTCGTAATCCTGACTGAAAAGTTGTAATGACCAATTATGTGAGGCTAATGTTTCATATATGAATTTACATGTCTTTTTTGTTCTTTAAATAAATGTTGGAAATGTTGTATGCACATTATTTAAATAAATAAAAGCGCCGCCGAAACTTTACCATATTTCGGCTGACAGCCGACTTAAAGCCGCCGCCGAACCTTTTCAACTTCAGCCGCCGCCGCCGACAAATTTGCTCGGCGCAGGTCTCTGATTAGGAACCCATTTTCTATCGATCTCGACTAAAATGTTTTTCTTTAGTTTTGCCATAGTTGAAGAATCAGAGGTTACAGTTGCATATATATTTTTTAGACTATTGATTGACAAGAAAATGTAGTTACTGCTCACATAATCCACACCTTGCAATTATTGTTAATTTTGTCGAAGTTTTCAAAAAGTTCTACTAACGGTATTAGTATAGAAACATTAATTGCCTCTGTTCTCCGCATTTCCCCATTCTTTGCAACAATTTCTTGAATCGAAACCCAGTTGTTCAAAATTGATTTAAATAAACTAAGATAAGAATACCATAGAGTTACGCAATAATTCTTTAGGGATGTTGCTAACATGTGCTGTAAATTACTCTTTTTGAAATATTTAACGAGTTTTTTGCAGGCATCCAAAATAGGCAACAATTCATTAGTATCATTAAATGCTGAATTTAAAACATTATTAAACAAATCATTTGAACAATTTAGACGAGTGTAGTTTTCCAAATCTTTTTTATGACGTTTGCTCCTCTGTCTGTGACAAATTTTATGTTGTCAATATTTGTGACATCAAAATCATTAAAAACGCATTTTAATTTTGCTAAAATTTTTTCGCCTGTCCAACTCTCAAAATCCATTGATTTGACACCAAGGACAATGTTTTTTAATTGCGTCTCTTTCAAGAAGTAAAATGTAACGGACAAAAAATTTCTTTCTATATAAACATCCGTCCACAAGTCTGTTGTTACTGATGCAGCTTCATTTCTTACTGCTTCCCTTATATCTTCTTTAATGGTGTTGCGTTTTTCATCTGTTTTTATTTCAATTCGTTTTGATATTGTTGTTGAATCTGGTATTAAATCTAATTAAACCAATATTAATTAATGACAGGGCCAACTTCTTAAAACCGCTACCATTAACAGCAGAAAAAGAGCGACAATCTTCTACAACCCACTGTGAGCACACATTAATAAAATTTTCTTTGTCAAGTCTGCTCACTTTTTTAATTCAATTTTGGAATTTTGTTCTACGTAGCACTTGTGACGAATTAAATTTGAGGTTTGCTTGCCGTTATATTTAAACAAGCGATTACACTTTTCACAATATACAAATCCGTTAACTATTTCATTATGTTCATCATGTATAATAGAAAAAATTTTCCATATTTTACTTTTTGAATTTTTTCTAAAATTTGATCGGAGTTCATTTTCTAAATGTATTCTTCTTTGCCAAAATATCAAACTTTTACTGCAAACTGTTTACTGCAAAGACTATAAATATATGAAGATGTTGCACTGCCATACATAGTACTGCCAGTGCCAAATTTGTCGATGGCAGTACGGCTACTGCCACTTATTGGACTCAGAAAACTTATTATACTCAGAGAACGTATTATTCTCTTCTCTAGACAATTTATTCTCATATGCGTGTATGATCATAGTAGTTTAATTTCAATTCTGTTGCTTAACTCATACTCAAAATTGCATGAGTACTTTATGAGTAGCGGAAAATCGATTCATTGCTGATCTCTGGTGTGCATGTATGTAACTCTGAGATTGAAACAAAGTATCTTGTAATGTAACCCTTTGAAATATCAGCGGTACCTAAAATTTCTAATGATGACTCATTCGTCAAATCGTGATGACTTTTATGCCTTTTTCAAACGAACGACGTTGATATTTTTTGCCGAAGTTCTTATAGATTTGTAGTATGAGTTATCATTAGAAATTTTAAGTACCGTTGATATTTTCGGTGCATTTCTCTTAGCAGATTTCGGTCAAAAACTCTGAGAGCGAAACAAAGCATCTTATAATGTAACCCTTTGAAATATCAGCGGTACCTGAAATGTTTAATGATAACTCATTCGTTAAATCGCGGCGACTTTCATCCCTTTTTCAAACGAATGACGTTGATATTTTTTGCCGAAGTTTTTATTGATTTGTAGTATGAGTCATCATTAGAAATTTTAGGTACCGCTAATATTTCAAAGGGTTCCATTATGAGATATTTTGTTTTGCTCTCAGAGTTTTTGCCCGAAATCTGCTGAAATGAATCCACCGAAAATAACAGCGGTACCTAAAATTTCTAATGATGACTCATACTACAAATTTCTAAAAACTTCGGCAAAAAATATCAATGTCGTTCGTTTGAAAAAGGGATGAAAGGAATCCACTGAAAAAATATAAAATGTAATTTTTCGAACACATATTCTTGTGTTTTATTCATTTCATTCACTCAAAGCAACGAATACTGGACGAATGGTGTGAATGGTTTCAGTTATTTCATGTGGCATTGAATTATTTCGTTGCTTGATGTATAACGACATAATAAAAAGAGAATGTAAAATAGCAAACAGTAATAAGAAGTGAATAAACAAACAACAATGCACAGTTTTATTATTGTCGAGTAAAAGCAATGCAAAAGCAATGAATTTGCGAATGGTCAGCAAATGTGAATGGTCTCTGTCTATTCTCTGGTCCCGACTATCCCGGATAATCGATGTTCAACTGTACGCGTATAAAATATGTGTTACGTATTTCCGGTTCCAATTGTGGACGCCAACCGGGTTATTGGCATTATGACAGGGTTCATATCTGTGCTAAACGCAATCTTGAATTATGTGTAAAGTTTCGTGTCTACACTAATTTATGAACGCCCTCTAGTGAAACGTAAAGGAAGTTCAATAAATAATAAGACTCATAAGCATGTTACCTATTTTAAGGAGTCTGATTCATGTGTCCGTGAAACTAATTTACTTGCCGATTGTAATGTGCAAAACAAACAAATAAAAGGTTTTTATGCAATACATTTGATTTTGTGTGGTTAACCAAACGTAGAAAACGTAACGTATGTTGCAGTAATAACGTTTGTGTAGTTATAGAAACGTTAAAAACGAAGAATGTAAATAAAAACAAAACACAACGCAACACACACACACATGAATACAATACAATGCAAAGAAATTGATTAAGAGCAGAGGTTGGCGAAAAGAGACCTTGATCAAAATGTGACTGTAATTGTAAGAAGCATGTGCATAACCCGGAGCAAAATTGTTAGTAATATCTTCAAGTATACCTAATAATATGTATATGTATTGGAAAATATAGAAAAAAAATGTACAGCGCTAAATCCCTAAAGATAGCAATTATTTTTCCAAAAATTTAGACAATTTCTCTTTGTTATTAGTGAATTCTGCCGCTATACTTCTTTGGGTGTAAAATTGAAACCTGAAAATAAG
This sequence comes from Sarcophaga peregrina, assembly GCA_014635995.1. Classification (NCBI taxonomy): domain Eukaryota; kingdom Metazoa; phylum Arthropoda; class Insecta; order Diptera; family Sarcophagidae; genus Sarcophaga; species Sarcophaga peregrina. The sequence continues at coordinate 4,730,235 of CM025794.1, forward strand.
CGGTAACTTAAGGGTCGTTAAGGACCTTTGGACCAGATCGAATCCGTCTATTCTGGCTTTCGGCTCAAAGCGGGATTCTCGGTAATGAGACGGCGGATGTCCTCGCTTGGTTAGGTTTAGTTTCTGAGGGCGATTTCATAGTTGGTCCTGATCCCCCAATCTGCCAACTCTACGGCGTACTTAATGGATGGATCATGGGGAAGAGCAAGTGCGTAGGGAAAATGAACCGGGATGTTAAGTTTCTAGGTGCCTATGGCCTACTATAGACTGCGTTAGAACAGGTTAGCTGCTGGGATTAGATAAGGTCAGTTTGAGGTTGGGTACTCGGTTTATTACAAGGCACTGCTTTATTAAATCGCTGAAAAGGAATTGGGGCAGATCCAAGCTGGGCTATTGCAATGAATGTTGCTACGAGGAGGAGCTTGGAACTATCGAACACCTTCACTGTAACTATCCAGTCCTTAGTCTGAGGACACATTGTTTTTCATCCACAGCTAGGCGGAAGTAGTTGACCACTTGGTGACATCCAAATCCACTTTGGATATTGTGTCTAGTAACGCTGTATCCCAAGGGTTATTGGTTGGATAATATATATCTAGACATTTTAAACAGCCTCGTTGATGTCAAATGTGTCTCTAATGCTAGCATTATGTCAATTTGCTGTTCTTTAAGAAAGTATTCGATCTCACATTTGTGTTGGCGGCCCTGTCCAGTAGGTAGTGTGTTGACTTATTAGATGGGAGGCCTCGGGTCAAGCAACAGGTCAGACATCTGCAGCAAAAAGAAATATGCGAAAATATTTCAGCATCGATTTCCTCTCGTCAGGTTTCTGGCAAAAATTGTGAGAGTAATCAAAATTTGCCATGACTTACTTAATTAGGCATTAACAGCTCGATTAACGGATGCTCGGCGGAGCATCTTCCTCCATTCGAACGACATGGCCGAGCTAGCGCAGCCGCTGGATATTAATACGATGTACAACGTCTATGTCGTTGAGGAGCTCATATAGCTCACTGTTGGATTGGGTGCGGAAATCATCGCTAACTCGCTCTGGACCGAAGATCTTACATAAAACTTTTCTCTCTGCTGCTGCAGTGCTTAATAGGGTCCATTCCTCTCCGCCATAAAGAAGCACGGATAGGATGAGCGTCTTGTAGAGTATTAGTTTTGTCACACGAGAGAGGTCTCTGCTACTCAATTGCCTATTGTTGCCTATTGAGACCCCAGTAGCACCTGTTGGCAAGAGTAATCCTGTGTTTGATCTCCAGACTGACATCATTTTTTGTGGTAAAGGCGGAGCCAAGATAAATAAATTCCTTGACTGTATCAAAAGTATAGTTATAGGCCGTAATCTGAGAATCACAACGCCGCACGTTTCTACTTGTCGATAACATATAGTTTGTTTTGACCTCGTTTACTGCCAGACCCATCCTAGTAGACTCCCGTTCAGTAGCCCTAAAGGCAGCAGTAACATCTCGCTTGGTACGCCCTTTGATGTCGATGTCATCAGCGTATGTAAGCTCACTGGACACTTTTTTGGAAAATAAAGCCATTGCGATGCACTTTTGCCTTTCGCAGAACACTCTCCATGACGAAGTTGAAGAGGTCGAAAGATAAGGTGTCGTCATGTCTGAAACCTCGCTCGGTATCAAATGGTTCGGAGAGGTCCATTCCTACATTGACGGAGCTGTTAGGAATTGCTCGACGTCATTCTGCAAAGTCTTAATAGCTTCGCAGGTATACCAAGCTCAGACATTGCGACAAAAACACGATCCTTATGGTCGACAAAAAGATGGTATGTGGCGACTGGTGGCCTTTTCTAAGATTTGCCGTAGTGTGAAGATCTGGTCGATGGTGGACTTGCCAGGTCGGAAGCCACACTGATAAGGTCCAATCAGTGTTTTGAAGAGTGGTTACAGTCGTTCACACAATACGCCTGTAAGAACTTTATAGCCTTATACCTCCCCCCCTGTAGTTAGAGCATATTGTAGGGTCTCCCTTTTTCGCGATAGGACAGTGGACACTGAGGTTCGAATCGTTTGGCATACCCATACCCTCTAGCCTTATTTTGTAAATAAGCTGGCACATGCGCCCTACTAGCTCATTACATCCGGTCTTAAACAATTCAGCGGGGAGGCCATCACGACTTACCGCTTTATTGTTTTTAAGTAACGTTTTGCATAATCAGTAATTAATTACAAAGAAAATTTTTCTGTTGATATTTATTCATATAAAAAATATATGTATGTATACATATATATAGAAAAGTTTCCTATACATTTAAATAAATTTAAGAGAATAGATATATATATATATATATATATATGTATGTATGATTGTTTTTACATGAGTATTAATTGATCAATGTTCTACCAAATATAGTTACACAATTAATTCATTCAAAAAAAAAAAAAAAAAAAAAAAAAAAAACAAAAAAATAAAAACCAATATTAATAATAATAATAATAATTTATACAATTTATAAAGTTTAATGATTTCAGTACAATATTAATTGAAGCACCTCGAAAATATAAAATAAAATGTTTGAATCAATATTGCAAATACGACAAATTTTATACATTGATGTAGCCAATAAAGTCTGAAAAGAGAAGATAATAAAATGAAAAGTTAGACAGAAAATTGGTAAAGTGACATTTTTAGTAATACATACATACATAGTTGCGTATTTGCAAGTTATGAAAACATATGTATTAAGTAAGATTTTAAGATTAGCTAATACAAAAACATACCGATTCCATCTAACAATTGCTTGAGGTATTGTTTCCAAAGGATCTTGCAACAAATATTGACGAATGCCTCGAAAATATTGTTGTAAGAAAAGATCCCAGTCTAATTTTTCCATGTTAAAGTAGAATATGTCCTTGTCTCGTGTAGATAGTTTTTTCCAAAGTGCTCGAACATTGTCCGTCTGAAACTCCCACTGACGCATGGCAAAGTATTCAATAACATGCATAAACCGGTGAATCTTTTTGTATGTATTTAATAGTCTAGAATAAAACGTATTTAATAATAAATTAATAATAAAAAAAAATTATCACAAATCCATTAACATTACAAAAATTTCATTTCTTCTCTTATTTAAAGATAAGTTTACTCTAATTTTTCAATTTCATTTGAAATATTCGTTTTGACCTTTATCTCTTTGATTACACATGCATACATATGTATATACACTAGCGAGAAAAAAAATGCAACTCGATGCCATATTATGTTCAACACTGTTTGTTATTTTATTTACAGAATTATTGTGAATATCTTTGTTTTGGTAGCCGACGAATGTTATTTAACCCATGAGAGCCAAATAATATAAGCTTTGGCCCATTGCTCTTTTGACCAATGCAGATATCATTTAGCAAAGTCTAGCCATTTTTTCTTATTAATCTTATGATGTAGTTACTCACACGTTACGTAATGTAGCGTAGCAAACGTTCTCTTTTTAGCATATGGACAACAATGTAAACAAACATGTAAACAGTGTTGCCACGAAAAAAAAAAAAAATATTGTAACCAACATTTATGAAAAAATCACCCAATAAGCAAAAATATGACACAAAATTAAATTCACAGTCTTTTCTTTTATTTTTTTCAAATTTAAATTATATTGAGAAAAAAAGAAACAAAAAATAACAAAATAAAATTATATGGACAATACACACGACTTTGTATCGTCGTTTGTGAACGCTTAATGCTATGCTGTATTGTGCATTTCGTATTCCATATGTATTTTATTGGCATTCAAATAATTTGATAGCACGAAACCAATACAACTTTTGAAAAACATATGAAAAAATGTGTAAAAGTGTATCGGATTTTTACATGAAACTTATCAACAAAAAGGATACACTGTTGCATAATCGTCCAACAATACAATGAATACAACGATACAACGGCTTGTGTGAATCTTACTAATCAATTAATTTTAAGAAACAAAACAATAGCTATTTTTATATGAAAAATAATAACCAAATCCGGAAAAATTTACACATTTAACAAAAAACGGCAACACTGATAATAAGTCTGTATACCAATTTCTTTGCGTTGTGTTGTGTTCGTTTGTGCGTTGCTTTGTGTTCTGTTTCGTATTTATTTACATTCTTTCTCGACACATGTCTCGTTTTAAACGTTTTTAAGACTACGTACGTTACGATTTTACGTTTCTTACGCTTGGCTAACCAGGTTCTTACTTATAAGTGGCTTTTTGGCTTGTCTTCTAGCTAATAAATTTGCCTCTCTTAATCGGTTTTTGGCTATGGGGACGTAAATAACCATAGTTAGTAATATCTACTGCCGTCTTCCGAGGGCTAACTTTTAGTATTTGTACCATTTAATGGTCTTGGCGGGCATTCGATTTACGACGTCGACCACTTCCTGACTTTCTTTCCATGTTATTTCTTTGACGATAGCTTCATCGACAAACCGTTGATTTGTTGATATTAAATTTATGAGTAACTTCATTCATTGATTTGCCTTCTTCCAAAGCCCTTATAATGATAAATTTGTTATCTGCTGACGGCTGTTTCTAGTTTAAAATTCACAATTTGTAAATTTTTCATTAAAATTTTATTTTAACTACTTTAGTTGATCTACTTTTACCTTTAACACATTGCGTTACATTTGTTTCTCGCTGAATTTGTTCACATTTTTTTATAAATCTAAGAAAACTAAGTGGAAAGAGAAGCAAACAACGCTTACTGATGTTTTTTATTAAAATTTAAAAATCAACGAACAAAACAAACAAAAGTGGAGTATTGTTTGTTAATTTTTATAAGTTTGGAGCCTCGATTGAATATCATATGACATAGAGTTGTATTTTATTCTCGCTTCTGTATGTGCAGTGAGATAATCGCCGTAATCTAGTAGGTAGTGTGTTGGTTTATTAGACGAAAAGCCCGGGTTCGTATCCCACGTCAGACATCAAAACGAAATATGAAAAAATATATTTGTTTGGCAGATTTCTGGTAAAAACTCTGAGAGTAAATAAAATTACCATGAAGAGCTTCTCAAAAAATCTGTCGTTCGGAGTCGACTTTAAAACTGTAGGTCCCGCCACTCATGTATAAAAATAACGCACACAACGTAAGTGGTGTAAGAAGCTAGGTCGAAATCCTGACTGAGGGGTTGTAATGACCAATTAAGTAAGTAAGTGTGTACAGTGGTAGTCTTATACAAATTATCACACTCATTCACCAAAAAGTTTGAATTGAATTTTTTACTTTTAAAAGCAATAACTTTTTTGGTCATTTGTTAATAAAACCTAAAACCTAGTAAATAAATTGTAAACATTAACAACAACAATAAAATGTATTCAAAGATCAAAAATATTACGGGGCATTTTATTAGCACACCACGAATTTTGTTATTGTACATATGCATTTTCTCCGTGAGATGAAAAAAATTAACCTGGATTACATGATCACGTTTTTTCCGTATTTTCTGTATTTTCTTAGAACAAATATATGTTTATATGAAATAAAAAACTTTCTGGGTACATTTAAGTTTCGTAAAATTGAAAATTGTCCAATAATACTCTCGTATCAAAAATATCACAAAACAATTGCGGTCATTAGAAAAAAGATTCGGCCAAGAAACAATTGATCAATTCACACAAGCCGTTGTATTGAGTGTATTTTTGAAAGATTTTACAACAGTGTATGCTTGTTGTTGATAATTTTCATGTAAATTCCGATACACTTATACACATTTTTTTCATATATTTTTCAAAAGTTGTATTGGTTTCGTGCTATCAAATTGTTTGAATGCCAAAAAATACATTTGGAATACGAAATACACAATACAGCATAGCATTGAGCGTTCACAAACAACCAAGTGTATTCAATACAACATACACGATACAAAGTCTTGTGAATTGCCCAAATATTAGTAGATTGCATAATGTCATCGGAAGTGCGGAAACTCGTTATGGAGGAACACAACATATTAACTTTTAGAAAAATCACTTCTATATAGCAGACTAAAGGCAACCAACTGAATTGGACGCTTAGTGCAACACAAATTTCTGATATCAATGGATGACGATACATTTTCAACGGATTTAATAATAAATACGCTTTATTTCTAATAATAACGGCCAACACTTTAAATATCTAAATGATTCTAAAACGGTAATTAACGAACATAAAACATCTCCGGCAAGGGGTGAAATGGACTCAAAAATGCCCCTTTAGACTTTCAAAGGTTAATGGCGTTAGTACGAGATGGGAGTAAAATAGGACTTGCTGATGTATTACTACAGAGTGAAAACGGCGAATGAAAACCCCTAGCATTTTTAAGTCGTTCAATCACTAATGAGGAGCGCGACTACCACAGCTACGAGCTAGAGGTCCTAGTCGTTGAATCAGTGAAGCGTTTTCGGTTTTACGTCTATGGCAAATCGACGCCTACGTTCTATAATATTCTAAGTCGGAAAAGTGTGCTTTGAGTTACGAGCTTTCAAAGTTTTCTCTATAACTTCGGAACGGATCGGCGCATCTTAACCAAATTTTGACAGTATTTAAGATATAGAACGTAGAATTTAAAAATGCAAGAACATTAAAAATGTTCTAAGTACACTTAGGTAAAAATATTATAAATTAATGAAAAAAAAATTATTTATACCATTCTGTGTAATTCATTTCATTTTAAATGACTCAAAGTGTATTTATTAACCAAATAATTAATTAAATTTGCTTATTAATGAAATCTTAAAATGCAAATAGAATTAAATAACCCATGGCTTAGTTTGTTCCTTTTTTGTACGTACGTCAGTTACAACAGAAAAAATTATTTCAGCGTCAGCGTTGGTATGTGGAAAATCAAATTGAATCAAATTAAAATTTTTTGATTTGCAGATTTTGTACCAAAATGCTTCAGCATCTAATTTAGACAATGTTTATTTACTTTATATTACAGAGGTATTAGCCCATTTACAAAATTAGAATGATACACTTAAAAAATATACACATTTTTTAATTTATATTGGAAGAAAAATAGTTTTTAGATGATAAAAATTTGGAATTGAAAAAATTCTCTACATTTTGAAAAAACTAAAAAATCTTTTCCTTTTCCCCTACATGTGAAATTTTTGAAAAACCACAACACTTGGCATCACTGAACCCACCCCTTACTTTAAGGGTGCATGCAATCTCTGAGTGGGGCCGTGCGAACAGGGTCGATTTCAATACGCGCAAGACCCAATGTTGTATTTTAGCATACCGGCGTAATGCTGGCGCTTGTGTTCTGTCATCTGTATCTATGGGTAATATAAATATTGAGGAGGCGAATGCTCTTGATGTTCTGGGCATGAGAATTAGTTGTGATGCTCGTTGGAACGATCACATTTTTCGAGTGTCGAAGGAAGCATTCAAGTGCCTTGGTTTTTTGAAACGGTGCAGAAAATACTTCACTTCATCCGACCTTCTTACTATTTACAGGACCTTTATCCGACCTCGGGTGGAGTACAACTCGCATGTATGGGCCGGTGCTTCAAAGTCTATTTTGAACCTTCTCGACCGCGTACAGGAGAGGGCGAAGGTGCTTATTAATGACAGTAGGGTATCTAACTCTATTGATTCGTTGGAGCATCTTCGCAATATGTCGAGTATTTCATTGTTCTATCTTCTAGCTTGGTTCCCGATAATCACATATTTTTACGTGGTACTCGAGCTTCTCGCAGAGCACATCCTTTTGTGGTTGATTGTCCAGTGAACCGCACAATGCATTACAGGGAGAATTCATTTTTTGCCCGCACTGCTCGCTTATGGAACGATCTTCCTGCGACGGTTTTTCCCGTCAATTACGATATTGATAAGTTTAAGTCATATGTCCACAAACACTACTCCCTCTTTCCACCTTCCTATAACCTATTTTCCTAAACCTGCACATTGCACTGCATGAGTAGGGGCCATCCCCTGAGAGTTGGTTTTTATATAAAATAAAAAAAATTTGGCTTTGGGCTCATTTTAATGAGCAAAGATCAATTGTCAATTTCTGACAATAGCGATGGTTTTAGCTTGTCGGTGTTTAGCTCTACAATTTTTCAAAAATGGCCATAAACGCTATTTTTAGGGGGTTTCAACCCCCTTTTTCTCGAAAACCTGACGTGATGGAAAGAACGCAGATTCGTGTTCAGCGAGCAAAATGCCTTCGGAAACACGTCGATCCATCTTATTTGCAAAACCCAAGCAGGGCTGTGTAATTAACCGTAAGGATTATTGTTCAATCATTTTGCCTATAAATTTTATATCTGCCATCTTGTTTAAATATTTTGTTTACTTACCCACGTGTCGTTTCATGCGATTGGAATTTTAATATTATTTGTTTGGAATAAAATAAAATTGAAATACATTGTTCCATATAGACTTACCTGGGCTTTTTGCCTAATAACATGCATATGGCATCAAATATTGTCGCAGGTACATAGTGAAGTATAAATATCGATAACATGTGCATTAGTTTATTCGGTGTATTAGCGTAGCACAAATACCACATGGCTTTCAATGTGGGATACATTAATCCATATTTGGTAGTTTTTGTTGTAAAATCACCCCAAGTCAATTGATTGTTTTTGGAAGTGCAAAAATTATATACAGGCATTTCTTTCGTTATTGAGCTGTGTTAAGATTAAAGAAACGAAATAAATAAATAATGAAAGCAACAATGAAGAAGTAAGAACAGAAAGAAAGACAAAAATATATACATACATATAACGATTACCGACTAATATACATATACAAGTATAATTAACAGAATTTTTTGTTTTATTAAAATATGTTTTTAAATATCTTTCTTCACCCTTTTTTTAATTTTGCACTGCAGGCAGGCGTATGGGCATTTCATACCATTAGGAGCCTTTCGCCGTGTCTAACATCTGCTCAAAATAATAGAAACATCTTATTCTTAACCTTCCTCGCGTTGGTCTGTGAGATTGATTGATTGATTATTATTGGAATTATTTAAAAAAAATTATTTTGAATCAAAAACGAATCTTTTACGAATAATGAAGCTACTAGTGATATCAACTTACTGGCACTATTTCTTTTTACAAAAAAAATCGCAATAATAAAAAAATCGGTCTCACCAACCAACGCTTGGGTATAGGAAGGTTAAATCTTAAAGTTGCGATAACTGTTAATTTTCGCTCCAAAATGCATCCATTATTTTTTTTTTTTTTTTTGTACAGTATTACCTCGATTTACTTCGTCTCGATTTTCGATATTTCGATTAACTTCGTCAAAAATTTTGCTCCCTTCAACTTCGATTTACGTCGCCCCTGTTGTTTATAAACAAAAAAAATCTTTAAAAATATTCAAAATAAAGAATAAAAATTTAATTATTTTAGTTTTTTTTTTCTAAAATGTACATAAACAATTGCATCTGAAAGTATGAGTTCTTTGAAATTTAATTTACGTTGTTTCGATATACGTCGCCTTTTTCCGGAACATTTTACAACGTAAATCGAGGGAATACTGTAGTTCCATCTCAATTCCACATCAATTAACAATTATTCTTAGAAACGACGACTGCCAATGGAATATCCGTTGACCCAAGGGAAAAGAATTCCGTATTTCGCCAATTTTTTGTATTTACTTGCCATATTTTTTGTTTAATTGATGTGGATAAATACTGAATACGTTTTGGAGGGAAAATTAACAGTTAACGTTACTTTAATATTTCAGAGTAAGGTGTATCTATTATTTTGAGCAGATATGTATATATTTTCAACCAGAAATATTAAATTTCCAAAACCTTCCTTCTCAAAATACAGCAAATCGTAAGCGAATCTTTTTATTTCTTGTTTACAAATGGCATGCGATGCTGACATCTTCTTCTTCTATATATAAAAATGAATGTGTGTTTGTTTGAAGTCTATAGACGGCTAAACGGCTGGACCGATTTTCTTGAAATTTTAACAGTGCCTTCCTGTATGCCTGGAAGGAATCATAGGCTATTTTTTATTTCAAAATTTCAAGACGACGAGGGTCCACGCCCACATATATATTTAATTACAAAGGAATCTATCTCGGTCGTAAGTCGGGGAATACCTGTATATCGAACAAAAATGCTTGGTGTTCGAATTAATAGCGGGTAGGGATTAGTTTGTGTTTTAAGTACCCCACAATAATTTTCGAACAATTTAAGAAATATCAGTTTAAGTTTCGAATACGACTAAGAGGCCAATTATTTAAATAATGTTTGATTCTGTTTCATTGAATACGACTGTATGCTATACGTAATTCTATGTAATTAAACATACTTTTGCTTCTCTGCGATTTCCCACGATGCAGCAATGATACTATTTACGCAGAGATCAACTGGAACCATATTGGCAACAGCGGTAGGATCGCATCGTAATGTTCGAATGACACCTGTACCAGCGCCTGCTATAGCGCCTGTAGGTCCATAAAAGTTGTCTATCCAACCACAAACAGGATCTCGATAGGTGCTTATGACTAGCAACAAATAGAAAAGTGTTTAATAAATATAAAAATATTACGATACAGTTTAAAAATAAAATTTTTATTAAATAAATCATATACTTATACATACGTGCATACTAGGAATGCCAAACGGGATCGATTTTTCAAAATCCCGGTATTCGGGATTTTGTAAATCCCGATCCCGAAATCCCGGGATAATTCGGGATCCAAAAATCCCGAAAAATCACGGGAAAAATCGCGATTTTCTCTTAATAATAAAAATATAAAAACAGCAAGACAAAAAGTAACAAAAAAGCGTAAATTAACAAAAATAATTATTAATTTATATGCAAATGCATTAGTTTTAAGAAAATTATTTGGATTCCAACAAAAAGATTAAAGCATCTAATATGTGACCTGATAGGCTTGAACGAATTTTGTTGTCAACATACCCTGCCGTTAAAAAACACTTTCGCAATCAACATTTGTTGGTAAAATAGTTCCAAGATAGCTGTATGCAGCTTGTAAATATTCACCTCTATCACCTCCTGATGTAAATAAATCTTTTTTTTTGACAGTTGAGTATCTAAATCAGTTACCCTATTAATTCGTTTTATAGGGCTTTTGCATTCTTCGATGACATCAAATAATTTTTATCACTGGAAGGAGGGTTTTCCTCATCTGAGATGCTATTATCGAAGTCAAGTGGTATAGAATTCTTTTTTTAGGACCTTTTGTACGGTCAAAATACATATGTATTCGCAATCCCGGGACAAGTTTTAAAAATCCCGGTATTCGGAATTTTGTGAATCCCAAAAATTCCGGGATTTCGACATTTCGGGATTTCCCCATTGGCATCCTTAGTACATACTACATATTAGAAATAGTTATGTACTTAATTATGGAACACATAAACTTTTTTTTGACTTTTTTTTGCCAATGAAGGGTCAATGTTCAAAAATAAATGAAAAAAATTACATAAAAAACTCAAGTATTTTCATAATTAGATTAGGTTTGCTTTGATTAAATTGTCAATACTTAAAAGTAGGATTCGATCTATGTTAAGTACACTATTAATTCTGGGTTTAATACGAGGTTATGTTGATTTACAGCTCCTGCTTATTCAATTCAAATTCCTCAATGAGGAATCTTTTCCCCTTCTTAAAACTCGGAAAATGCTTCATAAAGACACCTACGGCTGACGACTCAGCATCAGAATGTTCTTTGGACTTTCATCAGAAGCTTGCGGCAGGATGAAAGTCTTCTGTTCGGGCGGGATATGGACTGGATGTCTTGGGATCAGTGTTTTCTGTTAAGTTAGGAAGCTTGTCGGTTATGTAGGACACAACCAATCTGGATAGGCGGCAGATAGCCTAATGAATGCCTACAAAATAGCCACTGAAGGAGAAAGATCCCAAGGGTTGAGGCTAAACCTCAGTGGTGAAACCCTAAAATTGCAGCAATATGGGGCTGGGGTGAACCATTAATTCACTTGTAGCTTTTATTAGCGTGGTGTTCTCTCACTCTTGCTGCTTAATAGTAGTAGAGGACCTGGTAGAAGAACTGTAAAGAGATGGTTTTAAGGTCTATGGTTAAGTGGATGATTTGGTCATTATGATATCTGGTTTTGATACTCTCTCAATTTTTAACTTTCCAATCTTTAATGGGGTACAGCAACCCATATCCATGTGTGTTATATATCTGATTATTCTTGATTCCAAACTCTCATGTGGTGGACCCGGACTTGTTTTATGGGTTCTGACATTAAACTTATTTATAGGCAGCCTGATCACTGCCGCATTTTCCAAACAGAGCAGATGGGACTTTTGGAATTATTGTTGGGTGGTTGGATTTTCCCCGAATATGTCTTGATTAAGTCCCTAGCGAGCGTTATTTCGACTTCTATCCTTCTTTTCGGATCATTCGAAAATAACTCTTTTATGGGTTTAGGGACATAGGGATATAGGGATATCGTAGTTGGCGAGAATCGGTACGAAGTTCGTATTCTCCGACATCTTACAGGGAGATTGCCTCGTTATCTGCAAGAGGTTACATACAATAATTTTAATTTGTAAGACCAACACTTAGGATTTGACCCCTATTTATGCAGTGCATTGTGTAAGGAAAGATAGTTTATAGGAGAAAGGTAAGAGTGGGTAGTGTCCAACATATATTGCTCTGCCGAATATGTATGTATAAGAAGACGACCAATTTACTTCTGTCATTAAATCGCATGGCCATCCATTGCATAATAGCGATTCTAACACTCACTGTCCTTTTAGTAGGACGCTATCTTTCTGGTGTGTCTCTCTGGCACACTCTTGTCTTGAAAAGACAGAGGTTTTTGACTTTTCATTTGCAGATATCATTGACCGAGTTCTCTAATATAAAGATGATGCAATAATAAGATTTATCACAATGGATCCAAATACTACTCTAAATGGGACTGTTTTTCTTTTGCCTTAACTTAAGAAGATTTAATGCAAGAACAGGAAAGTGTCGTCTCATCTATAGTGACAACTGAAGAAAATTCCTTGATGCCTCTCAACAACTGGAGGATGTGCAAAAATTTATAATTTGACAAGCACGTAACGAAATTGTCTCTTTAGCTGTAGACGGTATACAATGGAAGTGTATCCCATCAATTGCTCCCATTGTGCTAGAATATAGGAATTAGCAGTACTATTAGGGAAGTTGTATCTCAATCAGTAGAAGCAGTGGTGAACTAGAGACCAGGTTGTACCAAATATTGACTATCTGTGTCCATTAGATTTTCTTATTGCATGTCAGTACCCGAAGGAAATTTTACCTGTTAATAAAATTGGGAATATCTTCAAAACATGTTTCAAGACTTTTGGCAGCGTTCCGATAAAGAATACCTGACTTTCTTGCAGCAGCGTCAAGAAAGAAAAACATCAGTCCCCAGCAAAATGGCTAAGGTAATTGCAATGACGAAATTGTAAAGTTATTACCTGTAAGGTATTTGGACTGCACGTAGATACTAAATCTAATCTTAAGTGGAATTGTAACTACTTAAAAAGGAATTTAATATCAGGTTAAATATAATAAATATGCTAATAGCATCCTTATACTAGTTAAATCTCTAAACATATCAAGCATTAGTTATGACCTACAGTATATACATTTAAACAGTTAAGTTAGTATTATAATCGGTGGAGCATGTTTGCAACGCATCTATCAGAGCAGCACACAATTTATGAATCTACGAATTCATGACAATAAATTAAAAGTCTAAGCAAACAAAATTTTTTGTAGCAGATCATCACTACTAGGGATGCCAATCGGATGCCAATTGTCCCGGGATTTTCGGGATTGTGAATTCATATGTATTTTGACCCTACAAAAGGTCCTGAAAAAAATTTCTATACCACTTGACTTCGATAATAGCATCTCGATGAGGAAAACCCTACTTCAATTGCTAAAAAGTTATTTGATGTCATCGAAGAATGCAAAAACAACCCTTTAAACCTTTTAATCGGAAAACAAATGATTTTGTTAACAAAATATTTTTATTATTAAGAGAAAATCGCAATTTTCCCCTGATTTTTCGGGATTTTTGGATCCGGAATCCCGGGATTTTTAAAAATCAATCCCGTTTGGCATCCCTAATCACTATCTCATATATCTATGTCTAACAGTTAAAGAGAAGAAGTGTGCTTAAATTCACTTCAACAATTTCCCAGATCTACAGAACTGCAAAAAGATTTAATATTATAATGCCTGTTGGAACTCCGCATATGCCTACAAGAGTTTTCAGACTATTAGTCACCGAGTTGCTTGAAACATACAAAAACTATTCTCTCTTATGTGTAGCTGTAAACTAGCAGGTAGTGTGTTGGTTTATTAGACGTAACGCCCGAGTTCAAACCCCAGATCAGACATCCTACGGGGTCGACTTTAAACTGCAGGTCCCGTCACTCACGCATAAAATTAACGCACACAACATGAGTGCTATGAGAAGCTAGGACGTTGTACAATGGGTCAATTTGACCTCAGGGTACTGTACTTGTCACAGTTGACAAGTACACGTCCTCTAACCTAACCTAAGGTGGCTCTAATCGTCGGAAAATGCCATACATAGCCGAATTGAAATCACTCTGAGAAATCTATCGCTATCTTTTGTAGACAACGAACGGAGGTTACCTCGTTAGGACGGAGTGGCGTTGGTTCAATCATGTTAAAATGGTGCATGACATTGAACTTGTGCTGATCTAGCATAAACGATATCATGTCAGACCTGTATTTTGATATAAACCACATATATAAATATAGGACTCAACTAGAATCCATGAACCTATTGCTAAAAGGTAGTTCAGTTACTGGGCCTAGATTCTATTGGGCTGGATAAACAAAACAATAAGCTCCAAAAATATATTTATTTCGTTATTACAAAAATAAGCAACTCATTAATTTATTTATGCGTTATCACAATCTGAGCCAAGGTCTTTTGGGACTGCCCTGCATAGCCTGGTATACAGAATTGAGAAATCACTAGCACATAAGCAATACATTTTTGCTAAGTAGGCTGGACATCGAAGTAGTCCGAAATAATGTGAAATTATGCGCTATAATCGGGGCTCTGGCAAGGTTAGGTGTACAGACTATGGTGAACTGGACATATAAGCTACTTTGTGGGGGAACAATCTAACCCCGCAATTGGGGGCTTTGAAACTCCCAGGGCCATAGGGTGGGGATCTCCACAATGTGGAATACTCTCTCTTCTTTTGTGGAATCTGGTGATGAATGAGCTACTAGTGATGCTGAAACAAAATGGATGTGAGACAATTGCCTATGCGGATGACATTGTTCTGATGATCTCCGGCAGGTTTGTCGACATTATCAGAGATAGGATGCAACTGGCTCTGAGGAGTGTCTCGTGTGGGCATCTGAACGCGGTGAAAACGGAATAGTACTTTTCATGAGAACCTTCTCGTATCTACAAGCCATCGTTTTTTCGTCCACTGAAATTGAACGGGACGGGACTGAAACTCAAAGGCGAGGCGCACTTTCTAGGATTCACTTGTAACAGAGTCTTGGGGAGAAAATGGGGCCTAGGACCTAGAATGACTCTACACAGCGGTGGTCAGACCTATATTGACCAATGGATGTCTAGTTTGGTGGGAATCCCTTGATAGGAAAACTAATTCGAACCTAATACAGCGACTGCAGAGATCCGCAGATCATTAGTGGTGCCCTGCGGCTTATACTTACAAAGATCCTGGGAAGTTGGAGCTGTCATAGATAGTGACTACATGAAACCGCGGTGCAACTTCACGAGGAGATGAACAGACATGCAGAGCTGATGAACTTGCTAGGCGGGGCACGACCATCGAACTCTCCAATGAATTCTCGAATCTGAGGATGCCTATGAGGACCTGCAATCTCATAATTGATAATCCGATCGTCAATTCCGTCAACGACAGGTGGGCGGCATCGGACACGAGTAGAACGGCTCGTAAAGTGTGGCAGAATGAGTCTAATTAAACTCCAAAGGGGCGCGCTCAGTTTGGTTATCGGTGTCATCACGAGGCATTGCATTATGGGTAGTCATGCGAGGGGCATTGGTCTTTCACACCTTGCTAACGATTTCTGCAGAAGCTAGAGAGATGATGAGGAGGAGGACACTGTTCCTCACCAGCTGGGTTCATGCCCGGCTCTTTGCCGAAGGAGAAAGAAGTACTTGGGTGCCTACCACACGGACGATATGGAGGAACTGTCAAGGATTGACATTTGCAGGCTAAAATCGCTTAATCAGGAGCTCCGAATGGTTTCGAGACTAGGGGATAGCGGATAACTGGGATAACACAATGGGCCACTTGCGGCTTATCTAAGTTCATCCAAACTTTTCTTGGATGGGCAGTCACCTCTACATACCTACCTACCTATCGCAATCTATTAATAAAGTTGTCGCCAAAAGAAGTAAACTTCACATTGAAGTTTTGTGAGAAAAGACAACTGAATGTACGGTTACTTCGATTCATTAACATCGACTGTATCTAAAATGGTATTACTAGTGAATGTAAGAATGTAAAAATGCCATTATTGAACTCAATATTTCATATAAAGTTTCAATTAATTATTGCGCAATAATGGCGTTTATTACGATTTGCGCAATAAACGTGAATATCTGAACACCGTATAACTTGACATATCCAATAGATTGTCATCTTGTTAAAACTAACTATCGTTAGTTCCAGGACCAGTTATATTTTAAAGTGAAAAGTATTAGGTATAATGTGGATTTGCAATACGCTAGAATTAGTAGCTGACAGACTTCACATTTAATTTTTCAAAGTTTTACTATAATTATATGACATTATATATTAAAAAGCAGCATTTAATGTCAGTAAAAAAATAAATCAATGGTGAGTATACCTACCAATTCCCGGTCTGAATATTCCAACTGGCAAATTAGTACCGCATTGTTTAACGACATCCTCTGCAACAGCCTTTGTAAATGTATACGTGTTGGGATATTTTCCTAATAAACTATTTTAGATGGAAAAGAAAAAGTTAAGATAACAACAGCTTTAGTTAGCTGAGAGTAAAATATATTATGAAAGCGTCTATTTACATGGGTGTCATATTATCTAATAAATTATCAGGAGTACACTCTGTCAAGAGAATTAAGTTATTTGAATCGCTGGGTGGCCGATAAAATTTTTCGTCGATACGTCGTAATGGGCACTGTGTGTAGGCAGTGGATACATGTAATATACTTTTTAAATTGTGCATTTCCTTACACAATAGCATAATATCGCGAGCGGCTTTTACATTAATTTGCATGGCTACTTTCAGTTTTTCATCAAATCGTACAGTGGCTGCCATATGAAACACAATGTTGACATTCTCAATAAGTGCCCGCCGGTCTTCTTCGCAAAGTCCTAAGCCAGGTAACATACAATCTCCAGCTACACTCTTTATATGATGACGAAATTTTGGATTTACCTTTTTCATCATATTGAATATCTAAAAAAATTACGAATAAATGAAAAATTTATAAATTTAACATATGAATTTGATTTTTTTTTTGTTTTTTATAAAATAACACGATACAATAATTAGAATTCTTATAATACTATGTTCCGAAATGCACTTTTATTAGATAAATCGGAATAAACGCCATTATTGAGCTCAATATTACATATAAAGTTTTAATTAATTATTACGCAATAAATACGCAAATTGTTGTAATATTGAATAAAACTTAACATATAGCGCTGTCATAAGTACGTTCAGTGAGCATATTATAATTTTCCGAACACTTCCTGTCAACAACTCAGTCAACAACTACAATAAAAAACAATATAAAAAACAAACAAGAAAAACAATAATATTGAAACAACCAGCTGTTTTGTTTACGGGCTGTCAAATGAATATTGAATAAGCGGCTGAACTGCGTAAATATTGTGGTCACATACATAATTGGTCATTAGAACCCATCAGTCAGGATTATTGACCTAGTTTCTCACACCACTTATGTTGTGTGTGTTAATTTTATACATGAGTAGCGGGACCTACAGTTTAAAGTCGACTCCGAACGACAGATTGATTTTATGAGAAACTTTTCATGGCAATTTTATTTACTCTCAGAGTTTTTGCCAGAAATCTGCTGAGAGGAAAGAAAAAGAAAGAAAGAAAAAAATACTTTATGTATTTTATTTTGATGTCTGGCCTGGGACTCGAACCCTGGCTTTACGTCTAATAAGCCAACACACAGAGTTTAATTGTATCTGGGTGAGTCTTAATAACTACTATGGCTTTAACTACAACTTGGATATCAGGGGGCATTTCAGATCAAACATTAAACACAAAGCAATACTTTCATACTAAAGAACAAATCAATCAGACTGTTCACACACACTAATACTCGTGCTGACATATGAAGCCGATAAATTAGAACCGTCCCCACCAGATTGCTATCTGTGTCGCAGTATTTCAACTATGTACCTCTAAATGTCGATTCTCATGATCTTAGAAATCGTTACAGGTTTTGTAATTAATCCAAAGATAACTGCCGGTATAGATGAAATTCCAATTAGGTAGTAAATAGAACTGTTCCGTATTGCAATTGAGATTATTATTTAAATTTTATATTCTGCTCTGCGGCTTGAGTATTAACCTCAAAGGCGGTGTTAGTTAAAATTATATCAATGCAAGTACAAAAAAACTGATGATGTGCAAACTACTGACAATTTTAAATGCGAACACATACTATATATGGGATCATCAATTTGGCTTTTAAAGGCACAGATTAATGCAGACAATAAAACAAAACAAAACATAACATTAGAGGAATAGAAATACAAAATTATAGGCCTTATGCTTGGCTTAGTCTAACAGATCAGTACCTTTAGCGGGAATCGGACATACGACACTCACCCTAATAATAGTCTAGCATGCAAATAGTCTCCCACTAGACTACCAGGGCATCCGGAAATAATATTCTTTCTTACTAATCTCTAATTTTTTAATGATTTGACACGTGAACCTAATACATACATAAATTCAAGTAAAATTTAAATCTTAACATAGTGAAGTTGCTGACCGAAATACTACCCAAGTCGACAAGATACTTAGCAAAGATTTTCTTATGAAATCCCGTTGCAGTATCGGAAAGCGTTAACCTTATCATTTGAAATATAGTTTTGAATTTCTGCGCAGAAGTCGCCAAATTGATATAGAAGCTGGAGCTATGAACAAGAAGTTGGAACGAAGTTCTTTTCCCAAAATAAATCACTATACAACATACATTACCTATTCAAAATAATAGGAGTGCTACCATGTAATATTTTCAAAGTTAAAAATTTTTATTGTACCAATTTGCAAAACATGATATATTCGAGTGGAAGAAATAAAATACAAAAAAGAATCTCGTAATAACTTTAATATTTGCGATGTAATTAATTCATTTCTGCGTGTGCCCCTGACTTCAGTTGATCAAAAAAAAAAATAGGAGTGTGAGTGTTCTTTTAAAAATAAAATTTTAGCAGCATAAAATTTTAAAAGAAATGTGAACAGTAAGTACGGAAAAATGTAGTTAAAACTTTTTCTACAGTGATTCACATAAATTTTTGTAATAGTGGGACGACAAAAGCATTCTACTGAAGAAAAGAGAAAACTAATTAAAAATCTTCGAGAAAAAGGCAAAACTTAGAAAGAAATTAATGAAATCTTAAGTTGCTCCGATCAAATGATCTCAAACGCATTAAAATATAAAAAAAAGCTCGAAAGCGTGGGCCCAGGGGCAAAAAGGGGCATCAACTATCGATGACCGCCGAATTGTTCGGTACAGCAAAATAAATCCTTAGGCGTCTTTAAAAAAATTCTAAAGGATCTAAATCTTGCCGTAAGTGGCCCAACTATTCGTAGGCGTCTGATGAACAATTTATTCGTAAGAAGTCCACCAAAGGTGCCATTGCTAACTAAAAAAATAGGTAGCAGCACGCATAAAGTTTGCCCAAGAACATATCAAACATCTGAAAGAAAAATGGAGAAACATACTGTGGACCGACGAAAGAAAAATTGTTTTATTCGATGGCACTGGGTCTAGACAGTATGTTAGACGTCTGCCCAACACCAAATACAAAGCTCAGTATACACAAAAGACAGTTAAACATGGTGGTGCAAAACTAATGATATGGGGAAGCTGTTCGTATAATGGTGTAGGCCCAATACATCCAATAGGAGACATAATGGATATGTCGGCACTTTGAGGGAAGTGATGTTATCAAATTCCACGCCTCTAAAATGGAAATTCCAACAAAATAATGAGACGGAACACACCAGTAAATTGGCAAATGATTGGTTTTGGGGTAAAGTTTATAGCGTGCCCAGCTCAGTCTCCTGACTGGAGAGATGTTAAAAAGTATGCTGCAGAGAAACAACCCCCAAGTGCAGAAGAACTATGGACCACAGTGCGCGGATGCGTGGCATCAAATTCCTTTAAACAGATGCCAAGATCTTATTGACTCAATACCTCGGAGATGTGCTGAACTCATTAAAACCAAAAGTTATTTAACCAAATACTAAAATCGCTTTCCTATTTGTTAAGCCATTACGTTTGTTGTATTCCATAAATTCATTATTTATATAACGATATATATATATCTATATATCTTATTTTATATTATATATTTTATTAATTGTTTATTAATATGAATACCCCTAATAATAAGTTAATTTTAAGGTCAATGAATATATAAGAATAAGCAATTAGGATAAGCAACGAAGTTGCTGAATTGAATTACACTGTTAGGATTAAGTATATAGAATACTGGGATTAAGTAAAATGCGAAAGAAGTAATAAAATCAGTTGAATAATGTAATCGTACTCTGTCGGTCCTTTTGTTTTTGATTAAAGTTTGGTCTTCGCGATCATTGTTTGAAGTGCCCATAAATAATTAAATTATAATTTATTTAATTTAATTCCTTAAAAACTATTAAGGAAAAACACTATTTTAAGATAATATCAAACTTTAGTGCCTTTTGTGTTAGTTTGAACAATTAATTTTGAGAGTAATCTTTATTTACATGAAATATTTTTATTTTCCTAGTTTTAACTAAATAATTAAGTGTTAAAAAATTAGAAAATGAATTAGAAATAAATTTTAAGCCAAAAAAAAATTGATATTTACTTTTTTATTTTTCTGAATTTTAAACTTTGCTTTTAAATGAAGGGCAATCCTATTATTTTGAACACAACTGTATATGTTAAGGTTCTGTACGCCTTTGATGTCATTGGTTTCCTCGGTATTTACTATATCAATACTAACAAAACGAGTTGGTATCTACTGGCTCACATTTACCAGCTAGAAAATGGATTAAATCTATAGCAAACAAAGGTGAATGGGCGAAAATATTGTAACGTTTTTAGCTTTTTTAAAAACATTTTAAATATGAGTTCGTTGATTGCAAACCAAATGAAAACAAACATGTGTTTAGTTTCAATTAAAATCTTTATAGTTCGCACTACTTTTGTATGCCACTGTTTATGACTTGACGATACAACAGTGATTGCTTTTTCGGTATTCTCCTTTGCTTACAATGCTGATCTTCTCAACGGCGATCTTCAAACCACGACTGTTTTGTTCACATGCAACGCGTCTTCACACAAGACTGATTGAATTCTTACTACCCGTCGTTTGCTTTGTCTTTCCTTTTTGTAGTGCTACGCAAATAGTCTGACGAACGTTCTTGAAGTAGAATGTTCGTGTTCTCGCTTTCTCGAGAACTTTATGGCGACTTCATTGTTGTTTGTGTATTACGTTCACATTGCTTGTTGTAGCATTTGCTTATTGTTTTAATATGAAATAATATTAGACAGAAGTAAAATTTTCAAGCGATTATAAAAAAGTAAATTTTTTTTCACTGAAATTCATATTTTTGTACTGCTCCAAATAATAACTACTTTTAGACACGTTTTTAATTTACCGTTATGAATGTAACGATTTTTAACACCTATTATGGAGTTGCCAATGCTTCATTGTTAAATATTACAAGGCAGACTTACACTTTTGCGGTGCCAAAATATGGTGTTACCAGAATGTTTTCCTTATTTTTGTTTTGTTTTGGGAAACACATAAAAAATTTTTTGGTTTTATAATAAAACAGAAATAAATTTATAAAAAATATATAAACTACATAAAATGTATTGCCACACTAACACTTTGGCTGGCCACTATATATCACTTTTATTTAACTGGTATTATTAAAAATGCATATGTTTGTAAACATCCTAAAAGTATGCAAAATTTCAACATACATTTTTTGGTTGCAGATCTTAACACTAGCAAGGCAACTAATAACGTACTATACTCATATGAAAAATGTACAATATGGAAAACAAAAATGCTTAAGATCATGAAGAAAGATTAAAAATGAACCAAAAATACTAAAAGAAAAAAAAAATTTAAGGCAAGATAGCAATGAAAAAAAAAAAATCAAAATTAGTTTAAAATTTAATGAATAAAACTCCGAAAACGAAATGCTGAAAGATGAAGCTAAACGTCTTACAATGAGAAGGAGAAATTAAATTATGTATCGCCAAGAATAAAACATAATATCAACGTTATTATTATTAAAAAATATTTCTTCGGCGACTTCCTCTCAGCAGACTTTTGGCAAAAACTCTGAGAGTAAGTAAAAATTGTCATGAAAATCTGTCATTCGGAGTTGACTTTAAACTGTAGGTCCTGTCATTCATGTATACAATTAACTCACACCAACATAAGTGGTGTGAAAAGCTAGGTCGTAATCCTGACTGAAGAGTTGTAATGTATCAAGTCTCCATTTTCAATAAATTAGGTGTTAGTAATGAGAAATTATTTTTAGTCGAATGTAAATTTCATAATGACTATGATGGAATCATAGGCAATGATGTCCTACGGAAATACAAAGCCGTTATAGATTATAATGATAATCGATTGATAATTAATAATAGAAACGTTCCAATATTATGCTTGAGAAAAAATCGAACAGTTAAATTTATTTCGACTATTGAATGTGGTTTAATCCATACTAAAGAACATAGGAAATCTGCTGGGGAAACTATTATTGCTAAAGGTGTTTACAATTTGGATAATTTTAAATTTGAAGTAGAATCCACCTCTGATTGTCCCGATATAATATATTTGATTGAAGATAATTCGTGGCCAGTCTATCAGGAAAACTACTACTTAGTGGATGATGGAACATTACAGGAAGGAGAGGACATTTGAATGATGAGTAAAGGCTTAATCTATTGAAAACCTTAGCACACTATAGTCAGTTATTTTATTGGAAGAACTCAAACTTAATAAGAATGATATACCGCTATTTGCTAAGACATATAGGCAGCGTTGCCATTTTTTTATACAATAAAAAACTTGTTTTCTACAAAAATCCCAACATTTTTAATGGAAACTCTGGGATATTATATTTTATTAAAAAATGTAAATATTTCGTCTTATTATTATTGAATTTATTGAAAATATTTTTAAATTTAATATTTTCGAAAAAACTTGTTTTGTTAGAAAACAAATTTAATGAAAACTTTTTCGCATCTCAAAAACTTGGAAAAAAAAGGGAAAACTTGGCGAATGGCAACACTGTATATAGGTATCGCTATATTCATAGAGAAGAAGTGAAGAGGCAAATATAGGAAATGTGAGATGACGATATAATTAAACTTTCCGATTCTCCTTATTCTGCTACAATATGGATTGTTTCCAAAAAGGAAGACACCAGTGGAATTAGAAAATGGCGTATAGTTGTAGACTATAGGAAGCTAAATGAGAAGACTGTGGGTGATCGTTTCCCAATCCCGAATATAGAAGAAATCTTGGACAAACGTGGATGGTGTATGTATTTCATCACATTAGATTTAGTTAAAGGGTTTCACCAGGTTGAAATCGACGAAAGGGACATTCATAAAACCGCATTTTCAGTCGAGGGATTAAAAACAACCCCCGTAACATTTCAGAGGTTGATGAATAAATGAAATTTTAGACGATTTGGTCAATAAAGTATGGCTGTATATTTTTATGACATCATTATCTACTCCTCATACTTTCAGGAATACATAGTTGTTTTACGTTTGGTACTAGAAAGACCGGCAAATACAAATCTCAAAACAGAAATAGATAAATGTGAATTTTTAAAACGTGAAAACGAGTTCAAGGCATAAAAAAAGTCCAAAGTCCCTTACCGAAAACAATCAAACAAAACAATTTTTTGGACTGAGCGGCTATTATCATAAATTTATTAAGGACTATTCCAAAATCGCTAAACCAGTCACCAAGTACTGGGAGAATGATGCTAAAGTGGATATCAAGAGAAATTGCGGATTCCATGAGAAAAAATAAAATATATAAAATTGAAAAGCGAAAAAAATTAATTTATTATAATTAATGTTTTATATAAAGATTTTTAAAATACAGACATAAATAGGTACAATTAATATACAGAAACATAAATTTATAAATACCTATGAATATACTTATGTGGATAAATTTACTTTTGATATTTCTCTAAAAAATGTGTTTTATTATTATATTTATATTTAGTTATTATTTATATTTAAATCATTCTCGATTTCTGTTATCTTTATTAACGACATTTTAACTGAAGACCAAGATGGAATTGCATCTACAACATAGGCAAAATGTAGACTTTTCAACTCAATTTCATATGTAATTCCTGCTAATACAAGCGTTTTTTTTACCGAACTAGTGAAAAAACTGCACAAAAGCGGCCATTTTGGAAAATAAATACTTTTTAGAAGTTACGTGTGGTAAAATAGTGGACGCAATAAAAAGGAAAAAATAGTGGTCAGGGAGTTAAAATAGCGGACAAATTTATTTTACATATTTTGATTAAATAATAGGCAGAACTTTAATTTTTAATGCTATTTTATTACAACGCAGCATGAATCCTCTTCCCATAAATAATAACTTCTTTGATATCGACATCAAAAACTTAACGTTATTTTTTATATTCTGTTGTTTTCATATGAAATATGGAATATTCTTTAATACTTACGCCAAATAATGTATTTTACACTTAAAATATAATCTATGGTACGAGATTATATTTTTAACAGATTTATTTAATAAATTACAAGTGAAACAAAATTTTAAGTGTAAAATACATTATTTGGCGTAAGTATTAAAGAATATTACTATAAACAGTTAAATAATATTTCTTTGTGTGAAAATTATTGAATTTTAGGTAGAAATGCCCCGTGGAAACCAACTTTCGTTAGTAGAACGTACTCTGATTGAATTGTTCAGGGAAAATGGGCATTCAATAAGGTCTATAGCAAATAGAATTGAGAGATCTAAGACGACCGTACAAAATTATTTGGGAGATCCAAAATCATACGGCACTAAAAAACGATCTGGTAGAAAGCCAATACAGATTGACCGCGATAAACGATCAACAAAGCGCTTAGCTACCACAAATAATTTAAGCTGTTCCCAAATAAATTCGGAGCTGGGACTAAACGGTAGCAAGAGACGGACTAATCAAATTTTAAATGAAGATCTAGATATGAGAAAACAAACAATGATATCCAAACTGCGATTAACTCCTAGACACAATGCAGCCAGATTGGCTTTCACTGAAAAATACAAATTTTAGGAAGAGGAGTGGCGTAGTATTATATTCAGTGATGAACAAAAATTCAAATTCAAATGATGGACCAGATGGATGCAAATATTATTGGAGAGAAAAAGGAGGTAATATGCGGACCAGAATAGTACGTAATTTTCAGGAAGGATCTTTAATGACGTGGGTTACTTTTGGATATAAAGCACGTTCTACGATTTGTTTTATTTCTCATAAAATGAATTACTGGACAATATTTTCGTTGAATTTGCTAAAGAAAATTATGGAAATAATTTTATTTTTCAGCAAGACAACGCCAAAAGGATCAGAACATTTTTTGACGAAAAATATATAGCTGTTTTGGACTGGCCAGCACTTAGTCCCGATCTAAATCATGTCGAAAACATCTGGGGAATTTTAAGTGCCGAAATATACAAAAGTGGAATGACTTATAACTCTTTAAAAGAGCTGAAAGAAGCTTTAATAAAAAAAAAATGAAGCGAAATTCCCCAAGATAAGTTACAAAAATTAATAAACTCTATGCCACTTCGGTTAAATGTAGTATGTAATTAAAAATCGAGGAGGACACACGCATTATTAAAAAGTATATCTTAATTGAATATATTTAATTAGCTTTAAGTTTTTTCTTATTTTGTGCCCTATAAATATTTCCTTTAAGAATTTGAATTACACACAGTTACAAAAGTATACATACGGTTAACAAATTTCAGAAATTTTTAACCAATCCGTTTTCGTTGAAAATCTTTATATTTGTCTGACAACTTTCCTCGATTTTAAGATGGTCTTCTCTTTACCTTTAACATTTAAAAGTCCCTTTATGTTTGAACTTGCCATATCAAATATGTACTAATTTCGATATGGCAATTTCAATATTTTGTTTTCAGTAATACATTGGTTTGCCTCCACCAAATCTACCAACAAAACCTCTTTCTCCGTTGAATAATTTTTCGATCTTTTGCGGCGGGGTATTGGCGATCTCATTTTCAAAAAGCACAAAAATCACAATCTTTAACAAAAATATACTAAATTCGCGACACACAAACTTTGTAAACAAAATAATAATAATAAACATAACAAATAAGAAAGCACGTCGTTGCCACTGCGTTTTTAAAGTGGCAAAAGTTATCGATATTGCACCGGCATTGCCATATTTTTTAAAAAGGTTAATTTTGTTTTATCTGGAAGTTATAATAACGAAAATAAGTTAAAGGTTCACTTTAGCTAAAGGTTTTTTTCGAGACTTATTCTCTCTCGACCAAATATAGTTGTAGATATGCAGTTTTAAATGACACTTTCAGTGAAATTAAAAAACACATAAAAAAAGAAATTACCATAATAAAAATAGAAAACGATTTTTTTTTGAACTAATAAAATATTAAATTTACTGAAAAAGTTAATAATAATTTTTAAGGTATTAATGAGAAACAAAAAATGCACATTCAAAATACTTGCAGCATAAAAAAAAAGATTTATGGATAGGCATAAATAATTTACAATACATAGTATATGTGGCAACACCACCCCAAGCTCTTTTCAATGTATCGGCGTTAATAGTTTCGCGACTACTTTGTCGCACAGCCATTTTTGAAAACCTTCTTCATTTTTGAATCTGCACGTCGCACACTTTTGTGATTTCATATAACGTGTGGCCAAAATTTGAAGGAGTAATGGTTGAGCAATGAAATTTGGTAAAATATAATCACACCTAAAATTTGGTCATTTAAAGTCAAAGGATACACGTCCTTCCCATATATCTTGAAATTCAAAATTGCTATCACTTGAAGAAAAAAAAGATATGTTAATAAAATTTGGTACACTTATTAGTTTTAACATGCTTAAAAAATTTCGTTCAATTTGGAGCAAAGATGCGCCTACCTTAAAAATGTCCTTTTTCAAAAAAGTATCAATAAAAAAATTGAATATACACTTTTTTCGTTTTTTCGATGTTACCATCAGTAACATCTTGGTTTTAAAATTTTTGTTGTTACGATGTCCGCTACTTCCTTCAAAACCCTATTTACGTTCTAGGAATAGGTCATTATGTGTAACAACTTCGAAATTGTTTAATATACTTTCAGCTCTTTTATCTAAAATTTTCTGCAAAGGAATCTCTGCAGAAGTTTCTGATATATAAATACCATTAGGAAAGATTATTTTTAGCTTCTGCAATTAAATAATAGGAAGGAAAAGAATCCTCGTAAATACCCGGCAAATACAAATCTCAAAACAGAAATAGATAAATGTGAATTTTTAAAACGTGAAAACGAGTTCAAGGCATAAAAAAAGTCCAAAGTCCCTTACCGAAAACAATCAAACAAAACAATTTTTTGGACTGAGCGGCTATTATCATAAATTTATTAAGGACTATTCCAAAATCGCTAAACCAGTCACCAAGTACTGGGAGAATGATGCTAAAGTGGATATCAAGAGAAATTGCGGATTCCATGAGAAAAAATAAAATATATAAAATTGAAAAGCGAAAAAAATTAATTTATTATAATTAATGTTTTATATAAAGATTTTTAAAATACAGACATAAATAGGTACAATTAATATACAGAAACATAAATTTATAAATACCTATGAATATACTTATGTGGATAAATTTACTTTTGATATTTCTCTAAAAAATGTGTTTTATTATTATATTTATATTTAGTTATTATTTATATTTAAATCATTCTCGATTTCTGTTATCTTTATTAACGACATTTTAACTGAAGACCAAGATGGAATTGCA
Source organism: Sarcophaga peregrina (assembly GCA_014635995.1). Taxonomy (NCBI): domain Eukaryota; kingdom Metazoa; phylum Arthropoda; class Insecta; order Diptera; family Sarcophagidae; genus Sarcophaga; species Sarcophaga peregrina. Next base: position 4,758,540 of record CM025794.1, read on the forward strand.
TCTACAACATAGGCAAAATGTAGACTTTTCAACTCAATTTCATATGTAATTCCTGCTAATACAAGCGTTTTTTTTACCGAACTAGTGAAAAAACTGCACAAAAGCGGCCATTTTGGAAAATAAATACTTTTTAGAAGTTACGTGTGGTAAAATAGTGGACGCAATAAAAAGGAAAAAATAGTGGTCAGGGAGTTAAAATAGCGGACAAATTTATTTTACATATTTTGATTAAATAATAGGCAGAACTTTAATTTTTAATGCTATTTTATTACAACGCAGCATGAATCCTCTTCCCATAAATAATAACTTCTTTGATATCGACATCAAAAACTTAACGTTATTTTTTATATTCTGTTGTTTTCATATGAAATATGGAATATTCTTTAATACTTACGCCAAATAATGTATTTTACACTTAAAATATAATCTATGGTACGAGATTATATTTTTAACAGATTTATTTAATAAATTACAAGTGAAACAAAATTTTAAGTGTAAAATACATTATTTGGCGTAAGTATTAAAGAATATTACTATAAACAGTTAAATAATATTTCTTTGTGTGAAAATTATTGAATTTTAGGTAGAAATGCCCCGTGGAAACCAACTTTCGTTAGTAGAACGTACTCTGATTGAATTGTTCAGGGAAAATGGGCATTCAATAAGGTCTATAGCAAATAGAATTGAGAGATCTAAGACGACCGTACAAAATTATTTGGGAGATCCAAAATCATACGGCACTAAAAAACGATCTGGTAGAAAGCCAATACAGATTGACCGCGATAAACGATCAACAAAGCGCTTAGCTACCACAAATAATTTAAGCTGTTCCCAAATAAATTCGGAGCTGGGACTAAACGGTAGCAAGAGACGGACTAATCAAATTTTAAATGAAGATCTAGATATGAGAAAACAAACAATGATATCCAAACTGCGATTAACTCCTAGACACAATGCAGCCAGATTGGCTTTCACTGAAAAATACAAATTTTAGGAAGAGGAGTGGCGTAGTATTATATTCAGTGATGAACAAAAATTCAAATTCAAATGATGGACCAGATGGATGCAAATATTATTGGAGAGAAAAAGGAGGTAATATGCGGACCAGAATAGTACGTAATTTTCAGGAAGGATCTTTAATGACGTGGGTTACTTTTGGATATAAAGCACGTTCTACGATTTGTTTTATTTCTCATAAAATGAATTACTGGACAATATTTTCGTTGAATTTGCTAAAGAAAATTATGGAAATAATTTTATTTTTCAGCAAGACAACGCCAAAAGGATCAGAACATTTTTTGACGAAAAATATATAGCTGTTTTGGACTGGCCAGCACTTAGTCCCGATCTAAATCATGTCGAAAACATCTGGGGAATTTTAAGTGCCGAAATATACAAAAGTGGAATGACTTATAACTCTTTAAAAGAGCTGAAAGAAGCTTTAATAAAAAAAAAATGAAGCGAAATTCCCCAAGATAAGTTACAAAAATTAATAAACTCTATGCCACTTCGGTTAAATGTAGTATGTAATTAAAAATCGAGGAGGACACACGCATTATTAAAAAGTATATCTTAATTGAATATATTTAATTAGCTTTAAGTTTTTTCTTATTTTGTGCCCTATAAATATTTCCTTTAAGAATTTGAATTACACACAGTTACAAAAGTATACATACGGTTAACAAATTTCAGAAATTTTTAACCAATCCGTTTTCGTTGAAAATCTTTATATTTGTCTGACAACTTTCCTCGATTTTAAGATGGTCTTCTCTTTACCTTTAACATTTAAAAGTCCCTTTATGTTTGAACTTGCCATATCAAATATGTACTAATTTCGATATGGCAATTTCAATATTTTGTTTTCAGTAATACATTGGTTTGCCTCCACCAAATCTACCAACAAAACCTCTTTCTCCGTTGAATAATTTTTCGATCTTTTGCGGCGGGGTATTGGCGATCTCATTTTCAAAAAGCACAAAAATCACAATCTTTAACAAAAATATACTAAATTCGCGACACACAAACTTTGTAAACAAAATAATAATAATAAACATAACAAATAAGAAAGCACGTCGTTGCCACTGCGTTTTTAAAGTGGCAAAAGTTATCGATATTGCACCGGCATTGCCATATTTTTTAAAAAGGTTAATTTTGTTTTATCTGGAAGTTATAATAACGAAAATAAGTTAAAGGTTCACTTTAGCTAAAGGTTTTTTTCGAGACTTATTCTCTCTAGACCAAATATAGTTGTAGATATGCAGTTTTAAATGACACTTTCAGTGAAATTAAAAAACACATAAAAAAAGAAATTACCATAATAAAAATAGAAAACGATTTTTTTTTGAACTAATAAAATATTAAATTTACTGAAAAAGTTAATAATAATTTTTAAGGTATTAATGAGAAACAAAAAATGCACATTCAAAATACTTGCAGCATAAAAAAAAAGATTTATGGATAGGCATAAATAATTTACAATACATAGTATATGTGGCAACACCACCCCAAGCTCTTTTCAATGTATCGGCGTTAATAGTTTCGCGACTACTTTGTCGCACAGCCATTTTTGAAAACCTTCTTCATTTTTGAATCTGCACGTCGCACACTTTTGTGATTTCATATAACGTGTGGCCAAAATTTGAAGGAGTAATGGTTGAGCAATGAAATTTGGTAAAATATAATCACACCTAAAATTTGGTCATTTAAAGTCAAAGGATACACGTCCTTCCCATATATCTTGAAATTCAAAATTGCTATCACTTGAAGAAAAAAAAGATATGTTAATAAAATTTGGTACACTTATTAGTTTTAACATGCTTAAAAAATTTCGTTCAATTTGGAGCAAAGATGCGCCTACCTTAAAAATGTCCTTTTTCAAAAAAGTATCAATAAAAAAATTGAATATACACTTTTTTCGTTTTTTCGATGTTACCATCAGTAACATCTTGGTTTTAAAATTTTTGTTGTTACGATGTCCGCTACTTCCTTCAAAACCCTATTTACGTTCTAGGAATAGGTCATTATGTGTAACAACTTCGAAATTGTTTAATATACTTTCAGCTCTTTTATCTAAAATTTTCTGCAAAGGAATCTCTGCAGAAGTTTCTGATATATAAATACCATTAGGAAAGATTATTTTTAGCTTCTGCAATTAAATAATAGGAAGGAAAAGAATCCTCGTAAATACCCGGCAAATACAAATCTCAAAACAGAAATAGATAAATGTGAATTTTTAAAACGTGAAAACGAGTTCAAGGCATAAAAAAAGTCCAAAGTCCCTTACCGAAAACAATCAAACAAAACAATTTTTTGGACTGAGCGGCTATTATCATAAATTTATTAAGGACTATTCCAAAATCGCTAAACCAGTCACCAAGTACTGGGAGAATGATGCTAAAGTGGATATCAAGAGAAATTGCGGATTCCATGAGAAAAAATAAAATATATAAAATTGAAAAGCGAAAAAAATTAATTTATTATAATTAATGTTTTATATAAAGATTTTTAAAATACAGACATAAATAGGTACAATTAATATACAGAAACATAAATTTATAAATACCTATGAATATACTTATGTGGATAAATTTACTTTTGATATTTCTCTAAAAAATGTGTTTTATTATTATATTTATATTTAGTTATTATTTATATTTAAATCATTCTCGATTTCTGTTATCTTTATTAACGACATTTTAACTGAAGACCAAGATGGAATTGCATCTACAACATAGGCAAAATGTAGACTTTTCAACTCAATTTCATATGTAATTCCTGCTAATACAAGCGTTTTTTTTACCGAACTAGTGAAAAAACTGCACAAAAGCGGCCATTTTGGAAAATAAATACTTTTTAGAAGTTACGTGTGGTAAAATAGTGGACGCAATAAAAAGGAAAAAATAGTGGTCAGGGAGTTAAAATAGCGGACAAATTTATTTTACATATTTTGATTAAATAATAGGCAGAACTTTAATTTTTAATGCTATTTTATTACAACGCAGCATGAATCCTCTTCCCATAAATAATAACTTCTTTGATATCGACATCAAAAACTTAACGTTATTTTTTATATTCTGTTGTTTTCATATGAAATATGGAATATTCTTTAATACTTACGCCAAATAATGTATTTTACACTTAAAATATAATCTATGGTACGAGATTATATTTTTAACAGATTTATTTAATAAATTACAAGTGAAACAAAATTTTAAGTGTAAAATACATTATTTGGCGTAAGTATTAAAGAATATTACTATAAACAGTTAAATAATATTTCTTTGTGTGAAAATTATTGAATTTTAGGTAGAAATGCCCCGTGGAAACCAACTTTCGTTAGTAGAACGTACTCTGATTGAATTGTTCAGGGAAAATGGGCATTCAATAAGGTCTATAGCAAATAGAATTGAGAGATCTAAGACGACCGTACAAAATTATTTGGGAGATCCAAAATCATACGGCACTAAAAAACGATCTGGTAGAAAGCCAATACAGATTGACCGCGATAAACGATCAACAAAGCGCTTAGCTACCACAAATAATTTAAGCTGTTCCCAAATAAATTCGGAGCTGGGACTAAACGGTAGCAAGAGACGGACTAATCAAATTTTAAATGAAGATCTAGATATGAGAAAACAAACAATGATATCCAAACTGCGATTAACTCCTAGACACAATGCAGCCAGATTGGCTTTCACTGAAAAATACAAATTTTAGGAAGAGGAGTGGCGTAGTATTATATTCAGTGATGAACAAAAATTCAAATTCAAATGATGGACCAGATGGATGCAAATATTATTGGAGAGAAAAAGGAGGTAATATGCGGACCAGAATAGTACGTAATTTTCAGGAAGGATCTTTAATGACGTGGGTTACTTTTGGATATAAAGCACGTTCTACGATTTGTTTTATTTCTCATAAAATGAATTACTGGACAATATTTTCGTTGAATTTGCTAAAGAAAATTATGGAAATAATTTTATTTTTCAGCAAGACAACGCCAAAAGGATCAGAACATTTTTTGACGAAAAATATATAGCTGTTTTGGACTGGCCAGCACTTAGTCCCGATCTAAATCATGTCGAAAACCTCTGGGGAATTTTAAGTGCCGAAATATACAAAAGTGGAATGACTTATAACTCTTTAAAAGAGCTGAAAGAAGCTTTAATAAAAAAAATGAAGCGAAATTCCCCAAGATAAGTTACAAAAATTAATAAACTCTATGCCACTTCGGTTAAATGTAGTATGTAATTAAAAATCGAGGAGGACACACGCATTATTAAAAAGTATATCTTAATTGAATATATTTAATTAGCTTTAAGTTTTTTCTTATTTTGTGCCCTATAAATATTTCCTTTAAGAATTTGAATTACACACAGTTACAAAAGTATACATACGGTTAACAAATTTCAGAAATTTTTAACCAATCCGTTTTCGTTGAAAATCTTTATATTTGTCTGACAACTTTCCTCGATTTTAAGATGGTCTTCTCTTTACCTTTAACATTTAAAAGTCCCTTTATGTTTGAACTTGCCATATCAAATATGTACTAATTTCGATATGGCAATTTCAATATTTTGTTTTCAGTAATACATTGGTTTGCCTCCACCAAATCTACCAACAAAACCTCTTTCTCCGTTGAATAATTTTTCGATCTTTTGCGGCGGGGTATTGGCGATCTCATTTTCAAAAAGCACAAAAATCACAATCTTTAACAAAAATATACTAAATTCGCGACACACAAACTTTGTAAACAAAATAATAATAATAAACATAACAAATAAGAAAGCACGTCGTTGCCACTGCGTTTTTAAAGTGGCAAAAGTTATCGATATTGCACCGGCATTGCCATATTTTTTAAAAAGGTTAATTTTGTTTTATCTGGAAGTTATAATAACGAAAATAAGTTAAAGGTTCACTTTAGCTAAAGGTTTTTTTCGAGACTTATTCTCTCTCGACCAAATATAGTTGTAGATATGCAGTTTTAAATGACACTTTCAGTGAAATTAAAAAACACATAAAAAAAGAAATTACCATAATAAAAATAGAAAACGATTTTTTTTTGAACTAATAAAATATTAAATTTACTGAAAAAGTTAATAATAATTTTTAAGGTATTAATGAGAAACAAAAAATGCACATTCAAAATACTTGCAGCATAAAAAAAAAGATTTATGGATAGGCATAAATAATTTACAATACATAGTATATGTGGCAACACCACCCCAAGCTCTTTTCAATGTATCGGCGTTAATAGTTTCGCGACTACTTTGTCGCACAGCCATTTTTGAAAACCTTCTTCATTTTTGAATCTGCACGTCGCACACTTTTGTGATTTCATATAACGTGTGGCCAAAATTTGAAGGAGTAATGGTTGAGCAATGAAATTTGGTAAAATATAATCACACCTAAAATTTGGTCATTTAAAGTCAAAGGATACACGTCCTTCCCATATATCTTGAAATTCAAAATTGCTATCACTTGAAGAAAAAAAAAGATATGTTAATAAAATTTGGTACACTTATTAGTTTTAACATGCTTAAAAAATTTCGTTCAATTTGGAGCAAAGATGCGCCTACCTTAAAAATGTCCTTTTTCAAAAAAGTATCAATAAAAAATTGAATATACACTTTTTTCGAATCGCAAATTATGATTTAAATGTTTTGCTGACTCATGAAAATTTAATTTAAAAATAACGTAATGGCACAAGCGATGTAACAAATAAAAATCCATCAGTAACATCTTGGTTTTAAAATTTTTGTTGTTACGATGTCCGCTACTTCCTTCAAAACCCTATTTACGTTCTAGGAATAGGTCATTATGTGTAACAACTTCGAAATTGTTTAATATACTTTCAGCTCTTTTATCTAAAATTTTCTGCAAAGGAATCTCTGCAGAAGTTTCTGATATATAAATACCATTAGGAAAGATTATTTTTAGCTTCTGCAATTAAATAATAGGAAGGAAAAGAATCCTCGTAAATTGAATTTACAACTTTCTCATCATGTTGTATTATTTGACTGAGAGATCCATTTCAATGTATAAGGCTAAAACTCTTTCGACTGATATTTGATTTTTTTTAAACTTTTATACTTTTCCTGCTGCTTTAGTAAGAGCATCAGCGGAAGTGGACGCAACAAGCTCTTCTGGTTGTCTTCTTTTTGTTCGCTCTGATGCATCTTCATGTTGGTCGACCCTTACCGATACTTGTACTTGGTTCCTAATTGAATTTATTTATGTTTAAATATAAAAAATCGATGATCTAGAAAAACTTACATCACAAATATCTTTACAAAATAGCTCATTATCTAGCAAGGTACTCAACTCAGTTTCAAACCTACTTTTTCCGCGTATATATTTTCTCCAATTATTACTAATTTTTAAAAGAATGAATTTTAGTTTGTCCTTCTCTATGTACATACATAATTGGGCATTACTTACAACCCTTCAGTTAGGATTATTGGCCTAGTTTCTCACACTACTTATGTTGAGTGTGTTAATTTTATACATAAGTGGCGGGATCTACAGTTTTTTTTGAAATTTTTCATGGCAATTTTATTTTACACTCAGAGTTTTTGCCAGAAATCTGCTGAGAAGAAATCGCCGAAAAAATACTTTTTGTATTTTATTTTGATGTCTGGCCTGGGACTCGAGCCGTGGCTTTACGTTTAATAAGCCAACACACTACCTACTAGACCACGGCGACTTCGTCTTTCTCTATATCTGTCAGAAATCTTTGAGTACGACTTTCCACAAATTGTTCAATATTACAGGCTTGTCAATAAAATATCAACAAATTTCTAAAGTGATATTGGGTGTCTTTTTTTTTTAATTCACTACTGAAGTTAATAAATGTATAAAAATCTTAATTTTTGAAGACCTGTATTCTGGCTAACGATATTTCACATATGATTAATATTTGTAAGCAATTATAGCTTTGTAATTACAATTACATACCTGGCTTACAATTCTATTATAAATAATTTAGCTGTTATCAAAAGAATTTTTGAATTTTAACTATGACAAAAATATGGTGAATTTCCAGTTTTCACGCATATTTTCCATGTTGCATGGGAATTCTTGACTTTGAGATACAACAGCCGTAACGGAACGTAACCGTAACAGTAAGAAACAGCTGATTGTTTTTGTTATGTGTAAAGCAATACGAATGGTTATAGAAATGTAACGTAACCGGAACGTAACAATTTGTAAAAAATATAATTTTTTTACGTGACATCTGTTTAGCAGTGTTAACAACGTGTCAATATTAAAAACCACCAAAACTGAAAATTGAAATTATAAACAGAATTTACATTCTGTACGTATGTTATTTATGTGTATATGTGAAATTTTCTTTAAATATAACCGAAATTATAATTTATTTCATATTTAACTTTTATAATTTAAAATAAAAATTTACACTATTTTACTATAACATTATGTAAGTAATGTTTATATTTATTTGAAATCAGAAAAATATTCCTAGTTATGGACTTTTAACTAATTAAAGCGTTGGAAAAGCATTTCAGTTTGCATTTTACTTTTACTGGAGACGATAAAAACGTTTTAACATTCATACAAATTCGGTTTCCGAAATCTATGACCTGTTTCTGTAGGATAAACGATTTCACTTGCGTCTATTTATATGGAAAATACAATCAAAAGCACTCAATTTTGTGTTTTCCTGAACCAACAAACACAAACTAAATTGAGTGTTTTTGTTTGTGTGTAAGTAAAATTGTTTGGGTTACAGAAACAAAACTTTTAATAAATATGTATCTTGATTTAAATATAAAATCGTTGAAATGAATACAAAAACACTGTAGTGATAACACTGGTTAACAGCTGAATTAAACAAAAACAAAAGACGCCATATTGAAAGTGATAAAAGGAGTAAAAACAAAGATTTTAAAATTTGGAATTAATATTAAATTTGTTAAAAAAAAACCAATAATAAAAATAATAAAATAAAAATTCAAACCCAAAAACATGGATATAGAAACCATAACTGAATTTTTGTCTTTTAGCTTTTGCAATTTTTATTTCTTTATTTGATTTTCTTTTTTGTTATGTTTACATAAAAACATATGACACGTTTTTACGATCTATAATTGCACTTATATTTTTACGTTCCGTACACGATACATTACGTTACTGATACATTCCGTTACGGTAGCGTCACTGAGGTTTTAGTATATTTTTACACTACAATAACAAAATATACAGAAATACTCTTGCTAGATTTTATAAAATAAACAATACTCAAAACCATAGTTTATATTTACTCAACATTTTGCAACACTTAGGCAAACTGACAGCTGAAAATTTATTTATTAAAAATAATAAAATTCGTTAGCGAATGAATGAAATTAAAAGGGATAAACCCAACAAAAAATGATCCGAAGAGGATGTTAATAAAATAATTTAATATCTTCGAGAAGCTCCGGAGGTATTAAAAGTCCAATATTTGTTCCTTCAAACTTCCATTAGACATTTTTATAAATTGTTAACAATATCATAAAATTAAAATCAAATATTTATTTTTTATTTTTGACAATCAGCTGTGTATTCCAGTTTTACAATTAGTGTTGCAAATGCAAACAGTAAAATTTGTTCGCAATTAAAAGGAAATATTTACAATTGCAAAAATACATGAGATTGTGAATAGGGCTAATGACTACAAAACTACGCAAAAGCTTTTAAAAAAATTTATATATCAATATAATATAGAAGTGTTTTCAATAAGCTAAAGGTAAAAAAATAATGAATTTCCCACATTGACTTTGGCCACGCTCGCGATAGTGTGCGGCGGACTTCGTTTTTTGTTGTACATATATGATCATTTTGCTTATATTTGAAGTTGCCCTATTGAAAATAATATATAATAGCGCAATTCACAAACTTGGGCATTTAGATGGTAAATTTATACGATTGTAAATATTTGCCATTAATTGTGAACGGCGTTTTTTTTTTGTTAACCTTTGCACCACTTATTGTAAGCTTCTAAAATGAAAAGACAAGCCATAGATTCATTAATGTTTTCATAAATGTTGTCATTTTATATTTAAATAAAACTCATTCAAATATCTTTTAGATAATTTATTTCGTCCTCTGTCCATTTGTTATCCGGCTTTTTCTTTTAGTTCGTTTTTTCATGTTGTATGTTTCCACTTTTTGATGACTTTATTTTTCAATGTTTTTATTTTTATGATCAGCTGTTCATTTGCTCAAGTATGGCAAATATAAACAACGGTTTTGAGTGTGGCATATTTGTCAGGGGTATTTCTGTGTGCCCAATGCCCAACGTTTGCAAATGCCATGATGCCAGGCCATTTGCCCAAGATTGTGAACTGCACTAATATGGCGAGTTGAAATATATGAACAAGTGCTTCAAACAGATGATCATCTCTTTAACTTAATGCTCACTTCAATCATATAGTATTGTCCACTTATAATAATGAAAAACAATTTATGTGCCCGTTAAAATCCTTTCGTTAGTTGACGGCAAGTTGTAATAAACGGCATTATTGATCTCAATATCTCATATAAAATTTCAATTAATTATTGGTCAATAAATTCATAAATTGTTATAATATTGATTAAAACTTCAAATACTACACTGTCATAAGTACGTTCAGTCAACATATTAAATTTTTCCGAACACTTTCTATTGATATTTGACAACTCAAATGTAAACAAAGACAGTGCCATAAGCAAAAGCTTTCTTTTCTACTAGCTATCCAATATTATCAAATTTTTACTTCTCATCCTTCTGAGGAAAGCCACTTTGGAGTCACAAATAGTCCCTATTAACCGCAACAGCTTGGCGTTTTCCATTTTTTTTTTTTAAATATTTTAGGCACTAATTTTCGCGATTAAATTAAGAGCAATTTTGTTGAAGCAATCAGCCAGCTGTCAAATAAATTTTCGTATATTATGTGTCTGAACGCTAAAAATATTGTTCTCAATAAACCGAATATTGACTTGATAAAAGTGCATGTCTGAACATAGTATTAAATGCTCAAAACGAAATTTATTACCAAACTGGATAAATTTTTACGCGTCAAAAAAAGTAAACATTGTCATTATTGCTATTCAGAAACACTCTTTTATTATTTTGATTAAAAATTGTAATACGTTCTAAATGGGTGTTTATAATTATTTTGTATATACATATGGATTGATTTATAAATAAACTTACCGGATCTTGAAATATTTCTTCCACCCTAGTGTGAACGTCTTTATTTTTCTTCTTTCGAACTAAAACATAAACAGTTTCAATACCAGGACAGGATGTGAATAATTTGTTTAGCAGTACTAAAATAAAAAAATAAAATGAAAATTATTAGTTTTAGAGGGCAAGGTAACGATACTATTTGGAATATGAATATGTTATCCGGAATCATCTTACGGCTGTACATTGCTATCAATCATTATAAATTTTTGTATTTAAAAATCTGGCTACTACAACGACTAGCCTAGATGATTGAGTTTTCAATAAACCCGATGTGGGTTCCTTGACCTATTCAGATATGCCTAACAATCTGGATATTCTTTCGGCTGAGTCCCTGTAAATTAATTAAAGATTAACAATGACAAAATAAAAATCACAAGGTTTACCGCCAACAATTACTTTCTTTCTAATATCTATGGCAATAGAATAAACAACGTGGATATTTTGTAATATTTCGGCTTCTTTTAGAGTATTTTGATTTTATTAATACATAAAGGCCTTTGGAGTATAATTTGCCAGCAGTGAATACGAAGTTATATTATCAAAAATTTGCTTGGCTAGAGTGTCAATTAAACGCACAATTATATAAAAACTAAATGTTATTTTTTATATCAGTTGTCTTTCATGTGCACGTTCGGAATTGTATCACAATTTATATCGATTCAAAACAGAAGCGGTTTTTAGAACGGAATCCATAATTTGTAACAAGAAAAAAAAAAGCCTTGGCTTCAAATTCACAATTGGTCAATTCACACGACTTCGTATCGTATATTGTGTATTTCGTATCCCAAATGTATTTTTTTTTTGCCATCCAAACAATTTGACATTAACGCGAGTACACTCTTACTATCGTTGTGTTGGTTTCGTGCTATCAAAATGTTTGAATGCCAAAAAAATACTTTGGGAATACGAAATATATAATACAGAACAGCATTTAAGCTGGAGGTCCACACCACGCGTTCTTCACGTTATCGCATTCTACGCGGCTGTCAAAAAGGTAGAATTAATGTATTTATTAGGCGCAAGTTACACACACAAAAGCGTAGGATGTGTTAACGCATAGAACGCGAAAAGATCTACTTTATACTTTTGTAAGCATTACAAGCGGCGCGCGTACAAACAGCTGATTTTGACAAGTTGTTTTGTTTTATTTTGTTTTAACTTTAGGAAAGTGGCGCCAAAAAACCAGACACATACGTTCCTAGTACAAAGGACGCACCCAAAATCGTCGTTTCTTCTATTGTACACCCTTGTGGCACAAACTATTACATTAACAAACTCAATTAATTCTATAAATTCTTTAAAATTTTCAATTTCATTTGCCATTCTTGTACGAAATGTTTTATTCAAGTATTTTCAATCAAATGTTTTTATTTTGTTAACAGCTGATCAAAACAAACATTGGCGCGTAAAAAGCGTTGCATGTAACTTGAAGCGTAGAATGCGAAAACGCGTGGCGTGGACCTCCAGCTTTAGCGTTCACAAATAACCAAGTATATTCAATACAACATACACTATACAAAATCGTGTGAACTGTCCAATTATCGTTTCAAACGAAGCAATTCCTATGCTACATATAAAATTGAAAGTAAATGACATCAAATCTGAATAAAAATCGATAAAATATAATCCAATAAACCAAAAACTTATCCCTTAATTGTACGTAATTATTTTTAATTAAATCTACTGCTGCGAAAAGGGTCATTCAATACTATTAAGCTTACCTCATTTTAGTCATTTTAACATACATTTGTGTCAAGCAGGTGGTGATATAAATAGATTTAGGGGATTTTTCGGAGAGGATTTTAACGGGCAGATAAATTGTTTTTCATTACTATAAGTTGACAATATGGTAGAAGTGAGCGTTAAGCTAAAGGGAGGATCATCCTACCGGTAACTTTTAAAATTAAGTTTATGGTTGAACTTGCCATATTATATATCATTTTGAATATGGCAACTTCAAAAAACAAAGCCCGTCGGTGCCACTGCGTTAAAAAAAAAACATATTTATTTGAGCAGCGTTATCGACATTGCTCCGGCACTGCCAAATTTTTGAAAAAGTTAACTTTATATTATCAGTAAGTTGTAATAACGAAAAGAAGTTAAAGGTAACATTAAAGTTCACTTAAGCTGAAGTTAACTTTAACTAAACCCTTTCTCTCTCTTTAACAGCAAGTTGTAATAATTACCGTAAATATAAGGAGTCTTTCCACAAGGACTTCCAAACTTAGACAGTTGACAAAGGCCTTTTTGTTGTAGCTTCGTCTAACAAATTCGTCACTTTCTTTTGCCAAATCATCATGCACCGCTATAGCAATGCCGTGTATTAGCTGAAAACTGCTTTGTAGCAATTGGCAAATGAAACTAGTTTTCATCGAAAAATCATCTTTAGTGATGACGTTCACTTCTGGATGAATAGGTGAGCAAACAAAATTGAATTTGGGATGGCACCAATTCATACGAGACCCCCAAAAGCGCCCACTGCATCCCGAAAAAGTCACTGCGTAGTATGGATTTTGGGCTGGAGGCCTTATCGATGCATTTTTGTTTAAAAATGGTGTTAGTCACGTATCACTTCATTTTTTTTTTTTCATTTATTACTATTATTACTACTATTAAAAATTTCATTACATATATTATTAAAAGAATTGTTTACATAAATCAGAGTTATTTAATATGTATCTGCTAAGCCAATGCCTTGTCAGCAGGATAAAAAAAAATTATTGACTCCAAAGTGCGAATTCAAGTTAATTAATTATTTAAGTGCGACAAGTTAACTGCGAATTTATAAAAGAATTTTTTCAAAAGTTTCTTCCCTTTTAGTTTATGCTCCCGGAGGCCGAATGTTGCAATAAAGGAGCGACCGTGGTCTAGTGGGTAGTGTGTTGGCTTATTAGACAAAACGCCCGGGTTCGTATTCCAGGTCAGACATCAAAACGAAAAAATATTTCTTCGGCGACTTCCTCTCAGCAGATTTCTGGCAAAGACTCTGAGAGTAAAAATTGCCATGAAAAGCTTCTTAAAAATCTGTCGTTCGGAGTCGATTTTAAAACTGTAGGTCCCGCCACTCATGTATAAAATTAACGCACACAACATAAATGGTGTGTGAAGCTAGGTCGTAATCCTGACTGAAGGGTTGTAATGGCCAATTATGTATGTATGTATACATTATCTATTAGGTTACACTTGAAAATATTACTAACAACTTTGCTCGGAGTTAACGCATGGTTCTCACAACACAGTCACATTTTTATCAAGTTGGCTTTGTGCCGACGTCTGATTCTATTGTTCTTGTTATGTCGTTGTTGGTTGTTATTACCCTGCCAGCAATTTTGTAGTCGACTACGAAAGTAGTCCACTTTTAGATAACTCTTTTAGACTAACTATAAGGTAACTGTCATGTAATGCAGAACTCACCCAAACACGAAACGTTTATTTATTATCGAGAGAAAGTCAACTTTAAGCTATCTTTGAATAACCAACTTTAAGTTAGTAAAAAATTAGCTAACTTTAAACTAACTATTATATAACTGACTTTAAGTTAGTTGAAAAGTTATGCAGAGTTGGACAATTGACTACTGCCAATGACACCACCATGTTAAAATATTCAGTCGGCCCCATTAAAAAAATCTAAGAGTCAACCACAACTAGCTGAGAAAAAGTTAACTTGTAATGCATTAAAAGTTAGTTGAGTTGCCGGCAGGATAGTAATGTATTTCGTATTTGTATATTGGATGATGTATATGTATGTGTTGTTGTTTATGTTGAAGGAAATATTATGTAAGGATGTATTTGGTACTAAGTTGGTTATGTTAGATGACGTATTGCCGTGTTTCGTTACATGTTGTTACTATTCTTTTGCATTGAGTGATTGTTGCTATATCTTCTGATTGAAAAGTGGACTTTTTTTGAATGTTTTTAAGTATCTGATTTTGTATGTTCTGCTCCATGCTGTGGATGCCGTGTCTTATATATGATTCCACCGACGAATAAAACTCTTGCCTTAATATATCGTAAGTAGAACAGTAACTTAATGGAAAAGCATTTGCGCAGATTTCTGAAGTTTCTTTTGAAGATGTACAATATGTGCTTTCCATTGATAACTGTTGTCGACATACACGTCTACGTATTTGTATGTTTCTACTAGTTCAATAACAAGTATCATCTATTAGATTACAGTTTTTGGCATTCAATGTTATGAAATTTTATATGAATATTCCTATTTGAAAGATGCGGCGGTTTTATATGCATAATTTTTTATTTTTGTCCATTATCGTGACATCATTTCGCAGCTGTATTTAGTTGATCCTGCATCAATGATATCGCGTTTTTAATGTTCTTATCTGCGACCACTATTACAGTATCATCTGCACAGGCTAATATTGAGTTACCTTTAAGAGCTCTTATCATCTCACTGGCATATATTATAAACAATATCGGTTCAAGTTTACTAGTCTTGTGGTACACAACAGTCTATTGCCATCTCTTCGCTATGTTTATACCATTTCCCTCGAGCATTCGTAGTAGTCCCTCATACGTGGGAGTGTCAAAAGCTTTACTCAAATCTATTAATAGTGCTATGCAGTACAAATGTTTACGGAGACTGCTGTTGATGTAGTTTGAGAAATTTCCCAATAATTTATTTATGTTTTTCCCTTTTTGAAAGATAATTTGATTCCCATTTATAATTTTATATTTGAGGAGGTCCATAACAAAACGTAATAATTACATTTTTCAAGTTTTTTGATTTATTTATTGAATCCTATTCTATACATTGAAATCTATGTGTACTGTCTTTATTATAAAGCATTCCAAAACTCAATAATTGCACTGTAATTCAATATCAAATATAATGGTTCAGAGAAAAAGGCAACAAATACTATGATTCGGACTAAAACGCAATAGTTCCAAATTTGTTATCGAAATAACTTTAAAACAAACTGTCAGACAAAATAATTAATTTGTGATTAATATTGTTTTTTGTAGGCAATAACACCTCAATATTTGTTTTTTAAAAAAATGTTGTGCTACTTACTTAAATTACTATTTTTTATTTAATGAAAAAAATGTTAGCGTGTAATTATTGCGTTTTGGTATGGACCTCCTCATTTGTTCAAAAACGATGTTAGTCTTCTAGCCACGATTTCTTCTAAAACTTTCTCAATATTTGGTAAAACATCAACGGTGATATTAGAAATAAATTTTTAATATTTAAAGGTTATGATTTTATAAAAATGGGTGAAAGTTGAATGCCTTAATATAATTTGCTTTCACTGGCTTCATTCGAAGAAAAATCTGTCAAAGGCATAAGCAATTTGAATACTTTTGAGTAAGTAGATTACATTTTTTAAACAACATAATAAGTTCGCTATTTTACAAAATATATAAAGAATGCGATTGAGATTTCAAAAGATAATGGAAAAAATGTCGCGCTCTTTTACACTACAAAGCCAATTTTGACGAAGTTCTTTAATTTTTCTTTCAAACTTTGTTTCTTCACAACTGCTCACTCAAAATTCAAATTCCGCTCGTTTTTCTTTTCTCTCCAATAAACTTAAGGTTCATTTAGACTATGCTAATATTTGTCCAAACACAACAAATAATGGTTTGGGCTAATAGTATGGTTTGTGAGTAATGTTTGGGCATGCGTTTATATTGCACTAATATTTGTTTGAAGTTTATTTGCACAAATAACAGAAGATTTTATGTCAGCCATGTTTGGTACAAATATTTGTATACCCCTTTACACTGCATTAATAATTTTATTTGTCCGATGTGTATAACAAACATCTGTCAAATAATGTTGTTATTATATTTATGAAATCCATCTGCCAGATAGTATCAAAATGTGTTTGTGAAGCAACATAAAAAGTTAAAATGTTTAGTGACAGTGATATTGAAGATTTAGTATTAATAACTGCTGGAGCTATAGCAGTTTCAGAAACTCAGCGGAAAGAAAAAAAGAAGATCCATAAGAATGTGGGTTCGAGCTTGGGTGCAGCGTCGTAAAATGGAAGGATGTTGCCAAAAACTTCTGAAGGAACTACGTTCTGAAGAACCTTCGCTTCATAAAAACTTCGTGCGCATGGGTTCAAATGACTTCGATTACTTGGTAACTTGATTACAATATTCAGCATATAAACATTAAATATATGTTAATGTTTTTCAAATAAAGCTGTATCTAGTGGCGCCGATTATAACTAAGCAAACCACACATTTGAGGGAACCAATATCTGCGTCTGAAAAATTGGCTCTGACTTGCGATATTTAGCCACTGGCGAAAGTTTCTCGTCTCTGCAATATGTTTTTAGGATTCCACCATGCACGATATCAGGAATTGTGCCAGAAGTGTGCGATGCTGCAATGTTTCAACTACGTTTTCTTTAATTAAAAGGTTCCGTCGAACGAAGAGAAGTGGAAAAGCGTTGCATATGAGTTTCTGGAAAAATGGAATTTTCCAAACTGCCTTGGTGCCGTGAGATGGCTAGCACTTGGTGATGGTGGCTCCTGCGAATACAGGAAGCGTATTTTTATAATTATAAAGGTTGTGCAAAATTTATACAAAAAAATTGATAAATTAATACATTTTTTGATCTATTTTGCAAAGTTCAAATTCGATTCAATGCATTGATGTTGTCCATTTTCTTTCAGAAAAATATGCTTTATAATAAAGAATTATAAAAAAGCGCTTTTGACTTACCAATCTGTCAAACGAATTGACCAGTATTGCCATTTCCGTTTATTTAATTTTTTTATATGTTAAGCACTGTCAAAAATAATTGTTGGCAACCCACGTTTCTACAATTATTTGTCGCTATTTGTTCCGCCAAACGGTCTAGTGGTCTAGTGGGTACTGTGTTGGCTTATTAGACAAAAGGCCCGGGTTCGAATCCCAGGTCAGACATCAAAACGAAAAATATTTCTTCGGCGACTTCCTCTCAGCAGATTTCTGGCAAAGACTCTGAGAGTAAAAATTGCCATGAAAAGCTTCTCAAAAAATCTGTCGTTCGGAGTCGACTTTAAACTGTAGGTCCCGCCACTTATGTATAAAATTAACGCACACAACATAAGTGGTGTGAGAAGCTAGGTCGTAATCCTGACTGAAGGGTTGTAATAGCCAATTATGTATGTATGTATGTATTTGTTCCGCCAAAAATATTGTGAGAACAAACAAAATATCGAGCCAAATATTTGTAAAGACTTGCTGACAAAGTGTTTACACTATGCAAAGCTTTATTTACAAACAAAAATTTTTTATGCCAACAAACAGTTGAAAAATATTTGGTGACTAACAAATTCGAGTCTTTACACTAGGACAAACAAAATTTTTATGATTTTGCGCAAATATTAGCACAGTCTAAACGCACCTTTAGGATTTGCCTAGTCTATTGCGCAAACAACATCAGTTGCATTTTGAATCTTTTTTTATTTTGTTTTGTAAAAG
Organism: Sarcophaga peregrina; assembly: GCA_014635995.1. Classification (NCBI taxonomy): domain Eukaryota; kingdom Metazoa; phylum Arthropoda; class Insecta; order Diptera; family Sarcophagidae; genus Sarcophaga; species Sarcophaga peregrina. The sequence goes on from CM025794.1 coordinate 4,777,217, forward strand.
TGAGAGGCAACTTAGTTTAGAGATTGTGACCACTCAAGGGAGAAAGAAAGAAAATCGTTAAAAATCGTAATTTTTTCAAATTGGTGATTTCCTGTTGAAAATACACTAGAGCATAGATTTTTAAAAATTGACGAAACTTAGCGTACGTTGTTGCAATTTCAACTTGGATCGATTAAGTTTAGAAGCCCAATTTGAAGGAACGGTAGAGGATGACATTAATGCACTTTTATTGTCTCACGCAAATTTATTATCCATTAATAATCATCATGCTTTAGAAGATGATGTTATAATAAGTGATAACACATTACAGGAAAGAAATTAACAATCGCCAATATTTCCAAAGCTATGCAATTAATTTCCCATGCATTGGATATATTTTCTGAAAAAGATCCAGACGAAAATCGTAGCGCGGGCGTAGCAGTATCTGTTGACCAAGCAATTAGTTGTTACAAGGTTGTCAACAAACCGTAGACAGTTTTTGTTAACAAAACTGTAAGACCATCTAATCAAATGGAATTTTGTTGATTTCAATTCATTATCTGAAGATAGCACGATTTCTTCTTTAAACTTTTTTTTCATAAATGCATTTATTGATTTATTGTTAAGTTATGGTATTAAAATATATGTTATTTTTGTTATTTCTTTATAATAATTAAAAAAAGAACTTTATTGAACTTTATTGAAATAAAGGAAAATGTTTGCATACTTCCTTTTTATCCGAAATATTAAGTTTTTTTTTTGCTTAATTTTGAATTTTTGGTCCCAATAAATTAATTTTCAATGCTTTTGTATAGGAAAAGTGTAGAGAATGTCATATAAAATAATAATATAATCGTGAAGTCACAGTAGTCTATATAATAAATATTTATGTATATTATAAATAAATTAACACATACAACATAAGTGGTGTGAGGAAGTAGCTCGTAAGCCTGACTGAAGAGTTGTAATTATAACTTTGAAGCTCTTAATATTTAGCCTTATATGGTATTGTAATGTTCATTACTTACTTTTTCCGAGGAATCCAGTGGCTCCAGTAATAAATATATTTGTGCCATAGTAGAACTTCTGTACTGTTGTTAATTTTTCTTCTATTTCAGGGTTTTGGAAGTACATTTTATTTCGTTATCTAAAAAAAAAAGGAAACACATGTTGTAATTATTATTGTTATCTTCAATTAAATTTGGTTGTTTTTGTGAATGCTTAATGCTATGCGCTATTGTGTATTTCGTATTCCAAATGAATGTCAAAAAGCGATAAGACGAAGAATACCAGTTTCCTTAAATTGATTGTCAAGCAACAAAATGAAAAATAATTAAAAAAAAAAAGTAAATTAATTCATTAATAATTTTGCACAAATGTGCTTTCAAACTTTATAAAATAATTTATTTGTACGAAAAATATCATTTTGATATATTAATGGTGGAATCAAGTAAGTTAAACAATTTTCCATTTTTATTTTTGATTTAATAAACTTTCTGTTGTCTTCACAATTCTTAGCATTCAAATAATTTGATAGTACGAAACCAATACAACTTTTAAAAACATATGAAAAAAAAGAATAAGAGTACACCCAACTCTTTTTTTACACGGATTTGAAGTTACACGGTTGAAAAAAATTTTTTTTTGTAAAAAATTTTTAATCGAGTACGGTTTGAAAATCGCTGTCTTGTAATTATGTTTGTTTTTACTACACCGCTTCTAAAATGAACATACATAGTAGTAACTGGATAATCGCAAAAAGTAATTCGACAGTACAAAACTCTATTACCGGACAAAAGTCACCATTGGATAATTTGATGGGTATTTCCAGTAATGATACCGACTTTAGTCCAGTTCGTCGCTTGTTATCACGTAGCGACGAATATTTGTGTAGCAATGTAAATATTTTTTCTTTATTTCTATTTCTAACATTTCTGTTCTCAATTCTGGATTAACAGATTTCTTTCTTCTTTTGCTTGCTCTACTAATTTTTCACCTGCATGAATTATATATTTTAAGTTTTAATGCTCAATAAAATGCCATATTAACATACAACTTGTATGCATTTCTGAAATTTTATAGTTCCCAAAATTTTTTTACACGGGTTTTCGAAGTAAATATAGTCCTTTATTTCATCTTAGACGGTTTTCAGATGACATGGAACGTATCCCCCATTTTACTATAGGAAACGCCTCTTTTTTTTCACGGATTTCTGAGGAACGTATCTACTCTACCGTGTAAAAAAGAGTTGGGTGTATATCAGATTTTTACATGAAATTTATCAACAACAATACATTCAATACAACGATACAACAGCCTGTGTGAATTGACCAAACGATTATCCTCCGTGTATAAATAAGGCATTTCTTAAAAATTCCTCAAGTAATTATAAGATAATAATAAATAGACGAGAAACTAGGTCAATAATCCTGACTGAAGGGTTGTAATGACCAATTTTGTATGTATGTACGTACTAAGCTACAAAAAAAAAAAATACTAAAAAATCCATCACGTAAATTTCCTGGGAAAATTACTTTTTTAATTTTTCCTAGTATTACCCCGTATTACTAGTGCTAATTTCAAATTTCTCTAAATATTTGGAGACTTTTCAGAGATTCTTCTAAACGAAGTCCTAAAGCAGTATTACTGCATAATGGTAACAATTATACTTCTTTACCGGTCGGTCATTCCATTCATTTGAAAGAATGTGATGACAATTTAGAATTCATAGTAACAAAAATAAAGTACTCGCATCATGTTTGGGCTACATGCGGTGATTTGAAAATATTGAATATGCTTCTGGGTATACCAGAAGGATATACAAAATATGCCTACTTCCTTTGTGAATGGGGTATTGAAGTAGAGCACAACATTGGATTAAAAAAGAGCATCATTAACCTCTTCAAGTAAAAACGTTATGAAAGAGGCGCTAGTTGATTCATTAGAAATTCTGCTACCTCTACTTCACATTAAATTAGGTATCATGAAGGAATTTATGGAGGCTGTACCTAAAGGCGGTCCGTGTTTCTTGTATTTATCAGATGCAAAAATTAAAGATGGAATTTTTGTCGGGCCTGAGATAAGAAGAGAAGTTAATGCAAAATGTTTGAAACCTTACAGGAAACATCTTTCTCTTACAACATTTTTCAATAAAATTAATATTTTGAAAGTTATAAGTCATGAAACTTAAATTTTAGGGTTTCCCCTAAATTTTATCGGTCTTGCAGCACGTCTTAATTCCAACCGATTGATCTGAAACTTTGACAATATCATTTTTTTTTTGCCAATATTCACCAAACTAGGGGGTAAGACTGGACAAAATCTGACTTTTAATTTTAAGGGCCACCCTAATGTACACACGAGCGCAAAAGAATAGTAAACCAACATAGTGGTAAGCGACACAAGTTACAACGGAGTTCAGAAATAATTTTTATTTTTTTTTTATATATTGTATTAATTCTACGGCATAATTATACAAAATTTTCTGTTTAATAAAATAAGTTTAGATTTGCTTATTCACTGCATCTAGGGTTTAAATTCAAAAATGTAGAAATAGCCGCTTAAAAGTCTTAAAGAAGTAGGCCGTCCTTTTGATATTTGAATTAGCAGAGCTTTAGCCATATAATCATGAATTGGATTTCCGGACGACACCTTGTTGGCTGTTAAATTAAAAAGCTTTTCAATACATATATAAACTACGCACATGTGGACAGAAAAATAGGTGCGAAATAAACTTTGGAATGTTTTTATGTAATTTTTTTACTTTTTTCACATTTAATAATTTAGCAAACAAATTTTTTGAATTTTAATCCGATTTTTGATCGGATTGAGATAAAAACTTTTGACTGTCTGTTAAATAGATTGGGTCAACTTCATTCTAAGAAAAACAGTCCCATACCATGTCTTTGTGTAGTGACAAATAATGGTTAACAGTTTTATGGAAATATTGCGCTTTTAGTTGATACCACATCAATACCAAACAAAATTTTGCCATTTTATTCTATTTCCAGCCCATACCACATTTCTTGAGCCCAAGAAAAGTTTTTCCTCTTCTTCAAATTACTTTGCCCCAGCAGATTGACGTTTTGAGCTGTTCTATTGGGTAGCTTTGCATTCAGCAATTGTCTTCGAATCGTTTTGGATAATATTGTTACGTTCTTAACTTTTTAAAAACGTTTAAAATATGAGTTCGTTGATTGCAAACAAAATAAAAATAAATTTGTGTTTAGTTTCAATTAAACTCTTTATTGTTCGGACTATTTATGTGTATCATACATAATTGGTCTTTACAACCCTTCGATCAGGGTTACTATCTAGCTTCTCACACCACTTATGTTGTGTGCGTTAATTTTATACATGAGTGGCGGGACCTGCAGTTTAAAGTCGACTCCGAACGACAGATTTTTGAGAAGCTTTTCATGACAATTTTTACTCTCAGAGTCTTTGCCAGAAATCTGCTGAGAGGAAGTCACCGAAGAAATATTTTTCGTTTTGATGTCTGACCTGGGATTCGAACCCGGGTCTTTCGTCTAATAAGCCAACACACTACCTACTAGACCACGGCGACTTCAGTTTATAACTTGTTGTATACAACAAATACCGTAGTCTGTGTTAGCTTATTAGACGTAAAGCCCGGGTTCGAGCCCCAGGCCAGACATCAAAGGAAAATACAAAAAGTATTTCTTCGGCGATTTCTTTTTAGCAGATTTCTGACAAAAACTCTGAGAGTAAATAAAATTCCTATGAAAAGTTTCTCAAAAAAAATTTGTTGTTCAGAGTCGACTTTAAACTGTAGGTCCCGCCACTTGTGTATAAAATTAGCACACACAACATAAGTGGTGTGAGAAACTAGGTCCATAACTCTGACTGAAGGGTTGTAATGACGAATTATGTATGTACGTATACAACATTGATTACAACAATAATTTAATTGTTCATTAAATCTTTACAACGGCGATCTTCAAACCACGACTGTTTTCTTCACACTCGACGCGTCTTTACGCAAGACTGACTGAATTCTTATTACTCGTTGCCTGCTTTGTCTTGTCTATTTACATATATGCCCATGTAATCAGTCTGATGAAGATTATTGATGTGGAACCTTCTATCGCTCCTGTCAATTCTCTTATACTTGTTGTTGTCGATGCATGTGTTAGTGCAGCTTTTGTTTATCGATTTAATGTTAAACGATATTACACTGTTTCCATTTTCGCAACAATATTACCTATTCAATTTGAAGATTTTAGTGGATTTCTTTCAGTTAGCTTTATTATGCGATTACCGCTAGATAGTGCTGTTTCTTTTTCCTCTCCAAGTCTTTAGAGATTCCGTTTTAGTTTCAAAAATTCTTTCCTTTTCATTACAACATTAAATGTAGATTGTTCTAAAATAACATAATTTTAATTAATATCTAGTTTTTGTAAAAATATTACATTCTCACAAATTTAAATTATTCACACCTACTCTTCTATAGGTATAAGCCAAATAATCGTTTAAACAAAAATAAACTCATCATTCTTTATAACATGAGTTACTACCAGCAGCAGCAATTGTACTTCTTTTTTTTTTTGTTCTTTATAAGACTCATTTTCTTTTTCTTTTTTAACAATTGTGTGTAATCATAATTATTTTGTTAAGTTAAAAATGCGAGTCTATACAATCGTTGAAGCTATTTTTCTGACCACATGTGTTTATGCAGTTATGTGTGAGTATGTGTATGTATATTTTTGTTTGTAAATATGAGAATTAAAAATGTGCACATGCTTGCGTACATTTTTTTTTATCACTTTCACTTTACTTACAACTCTAACTACTCGGTTACCGTTGAACCAATATTATTTTATTTTTAATTTAAGCTAAACGCGACCCAAATACGATGCCCTTCGCATGCGATTTGATTCACAAATTTTTTACATTTTTATGTACATAAGGATGTACATATGTATGAATGAACGAATGAATGTGTAGTGATATCCAAAAATGATCGTACATTGTGTTTCGTTGGACAGTAATTTCTTGCAATCCGTCTCTCATTATCATGCAATAATCCATGATTGAAAGAAAATGAAAAATACACTCACGCATCGAAAATAAAAATAAGTGTGAGCTAACCAAGAATGTATTTTTAAGTAAATAATTCCTGAATCTAATAACAATATTTACAAAAAAATTTATATTAAAGTGGTATTAATTTTTTTCGTCTGTAAAATTTAATTTTTTAGGATACAATCGTCACTCAAACCACGACCTCAAAATCATAAAAGAAAAGAAACAAACTTATTTAGAAATATTCGGTTGCAAAGGGCCACAATTCAATTGAATGTGTGACAAACCAAAATTTATGGAGGATATCGCGGAAGCGAAAGCAATACAAACAGACCGAAGATCGAGCGATATAAAATACCAACATCATATTTACATAACACAATAGGTTTCTTGAACCGGACCGAACATTCTTCCCAAAGACGTTTAAAACAGGGTGCAGCACTCACAATAAAAATGTACCCTACCGAAGAGATCCAAACACCACCGAGATTATTAGTCTCATACCAATACAAAAGCGATGGTTTTGGAAAAGAAACGTAAAGACGAAAATTTATTTATCACGTCGCATTTTGAGTTTTATTCACCAACATAAACGGAAACTACCGGATATATAAAACATTTCGACGAGATTGGTCGATAATCTGAAAGTATTAAATTTTTGCATAAGTCTGATTAAGGCAACGGCACTACGTCAGTTGAAAACTACAATTAATTTATTTAAATTGTTTCTGTTTTATGCGGCATAGACAAAAGTCTACAGATTGTGATTTCATGCAAGCAATAGAAGTTCGGAATTTAATTTTTGTTAAAAGAATTTTAATGAAGTCGCCGTGGTCTAATGGGTAGTGTGTTGGCTTATTAGACAAAAGGCCCGGGTTCGAATCCCAGGTCAGACATCAAAACGAAAAAATATTTCTTCGGCGACTTCCTCTCAGCAGATTTCTGGCAAAGACTCTGAGAGTAAAAATTGCCATGAAAAGCTTCTTAAAAATCTGTCGTTCGGAGTCGACTTTAAACTGTAGGTCCCGCCACTCATGTATAAAATTAACGCACACAACATAAGTGGTGTGCGAAGCTAGGTCGTAATCCTGACTGAAGGGTTGTAATGGCCAATTATGTATGCATGTGTGAGCTAAATCGAACTGAGCTGATTTTATCGTCATTTTCCCTTTGCGTTTCTTTTTCATATACAATTTTATTTTATTTTCTTTTCTTTCATTTGTATTCAGTTTAATTGTTATTGGGGAATGTTGCTTTTTCTCTTTCTCTCAAATTAGTTAAAATTGTAGTTGCGTTTTTATAATATCCACTAAATTTGATTAAACGTGTAGATCGTATATGTGCGAAGAAATGTATTAATAACAACAACAATAAATAAATAAATAAATGACATCAAATAAATACCGGCCAACCAACCGACTAAACCATTAACATACTGTTTTCTATTACGTGTTAATATGTACAACGTACGTACAAATATGAATGCAGCCAATATTTCCAAAATTATTAAATAGTTTGAATATACGTAGATTTACATGTATGTATGTACATATGTATGTATGAAAGCGGCGTGTACGTTTTTCAGTTCTTAACTAAGACGCCTTTTGCACGTTGAAATTTGTTTCGAAACAAATGTGAGAAACTTTTTTGCATTTTCTTTTAAAATTTCTTTCGCTTTTGGACGTAAAAATTTATTTCAGAAATTTTGTTTTCTTTTATCGCGTCGTTCTGCTGTTTTTGTCAGTTGCAACTTTGTTTGGCATTGTGATTTAGGTTCAAACACAAGACATGAACATTATATGAATATTATATTTGTTATTATTATAATATATTATATATTTATGTGTTATTATTTTTTAATATATTTACCTTATTTAAATTATATTCTTTTTAATATTTTTTATTTTTCCAACCTTTTTTAATTAATTGTTTGGCGCTAAAATTTTTCTTTTGCTAATGTTTTGATTTCAAACATAAAATCAACAAAAACTAATGATATTTTAAATTATATTATTTATATTAACACCTTTGACTAACTACGAGTCATCTCTTACCCACTTTTTCTCCTAAAAAACATAATTTTTGCCTTTTAATGATATCTACGATTTAAAAATAGTTTTTAGTAATATAATGTGAAAAATCAAATTGTCGTTATTGGCCAGTTTTCTGTAAGTTGCCGCGGCAGTCAAGATGTTAACTTCTCTATGCGAAACAAAAAATAAAAGAAAATGTGAAATCAAATACAACTCTGTGCATATACGAATAAAGAACAAAGCAAATTTCTGAGTACATGAAATTCTAAAATCACCCCCGCTCGTTTTTCCCCTCTCTCCAACAAACTCAAGAGTGTTGAAATTTGTTTCGAAACAAATTTCAACGTGCAAAAGGCGTCTAAATGCCTTTTCCATTAACATTTCTAATTTAATTGGGCAATTCACATCACTTTGTATCGTGTATGTCTGTAAAAAAATGAAAAATATTAGGGAAAAAGTAAATTTATTAATTACACGGTGCGACAGTGAAAATACGCCCGAGTAACTACATAGTCCACGTTGTTCAGTTAGCTGAGTAGACGTTAAAAATCCTTTTTATATTTTTCTCGAACCCTCCAAACTTGTTTTATTTGAAAAAAAAAACAGTTTTTTCTGACTTTACGCACAAATTTCTCAATTATTCAAACATTTCAGACCCGATTTTCAAAATTTAAATCTGGTTGGAAAGGGAAGATATGGAACTTTAAAACGGTATATATACAGTGAGCAAAAAAGTTTACGTACACTTTGTACCATGCTTAAAATACATTGCATATTTCATTCATGTAACTTTTCTGAGAAATACGATATTTACGAAAAATACAAAAAGTTTACGTACAGCATCACTATTTTTTACGTTTATTCTTTCTTCTATTCTCTTCATTGCGGGAAATAGGAAAAATTATAGGAAAGTCTCATTCTAGTGTACGAACAATAATAAATTCCTACTTAAGAAATGAAAATTTGAATGTAAAAGCACGTTCTGGACAACCAAAAAAACTTTCACAAAGAGAGGAGCGACTTATTTTGAATACTGTTAAAGCCAACCCAAGAAAATCGTCTCCAGAATTATGTGAAGAGCTATTCCAATGCTCTAGCAAAAGTGTACACCCGCAAACTGTAAGAAATGTGCTTCACAGAGCTGGGTATAACGGTCGAACTTCTCGAAGAAAGCCATTAATATCTAAAAAAGGAAGAGGGTAGCATTTGCTAAGGAGAATTTAAATATACCGGATTCGTTTTGGGACAACGTCGTTTGACGAGTCAAAATATAATATCTTTGGACCGAATGGTGCCAAAAAAGTTTGACGAAAGGCTAACGAGGAGATGCTAGAACAAAATTTGATTCCAACCGTAAAACATGTAGGAGAAAACGTTATGGTGTGGGGGGTGTATGGCGGCGGCAGGTGTCGGAAAACTTGTTTTTATAGATAGCAACATGGATAAGCATCTGCACCTACAAATTTTATAGAACAGTCTTAAACCAAGTGCGCTGCAATTGGGTCTGAAAGAAAATGAATTCCTCTTTCAGCAAGATAATGACCCTAAGCACTCTTCATGTTAGGGCAAGGAGTGGCTTCTTTATAATTACAAGCAGCTGCATACACCCCCACAATTTCCAGACATAACTCCAATAGAGCACAAAAGAATAAGAAAGCACAAAATAACATCATAAGAGTCGCTAAAAATGCCTTGTCAATGAATGGCCAAAAATAACCCAAGACGACACTAAAAGATTAGTCAGAAGCATGCAAACGGAGGGCCTACAAAATATTAATTTTACTTATCACTAATATTTTTGAAGTTTTTATAATATAATATAATATCTATCTAGTGCACTTTTGTACTTTTTTGGTATGAATTAATAAGTTTTTGTAATTTTTTGGTATGAATTAATAAGTTTTTGTAATTTTTTGTTAATGTTTTTTTAATGTATAGAGAACTGAAATGAAAAGCCTGATTTTATGTTCCTTAATAAATTAGAAATGAAAATTACAAAGATTTTTTATTTTATTCTATATTTGGTGTACGTAAACTTTTTTGACTCACTGTATGTGATATTCTATGAGATTTTATCACTTGGACCATTCGAAATTTTTTCATATTTTTCCAAGTTTGTGCAGTCATAGTACCAAACTTTAATACAAAAAAATATATGACAAGTGATAATATTCATAAAGTCTGTTCTTCTATGAATAGATTGAGTCATCGTTTGATCACATTGTATACAAATTACTGTAGTTATTATATAAATAGTTTAACAGTCGTGTTATATTTTATATACATATCTCGTATCATCAAATGAACTTCTAGTTCATAAGTTTTCAGAATTTTTTATGGATCTTGATTGTTTATTACAAAATGTTTTTTTGTTTTTTTGAGGTCTACTCAATAAAGCTCACAAGACGGGTGTATATAATTTTTATTATTTTATTATATATATTATATATATATATATATATATATTATATATTTTATATATAAAAATTTATTATTTGATGCACGAATAACAGAACATAGTTCTACTCGAATTGATCTTGTTTATTCTAATGAAAAAAACTTAAACTGTGATAAACTTGACAAATTTCAGATACATGAGAATGAAACCATTGAACTTTATGAACCTGTTAATGACGCGTTGAATATGAGAGTGATTAAAAACTTAATTATATGGAATAACTATAGCTGTGATATTTTAATGTATTCTTTACAACAATTTAATTTTAGTATCCTCGTCATAGTCTAGTAGGTAGTGTGTTGGCTAATTAAACGTAAAGCCAGGGCCAGACATCAAAACAAAATACTAAAAAAGTATTTCTTCGGCGATATCCTCTCAGCAAATTTCTGACAAAAACTCTGAGAGTAAATAAACTTGCCATGAAAAGTTTCTCAAAAAATCTGTCGTTCGGAGTCGACTTTATGGTTAAAATTAACACACACAACATAAGTGGTGTGAGAGAACCTAGGTCAATAATCCTGATTGAAGGGTTGTAATGACCAATTATGTATCTATGTATCCTCAATAACTGTGATATAGACAATAAGATAAAGTACTTAGATGATATAATAATAGAGATATTAGGCAAAGAGTGACAATAAAATTAATGAATAAATGATATAATAGTGCATTCACCTACATATAGAATAAATAAAATGTAAAGTGACTTGTGTTGATTAATATGGGTCACTAGAAATGCAGTACAAATGAACACGATATTAATATTTTCGTAGGTCACTTAACTATTAACAATTAATAGATTTAAGGGGGAAAGAAAACGTAGACAAAAATGAGTTGGGGAAAGGAATAGTTTAAGATTATTGTAAGAAAACATAGAATCAGAAATAGTATATAAGCTGTGAGATTTTATAAATATAATTAGAAATAATTCCGACTTGAAACGAGTTGTTGTTTTATTTCTCGGCAACTTCGGCGATTAACTTTGCCATATCTCTTCAAATAAGCAAAAATACTATGAGGGACATTAACAGACACAAACAGTGATGCCAACTCTTAGGACACCAAACGCGTGAACAAAAATGAAAAACGGGCTAAATTGAAAAAATTACGTTTTCACTACAATACAATTTCATTTTTTTCAAAAAAGTGCCAAAAAGGGGTCTAAAATTAAAAAAATCTTTTCAGATAAAAACACCAGAATTTTTAAACAAAACAATTAATTAATAGGTATTATTGCTTTTGAGATCATTTTATCTTTAATAGAATTAAGGTACTTGATGAGTTTCAAATATAATTTACATTAAAATCTTTGAAAGTTGGTCATTGTTAAATACGATTTGTACTTCTTGGTCACTCTCTTCTTCATTCATAAATCAGTTTTTATATGATATCGAGACTTGGCTCTGTCAAGTGTTCTATGGAAGCAAATGGTGAATGAATTGCAGTATATAACGATAGCGGAGCCTGAAATTTCTTTTCCACCTAATTATGGGTTAATAAAATTTTAAACTTTCAGCAGAGCTTGTGTTTCCCGGTACTTTTGGTAATTCTATGTAAGTGACAAAGAAGAAAACAAGAAATAGAAGAAAAAAGTTCTGCCACTTTGGTTTACAATTCGACATTGCCAGAGAAGCATAAGATAATAGTGCCATACAGAGTTAAAGGAAAAACGGGCAAAAAGGGCTAAACAAGAATACTAAAAAGCGCTGAAATTGCGCTAAATTATTAGGGCTAAAAATTATTTTTCACGTTAAAGCTACTTCAAAAAGGGCTAAATCTAGCCCGAAAAGGGCTAAGTTGGCATCACTGGACACAAAACACATTACAGTATACTGAATTATATAAAATATCGATGCGAATATTATATTATAATTGGATGAATATTATATTATAATTAAGAAACAATATAAAAAAATTAGTAAAAATAAAGAAAATAAACATTAATGCAAACAATAGTAGAGAAATGTGGAAATATTTAAAAGAATTGACTAACTTAAAAGAACCGAAGGGAGTAATAAGAACAGTTAAAATAAATGGTATTATTTATGATTATGACCAAGAAATCGCAGAGAATCTAAATAAATTTTTTGTGAACAGTGTGAAGGAAATTAATGAATCAATTGAACAATAATATGAATATAGAGGATTGTACACGGACATTAATAGTGGAATGGAACAGTTCAGATTTAAAATGGTTTCATCAAATGATGTATATGATATTTCCAAGAATTTGAAATATAAAATTGGTGGTAAGAACCTTTTTTCGGAAGGTGTATTGAAGGATTCTCTTAATTACACAGACTATTTCTATGCTTGTATGGTAAATGAAAGTTTGTCGACGGGTGTGGTGCCTAAAAAGTGACAACTATTGTTTCAGTACGAAAAGTTGCAAATACTGTACTTGCACAGGAACTTAGGCCTATTAACACCATTACATGGGATTCTAACTGAACATATAGAGAAAAATAATATATTAATAGAGAAGCAGTCTGGATTCAGAAGTAACCACTCTTGTGAAACAGCATTAAATTTGGTATTGTCGGAGTGGAAGAATAGCCTTAATGAATAGCCTTGATCTGAAGAGAGAGGTTTAGAAGTAGATAGAAATATATTAATGGAAAATGGGAATTATTGATTTTGTGTTTTCTTTTCTACAAAGAAAATGTCACCCGCTTACAAGGTGCATTAAAAAAATTTTTGACCAACCCTGTTGTAAGGTCATTTTTTATTTTAGAAGATAGAAGTCGCCGTGGTCTAGTGGGTAGTGTGTTGGCTTATTAGACAAAAGGTCCGGGTTCGTATCCCAGGCCATTCATCAAAAATAAAAATATACAAAAAGTATTTTTTCGGCGATTTCTTCTCTTTCTCTTCTTGTTTCTCAAAAATCTGTCGTTCGGAGTCGACTTTAAACGTAGGTCCCGCCACTTCTGTATAAAATTAACACACACAACATAAGTGGTTGTGAGAAACTGCGGGCTTCTTTGGGACGTTTGCTGTAGACTGTCTATGTCTAAATTCAGTAATTCTTCTTCATCAGATGACGAAGATAAATCTAATAACTGATGTATTTCAATTTTTGCAAATAAAATAGATGCAGCAATATCCATATTTATATTTTTTTCATAAAAAAGGTTTTAGATCTAAAAATATGTTTTTTAAATTTTTTTACAATAATAAATGTAAATATGAAAAAGGTGTTGCCAGATCGCTCATTTTTCAACTTTATTTTTAAAAAGTTTTTTTTTATACAAAAAAAAAAAAAACATTTTAATACTATTCTAACATTGAATGCAATTTTTTATATTACGGACCATGTAACTTTAATAATGTAATGTTTTCTTAAGGTTACTTTACAAAACAATGAAAAAATTAACTACAAATTGGATAACAATGCCAGGCGACTTTTTTAAATATCATCTGGTAGCTCAACAACAACAAACAAAAGTCATCTGCTTTACGGGGCATTATCAGCACTCTCGATTTATACAGGACATAAAATGCAATGCTCTCTACCATTGGCAAGTGCGAATTATTTATGGTGTTTTCTTTTCTACCAAAAAATGTGCATTTTATTAATGCAAAATACACTTTTACGTTTGTTTCTTAAAAATGTTTCGCCCTCTAAAAGGGTGGTACGTTTTATTCTAAATAATTCGCCCTTGCCAATGGTGGAGGGCATTGCCTTTTATGCCCTGTGTAAAACGAAAGTGCTGATAATGCCCTGTTAAGCAGATGACTTTTATTTATTTATAGGGCTACCAGATGATATTTTTAGGGTTACCAGATGAAAATTAAAAACAGTCGCCTGGTATTGTTATCCAATTTGAAGTTAATTTTTTCATTATTTTGTTAAGTAACCTTAAGGAAACATTATATAATTAAAACTACATGGTCCGTAATAAAAAATATTGCATTCAAGGTTAGAACAGTGTTAAAATGTATTTTTTTGTTTGTTATAAAACAAAGCTCTCAAAAAATAAAGTTGAAAAATTAGCGATCTGGCAACACGTTTTTCATATTTACATTAATTATTGAAAACAAATCAAAAAATACAACATTTTTTTTGATCTAAAACCTTTTTTATGAAAAAAATATAAATATGGATATTGCTGCATCTATTTTATTTGCAAAAATTGAAATAGATCAGTAATTAGATTCATCTTCGTCATCTGATAAAGAAGAATTACTGAATTTATTACATACATAATCAACAGCCGCTGTGGCAAACACAGGGCATACCCTTTTTTAAATATTTGTGTTATGTTCTTCTCAAATAAAAAATAACATTATGACAGGGTTGGTCAAAAATTTTTTTATTGCACCTTGTAAGAGGGTGACATTTTCTTTGTAGAAAAGAAAACACCATTAGAATTATACATACCACCCCTTTAGAGGGCGAAACATTTTTAAGAAACAAACGCAAAATTGCATTTTGCCTTAATAAAATGGACATTTTTTTGGTAGAAAAGAGAACACCATAAATCAGGGATGGAAAAGTTGGTACAATTGTACTTTTTTTAGCACTATTTGGAAGTCAAAAACACCATAGCACCTCAATGACTTTTTTAGCACTATTGAAAAATGTTCTCTACTTTATTACATCAGTCAAATATTCTGTGTCATCAGTGTACGATTTTTTGTTATCGTTTCATAACATATTTTGTTCTCCGTTCCATAACAAAATTTAATAAAAATCAAATCGACAAATGGACTGTTTCTAATTTAATCCAAACAAGGGATTTATTGAAGTCATTTAATTAGCGTTGCTACAATTTTGAAATAACAAATAGGTAGTTTGCTGGTGCAAAATTTATTACAAATAGTAATTTAAAATTTAGATCTCATAAACTTTTTTATTCCTTTATAGTTAAGTATTAAAGTAAGTTATTAAGTTTACCTATTTAAAGTGCTTTTCATAATTATAGCACCACCAGCATTTCAATAATAACAAACAATGAATTGTCTTCAGGTCATATTCTCTGATTAAAAAAAGTGGGACTTAGATAGACCAGATGGTTATCGATACTACTGTCGTGACCTTAGAAATTCAAATTTTGGGAATATAGTTCATTGCTGGGGGATTATTTCTTTAAGTGGTTGCCTCGAATTTCAGTTGCCATCTACGCGAATGTATAGTACAGAGTACTTTACTGTTCTTAGCTGTAGTTTGCTCCTCTTCTTGAAAGAAAATAATGAAAAAATATATTTTACAACAGGACAACGCCAGAATTCATGTCAGCAGACAGAGGATGGTATGGTTCCGTAAACAATCTATTTAGATTTTATCGTGGCCAGCTTGCTCTCCTGATATGAATATTATTGAAAACGTTTTCCCAAACGAATTCCCCATTCTTGTCCGAAGTTTATATTCAAAATAACAGACAATTTACCAGTGCTGAAAATTTGAAATTAAAAATGATCGAAGAGTGGATGAAAATAGACGGAGAAATATTAAATAACCTTTATAAGAATATCAAAGACCGAATATTTACTTTAATAAGGGGGGTTTACTAAGTTTTAAGTATAAATATTTTTAGTAAATAAAGCTTCTTATTGAACAAAAATGAGGCAGGTGCTATAATTCTGCAAATACTAAAAACCTTAATTTTTATACTAAAGTCAAACTTGCGCTAACAATTTGAAAAATTTACTGTTATTTTTGTTCTTTTGCATTATTGCTACAGACAATGAAATGAATTGTCATTTACATTTTTATTAATTTATAATAAAAAAAGTTTAAAAAAGAAAATAGTGAATTTAGTACAATCGGTGTGAAAAAAGTACAATTTTTTGTGAACGTTAGTACAATTTGTTAAGACCGAATTCCCATCCCTGCCATAAATCATAGACAGCAACAAGTAGTTGTATCTGATAAGGTATCAACGAAAATTAATATCAATATGAGATTGCCGCAAGGAACAGTACTGGCGCCAGTGCTTTTTATTTTATGTCTAAATGATATAAAGTCATGCTTAAATCATACAGGGATTAGATTATTTGCTGATGACTCATTATTAATGATAGGTTTTTTGAAAATGCTATTGGAAAGATGCAGAAAGATATTGACAATTTGTTTATATGGTTATAGGAGAATAAGTTAAAATTGAATTTTTGTAAAACTAAGTTTATGATATTGACGAGAAATCATGTAAATAAGGATGAGTGTCTATTGAAAATAAGGAATGACGTTATTAAAAGAGTAAATGTAATTAAATACCTGGGTATAATGATAGATGATCATTTGAAGTATATTGTGACCAAAATAGCGAGTAAAATTGGAATAATGGCCAGGACAACTAAATTAGTAAATAAGAATTATAAGATTAAGGTTTATAATAGTATAATTTTACTGCATTTTGTCTATTGTCCATCAATATTATTTCTTTTGAAAACAACGCAATTGGACAAACTATAGAATTTGTCAAATAGGGCTATGAGTGTTTTTTTGAACAAACAAGGTTAAATGTTAGGCAAATTATAGCTTTTCACACATTAAAATTTATAAATTTTTTTTTTTTTTCAAAAAAATATTTATTCAAAAACATATTTTACAATTCACAGTTTAGTTTGCCTCAACGTCGTACGACATTGTTGAGGCGAGTTGGCATAGTATTCTTTACAATAAATTAATTAATTTTAAATAAATATGCAGTATCTAGGCTTAACATGAAAGAAAGCAAATATAAATAAATAAAAGTAATTATAAAAAAAAAGAAATAAAAAAAAAAGTAAATTACACATGTATATATAATATAGTAGAGTACATACTACATTAGAAGCATTTCTAAATTATTTAGGAAATAAGTTCTAATGTTGGATTTAAAAGATGAAATTATATTGATATCTTTTAAGTTTTGTGGCAAGTTGTTATATTCCACACAACCAATAAATTCAATTCGTTGCTTGGTTTTTTCAAGTCTGCATCTCGCAATTTTTAAGTTAGAACTGCTTCTGGTAGCAAAAGTTGTTTGATTACGAGTGAAAGTTATTGTGTTATGACCAATTTTATGTAGGGATTTAAATACAAAAAGAAGAATTTGCGTTTTATACATCCCGTTTATTGGTAATATATTCTTGGCAATTTCCTGATACAATCTTTGTGTAGGGCACCTGATTGGAAGGTTGTATACGTTTTTGAGTGCTTTATTTTGTGCTCTTTGAAGAGATTGCAGCTCTATACTATTCTTGTATGCATATACGGAAACCAAGTAATTTAAATGGCTCTGAATTAATGCCTCATATATAATAAGTTATATTTTTTCATTAAATTTGGGTTTAAATTTGTATAAGAGTCCGATTACTGGAGATATTTTCGATTTAATGTCTTTAATATGCAGGTTCCAAGACAAATTGCTTTGCAAAGTCACGCCTAAATATTTCACAGCGTTTGTTTCACAAATTTCTTCACCATCTACAAAAACACTAAACTTTGGTTCATTAGTGCTAGTATATGGTTTAAATCTCATAACTTTGGTTTTAGATGAATTAAGAATTAATTTGTTCAATCTCAAATATTCAAAAATTAGAGCGGCATCGCTTTCCATATACACTTTTAAGACAGTTTCATGCTGGTATGGGTAAAGTAGTGATATGTCATCGGCATATATATATAGTTTTCCGAAGAGCTCAAGGTTATTGATGTCATTAATGTAAATTGTAAATAAAAGTGGGCCCAATACACTGCCTTGTGGTACACCATGTTCCACATTTCCAAGACTACTCTTGCTATTATTTAATACAACATATTGCTTTATATTTGTCAAATAACTTTTAAATAGATTTAGTTCGGCTCCTCTAACACCATAGAATTGAAGTTTTTCTAACATTATATCATGATCTACAAGATCAAAGGCTTTTGAAAGATCATAGAAAACACCACCAACAGCATTATACCCTTCGTCCAGTCCTCGACATATGAAATTTACTACATTAATTACAGCATTTTCAGTACCGCTACCCTTTCTGAAACCAAACTGGCTATCATACACTAAATTATTATTTTCCAGATATGTTGTGAATTGTTGATGTATTAGTATCTCAAAAATTTTATCCATTATAGCCAATAGAGCAATAGGTCTATACATATCTTCTCTATGCGCATTAACAGTTTTTGGTATTGGAACAATTTTTGATATTTTGAGAATGTTTGGATATTCTGCTGTTAAAATAACATTATTGAATATTTGTAGTAGTAATGGTGTGATTTCATCATTTAAATTTCTGAAAATTTTTGGCGACAAGTTATCATATCGGGGGGATTTATTATTCGAAAGGTTATAAATGATTCTAGATATTTCTTCATTTGTTGTGCTTCTGAAATTAAAAGTCCTATTACAGTTCCTAAGAGTTCGTAGTTCATTGCATGAATCGGCGGGAGTGTAATCAATTTGTTCTTTCATGGTTTTGGGAATTTGTAAAAAGTATTTGTTCAAACGCTCACATTTTATCGTATCCTCCATTATTATTTCGCCATTTGAATTTTTTAAATTTACTTGGGTTTAGCACTCCTTCCCAGACTTTCATTTAAAAATTTCCAACACTTTTTAGGATCTTGCTGAATGCTGTGTAAGTTATCATGATAATATTGGTTCATCGATTCCTTATAGGCCACTTTAATAACTTTACTTATTCTCTTTAGCCTGTTTACTACATTTGCATTTGGATTTTTTCTTCTCTGTTTTAAGATTCTTCTCTTAAGAATAAATAAGTTGCGCAAGTTTTCGTTTATCCATGGTGCTATTTGTTCTTTTAATAATTTTTTTCTTGTTACCTCAGACGTAGAGTTTTTATTTGCATCTGACAGACATTTTATCAAACTAGACGCATCAAATGATGAATTTCCACTCAAAAAATTCGAACTGTAGTTTAAAAAACATTCCTTAAGCCACATTTCTTTTGTACAAATTCAGTATAGTCACAATTTTGTGTTTTCTTCTTAACTTTACAAGAGATTATATTGTGATAAGAAAATTCACATTCAATAGCATCTATAAATAAGGAATGGGAGAGATTTGTGAAAACGTTGTCTATAGATGAGCCAGATGTTGGACGTGTAATTAATGTATGACAATTTTTGAAGTCATAACTTTCAAGCAAATTCAAAACAGTACTCGACAATTCATGCAAAAAATGAATATTTGAATCGCCAACAAAAATGCAGCAGTTTTTACTATATAACTCTATTAAGTTTTCTACAAGACTGTAAAAATCATTTACATTACATTTCGGATATCGATAAAATGATACAATTTTCAGTGGTCTTCCATTAATTTTAAAGTTCTCCAGTGTTAAAACAATCAGGTCACAAAAGTTTTTGTTTTCACATACTTGTACAGTATATTGTAAATTATTTTTCACATATAAAACAAATAATATGTATATATATATAATATTTTTTTTTCATACTTAATATTTTCCAACCGGAGACTTAAGTGCAGCACCATCATCATCATCAGAATCATCCGCATTAACACTGAATCTGTTCATAGATCTACGTTTGGATTTAAACGTCACAGATTCCGACAGTAATTTATCAATATCATCCTCGCTTCTTATTAGTTTCGGCTTTGATATCTCACTTTTCCTCACAAATACTCTGGATCCACTCGTATAAACTGAATCGTACCCAATTGATTTTAAAGTTTTTGCATAATTAAAAAGGCTCAAAGTTTCTCTACTTAAATAATCGTTTACGAAAATTCTTTTGGTATCTTCAGATTCTCTTAACTTTTCTTTAGACATCATCATTTGATCTTTGGATTTCTTATCAGTAAACTTTACAACCATTGTTTTCTTTCCATTATCTCTTTTTTAATAGTATTTTTAAAGAAATAAACATCATCAACATTTTTCTCACTAATATCTATACCAGCTTTTCTTGAGAATTCCAAAAAAGTTTCCTTGGCATTCGATTCTTTTTTAGCAACAAAACCTCTAATTATATACAACATGAAACTTGGGAAATGTCCGGAATATTTGAATGGAAAGTTACAACGTAATAGTGAAATTCATAATTATGGGACGAGGACAAAGGATAATTACGGGTTGCCGTACATTAGAACCACAAGTGATATGAATTGTTTAGGGTATAAGGGGATTAGGAAGTACAATGAACTACAAAGTATAATAAAGAAATGTGAGAATATGATTGTATTTAAGAAACTATTAACTGAACATTGTAAAAATAATTAATATGTTGTAATTTAAAAAACCGTGATAAATAATAAGTGTTATCTGTGCGAACAATATAATTTTTAAATACTAATTTATTTATTTATTAATTACAATACAAATACAAATTATATTCTAATTATGTACGAGCTGAGTAACTTTGACCATATACTCGGTGTAGTGTCACGGACCAGAGCCTCTGGTGGGAATCGAACCCACGACCCTCATACCACTGCTTTCTGAAACACTCATTGTTGTTTATTCATCTTTTTGCTTACTGGCATTTACATAAACTAATAGCACGAAACCAATACAACCTTTAAAATCATATGAAAAAAAATTTATATAATGTCAGTTTATCGGGAAAAAATGTGTATAAGTGTTTAGGATTTTTACGTGAAAATTATCAACAACAAGCATACACTGTTGTATATTCGTCCACCAATGCACTCAATACAACGATACAAGGGGCTTGTGTGAATGGCCCAATTGTTAATAAACGTTTTCAGAATATAAACGTACACAAGACGATAATGGTTGTATACGTTGTTGTTTGCGTGTATTGTAGCTCATCTACCAATGCTCTACATTATGATAAGCTGTTGCTTCTTTACATTTTCACTATTTAGGAATCAAATAATGTCCTTTATGGGCGGACAGCACGAAGAGTAAAAATAGGATTCCTAACTAAGGTTAATGACAACTACACCATAAAAGAGGCTAAGATGCTTACAAGTATCATATGAATTAGAAATATTTATTCAAATTCTAGTATTCTGACCCTGAATTCAAAGTGTTAATACAATTTTATTCCTTAAACAAAGGGGAGATGGTAAAAGGAAAAGACTTTGTTATGAATTTATGAGAAATACCGTCACGATCAATCTATGAAATTGACAAAATATGAAAAACAGCATGACCTTAATTTTTGTAGTTTACTTAAAAGAAATATTTTAAATCTAGTATAGTGTAACGAATAAATGACTTGGTTAAACAGAGAAGAGAAATAACCAGACGTCGCGTCGGCATAAAGAAAACATGATAAAAATATGACTGCAGTTGTGAGAAGCATGTGTATAACCCAGAGGAAAATTAATTAATTAATTAATAATATTGTTTATAAAATATTTTTGGTTTTATCTTTGGGATAAAAGGTATATTTAACTTAAAAATTCAAAGTAAAAGCTGTTAATTTTTCGCATTGTAAAGGATGGCATTATTTCACCAGACAGAAAATATCATTATTGAAAGATTTAAATATATATGTACTAGGGATGCCAAACGGGATCGATTTTTAAAAATGCAAGGGCATTAGTTTTAAGAAAATTATTTGGATTCCAACAAAAAGATTAAATCATCTAACATGTGATCTGATAGTCTTGAACGAATTTTGTTGTCAACATACCTTGCCGTTGAAAAACACTTCTCGATATCAAAAAATATTTCTAAGAGAGCTGCTTGTAAATATTCACCTCTACCACCTCCTGATGTAAATAAATCTACATCTTTGGACAGTTGAGTATCTAAATCAGTTACCCTATTAATTCGTTTTATAGGGCTTTTACATTCTTCGATGCCATCAAAAAAATTTTTTTTAATGGAAGTATGGTTTTCCTCATCTGAGATGCTATTATCGAAGTCAAGTGGTTTAGAATTTTTTTTCATGATCTTTTGTACGGTCAAAATACATATGTATTCACAATCCTGAAAAATCCCGGGACAAGTTTTTAATCCCGAAAATTTATGAATCCCGAAAATGATAATGAATAAATTGGTGCGTAAAGTCCAAAAAACAGTTTTAGTCAAATAAAACAAGTTTGGAGGGTTCAAGGATTATGAAAAGAGTATTTTTGAGTTCTACTCAACTAACTTAGACTATGTAGTTCCTCGGGTGTATTTTCACTGTCGCACCGTGCAATTTTTTTAACTAATAGAGTTTATTGCATTCATATGGGAGATAACTTGCTTATTAAGAATTATTTACACGTCAGGGACCAATAGAAAAATAATGAAAACTTTCTGATGACACGATATTTTTATACCGCAAAAGTGTTGGTCCCCCCAAGAAGAACTCAGAATAAATTTAAAATACAGTAAGACCCCGCTTAACGATGTTTCAGTATTAAGCGGTTGCAAATGAAACGGCCATGCACTAACCAAAAGCGGTATACTATGTATCTTTTTCAACACCCTTTTGTTAGTCTGTGCAGAAAAAAGATTCCAACTGTATTTTTCAAAATCGCAATTACAGTACGAACACATCTTTCCTGCATCACAGTTGATTTATTAGTTGTCATCAACGTTATTAGGTGTATACATAAGTATGTACGTATTAGGTAGGCTCGTTTAGCGCTGGAACTTATTGGAACGTATCTCCCGCGTTAAGCGGGGTCTTACTGTATAAAGCACCCTTGTATTAAAATTTTATACTCAATATTGAGTAGGATATTCTATAAGGTCAATTTTCTATTTAACATATTTGGAATTAAATTTACCAGCAGGTTTTGTGTTTTCTGTTGTTATTTGCCTTCATTCACTCTTGATCAAGTTTTTCAGTTGATTTTTGTTTGAGGTTTAGCAACTACGTAAACGTTGTTCCAAATGATCACCTAAATACTCTCCTGGCTGCATATGGGAATTTTGTGGTATAGTATTAAGACTATCTAGTAAGCCAGCACACTATCTTCTAAACTATTTATTTCTTTATATTTAATGCACTTATGGTACGGAACAGAAAAACTAACGACTTGTACGGGTTCCTCTCATGTAAAACAAAAATTGCTGATTCTGAACGTAACAAAACGTAAAAGTTCCGTGTAATCTAACGTCGACGGAACGTTATGGAACATATTTTCGTTTGTAGCATAGGAAGAGCAGCAATGCTTACTGCTCATTGTTTTATGTGCGTTTGGCTAACCGGGGCTAAAGACAAATTCTACCTTTAGCTTTACGTCGCTAATGCTCTAATAGTTGAAAAGCACACGACATAAAATATGAAATAATAAAAAAGTACTAAAGTACTGATTTTTTCAACACTCCTTAACAATACACATGATCAGAGTTCGAAAAAATACTGTACACTAGCCATTGTGCACGTAACTGATAAAATACTTTTAACTTCCATTTAAGTGTTTGTGAACTCGTACGCAACCACATTACGTATACAACATGTACATAACAAAAAAAAAAAAACAAAATCTAACATAACGTACTTAACAGAGTTCAGAAACACTAAAAAATAGCACACAGTACACTAAAAAGATCTGTACACAACGAAAAAAATTGGGTTTTAGTGAACTTTTTTGAGTACGCTAATATTTTTAGCGTATTTGAAACTGTAAATTTTGATGAATGATTCGAGTCACTCGAATCACTTATAAGTATTATAAGTATTTTTCTAAATTCATGAATCTGAATGAGTAGGCGTATGAATCCAACATATTTCGAATGTTGTGAGTTTGATGTCAACGTTGTACTCATACTCATTGCAACCTATACTTATAAATCAACGTTGTACTGAGGACGAATGAATCAGAGTAGTTGAATTTCAATACTATTGACTCACTTATACTCAAAACTTCATAAGTACTTATGAGTAGCGAAAAAACGATTCATTGCTAGATCTCTGTTGTATACTATCTTTAATAGCTTATTTTGCAAACATTAAAGGGATTTTAGATTATTGTTGTTTTTATTATGTGCCTAGATACATATCTGCATATCTTTTTTTGGGCAAATAAAATGGCTCCAGGTGTTTCCGAAGGCATTTTGCGCGTTGATCACGAATCTGGGGTAAAAATTAAAAAAAAAAATTCAAAATGGCGAATCCAATATGGCGATCGAGGTTTATAAAAATTAATCAGATTTATATATTTACATATTGGCTCCGACATACTGAATTTTTTAAATCTGATTCAAGATCTGTAATCAGCGACCTCAAAAACCTCTGAGTAATAATTTTCAAGTAAATCTGATTAATTTTTAAGGACATCCGTAATGTGTCCCTTTTTCTCTTGTACCCCTTGACATAAACCCAACCCCTACTTTAAGGGTGCATGTAAACAATTTGGCTTTGGGCTCATTTTGAACAGCAAAGATCAATTGTCTATTTCTGATAAAAGCGATAAAAGCTAGCACGTCAGTGTTTAAGTCAATAATTCTTCAAAAATGGCCAAAAAGCACTATTTTTAGGGGTTTCAGCCCCCTTTTTCTCGAAAACCTGATGTGATAGAAAGAACGCAGATTCGTGTTCAGCGAGCAAAATGTTTTCGGAAACACTCGCAGCCATCTTATTTGCAAAACCCGTGCAGGGCTGTTTAATTTGTCATCACAACCCTTCAGTCTAGATTATTGACCTAGTTTCTCATACTACTTATGTTGTGTGTGTTAATTTTATACATAAGCGCCAGGACCTACAGTTTAAAATCGACTCCGAAAGACAGATTTTTTTTGAGAAAATTTTCATGGCAATTTTTTTTCCTATCAGAGTTTTTGCCACAAATCTGGGGAGAGGAAATCGCCGAAGAAATACTTTTCTTGTATTTTGTTTTGATGTCTGGCCTGAGACTCGAACCCTGGCTTTACGTCTAATAAGCCAACGCACTACCTACTAGACTACGGCGACTACGGTGCGTAGATAACTGCCAAATAATTCAAATGTGAATGTACATTATTAACGATTGAGAAATCATCAATTTCGTTTTTTCATTTAGTTTGTATCTTAATTTATACAAAATACCAACTGCAAGTGATATGTGATGTATCCCAGCACAAATTACTTTGCAAAATAATACCCAAATATGGCGTTGAAAAATACGTCGTTCTCCATTTACATGTTCAAAAAGACCGTCATTGTGTTGATGTGACTGCGGCCTAAAGCGGACCAGTTTTGTTTTCCCAGGGTTTAATATCAATCTGTAAAGCAAAAAGTAAAGCAGCGTCTCTTTCAATATTAGTTTTTAATACTAAATCGTATTTAAACGGATTTAACAGCCATATGTCATCAGCAAACATATAGAGTTTCCCAGTCAAGCGAGGATTTTTCAAATTGATTAGATATATTGAAAATAAAAGCGCTTCTTTGAGGTACTCCAAACTTTATAGAGCCAATGGAACCTCTAGAATTATTTATTTGAACAAACTGCTTCCTATTGGAAAAATAACTTTTAAAAATTAAAATTTCACGGCCTTGAACACCATAACATATTAGTTTTTCCATTAAAATTTTATGATCGACTAGATAAAAAGCCGTTTTAAAATTAAAAACATTCCAGCTACTCCTATAAAACCATCATCCAATCCAAATTGGTGATTATATAAAAGATCGTATTCTTCTGAATAAAGTAAAAGCCTATCAGACAGCAGTTTTTCAAAGATTTTATCTATTACAGATACAGTATTCCCTCGATTTACGTCGTACAATGTTCTAGAAAAAGGCGACTTAAATCGAATTTCAAAGAACTCATACTATCAGATGCATTTTTTTTATGTACATTTTGCCAAAACAAAAAAAATAAAATAATTATATTCTATGTATTGAATTTTTTTTTTCCCCCTGATTTTGTTTATAAAAAACAGAGGCGACGTTAATCGAATGACGATCCAAATCGAAGCGAACAAAATTTTTGACGACGTTAATCGAAACAACGTAAACTGAGACGACGTAAATCGAGGGAACACTGCAGTACAGAAATAAGGCAAAATTTGTCAACATTTGTTGAATTGGCCTCTTTTGGTACTGGGATAATTTTGTGAACTTTCAGTACATCTGGATAGACTGAATCAGAAATCATCTTGTTAAAAATGACAACCATTATTGGTGATAGTTTTTCTTCACATTCCTTTACAAATTTGGCAAATGTGCATATTGCCATTACCAGGGCTTTTTTTTAATAATCATATTTAACATTATTTCATGACATTTATTTTATGTTGACATTATTTAAGATAAATTGAGATTGTCTTCTGGAAATTGTGGTAGGTTAGGTAACGTTAGTTCTTTTTATCTATCAGCTGATTAATGATGTTGAGTTATAATTTAATGATGCCATATTAAATAAAAGTAAAGATTATTGCCACACTTCAAAGTATTTTCTGAGGGTTCGGTATAAAAAGGGTAAAATGTATGAAATTTAATTACTGGGACCATTTAAAGCAGTTCCTTTTAACCGCGAGTTCGTTATAAACGAGTTCGTAATAAACGAAGTTTTTTGTATGAAAATTGTTATTAAAACGTTGGGACTAGAATAACCAAAAATTAGTTATAACCGAGTTCGTTATAAACGAGTTTGACTGTACTATTTATTTAAATTTTGACTTCTTTATTACATTACTCAAATATTCTGTCTCTTCGCTGTACAATTTATAAAAGGAATATTATCCATTCCACTTTCATCTGCATCATGTAGCAAGATATTTACGTACCAACATTTAATAAAGTGCCTTTCATAATTACAGCACCACCATCATTTCAATAATAACAGCCAATGAATATATAATTGTCTTCAGGTCATATTCTCTGATGAAAAAAAGTGGAATTTAGATGGACTAGATGGTAATCGATACTAATGGCATTACCTTAGAAAGGAACCAAAGTATTTTACTAAAAGATATTTTGGGGAAGGTAGATAGTGTCTCATGGTTTGGGGTGTTATTTCTTTAGGTGGCTGACTCGAACTCCAGTTTCCATTTACGCGAATGTATAGCACAGAGTAAAATACTGTTCTTAGCTGTAGTTTGCCCCCCTTCTTGAGAGAAAAAAATATATTTTCCAAGAGGACAATGCCAGAATTTAATGGAATGGTTTCGTAACCAATCTATTGAAGTTTTATCGTGACCAGCTTTCTATCCTGACATGAATATTATTGAAAATGTTTCCCCAAACGAATTCCCTATTCTTATCCGAAGAGTTTATTCAAATAACAGACAATTTGCCAGTGTTGAAGATTTGAAATTAAGAAGAGTGGGGTCGCCGTAGTCTAGTAGGTACTGTGCTGGCTTATTAGACGTAAAGCCAGGGTTCGAGTCCCAGGCCAGACATCAAAAATAAAAAAATACAAAAAGTATTTTTTCGGCGATTTCTTATCTTTCTCTTCTTGAAAAGTTTCTCAAAAATCTGTCGTTCGGAGTCGACTTAAAACTGTAGGTCCCGCCACTTCTGTATAAAAAATTAACACCCACAACATAAGTGGTGTGAGAAACTGCGGGCTTCTTGGGGACGATATAGACTGTCTAATGGTGAAGTTATAGCACTGCCCATTTTATAGTTACCAGCAGCAACTCGTTTCCTTACCGTTCGCATCTTCCCTCTTTCCACCTTACCTAAACCTGCATAATGCACTGCATGAGTAGGGGTCATCCCCTGAGTGCAGGTTTAATAAAAAAAATTTACGGATAAATATTAAAATTCTTTATAAGAGTATGAAAGATCGAATATTTAATTTAATTAGCTTTAAGGGAGGGTTTACTAAGTTTTAAGTAAATAAAGCTTCTTAACAAAAATGAGACTGGTGCTAAGAATTTACTGTTATATTTTCTTTTACATTAACACTACACATAATGAAATGTTGTGATGTTGTTATTATAAATGTACTTATTTAGGAATTCAAAATATTAAGATGTCGGTATAATTATGAAAAGCACCAAATAAATGAAAGGAAGAAATAGACTGTTTGCTTCGACTATCTCCAATTTAATCCAAACAAGGAATTTATTGAAGTCATTTAATCCTTGTTGCTACAATTTTGAAATAATTAATAGTTTCCTAGCAAAAAATGTATCATAAATAGGGATTTAATATTTAGATTACATTCAATTATTAAAGTAAGTTGTTAAGTTTATTTGTATTATGTACCGTTTTTTACGCATACATTTACATAAATATATGTAAAATGAATTGTCATTTATATTTTTATTTAATTTTTTTTATAAATATAATAATATAATAATTATAATTATATAAATTATAATAATTTTTAATAAAAAAAAGCTAAAAAAATTAAATAAGTACAATCGGGCTGGAAAAAGTACAATTTTTTGTGAAAGTTAGTACAATTTGTTAAGATCAATTTCCCATCCCTGATCTTTCTTAATCTTTCAATATAATAATTGCCTCTGCATACTTTGTTTAAACCTTTAACGGCACAGATAGTGATTACTGATAGTAGATATAAAAAAACAAAATCATATTTGTTATTGAATTTTTATTTTATTTTCAGCTTTCAAAAACATATGGTTTTTGTTTACGCATTTAAAGCATACTGATGCATACTTTCAAGCAATTAAACCGACAAATTTTCCAAAAATCACGAGATAGAATACGTTTGTTGCACATCAAAATTTTCACATGAAAAAACCATAATTTTACGCAAATATGAACGGAGTACCTACCTTAATGCGTTAATTATTATCCTATATGCTTTCTGTGGGTTTTTTCTGCTTATTATCTATGTTGCGTTTATCATCTACCTTGCCCATACATTCTCTGTTATTTAAATATAAATTCAGTCTTGTTTTGAATTGATGGACATCTTTTTCTATAATTCATTTAAAAATGTTTACAGCTTTCGATTGTATGAGACATTCGAACTGGGGGGATAGTAAGGCTGTCTTCCTAAACGCTTTATAGTAATACATACATTGCAACATATTCGTAAACCCAACCCTAAAAATTTTGACAATATATTTTGTTCCCTTTTGCAACACTGCTGTAGTTAATACGCAAGGAAAAGCAACAAAGGCATCCAAATAAAAGTAGATGCAAAGCGAATTCAAGACAAAATACAATGGCGACGCATGAAGATAAGTAAGCATTTTTTCTTATAATTTATGTTTACAGAAATTTGGAGTTTTCCTGTTCGCACTAAACTAAGAAATTTTCCAGTAAAATATGTTCTTCCCCCATTGTTCGCTTTATTATAAATGATACAATGCATATAAATGTTCCTAAACGATTTCAGTGTTGCAAAGTTTAATATACATAATATTGTTACGCAAAAATAGTCGAAACGACCTAATATCGTTTAACTTTAACGATAACAAAAGCTACAAAGACAATGAGACAATGCGTACACAATACACACGACACAAATACACACTAAAGCTGGAGCTCCACACCACGCGTTCTACGCGGCTGTCAAAAAAGTAGAACTAATATATTTATTTGGTGCAAGTTACACGCAGAAAAGCGTAGGATGCCTTGACGCAGAAAACGCGAAAAGTAGAACAACTTTCTACTTTTTTAAGCATCACAAGCGGCGCGCTTCCAAACAGCTGATTTTGACAAGTTATTTTGTTTTAATTTCTTTAACTTTAGGAAAGCTGCGGCAAAAAACCAGACACTTCTCGTTTCAAGTACAAAGGACGTACCCAAAATCGTCGTTTGTTTTTTGGCGCTTATTGTGCACACTTGTGGCACAAGATATTATATTCACAAACTCAATTAATTCCTTAAATTCTTTAAAATTTTCAATTTCATTTGCCATTTTTGTAAGAAATGTTTTATTCAAGTATTTTTTTTATTTTGTTAACAGCTGATCAAAACACACATTGGCGCGAAAAAAGCATTGCATGTAACTGGAAACGTAGAATGCGAAGAAGGTATAAAATGCACGCAACACTTTGACGCAAAAAAGCGTGTTGTGGACCTCTAGCTTAACGCATGCATCGAATTTAGAATAAGTAAACCAGCAACAACAAGCATGAGAGCAAAAGGGATTACTTGTCCATCCAAAACGCAACAACAAATAATGTAATCGCAAAATAATTTTCGAGAAGGCGAGAACGCGAACCTTCTATAACGTTATAACGTTATAGTTATTGTTGTGTACTTTGTATAAGTTTGGACAGTGTCACACAAAAGTAGGGTGAATAATAAAGAGTTTCATTAAAATAAATACAGATTTGTTTTTACTTGGTTTGCAGTCATCGAACTCATATATAAACGTTTTTAAAAAGGTAAAAACGTAACAATATTAAGGAAAGTAACTGCACAATTGATCAACTCGGTTTAAATACTGTACTGATACATTGTTAATATTCGTTTGGGAAGTCAGTCTAAACTTTAAATTCTTCCGGACCGTTAAGGGTTAATTTTAAATTTTTAGCACTAATATTAAACAAGACTTACGTACATACATACTAATACACTAATACCCCGGTTTGCGTCTGCTTCGAAGTAGCGTCTTTTTAAAATTTCTGTGATTTCGAAGTTGCGTCGTTAGTGCTTCGATTTGTGTCATTAATACGAAAATGTTTGTACAAAGCTAAAACAGAAAAAGGGGATTTCCCGTTTAAGTGCAAATTCGAAGTTGTGCCTTTTTAAATTTTTTTGTTATATTTTTTTGCATTACTCCAATAAATTGTTATATTTTTAAAATAATAAAAATTATTAAAAAAAAAATTAAATATTTTTTATTGAAAAATCTATTTTTCAGCTAAAATTATGAATCTCGGAACCAATTAAATGAAAATCAATACAAATATATGAAAAATCGTGCTTCGTTTCGGTTTGCGTCACGTTTCTTCTGGCCCTATTAGCGACGTAAACCGTAAATTTTTGATATAATAATAACTCCAATTGAAAAAAAAAAACCAAATATTATTGAGAGTAACTATGTATGTTTGTACATACATACATACAAAATAAAACTAATATAAAATTAATTGTTTTTAAATTTCAAATCAATAAATTTATTGTTAAACAAATGCACTTCATAATATGACTGTAGGTTAATAACATAACACCGTACAAAGAGAAACACAAACATATTGAAAAAATATTTCAAAATTTTAGTGCGTTTATATGCTCTATTGCATGGGATGGCTTGGCTGGCTGTCTTTTCGACGTTTTTGTTGCCTTAACACAACCAACATTATTGCATGCATGCATGCCTGCCCGGTTGCTTTAGAGCCAAAACAAAACATCTCTTGTTTGTATGCAAGCTCTAGCACTTTTTGTTGTTATGAATGAGTGAACTAATAAAAGAAATAAACAACACAAGAAAGCAAGTAAGAGCTGAGCTCAAACAAAGAGTTTACCGACATCAATATTTTACGGAAACATCATTTGTGTTACGTAAACATTTGTTGTTGCTCTGCTTTAACAAGGAACGGGTTTAACAGAGACGCCATTCATACATAACATAACGTAACATAACAAGCAGGTTGACAATGTAAATAATATTACGTGTGCACCTTGGACTCATTCATAAATTATTTTATTTAACTCTCATCAAAATTAAAATAAAAAAAAAAACAAACAGAAAAATATATATTATTAATAACAATAAAAGACAGTGTTAACATGTTTACCAATAAATATGGTATATACATACATACGACGATCAAGATTTAAGTCTTAAAATGGGCCCACCGCAAATGATTTTAAATATTTTTGATTTTTTTTTAAATATTTAAATACACATATATACATAGAAAGAAACTCTTTTGTCAATATGAAGAACCGTATCATAATAACATTTTTGGCCCATTTAAATTTCTGTGAGAGTCACTCTGTCAGTCAGTTAGTCATCTGCTTTTAGCACAATACTGATGATGGTGGTGTTATGATGTAATTAAATAATAAAAATATTTTCATTTTCTTTATACACGATAATGCGATCAAGGTTACCATTACGATTACCATGATCATCAACACCATCAATGAGACGCAGTTAAATGTTCGATTAATTTGTATCGAAAGTTATGATTGAAATGACCACAAATTAAATGTACATACATACATAGGTGTGTATGTAGGTCAGGGTCAAGTATTCAGTATTTTTAAAAATTTAACATGTATGGCGTAAGAAAATCATAAACAAACAGTGTTACCGTTTGTTTTTTTTTGTTTATTTTTTTCAATTTAAATTAGTTGCTTTACCTTAGTAGTTGTGTCAGAAGTTCCGCTTTCGGTATAGAATCCATCGATTTGCGATGCATTTCAGGTTCAGGTGCTTTTCAATATTTTTTATGAGTTTAACAATTAACGTAACAGTAGCTAATATAATAATAAATTTTTTTTTTTGGTAATTTCACATTTAAATGATGAAAGTTGTTACAGCGCTAATGTACGTTAACATATTTTCTACACTGCCCGTCATAACTATAACCGCACTACATTATCCGTTTTGCTCAACGTAGAAAGAAGTTTTTCAGGAAATGGTTTACGGTATATTTTAATACTATAACGGTAGTTTTATTTAAAAAAAATAAAAGAAGTCAGTTACTCTTTGAATTGGAATATCCCCAACAATTAATGTATTTCTTAGTGTTGCATGACTATAACCGCATCGCGTTTAAATTAGAAATAAATTATAACTGCTTCCAAATTTTAAATTTTTTGTTGCCAATTTAACGTTTTATTTCAAAATAAAATACCAAGGGGAACATAAATTGCAGATGTCGAAAAAGGAAAAATTTTGGACTTTTTGGAAACTGGGCTAAGTTTTTGACAGATGGGAGGAAATTTTGCCAAAAACCAGAGTCAGTATGGCAAAAATAAGACCGGAGGATCAAAAAGAAAGTTATCCGAAAGAGATCGACGAATTGTTAAAGGCGAAAGTAATTCTATAAAAAGCTTTTCAGCCGATTGTAACGTAAAAATGTCAAATTCCACAATAAGTATAGTGCTAAATGAATCCGGAACAACGATCACTAATGATTATGCCAATATTACTCACGCGCCTTAAGACAGCCCGCATGGAATTCGCAAAGAAAAATTTGCAAATAAACAGGAGACAGGTAAGTAAATATTTTTAGTTTTTTTATGTATTATAATTGATTCTCTTCTCTTTTAGGTGGTTTTTTCTTGACGGTCCAGATGGTTTCAGTGGATATTGGAGAGATCTGCGAAAGGAACAACGATATTTCTTAGTGGTATAGGGAGCCTTTTTCAGCGATGCAATGCTTGATTTGACCTTTCTGAGCACTCGAATGAATTCCGGAGAATACATAGGCATTTTTAATGAAAAATTGATGCATTTCTTGAAAGCTCAGGCTGAAAAAACTTTCATTTTTCAGCAAGACAACGCGTCAGTACACAAAAGTCGTCAGACGATTGAATGGCTTAACTCAAAAAACATAGAAGTGATTGACTGGCCCGCCGCGTTTAGATGTTTTCGAGTTAAAAGAAGCAATCATCGACGAATGGCGAGCAATTACTGAAGATATGAGGACAAAACTTGTCCAAAGTACGCCAGATCGGATTTTTGAGCTGATTCATCATAAAGGAAGTCCCACCCATTATTAAATATATTTTTTTTTTGAATTTGTTAAAGTGCGGTTATAGTTATGAAACAGACGTTTTTCTTAAAATTAATTATTTTTATTATATAATAAGTGTGAAATTTGATAATCTTCTGAAAATTAAATGCCTCATTTTATTCCATAAAATTATTAAGACGGGACAGCCGGAATATATATTGGGCCGAATTAAGTTTGCTAGGTCATTCCGGGGCATGAAGATCATTAAACAGCGGTACAGAACTCTTCACAGCGTCAGTTTTTTTATACACAACACATGTCTCTGGAATTCCCTACCAAATTATACACAAAAGTTACGCAATGCAAAAGAAGTTATTTAAATTGTTCTCTTAATGAAAAGTTTGTTACATTCTTAGCTTGATTATTTTATCGGTTAAATATTTATCCCTACTGTCTTACTCTGATTTTTGTAAATATTTCTCTTTGATATTTTTAGAATTCTTTATTATTTTAACTTTTTTATTTATTTCTGTAGTATTGTTGGTTTTCTAAATTGCTTGAAATTTTTTTTTATACTTAAATTTAATATTTCTCTTAATTTTACAATTATTTTTAATTTTTATGTTTTATATCTAAGCATAGCACTACAACTTATAAGATTAAAATCTTGTTGTGTTATGTTATTTATAATAAATAAATAAAAAAAAAAAATAAAAGTTAAGTAAGTTTTCGTCTATTTTCTCTTATATTAAAAAAACTAAGCTGTACAGGCTGAAATATTAACATTAATGGGGTTGTGGTTATAGTTAAGACGGGCAGTGTATTAATCATTCTGTACGTTAGTCATATGGATTGTGTCGTGCTACAGAACAAATGCTGGAACATTTGTTAACTTATGGTGTTTTCTTTTCTACAAAAAAAAAAAAAAAATGATACCCTCTTACAAGGTGCATTAAAAAATTTTTGACCAACCCTGTTGTAATGTCATTTTTTATTTGAGGAGAACATAACACAAATATTATAAAGAAAATGTTGACTACGTTGAAATAAATTCAGTAATTCTTCTTCTTCAGATGACGAAGATGAATCTAATAACTGATTTATTTCAACTTTCTCAAATAAAATCCATATTTATATTTTTTTCAAAAAAAAAAAGGTTTTAGATCCAAAAATATGTTATATTTTTTGATTTGTTTTCAATAAAAAATGTAAATATGAAAAGGATGTTGCCAGATCGCTAATTTTTCAACTTTATTTTTTGAGAGCTTTTTTGTAACAAAAAACACTGGTCCAGCATTGAATGCAATTTTTTATATTACGGACCATGTAGCTTTAATAATGTAATGTTTCCTTAAGGTTACTCAACAAAACAATGAAAAAATTAACTTCAAATTGGATAACAATACCAGGCGACTTTTTGTAAATTTCATCTGGTAGCCCTATAAATAAACAAAAGCCAACAAGGCACTATCACCACTCTCTATTTATATACCCTCCACCATTGACAAGTCCGAATTATGTAGAATAAAACATACCACCCTTTTAGAGGGCGAAACGTTTTTAATAAACAAACGCAAAATTGCATTTTGCCTTAATAAAATGCAAATTTTTTGGTAGAAAAGAAAACACCATTAATGTAGAAAATAGTGGCATTATTATTTTCTATACATATATTCTATTCTACAGGTGCAAGCAATAAAAAGAAAATATTTTAATTACATTAATCAATTAATCACTTTTGTTTAGCGGATACAGAGTAGGACTCGATATGTGTTACAGAAGTGATGTCTGAAAGGTAATATAATTTAACTTAGAAAACTACAAACGTTTGTATTACCATAAGATAAATCAGGTCCATCATTCGAATTCGTCTTCGTTAATGGTACTACATATTAATTTTTATAAACGATTTCAGGGAAAAGTCATGTTTTTATGAATCCTTTCTTTTTTTTGTTTTGTATAAAATATAAGAGTGTTCGTTCGTTTTGTTGATAAGACGCGTGTTACTTGCAATTTGTTTCACGAATATTTAAGGAATCCTATAATTTTCGATATTTTCCAGAGACTGAAAGATGATGACTTATTCGAATAATATGCCAAGAGCCGTATTAAAATCAAGTATTCTACTTGTCAGTTTTTATTTGTTTAAAATTTGGAGTAGACTAGAATAAAATTGTACCGGAAATAGAAATTTATTGGCAATTTTTTCTTTTTTGTAAGGTTTACTTAAAACAAAACCTTACTCTGGACACCATGAACATGATAAAGAAGTGAAACATTAGAAGGAATTAGAAGTAGCGAATGTTCATTATAGTAAAACTTCTAATATTGAAAACATGTTATCTAGTCTGAGAGTTCAAATTTAACTACTTTCAGTAAGATGGAAAGCAGTACTGCTATAGAAGACCCGGTGGCATGTTGGCCTTCTATATTTAGTAGATGGTATCATTCAAAAAAAAACTATCTACAGATTCTGCAAATCCATCTTCTGGACAAATGTGCTTATCCCGAATAAGAAATTGTTTTCCAATAGGATAGTGAACCGAAGCACACTGTAAAAATTTTAAAGATATGGAGTGGAAAACAAATTTTTCAATTGATGGAATGGCCAGCGCAAAGTCCCGACCTCAATCCGATTGAAAATCTTTGGTCATTCGTGCAATGCCGGCTAGGGCAGTATGAAACAGCCCCAACAAACATGGACAAACTTTGGGATCGTATGAATACGTAATGGAATCGAATTCCGAAAGATGTTATTGAAAATTTGGTAGAAAGCATGTCAAACCGCGTAAATTAAGCTATTTCTAATAACACAGTACAGTTTAAAGTCGACTCCGAACGACAGATTTTTAAGAATAACGTGGCACTACTTCGATGGGAAAATAGATCACTTTGTTTTGTTTTCCTCAGCAAGTTTACAAAATTTAATTTCTTAAGCGTAAATATTAAGTAAATACTTAGAAAACCTATGTAATAATAAAACTTGCCATTTGATCTTTCAGTTTAACTAAGTTTTACTAATATTTGTCTTTAATAAATTATCAGAAATATCAAAAACACTTTGAAAATTTGAAGTAGTTTCATTCCGAAGAAATTTTTCGTTTTCTAAAGACTCTACTTTCGGAATTGAAACCACTTTCGTTCGGAATTGCGTTCTGTGACATGGGTGAATATCGTTAATATACAATGTACAGTGACGAGCAGAAGTGAGTGCATGTTCACAATACTGAGTTTCGTCATCCACAAAAACAAAACCATGCAAGCAAATACAAAAAAAAAATTAATTTTAATTCTTCATTTTATTCTAAACAAATAGCAATAAAAAAACAATAATTAATGAAATGAATTCAATGAGTTTGACTGAAAAAACGAAAATAACCCACATAAACTCAATTTTGCACGTTTCAAGAAAATTCAAGAAACTAGCCCAATTTCAATATTTGGTCCATAGAAAGTTATTAGAAATAGCTTGATTTACGTGGTTTGAGATGCTTTCTACCAAACGATCAATAAGATCTTTCGGAATTCGATGCCATTTCGCATTTATACGATCCCAAAGTTTGACAATGCCTGTTGAGGCTGTTTCGTGCTGTCCGAGCCGGATTTTCACGAATGGCCAAAAATTTTTAATCGGATTGAGGTCTGAACTTTGTGCGGATATTCCAGCAATAGAAAATTTTGTTTCCCATCCCATATCTTAACAATTTTTGCTGTGTGCTTCGGATCACCATCCTGTTGGAAAACAAATTCTTATTCGGGATAAGCACATTTGTCCATAAAATTCGGAAGATGGGCTTGCAGAATCTTTAGATAGTCTTTTTTCACATGATACCATCTACTAAATGTAGAGGGCCAACATGCCACCATATTAAGCATCCCCAAACCAAAATATTTTCATCGCTGTTTTTAACAGTTTGCTTCACATGGTTTCTTTGAACACGTTCCCTGGATCTGCGCTAGCAGTACTGCTTTCCATGTGATTGGAAACGTGTTATCTAGTCTGATGAGTCCAAATGTAACCACTTTCAGTAAGATGGAAAACAGTTCTGCTAGCGCAGATCCAGGGAACGTGTTCAAAGAAATCATGTGAAGCAAACTGTTAAAAACAGCGATGAAAATATTTTGGTTTGGGGATGCTTAATATGGTGGCATGTTGGCCCTCTACATTTAGTAGATGGTATCATGTGAAAAAAGACTATCTAAAGATTCTGCAAGCCCATCTTTCGAATTTTATGGGCAAATGTGCTTATCCCGAATAAGAATTTATTTTCCAACAGGATGGTGATCCGAAGCACACAGCAAAAATTGTAAAGATATGGGATGGGAAACAAAATTTTCAATTGCTGGAATATCCGCACAAAGTTCAGACCTCAATCCGATTAAAAATTTTTGGCCATTCGTGAAAATCCGGCTCGGACAGCACGAAACAGCCTCAACGGGCATTGTCAAACTTTGGGATCGTATAAATGCGAAATGGCATCGAATTCCGAAAGATCTTATTGATCATTTGGTAGAAAGCATCTCAAACCACGTAAATCAAGCTATATCTAATAACTTTCTATGGACCAAATATTGAAATTGGGCTAGTTTCTTGAATTTTCTTGAAACGTGGAAAATTGAGTTTATGTGGGTTATTTTCGTTTTTTCATTCAAACTCATTGAATTCATTTCATTAATTATTGTTTTTTTATTGCTATTTGTTAAGAATAAAATGAAGAATTAAAATTATTTCTTTTTTTTGTATTTGCTTGCATGGTTTTGTTTTTGTGAATGACGAAAATCAGTATTGTGAACATGCACTCACCTCTGCTCGTCACTGTATATGTATACATTTACTTATCATACATTTGTGTATGTTTATATTTCATCCTTGCTTATCCGTTAGCCCTCGTTTTTATTATATTACGATCTTTTCCGAGTACAGTCAAACTCGTTTATAACGAATTCTCGGTTAAAAGGAACTACTTTAAATGGTCTCAGTAATTAAATTTCATACATTTTACCTTTTTTATAACGAACCCTAGAGCGCCCTGGTAGTCTAGTGGGTAGTGTGCTAGACTATTAGCGTGAGGGTCGTGGGTTCGATTCCCACCAGAGGCTCTGCTCTGTGACCCTACCCCGGGCATATGGTCGAAGTTACTCAGCTCGTATATGATTAGAATATAATTTGTAATTGTATTGTAATTAATAAAAAAAATATAACGAACCCTCAGAAATAACTTTGAAGTGTGGCAGTAGTCTTTACTTTTATTTAATATGGCAGCATTAAATTATAACTCAGCATCTTTAATCAGCAGATAGATAAAAAGAACCAAAACCATATTTTTGGTTTTTAATAATTAAAAAAATTCTTTGTATTTTATATTTTCTTCAATGACTTCATCCCATTTATTATGAACTTTGCATATATCGAACAATTTTTTCTGGTCCCACGGAGTTTGTTATAACCGGGTTTGACTGTATTATGAAACCAAAATACTTCTATAAACAAAATGCATGCATACCTACATACATATGTACATAGATTTGTGCAGGCTTTTAAGGAAGGAATGACAGAATGTTATGACTGCTAAGAACTGACGATATTTCAAACTCTTAGCGAGTAATGACAAAGCATTACAAGGAGAATACCGCAAAATAAAGCAAAAAAAAAGTTGGAAATATTTAGTTCTGAATCTAATGATGTTTTCTTTTCTACCAAAAAATGTGCATTTTATTAAGACAAAATGCAATTTTCCATTTGTTTCTTAAAAATGTTTCGCCCTCTAAAAGGGTGGTATGTTTTATTCCAAATAATTCGCACTTGCCAAAGGTGGAGGGCATTGCATTTTATGCCCTGTATAAATCGAGAGTGCTGATAATGCCCTGTAAAGCAGATGACTTTTGTTTGTTCAAAGGGCTACCTGATGATATTTAAAAAAGTCGCCTGGTATTGTTATCCAATTTAAAGTTAATTTTTTCATTGTGTTGTTAAGTAACCTTAAGAAAACATTACATTATTAAAGCTACATGGTCCGTAATATAAAAAATTGCATTCAATGTTAGAATAGTGTTAAAATGTTTTTTTTTTTTTCTTTTTTTTGTTATAAAAAACTCACGAAAAATATAGTTGAAATATTTGCGATCTGGCAACATCCTTTTCATATTTACATTTATTATTGAAAACAAATCAAAAAATACAACATATTTTTAGATCTAAAACCTTTTTATGAAAAAAAAAAAATATATATAAATATGGATTCTATTTGCAAAAATTGTAATAAATCAGTTATTAGATTCATCTTCGTCATCTGATGAAGAAGAATTACTGAATTTATTACATACATACATCAACAGCCGTCGTGGCAAACACAGGGCATACCCTTTTTTAAATATTTGTGTTATGTTCTTCTCAAATAAAAAATTATATTACGACAGGGTTGGTCAACATTTTTTTTATTGCACCTTATAAGAGGGTGACATTTTCTTTGTAGAAAAGAAAACACCATAAAAATCCTACCGACTGCAAATAACTACAAACAACGAAACTCAGGTTGTGGAAAACCTTCATTACAAGTGCACCTCCACTTGCCCACAGCATCGAATGCAGTCATGGACGGGTTAAACGTTGATTTGTGGCCTTTTCACATTCTAGAGCTGAGTATAATGCCAAGCATCCGCGAAAATAGGTAAAAACAAATCCGTCTTATAGACAGTTTGGCAGAAGAAAAACTGTATGAATTATTAACAGAGTTTGAGGCAATTTGTAAAATTATTCTACTCGTGCCAGCAAAGGAAAGAGCAACGCAGCATCTGTGAAATCAAGGACCTTAACAAGAATATCTGTGCAAAGACTCGTCAGGCAAAACTAAAGTATGGTTACAGATTGGTTGACTTCGAATTTACCAAATATAATAGAAGGCAGCGTAGTCTAGTTGGTAGGCCCGAGTTCAAATCCCTGGTCGTATATCAAAACGAAAATATTTTTCCGTCGACTTCCTCTCAGCAGATGTCTGGCAAAAACTCTGAGAGTAAATAAATTTGCCATGAAAAGCTTCTCTTAAAACTGTCGTTCGGAGTCGACTTTAAACCGTAGGTCCCACCACTCATCAGAGACCTGCGCCGAGCAAATTTGTCGGCGGCGGCGGCTAAAGTTGAAAAGGTTCGGCGGCGGCTTTAAGCCGGCTGTCAGCCGAAATATGGTAAAGTTTCGGCGGCGCTTTTATTTATTTAAATAATATGCATATAACATTTCCAACATTTATTTAAAGAACAAAGAAGACATGTAAATCCATGTATGAAACCTTAGCCTCACATAATTGGTCATTACAACTTTTCAGTCCTAGCTTCTCACACCACTTATGTGTGTGCGTTAATTTTATACATGAGTGGCGGGGACCTACAGTTTAAAGTCGACTCCGAACGACAGATTTTTAAGAATCTTTACATGGCAATTTAATTTACTCTCAAAGGTTTTGTCAAAAATTGCAGTAAATTTACTAAATAATCATTGTTAGCAAATCGATTATTAAAAATTAGCGACTAAAGAAAAAATTAGAACAAAAAGTAAAATTACATACGAAGCTAATTACACACATGCTACACGCAGAATCAAAAATTACACACAATATGTGTAATTACACACAAGATGGCAACACTGGTCTGCTGTGATGCCTGGTTGCTCCACTATGTTAAAGGGCCTTAGATCTCTGCAGCACATTTGAACAAGCAGCCGTGCGTTAGCAAATTTTTCGGAATCTGCATTTTTAGAACTTCCTGACAATAAGGATTTTATTTTGGCATTCGAATTTTAAAATTTGTTTGATTTTACGTCAATACCATGAGCACGTAAATAGTTACAGAGGTTTGATGTCGACGCAGAAACTCTAAACCTGAAATTATTTCGCATTTTATAACACTTACAAAACAATTATCAGAAAAAAATATTCAAAATAAAATTTTCCAAAAATATTTGGCTAAAAGCTAATTGAAATTGGAGTTTCAATTATTGTTTTGGGAATTCAAAACAATTAAAAATAGCAAGGTCGTCATCGGAATCAGATGAATTTAACTCATTTAAATTATTGAAATTTGTAGTTCTTTGGTTCTATAAAAAATTAAATAATTTTTGTTTTAATTGAGATTGAGTAATTTTGAGATAATCGAGTTAAGGAAAATAATCTTTGAAAGCATAGATCCCAAAAGTCTATTTCTGTTTTGTGTTATTATTGCATCAGCTTCCGAAAACAAGCGGTCGTTTGGAGCAGAAGTAGCAAAAATTGGGAGATAATGAAGTGCAATTCGCGAAAGTTTTGGAAACAAAGATTTCATGTCCTCATGATAGGTACTTTGCATTTCCGTTTCGCTAATGGTGTCTATAGTAGAGAATGATTTTTGTTTCACATTTTTACGGTTTAAGAGCACATCAGCATAAGCCGTTATATCGTTATTAAACGCCGATGTATCGTCCATAAAAGCATCGATGTTAAACATCGAAATTTAGGTGTAAAACATCGATCCCTACTACACCTACACCTATTAATGCCATTACGTATATGTGAAATATAAAATCGTTCAAATATCTGCCAATGACTATGGCGCATAAATCACGCTGATTTTGACCGATGGCTTTGTTAAAATTGGATTGCATACAACTGCGACTTAAAAAACCTCACAAGAAAAAGTCTAATTAGTTGATATAGCGTAAAAAATATGGATACATCGTTAGTCCGAAATCTACACCAAACAGTGGATTTGTGTCGTCACATATTT
Source organism: Sarcophaga peregrina (assembly GCA_014635995.1). Lineage (NCBI taxonomy): Eukaryota > Metazoa > Arthropoda > Insecta > Diptera > Sarcophagidae > Sarcophaga > Sarcophaga peregrina. Next base: position 4,819,856 of record CM025794.1, read on the forward strand.
GACAATTTTTAATGATGACGTTACCTGAACAGAACATCCATTTTGATTAAAAACATTATAATTTGTATGTGGTGTTGAATACTATATCCGTTCGTAAAAAAATAAACTGAATAAATGACAACCAATTTGAATGACATGGCCGTTACAAAATGTCGATATCGAAGTTTTGAAGTCTCTGTTGGAATACCCGATATATACATACATACAGTCAAAGAAAAATGTCTTGACTGTAGACTTGGCTAATTTTTTTTATCAAAACTAAAAAAGATCTAAAAAATATTTGAAGAAAATAACGAATATTAGCAAATATAACATAGAAATTATTGGAGGATAAGGAAAAAGTCATTGGTGACCTATTTCCATCATTTATAATTTAAACATTTCATTTGAACTCGTATATGATAAATTGTTATATTCGATTACGAAATAAATTGGAGAACACTTTCGCCATAAAATATCAAATACTTTAAATTTGTACTTCAGTATTCCCTCGATTTACGCCGTAGAATGTTCCGAAAAAAGGCGACGTAAATCGAATTCATTGAATTCATTTCATTAATTATTGTTTTTTTATTGCTATTTGTTAAGAATAAAATGAAGAATTAAAATTATTTCTTTTTCTTGTATTTGCTTGCATGGTTTTGTTTTTGTGAATGACGTAAATCAGTATTGTGAACATGCACTCACCTCTGCTCGTCACTGTATATGTATACATTTACTTATCATACATTTGTGTATGTTTATATTTCATCCTTGCTTATCCGTTAGCCCTCGTTTTTATTATATTACGATCTTTTCCGAGTACAGTCAAACTCGTTTATAACGAATTCTCGGTTAAAAGGAACTACTTTAAATGGTCTCAGTAATTAAATTTCATACATTTTACCTTTTTTATAACGAACCCTAGAGCGCCCTGGTAGTCTAGTGGGTAGTGTGCTAGACTATTAGCGTGAGGGTCGTGGGTTCGATTCCCACCAGAGGCTCTGCTCTGTGACCCTACCCCGGGCATATGGTCGAAGTTACTCAGCTCGTATATGATTAGAATATAATTTGTAATTGTATTGTAATTAATAAAAAAATATAACGAACCCTCAGAAATAACTTTGAAGTGTGGCAGTAGTCTTTACTTTTATTTAATATGGCAGCATTAAATTATAACTCAGCATCTTTAATCAGCAGATAGATAAAAAGAACCAAAACCATATTTTTGGTTTTTAATAATTAAAAAAATTCTTTGTATTTTATATTTTCTTCAATGACTTCATCCCATTTATTATGAACTTTGCATATATCGAACAATTTTTTCTGGTCCCACGGAGTTTGTTATAACCGGGTTTGACTGTATTATGAAACCAAAATACTTCTATAAACAAAATGCATGCATACCTACATACATATGTACATAGATTTGTGCAGGCTTTTAAGGAAGGAATGACAGAATGTTATGACTGCTAAGAACTGACGATATTTCAAACTCTTAGCGAGTAATGACAAAGCATTACAAGGAGAATACCGCAAAATAAAGCAAAAAAAAAGTTGGAAATATTTAGTTCTGAATCTAATGATGTTTTCTTTTCTACCAAAAAATGTGCATTTTATTAAGACAAAATGCAATTTTCCATTTGTTTCTTAAAAATGTTTCGCCCTCTAAAAGGGTGGTATGTTTTATTCCAAATAATTCGCACTTGCCAAAGGTGGAGGGCATTGCATTTTATGCCCTGTATAAATCGAGAGTGCTGATAATGCCCTGTAAAGCAGATGACTTTTGTTTGTTCAAAGGGCTACCTGATGATATTTAAAAAAGTCGCCTGGTATTGTTATCCAATTTAAAGTTAATTTTTTCATTGTGTTGTTAAGTAACCTTAAGAAAACATTACATTATTAAAGCTACATGGTCCGTAATATAAAAAATTGCATTCAATGTTAGAATAGTGTTAAAATGTTTTTTTTTTTTTCTTTTTTTTGTTATAAAAAACTCACGAAAAATATAGTTGAAATATTTGCGATCTGGCAACATCCTTTTCATATTTACATTTATTATTGAAAACAAATCAAAAAATACAACATATTTTTAGATCTAAAACCTTTTTATGAAAAAAAAAAAAATATATATAAATATGGATTCTATTTGCAAAAATTGTAATAAATCAGTTATTAGATTCATCTTCGTCATCTGATGAAGAAGAATTACTGAATTTATTACATACATACATCAACAGCCGTCGTGGCAAACACAGGGCATACCCTTTTTTAAATATTTGTGTTATGTTCTTCTCAAATAAAAAATTATATTACGACAGGGTTGGTCAACATTTTTTTTATTGCACCTTATAAGAGGGTGACATTTTCTTTGTAGAAAAGAAAACACCATAAAAATCCTACCGACTGCAAATAACTACAAACAACGAAACTCAGGTTGTGGAAAACCTTCATTACAAGTGCACCTCCACTTGCCCACAGCATCGAATGCAGTCATGGACGGGTTAAACGTTGATTTGTGGCCTTTTCACATTCTAGAGCTGAGTATAATGCCAAGCATCCGCGAAAATAGGTAAAAACAAATCCGTCTTATAGACAGTTTGGCAGAAGAAAAACTGTATGAATTATTAACAGAGTTTGAGGCAATTTGTAAAATTATTCTACTCGTGCCAGCAAAGGAAAGAGCAACGCAGCATCTGTGAAATCAAGGACCTTAACAAGAATATCTGTGCAAAGACTCGTCAGGCAAAACTAAAGTATGGTTACAGATTGGTTGACTTCGAATTTACCAAATATAATAGAAGGCAGCGTAGTCTAGTTGGTAGGCCCGAGTTCAAATCCCTGGTCGTATATCAAAACGAAAATATTTTTCCGTCGACTTCCTCTCAGCAGATGTCTGGCAAAAACTCTGAGAGTAAATAAATTTGCCATGAAAAGCTTCTCTTAAAACTGTCGTTCGGAGTCGACTTTAAACCGTAGGTCCCACCACTCATCAGAGACCTGCGCCGAGCAAATTTGTCGGCGGCGGCGGCTAAAGTTGAAAAGGTTCGGCGGCGGCTTTAAGCCGGCTGTCAGCCGAAATATGGTAAAGTTTCGGCGGCGCTTTTATTTATTTAAATAATATGCATATAACATTTCCAACATTTATTTAAAGAACAAAGAAGACATGTAAATCCATGTATGAAACCTTAGCCTCACATAATTGGTCATTACAACTTTTCAGTCCTAGCTTCTCACACCACTTATGTGTGTGCGTTAATTTTATACATGAGTGGCGGGGACCTACAGTTTAAAGTCGACTCCGAACGACAGATTTTTAAGAATCTTTACATGGCAATTTAATTTACTCTCAAAGGTTTTGTCAAAAATTGCAGTAAATTTACTAAATAATCATTGTTAGCAAATCGATTATTAAAAATTAGCGACTAAAGAAAAAATTAGAACAAAAAGTAAAATTACATACGAAGCTAATTACACACATGCTACACGCAGAATCAAAAATTACACACAATATGTGTAATTACACACAAGATGGCAACACTGGTCTGCTGTGATGCCTGGTTGCTCCACTATGTTAAAGGGCCTTAGATCTCTGCAGCACATTTGAACAAGCAGCCGTGCGTTAGCAAATTTTTCGGAATCTGCATTTTTAGAACTTCCTGACAATAAGGATTTTATTTTGGCATTCGAATTTTAAAATTTGTTTGATTTTACGTCAATACCATGAGCACGTAAATAGTTACAGAGGTTTGATGTCGACGCAGAAACTCTAAACCTGAAATTATTTCGCATTTTATAACACTTACAAAACAATTATCAGAAAAAAATATTCAAAATAAAATTTTCCAAAAATATTTGGCTAAAAGCTAATTGAAATTGGAGTTTCAATTATTGTTTTGGGAATTCAAAACAATTAAAAATAGCAAGGTCGTCATCGGAATCAGATGAATTTAACTCATTTAAATTATTGAAATTTGTAGTTCTTTGGTTCTATAAAAAATTAAATAATTTTTGTTTTAATTGAGATTGAGTAATTTTGAGATAATCGAGTTAAGGAAAATAATCTTTGAAAGCATAGATCCCAAAAGTCTATTTCTGTTTTGTGTTATTATTGCATCAGCTTCCGAAAACAAGCGGTCGTTTGGAGCAGAAGTAGCAAAAATTGGGAGATAATGAAGTGCAATTCGCGAAAGTTTTGGAAACAAAGATTTCATGTCCTCATGATAGGTACTTTGCATTTCCGTTTCGCTAATGGTGTCTATAGTAGAGAATGATTTTTGTTTCACATTTTTACGGTTTAAGAGCACATCAGCATAAGCCGTTATATCGTTATTAAACGCCGATGTATCGTCCATAAAAGCATCGATGTTAAACATCGAAATTTAGGTGTAAAACATCGATCCCTACTACACCTACACCTATTAATGCCATTACGTATATGTGAAATATAAAATCGTTCAAATATCTGCCAATGACTATGGCGCATAAATCACGCTGATTTTGACCGATGGCTTTGTTAAAATTGGATTGCATACAACTGCGACTTAAAAAACCTCACAAGAAAAAGTCTAATTAGTTGAAATTACACGATCTCTATGGCAAGTTGACATTACCTTTACGTGCGATGAAATCGTTCGAGCAGAATATCCAATGTTTCATATGTTGTATGGCACTTAGCGTCCTTCTGTTGAAATCACATCACGCTGGTGTCCAACTCATTCGATTCATGTTAAAAGAAGTTGGTAATCATCGTATAGCGTAAAAAAATATGGATACATCGTTAGTCCGAAATCTACACCAAACAGTGGATTTGTGTCGTCACATATTTGACAATTTTTAATGATGACGTTACCTGAACAGAACATCCATTTTGATTAAAAACATTATAATTTGTATGTGGTGTTGAATACTATATCCGTTCGTAAAAAAATAAACTGAATAAATGACAACCAATTTGAATGACATGGCCGTTACAAAATGTCGATATCAAGTTTTGAAGTCTCTGTTGGAATACCCGATATATACATACATACAGTCAAAGAAAAATGTCTTGACTGTAGACTTGGCTAATTTTTTTTATCAAAACTAAAAAAGATCTAAAAAATATTTGAAGAAAATAACGAATATTAGCAAATATAACATAGAAATTATTGGGGGATAAGGAAAAAGTCATTGGTGACCTATTTCCATCATTTATAATTTAAACATTTCATTTGAACTCGTATATGATAAATTGTTATATTCGATTACGAAATAAATTGGAGAACACTTTCGCCATAAAATATCAAATACTTTAAATTTGTACTTCAGTATTCCCTCGATTTACGCCGTAGAATGTTCCGAAAAAAGGCGACGTAAATCGAAACGACGTAAATCGAATTTCAAAGAACTCATACAATCAGATGAATTTATTTGTGTACATTTTACAAAAAAAAAAAAAAAACTGAAATAATTAAATTTTTATTCCATATACAGTCGAACTTCTATAAATTGAATCACCATTATCCAGAAAAAATAACTTCAATTTACAGGAACTTCATGTTAAGGAAGCAAACCCGAATAGAATATCTCTCCAAAGTGCTGTTGCTGTGGTTCAAAAGGGAAGTCCCCTGACAGAATTTCATTTTTCTTTTTTGCAGCATATAAAAATATTAATTTTCAATTCAAAAACCATCCTGCTGAGAGACGTGTAACGGTGCACATTGAGATAAGCAAAACACCCAATGTCTTCGCAGAATTTCGCGAGCAATCGAAGAAGATGACATCCAGTTAACGTATTAAGGGCCATTATTACAACTTCCCGTTAAAATTGGCTTTAAAGTGAACGGCAAAGTTACCATTAACTTATTTTCTTTATTACAACTTACAGACAAAACAAGATTAACTTTTTCAAAAAAATATGACAATGCCGATGCAATATCGATAACTTTTGCCACTTTAAAAAATTCCTTTAAAAACGCAGTTGGAACGACATGCTTTTTTATTTGTTATGTTTATTATTGTCAACTTGTTTACAAAGTTTGTGTGTCGTGAATTTGGTTTATTTTTGTTATACATTGTAATTTTGGTTTTGTTTTTTTGTTAAAATCAGTACGCCAATATTGTGCTGCAAAAGATCGTGATTGTGCAGCAAAGGAAGAGGTTTTGTTGGTAGACTTGGTGGAGGCAAACCAATGTATTATTGAAAACAAAAAATTTAAGTTGCCATATAGAAAATAAATAAAATGTTAAAAGTAGGATGATCTTCCCTTTAGCTTAACGATCACTTCTATCTTCTTGGATACTCATAATAATGTAATACAATTTATCTGCCCGTTGAAATCCCCCCTTTAGTAAACGGCAAGTTCTAATAATGGCCTTAAGCGAGATAAATAAATAAAACATTTAACAGTTGGAGTGAAGAGAGTCAATCCTATGCCTATTGGACCAACAATGTCTGCTGGTATGTATTGAATATTTTGATTTCTTATTTCGTTTTTCTTTGTAATATGTATTGTATTTGTTTTTATTTTCTTTTTTTTTTGTTTAATTAATAAATTTAAATTTTCTACATGTAGCCTTAAATATTGTGAGATAATTGTTACCATTTTCTTTTATTTTAGTATTGAGTATAATAATAACCTGTTTCCCTGTTATATTATGTTAAGAAACTTTATTCTATTTCTGGTATTTATTTCGTACTTCTTAAACAATTACGAATATTTTGAATTTCAACCAGAAATAGATTTTAGTTTTTCTTTTTTTTCTAATTTGGATTATAGAATTTTCATTCCTTAGGATTGTAAATTTACTTACATTATTTGTGATTGAATCTTGAATTTATTTCAGGTTGTTATTGTTATTTATTTTTTATTTAATATATTTTATTTTTTGTTTTTTTTTTGAAATTTGTTTTGAATTTGTTTGAATTATTATTAACACACTTTAATCATATACTGTACTATATTAATTTAATTAAAAAATTTTTAGAAATTGAAATTAAAATTCAATTTATATTTTCGTTTAAATATTTTCTCTTCGTTTTTGTTTTTGTTTCACTTCTTTTTCTATTTATTTGTATAGCATGCGATTAAAATTTTAAAACTTTCGTTAATATTTTTAAACACAAATAACGGTTAATATTATTTTTTGGCAGTTACAATCTCAATTAAATTCTTTTTTTCACTTTTTTCGCTTTTTTTTTTAAATCAATTTTTCTTTTTTTTAAGCTCGCGCACAGCGTCTATTAATTCAATACACCCAAGTGTACGTCCAAATTATGTCTACCAACTTTGATGTCCACTTAGTGCCACCGAAGTCTAATAATTTAGACAAAAAAAAAAATAAAAAAAAAATAATAAAATCGAGTAAGCAAGAAAGTAAAAACTGCGCGTACATACTACCTATCATCTACATATGTGTATTTACTACTAAGCCAAGACGTTCAAGCAGCGCAGCTGCAGCGACTGTAGTTGAAGCGTGTGCATATGTGTGTATGTTATTAACCCATTGAAGCCTCAATGTTTTACATTACAGCCTGTGAGTGCTGTATTACTGCTGCGCTTCATCCATTAATTTATTTATTTTTTTTTTTTGCAACAAGTCGATTAAGTTGTACGATGTGATATACACTGGCTGATTGACAAAAAGGTAAATAAATGGTCGGCTAACGTATAGTCAAAACGATTAGTAAAATTTCAAGAGCAAAAAAAGAAAAAATAAACTTTGGTAGGTACTACCAATGAATAACTTACGGAATGAAATATCCCTGGCCTGATATACACTGGAAGCCAAAACTAAAGCAACTTACATTACACGGCGATGTTGTATTAAATATAGTAGTTCACCTTATAAAAAACTTATGCAGTAATTTTGTTTGTGTTATGAATACTGTCATATTAAACATGTAAAAAATCCCAAAAATTTTAAATATCATTTCATTAAAAGAATTTTTCTTCAAAGTACCGAAATAAATTCAATTAGTGGCCGGTCGACGTAGTCTAGTAGTTAGGTATGAGCCTTCGGTTTAAACCCTAGGCAAACAAACCGGAATATACAAAAATATTTCTTCTGCTACTTCCGCTCAGCAAATTTCTGGCAAAAACTCTTGAGATTAAATATAATTGTCATGAAGTGTTTCTCAAAAATCTCTCGTGCGTAGTCGTTTGTAAAATTAATGCACAAAATGTAAGTGTCGCGACAAGCTTAGTCGTAATCCTCTCTCTAGTGTTGTAATGACCAGTTATGTATGTAGTAACCGAGAGCGTAATCTGTATTTTAAATAATGGCAGCACATATACTTGGCATCGCATCAAAGGGTCTTTCAATGTGATCTTTAGAGATTTTATACCATGTATGCTGTATGCGATTGAAAATGGTGTGTCTATTAGTCCTAGAGCCATTACAACCCTTGTTTAATTAAGCAGTGTTATCGACGTTGCTCAAGCACTGCCATACTTTTAGTTAAGGTTAAATTAGGGTAACTATAAAGTACCCTTTAGTTAAACGTACCTTTTACTCAACCCAAGTTTAACGGCAAGTAGAAGTTGTAGTAATGGCCCTTAGAATCACTTTTTTTAACTTCCGATCTACGATGCTCAAAAAATGTTAACGGGGTTAAGGTCATTCGAGAACTTTTACTTGTAATTCAGTTAATCATTCTTTAAAAACGCAAAATGGAAGCATGTTTCCTATTCATAAGGTAACATTAAATTTTCAAAAGCAATTTTATAAAAAAAAAATGTAAATTCTTTCACTTTTTTGGTGAATTAACCCAACGCCTGTGAATAACAAACAGCCCCACAACATTATTGAGGCTACACCATGTTTCACAACATAGGGGTTTAAGCCAATAATTTGCTTGCTCTTCTTACAGTGAAATTCTTCGTGTCTTAAACATTAATGTACATTTGGGGTATTCACACGGTAGTCATAAAGTCATATATCATAAAATAATAACACGAAAAAATGTGACTACTGTGAGCAACCCGCATAACTTAGTGTGCTATTTCAAATTTGAGTCAGCTGATAAAAGAAAAATGCAATTACAAATGTTATTAATTAAAAATGCCAAAAACAAGTCAAAAAACTGAAATAGTAGCCGGTATGTGCGAAAAATACATATTGGGCATCCCCATCAGAATCAAACTTTGATTTGTCGCTCCACAAAACTTTGGCCCACTGCTCTTTTGACCAATGCAGATACCGTCTAGCAAAGTCAAGCCGTTTTTTTCTTATTAACCTTACTCAAAAGTAGCTTCTTGGCTGTCCTTCTAGCTAATACATTTGCCTCTCTTAATCGGTTTTTGGTTGTGTGGACGCCAATAGAAACCCATTTACTGCCGTTTTCCGAAGGTTAACTTTTCTATTTTTCCCATATGACGGTCTTGGCGGGCAGTAGATTTACGAGGTCGACCACTTAACTGCTTCCTTTCCACGTTATTTGTTTGACGATATCGCGATGAAATCCGATATACCGTTAATTTGTTGCTATTAAATTTATGAGCAACTTCATTCATTGATTTGCCTTCTTCCAAAGCCCTTATAAAGGTAAATTTGCTATCTGCTGACAGCTGTTTCTATTTTAAAATTCACTATTTGTAAATTTTTCATTAAAATTTTATTTTAATTACTCTAGTTGATCTACTTTTGCCTTGTAACACATTACGTTGCATTTTTTCTCACTAAATGTGCTCACTTTGTTTAAAAATCTAAAAAAAATTAAGTAGAAAGGAAAACAGACGACGCTCACTTATGCTTTTTTATTAAAATTTTAACGAATTAAAAAAACCAAAAAGGAGTGGAATAGGACCGTTTCGAGTCTCGATTGAATATCATATAACATAGCGTTGCATTTTTTTCTAGCTACTGTATATTTAAACTGCACAATAATAATCTTAATAATATTATTATTACAACTTCCCGTTAAAGTTGGGTAACGGTAAAGTTACCTTTAACCCTTAACAACATACCACTAACATGGCTATCAAATCATTATTATGTGCACAACGCATACTGTTGCAAAATTACTACTATATTTGAAAAGAAATGAAGCTCTATGAACTATGGACTAGCACTAGCTTACAAAAGCATTTTGATCTATTGCATTCAGAGAAAAAGTTATTCGTGATGGAATTCATGCGTGATAGTGTGATTACTTTATATTTGGCTGGAAAACCACAGGTGGCTATCGATAGAGCCCTCCAGCATTTAAATGTTAATAAATCTTTTGTTTGCTCGTTACCGTGATACTGGCAGTGTTGCATCGCGTCCAAAAAGTGGACGAAAAAAACGATAACAACACCAGAAATTATCCGAAATTGCTCGTGACCTGAACACATCGCGAGAACGGATGCATCACATATTGAAAAATGAGCTTAGACTAAAGCCATTGAGATTCCAAAAAGTGCAAGAGCTTACCGATGGGCAAAAAAGTTAGACTGGAAAGAGCCAAGGAGTTACTTCACTTGCACGAAAGTGGCCAGTTACCGAATTTGGTTTTCTCCGATGAGAAGCCATTCCAAATTGAAAAGTTTGTGAATAGACAAAATGATCGGGTTTACTTGCCAATGAGGTCAGTTGAAAATTTACACCTGCGATTGGCCACCAGAACTTAAGCACCGTCGATGGTAATGTTGTGGGCCACCTTAACGGCCAATGGTCGCTCCCCGCTCATATTCATCGACCGTGGGGTCAAAATAAATGCCGAATATAATAGGGAAAATATCTTAAAGACAGTATTGAAGCCCTGGGCAGGTAAACATTTCGACCGCAGACCATGGACATTCCAACAGGACTCATCACCACCGCACTCAGCACGCGTCAACCAAGAACGGCTTAAAAAGGAGGTTCCTCGCTTCATCTCTACCGCACAATGGCCACCAAAATCTCCGGATCGCAATCCGTTGGACTTTTGCATCTGGGGCATTTTGGAGAGTAAGGTTCTTACTAAAAAATACCAAAGTGTCGATCATCTCAAGACGGGGCTTCGCCGGGAATGGTCCAAAATACTGCAGAGGCACTTTCGTGCAGCCTGTGATGGCTTTGTTGGCCGTTTGAAGGCCATAATTCCTACCGAAGGTGGCCAATTCGAACAAATCTAAACTGATTCTAAAATTTTATGTTATTTCCAACATTTTTTGCTTTTGAACAATAAAATTAAAACAAAAATATAGCGCTTTACTTTGTTGCATTATATATCAGCTACAGGGTGACTAGTTATTTTACTAGTCAACTGTAACTAGTCAAACGACTAGTCATTTTACTAGTCAAAATTGATGAGTAAATTGATATATCACTTTGCGAAAGAAAAATGCTTTTTGTTTTCATATATTTTATTTTATAATTAAAAAATGAATAAAAAAAACATAAAACAAAAAAAAAAAATTATAATAATAATAATAGAAAAATAAACACAGAATTCTGTAACATAATAATAAAATAATTCAGTCTTCGGACACATCCTTCATTTTGAACAAGTACGTTGTCTAGAAGTAAAAAATTGTTTTATAAAAGTATTAACAATTGAATTTAATTACTTACCATCAGTGCGCAAATTCCGTACTATCTAATATGGTTTATGCTACTAAAATTTGCTTTTTTTTGATTTTTGTTTTAAAAATTGTAGTTTATTTGTATATTTTTGCTCATACCAATATCACAATTAAAATTTTCGTCTTAAGACGCTAAAAAGTTTTCTTTTAGAAGCCTAAAATGATTAAATTTTTCAAATTATTAAATTTATCGTCTATTTGACAGTCAACAGAGATGTGTTTTTGATGTATTATGACATACAACTCTGAAACATAAAAAATTAAATAAAAATTACATGTGTAGTAGTAAGTATGTGTGTCTATGGGTTACTTTCGGTCATTTATTTCTTGTAGGGTATTTGTTATGTTTACAAAGTTTGTGTGTCGTGAATTTAGTTTACTTTTGTTATACACTGTGATTTTTGTACTTTTTGTTAAAAAAAATTGAGAACGCCAATACCCTGCCGCAGAAGATCGAAAAATTATTCAGCGGAGGAAGAAGTTTTGTTGGTAGACTTCGTGGAAGCAAACGAATGTATTATTGAAAACAAAAAATTGAAGTTGTCATATCGAAAATAGTAAATGATATGGCAAGTTCAAACATAATGGGACCTTTATGTTTATGTCTCTTTGGCTTAACGATCACTTCTATTTTACTGGATACTCATAATAATGAAAAACAATTTATCCGCCCGTTAAAATCCTCCTTTTAGTTAACGGCAATTCGTAAAAATTACCCTAATTCAGTTAAAATGTCAAGAAATTTCTTTTCTATTCCTCAAATTAGTGCACTAATACCCCGGTTTGCGTCGCCTCGTTCTGCGTCTGCTTCGAAGTTGCGTCTTTTTAAAATTTTATGTGATTTCGAAGTTGCGTCGTGTTTGTTTCAGTTTGCGTCTCATGTTTCGAAGTTGTGGCGCTAGTGCTTCAATTTGTGTCGTTAGCACGAAAATATTTAATTCAAAGTTGTGTCTTTTTAAAATTTCTTTGTTATATTTTTTTTGCATTACTCCAATGAATTGTTATATTTTAACAATAATAAAAACTATTTTGGAAAAAAATTAAATATTTTTTATTGAAAAATCTATTTTTTCAGCTAAAATTATGAATCTCGGAACCAATTAAATGATAATCAATACAAATGTAGGAAAAATCGTGCTTCGTTTCGATTTGCGTCGCGTTTCTTCAGGCCCTATTAGCGACGTAAACCAGGGTATTAGTGTATTTTATTTGCACTGTTACCGGCTTATTAGTCCAGAAATCACTAAATTGTTTTTATTATAAGCTCTTTGAAGTCGCCGTGGTCTAGTGGGTAGTGTGTTGGCTTATTAGACAAAAGACCCGGGTTCGAATCCCAGGTCAGACATCAAAACGAGAGTAAAAATTGCCATGAAAAGCTTCTCAAAAATCTGTCGTTCGGAGTCGACTTTAAACTGTAGGTCCCGCCACTCATGTATAAAATTAACGCACACAGCATAAGTGGTGTGAGAAGCTAGGTCGTAATCCTGACTGAAGGGTTGTAATGGCCAATTATGTATGTTATGTATGTATGTCTTTGGGTAGACACTTGTGATATGTTCTTTAGAAAAGCAAGCGTTTTTATAATTACCACAAGTCAAATATTTGAGGTGTAGGAAATAAAGATTCTTTTAGGATTTTTTTCGGAACATCCATTGTATTGTGGAAATAAAAAATGTTTTCTGCCAAAATGTAAAATTTTAACCTCAATAACTGATTGATTGACTTTGATGGTTTCAGTTTTGGACAACAGTGTACAATGGCATGCACTGGTAGCTATATTGTTTTGTTTATTTACCTGATTACAATTGACACCATAATCAATAACCTTGTGCCCAATCTTAAGGTCGTCAAAATGGACAGACTACATTAGAAATCAATGCACTATATTATTGCGGTAGAAATGCAGTGGTGAATTTTTAATTTTTGTTATTTATTTTTTTTGTTTTTCTCTTATGCGAGTTACTAAAAAATGGTAATAGCTAAACACATACATACATACAGTGGTGGCTATATAAATAAAGAACTCGTAATGATCGTAAATTATAAGTTTTATGTTTAAAATTAAAAGGAACTGAAATTTATTTTTAATTCTTAAATCTCGAACTTAAACACTTTCCAATGCATTCCAATGTATTTGTGCAGGTAACTTACAGTTCTGTATACGGAAGTAATGAAATGATCAATGTTTGCAAAATAGGATTAAACGTTTAAGTAAAGTTATTATGGATGCTTGTCGACTTTCTCTAAACAATTATTATTAAGATAAAATCAGTGATTCCCAGAATGATCCGAAGAAATGCTCGAGATTTTTAAACGAAAGTTTAGGAAGAATAAACCCGAACAATTCATGTTCGAACCATGGTGATGGGAGACTGATAAATGATGATAATGTTAAGGCTAAAGTTTTTAATAAATACTTTATAGAAGTCCCTAAAATTATGAGGCAGCAAATAATCACTTCCCCGGAAGATTCATGGATTGAATCTGCACTGCTTCAATGATACATTTCAATTTCGTTGTGCAACAAATGAAGAAGTATTGGATATCATTTCTACACTTTCCCTAAACAAAAGTTCAGGACATGACAATTAATCTCCCAGAGTATTAAGAGAATGTAAACACGAAATTTCCCCACATCTGACCAAAATTTTGAATAGTGTTATTATTACCTCTCAGTATCCAGATACTTTGAAGACTTTTAAAGTGATTCCAATATCAAAAATGCCTCCTGCTTATACTGTGGATAAGTATAGACCAATTGCGCTTTTACCTATAATTGATAAGATTTTTGAAAAGATTACTCATCAACAAATGACTACTTTTTGGGAAGGCAACAATTTAATTCATAACTGTCAGTATGGATTTCGAAAGGGAAGTGGAACCTAAAATGCAGTAGTAAATAATATATGTAATGGCTTAGACCAGGGTTACAGTGGAGTTGCTGGCATATTCTATGATTTTTCAAAAGCGTTTTATCTTGTGCATATCATAGTACATTAATTCAAAAGCTCCATTTTTATGGTTTTCGTGGTAAGGATGTTCAATTGATTAAGAGCTATCTAAGCAATAGAAAACAATACGTAGAACTAAGTAACCATCGAAGTTCTCTGGAGAGTACAGAATGTGCTATGGCTCAAGGCAGTGTGCTAGGTCCGTTGTTTTTCATATTATATATAAATGATATAGTTAATCTCGGATTAAATGGAAAATTGCAAATGTACGCTGATGATGTTTCCTTATTTATCCGTTTACATGGAAAAACATTCAGCTCTTATTTTTGAATACGCTATATTAAACAAGTTAGTAATAAACAAAGAAAAAACAAAACTCATAAGATTTACACCACAATCAAGACATTTGAATGATTTCTCTATACGTGTGGAAGGTAGCAAAATTATGGAAGTTCAGGTAATAAAATATCTAGGTGTAACGCTGCAATCAGAATTTAAAGTCTGAAATATCTTCTGTAATTGCCTTGTTATAGAAATTTAAAAACAAGTTCGACACAAGAACTAAACTAGCTCACACCAAACTAAATCACACCAAAATATCGGCCACAATACAATAATGTTTCCGAGCAATCAGACTACGTTTAATACGAGAAGCAGTTCAAACTTAAGAACGTCCAGATGCAGACTAGAAACCATAAAGCAAAAAGTAGAATACATTGGAGGGTTTGAATATAATAATTTGCCACAAGCGCTTAAAAATGTTGAAAGAATCTCAATTTTTAAATCTGAGTTGAAAAGATATTTGACTCAAAATTAGAAAAAAATTTTTTTAATAATATTATTGTGCATACATGTAAATATCTTCATAACACTTAATATCTTAAGTTAATTATTTCTTTTGTATATTTTTAGATTATAAATAATGACAACTCGCCTCTACAATGTCACATATGATGCTGAGCCAAAATTCTTAAAATTGAAATTTGAACAATAAAATCTTTTTCTAAAAAAAAAAACAAAAACAAAAAAGAAAAAAAATGTTATATTAAGTTTGCCATATAATTTAAACATTTTTATATTTGAATTAATTTCAATTGCAATATTTTTTTTCGGAGTTTTTGTTCTTACCGCCAATATTGTGTAGTATAAACTTAATCCTAATATATATTATAAATCTTACTGTAAGTCTGTTTTTTTGTTTGTTTGTTAGCCAATCACGTCTGAACATCTAGACAGATTTTCTTGAAATTTGGGATATAGATCCAGCTTTTGTCTGTGCAGGTTATAGGATACAAATCTTTTCAAAATTATGACCAAAACGTTAGACAAAATGGGACAAAGGGAGAAAAAATTAGCAAAAATTAATACTTTAATGCATAAATGTGTAATTTTTGTGTCTTTTTTTTTTTTTTATTGTAATTTTATTTGCAATCTATAGTACAATAATAAGCAAATTCGATTATAGATAGATATTAACAGAGTCTGTTGAATCCCATCGGAAACAACAATATAAAATATTTATATAAAAAACAATATAAATAGTTTTAACAGTACTTATTGTAAACAATCCCGAAATATCGTATACTTAATTGTTCATGTAAACTCTACTACTCCTAATTTACTACTTCTTTATTTATTGTACTAATTATCGCTATTCTCTTTTGAATAAGTAATGACATTGAGCTGTCATTGTCCTTAACACTTGAAACATACACACTTTAAAATAACATCTTAATTTTTGTAAGAATTTGTCTAAGCAGATTCACCAAAGAGAAAGGAGTTAAATAAATAAATATAAATTAAATATTATCAAGAAAAACGAGTTGAGGTTATTCTTGAGAAAATAATAGATTTTTCTACAATCAGAAGTGGGATACACAAGAAAAAAGAAATTAAATATACTTTTCTTGTTCCTACGTCCGTAATATGAACAAAGAAGTAGAAAATCAGTGTGAAGATGAGGGTGCTTCAAATAATCCCTATATGAGTACAACATGCAGTAACGAGGATACTCCAATCAATATTCCTAACTTGAGTGATAGTGGAGTACGACTGTCTGCAGGTGAAAATTCTATTGTATCATTGCTACTGCAACAAAATCAGATGCTAATCAACACGCTACGTTCCGAGAGAACATCGATTCACGTTATGCCAGACTTAAACAACACAATTAAAAAATTCAATGGCAGGAGGTCACCTTCAGAAGATAAAGATTGGCTAGCCACCATTAATAGTATTGGTAATATGAATAATTGGCCGGATTCTTTTCGCCTACAATGCGCTCGAGCTAACCTAGAAGGTGCTTCATTAAATTGGTACAACGCAGCCGAATTCAAAGGTTGGAGGGAATTCGAAGAGGAGTTTAAAGACACGTTTATTGGTCGCCAATCAATAGCTGAATTATGGGAAAAAATGTCTCAAAGATGTCAACACGTTAACGAAGATATCACTGATTATTTCTTTGATAAGCTACGACTTACACAACAACTTGGCTTGGAATTTGATGACGCAAAAAAATTTATCATCAGAGGTATAAAATCAATTGATCTAAGAAAATTTCTAATACAGAGACAACACAACACGTTTAATGAAATGATATCCAACATATACGATTATATTGATGTTGGATGTGCAAAAGGGGAGGTAGTGGAAGGTAAAGCTTGGCCACAGCGATTCCATCAACCGGGTAAAACGGACAATATGCAAACCTGCAGCAAATGTGGAAAGCAAGGTCATTATGCACGCTTTTGCAACACTGAAATTTCTACGCTTAAATGTTACCGCTGCGAAGGTATTGGACACGTCAAAAGGTTTTGTAAAGCACCCATTAAATGTCTTAATTGTCACCGAGAAGGTCATATACAGAATGCTTGTCCAGATAAAAGCAAAAACGTTCCATCAAAAACAACATCAAATTCCCACAATGCCACCACAACTTCAACCGCAGTCACAACAGCCGCCTCTTCCGTCATTGATACCACCACCAACAGTAAGTATTTCCAAAATGCCTTTATTAACGGGCAATTAGTCAAAGCGTATGTCGACCCTGGGAGTGCTGTAAATATGATGCCGATATCAACAGCACAGGAATTAAAAATAATGTACAGCAGTCCGAAATCTCTAGTGCGAATACATGGTTTTGGTAAGGGATACGTAGTTCCAATTGGTGTATTGACCGCAAACCTTAAGGTAGATCAGGCTATAGCCGATGTAGAGATTTTTGTGGTTAAAGATGAAGAATTAAATATTCCTTTACTAGTTGGACAACCATTCACAGAAAAGGAACACATAACTATGGTACGGCGAGGTAAGACTCTGCGGTTCTTTGAGGAAAATATTACTGAAGAGCCAGATGATTGTTTGCAAAATATGGAAGTGCCAATTTTACCAAAAACCGATGTAAAACTATGGGCTAAGGAAGCTACCGTGATTCCTTCAAATTATGTTGGATTTATTTCTGCCCACAATCACTTTTCTAAAGCCACCAATCTGTACATAGAAAATCACCAAAATAAGTTGGGTGTATTAATTCCAAATTGTGTTATAAATAATGATACTGGTGATTTTACCATCCCTATTATGAATGTGACAAAACAAGACATAAAATTTGAAAAGAATGAAACAATAACAAACGGTAAGATCTGTGTTGAACAAAAAAATGTAAAAGATGATTTGAATGGGAGTCATGACAAAAGCAATGAGAGTGTGAGTACAGCTTGTGTCGCTACAACAACAACAACCCCAAAAAATTTCGATTTTGATATGATCCAAATTGGCGAAAATGTAAGTAATGAAGGAAGAGAAAAACTCAAGAGTATTGTTGAAGAGTACATTTCTTGTTTTTCTTATAATTTGAGTGATTTGGGAACAACAAATGGTGTTGAGTTTAAAATCGAGTTAACAAAGAATGATCCGGTTACTTTTCGTCCCTACCGTTTGAGTTATTCTGAGAGAGAGTATGTAAGAAAAGAAATTGAAACAATGAAGAGTGCGGGGATAATTTGTGATTCTGAGTCTAATTTTTCGAGCCCAATATTACTTGTAAATAAAAAGAATGGTGAAAAGAGAATTTGTATTGACTACAGGGCATTAAATAAAATAACAAAGAAAATGCAATATCCATTACCATTAATTCATGATAACATAGATCGTCTACAAAATAAAAAATATTTTACGGCTTTGGATATGAAAAGTGGATACTACCAAATACCTGTAAGCAAAGAGTCTAGACATCTTACTGCCTTTGTCACACCCGAAGGTCACTTTGAGTTTTTACGTATGCCATTTGGTGTTTGCAATGGCCCAGCCGTTTTTCAACAATTAATTAATAGAGTACTTGGCCCCTTACGTTTTACAATTGCTTTGGCCTACTTCGATGATATTCTTATACCAGCTGATTCGGAGGAAGAAGGTTTGACAAACTTAAAAATCATTCTCGAAGTTTTGCATAAAGCAAATTTAAAATTAAATTTTTCCAAATGCAAATTTCTTTTTGAAAAAATAGAGTATCTCGGATTTGAAATACAGTGTGGAACTTTGAGACCGTCTGAGGAAAAAATAAAGAGTGTTTCTGAGTTTGCAACTCCAAAGAGTGTGCATAATGTAAGACAATTTATTGGCCTCGCAAGTTATTTCCGACAATTTGTACCCAATTTTGGATTGTTGGCTCAGCCCTTAACAAAACTGACCCGGAAAAACGCACAATGGAATTGGTCGCCAACAGAGGAGAAAGCCTTTAAAATGATTAAAGAAAAACTTATATCTCGTCCTACATTAGCTATGTATTCACCAGAAGCAAGAACGGAGGTACATACGGACGCCTGTCAACTCGGTCTTGGTGGAATTCTGCTCCAAGAACAAACCGATAAACAACTTCATCCGGTCGCTTATGTTAGTAAACAAACTACTCCAGAAGAAAGCCGATACCATTCAACGGAACTAGAAGCGCTTGCTGTTGTGTGGTCTTTACAGAAACTGCGTGTGTATTTAATTGGAATTCAATTTGTTGTTATTACAGATTGTAATGCTGTAAGAAGTACTTTTTCCAAGAAAGATCTGATACCTCGTATTGGGCGTTGGTGGCTCCAACTCCAAGAGTTTCAATTTGAAATTATGCATCGGGCCGGAAGTAAAATGCAACATGTGGACGCACTTAGTCGCAACCCAGTTGGTGATGCACGGAAAACCGAGACGGTGGTTGATGTTTTTTCGCTCTACAATACACTAAGCGAAGGTGATTGGTTAACGCTACTACAAAAAACAGACCCTGCTGTTATTGATATGGTTGAATCGTTGAAGAAAACAGTTGATTTAGATGAATTTGATAAAAACATAAAATCAAAATACGTATTGAAAAATGGTGTTGTTTTTAGAAAAGATGGTGATGAAGAAAAATTTGATGTTCCTCGGAAAGCAAGATGGAAAATTGTTAACAGCTATCATGATGGCCTAGCTCATATTGGAGTAGACAAAACCGTGCAAAAGATCAAAGAGTATTACTGGTTTCCTAGGTTGAAAAACTATGTCAAGAATTATATTGGGGCATGTGCCGAATGTTTATACCACAAACAACCAGGAGGAAAAAAACCAGGTATGTTACATCCAATTGACAAAATAGGAACTCCGTTCCACTCCGTACATCTGGACCACTTAGGCCCTTTCGTAAAGAGCTCAAGAGGTAACTCCTATATTCTGGCTGCTATTGATGGTTTCACAAAATTTTGTGTGCTAAAGGGGGTTCGCAACACAAAGTCAAATACAACGGTCCGTTGTATAGAAGATATGATTTCTTTATTTGGTACTCCAACGAGATTTATTACTGACCTCGGTACTAGTTTTACAGGTGCCGCATTCGTAAATTTTTGTAAAAATAATAATATCGTCCATATAAAAAATGCGACAGCCACCCCTAGAGCAAACGGGCAGATTGAGAGGCTAAACAGAAGCATAACCCCTATGATAGCAACTATGAGCAAACGTCCAGATAACAAAGATTGGGACAATTTTGTAGGCATCACACAATATAGTTTAAATAACACTTTTCACCGCGTAATTAAAACCACTCCTTTTAAATTGCTGTTAAATTACTCTCCCAAAAATGTTTCTGGTAGTGTATTAGAAGATGCAGTCCGGCAGCAGAAATCCGTCAACATAGACGATGAACGTAAAAAAGCATTACAAAATATTATTGAGCAACAACAAAAACAAAAGCAAGCTTATGACAAATCGCGATGCAGTGCTGACGTATATTTACCAGGTGATTATGTTATGATAAAAAGAGTTACAATGCCAGTTGTTGGTGAGTCATCAAAACTGCTTCCACATTACAAGGGACCATACGTAATTTCAGAGGTTTTGCCGAATGATCGCTACCGAGTGTCAGACATTCCCGGACTACAGCGAACACAGAGGTTTTATGAGGGAGTTGTAGCTGTAGACCAAATTAAACGTGTTCAGGCCCCAGAAAACGATGATAGTGATGACAACGAAAATATTTATGAGTCAACATCATCAGACGACGTCCTGTGTACACTTCGTAAAAGCAAACGTTTATTGGAGAAGGCACAGAGGAAGGCGTAAATCGAGGGCGATTTTCATTGAAGGATGGCCGACTGTAAACAATCCCGAAATATCGTATACTTAATTGTTCATGTAAACTCTACTACTCCTAATTTACTACTTCTTTATTTATTGTACTAATTATCGCTATTCTCTTTTGAATAAGTAATGACATTGAGCTGTCATTGTCCTTAACACTTGAAACATACACACTTTAAAATAACATCTTAATTTTTGTAAGAATTAGTCTAAGCAGATTCACCAAAGAGAAAGGAGTTAAATAAATAAATATAAATTAAATATTATCAAGAAAAACGAGTTGAGGTTATTCTTGAGAAAATAATAGATTTTTCTACATTATATTATTTGTTAAAAAAAAAATAAATAAAAGTTAAAAATCTATATAACTATGTATATTATAAGAATGTGAGATTTACATAACAAGTGATTGAAACTAATAATTAAGGAAAATAAGATTTAATTAAACATATGTTATAGAAATGGTAGGTCTAATATATGATTTCTTTTAAGTCTACGGAACTCATCTGACTCGTCTAATAGAGTGATAGCCAAAACATTGGAGTGATTACTAAGTCTTCTCAAATAATTAGTACTGAATTTTTTGATTTCAGATTTCACGAAAGGCATTTGAAGATCACTATGTAAAGTATTATTAGTAACATAGTATGGAGCATTTGCAATTGATCTGAGGGCTTTTGACTGAAATCTTTGTAAAATTTCAATATTTGAATTGCTTGCAGTTCCCCATAACTCTATACCGTAGGTCCAAATTGGTTTTAGAATAGTTTTCAGAAGCAGCACTTTGTTTTCAAGAGAAAGTTGGGATTTCCGTCCTAGTAGCCAGTACATTTGCTTAAATTTTGTGTCAAGTTGTTTTCTTTTGGCCTTAATGTGACTACGCCATGTCAGTCGTCTATCCAGATGAAGTCCAAGATATTTGACTTCGTTTTTGCTAGGAATTTCGGTACCATTTAAAAACACAGGAGGACAGGTCTGTTTCCTTAATGTAAATGTAATATGATTTGATTTTTGCGTGTTGACAACAATATTCCATTTATTAAGCCAAGATTGAAGGATATCTAGCTGCACTTGCAATCTATTTGAAGCTTCGGATGCAATTATGTGTGAAGATAAAAACGCTGTATCATCGGCGTATGTTGCTATTGTTACATCTTCTGTAGATGGCATATCATAAGTAAATATGTTGTATAAAACAGGACCAAGAACGCTGCCCTGAGGAATACCGGCTTCAATTTGATGCATTGGAGACATGTTGTTGTTAATTTTAACGTAAAAATATCGACTGCTTAAGTACGATAGGAAGAATATATAAAAAGGGGCAGGCAATAGCAGCTTTAACTTATATAACAACCCTGCATGACAGACTTTGTCGAATGCCTGCTGTATATCTAAAAATACAGCGGAACAGTATTTCTTCTTTTCAAGAGCATCAGATATAACTTTACAGATACGATGGCATTGTTCAGGTGTACCATGCTTTAGTCGAAAGCCAAATTGAGGGTCCGGAATTATTTTGTTTTTTTCTAGAACCGGTAGTAAGCGATTTAGTAAGAGTCTTTCGAATATTTTTGAAAAAATAGGCAGTAAGCTAATTGGCCTATAGGAAGATACATTATTTATTGGTTTGCCTGGTTTCAAAACCATTATTATCTCAGCAACTTTCCATTGAGATGGAAAATGTTGCAATCTTAATATTGCGTTAAATGTTATCGTTAGGAAAATTATACCATTTCTCGGTAAGCATTTGATGGCAGTTGCATCGATTTTATCATAACCTGGGCTCTTTTTGTTACTTAACGCCATTACTTCAGCTTTGGTTTCATTAGGAGATATACTTTTTAAAGGTAAATTCATTTGACACGCCACATCTAAAAAATTTAGAATGCTATTATCATCAACATTGATGCGGTTTGGTTGAAAAGTTTTCTTCAAATGATCTGCAAAGGCAACAGATTTCTCTACGTCATTTCTACACCATATACCAAGCTCGTTTTTGATGGGGACGTTGGTTTTTGCTGGACGTTTAAGATATTTGGTAGCGTTATAAAGTTCAAATTCTTTGTTTTTATTGTGTGGTTTTAATTTTTTTAAAAACTGACCAATATTTTCATTCCTTTCTTTTGCCAAGAATTCCGAGCATAATTTAATGGCCAGATTCCAGTTTGCTCTGTCAGTTGGATTTCTTGTACGATGCCAAATTTTCCTCAACCGCCTCGATTGTCTTATTAATTCCCTTGCTGTTGCAGAAGCTCGAACTTTAGATCCCCTACTATGAGAAAACTGCAAAGAGGGAGTAGATAAAACAGCAGCTTCATGTATAGAGGAAGTGAGTTTTTCGACTGCGTCATCCAAATCATCCCCAGATTTGATCGCTATGTTGAGGCTCAAATTACTCTCTATTTGCCGACTAAAGAGGTCCAGATTAGTGTGTCTCTTAATTAATTTAATTTTATTTGGAACTATCTTTACGTCGGCATTGTAGTTGACAAGGAGTGGAGTGTGATCAGAACTAAGACTTTCGTCGTTTAAGATGTCAAGAGAATACCTGGAAATACCGTTATAGACTACGAAATCAAGTAGATCCGGAATTTTGGTAGGGTCTGAGGGCCAGTAACTTGGACTACTTCCTGATAAGGTTTTAAGGTTGTTTCGCAAAATACATTGATATAAATTTTTACCTTTTGGATTAATTAACCTAGAGCCCCACCAAGGATGTTTAGCATTGAAGTCACCTGCTACTATGTAACAATGTCCCAAACTCTTGAAAAAACTTTCGTAATCATCAGATTTTACGCAGTGCCTAGGTGGAAAATATATCGCGTAAATATTTATAGGCCTACCGTTGCAGACCAGTTTTACACCAGCTGCCTGTAAATGGTTTTTGCAGGTTTCTACGGCAACTTCATAATAAATAGTCGATTTTATAAATAGGCCAGCTCCGGCATGCGATTTATTATCAGGATGGTTGGCGAAAACAAAATCGTATCCTTTAATTCTAACATAAGATCTGTCAGTTAAATGCGTTTCAGATATAAGAAAAATGTCAATGTGTTTGGACTTCATAAAAAATTCAATTTCATTTAGTTTATTTAAAATTCCATTAGCATTCCATACAGCCAATCTCAGATTTACTTGCATAATTTGCTTATAAGGAGTGTCATCATGTTCATTAGCGTGTTGGTTAATTCAATTTGTTTATTTAATAGATTTTCTATGTTTTTAAATATACTGTTATTTTCATTTTGACTTCCAACATTTGCATATGTTACACCTGGAGTAAAATTATCGGAATTTGTATAAATCCTACCTTCAGACTGTTTATAGTTTGGATCCAAACTAGGGAAGTCGTTCTGGTTTATTGAAAATTGGTTTCGTACAACTGGTCTCTTGTCAGCTAGTCTCTTCTTTAAAAGCTTTTGATAAATTTCGCATCCTCTATAGCTAGCAGTATGTTGCTGTAAACAATGAACACATCGTGGTGGGGTTTCAGCTTCTTTAGGACAATCGGGTGAAGGATGTCCAAGTCCACATTTGACACATACGAAAGGCCTTTTACAATATGATTTCGTGTGCCCATACTGCTGGCAACGGTGGCATTGGACAATTTCATTAGTACTTTTGGGAGCTTCTATTTGAACGACGCATCGGTTAATTTCCCGTATTTCAAATACTTTTTTATTATTGGGGCTCGGATCGATATCCACGTAAAACATT
This sequence comes from Sarcophaga peregrina, assembly GCA_014635995.1. Classification (NCBI taxonomy): domain Eukaryota; kingdom Metazoa; phylum Arthropoda; class Insecta; order Diptera; family Sarcophagidae; genus Sarcophaga; species Sarcophaga peregrina. The sequence continues at coordinate 4,844,631 of CM025794.1, forward strand.
GGTAGGGGATTCTTAGAAAATTTACTTTTCACATTAGTAACAAACCTTACAGCATGACCTTTAAGTAGAAGGTCAGCTTTTATATCTTCTATATTAGTAGTATGATGCAGACCCTTGATGACGAATCTGTAAGCGCGATCACTTTTTATCTGGTAAGTATGGTAACTTAACTTATTGGAATCAAAATATTTGGTTAACTTCCGATACGCATCAACCGACTTTATATTAAGTTTAACCTGACCGTCATTTAAACTTTTATAATTAAAATCATTACCAGCAATCACACTACAAATGCATTTAATCATTTTATTTATATTTGTTACATTATTCACAAATATAGGTGGCGGTTTAATAATTTTTTCAGATTCGGTATTTTCATCATCATTATCTATATCTTCATTATCCGCAAGTGCAGCAAATTTATTTACGTTAGATGAACCAGGCTCATCAAATCTCTTATGCCTTTTTTCACAATTTGTTGGTTTTAAACATTTTTTTCGTTTTGTTATTACACTTTGCCAGTTAAGCAAATTATCATCACTTGAACTGGAATCATCATCACTACTTGCTTTCATTCTCAATCCCTAGTAAGGTATAGGGATTAAGAAACTTGCCTGACCAGTTAGTGTATTTGTTGTTTTTTTTTTTTTTTTCTTTTGAACTTTCTTATTTGTTTTTAGCTAATTGTTTTTAATAAACAAACTGTTCTCTTTTTTATTTAGGAAATTGTTGGTATGTTTTATGATATTTATTTTTTGTTTTATTTCGCTTTGTTTTGAAAATATTAAAGTTGCAGAAGACTTCTGTTCACTTTGAATGCACAATCACGAATCGATTTTTGTGTTTTAAAGGTATTTTTTTTACGATTTAGTATGGTTAAGTTTCCCAACTAGCTATTGGAGGTGTTCCGTTTCTAAAGTTGAACCAAAGGGGTCAAAAAAGGGAGAAAGGGGCCAAAAACGGGCAAATTGAGTGTATACCGAATCACGCCTGAACGCTTGAACCGATTTTCTTGAAATTTGGGATATTGATCGAGCTTTTGTCGGTGCAGATTATAGGCTATAAATCTTTTAAAAATTTTGAACCAAAGGGAAAAAAGGGCAAAATGCGGTATTTTATGGGTTTTAAAGGTCTTTTTTTACGATTTAGCTTGGTTAAGTTTCCCAAATAGCTATTGGAAGTGTTCTGTTAAAAAGGTGGACCAAAAGGGGTCGACAAAGGGGAAAAGGGGGCGGAAAACTCGCAAATTGCATGCATTTATATTTAGGACTTGGAGTATTCAAAAAACTGAGTTGTTTGATAAACCGGTTGCCGAATAATTTGAAAAATTGCTTTTTTTAAGAAGCCGGTTTCGAAACCGGATTTTTATTTATTGTTATTTTTATAACCCGCGCAACGCCGGGTACAATGTGCTAGTTTCTAATAACGTTTGCACGTTGGTTTGACGAACTCTGAACGAAGTGGTGATAGTGAGATTCATTGCTTTATCATAATTTATCATAATTTTCTTCCTCAATTGGATTGAGATCAGAGAATTTGAGTAGACAGTTGTTCACACGTCTTTAAATCCGTTTTGGGCCATTGCAGTACATGAAGTACCTCATTAAAGGTAAGAAATGGAATATTATTTTCATTCATATGGATGCCACGACTGACCTCACAGTCATACGATCGGGCTAACTTGCGTGCAATTTTTCGAGTCTACAGGCAAGAAAAAAATTCTATGGTGCATGTGTTTTTTCTAAAAATCTTTTCAGTTTTAAAGGTAATTTATAAGTTTTGCATATTTTTTATAAAATAAATTCATTTTCAGAGTTTGTTTAATTTTTATTTAATATTTTTTGTTTATATTTATTTTTTATTTATTTATTTTTTATTTGCCTATGAAATATTCCTACAGGCAAGCTAATATTAAAAACTATGACATTAAATTTAATTTTCAAAAACTAAGAATTTAAATACTTAATTCAAGGAAATATTCTTAAAGGAAATATTTATATGGTACAAAATGAGAAAAAATTTAAAACTCAAAGCTAATTACTAAATATATTGAAATAAGACATACATTTTAATAATGCGTGTGTCCTCCTCTCTTTTTAATTATATACTTCATATAACTGAAGCGGCATAAAGTTTATTTATTTTTGGAAGTTATCTCGGGGAATTTTGCCCCATTTTTTTATTAAAGCTTCTTTCAGCTCTTTTAATGAGTTATAAGTCATTCCACTTTATTGTTTATTTCAGCACTTAAAATTCCCCAGAGGTTTTTGACAGGATTTAGATCGAGACTAAATGGTGGCCAGTCCTAAACAGCAATATCTTTTTCTTCAAATAAGGCTTTGGTCTTTTTGGCTACATGTATAGGGGCGTTGCCTTGCTGAAAAGTAAAATTATTTTCATAATTTTCTTCAGTAAATTAAATGAAAACATTGTCTAGTAATTCCACATAGTTCTCCGCATTCATTTTATGGGAAATAAAACACATTGGAGAACGTGCTTTATATCCAAAAGCAAACCATGTCATTAAAGATCCTCCCTGAAAATTATTGTTTTTCTCTCCAACAATATTTGTATCCATCTGGTCCATCAAGGTTGAATTTTTTTTCATCACTGAATACAATACTATGTCACTCCTCTTCCTAAAATTTGTATTTTTTAGCGAAAACCAATCTGGTTGCATTGTGTCTGGGGGTTAATCGTGATTTGGGTATCATTTTTTGACATCTAGATAGGTCCGTCTCTTGGTTACGTTTAGTCCCAGCTTCGACTTTATTTGGGTACAACTGAAATTATTTGTGATAGTTAAGCGCTTTATTGATCGTTTTTCGCGGTCAGTCAGTATTGGCTTTCTACCAGATCGTTTTTTAGTGCCGTATGATTATGGATCCTCTAAATAATTTTGTACGGTCGTTTTAGATCTCTCTATTCTGTTTGCTATAGACCTTATTGAATCCCCATTTTCCCTCAACAATTAAATCTGGGTTCCACGGGGCATTTCTAACTAAAATTCAATAATTTTCACACAAAGAAAAAATATTTAACTGATTATAGTAATATTCCTTAATACTTACGCCAAATAATATATTTTGGACTTAAAATTTTGTTTCAGTTGTAAATATAATCTTGTACCCTATAATTCCATATTTCATATGAAAACAACGTCATCAAAACAGAATATAAAAAATTAAGTTAAGTTCTTGATGTCGATATCAGAAAAGTTATTATTTTTAGAAGAGAATTCATGCAGCATTGTAATAAAGTAGCATTAACAATTAAAGTTCTTGCCATTACTTAATCAAAATGTAAAAAAAAAAAATGTAAAATAAATTTGTACCACATATTTTCTACCTTGGTTGTATAAGGCACTAAAAAATTCTTTTAATTACATTATTAATTCGTTGATAAAAAAAATATTAACAAAAGATTTAATGATGAAAATGATGAATTGCTAGTAAAACAAAAATCAGCTCAAAAAAACTTTTTTCTGAACGTGACGAACGTTGGTGGGCCATTTTCACTGTGATTCACTGTATGTAAAAAATGTTTTATATGAATTTTTTGATAATAAACATTTCATTTAAATTGATTTGGAACGATTTTCTTTGGAAAATCCTTCAATTATCTTGTATGAGTCAAATTGGCTCATTTCAGTAAAAATAGGTACATAAATAAGACAATGTAACAACCAGAATAAAAAATATAACATATGTACACGTACAAAAAAATAAAAATAATACGTAAATAATAAGCAAAAAAAATCTCAAATACCAACAACATTAAATAATAATAATAATTTTATTAAATTATTGAATCTCAATAAGTTTACAATATTTATTCATTTTTGATTTATACGAATAAAATTTTTAGTACATTGTATTTGACCGAAAATCGATTGTACAAATTTAGTAGTTTTGGAAAAAGTTATTAACCTATTTACATAGTCAAATTATTTTTAAATGTTCAGCGTCTTATTAGTGAAGTAAAACTATTTGATACTACCATACCAACACACAAATTTACACAAGAGCTATCGTATTGTACGTACATACCTCAATATATTATACTGCACGTCTCTATTAAACAATTTTACTTTCTCTGACAAACACAATTTTGAGACTAAAATTTTAATTATTTCTGTTTGCTTAACGTTATAAATAAATAAAAAAAAATATATATAAAAAAAATATTGAAAAAAAAACGTTAGTACAATCAATTGTATTGGCAAAAAGAAATCCATTATTTTGGCATAAAATTATAGGGTCAAAAAGGCATGATCATACATATTTACAATAACTGTGAACATGATACATAGACACTATCTCTTGGCACCTACCAGTATACCGAAGTTTCTGAACAGAATTCCTTTCTTCAAGTTATAAATATTTATTCCGTCAATTAGTTATTGAATCTTCAACTACAAATTGTAACAAAAATCTTATATTAAAAGTTACATTCCCATTGTGCAGTTGGCTTACCAGACGACAGTTTCGAGTTTAAAACTCAGATCTGAGGTCTTGAAAAAGAAGAGCCTGATAATTTCTATGAGAACTGCGGTTGTAAACACCCCGTTGATTTCACTAAACTCGAATATTCAGTCGCAGATTTTTTAAACTGGATGTTGGCAGAATAAAATTTTTGTTGTCATTACGACAAATTTTCCCGGAAAATTAAAACTGCTAGACGACATAATTTATTCGGTCAAATCAATTCAACTTTTTATTGTTAAATAATACAACTGATTGACAATTCTGTTGAAGATTGCTTGGACAATATATAAAATTAAACCAAATCGAGCTGAGGATTATTCCCAAAAATATTTTCTCTCTCTCTCAAGAAGAAAGTTTGACTACATTTAAAAAGAGACCGCAGAAGAATCGAGTTTTATTCAGTGATACAATTAACATACTTATGGCGTTTTCTTTTCTACCAAAAAATGTGCATTTTATTAAGCCAAAATGCAATATTGCGTTTGTTTCTTAAAAATGTTTCGCCCTCTAAAAGGGTGGAATGTTTTATACTAAATAATTCGCACTTGGCAATGGTGGAGGGCATTGCATTTTATGCCCTGTATAAATCGAGAGTGCTGATAATGCCCTGTAAAGCAGATGACTTTTGTTTATTTATAGGGCTACCAGATGATATTTAAAAAAGTCACCTGGTATTGTTATCCAATTTGAAGTTAATTTTTTCATTGTTTTATGAAGTAACCTTAAGAAAACATTACATTATTAAAGCTACATGGTCCGTAATATAAAAAATTCCATTCAATGTTAGAACAGTGTTTAAATGTTTTTTTTTTTTTTTTGTTATAAAAAAACTCTCAAAAAATAAAGTTGAAAAATTGGAGATCTGGCAACACCTTTTCCATATTTACATTTATTATTGAAAACAAATCAAAAAATATCACATATTTTTAGATCTAAAACCTTTTTTTTGAAAAGAAAAATATAAATATCGACATTGCTGTATCTATTTTATTTGCGAACATTTTAATAAATCAGTTATTAGTTTCATCTTCGTCATCTGATGAAGAGGAATTACTGAATTTATTTCAACATACGTAGTCAGCAGCCGCCGTGGTAAATACAGGTCATACCCTTTTTTAAAAATTTGTGTTATGTTCTTCTCAAATAAAAAATGACATTACGACAGGCTTGATTAAAAATTTTTTATTGCACCTTGTATGAGGGTGACATTTCCTTTGTAGAAAAGAAAACACCATTAGTTTCACCCTCATTTGCGATCAGACCTACGTTCGCCAAATCCGTTTTAGTATTTACTTTTAATATCCTCAGTAAATTCGAGATGCATGAGATTTTGGCGAAAAATTGTAGAATTACGCAAAATTTTTACAAAAAAAAAAAAAAATTTAAATTAATCAGAAGAATCAGTTTTGCCTAAATTCGTGCAAGGCCTTTGATCCTATTGGACTGTGGGCTAGATAGGTATCGATTTGTTTTCAATACTTACAAATAAAATAAAGCACCATTACATTTATAAGAAGTGCCTCTCCTAAACAAATAAGACTTTCATTATGGTTTTTCATCTTACATTAGGGCTTCAAAACCACCGATAGTATCGATATTTTTATTTTTAATGAACTATCGATGATTTTTTTTCGATAATATCGGCGTTTAAAGCGTGACATCGGAAATTGTATTCATTTTTAAAGTTAAGGTTGAAAAAACAAAATAGAAACAAAGTTCAAAAAGTATTTATTAAGGATATCGACTATTAGAAAATAATTTCAATTTATAGAATAGTTGTATTATGAACTGTTATGTACAATCAAAATAGAACATTTCGTTATGGAAAAAGTAGGATATCTAAAAATTTTTTTCGTATGTTTCTTATATTTTTACCGCCGCTATATATAAACATATACATACATACATAAATAATACGTATGGTTGTATAATTTCTAATTTTTTTTATTAATTTTATTATTTTATTTGCCTATGTAATATTCCTTACAGGTAATTAGCTAATATTACAAAATATGAAATTAAGTCCAATTTACAAAAACTAAGAATTCAAATACTTAATTACATTAATTCTTATGACATTATTCGTTAAAGAAAAATCAATAAGAATGTACGATTTATTAAATTTGCTGCACATTCTCCTTATTAGATCAGCACCAGCGTAGTTGGATCTAAAAAATTGTATTGACAATGGGGTAAATTGACGTGACGGACGTTGAGGAACATTAAAAGTGATATTATGGATTAAAAAACTGGAGCCAATATCACCAGTGGTTATATTGAATATGAACGAGATATTTAACATAGTTCTGCGGCTTTTAAGTGTCGGATGTTTGAGTAATGCTAGTCTGGCAGAATAAGATAGTAAACTAGTGGGATTAAAATTCAGTCCTAGAAGACAAAATATCAGGAATTGCTTTTTTACAGATTCGATGACGTCGGAATATTTTTTAAATAGAGGATCCCATATTATGGATCCATACTCGAGTATAGGTCTTACAAGAGTTGTGTAGAGCTATTTAGCAACGTAAGGAATAAAATAATATAAAACCAAGTACGCTTCTAGCTTTGTTTATTGTCATAGCTATGTGCGGTATATAATTTAGTTTGGGACCAAGTAAAATTCCTAGATCCAGGAAGTTATCTACAAGCTCAAGATCGTATCCATCAAAAGCATATTTTGCAGGAATCGGATATTTCCTTACAAATCACATGCATTTAAATTTTTTTTGAGATTAAATTACACCATAAACGATACGAATTTAGGTAATTTTTAAGAAGTTTCTGATTGGAAGTTTGGCATATTTTTACGTTATCAGCGTACATTAGGATGTTGGAATAGTGAATCATATCAGGTAAGTCGTTAATAAACAATGAAAACAGAAGCAGTCCAAGATGGCTACCCTGAGGTACACCAGAAAGGACATCAATTCTGGAGGAGCAGTTTCTAAAAAGTACGGTTTGTTTTCTGTTAGTTAAATATGAGTAAATCCATTTTAAACTAAGATCAGTAAATCCCATTAAATGAAGTTTCCTCTTCAAAAGGACATGATTAACTTTTTCAAAAGCCTTGCTGAAATCCGTGTAGATAAGGTCTGTTTGTTCCTGATGAATAAATCCTCTATAAAGAACTGTGGAAAGAAGAAGCAGGCTTGTTATAGTAGAACACTTTTTTCTGAAAAGAGATATCGAGTTATAAACTTGATAACATAAATCATTAGTAATCATTTTTTCAAATAGTTTTGGAATTATACGCAGTTTTGCAATACCATGATGATTTGTAACATCGGATTTATTTCCTCATTTGAACAAAGGAATAATGAATGAATGAATGCTTCCAAACGTGAGGAAAATAACCACATTTAATTAAATTAAAAGTGGGAAATTCTTTTCTTCGATGTTATCGATATTTTTATACCGGATTATAGAATGGGCCGATCATGGATAGTTTTGCGTTTGCCCACATAGCCAGAAGCAAAAATGCAAAATTTGCAGGCAGCAAAATGTTGTGCAGTAAAAATGTTGCATTCATTTTTTATGCAGCATTGCAGCATGGAAAAAATTTGCAAATTTATGAAAAAAAATTTTTTCAAAGTTTACGATTAAATTTTTTTGCAGATTTTAATGAATAAATTTGGGTGTATTATTATGCCTGAAAGTGTTTGACAATTAATTGCAGAAATAGAGTAAACGAAATGGAAATGAAAAAATTTTCCAAAATTTTGATGCCTGCAAATTTTGTATTTTGGCTTAAGCCTAAATGTATGCAATTATCATCGCATGGTATTTTGAGCAGTTTTAAAATTTCGAGAACAGCGCTAGTACTGGGATCCTCCTAACGGCCATTATTACAACTTTCCGTTAAAGTTAGCATTAGTAGGTACCTTTAGCAAAAGTGAACGGCAAATTTATCTTTAACTTATTTTCGTTATTACAACTTACAGATAAAACAAAATTAACTTTTTTAAAAATATATCAGTCCCGGATCAAAGTCGATAAAACTGCTCAATTAAACAAGTTTTTTTAATGCAGTGCCAATAGCGGACTTCGTTTTTTTTTTTTTTTTTTGTTGTACATGCTCATTTTGTTTAAATGTGAAATTGGCATTGCGAAATTAGTATATGATATGGCAAGTGCCATAATAATAATTTATCTCTCCGTTAAAATCTTCCCTTTAGTTAACAGCAAGTTGTAATAATGGCCCTAAGTCGCACATTGTATTGATACTTGCTGTATATGTGTGCAAACGAAATGACCATTCCCATGTATGCATGTACGTGTTAAGTTGCATCTTTTAACGCTGGAGCTTATTGGAACGATCCCACGCGTTAAGCGGGAACTTACTGTATCTCTAGAAAAAAAACATATGCACATAGAAAAAAACTTTCTGCACGTACAAAAAAAAAACGTTTGTTATCAAAGAAACTACATATTTTTATTAAAGTTTTTAACGGCAACAGAAATTCCTTAAAACTATTTTTCTTTTTTATTCGTCTATTCCCTGTTCTATACCTCCATTCTAAGAAGCCCAATAAAATTTCCTTGATAGTCCTGTGGTTACTTTGCCCAATATTGAATGAAGTTTATTTATTCCTGTATTTATTTGACAGTAAATTAAAAATTACGATATCATGGCCACGATCAAACTGAACTGATCAATTTGAAATTTTTGTGATTGTATTATTAAAACTGTACTCACACGTACAGAGAAATCTCCTCACACGTACAGACTGAGAAGAGTTTGATGACTATCAAAATACTTTTGATTTTTACTGCATGCGTTGCATAAGCCACATGTTCCTTTTTTCTTTACAACAATCACTGTTGCCAATTTGACTTTTTTCCCGTCAAAACTGACGTTTTTGCAAAGCCAATTACGAGAAAAAATGCTTTTTAGCGGTTAGCGGGAAATCTGGAGTTTTTTACGGCGCTTTAGCGCTTTTTAGCGTTTTTTTTTTCAAGGTTGAATTATATGATACAAGTAAGAAAAAATGCAATTCGAGAGAGAGAATAACGGTTAGTAGAAAAAGTACAAAGCAAAAATCGAAAACCTAAAGTTGAAATCTGTTTCAAATGAAGGTAAAGCTTAAGGTGTTGTGTTTAAAATAAGAAGGCAGTAAAAAGAAAAAATATCAAAAAAAGTAAGTACGCCTAATTTTGTAATAGCACGGTCTAGAAAATAAAATTAATTCTGTTTTTATCCGTGATATTTGGTAAAGCATGGTTGAGAAAAGTTTATGAAAATCTCAACGTAATCCAAGATCCTGAATGGCTCATTACTGTGACTTATACAAAGACAAACATATTTGGTCATTACAACCCTTAAATCAGGATTACGACCTACAGTGACGAGCAGAGGTGAGTGCATCTTACTGAAAGTGGTTACATTTGGAGTCATCAGACTAGATAACACGTTTCCAATCACATGGAAAGCAGTACTGCTAGCGCTGATCCAGGGAACGTGTTCAAAGAAACCATGTGAAGCAAACTGTTAAAAACAGCGATGAAAATATTTTGATTTGGGGATGCTTAATGTTGGGTATGCAACATTGTTAACATGCAACACTGTTAATAAGCAACGCTGTTTTACAAACGCTATTTTCAAATGTAACGTTTGTAATTTTCAGTCTGCATCTAGTTGGCTAGCGAAGTGTGTGTGTACAAGTGTTTAAACAATTATAAAACCTTTAGGCTGTTTTAAAATAAAGTATTTCCCCTTGTTATATAATATTAAAATACAACGTGTGTTTTCATCACTCTGTCACAACAAATTGGCGACGAGGATAATTGGAAGAAAAGTTTTTGTTTTTCGAAAGAAAAAGTGTTTTTTTTATTATATAGTCAATAATGGCGACATCACCACTGGAACAGGTACTTGCAAAAATCCTGGTACAACAGCAAGAGGCAGCAAGTCGCCAGGAGAAACAGCTTTTACTGCAGCAACAACAGCTTCAAAAACAATTTGATTTGTTTGAACGCCAAGAGAGACAAATGGTCTCTCAGCAGAAAGCATTTCAAGACATCTGTAATCGCGGTCCAACACAACCCCCAACAGCGGAGGAAGGTGCCACAGCAGGACATCCATCGAGCATGTTCAACAGAGAACATCTCATGGACATTTTGGGAAAACAGATGACTGAATTCGTGTATGAACCAGACGAAAACAACACATTTGGTTCCTGGTACTCAAGGTACGAAGAACTATTTTCAACTGATGCAGTAAATTTGTCAAACACAGACAAAACACGCTTGCTACTAAGGAAAATGAGCCAAAGTGTGTATCAACAGTATGCAGACGTCGTTTTACCACTGAAACCATCGGACATTTCATTTGAAGTAACATTGGAAAAAATGAAAAACATGTTCGGCAAGAAAGAATCACTCTTCAGCAGCCGGTACAAGTGTTTTCAAACTTGTAAATCAGAAATTGAAGACTACGGGGTGTACATAGCAAAAGTTAACCGCCTCTGCGAAAATTTTCTACTGGAGAAGTTCACAAAGGATAATTTAAAATGTCTCATTTTTGTCAGTGGTCTTCAGTCACCAAGGGACGTAAATTTCCGCAATGAAATTTTAAAAATGCTGGATGAGGAAAAACCCGAAAAGCCGGTAACTTTAGAATCCATCAACCAGGAAATTCAGCGTACAATTCAACGTCAGCATGACACCAAAATGATTGGCAACAACCAACAGACATCAGTTTACACACAAGCCATTCATACAAAACAACACACAAGTAAGTACGTCTCTAACCATAATAAGAATAATTCGAAAACACCTTCAACACCATGTTGGTTTTGTGGCGCTATGCACTACTCAAAAACTTGTCAATACAAGAATCATAAATGTAAGCAATGTGATAGAGTAGGACATAAAGATGGTTATTGCAACGTGAAAAACAACAACAAACAACATCATTCAACAATGCGTCAACAAGCAGCAACTGCACACAGGCAGCAATCGAATTCTAATAAGAATTCAGCACAGACAAGAACCATTGATAACAGAATTGATAATTGGTTTCATCGTAAACATGTAAATGTTTTACTCAACAATCATAATGTCGAACTTCAACTGGACACAGCTTCAGACATTTCAATAATTTCAGAGCAGATATGGGCCAACGTAAATCGCCCCAAATTGACCTCAACAAAGCGTATTGCAAAGGACGCTAATCGTAACAAAATTGAATTTATTGGAGAATTCAAAGCCAAAATTTCATTTTTGAATACAACTAAAACTATAACTATTTTTGTGACAACAGTTCATTCACTGAACATAGCAGGAACAGATTTTTTCGAAGAATTTGGTCTTTGGGAAATTCCAATCAACACATTTTGCAAGTCAGTCAGAAAATCAAATGCTGATGATCACATCAACAATTTTGTTAAAGAATTTCCCCAAGTTTTTGAGAAGAAGTTGGGTCATTGTACTAAAATCAAAATCCACCTTCCACTTAAACCAGATGCAGTTCCAAAATTTTGTCCAAAACGTCCAGTACCATATTCAGTAATCACGCTAGTGGATGCTGAACTTGATCGATTAGAAGAAGAAGGTGTAATTACACCAACCAACTATTCGGAGTGGGCAGCCCCTATAGTTACAGTGAGACGCTCTAGCGGTAAAATCAGAATATGCGCAGACTATTCAACAGGCCTCAACGAAAATGTTGAAGCTCATTTTCATCCACTACCTCTACCAGAAGATATCTTCATGTGTCTTAATAATCGTAAGTACTTCACGAGACTAGATTTTAATGACGCATATTTACAGTTTGAAGTTGATGACACAACAAAGTCCATCTTAACTATCAACACACATCGAGGATTGTATACGTTTAATAGGCTAGTCCCTGGAATAAAGTCAGCACCAGGCGCCTTTCAACAGGCTATAGAAAAAATTCTTACGGGCATTCCGGAGGCCACAGCATATTTAGACGATGTTATCATTGCAAGTGAAACAATCCAGCAGCACTTACAATCAGTACGAGATGTTTTAAATCGGTTTTCAGAATATGGCATGACAGTCAATTTTAATAAATGTGAATTTATTCAACCGCAGATCAAATACTTGGGTCACATAGTTAATTCTATGGGTATCAGACCAGATCCAGACAAAATTTTCTCAATCACCAATTTACCTAGACCTCAGAACGTCAGTGAGCTCAGATCATTTCTTGGTTCTATCAATTTCTACGGTAAATTCATCAACACAATAAGATCTCTAAGAGCACCTCTCGACGAGTTACTACAAAACAATACTAAGTGGTATTGGTCATCAAAGTGTGAGAATTCATTTCAAAAGTTTAAGCAGATTTTAACATCGGACTTAATGCTTACTCACTATAACCCCAAGTTACCCATTATAGTTTCAGCAGATGCTTCAATGCAAGGTTTAGGAGCACAAATTTCACACATCATGCCAGATGGAACGGAAAAGCCGGTTGCACACGCATCAAGATCTTTGACGGCAGCAGAAAAAAACTACGGGCAGATAGAGAAAGAAGCACTAGCATTAGTGTTTGCAGTAAAAAAATTTCATCGCATGGTGTATGGCAGAAAGTTTTTACTCCGGACTGATCATAAACCATTACTGGCAATATTTGGTTCAAGAAAAGGTATTCCAGTTCATTCAGCAAGCAGACTTCAGAGGTGGGCACTAACAATGATGACATACAACTTTGATATCGAATACGTCAAAACGGATGATTTTGGTAATGTTGATATGTTATCCCGATTACTACCATCAAAGCAACCGGAAGATGAAGATTTTGTAATTGCATGTGCCACTCTTGAATATAACATCAAGTCTATTTTAAAGGATAATCTACAATCAATACCACTTACACATCATATGGTTCTACAAGCAACAGACAAAGATGCAACAATGCAAGCAGTTCTTCACCACATTCAGTCATCGTGGCCCAGGAAATCGAAAGACCTTTCTAGCAACGATCTACTACCATTTTTTAATCGCCGATCATCATTATCAGTTGTCGACGGTTGTTTACTATTTGGTGAACGAATCGTAATACCACAAATATTTAGGAACAGAGTTCTGAAAATTCTACACAAAGGACATCAAGGTCAACAACGCATGAAATCAATTGCACGCAGTAATGTTTATTGGCCCAACATTGATCAACAAATTGAAGAATTTGTTCGACTATGTCCACATTGTCAGACAAACACAAAATCACCAGCAAAGACATCATTATGTTCCTGGCCAATATCAACTAAACCGCTCCAACGCGTTCATATTGATATTGCAGGTCCTATTCGTGCACAGTATTACTTAGTCATAGTTGACTCATATTCAAAATGGCCAGAAGTATACCAATGTAACACCATATCCAGTAAAAAGATTATTGATCTTATGTCGGATTACACAAATAGATACGGATATCCAAACTTAATAGTATCAGACAATGGTACTCAGTTCGTGAGCGCAGAATTTGAACAATTTTGTAATCAACGAGGTATACAACACATAAGGACAGCACCTTATCATCCACAAAGCAATGGACAAGCAGAACGTTTCGTCGATATAATTAAAACTGCAATTAAAAAAGCATATGATAATGATTCAAAAGACAACAAAAATCTTCAAGAATTTTTATTACAATATCGTTCGACTCCTAACTCAAATTGTATGGAAGGGAAAACTCCCTCGGAACTATTCATTGGTCGAAAACTTCGTACGGAAATCGATCTCATAAAACCGCAAGTTTCTCCCAAAGTTACACGTAACACAAAAATGGAAGAACAATATAATAGAAAACATGGCACAGGTCATCGTAAATTTCAGATAAATCAACAAGTTTTCATAAAATCCTACAAAGATAATAAGATGACATGGCGTCCAGGCATTATAATTGGAAAGGTTGGTCATGTGAATTATAACGTGAAAATCAAAGATGCTGATACAGACAGAATTATAAAATCACATGCTAATCAGATTCGTAAAAGATACGTGAATGAGAATACCCATGATTCTATGTCTTACAATTTACAACCATTATTTAACCAACCAGTTGAAGATGCACAACCACTACAGGACAGTCTCCAGCCCGATAATCAAAATGTCAACGAATCAGGCGATACGTCTTCAAACACCGATGACAATCCAAATGAAAATATTTCACCACCACGCAGGCGCTCCACACGTAACAGGCGTACTCCAGCATGGCTCCGGGACTACGAGGTTCATCATTAACAAGGAGGGAAATGTTGGGTATGCAACATTGTTAACATGCAACACTGTTAATAAGCAACGCTGTTTTACAAACGCTATTTTCAAATGTTACGTTTGTAATTTTCAGTCTGCATCTAGTTGGCTAGCGAAGTGTGTGTGTACAAGTGTTTAAACAATTATAAAACCTTTAGGCTGTTTTAAAATAAAGTATTTCCCCTTGTTATATAATATTAAAATACAACGTGTGTTTTCATCACTCTGTCACAACACTTAATATGGTGGCATGTTGGCCCTCTACATTTAGTAGATGGTATCATGTGAAAAAAGACTATCTAAAGATTGTGCAAGCCCATCTTCCGAATTTTATGGACAAATGTGCTTATCCCGAATAAGAATTTATTTTCCAACAGGATGGTGATCCGAAGCACACAGCAAAAATTGTAAAGATATGGGATGGGAAACAAAATTTTCAATTGCTGGAATATCCGCACAAAGTTCAGACCTCAATCCGATTAAAAATTTTTGCCATTCGTGAAAATCCGGCTCGGACAGCACGAAACAGCCTCAACAGGCATTGTCAAACTTTGGGATCGTATAAATGCGAAATGGCATCGAATTCCGAAAGATCTTATTGATCATTTGGTAGAAAGCATCTCAAACCACGTAAATCAAGCTATATCTAATAACTTTCTATGGACCAAATATTGAAATTGGGCTAGTTTCTTGAATTTTCTTGAAACGTGCAAAATTGAGTTTATGTGGGTTATTTTCGTTTTTTCATTCAAACTCATTGAATTCATTTCATTAATTATTGTTTTTTTATTGCTATTTATTAAGAATAAAATGACGAATTAAAATTAATTTTTTTTTTTTTGTATTTGCTTGCATGGTTTTGTTTTTGTGAATGACGAAAATCAGTATTGTGAACATGCACTCACCTCTGCTCGTCACTGTAGCTTCTCATACCACTTATGTTGTGTGCGTTAATTTTATACATGAGTGACCGGACCTTCAGTTTAAAGTCGACTCCGAATGATAGTTTTCAAGAAGCTTTTCATGGCAATTTTATTTACTTTCTGAGTTTTTGCCAGATATCTGCTGAGAGGAAGTCGCCGAAAAAATATTTACGTTTTGCTATCTGAGCTGGAGTTTGAACTCGGGCCTTCAGTCTAATAAGGCAACATTCTACCTACGGCGATTTCAAACTGAATTACAACGGCCTGTCGGTGCTGTCCAATCGGAAACTGAAAAAGATAATCTTGTTGGAGTTGATAGCTATTCTGAACCAACCTTACGTAAGCGATTACGTATGAAATCCAATAATGATAGCAAATAGAATTCTGTTATTTTCATCACCACATTGACTGTTTTTAATTTTTTATTTATGAACTTTTATGATTTAGTTTGTTTAAATTACCTTTAAGGATTGGTGAATGTACCATTTGTTAATCAACTTATATTATTTTTTTGACTTCCTCAACTACAATAAATATAAATTTATGTTACTTTTTTATAAGATTTGAATCGCTTTTAATTTTATGAAATAAAATATGTATTAATGCTTATAAAAATTATATTTAGTCTTTTATAAAGACTCTCGTATTAATTCTTTCCTACGAATTATATGTTTTGAAGGATATGGAATAAATCTCCTTCTTTTCTACGTACTTCATGCCATTTTTTACACGGGTTTTTCTTGAACGGCTCTACTGTGTAAAAACAGAATTAAGCGTACATGACAAGAAACGATGAAATTGTTACAACATAAATTATGTGAATATAATTTTAAAATGTACATTTAAATTGAATTTTCTTTTTAAACAGTTATGACACCTCAGTATCCACAAAAGTTTCGAGACGAAAGTCCAGAAGACTGGCACTATCTTTTTGAAAATACCTAATTTTATTTGTAAATCATTAAACATAATTAAAAAAACAATTCAATAGAAAATATGTGTAATTATTTACATTTTATCTCATTTAACGTTAACTTAATATTTTCAAACTATTTATTTGACGGGTTTCTGACGGTTTAAAAATTGAATTTAGCGATTTCTGCGATTTTTAAAGCCCAATTTGACGGTAAATTTTGAAAAAAAATTGGCAACACTGACAACAATACATGCTGTTTGAAGTTTCAATGTGTGATGTGTTGCTGTGGTAAGCAAAACAAATATGCAAAATTTGATCGTCGCCATGCGCCATTAAACTCTAATCTTACTAACACGAGCCTTTGGGGCTCATTTTGTTTATTAAATCAATGTAAGTAACATTAGGAATATTTATGTATCTATGACTTTAATTTTACAAATTAAATATTTCCATTTGTTAGAGACCGAAATATAAAATATTAACGCTAACTAGTGACACGTGCCTCAGAGGCACACATGAAGTAGTTCGAATTATTCACATCTCTCTAAGATAGGTAGGTTATCTATCCTTTATTTAAAGCAATGTTTAGTTTATCTTTCATATACAAAAGCTGATCAGTTATTGTAACAAAAAACCCGTAGTTTTTAAGTATTAGCCTACAATCGTGTAAAAAACAGTCCTGAGAATTATTAAAAATATTGTTTTTGAAATCTTTCAGGGTTTTTAACTTACTAAAGAAAGAATTATTCAAATGAATTTTTTTAGTTCGAAGAAAATAAAATAATAATTAAAATGTCTAAAATTTAGGTGGCGAAAACTCCTTTAAAGATTTTTTTTTTACATAATTTAACAATTAATAAAATATCCGATATTTTGTAAATTATCAAGTCATCTGCGAGGCATTAGACCTAATAACTCATCAATTTTATTTACTGAAATGTTATTCAATGCTTCTTTTTAGCTAACTAACTAATGCCTTCACTTCTTATCCGTGACTGTGAGCAAAAAAATTTTTTTTTTTAATTTTATTTTTTTTTATTTTGATAAAAAATTTTTTTTCATATTTTTGAAACATTTGAAAATCCTTGAATTATTTAGTTTTTATATAAATATGCACATACTCATTCATTTATTATCTAATCTATTAAAAACCAGCCAAAATTAAATTTTATTGTCGTCTTTTACTAGAGAAAACTACCAAAAGTGTAGACTAGAAATGCTAAATTGTACTATTTATTCACTGGTTCCAATGTCCACATATGGTCCCAAAAGGAGCACATATTCGCTATATAGTCAATAGTACTAACGTCAGTAGTAGATTTTCAATGATATATGTTAAATGTCTATAGTAAATAACATTGGCTGGGGTATAAAATATCACTAGTACTGGTGACTGTATCAATAGTAAGTGAGTAGAGTTTCGCTATTGGCATTTCCTACAGGATATTTAGTTTTTATATAAATATGTACATACATACAAAAAGGTACTCTTTTTCGATTATAGTTAAGTATAATTTAAAATTTTTCAATTTTGTAACACTGTTCAGGTATATTCATTGAACACATCGAACACAACGAACTCATACATGTTTGAAAGAGCATTGTTGAATTATGTTCGAAGACTGTACGTGATTATTTGTAAACTCTTGAGGGTAGGAAGCATTTTGTACAATATTTATTCAGAATAAGTAATTGTTACTAACCATGATCAATTAATAATTAACAATCAAAAGACAAACATTGTTAATTTACCGTTTTTACTTTACTTTTAAATTAAAAAAATAAGAAAAAAAATTATTTTTAATGCAAAGAAAAGCGCGCCGGTAAACGTGTGTTGTGTAAAGTTGCAGTAAGAAAAAAAATGAGTTATTAAAGAATTTTATAAAAGTTTAAAAAAAGAACTACTTATTTAACTATACACATGTGTATGTACGTGTGAATGTATGTAAAGATGAAAGATATTAAATCTTGAAAATTTTAACAATTCTAGTGATAAGATTTAACTTCAATGAGAAAAAGTCAAAAACTTGATCCATTCCATTCCATCCATTTATTTATTATTGTTCCTTTTATACAAGATATTAATTATATAAATGAAAGTGTTATGGAAGTACAGCAGATATGAACTAGAAAATGTTATAATCTCAGAAAATATTGTAGCAATTAAAAATTAAAAAAATTGAGTTAAAAAGAAAATGAATATTCATACCTACATACATACAAAAAAAAAGTAATAGGAAAAATGCAAATATAAATAATATAAAGGAAAACTCGTATACACAAACAAAATTTGATAAATTAAAATTAATAACCACTAATAAAAAATAAAAATAAAAACAAAGATTTTACAAAATTATTAAAATTATGACATTTTCATAATAAAAAAAGAGTAAATTTCAAAATATAGATATTACTTACGGTATGTGTGTCTTTCAAATTATTTTCTTTTTTATTTATAATTCAAATTAGGAAATTCGTTACTTCTCAACTACTTCACTAACGTGCTGCTGTTCATGTATGGCGCATTGAGAAAAAAGTCATTCTACGTTGCTTTTCGAATCTTATTTTTTTATCAAAATAAATTTTTTTGAAATACATATCTTTAATGTACTTTCTTCTCTCATAAAGTTGTAAAAGATTAAGTACAACACTGTCGATAGGTTCCCATAATATGACGTGTTATGAGAAACCATAGCTATTGGAAACTAGAAACTGGTATAAAAACAGGGGTTAAGTTCCAAAAAAATATTTTAATGCCACAGAAGAAACTTTATTTCTATTAAAAATAACAAAATAAGTAAAAATCCAATTAAATATATAAAAAATAAATATAAATTCACTTAAATACATAAAAAAATAAACAAAAATCGGCATAAATATGTATGAATGTATATTATGAGATTAGTTTAGTAATTTTCTTCATCATCACCGCTCAATTCAATTAAATAGGAACGTTTTTCGGACGGAATAAGATCTTTAAAAAATCCGTAATCTTACTTTGTTTCCTTGTCCGTCCGAGGTTGCTGTAAATTTCTTGATATGGTGATAGGCAATTTTGTAATTACCTTTTGTATTTTCGGCTGCTTTCAGCGCAAGGATCTATATCCAAGAACAATAATTCCAATTTTTTGGCCAAGTATAATCCTTCTTCCAATTCTTTTAGTGTCAAGTTATTAAATTCATTATCTTCGTCAGAACTAAAATAGATTTCATTCAGTTGGGGTTCGGATGCGATTTCTAACAGAGCTGCTTCCTCAACTTCTTGTTTCACTAATAAGTCTTGCCATATCCACAAATCCTTTTCCTCCGATCGACCTAGCGAATTCTAATATGCGACCAATTTCATTTTCTCCTGATTCATGCACGTTTTCTATGTCAACCACTGCAGGCCTTACCTTTTTCCAACATCGATTTAATGTTGTAGTTTTCAGTTCTTTCAGAGATGCAGTCCTTAATTAAAAATTGCTTCCAAGCTTTTTTTTACATCAATAGATTATGAACCAGTTAGGTCTAAAATCCATTGTTATGATCTTCTTATGTAATAAACAGGGCAAGGAATTTCATGCACTATAAGAGAGAAAATAGGCACTAAAAATGTTAAAAATATGTAAAAAAAAAATATTTTTGTTTGAAATATTTTTATTAAACAAATAAAAAAATAAAATTCAGGTCACAGTTTCATATTTGTAAGAAACATATAAGATTTTAAATGTATTTTTAAAGGAAAATTAGACAATTCATTTACATATGTAATGGGTACATATAAGGATATTGTTATTGAGTTATAAATATAATAGCTGATTGATATTTAGAAGAAGAATGAAAGGTGCACTAAATCGACATAGCAATTATTGTTCAAATGGCATTATGTATTATTGATAGCTTGGCCCGATCCGCGTTGCTGGCCCCAAATTTTTCTTTTATTTTGAACTGCTTTTCGAAGAAAATCAAAATCAGGTATCGGGCTAATTAACGCCACTCCACGCCTTAAACGAAACATAGCATAGTGCAGTAGTTCTTGAGTTACGGTGCAAAAACGCAAAAAACTAAATACCTGTCGGACGAACTTCAAACAACTCCTCACGTCCCATAGAGCATGCATATAAAGTTCGGTCGAAATCGGTGCAGTAGTTCCTAAGTTACAGTGCAAAAACATAAAAAAATAAATATTGCACCATCTGTTGGACGAACTTCGAACTATACAAAATACTCCTCACACCCCATAGAGCATGTAAATTAAGCTTGGTCAAAAGCGGTCTAGTAGTTTTTGAGTTTTGCGATCACGAGAATACACGTCACTACGAGCATCGCATTTAACGAACAGGTAAATTTTTCCTATTGAGTATCTTAAATAGCGAACAAAATTTATTTTGTGTACGCAATATAACGAACTAATAAAAATATTATTTGAATGAAGGTAAAATGAGATTTTTGTAAACTGGATGTATTAACATCAAAATATTTCCAAAAGATACAATAAAATAGTAAAATATGCTAAATATATGCACTTATAAGAAAAATATGCGAAATATGCATTTATTATAAAATATGCAACAACAAATCGATGCCATTTTGTTGCAAATTTTTCGATTCGAGAAGTGATTTTCTCAAAAGTGATTTTGACTTACCGACTACAAACATGCATTTGCACTAAAATCCTTGCCCTGGTAATAAGTCTTAAAAAAATAAAATAAATGGTGTTGTTGAAGTACCGTGTTATAAGAGGTTTTCGGAAATTTATTAAATCGTGTTATGGGATACCGTGTTGTAGGAGGGATACCTGTATATTTATTATGCAGTAAAAAGTCTTCTAATAACATTTTTTTTTCACAATTTCTACGTATTTTGCAAAAATAAAAATATTATCAGCAATCATACGCATACGATTCAGAAAATTTGTAAAAATTTTAATATTAATACGTCCTTACTTAATAAAGGCTTGTAATATACGATAAAATTCCATTTGAATTTATGCATTTTTATGCATTCCTAAATTGATATCAACTTTTCTATATAGGCAACGAGAGGATTTTAATTAAAATCAGTATCAGTGTACAATTAATTATTATCACAAAATAAGATATGTACACACATATGTTCATATATAGCAGTAATTTGAATTGTAAAAATCGATGTTAAACTTTTATTGAATATTACATTTTAAAATTTCTATTATTTTTAATTAAATGAATATACATACGCGAATATCAGACTTTATCGGGACTACACTATACACTTACAGTGGAAGTAAAAATTCCATAATAGAAAATGTATTGGTAGTGTAAAAAAGTTATTTCCCTAAATACGAGTATAAACGTTTGTCTCAGTCCCTTATTATAAGCAAGTATGTACTATTAAAGTAGTGCCATTAAGTT
The DNA here is from genome assembly GCA_014635995.1 of Sarcophaga peregrina. Classification (NCBI taxonomy): domain Eukaryota; kingdom Metazoa; phylum Arthropoda; class Insecta; order Diptera; family Sarcophagidae; genus Sarcophaga; species Sarcophaga peregrina. The sequence continues at coordinate 4,866,556 of CM025794.1, forward strand.
TTCTATCAGTTTAACGTTGGTTTTGTAAGAACTGCAACAGTATTTTATAGATCAACAAAGTTTAAATAATTGCAGTTACTCATCGATATGTTACATCAATTATGTATACTTCTAGTCTAGTGAAATTATTATTTTAAAAACACTTTCCCTGATGTTTGATGATTACCAGAATTCATAAACAGATTATAGACAAACCACAATTTATCATTCGTCGATAAAACGCTCACTTGTAATGTGCAATGTAAACAAAAAAAGTGAGGTATTGGTTATAGAGTTGTTGTAGAAATCATTTTATTGGAAATTTGTTGGCATTATTCTTCAAAAAATTTCGTTAATTTTGTATTTCTTTATGCCGGTTCCTTTATTTTTTTAAATAACGATTAGTAAATACTAGAGTTGTGCACAAGACATTCTGCTAGCTTATCCTTCACCGAATGCAATACTGTAGTGTACTCTTTTCTGTTGATCTTGATTTTACGAGCAGCCTTGCCGTTTTGGTTAATTTTAACCAAATTTGGTTATTTTTTTTCTGTGTAAATGTGTATTTTTTCTTCATTTTGGTTATTTTTTTTATTATCGCTAATATAGCAATCACTTCTTCAATTTTATTTGAAAATTTGAATTACAAGCTTTGCAATCGTTCTTCTTCTGTATTTGCGGATCCGTTATTCGGATATAAAGCGATCATACAGTATTAAAGGTTTAATTTTTATTCTATTTTATGGTAATTGTGACGTCCTAGTATATTCCAATCCAATATTGAATGTTTTGAAGCTAGTATATCTCTCTTCTGTCTCTCCTTCGGCGTCCTATAATTGTGCTTTTTATTATGGATTGTATAAATTTGTATTTGTTTATCCCCATCAGGTATCCTTCTTTTCACCGTTTTCTGAAGTTATCTGCCGATATTCATTCGTCTTAGAACTTTCTGGTTTGTAATGTGGGAAGTGTAGGGTATTTTCAAAATTCGTCGATATACCCACATTTCAAATGCCTCAACTTTTTTCTCGCCTGCACTTTTGATGGTCCAGGTCTCTACTGCATATAATAATAATATAGACCATTTGGCAAATCTTATTTTCGTTGTGAGACTTAGCTCGTGAGTTGTAAGTGTGTTTTTGTACTTAAAAAATACGACGTTTAATTTCGCTAGATGTGTTCCAATGCTCGTTTAAAACGCCAAGGTATTTAAAGTTTTCCACTCGTTCGACTATTTTATTTTTCATTTTTAATGTTGTTTGATATATACCATGTTTTCGATCGACAACCATGTATTTTGCCTTGTTTATATTTATTTTAAGGCCATTTAATTCACTTGTGTACGTCAGTTTATCTAGAAGTTGTTGTAGTCCCGACATACTGCTAGCAATTATGGTTGTATGATCTGCATAGCGTATATTATTTATATTTTGCCTTGTACCGTTATGTCAATTTGTTGGGAGTACATGTTAAAGAGGAGCAGTGATAGTATACATCCTTGTCTGATTCCTTTCGATCGTTAGCAAATCGTTTTATTTCTTTAAGGGTTTTTATTAAGTTCAATTAAAATTTAAAATAAAAACATTACATTAAAATTAACTACACAGAAAAAAAATTTTTTTGGATTAAACCTTAAATTTGTTAAAAACAAATACATTTATATAAAAGAAAAAAAATTTGGTTATTTTTTTCCTTATTTGGTTATTTTTTATTTTAATTTTGGTTATAAAATTTTTTTGGTCGTGGCAACGCTGTTTACGAGTGCACTGAAATGTGTATTTCTCATTTATTCAATGTATACAACAGCACTCGTTTGCCTGTGAAGTAACGGAACTATGCTTTGTGTTGTAAGAGCATATTTTATTACTAAAGCTTCATTTTCAGTATTGCCATATGAATATCAGTAGCGCAAAAAAAGGTTTTTCCCCAGAAATAAAAAGTTTAAAAAGCTACTGGCAATACTGGCGTCGACGAAGATGATCGGTTGCCGAGAGCAAAAAAAGAAATGCATGTTGTGACCCTATGAAGAGCACAATATTTTTTTGCGCTCTTCACACAACTCTCTTTTATACTGTTGTACAATTGTTTACGAGTGCAGTTGTTTTTTTGTACTCTATCTTTGCTTCACACTTATTTATATTTGCAGCTGCAATCAATATTCGGTCTTAAGAAAAATACAATAGTGTGCAATTTTATATGTCTTATGCACACCTCTAGTAAATACATACAAGCCGGTATTACGGCCTTGCTTCACAAACCCCTCATGTTGGGTGTGTTAATTTTATACGTGAGCGGCGTCGACTCCGAACGACAGAGTTTTGAGAAACATTTTCATGGCAGGTTTATTTACTTTAAGAGTTATTGGAGAAATCTCCCGAAGAAATATTTTTTTTCCGTATTTCGTTTTGATGCCTGACCTGGGATACGATCCCGGATGTTACGTGTAATAGGCCAACAAACTGCCTACTAGACTACGGTGACCTCACGATGACGATGAGTATATACGTGCAGTAAATGTGTAATATATACAGTCAAAGAAAAAAGTCTACATACACCACTATATGTAAGGTTTTTTTCCCTCTGATTTTTTCTAAAGCAAAACCTTCTATGGTTATTATAGGAATTTAATATTAAGAACGAAAAGGGGAAAATATTTAAAAATTAGCTGAAAAAGTCTACATACAGTGGTGTATATAGACTTTTTTCTTTGACGCTTTAGAACGTTTGTTAGAATATATTTGATATTTTTTAGAAAGTAAAAGAACTTAAACAGATGTAAATACTTAACGCAGTCACATTTAGATATATATGTAGTTGTGCGTATATATGTATTGCAAGACCCGTTTTCATGGCATTATATCACATCGTAAATGCCAACTGCGACGTATTGAAACTTATTCTATACAACTTAAACTAAATATTATTTAAAAGCGTAAGTTTTGGCAATGATGTCACATAATACTATATCTGCCACCAATTACTTCTTCCCTAATGTCCTTTGAAGCGTCCTCATTTGATCTCCACGCAATTTTAAAATTTTAGACAGAAAGTACATTTGACATGTTGGTGCGTAACTTTAGAAATATCTTTAACCGCTTATTTCGAAGATGAACGACAGATTTGAGCAGTTTTTTCATTAATTACTCTAGAAGCTAGAAGATGAGGGGACAATTCTTTGATAATTGTACTCTGCAAATACTAAAATATACACATTAGGTTAGGTTAGATCGGAGTGGTAGCTTTGATATCACAAAGCTTAGTTGAGCACGCATAGATAGCGGAGTGTTGTGATGCCACAGAAGAACGCAGTACCTGCACAGACCAAGTTTCACCAAAATCAGTGCAAGGGCTGCACAACAAAAGCACGGCTACTCCGCTATATCCCTGATATCAATAGATGAAATCTCCCTCAAGCTGGCAAGGAATTGGAAGTCAAATAACCTGTATCTACACTTAGCAAGGGAGTCTGACACCTCATTGACCCAAGAAAGGTCGGCGTCCCGAAGGAATTTCCGCGCAATATCCAATTTGACCGAGGCAAGTGGCATGCCCAATTCAATAGAAGAGGAAAAATATACACATTATTTTGATTTCATAAATACAGGAAAAAATGACTGCGAACCTCAGTTGCAAGACAGTATTAAAGTGATAAAATAAATTTGAATTTTTCTTTTATTGAGTCAATATTCGTTTATTTGAGTACAATATTTTAATATTTATTTGACAGTGGTAAACAAAACAACTTGTTTCAACAACATTGTTTTTATTTTGTTCTTTTCTGAGCGCCCTGGTAGTCTAGTGGGTAGTGTGCTAGACTATTAGTGTGAGGGTCGTGGGTTCGATTCCCACCAGAGGCTCTGGTCTGTGACACTACACCGGGCATATGGTCGAAGTTACTCAGCTCGTATATGATTATAATATAATTTGTAATTGTATTATAATTCTTAAATAAATAAATAATAAATATTTTGTTCTTTTTGTTTTAAGTTGTTTTTTTTATTGTTTTGTTTGTATTTGTTCACATTTGAGTTGTCAAATATCAAATGAAAGTGTTCGGAATATTGGACATGCTGTGTTTTAAGTTTTATTCAATATCATATGATTATAATTGAAACTTTATTTGAGATGTTGAGCTCAATAATGTAATTTATTGCGATGCGCGCAATAAAAGTGCCTGTCTGAACAAACTATAATACATACAACTACTACATTTTTGTCTTATATTTTAGGCAATTTGTATTACTCTAACTTAAGTTTTCCAAAAAGAAAAAATTGATGTTGGTAGTATTCGTGAGAATGTTATAAAGTTCTCAACAATATCCTGCAAAAAAAGACGATTCGGAGATATTCGAGATTGAATGTAAGGAATGTGATTAAGAATTTTTACCAAAGCTGTAGATACAGCTGTGTCACTCAAACTATAATAGGCATAACTCAGTCATTTATTTCAATTTAATATAAAAGTAAATAGCACATCCGTATGTATGTTAATTTGGAAAAAAAAAGTGGCTATCAATTCATTAAAATACAAAAATATAAGAGTATAATCATGTATATGAAACCAGAAATATAAATATTTAATAAATTTTAATATAAATTTAATTATGTATGCACTGTTATCACTATAACATACATATAATGTCTCGGTGTTAGATGGATTAGGAACGATTTTATATTGGCAAGACTTCGAAATGAAATCCGTAATTAACATTTGCCTTTGGTTTTTGTTTAAATTCATATAGACCTCCTTATATTGAGCTAAGCATTTATTAATATTTCGCCCCGTGTAAAAGGGAAATCGTGTACCTGATTTTAGCATTAAAATCATAATCAGCCGATTTTGCGTTCACACTGCAAGTTTTCTTTAATCTGGTTTTAAATTCATGACATTTACGACTGCGCAACAGCTGTTTTTGTTTTAATTTTGTTTTTTTAGTACATCGAAAACAGTGTTGTATTTCATAAAACCTACTTAAAACCAATTCAAAAAAGTTTTAACACAATAATATGGTTTTAAGGTTAAAACCAACTTTTGCATTAAAAGCACTCAGTTTGCAAACACTATAATGCAGTATATAGAAAATTAAGACATTTTAGAAATTGGCTTAGTCGATTGTAAGTGAACTTTGCGTAGAGTTTTCTCAGTAATAAATTTAGTACAAATCATAATACGAACCAAAATCCAATACGAACTGCTGGAATCTTCGAATTACATCAGCCATATTTTTTGAGCAAATTTTATCCATGAATTTACCGTCGACTCCACTTGAGAAACTTTTCTACTTTCAGAGTTTTTGTCGAAAAATATTTCATTTTATTCCAAATGCTCGTGAGCATAGTGTCACCGACCAACACACTACCGACTAGACAATGGCGACATTACACATTTTACACATTCTAGGAACAATGAATGCATCTGCTGAAATGCTAATTCTTTTCTTAATCAAGATTAGCTTTCAAGATACGTAAAAACTTTTCCTTAAAGAAACATGTTTATGATTTTTAATTTAATGAGTATAAAATAATATATACAAAGGATTTGTAGGGATTTTTTGGGGATAAACTCCATGACACTTTGGAGCCCAAAAAAAATTATTAAAATCTGAAATAAAAATTTAAATCAATTTGGCAACACTGGTTAGGAGACTACCTTTTTCTTCTTTCACAATGTGAAAGAACAGAGGTTGGAATACCTGTAACACGTAACTTATTGATGGTGTTTTTTTTTTACAAAGAAAATGACACCCTCTTACAAGGTGCATTAATTAAATTTTTGACTAACCCTGTTGTAATGTCATTTTTTATTTGAGAAGAACATAACACAAATATTAAAAATGAGTTTGCCACTTATAAAGAAAATGTTGACTCAGAAGATGAATCTAATTGATTTATTTAAACTTTCTCAAATAAAATCCATATTTATATTTTTTTTCAAAAAAAAAAAAAAGGTTTTAGATCTAAAAATATGTTGTATTTTTTGATTTGTTTTCAATAAAAAAATGTAAATATGAAAAAGTTGTTGCCAGATCGCTAATTTTTCAACTTTATTTTTTGAGAGCTTTTTTTATAACAAAAAAAAAAATATTTTAATACTGTTCTAGCATTGAATGCAATTTTTTATATTACGGACCATGTAGCTTTAATAATGTAATGTTTCCTTAAGGTTACTCAACAAAACAATGAAAAAATTAACTTCAAATTGGATATCAATACCAGGCGAATTTTTAAATTTCATCTGGTAGCCCAATAAATAAACAAAAGTCATCTGGTTTACAGGGCATTATCAGCACTCTCGATTTATACAGGGCATAAAATGCAATGCCCGAATTATTTATGGTGTTTTCTTTTCTACCAAAAAATGTGCATTTTATTAAGGCAAAATGCAATTTTGCGTTTGTTTCTTAAAAATGTTTCGCCCTCCAAAAGGGTGGTATGTTTTATTCTAAATAATTCGCACTTGTCAATGGTGGAGGGCATTGCATTTTATGCCCTGTATAAATCGAGAGTGCTGATAATGCCCTGTAAAGCAGATGACTTTTGTTTATTCATAGGGCTACCAGATGATATTTAAAAAAGCTCGCCGGTAAAGGCTGTCCTAGTAGTCCAGCGGATAATGTGCTAGACTGTTAGCGTGAGGGTTGTGGGTTTGATTCTGCCGAGAAACTCTGTCCTGTTACACAACACCAACTATACGGTCGAAATTACAGAGTTCATAAATAACACTATGCGACAAAATACTAAAAAAATTAAAAACTTCCAGCTAATGACATAGTGTAAGTTGTGAGTTTTGTTGAGTAGAACTCAAAAATATCTTTCTTTTTTTATATTTCTTGAACCCTCGCCGTAGTCTAGTAGGTAGTATGTTGGCTTATTAGACGTAAAGCCAGGATTCGAGCATCAGGCCAGACATCAAAACAAAAAAATTATTTCTTCGACGATTTCCTCTCAGCAGATTTCTGGCAAAAACTCTGGGAGTAAATAAAATTGCCATGAAAAGTTTCTCAAAAAAAATCTATCGTTCGGAATTAACACACACAACATAAGTAGTGTGAGAAACTAGATCAATAATCCTAACTGAAGTGTTGTAATGACCAGTTATGTATGTATGAACCCTCCAAACTTGTTTTATTTGACAAAAACAGTTTTTTTGACTTTACGCACAAATTTATTGTTTACACAAAGATTTCTGAACCAATGTTCAAAATTTGAACTTCTCCTTAGAGAGGAGAAGGATTGACCTTTAAAACAATATACGTATATACATATATATGTACATTAGAGCGACTCAAGTTGTATGGAAGCGCAATTCGTTCAAAGTGTATCCCCCTTGAAATGAACCTTGGATCATTTCTTTTTTGCTTTCTTTAGTCCTATTTACATCCTTACATGATCTAGAAACTAAATCCGCTATCGTATTAGAGTTACCACAAAATTGCATTCCTATATATTCCAGAGCACGGTGTAAAATGCATCTAATTTGCAAAAATTTACATACAAAGATGATGTATGTACTTTGCAAAAGAAAAAAATTGATACCCAATTACCCTATTTACAACGAAGGGCTACCACACCATTGCATTTTTTTCAAAACACAAACTTGGGCGAAGTTCAAAAAACGCTGAGACCCGTATTTATTTAAATCGTCTAAAGATTAAAATATGTTAATTTGACATTATTATTACAAACAATCCCGAACAAAAAATTCAAAAACCACTTTTTTTAGAGAATATCCTTAAAAAAGGACATGGATGATCGTTTTTGGACAAATTGTATACACTACTGGACACGCTTTAAAAAAACCTTTCTTATGATATACATATTGTATATGTTGGTAAGGAAACAGATTCTAAAATTAATAAAATATTCAAAAATAGACCCTTTTTCAAAATGGTCCAGCTCAGGAGAGGTCGAAGTTGGAGCCGAAATATTTGTAATGTTATCTTAAAAAAGTCCAAGGTTCATTTTTAGGAGGGTATATCGAACACTTTTTTTGGTGAGTCGCTCTAATAATACACATATAATTTCACTTAATATGCTATGAGATTTGATGAGGTAAACTTAACAATTTCGAATTATTTTTTCATATTTTTTAAACTTTGTCCGTTGAGAGTAGCACAATTTAATAATCATAAAAAAAAATATATAGAAAAAGTGATAATATTCTTAAAGTCTGTTCTCTTGTAAAGAGAGAGTTGTTACTCGGGTGTATAATTAAATATAATTTCAAATAAAATTGAACTAATTTTATTGATTGTATATTTTATAAATATTATTTATATTCATATATATATGTATATATGTATGTATGTATGTACAACCTAATATGACTGTAATAAAATAATTTGCAATCAAACCTTGTATGTATAATAGGTATTTGTAGTTATTTATGTACATATGTATGTATGGATATATTAACAAATAAATATTGCTTATGTACTTATGATTATGTATGTACAATATGATTCAATACATTTTAATTGAATTTCAAGTACATAAAATTTATGAAATCTATAACATTAACAAAAAGCGTTGGTAGATCTATTTGAAGAAATTCAAAAATCCAAAAATCCAAAAATAATAAATTTTTTAACCAAAAGTAATATTCATTTATTAATATGACTAAATAAGGGCAAAAACGTATTATTGAGCTCTGTAGACATGTTTGGTCTGTGTGTCTACATACATATGTTCAAATGTATAGTATTTCTTTTATGTTTGTTTTTGTTTTAATACTTTTTTTGTAATTTCATTAACGTATATTACCTTTTTATAGCACAGATAGCAATAAAAAAAAAACAAAAATAGAAAATAAAGGTTGACGATAGTTTCCCCTACAGTTGTATGACAAAATTAATTACCAGATTGAATTTACTTGTCGAATTCCAATAAATCGTATTTCGTTAAATTGACATTTCTTTTATTTTTATTTCTTTTTTTTTATTTTATTTCTTATATTTTTTTCTATAAAAAAGTAAAAAATATCTATCTCATTCCTTATATTATAATGTTAAATTAAAAATTTTACAATGTTAGATCAGATGTTTTGTAGTTAATTTTAAAAATTTAAGATTTCAAATTTAAATTTGAAGTAATGTCCTCCTTTAAAGTAAGTCAACTTAAAGTCGAAACATTTTCAAAATAATCAGATTAACACAAAATGGGATCTAGCCGAAAGAGAAAAGCAAATGATGTAATTATTTCTTACAGTGTACACGTATTATTCTTTTCTCGCCAATAGTGAAGGTTGACGAATTTTGAGTTGACTTACTTTATATGAACCAGTGCGATAATGTGTTTAATTTACTTTAAGAAAATTGCTAAAAAATCTTAAAATATTAAAAAAAAAAAATTATTTTTTACTTAAAAATTAAACAAAAAAAAAAAAAAAATTGTTAAATTATAATTTACTTCATTTTGGCGTAAGTGAAAAAATGGAAAATTTTCTCAATATTTTTCAATGTAGCAAGTTTTTCAAATAATAAAATAATTTAATTCTTTTCTCAGAGTTTGGAAATTCTTCTTGTTTAATAATTTTTTGAAACAAATGCCAAATCAATATGGCTATTCTCTCATATATATTCAAATTGTTCGTGGAATGATATTGCAAACGTTTTTCAGCAGTATTATTTCATATCAAAGTCCACCTACTGGACAAGGTTGTGCGTTGGCTTACTAGTCGCTACCCCGTAGTTCAAACCGCTGCTTATGCAGATATCTGGAACAAAACGAAATATGAAAAAATATTTCTTCGCCGACGTCCTCTCATTAGTACAGAATAGTTTTCCACAAACGTCGGCACAAAGAGAACATGATAAAAATGTATGTGTATTTGAAGGAAGCGTGTGTATGACCCAGAATAAAATTGTTAGTAATATTTTCAAGTGTTTACGTAGTGGAAAATGGAAAATGTACATCGTGAAATCCCTAAAAACTGCGTATTTAACTTGCCAAATATTCTCCCCAAAATGGAGATAATATTTGATTGTAATTAGTGAATCTGATTAAAAAATAGTGAATCTTATTGTAATTTTTTTTTTTGGGTTTATAATTGAAATACAAAAAAATTTTAAAAAGAAAGCTCAAATGCAAGTAAATGCATTTTTACGCTCTCTTTTAACGAATATTGTTGATGTCCGTGCCCCATGTGTTTAAAAAGCCGAGGATTATCTTCCCCTGGGGGACATTTGTTGCCAAATTATAAAATTAGCAAAATATTAAAAATTAAAAAGACATAATTTTGCATATTTGGAAGCATTCCTAAGAATAGCATGTAACAAGTCAGGTTACAACCTTATAGAATAGATTAAATGAAATAAATTCTAAGATTAAAAAATAAAAACCTTATTACAAAAGAGAGGGATGGACCTTTGAAACGGTATACATTAGTGATGTCAATCGGAAAATCCCGGGATTTTCGGAATTCATAAAATCCCAAATTCCGGGATTTTTAAAAATTTGTCCCGGGATTTTCGGGATTGTGAATTCATATGTATTTTGACCCTATAAAAGGTCCTAAAAAAATTCTTTATCACTTGACTTCGATAATAGCTTCTCAGATGATGAAAACCCTATCTTCATTGATAAAAAGTTATTTGCTCCCATCAAAGAATGCAAAAGCTCTATAAAACGAATTAAAAGCGTAACTGATTTAGATACTCAACTGTCCAAAGAAATAGATTTATTTACATCAGGAGGTGGTAGAGCTGAATATTTACAAGCTGCATACAGCTATCTTGGAACTATTTTACCAACAAATGTTGATTGCGAAAAGTGTATTTCAACAACAGCGTATGTTGATAACAAAATTCAAGCCTATCAGATCACATGTTAGATGCTTTAAATTTTTTTATTGAAATCTAAATAATTTCCTTAAAACTATTGCATTTGCATATGTGTGAATAAATTTTATTTTTGTTAATTTATGCTTTTTTGTTGCATTTTGTCTTGCTGTTTTTATATTTTATTTTCAATACCATATAATTCTGATATATGTAATTGGAATATAAATGATTTTGTTAACAAAATATATTGTTTATTTTTATTATTAAGAGAAAATCGTTATTTTTCTCGTGATTTTTCGGGATTTTTGGATCCCGAAATATCCCGGGATTTCGAGATCGAGATTTTTTAAAAATCGATCCCGTTTGGCATCCCTTGTATACATACATATATTATTTGACTTAATATGCTATGAGGTTTGATAAGGTAAACTTGACAAATGCGAATTTTTATCATATTTTTTCAAGTTTGTCCGTTCATAGTAGCAAACTTTAATTAAAAAATGTGAAATAAGTGATGACATTAAGTCATCATTTGATCAAATTGTATAAAAATTACCGTTATTATAATTTAAATAGTATAACAGTTATGTAATATTTTTTATTTATGTCATCTCATGAAATGAGCTTTTAGTTAAAAAATTTTCAGAATTTTTGATGGGTCTTGATTTTTTACTGCAAAATGTGTCAATTACGTATTTGCACGAAAACCAGAAGTCGGCTAATATTTATGTTATTTGCAAATATTATTATTTTTTTTTGCGCAAACATTTTCATGAAATGTTGCGTGGATACCGGGTATCCCTAAATGGTAAGAAGGCGTGGCAAATCATTAAAATTGAATATTTAGGTACATATTAATCGTATACGAATAAAATTAGTTGGGTAAGTTCGAAGAGTCGATATAGACAATCCTACCAAAAATGGGCGTGACAACAATACCCTTTTAAATGATATCTGTAACTCTTTAACTATTGAACCGATTTTACCATTCCTTTTTTGTTCGAAAGAAATTCGATATAGAAACATTTAGGTGTGGCAAACCTTTAAAATTTAATATTTAGGGACATAGTAATCGTAGACGAATGCAATTTGGTGGGTAATATCGATAAAAATGGGCGTAGCAACCCTCCCCCTTTAAAAGATACGTATAAGCTAATTCGGTGTTTGTTAGTTTTTGTTATGGAGCCAGTACTACAGCTGTAAATACGTCAACGCTTCATGCAGTTTATTACAAATATTAAAAATAATGTGACCTGTTTTGGGCAATAAAAAAAAACCATTTTTTGAACGGGACGAAGTTTGCCGGGTCAGCTAGTTTCTTTATAATAATTAAAAACAAAAACATTTATTGAACTAAATAAAATAATGAAAAAATCTTTTTTATCCGAAATTTTAAGTTTTTTGCTTTATTTTGAATTCTTGGTCTCAATAAATTAAATTTCAATGCATTTGTATAGAAATATTTGATTCGATTTGCGTTGCAATTCTCCGGTCACCATTTACGACGCAAGTCGGGGCTCTTGTATACATACATACACATACATATGAATTTATGTATATGCATACATTTCAGCTGAAAGAAGTTGCCAAAACTTTGTATGTACTTTCTTGACTTATTTTAAACAGATATATTTATAAATGTTTGTATGTATATCGTGTGGTTATTTAAAAAAGATATAAATATTTAAACAATTTATGCTGAGGACATTAAAAGAATTTAATGACATTAAAAGTTCAAAGGGTCTAATGACCTTAATGTTTGTTTGTTAATTTTTGTTATTTTTTCTTTAATTTTCATTTTACAAGGCACGAAATAATTATGAAACTTTTCATGTTGCAACTCTAATTACATTGTTTAAATATGAAATTTTAATACAGAAATATTTGTCATTTATGACAACGATTTGAAATTGTCTGCACCGTTGCATTGGATTAAATTACGAGCACTTCATAATCATTATACTCGCATAGTTATTAAAATCAAAGCGGTGTAATTAAAATTTATTAACATTAAAACTCGAATACTTTGCACTTTTTTTCTTTTGAAAAGGGCATGATTCATAAGTTTTTTATTACTAACATTATTATTATTATTCTTTCTTTAGTGCAAATTAATAATTAATTGCCAATAAATGCAATGATGACAGAACTATATTTGTCTTTAAATTTTTCAATTAAATTAAATATAATCTGGTTGAATAAGACCAATAAGGGGACTTAATAACAATTTTTTTTTTTTGTATTTTTTTTTTCAGTATTTTTGAACATAAAATTTAAAAGTTTCCGTAATATAACATAATAGAAGTGGTGGTGGACAATACATACCACCGATGTTTTAAAACTTAGGCGATATAACCTAACGATACATTGAAACAATTCGTAGTTATTTTTACATACATAAATACATACATAATTGGTCATTACAACCCTTCAGTCAGAGTTATAGACCTAGTTTCTTACACCACTTATGTTGTGTATGTTAATTTTATACATAAGTGGCGGGACCTAATAATTGATTTCATACTTCTTAGGTGGAGTTGAATAAGGTACAGAGATGTGAAATAAGTATGATAATGAGAACCTAGCTCACAACTCCATTATAATTAAGCCTGTTAAATATGGTAGTAAGGACTGCAGCAATGGAAAATATATTTAGTTCGAGTAGACAAATCTAAAGCGAAATTAGGAGGCAACGTGAACTGAAAAAGTTGAATTGCTGACAGCTCCGACCATTACTCTCACCTAGACGGTATCAGAAAACTCTATTAGGAAATACTTTGCAACGAAATTGAGAAATTAGTGTGAGTGAGATTTAAGTTTGAAGTCTACGTACTTTTAAGGAGGGGCAAAAACCGATAATAAGACAGGAGCTTAAGTATTCGAAAACCATGTGTAATTCGCTTGCATTTTCCAAACGAAAGCTTGCGTCACCGAAAGACATGTTCTATTCCACTTAGACAGGAAGTATAGGAGATAAGCTATTGCAATGTGTTAGATTAGATTAAGCAGGCAATGGACACAGTTTACTTACAGGTCCTGTTGTAAGCAAGCAAGTTTGCATTACAAGTCCTGTGGGAATTCGCATTAATGTACAGGCGGGAGGGTATGACAATTTATGAAACAATTTAATCTTATGTTGGATATGTAGGGTATGCACTACTATCCAGAATTAGTAGCATATTATTTCAGTCCATCTTTGTAGTACTGAGTTGATTAAATTGCGACACTGCTCAGGACAAATGTGAGTCCATTCTGCTTGGATAAGCTGCCGAAGTGCTTTTTTGCTGCTAGGTTTTTTGGCTGCAACGGCTCATTTTATGATCCCCCCAAAGATTTTCAATAGGGTTAAGATCCGGACTTTGAGCTGACCAATCAAGAAGCCTTATTTTTTCCTCAGCAAATCAGCAAGATCTATGCTTCGGGTTGTTATCATGCTGAAATATTCACGCTTGTTGTAATTCGTCCTCATAATCTTTAGTCGAATTTTTCTGTAGTCATTTTCCAATCGATCCTTACCAGAGGACCAACGCCGGATGGGGTAAAACAATCCCAAACCATTACTGACGAACCTACATGCTTTAAGGTTTTTTTGGTGTACTTTGGGTCCTACATAGGGTCTGGCATCGTTTTCATTTTTAAAAATTTAACATATATAAATAAATATGAATGTAATGAATACAAACAAAGGCATAGTATTATATTCTAGTATTATTTCATAATAAAAATTCTGGAACTTTTGATTATAGTTGCAGTTTAACGAGAAATGAGTAAAAGTGCAGCATCAGAAAAGCATAAAAATGAAGAAAGTGATGGCTATTCACAAAGTGACGATGATGATACCGTAAATGCCAATAAATTTATTACCGACCTGAGCTGTTTCTTAGAAACTAAATTAGACAATAAAGAGGATGAAGATATGGCCGTAGTACAAAGAACAACAGCAATGGCAAAAGATCTTCCAAAAATTTACGAAAGTAAACTGAGTAATGGACAGTCGGATGATGAGAGTAACGAATGCCAAAAATTACAATTGCTTTCCACAGAAGCGATGTTAATGCGAAATTGTCATGTTGTCTTGGAAGAAGGTAGACGAATGACCACTGCAGAAAAAAATCTTCAGAGTTCTTCGTTGCAAATAACTTCAATAGACGGATTTTTCAATCGAAAGCGAGGAAGACCACCAAAAAACAGATTTATTGAAGTTTACAAAAATGTAAGTTACTCACTCATTTATACAAATACTTTAGTAACCATGTAAGTATATCTTAAAACTTAGTGGATTATTACACATGTTTAATTTCATATGAATACTATATTTACAATACATATACATTAGAGCGACTTACCAAAAAAAGTGCTCGATGTACCCTCCTAAAAATGAACCTCGGACTTTTTTAAATAACATTTAAAATATTTCGGCTCCAGCCTCGTCCTCTCGTGAGCTGGATCATTTTGAAAAAGGGTATATTTTTGAAAGTTTTGTTAATTTGAGAATCTGTTTCCTTACCAACATATACAATATCTATATCATAAGAAAAGTTTTTTTAAGGCGGGTCCAACAGTATATACAATTTGTCCTTTTTTTAAGGATATTCTACAAAAAAATAACGGTTTTTGAATTTTTTGTTCGGGGTTGTTTGTAATAAAAATGCCAAATTAACATATTTTAATCTTAATCGTAAAAGTCGCCGTGGTCTAGTGGGTAGTGTGTTGGCTTATTAGACAAAAGGCCCGGGTTCGTATGCCAGGTCAAACATCAAAACGAAAAATGTTTCTTCGGCGACTTCCTCTCAGCAGATTTCTGGCAAAGACTCTGAGAGTAAAAATTGCCATGAAAATACTGTAGATCCCGCCACTCATGTATAAAATTAACGCACACAACATAAGTGGTGTGAGAAGCTAGGTCGTAATTCTGAATGAAGGGTTGTAATGGCCACTTATGTATGTATGTAATCTTTAGTCGATTTAATTAAATACGGGTCTCAGCTTTTTTTGAAATTCGCACAATTTCGCGTTTTGAAAAAAATGAAATGGGGTGGCACCCCTTCGTTAAAAAAACCTTTCTTATGATATACATATTATGTATGTTGGAAAGGAAACAGATGCTCAAATTAACAAAACATTCAAAAATAGACCCTTTTTCAAAATGGTACAGCTCAGGAGAGGTCGAAGCTAGAGCCGATATATTTTAAATATCATAATAGAAATTACCAATCTTCACTTTGCACGAATTTCGCTCCCATACAACATGAGTCGCTCTAATATACATATAGATAATCATCCGAGTAACTATATAGTTTAAGGGCCATTATTACAACTTGCCGTTAACTAAGGGAAAGATTTTTTTTTTCATTATTACGAGTACCCAATAAGATAGTATTGAGCGTTAAGCTAAAGGGAAGATCATCCTACCTTTAACATTTAAAGGTCACTTTATGTTTGAACTTGCCATATCATATACTATTTTCGATATGGCAATTTCAAATTTAGCAAAATGAGCCTACACAACAACAACAAAAAAAAAAGAAAACGAAGTCTGCTGTTGCCACAGCATTCAAAAAACTTGTTTAATTGTGCAGTTTCATCCACTTTGATCCGGCACTGTCATATTTTTGAAAAAGTTAATTTTGTTTAATCTGTAAGTTGTAATAACCAAAATAAGTTACAGGTAACTTTGCCGTTCACTTTAGCTAAAGGTACCTTTAACCAAGAATGATAAACTAAAGATTACGCCATCACGAACACAAAATTAAAACTTTCTGCGCATGTTGAATCAATGGCGTCACGCAAATTGTGTTCCTATTGGCTAATGATAATATAAGTTATATTGCAGGGCTGCCAACTACTTTCACGTAGTGTACACATTTTTCAGAAGAAATGTTAATTTTCACATATGAAAAAGACTTGGAAACCTTTAAAATAGCCCAACTACGTCATTTAACGGGAAATCATGCGCAAGGCGTAATCTTTAGTTTATCATTCTTACCTTTAACTAACTCCAACTTTAACGGGAAGTTGTAATAATGGCCCTAAGTTGTTCAGTTAGTTTTGAGTAGAATTCAAAAATACTTTATAAATACTTTACTTTTCTCGAACCCTCCAAACTTGTTTTATTTAACTAAAAAGGTTTTTTTGATTTTTTCACACAAAATTATTGATTACTTAAAGATATTTGAACCTATTTTAAAAGTCCACATTTTTTTAGAAATTGGAGATATTAGCCTTTCAAACAGTATATATTAACATTTTGTTCATAATATATAAGTTTGAACGACATAACATTAATGGATTATATTATTCACGAAATTCACGTTTTCTCTAAATCACGAGGCTATCAAACGCAAAGTAAATGATTTTTGGCAGGAGCGAATATATTATTTTGCTGCTCATATATTTTATATTGAAAATGACAGAAATGCCTTTTCCAAAATGAGAGGTCTAGATTAAATACAACCCTTTAGTCAGGATTTCGACCTAGCTCCTCATATCATTTATGTTGCGTGTGTTGATTTTATACCTGAGTGGGTAAGACCTACAGTTGAAAGTCGATTCCGAACGACAGATATTATTTTGAGAAACTTTCCATAGCAATTTTATTAACTCTCAGAGTTTTTGCCAGAAATCTGCTGAGAGGATGATGTCGTTTTGATGTCTGAAGTGGGGTTTCAAACGTGGCCCCACCTACTACACTACGGCGACTTCTACAATAAATAGCCCAGTTAAGAAACAAATTCTCTTCGTAATGCACTACATAATTCACTAGTAAATTGACTACGAACGGATATGCTTTCTGTGACGGACGTAGTTGATCTGGAATGTAAATTTTTTTTCGTCACCCACTGTAGCGACAATCGAAATGTATTGCATTTTTTATTTTTTGCTGCAAATAAATAAAACTTTAAACAATAGTCGCCCTGTTAGCCCAGTGGATTGTGTGGACGTCAATTTTTGTGAAGGTTGTGTCTTCGATTCCCATAAGAGACTCTGGTCAGTTGCATTACACCAGCGTTACCATTGAGCGACTAAAGTCACAATTTGACACTTTTACAGCGACCCCGCCACTTTTTGTGCCCCCTTACTAAAATGAACTAAATCTGACACTTTTCAAGATTTTTGGCCCGTTTGCCCCTATTATTTACATTAATAGCCTGCAAATTTTTGACAGATCAAACCATATAACAAAAACAAATTGCATGTGGTTTTTGTAGACGTTGGTTGTGTCGCTACTTTATTAATATACTTTGAGCACTTGCTTGTCTTTTGTAAACAGCACAAAAATTACAAAAAAATTGAAAACTAAAAATTGATTATTGCAGAAAACCCAAAATTAAGGATGTGAAAATGGACGAGTAGAATGATCCAATATTAAAAATTTATTATTTAATTTAAATTTTAGACTAGACTATAGATTAGACTATTAACTAGACTATAGACTAGACTACAGACTAGACTATAGACTAGACTATAGACTAGACTATTGACTAGACTATTGACTAGACTATAGACTAGACTATAGACTAGACTATTGACTAGACTATAGACTAGAGTATACTTTGGTATCTGTGTTAACAATTCCCTGGTCTGTGTAAATTAATAAAAAAAAACTCAAATCCAAAATGTTTGTTAAATACTTTAAAGCGTCTTTCAAAGACCTTTCATGCAATACCAAATTTTCGTACATTTTCTTTGTAAGAAATATAAAAACATCATGAAAAAGGATCTTTGATTCATCTCACCATTGTTTTTTGGATTACTCTAAAATATAAATTAGTTTTGGAATTATAATTGTATAACTATTGAAAAGTAAACTTATTATATGTTTGTTAATGTATATTACAAAATCCATTAAAATTTTATTATTTTATCTGTATTAGTTCATTTTATTTTCTTTTAAAAATAATTCCCCTTTTTACTGCCAAAATACCTTTTTTGTGCGACTTTTTTTTTCAAAAATCCCCTTTTTGTGCGACTTCTTAAAAATTTCCAGCGGTAACGCTGCATTACACCGAGTAATAATTTTAATATAATATATTAAATATATTAATAATTATTAATATTAATAATTAATATACTGTTACGAAAGTGGAAATGGTGTTGTTAAAATGATAAACAAAAGCCCCAAAAACAACACAATGATCATGCATAAAATGATAAACAAAAGCCCCAAAAACAAAACAGCGCACTATTCACGTGATCAATGAATGAGTAGAAAAATATACCAACAAGAATAAAGGATAAAAAGACGTAAATAACCAACAACAAAATAAAGGGAACTAAGAAGTAAACAAGAAACAACAATGTGCAGTATAAAATAGGATAGACAAATAAACCAACAACAACTAATCTACCTGTTAGAATGTAAACAAGAAACAACAATATTTTAGAATATTCCCGAAGGACGTCATCGTCCTTCAAGGGCATTCATCACACTGATGATCCAGTAGTATAAAAGGCAGGTTAAAGCGAGCATCGAGCTTTAATTCGGTCAGACTTGTGTGCAGACAAGTTGCGTTTGAGAAAACAGTTGTTAGTGTTGTACTTACAAAAAGGTTGTGAGAAAGAAGAATAACTAACAAGTGTTGTTGCTTACAAAAGGGTTGTAAGCAGAGTAGAACAAACACATATTGTGAAGTATCATTGTATACGTGAAACAAGTTCGAACAGTGGCACAAAAATTGTGCAGATAATAAAGAATTTATTAAAACCAAACACATATATATTTTTACTTTATTTGCAATCTACGAACTCATATTTTTAACGGTTTTAAAAGGTAAAAACGTAACAATACATTAATAATAAATAAAAAAAAAAGAATAATAAACGTTTATATAAAGGAGACATCAAGGCATTATTCACAAAATATTTTGAAATTCTATAAATCCATTGTAATGTAGTTCAGCTTATCATAAGTGAGTTTTACTGTGGTTATCTATTAATTTAATAGCTGCAGCTAATTCGTAAATGTAGCGATTAAAATTTTCATCACGCTTACAAGTTAATGAAACCAAAAACTGTTCAAACACAGGCGTTCAGTATTGAGCACACTCCGCACATTTGTGTCTCAAGTTTTCTATACAACAATTTGGTCATTCATGCGTTCATTCATTCATATTGTTGTGTTATTGTCTTTTCATATTTGTCATTGTGTCATGTCATTTTCATATATTTAATAAATAATGACGATTGTTTTTCGATTTTAAAGGTCTTAATTGCTATAAAACAATTATTTTTTGTTTGTATTTTAGAAATTTCCATTTGCATTTTAATGTACATTGTTTACCACAGTAACGAAATGTCAAAACGTTCGCTACGTTTACACTTTGCTGTTACCCAGAAGCTTAAAATAATAATTTCGTTTATAGTCTTTTATTGATTCCAATGTAATGCTATTTTTTTTCTTTTTATATTTTTTAAATAAAAACCACAAAAAATACTAACAAAAAATAAATAGATAAAGACCTATACATAAAAGTTTATCGCAGCATATTTACAACTGAAAGTTACTTTTATTGGCTGATTGAGCAAAGAGAATGTATAGCTAAGTGCCAGAGTTGACGATTTATCGTCATTTTGACGATTTTGGGCTCCAAGAATATGATATTAGGATTTACGCCCTTATTTTAACGATTTTTTAACGTTAAAAATTGACATCACGTTTTTTATTTTGGTGCATTAAAAGTCACTTTAAACTTTGTATTTGCTTTGCAGTTGTTACTGTTGCAAATTTAGGTTAGTCATCCCCGAAAAGCCAAAAAATTACAATCTCTACACGAAGGCAGTTCTACATACGAATAGTCCGAGAAAAGAACAAATTTTGGCCTGCAATGCAGTGTGCGATCCATTGAACATTTGACCACATACGGATGTGCTTGCCGAGAAAGTCGAGTATTAGATAACAATACATGGTTCTCGGGTGCAAGTCCTTTATTTCGCTCAGACAAAGTCCGTTATAATAGCGATAGTATAATGATACACAAGCCACATTACAAAGATGATCCAGTGTATGAATAGAGTTTGATGCCCTACCGTCATTAACGAGCAACTTGGCCCTTTGCTGTACGCGGTCGAGAAATTGCAAAATATATATTGAGGCACCGACCTATACATGAGAGCTGTATTCCATCCTCTTTTGGATATAAGTGGAGCAAATAGTCAGAAGATTAGATGAAGTGATGTATTTCTCACACCCTCTTAAGAAGGTAAGGCATTGAAAAATGTGTCGGTTTCATGCTTAGAACATCAAAAGATCCTGACTACTTAATATTTATGCCACCCATAGATGCAAATTATTGCTTGAAGCCGTCGTAGTCTAGTAGGTCATGTGTTGGCTCATTAGTTGTAAAGCCCGGATTCGTATCCCAGGCCAAACATCAAAACGAAACATAAAAAAATATTTCTTCGGCGACTGCCTCTCAGCAGATTTCTGGCAAAAACTCTGAGAGTAAATAAAATTGTCATGAAGAGCTTCTCAAAAATCTGTCATTCGGAGTCGACTTTAAACTGTAGGTCCCTCCACTAATGTATAAAATTAACGCGAAGGTGCGAAAATACAATATTACGCTTTCATTCTTTATAGAAAATGTTGTCGAAGATGTAAAAAGATAAAGGAACTGAAATTTCAATTGAAAAAATTAAAATAATTTGTGGCAACATTTTTTAGCTTAATTCATTTGCTAATGGCACTTTACAATTGGACTTTCCACATTTAGTAACAATAATGGGTGCTAATAGTGGTGAGTGTATGTGTCACAGATCTATAACAGGTAATTGAAAAAATGAGCATTTAATCAGTATTCTACTCTGACTCAACTGGTCAAATATGACTTAATACTCGTTATGATTATTCATTTTCAAATAAATAAAATAATAGTTTTCAAATAATAAACAATAATTTGTTTAGTTCGCTATTCTTCTTTACTTACAATGCAGATCTTTTTAACGGCAATCTTCAAACCACTACTGTTGTCATCACACACTGCGAGACTTCAAACGCTGCGAGACTTCACACAAGACTTACTAAATTACTTGCCTGCTTTGTCTTGCCTTTTTATATGCCCACGTAATCAGTCTACTTCATTCCTTCATTGATGTTTTTTTATTTCGTTCACATGATTGTTGTTGCGTTTGCTTACTTGTCTCTCATACTGTTGTTGTTGGTTTATTTGTAACAAGTTCGTTGTTTTTGTTTGTGTAGCTTTTGTTTATAGTTTTAATGTTAAACTATGGTTTACTGTTTCCATTTTAGTCACATTATGCTTTTGAATATATTTAAGCATCGTGTTTTGACTTTCCACGAAAGAAAAAAAAAAAAATTTTCACAATACAAAATTAAAACCTTGTGCCGCTATTGAAACTATAAATGAAATGAAAATAATTTGAGTTTAATTTTTTGCTTAATATTTATTTGTTTAGCTTCTTTTAGCGTAATCTTCAATATGATTTCGCTTAATATTATTTAAAAATCTGGTCATACTGAGTACAAATCAAACATTTGATTGGTCAAACGTCATTGGATCGAATGCAGTGTGTGCCTTCGTTAGCATCAATAGATTTGGGGGTCCTGATCGGCTATATATAAGAACTTTTGGGTATGAATAAATCAACAAGAATGTGTTTTTTTTCAGTTCTCTGGTACCGAAAAACTAAAGAAAATAAAAGTTTTAAAATTTAATGCATTGGAAAGTTCCAAAATGAATAGATTGATTGATTGATTCTCTCATTGTCCTCTAAGCGCTTTTGTGAAATGTACAAAGAATTTTAAACAATTCTAATATGTACTTATTAGAGTCTGTTAAATCTGTTAAATTAACTATACGCTAATTATTACCATTTTTAAGCCGTGATAGCACTTTTTCTCTCTACGCCAAATTTGATGAAATACGTTCTCTTTCAACAAATGTGGCCTTTTTTCCTCATATCATTATTTATTGTGAGCGTCAAAAGAACGTGTACAATATGGAATTCTAACAATCAACAAACTCAACTTTTACCACTTGTAAGGAGAGTGCCTGAAAAAATTTCATAATATTTGGAATTTGTAATTTTTTTATGTTTCAATTTTAAACACTGGCAAATAACGATAATTTAATAATGTATAGTTTTTTTATGTACACTCTCTTTTGACGCTCACTGTATATGGTAAAATAATTTAACATATGTATTTATTTAATGATATTATATAATAATATTTAATGATTAACGAACTGACCACTTCAACCATAAACTCGTTGAAGTGTAAAAGACCAGAGCCTCTGGTATTTCATAAATTGTAAAAATATTGTGCCCAATAAACCGAATATTGCCTCAATAAAAGTGCATGTCTGAATATACAGTGGCTCCATCGCATAATCGGACAAGCATTTGTCTGATATGTACGCGCTTAAAACTTAAAAAGAATATATTAAATATATGTTTTTTAAATAAATATATGTGTTAATAAAAAAATTACAACATTTTTCATCATAACGGTAATTTTATAAAGAAAAAGGAAATTAACTCAATTTTTTGCGCTCAACGCATAATCGGACAAATAAGAGCACCATTGCTAAAAATGACAAAAGACGACAATTAATACTTTGTGGCATATCCTTCGTTCTCAAGAATGACCTGTAAACGTTTTGGAATTGATTTTACTAAATCGTAGCGTACCACAAGTTCTATGGAGCTTAACGCTTCCAGTAAAACCGCCTTAAGCTGATTCATAGTTTTAAATTGTTGTCGGTATACTCTTCTAGCTAATTCTTCTCAAAGATGTTCAATTACGTTGAGATCTGGGCTCTGTGCAAGGGTTTCTATAAGTTTGGAGCAATTATGGATCAACCAAAGCTTTGCCGCACCCTTTTTCTTTATAAAATTACCGTTATGATGAAAAATGTAGTATTAAACACGAATCTCTCAATCCAATGCACTGTTACTGGTGATGGTTAATTTGTATTGCTTGTTTGGTTACGAAATTTTTTTTATTGCGTTGAAATATTGTTAAACACTCTTTTTCTAAAGTTGCGGGCAAAAGTGTTAAGCCTTCACTTTTTTATATGTGGTTTGACAGCTCTCTTCTTGAAAAAGAGAGGAAATTTGGTTTAATTTTATATTTTGTCCAGACTCCAAACAAGTTTGGACAGCGATATCCATATAGATTGTGATTCTCACACAAAAATTGAGTTTGCTTTCACTACAACATTGATTTATAAGTACAGGTTGCATTAAGTAAGCTTACCCATTCAGATTCATAAATTTAAAAAAATACTTATAATGCTTATAAATGAATCGAGTGATTCGAATCATTCATCAAAATTTACAATCTTAGTTGTTGTTACATTTACAAAAAAAAAAAAAAAGAAAAAAGGCAGAGCAGAAAGCGGGGCAAACACACAACCTTCTAGTGGGTAATTTAGTGTTCGTACGCGAATCATACTTATTTTTTGATTCGTGTAGATGTTGAGTTATGGAGAGTCGAAATCAACAATTTCAGACATATTGTTAATTATGAATATGATGAGTACTTCAGTGATATTAAAATAAGTATTAGAAACTATGAATATGATTCGATTCTATTCATGTTTTTGAATACTCATTGCTAATCTCTGTTCTAGACAAGTACCATATTTAATTTTTCTTTTTCATATTTTTAGACAAATCAAAAACCCCAAGCTATTTTTACAAGCTTTAAGTTGGAGAAACATGGCTCGGGTGATGCAGTTACTCAGAATTCCGAATGCTCTTTACATTACTCTCCAGAAATGGGTCTGGAGACTTTGAGGGATTGTGAAAATGATACAAATACGACAGAAGTTTATCCTGGGCGCAAACCATTCAATAATTCTACAACACAACACAAGCGATTAAATAGATTCCATCCACAAACATCAAAGCAACGTGTTGCAAATGGTAAATCATTGGAAAGCGAACAGAAACAAAGCGACAACGAGGATAACGCTGACAGTAATGATGTAAATTGTATGAAAAGACATGAGAAGGTATACAGTTTTACATATTTTAAATATATATATTTTATTTATAAATCGTTTTTAGCTAGGTTTTAACATTTGGTTGTATGTTAGCAAACATTATTTTCGATACTGAGGTTGTGCACAAGATGTTTCTGTTTCGGAAGTTCACGTGTATTGGCTTTAATCGGTTTACTTTTATACGCTACTTTTAAGTCCATTCTAGTACAAAGTTCAATGTATGCTGTAATCATGTCCTTGCTTCATTCTCTGCCGGTGCTACTGATAAGATTGCAGTGTGAAGAGCAGCCTAAGAATACTTCCCTGTGGAACGCCAACTGTTATTTCGTACAGTTTGGAACATTCATTCTTCTGTATCATGCGGAATAATCTCCCCAGTAAACTTTGGGAAGTTATTTATTGATTTTATTAATTACAATACAATTACAAATTATATTCTAATTATATACGAGCTGAGTAACTTCGACCATACGCTCGGTGTAGTATCACAGCCCAGAGGCTCTGGTGGGAATCGAACCCACGACCATCACCCTAATATTCTAGCACACTACCTACTAGAGTATCAGAGCACTCAACTCTGGGAAGTTGAGATGAAAGTTTGCTTATAAGTTCTGTTTGGCATTCTTTATCAAATGCCTGAGAAACAGGCCTCTTCAATCACGTTTGTAATAAGATGAACTTGGTTTATTGTAGAATGGGAGTTTGTAAAGTCAAATTGGTATTTACATACATAATTGGCCATTACAACCCTTCAGTCAGGATTACGACCTAGTTTCTCACACCACTTATGTTGTGTGCGTTAATTTTATACATGAGTGGCGGGATCTACAGTTTAAAGTCGACTCCGAACGACAGACTTTTGAGAAGCTTTTCATGGCAATTTTTACTCTCAGAGTCTTTGCAGAAATCTGCTGAGAGGAAGTCGCCGAAGAAATATTTTTCGTTTTGATGTCTGACCTGGGATGCGAACCCGGCCCTTTCGTCTAATAAGCCAACACACTACCCACTAGACCACGGCGGTATTTAGATAAATATTTCGATCTTCAATTATTGGTTTTATATGATCGAGTAATATTTTCACCTAGAGTTTAGATATTATGGGCAAAACAGATGTGGATCTATAGGATTTAATGTCTTCTAATAGTTTGCTAGGCTTCCTTCCCATAATTACCTCAACTACTTTAAAGAAGAATAGTGGTACTTACTGTATTTTAAATGAGCCGTTAATTTCTGTCGTAATAAAATCGAAGACAGGACATTTTTCAATTAGAGGTCTTAATGAATTTTTTAATTTAGTTTCGTTTAAATTTAAATTGTGATGAAGGTTTGTGTCTCCTAAGAATGCCGAAGTAGTATTGTTTTCTAACGAAAATATTTCCGAAATATGTACTATATATGTGGAGAATATTTTCAGACTTTTGCCTAGACACAACGCCCCTCGAATATTTAGTGTACTTATAGTGTACCTTTTCTGGTAGGTGGCGGCACTACCCAACTTTCCTGCAATGTTCTTCTTTTTCCATTTCCAGGGTGGAAGAGGGCTTCTTAGACTTATTGTATTTGATGATGAACTATTCTTTTTTCTCAAGTGGGAGTTGAACCTGGGCTTTTTTTCTTTAGTGGGATCCGTACCTGTGCTTCTCAGCTTGCAGACAAGCTCATATCCCATTTTCTTTGATTTGTTGCTACTGAGGTTTGAACCTCGGCCTTACGTCTAATAAGCCAACACACTACCGACTAGATCAGGGCGACTGCACTTTGAAGCGTAATACATGTCTTTGTCAGTTGCGTCGCTAAAATATTTTCACGTTTTTAAAACCTTTGTATTGACAACACTTTTGCTTAAGGCTGTTTTTTTAAAAATTATTTTTTATGTAAAATTTATATTTCAGAAGATTTTAACAAATGTTGGCGAAATTTTATCGAAAACCAAAAT
Organism: Sarcophaga peregrina; assembly: GCA_014635995.1. Lineage (NCBI taxonomy): Eukaryota > Metazoa > Arthropoda > Insecta > Diptera > Sarcophagidae > Sarcophaga > Sarcophaga peregrina. Next base: position 4,893,219 of record CM025794.1, read on the forward strand.
ATTTAAATTTGAAGCAGAAAGTACCGAAATCGAAGATGAAACTCTCAAAGCGAAAAAGGCGAAAACATGCAGTGCAAATAGTAATAATGTTACAGGTAAGCAAGAGGCCATTAAGGGCCATTATTACAACTTGTCGTTAAAAGTGGGTTTAGTTAAAGGTAACTTTAACTAAAGCGATCTATAAAGTTACCTTTAACTGATTTACGTTATTGCAACTTACAGATAAAACAAAATTAACTTTTTCAAAAATATGGCAGTGCAGGAGAAATGTCGATAACACTGCGGAATTAAACAAGTTTTTTTTTAAATGCAGTGGCAACGACGTGCTTCTTGTTTTGTTGTTTGTGCTCATATTGTTTATATTTGAAGTTGCCATATTGAATATGATATATAATATGGCAAGTTCAAACATAAACTTAACTTTAAACATTTAAAATTAAACGTTATCAGTGGGATTATCCTTCCTCATGCTCGCTTCTACCATACAGTCCACTTATAATATTGAAATAATGAAATGAATACAGTTTTAGTTAAAACTGTGATTGAAATGTTATGTACTTTTTTATATATTTCAAGATTTTGTAAAAATATTTAACATATTATGGAAATGTGTTTATATAATTAGTATTGGCAACATAATTAATATTGTTAGGTTTTTACCTTTTTAAAAACGTTTAAAACATGAGTTCGTTGATTGCAAACAAAGTAAAAACAAATATGTGTTTAGTTTTAATTAAACTCTTTATTGTACGCACTATTTGTGTGTATCACTGTTTCTAACTTGTCTTATGTAACAATAATTACAACAATAACTACCCGCTCGTTGTTCACCTCATACAACTATTCGCTATTTTGCACACAGCCTTTGCGTAAGCATCAACATTTGTTCGTTAGATCTGTGTAGCGGAGATCTTCAAACCAAGACTGTTCGCTTCACATGCAACGCGTCTTCACTCAAGACTAACTCAATTACTACTACTTGTCATCTGTTTTGTCCTTTAGAGTCCTACACAAACAGTCTAACGAACGTTCTTGACGTGGAATGTTCGTATTTCCACTTTCTCGAGGACTCTATAGCGACTACAATGTTGTTTTGTGTATTGTGTACACATTGTTGTTTGTGCATTCGCTTACTTGTCTATCAACTTTTCTCATTCTGATGTTGTTGTTGGGTTACTTATAGCAAGTTCGATGCATGCGTTAGTCTAGCTTTTTTTTTATCGTTTTTAATATTAAACGATACTACACTGTTCTCATTTTCGTAACAATATAAACCAATCGAACGACGTTTTAAGGATACAACTCCTGCTGGTAATAGTCAAACAGCTTCTGAATTTTTATCAACTCAATTACACACTCAACACAGTACACTCCAACGATGTCTTATTGAACATAGTCTCAGAAACTTACAAAACAAAAAAACAATTGGGCAATTCACACGACTTTGTATCGTGTATGTTGTATTGAATACACTTGGTGAATGCTAAGTGCTATGTTGTATTGTGTATTTCGTATTCCAAATGTATTTTTTTTGCATTCAAACAATTTGATAGCACGAAACCAACAGAATTTTTGAATAACATATGAAAACATAAAAAACAATTTTATCATTCACACAATTTGATAGCACGAAACCCATGCAACTTCCAAGAACATATGAAAAAAATGTGTATCGGATTTTTACATGACAATTATCAACAACAAGCATACTCTGTTGTATATTCGTCCAACAATACACTCAATAGAACGATACAACAGCTTGTGTGAATTGACCAAATATGATTGGTTCAACAATTATGTAAACTGAGCAAAAATATTCGGAAAAGTGTTGTTTTTAGTGATGTTTTGCTGGTCATGGTACTGGCTTAGTATTATTTTATAAAAAACGTTTGAGTTTGAGTTTTCCAAATTGGCGGAACCGTAGGAGGTGAAATTTATTCGGAATCTGTCAGAGTAAGCCACTCTATAAGGCTTCCATATAACTGTAACTGAGGTGTAGGTAATAAAGGCTGCGTAGAAAACTATTGCGGACGCAAATATCACCAAGCAGGATAGTACCATACTCTCCGATAGCCAGGCGGCTATCAAAATACTCAAAGAACTCCAACATTATGAACTTCCAGGTGTATAACTGTTGCAGATATCTCAATCAGGTCGCAAACATGTATGATAGCCATATATCATATGGCAACCAGGACACAGCGATATTTCAGGTAACTGTAGAGCGCTTAAACTGGCTCTCCGATGAACTCTTGACTTTGCGAAATCCCATTGAATTTTGGACAGTTTAATACAAAAAAATTGATTACACTTTTAAAATAAAATATATATATTTCGTTATTATAAGCAAAAAAAAGGAACTTTTGATACAATTTTACTTTATTCAAATCTATTGAGTAGTTCTTGAAATATTCTTCAAATTGTTTTCATCTGCTTGGTGTACGGAGACTTTTTTGAGACAGTGTATGTTTATAATAATATTATTTATCTACCTACTTACTACATGTACAAATTTTCATTCAACATTGAATTTTTATTTTCATTTTTTTCATTCCAGTTATTCGAGCTGCAGGAACCTATTATCCAGAGAATTCTGCATTAACCTCGGAGATTGTAAAAGATGTAAAGGAGGAGTATAATACTGAATTATCTATAAATAAAAATAGTGGGGAAAAAGAGAGAGATTTACAGTTTTCGAATGTTGCACATGATTTAAGCATGAGAGAAACACCACAATCCTCCTCATCAATATTATCATTATCGTTGGCAGCATCATCCTTCATCTTACCTCAAATTTACAACGCCTTTCAGATGCAACAGCAATTGCTTGCCTTCTATCAGCAAATGGCTTTACTATCACCATCATCACTTCCATACATTAACCCAAAACAGTCGCATGCAAATTTAGTTAACGCAACGGGGAGCATATTATCATCACCTTTAAAAAGTGACGAAACGGATCTTTCATACAAAAAAAAATTATACAACACGATAATCAATCTGCAGAAAAGTAATTCATCCACCAACACACAGGAACGATGTTCTCGTCCAAAAAGAAGACGGGTTTCAAGCACATCGAACTCCAATATGATGGCCAACAAGCATGCGGCAACAGCAATGCATTTTAGCAATGTGGTTAAACTGCAAGAGATCCAGTTTCATAATAACAGTGAGTGTACACCAGCTGGTTATTCAAGGTTTCGTTTTACTGAAGATTGCGGTTATGATAAATGCAGCTATCGTCAGCACCAGTCTCACTTTCATTGTAACCGCCCAGACTGTCAGTATAGCTTTTGCGATAAAACGCGATTTGTTCAGCATACTGCCAGACATGAGCGTTTGGACACACTAATGGGAACCGACTTTCAACAGTATCGTGTCAACATGAATTGCAGGTTCAATAACTGTCCTTATAACTTGAGTACATCCGAAGACTTGAATAATTCTTTGAACGGGCGTAAGTCATCACATTTTCATTGTCTCCGGTGTAAATTTGTTTGTGTAGACACGAATAAAGTGGTGGCTCATAGACGACTTCACAGTAAAATGGAATTTGTACGCTCTGCAGGATTTCGTAAAGTTTCTACAAATGAAAATTGTTTGACACATGAGGCATCTTCCGAGAGCGCTACAACATCATTATTCCAACAAACAAGACCGTCAACTGTGTGTAATACTACCGAGAATGTACGCGAAAAGATTCCAGTAAATACTCAGCCAGCATTTGATACACGGCCTTCCAATCATTGTCCTTATGCAATGCGTCATGCTCATTATCATTGTTTAATTTGTAATTGTAGTGTTCTGTCCAGATCCCAATTATTATCCCATAAGCATCGAACGCCCGAATCATTCAATTCTTCTGTACCCCCTGAGATGGTCTCTAACTCACCAGCCACCACTTTAACATCAGGCTCCATAGACACAGTTTTGACGCCCTAAAATACTGTATCGTAATAAAAGCATTCATAATACTTAGTTAGTTCAAACTCTTAAAAAAATGGCACCTATTTAAAACAATAAAGACTAATTAATTCTAAATCTAAGAAAAGAACGAAAAAAAATAATTTTTTTATTTCTCAGTGCTATCTTGTATACAGTGGACCCTCGGTTAACGAACGCCCCGCATAACGAACACATTTTTTTATGAAAAAAGTTTCGCTTAACGAACGACGTTTCGCATAATGACAAAAGAAAGGGGGAACCTTAATTGTATGTAAAATTTCTTTCAATTTATAGCAACAAAATAGGGGAAACCCCGAATATGGAATGGCGTTACTAAGAGAACACTTGAATCTTCCTGGAAGAAACTTTGGCTAGAATACTTTGCCGAAAGCACATTTGAAGAATTTGACGCAGTATCCACTGATCCAATAACCAACGATATTATATCTTAAGCTGAACAGATTGGGTTAGAGATGGATAGCATTGACATTGCTGAGCTTGTGGTAGATCAACTTTATCGGACAAGAAGATAACAGAAGAACCGCATTCGTCTAGTGCAGGGGTGGCCAAATATTTAGATTCTCTGGCCACATTGCAGATGAAAATGTGGCATCGAGCCAAACAGTTTTTTTTTTCTAATTTTAAGTATATTTGCTAAGGATGTCAATTAATTAATTTTAAAACCAACATTTTTGAATCAAAATATTTATTTATCAAGTCATAATTTTTAGAAAAAAAAGACATAAAACAATAAAATTAATGAAAATTAAAAAAACTAATTTCAATAACATAAATTTTAATGACTAAAGTGAAATTTTTTAGCATCATAAATAATTTTTTGAAACACTGCTTTTAAATGTTCATCACTAACACAGGATCTGAATGAACTTCTATTGAAACTCATAAATGAAAATGTTTGCTCACAAATGTACGTTGATCCAAAAATGACGAACATTTTTTTGGCTAAAGTTTTGAACACATTCGCTGCCGAGGACGAGTATACTCGTCTTTGACAGGGTATTCCGCATTGTCAAGACGGGAATACTCGTCCTACTTTAAACATATTATAACATGCAGGCTTTTGAATTAGCAAATTTCAATGTGTCTCGTTTTATTCAATTTCCTTTTTTTTCCACCTGCGTGATTTATTACTTGTTTTTCCACGAAAACGTACGCAAATACGAAAAAGGACATCGAGTCCTTCCTATTGCCAACGACGAGTATACTCTTTTATGGTTTTCTGCTTGTAAATGATTATGTATGGTAATATATCTACTCTTACCAAGAAATATCAGGGTTTTGATAAACAATAACACTCAAAATATAAATGGTAAAGGGAATGACTTCATATAATTTAAGCTTGGCAGCGAATGTGTTAAATTAGAAAATTTATCAGAGGCCACAGATTTATAAAAACAGCATATTTCTTCGCGTCTATATAAGTCTTTAAAATTATTATTGCACTGTAAGTCTATGATTTCCAGTTGAAATTCACTTGGTATTTTTTCAATGTCTACTAGAGCTGAGCGATATTTTCAAAACTGTGATTTAATCACGGTCATTGATAATTCACTGGTAACTACAGTAATTGAAATTGCCAAATAACAGTGACTAATAATGTCGTTCTTTCAAAATTGTTACGTACTCAAATTTATTTAATTTTATTTTCAGCGAGACAGAATTGCTATTAGATGATGGTGATTATTTACATGCATTCAGTCAGGATTATTGACCTAGTTTCTCACACTACTTATGTTGTGTGTGTGTTAATTTTATACATAAGTGGCGAGACCTACAGTTTAAAGTCGATTCCGAAGGACAGATTTTTGATAAACTTTTCATGGCAATTTTTTTTTACTCTCAGAGTTTTTGCCAGTAATCTGCTGAGAACTTTTTGTATTCTATTTTGATGTCTGGCCTGGGACTCGAACCCGGGCTTTACGTCTAATAAGCCAGCACACTACCTACTAGACCACGGCGACCTCCTAATGGTGATGATGATTATTTACTTTTGCCTTTTATGCATGAACTTTCTGTGAAACTTAATTGTCAAACTTCATATAAAAAAATTATATTAAAAATAATAATATTGATGACACCACTTTGATTTTGTTTAGTAGTCTTTTCGTAGAATGTATCTAGTTGTTTCTTTCTTACTACCTTATAAAATACGTTATTGACATCATATAAAATTGCACACTATTGCATTTTTCTCAAGACCGAATATTGATTGTAGCTGCAAATATAAATAAGTGTGAGGCAAAGATAGAGTACAAAAAAACAACTGCACTCGTAAACCATTGTACAACAATATAAAAGAGAGTTGTGTGAAGAGTGCAATAAAATATTGCACTCTTCATAGAGTCACAACATGCATTTCTTTTTTTGCTCTCGGCAACCGAACATCTTCGTCAACGCCAGCATTGTCTGTAACTTTTTATTTCTGGGGAAAAAACTTTTTTAACACTACTGATATTCATATGACAATACTGAAAATGGAGGTTTAGTAGTAAAATATGCTCTTACAACACAGAGCATAGTTCCGTTACTTCACAGACAAACGAGTGCTGTTGTATACATTGAATAAATGAGAAATACACATTTCAGTGCACTTGTAAAATCATGAGCAACAGAAAAGAGTACACTACAGTATTGCATTCGGTGAAGCATAAGCTAGCATAATGTCTTGTGCACACCTCTAGTATTTACACTTATACCTCTTTAATGTGTTTCTTTTGAAAATCTGGAATACTGTGATCACAATCACTGTTTTAAAGAACAGTGATTAACAAATCACGTTCACTGAGAACAGCGTTCTTCAAAAATCACTCTAATGTCTACAGTAAATGGTTCATGCACAGTCGACAACAGGTTTTCTATTTTACCGAAATCCGTAAATCTCCTAGAATACTCTTCGCTTAATTTAGTAATGATATTTAAATATTTAGTCAATTTATTCGTGGAAATATTTAATGTTTTTACTGTTGGAAAATGATTTAATCGCTTTTGTGGTAGTTGTTTCTTGAATAAATGAAGTTTTAACTGAAATGCCTTAACATTCTTGAATAAGTTGTATGCATATTTATTATTTTAATATTAATTATATCGAGTGCAAGTTCTAGAAAATCGGATATGTTTTTCATTTTTAAAAATAGATTTATTTCATTTTCAATTTCTATATTCCATATTCGACGCAGAACTTTTTCCAAACTTAGTCAACGAATATGGCTGTGATAAAGGACATCTGTATACTCGGAATCAAGATCCCGGAGAAAGCTGGTAAATTGTCTATGATTCAAACCCCTTGATCATATAAAATTAATAATACGAGATGTAGCATGTTCTACCTGGAGTATATTTTTATATAAAGCCTGCCAATGTAAAATACAGTGAATTGTAATTAGTTCCCTATCACTATCCTCACTAATTTTGTCCTTCATTTTCTTCACAACTCCCGAATGCTTGCCGATTAAACTTGGTACTCCATTAGTAGTCACACTTACGAGTTTATTCCATGGCAATTTATATTTGATTAAGCAATTCTCTACTTGTTCAAAAATATCGTAGATTTCATTCTTCGATTATATGCAGGGGTACATGCTCTTATAAAAATTAATAATTGACCTGTATCCTTCAGATCCGTACTCTTATTGAGATCTATTGAATACTTATCGATTGTAGTTTTGCCAACAGTTGCATATTCAGATCATCACCAATACATTCAATTCTACGTGTTAATATCCGTCGAGATAAACTTACATTCTGTAATTTATTTTTATTACTCGGACTTACAATATCATGCATTCCTTAATATATATACCGTCAGAAAATGGTTTATTTTTCTTTGCAATTATGTGGGCATAGCATAGCTCGCTTTTGTAGCATCTTCTTCTTCCTTAGTCATCCGCGTTAATCTATCGTTATCTACCTCTTCCATGCTCACGGTCTTTGTCTTTCTAGCTTTTGCTTATTGTTTTCATGTGAAATGATATCAGTTGTTTCCATTTGCGTAACAAGATTTTATCAACAATTTTTTATGCACCAATTTATGTTAGACAAAAACTAATATTTGTGTTTTTAATAATAATTTATACAATGCTTCACGGACCACACAAAATTAAACCGCGGGCCGGATCCGTACCCATTATAAAAAAAAAGTTATTTCCTATTTTCCTTTACCTTTAAGATATATGTACAAGTCACTGTCGCCAGATAAATTTAGTATAAAATCGTCAAAACTAGATGAAAAAATCGGCAACATATTATTGAAATCGTCAAAAGATCGGAAAAACAAAAATATCTTTCTTTTTGGTAAAATGTCTGTTTTATTCGAAGAAATTTATTCTAAGTTAATACATATTGTCGTCGAAAATCCAAAAGTACGCATCATCAAAAAAAACAAAATCTTGTTTCTGATCGATTATGATTAGTGAGGTTATCTAACATATCTCTACCAGTTTATGGATTTTTGCTACCATAAATAACGCTTTTATATCAATAAATCAAAATGTTTCTGCATATGAAGTACTTGTTATTTTATAACTTTTTTGCTTCTCCTGTAAAATTAGAAAAATGTTTAGATCAGCTTTTATTTAATGTATTAAAACAATTTGTTTTATTTAATTTTAAGATACTTTTGGTATACAGAATTTCTCCAATAGTGACATTGTCTAAACGATTTCTTTGTTTAGTTTTATTGATATTTACCTGGCTAAATATCCTTTTCACATTGGCGAACGAATGTGGTAGAGTTAAGATTGTTTGGATAAAAATTGACAATTTTGGTAACAAAAAGTTTGTATCGATCGATTGCACAAATTTAATTCTCCATTTATCACAAAATTTGGATTTACAGGTATTCCCCGACTTACGACAGAGATAGGTTCGTCGTAAGTCGAATTTCATATGAAAAAAGAATTTAAGAAAAAAAATTACATTCTGTACTACTAACTTTGTGGGTCAGGAGAAATGAAACTACCCAAAATTCATATAATTCAATCTTTATTTAAAATATTAATATATTTTAAGGATTCTCCGCAAGTACATATTTGTCTTCATTAAGTATTTTCTTTGTATACTTGTTGCTCTTCGATAGAATTTTATAACGATCAATAAGACCATCCATGAGTACGACACCACCCGGGTGGCTATTTTATTCATGAATTATATTGAGGCAATCGACGTCAACAAAATTTTTTCAAAGCGAAAAAACGTTTTTGTACCAATATATGGACGAATTTCCGAACTGATTGTAAAGAAGGAAGTTTTATATTTTTCTGAGTGGCATATAAATTCGATTGTTCAACAATGTGCTCAATAATAGTGTCGCCCAGAAAGTACTCGAATCATTTGAAAGACGTATCAAGTTTTGTGTGATCTTCTCCTAATTCGGATTCAGAAATTGCAATTGTAGAGTTTTTAAGTTCTTTTGACGCCATAAGATTTTTGGAATTTGGGATCTACATTCGAAACAGATCCAATAAACTCCCTTGTTTTTCATTTAATATTATCTTCAGGCTGAATGATATTCAGCTCTGCACCGAGGAGTAATTGAATCAATCGAAGTAGAAAGGGATAATAATTTTGTTAATGACTAAGGGCTTCCGTTTGGAATAGCACAAATCTCTGATACCAACATTGATTGTGACATATTCACCGCTCTGTTTATCGCCCTTGGTCATCATCATCCAAGTCGTCTTTTTCCTTTTCTACGACATTCATCAAATTCAAATTCCAAATTTTTCCACAATTTCATCATAATGAGGCGACGTCTATTAACCACAATCGTTTATCTTCTGAAATGTTTCACTTCCAAATTCACCTAATGCCTCTAGACAGACTACCCTGCAAGGTCAATAAAAAGCTTCCGAAAGTTTTTTTCTTTGTGCTTTCTTAACACTATCAGGAACAAACTAATATTTTTTTTTCTAAACTTTGACCGCTTTTAATATTTTATTTGATTTTTTGAAAAATGATTATTTTGTCCAAATTTCACAATTTTCAAACATTAAATGAGAAATGATCGATGTTCAAAGCATCAGCATATGTTGCAAGCATAATAAAAATAATTTTCGGACTTTCCGAATTAATCAAATTACAAAATGAAAGGAAAACAGAATTTGGAAAGCGAATAAATGAGCATTGAATTAAACTCGTCTACAGGTTAAACTGATGGTTCAGATTTTTTGGACAATATACAGTAAACACAGAAGTCGCCTTATAAGACATGCATTTTGTATAAAAAGTTTTAAAAATTGTATTTTAACGCATACGTAAGTTATACTGTGTTCAGACATGCACTTTTATTAAATCAATATTCGGTTTATTGAGAATAATATTTTTAGCGTTCAGACATAAAATATACGAAAATTTATTTGACAGCTGGTAAACAAAACAGTTGATTGCTTCTACAAAATTGCTTTTAATTTAATCGCGAAAATTAGTGTCCAAAACTGTTTTTTAGAAAAAATCGAAAGCAATTTAACATTGGAAAAGGTATTGCTAACGATTAAACGAAACGCCGAGCTGTTGCGGTTAATAGGGACTAGTTGTGACTCCAAAGTGGCTTTCGTCAGAAGGATAAGAAATAAAAATTTTTTAATATTGGATAGCTAGCAGAAAAGAAAGTTTTTCCTTATGGCACTGTCGTTGTTTACATTTGAGTTGTCAAATATCAATAGAAAGTGTTCTGAAAAATGTAATACGCTCACTGAACGTGTTGTATTTGAAGTTTTACACAATATTATAACAATTTGCAAATTTATTTCGCAGTAATTAATTCAAATTTTATGTGAAATATTGAGATCAATAATGCCGTTTATTGCGATTTTCTCAATATAAGTGCATGTCTGAACATAGTGTTATATCATTTTCTTTCTCACATACAGTGGTGGTCATATAATTAAAACATTCGTAATTATTGTAAATTATTCGTTTTATATTGGAAATTAAAAAAGAGAACAAAATTATTTTTCCACATCTTAAATCTAAAACTTAAACAGTTTCCAACACACTTATTAAATAAATTTATAATTTAAAATTCTGTAAAGAAAAAGTATTAAAAAAAATGTTTTATTGGATTGGTCATATAATTAAAACATTTACTATTTTAATTATAATATTTGTTTGCTTTTTTGTACTTACAATCAATATTTCGTATTCATCTTGCTAGAATTCATCAGAATTTTTGGGATTTTTACCTTCAATTTCACTCCACAAGTTCTAAATTGGATTGAGATCAGGGGAAAAGTCCCGTTAAAAAAATGAGATGATTAAAAATAGAGGAAATGAGAGATCAAAATAATGGTATAATTATATGACCACCACTGTACTTTCGCTCAAGCAACTGTACAACAAGTACAACAACAAAAGCTTTTTCTCTATCATTCTGATATTTGATCAATTTGCTGATTGAACTATTATTTACAAGTAAAATTCAACATCTTTGTTCAACATCGTTATAGGAATAAAAACCAATCATGAGTAATTAGTCATTGGGACGATTGGTTAGCAGTGTTGAGAAATTCGGTACTTTATTACCTTTCAATTTTAAATATACCGCAATACGCTGCGACGCTTTCAGTACTTTTTTATTGTTATATTAGAATTTTATGTCTTGCGCTTTTCAACTGTTAATGCATTAGCAACATGTTTAACGTAATGCTAAAGGTAGAATTAATCTTTAGGCCCGGTTAGACAAACGACCACGAAACGTACATTCGTTTTTGGAATATGAAAAGCAATGAGAACGCTTGCCGAACAGCAGTAATTTCAGTAAGCGTTTACTTTGCTCTGTTGGTTTGGTAAATGAGGAATACGTATAAATCATTATAAATAAAGAAATACTGTAGTATATAGTATGCTGGCTTAGTAGACGTGAGCCCACGGTTCAAATCCCATGTCATACATCGCCAACAAAACGAAAAATGAAATAAAAAAGTATTTCTTCGGTTACCTCCTTCTGGTAAAAACTCTGAGAGTAAATAAAATTGCCATAATAAAGTTTCTTAACAAAATCTGTCCTTCGAAGTCAACTTTAAACTGTAGGTCCCGCAGCTCATGTATAAAACTAACACACACAATATAAGTGGTATGAGAAACAAGGTCATAATCCTGATTGAAAGGTTGTAATGACTAATTATGTATGCACTTTACTATAAAAGTACCATTTGATGCAAAAAGGTACTTTTCCAGTATCATTACAAAATTTCAATTTTTTCAACACGCTTCCTCCGTTCTATAACATTCTAAGTGGAAAAAGTGTGTTTTGAGTTATAAGCTCTCAAAGTTTTTACGCGATGTCTCGTAAACTATATAAGATACGCTTTTGATTCTTTCAGTGTTTTTAGTAAAATTTTAATACAATTTTTATAGTATTTTCTCAATTTAGAAATTTTAATTGAATCTTAGCGAAAAGTGACATAGAATATTTTGGAACGGAGAAAATATTGACGATTGGTCATCTAAGGGCCATTATTACAACTTTCCATTAAAATTGGCGTTAGTTAAAGGTACCTTTAGCTAAAGTGAACGGCATAGTTACCTAAAGGTTAAAACTTATTTTCGTCATTACAACTTCCAGATAAAACAAAATTAACTTTTTCAAAAATATGGCAATACCGGTACAATATTGATAACTTTTGCCACGTGTTTTTCTATTTCTTATGTTTATTATTGTACGTCAATACCCTGCCGTAAAAGATCGAAAAATTATTCAGCGGAGGAAGAGATTTTGTTAATAGACTTGGTGGATGCAAACCAATGTATTATTGGCTATATTCAAAGGCGTAAAATAATAATTTATAGGCAAGAGGGATTAAGAGGCGTAAAGTTTCCACCAGCTACAAAACTAATGCATGCACATTTTTAAAACATCAAATGAATGCAAAAACACTTGGGCAATTCACACAAGCCCTTGCATAGTTGTATTCATTGGACGAATATACAACAGTGTATTGTTGATAATTTTCATATAAAAATTCGTTACACTTATACACATTTTTTCATACGTCTTCAAAAGTTGTATTGGTTTCGTGCTATCAAATTGTGTGAATGTCAAAAAAATACATTTGGAATACGATATACACAATACAGCATAACACTGAGCATTCCAAAACAACCATGTGTATTTAATACAACATACACGATACAAAGTCGTGTGAATTGCCCAACTAATACATACAAAGCTGCATATAAGTGTACGTTGTTTCCAAACTAATATTCATTCCGTGTCAATTGAAAAGAACAAAAATTTGGGCGACTAAAAAATGTGCTCGTGTGAATATAGCCATTGAAAACAAAAAATTTAAGTTGCCATATCGAAAATAGTATATGATGTGGCAAGTTCAAACACAAAGTGATCTTTAAATGTTAAAAGTAGGATGGTCTTCCCTTTAGTTTAACGATGATTTCAATCTTATTGGGTGGGTATTCATAACAATGAAAACCAATTTATCGGCCCGTTAAAATCCTTCCTTTAGTTAACGGCAAGTTGTAATAACAGCCCTAATTGTACTTAGCATGTTTTGATATGTCTATTTGTGTTTTTTTTCCAAACTAAAACATGCTATGTACACTTCCATGCACAAAATTTTTTTTTAATGCGGGGAAGAACCTTTTAACTACACTTATACATATATACATACATAATTGGTCATTAGAACCCATCAGTCAGGATTATTGACCTAGTTTCTCACATCGCTCATGTTGTGTGCGTTAATTTTATACATAAGTGGCGGGACCTACTGTTTAAAGTCGACTCCGAACGACAGATTTTATGAGAAACTTCATGGCAATTTTACTTACTTTCAGAGTTTTTGCCAGAAATCTGCTGAGAGGAAATCGCCGAAAAAATACTTTTTGTATTTTGTTTTTATGTCTGGCCTGGGACTTGAACTCTGGCTTTTACGTCTAATAAGCCAACACACTACCTACTAGACCACGGCGACTTCAACTACACTTATAGACACTGAAAAAAGCACACTGATCATACCCAAAGTACTCTTAGAAAACGCAACGTTAAGAAATGTCCCTTCCATAACATTCAAGTCAATTTAAAATTTCCAAGCAAAAGTATTCTAATGGTGTTTTCTTTTCTACAAAGAAAATGTCACCCTCTTACAAGGTGCATTAAAAAAGTTTTTGACCAACCCTGTTATAATGTCATTTTTTTTTTTGAGAAGAACATAACATAAATATTTACAAAAGGGTATGCCTTGTGTTTACCACGGCGGCTGTTGACGACTTATGTTGAAATAAATTCAGTAATTCTTCTTCATCAGATGACGAAAATCAATCTAATAACTGATTTTTTTCAATTTTCGCAAATAAAAGTCTTTAGATCTAAAATTATGTTGTATTTTTTGATTTGTTTTCAATAAAAAATGCAAAGAATGAAAAAGGTGTTGCCAGATCGCTAATTTTTCAACTTTATTTTTTGAGAGCTTTTTTTAATTACAAAAAAAAAATATTTTAAAACTGTTCTAACATTGAATGCAATTGTTTATATTACTGACCATGTAGCTGTAATAATGTAATGTTTCCTTAAGGTTACTGAACAAAACAATGAAAAAATTAACTTCAAATTGGATAACAATACCAGGCGACTGTTTTTAATTTTCATCTGGTAGCCCTAAAAATAAACAAATGTCATATGCTTTATAGGGAATTATTAACACTCTCAATTTATACAGGACATAAAATGCACTGCCCTCCATCATCGGAATGTGCGAATTATTTAGAATAAAACATACCACCATTTTAGAGGACAAAACATTTTTAAGAAACAAACGCAAAATTGCATTTTGCGTTAATAAAATGCACTTTTTTTGGTAGAAAACAAAACACCATAAGTGTTTTATAATGGAAAAATTGTACGACTATGAATATGTATGTGTATTCTAAGTAGATTTTTTCCTATAACTTCTGAACGGATCGGGGCATCTTAACCAAATTTTTACAGTATTTAAGTTGTAGAACGTATAAATTTAAATATGCAAGAACATTAAATATGCAAGAACGTTAAAGAATGGAGGCGTCGATATGTACATACGTGGATACGTGCATGGAATATGAACCAAGATTTTAATGCAAAAATAAAAAAGCAAACATTAGTACATAAAAAAAATTTACTTTTCTACAAAAACAAAATCTAAGAAGAGGAAAGTATTTATCTGAAATGAAACACTGACTATTTGAAACGTTTAAGTTGTTTCTTCTTTTACACACGAATTAAATATTAAGCAAAACAATTCGTGCACTATCCCAACTCACATACACATACATATGTAGGCATACGCAAAGGCACAGTTATACTACTTGTACTCAAATGTCGATAGAATGCTATTGTTATCAAATATATTAGATACATGCATACATACAAACATATGTTTGTACATGCCTACAAACAGAATTGTTAAAAAAAAAAAATCAAGGTCGCCTGTAACATAAGCTCCATATAAGCATGTACATAACAGCATATATACTGAATAAACACGACAATCTCTTTATTGTGTATGTACATATGTAGATATATGTGTGTGGATAGGTTGTTGTTTGTAAAGTAAAAAGCTGTTATAGATTTTATTGTACCTTACTAACGCTTACTCATCCATTCATAAATACGTACTCATATGTAAAGTCGTACAAATATGTATGCGTACATCAATAAATACAGAAATCGAATCAAAGAGGGCAATAAAATACCTGGGAGTGATTATTGACGACAGGTTGAACTTCAAGGAGGACGTAAAATACACCGGCGAAAAGGCATCTGTAACGCAGGGAGCACTGGCGAGGATGATGCCAAATATTGGAGGACCAAGAGGAGGATAATTTCAGCGGTAGTAACGTCGATAATGCTATATGCTTGCCCCATATGGTCGGAGGCACTCTCTGTGGGGTCGGCAAGAAGAATACTGTCCTCGGTGTATCGTCTAAGCGCGATTAGACAGATAAGTGACTTCAGGACAGTGTCTGATGAAGCGGTATTGGTATTGGCAAGGACAATACCAATACACATATTGGTGGATGAGATGAGGCGGATACACTTCCGCCGTTTTGAGAGTCCAGGACGGACAACGGCTATAAAAGCGGAGGAAAGAATGAATAACTAATGAATGAATTTGAATAAATACGTTTTTGTACTATTAAACATTTGAAATTCAAGGTCGTTTTAGGTTTAGGAAAACATAAAACATAAAAATGTTCTACCAGAAAAAATGTTCTCTTAAAATTTCTGTTTCAATATGATGAGAATTGTGCACCTATTTCATAATATTAGGCAAAGGGGTTTGACGTTAGAATCGTTAAGTAAGATTTGAAGGATATTCAATTTTATATATTAAAAGAAAAATCTTCTAAGTTACGTATAAGTTAATAAAAATATCTATTCTAAGCACATAAACCTAAATACCTGAATAAATAAACACATGCATACATACCAGAGACCATCAATGAGTATTCAAAACGATGAGGAGATTCAAGTCATACTCATAATTTCTGATACTTATGCGCATAACATTAAAAAGAATAGAAACAAAATCCACACTAACACATATGTACATGGGACCATTTAAACCAGCGAAGGGCAAATTTGAAATTTCGTATCACATGTGATCACTGTTGCCAATTTGACGTTTTTCCCGTCAAATCTGACGTTTTCGCAATGCCCTTTTTAGCGGTTAGCGGGAAATCTGGAGTTTTTACAGCGATTTAGCGTTTTTAGCGTTTTTTTTAAGGTTGAATTATATGATACAAGTAAGAAAAAATGCAATTCGAGAGAGAGAATAACGGTCAGTAGAAAAAGCACAAAGCAAAAATCGAAAACCTAAAGTTGAAATCTGTAGGTAACCTTAAAGTGTTGTGTTTAAAATAAGGAGGCAGTAAAACGAAAATATATCAAAACACTAAGTACACCTAATTTTGTAATAGAACGGTCTAGAAAATAAAATTAATTATGTTTTTACACGGTGATATTTGGTATAGCACGGTTGAGAAAAGTTTATGAAAATCTCAACGTAATCAAAGATCTTGAATGGCTCGTTACTATGACCTATACAAAGACATACATATTTGGTCACTACAACCCTTTAATCAGGATTACGACCTAGATTCTCATACCACTTATGTTGTGTGTGTTAATTTTATACATGAGTGGCCGGACCTTCACTTTAAAGTCGACTCCGAATGACAGTTTTCAAGAAGCTTTTCATGACAATTTTATTTACTCTCTGAGTTTTTGCCAGAAATCTGTTAAGAGGAAATCGCAAGAAGAACCGACTGGATCAGGTATGAAAGGGCTGTGGAGGGGGAGCTTAGAGCCCTTGGGGGACGCTCATCAATGATCGAGTTGGATCTATGACGGATATTTTGTTGTCTTGTTATAGAGATGCTTGTCCTCTCACTTACCCGGGTAAGAGGAGCCAGCCTGCCTGGTGGAATGCGGAACTCCAGAGGCTCCGCCGTTGTACCAGGAGACTCTTTAATAAGGCTAAGAGGTCGGGCAGGGATGTGGACTGGTCTGCATATAGATCCAGTTTTAATGAATATAAGGGAGCAATAAAGCGCTCAAAGAGAACCACCTGGATGAGTTTCTGCAGTAGTATCGAGGATGTTTCTGATGTGGCTCGTTTCCGTAGGATGTTGTCGAAGGACCCCAAAGCCCTAGGCGTCGTCCAAAAGAACGATGGAATGTGGACATCCTCGAGAAAAGAAACCCTAGAGGTTCTATTGAGTACACATTTTCCCGATTGTGAGGATCCAGGAAGCTATCCGTTGGGTGTAGCTGATCCCTTCTGTGATGCTGGAACTACGCCGGTTTTGGAAGACATCATTACCAGAGATAAGGTCAAATGGGCTATTAGTAGTTTTGAGCCGTTCAAATCGCCTGGTCCGGATGGTGTCTTTCCGGCTCTGCTTCAGCATGCTGGTGATATATTACACGAATATCTGGTGGACGTGTATAGAGACTGTCTCCGGTGGTGTGATATACCTGAGGTTTGGAAAGATGTGCTCGTGGTGTTTATACCGAAAGCTGGTAAACCCAGTCACATCGGCCCTAAGGATTATAGACCGATATCACTCTCATCCTTTCTCTTGAAATCTTTGGAGAGACTTATCGATCTATATTTAAGGTCAAACATTGACTGGTCTCTGTTGAATGGGTCGCAACATGCTTACATTAAGGGTAAGTATGTTGAGAGCGCTCTTCATGAAGTGAGTGGTTTTGTTGAGGCGAATATGGCTAGGGGTGAGTACACACTGTCGGCCTTCCTTGATATAGAGGGGGCCTTCAATAACGTTACCACTTCTTCTATTGAGAATTCACTAAGGGATATACATGCCCCAGATTTTTTGGTGCGGTTTATCACCCACATGTTGGGTAATAGACTAATTCGATCAAATCTGGGTGGATGTTCTGTCGTCAAGCGTGCGACCAGGGGTACACCACAGGGGGGTGTCCTATCCCCTCTCTTGTGGCCCTTGGTTGCAAATGTTGGTCTGAAGCTCCTCGAAAGTAGGGGCTTTAAGGTTGTGGCATATGCCGACGATGTGGCTATTCTTGTGGGTGGTAAATTTTTGCGAACGCTGGGAGAACTGATGGAGTCTGCTCTTGGAATTTTATCCTCTTGGGCGACAAAGTGTGGTCTGGGGATAAATCCAAATAAGACAGACCTCGTTTTGTTCTCGCGTAGGTACAAGATTGAAACCTTCAGGTTGCCAAGATTAGCTGGTAGGGAGCTTCCGTTGTCTTCTGAGGTCAAGTACTTGGGTGTTATCCTGGACAGTAAGCTGAACTGGAAACGAAACACCGAGGAAAGAATGAAGAAGGGACTAAATGCTTTCTACCAGTGTAGGAACTCCATAGGTAAGAACTGGGGTCTTCCGCCGAGAGCCATTCGCTGGATATATCTGGCGATTGTTAGACCGGTTATTACTTATGGCTGTGTTGTCTGGTGGTGTGCCTTAGATAAGAGTTTTCAACGGAAAATCTTGGATAAGGTTCAGCGGATTGCCTCTTTGAGTATCACTGGAGTGAGGAAAAGTTCCCCTCAGGCTGCTCTTGATACTATGCTCTGTCTGACCCCGCTTGACTTATATGTCAAGCGATGTGCAGCGCGTAGTGCCATACGCCTGAGGGAATCGGGCTGTTGGAAACAGCGCTCGATAGGTCACTCCAGAGTTCTGAATACCGTCTTTCCTGACGGAAGGTACGGACTTTCGGAAAAAACCACTGATTATATTGTGCCTGAGGCTATGTTCCTACCTGGTTTGAGTATACTCATACCGGATAGGGCACAATGGAGTGGTGGGGTACTCCAGGGGCAGAGTGGTATACCCATCTTCACAGATGGGTCTAAGTTAGGTGGATGTACAGGTGCTGGGGTTTTCTGTAAGGAACTCGGTTTTGAACTCCACTTCAGGTTGAATGATGACTGCAGCGTTTTTCAGGCGGAGATTTTCGCAATACTGAAGGCTATTGAGGCCATAGCTGGTGGCCCATCTTCGGATTCGGAATCTTACACGATCTTCGTTGACAGTCAGGCTGCCCTTAGGGCCATTGCGTCGGTCTGGTGCAAATCACGGCTCGTTCGCGAGTGCAAAGAGTCGTTGCGGAGTTTTGGACCGGACCGTATCCGTCTATGCTGGGTTCCATGTCACAGCGGAATACTGGGCAATGAGACGGCGGATGCCTTCGCTAGGTTAGGTTCGCTTTCAGGTGGCGATTTGACGGTTGGTCCTGACCCCCCAGTCTGTCACCTCTATGGTCTCATCGATGGATGGGTCAGGAGGGAAGAGCAGAGACGTTGGGGGAACGGATCGGGTTGTTCTGTTTCTAGGCGTCTATGGCCTGCTGTGGACAGCAAGAGGACAGAGTGGTTGCTGGGCTTGGTTAAGGCCAGCTTAAGGTTGGTTGTCGGTTTTATCACGGGGCACTGCGAGATTAGGTCGCTGACGGGGATCTGGAACAGATCCCAGCCGGACTATTGCAGGGTATGTTGCGATGAGGAGGAGTTGGAGACTGTCGAACATCTTCTCTGCAACTGCCCAGCCCTTGGTAGGCTGAGGCTGAGGACCCTTGGCAGGGCCTTCTTTGAGAACTTGAGTTCTGTGTCGAGAGCCGACATCAAGGCTCTCCACAGATTCATTAGCAGCTTGGGCTGGTTGAGAGGTGCTGGGGCTTCATAAGTGTAGTCGCACTCTCAACCTCTGTTGTTTTTGTGTCTGTTGTTTTTCGTTCCTCTGTTTCCTATTCTCCCTCCCCTTCCCTATTTTCCTATATCCTCCTTTTCCTTCCTCCCCTAAGGACAATGTACAATGGGTCAATTTGGACCTCCGGGTGCTGTGCTTGTCTTGACCGACGGGTGCACGTCCTCTAACCTAACCTAAATCGCCAAAAAAATATTTTCGTTTTGCTATCTGACCTGGAGTTTGAACTCGGCCATTCAGACTAATAAGGCAACATTCTACCTACTAGACTACGACGACTTCAAACTGAATCGCAACGGCTAATAACCGATTTTGTTATTAAACGCAGTGCTGTCCAATCGGAAACTGAAAATGCTAATCTTGTTTGAGTTGATAGGTATCTGAATCAACCTTACGTAAGCGATTACGTGTGAAATCCAATGATGATAGCAAAAAACTTCTGTTATTTTCATCATCACATTGACTGGTTTTAATTTTTTATATATGAACTTTTGATAATTTTTAGTTTATTTAAATTAAGGATTGGTGAATGTACCATTTGTTTATCAACTTATATTATTTTTTTAATTTTCTGAACTACAATAATTTTAAATATGTGTTACTTTTTTATAAGATTTGCATTAATGCTTATAAAAATTTTGTTTAATTATTTATAAAGGCTCTCCTATCATTTTTTCCTATGAATTATTTTGCTGTTACATTTTTTGAAGGATATGGAACCAATCCCCTTCTTTTCTATGTACTTCATGTCTTTTTTTGCAAGGTTTTTTCTGGAACATATCTACCGTGTAAAAACAGAATTAAGTGTAAATGACAAGAAGAGATGAAATTGTTAAAACATAAATTATATGAATATAATTTTAAAATGTACATTTAAATTGAATTTTCTTTTTAAACAGTTATGACACCTCAGTATCCACAAAAGTTTCGAGACGAAAGTCCAGAAGACTGGCACTATCTTTTTGAAAATACCTAATTTTATTTGTAAATCATTAAACATAATTGAAAAAACAATTCAACAAAAAATATGTATAATTCTTTACATTTTATTTTATTTAACGTTAATTTAAAATTTTCAAACTATTTATTTGACGGGTTTCTGACGGTTTAAAAATTGAATTTAGCGATTTCTGGCGATTTTTAAAACCCGATTTGACGGGAAATTTGTAAGATCTTCGTTGTAAAGATCTAGCGAATAAACAGATTATTGTTGTAGTTATTGTTATATATGTACGTGGTATAAGTTCGAATAGTGGCATAGATAGTAGGGACAATAAAGAGAGTTTTAATTTAAAATAAACACGTATTTGTTTTTACTTTGTTTGCAATCAACAAACTCATATTTAAAAGTTTTTAAAAAGGTAAAAACCTAACAATTCATACTCATACTAGTCATATTCAAAGTTCGACGTACTCGTGGTACTCATACAATAACAATACGCATGATGTTGTTGATTTCAACTCGCCGCTACTCAACATTTACAAGAATTACAAAATAAGTATTATTCGAGTACGAACACCACAATAATCACTAGAAGGTTGTGTGTTTGCTTTGCTTGGTAACTTTGTCTTTTCTTTTTTTGTACAACTTGCCGCTAACAAAGGGAGGATTTTAACGGGCAGATAAATTGTTTTTCATCATTATGAGTACCCAATAAGATAGAAGTGAGTGTTAAGCTAAAGGGAAGATCATCCTATCTTTAACATTTAAAGGTCATTTTATGTTTGAACTTTCGATATTACGTATTATTTTCGTTATGGCAACTTTATATAGAAATAAAATGAAGTCCGAAGTTGCCACTGCGTTTAAACAAAAACTTGTTTAATTGAGTCGTGTTATAGCCATTGCTCCGGCACTGCCATATCTTTGGTAGAAGTTAACTTTATTTTACCTGTAAATTGTAATAACGAAAATAATTTAAAGGTAACTTTACAGTTCTCTTTAGCTAAAGGTACCTTTAACTAAACCCAAGTTTAACGGCCAATTGTAATGATGGCTCTTAATTTCTTTGGTATGGGAACTAGTGTATGGATTTTTAAAATTTGTTCAAATTTACTTACAAATTGACAATCGATTAAATGAAAATTTAAATTTTTTGACCGTCAACAAGCCAACGACCAACAATTGCTTGCACAAAATATTAAACGCAACGTTTAAGGGCCGCAGTACAGATATCCCTCCTACAACACGGTCAATAGGTTCCGATAATATGACGTTAGACTAGAAGCTGATACAAAAACAGGGGTTAAGTTCCAAAAAAATATTTTGATGGCACAGAAGAAACTTCATTTCTATTAAAAATAAAAAAATAAATACAAATCCAATTAAATATGTACAAAAATAAATATAAATTCACGGAAACACATAAAAAATAAACAAAAAATAAATAAAATAAATAATATCTTTAAAAAATCTGTAATCTTGCTTTGTTCCTTGTTCGTCCAAGGTTGTTATGAATTTTTTGATATGGTAATAGGCAATTTTGTAATTCCCTTTTGAATTTTCGGCTGCTTTCCGCGCAAGGATCTGCGTTTAGGAACAATAATTGCAATTTTTTGGCCAAGTCTAAACCTTCCTGTAATTTTTTTAGTGTAAAATTATTAACTTTGTTATCTGCATCAGAGATAGAGTCGATGGGGTTCGGATGCAATTTCTACTAAATCTGCTTCCCCAACTTCTAGTTCCACTAATAAGTCTTGGACATCTTTAATGGCCATTTTCTCCTAATTCATACACGTTTTCTATCTCAATTACTGCTGCCCATACCTTTTTCCAACAGCGATTTAATGTTGTAATTTTCAGTCTTTAATTGAAAATTGCTTCCAAGCTTCTTTTTTACATTAATAGATTGTGAACAAGTTAGTCTAAAATTCATTGTAATGATCTTCTTATTTAAAAAGTCTTTAAAAATAAAAATCGTGCTGTAGAATATCGTGATTTTCGGAATTTTTTTAATAGTGTTCGAGTGAAATGCTGTTGTGATATTGTTTATTTGGCTTCAAATAAATCTTCTTTGGTTTTCCAATTTTGTCGATTAATTTTTAAGTTAACGACCTCCCACATGTTATCAAATTGTTTTGAAACCAATTTTAACATATGTTTTGGGTCGTTATTTTGGTGTAATGTCCATTTAAGATGCATCTCTTCTTCAGCATGAGGCAATATCACGTCTTTTAATATGTCGCGATACATGAAACGATCCATAATTCCATCAATCTTATGAATTGGCCCAATCCCAAAGAAGCAACCCCAGACTAGTAAGTTGCGGCCTCCATGCTTTAAAGTGCCTTTGCAATATTTAGGATTCAACTGTTGTGCGTTTGGTCTGCGTACACGCCTTATGCCATCTGAATCTATAAATTATACTTAGATTCAACAGAAAACGGCAGTTACCGGTTTTTAGACACTCCAGTTGAGATGGGTCTTGGGGAAATCAAGTTCGGCTTTTTTATTTTTTAAAAGGTTTTTCTTCTGCTGACGGTCGACTGAATAATCCTACCTCTACCGCCTTTTGCGAATCATTCTTACGCTAATTTTAAAAACATAAGCGGTTTCATATGTGACTAAAAGGTGCTGTTTCACGTTGCCACCGTCCAGGATGAGTTGATTGATTTGCTGATCGAGTACACCTATCCCCCGCTTTCCATGGAAGGTAGGTTCCATAAAAATCCGTGTAACGCGAAAAAATTCATTTTTATATGGAAAAACCGTGCTAAACGAAACACAACATAAAATAGCCCTTTTTGTCAGTTTTTAATATATTTAATATCAAACACATTTAATAAATTATAAGAATATTAATTTATTTTAATAATAAAACAAATATAAAAACAACCATTTTAAACATTGCATTTGCTTTATAGATAAAAATTAAAATCAGAAATTCATTTAATTTGATTGCGATAAATAAGACTTAACATTCTATTTTTATTCAAATTTAATTGCTGTCGCTTTCGCTTTCATTAATACGCCTATTTTTTAGAAATTTGTACAATATCACTTTCATCGCTATAATTTGAACTTCTGTGAGATTGTTCAGTAAAAAAAAAATACTTCGGAATTATTTTGCAAAATAATATCAAATATGTTCGGTCAAAAATATCTCCAGCACTCGGTGTTTTATGCAAACTAAAATATAAACTTGATGAAAAACTAAATATTTAATTTTCCAGGCTCTTAATTACTTTACCTTTATTACTTTACATTTATACACGGATTTAAAAGAAATCCCGATCTTAAAAGTCTACAAGTTATACAAAATAAATGACTGAAAGTTGTTGCCATTATACCCTACTTTGCTGCTTTATAAGGATATTGCCAAAAATGTTTTACCAATATACGGTATTTGCAAACTACAATACATACTTTACAAAACCATACATAAAATTGGACATCACACTCTCAGTTTCTCTATCAACCAAATGAACTATAATACAAGAAGCAATACCAATTTAATGGTGTTTTCTTTTCTACCAAAAAATGTGCATTTTATTAAGGCAAAATGCAATTTTGCGTTTGTTTCTTAAAATTGTTTCGCCCTCTAAAAGGGTGGTATGTTTTATTCTAAATAATTTGCACTTGGCAATGGTGGAGGGATTGCATTTTATGCAATGTATAAATAGAGAGTGATGATAATGCCCTGTAAAGCAGATGACTTTTGTTTATTTATAGGGCTACCAGATGATATTTAAAATAAGTCGCCTGGTATTGTTATCCCATTTGAAGTTATTTTTTCAATGTTTTAATAAAGTAACCTAAGGAAAACATTAAATTATTAAAGTACATTTGTCCGTAACATAAGATAAAAATTTATAAGATGACATCAGTGCGGAATACTTCGTTACCGTTAGTTGATCATTTTATACAAACATAAAACTGAGAAAAAAATAATGTAATAGACCTTTTATCTAAGTATAAACAAAATATTTAGGAAATCAAAACTATCATCATAAGTTAGTTTACAATCTATGTTTAAATGCTTTTTATAATACTTATTGAATACAATGTGAGATGGTGTAAGTCTGGACATTGATCATGTTAATTTTTTTAGCACCGTACGAATCCTCAATACAAACAACATATATCTTAATAATAACGTACGCAACTCGCAGAAATATAAGCCACGAATAAACCATGTAAAAGACACGGTTGCATTGGGTAAATACAATCCGTTCATGTTATTACTTTATTTCTTTTTAACTGTTTTGACCTTGCTTGTGTTATCGTCAAGCACAATTCATAACTTTACAGGGAATTGTGTCATGTAAGTCGGAAAGGCACATGTTCATGAAGATAAGTTATTATGGGATAGAATTTTTCAATTTCCAATTATTTTTCGTTATTAGTGTTAGATATAAGCTTTAAAATGAAATTTGATGCGGTGTTATGGGAGATATTTGCAACCGACAAAAAAAAGTGCTTTAGAAATAATATATATGATGATTGCATTCAATGTTAGAACAGTGTTAAAATATTTTTTTTGTTACAAAAAAACTCTCAAAAATTAAAGTTGAAAAATTAGCGATCTGGCAACAACTTTTTCATATTTACATTTTTTATTGAAAACAAATCAAAAAATATAACATATTTTTAGATCTAAAACTTTTTTTTTTTTTGAAAAAAATATAAATATGGATTTCATTTGAGAAAGTTGAAATAAATCAGTTATTAGATTCATCTTCGTCATCTGATGAAGAAGAATTACTGAATTTATTTCAAAGTAGTCAACATATTCTTTATAAGTGGCAAACCCTTTATTAATATTTGTGTTATGTTCTCCTCAAATAAAAAATGACATTACAACAGAGTTGGTCAAAAATTTTTTTAATGCACCTTGTAAGAGGGTGACATTTTCTTTGTAGAAAAGAAAACACCATAAGGGTTCCTAAATGTCGACTACAAATCACAAAGCAAATAATAGAACACGTTGGCAGTTTAGAATAGAATAATTTGCCCCAACCTCCAAAAAAATTGTGCATCAATATAACTGTTTAAAAAAAGGATTAAAAGAATTTTATCTCAATAATAATAGCACAGTTTGTTACTTTTATTATAGCACAGTTTGTTACTTTTATTATTTTCAACTTTAATTATTATATGTGTACATAGTATATTTTTCATTATCTCAAAACATATTGGTCAAAACATATTGGACAAAATTCAGGTTATAATATTTTGTACGATTTAAAAGAAACAACAAATACATACTAAAATAAAAATACATACCTAGTATAGTTAAAAGTAAAATTTATTTTCAGTGTTTATTATGATATTATTAAATATTAAGCAAAAAGGTAAATAAAGATAAAAAATTCATACGACAAAACATATTGGATTATGCAGTATGATCTAATATTTTGTTGCATAACCGCGATTTTTCAAAACTTCAGCTCATCTTTTCGGCATAGAACTAATAAGATTCTCTATTGTATTAATTGGAATAACTGACCATGCCATTTATAGCTTGATATAATTTATTTGGATCCCGAGGTGCCGATTCCCGATTTACCTTTCTATTTACTATTTCCCATAAAATTTCTATAGGGTTAAGGCCGGGTGACTGTGCAGGCCATTGCATGACATTAACACCTTCTTGTTCCAAAAACCCTTTCAGCAATTTGGATGTGTGTTTCGGGTCGTTGTCGTGTTGAAATATCCACAGGCGTGGCATTTTATCACGGACATGTAGCAACATCTTATCCACCAATATTTTTTTTGTATTTTTATACATTTGTTTGTCCATAATACTATCGATTTTGTGTAAAGGTCCTAAGCTTTCCCCAGAAATCACCACACAATATTACATTGCCACCTCCATGCTTAACTGTTCCAGAACAGTATTTCGGATTTAGTCTGCTACTGACTGGTCTTCAAACTCTTTTCATTCCATTAGAATCTTCCCAATCCATCAGAAGCCAGAAGAATTCGAAGATCGTACAAAATATTATAACCTGCATTTTGTCCAATATGTTTTGATCGACACTGTACATATACATATATCTTACTTTTTATATAACTTTCTTTTTTATTTAATTTATAAAATGAATCAAAAAATCAATACTAATCTGTAGCATGTAGCCAGCGTAGTCTCAACAATGCTCTAGAGGCGCTGAGACCATACTATAATGAATGTTTGAAATTTTTTTTTTTTTATTATTGTTACAATTACAATTAAACAATATTATATTTTCATTTCAAGTTAGGCCTCAGCGCCAATAAGACATTATTGAGGCAAGTAGGCAATATACATATTTACTTGACAAAAATATTATATATTCAATATACAAATATGTATCATAAAGAAAATATTAAAAAATGAAAATATTAAATTAAATTAAAATATTAACTGATTAAAATAATAAATACTTTTATATCTTATACTTTCAAATTTAAAGTAGTTACATAAGAAGTGTTTCCATTAAACCACATAAATATTTCTTACATAATGCTGTGAATGTTGATATTCTGCCGATTGATTTAAAATTATGTGGTAAATCATTATACATATTACCACCTACAATACGCTGCTAAGTTCTTTCCAACCTGCACCCAGGAACTCTAAGGTTTGACATGTTCCGAGTATTGAAATGTGACTGGTTATGCAAAAATGTTATTGTCCGTTGACCTGTGACGTGAACACTTTTAAATACAAATAACAAAGCCTGATACTTGTGCAAACCATAAATAGGCAAATATTTCTACAAACACTCCTATACAGTGACATTGTTGGATGTGTTCTTGGTAAATTGTATACAATTTTCAGTGCTTTATTCTGATAACATTGTAACGATTTTTGAAGAATATTGTTCCTGTTATAAGCATACACACATGCTAAATAATTTAGATGTGGATGTATCAAACCATTATAAATCATCGTTTTACCTTTCACACTGAGCTTATTTTGAAACTTATACAATATACTTATAGCAGGAGCTATCTTATTTTTCATCTCATTGATGTGAATATCCCAGGATAAGTTAGTCTGTAACGTAATTCTTAAATATTTGACTGAATGTGTTTCGCTAATAGATGTTCCATCGACATAAACAGAAAAGTTATTATTCATACTAACTGCATGTGGTCGAAAACGAATTAATCTGGTCTTATCAGTATTTAATAATAAACCACTCAAACGCATAAATTCAAATAATAGAGACGCATATCTCTCAATATGTGTTTTCAGAATAAGATCATGCTTAAATGAGTAGAACAAACATATATCATCGGCGAACATATACAGTTGACCGGTAAGATTCAAATTTCCCAAGTCATTCAAGTAAACTGAAAACAATAAAGGACCTAGTCCACTCCCCTGTGGTACACCATATTCAACAGTACTAAGAATTAATAAATAAATAAAAAAAAAAATGTCTATTTCCATCATAGACATAGACTACTAAGAATTCGTAACTGTAACAATACATTTTGTAGTGTATTGTATTTTGCAAGTAAAACAATGAAAATGTTATTGTAGATATGTATGTATAAGCAAATTATAGTTTAGTGTTTATAATTTCGTGTAAATGCGAAATTAATAAATTTCGTTAAAAAATTTTTTATTTTCAAAAACCATGTAAGATCGAAAACGTGTGAAACGGTATTCGTTCGGTGTAAAACGGAGGATAGGTGTATTTTGCATTCAATTGATGTCTTGATAAGCCGGCTCTCTAACCCAATCATTAAACTAACACGTTCCCTGCCAAGCTGTTTATGAGAAGGTGTCATGTCTAGGCCACGTGTACCATTTTTGGTACACGATAACTACTTTTATAAATCTCTATAAATACGTGTTCTTTTTTTTACTTTTGAGAAAATGTACGTTATTTTCAAAATTATTACTAGTCAAATGGTAAAATGCACAAAATAACAATAAAAAATTTAATTTATTTCACATAGAATAAGGGACATAAGTGTAATGTACAAAAGAGAATATATATTTTACTCAAGTTTAGTTGTTACTGGTCTACCATTACAGTTTTGTAACTCATGGTTTAATTCTAGAAGGTAGGTGGTCATCTTCTTCAGAAAATACGTCATTATTTGTATTAAATATGAAATCAGTAACTTTATATATTTTAAAAGGTGAAATTGAACTATTGTTTCTTGTATTATATAAAATCGAGGCATTTACAACTGCTGTAGTCAATAAAAGTTCAAAAGTGGTCCAATAACTAATTACCACGCCGCATGTACCATTATCGGTTTATTACCCTAAAATTGCTCTAAACATGATTACGTTACACAAAATAAATAAAACAAATTTTCGATATAAACATTTTAAATTAAAAAATTCAGCTTGGCTTAGAAATTAGGTTTAGTGTGCACCGAAAACGGTACACGTGGCAGGGAACGTGTTAAAAATCAACCGAGAAAAAATTGGAAAATCAAGGAAAATTTATTTGAAGCGGCAAAAATAGCCTGGCAAGCAATATCACCTGAAATAATTAATAATTTTATATGCCCTATGCCTTATAAATTATCCAGAATAAAGGAATCGCAACGAAATATTGATTTCAATAGTTTTTTGTGCACCTTAAATACTA
This sequence comes from Sarcophaga peregrina, assembly GCA_014635995.1. Lineage (NCBI taxonomy): Eukaryota > Metazoa > Arthropoda > Insecta > Diptera > Sarcophagidae > Sarcophaga > Sarcophaga peregrina. Next base: position 4,922,916 of record CM025794.1, read on the forward strand.
CTAGTAAAATAGTAGCGATCATTTGGTTTATTGTAATATGAGATGATTGCATACTTTATATAAGGTTCGCTTGTTGAAATCATACTTTTTTTTCAATACCAGTAGAGTTTGTATTTGTAGATTAATTTAAGAATTTTTTTATGGATATACAAACCTTTTCTCATTTTGCTTACATTTTCTCGATCTATACATAATTTAATCGATTATTTCCTTGGCTACACCAAGAACAAAACAGCGAAATCAACATAAATTAAAAAAGAAAAGCGGAAAAAAACGGAAAGCTTTTTTTATTTCATCTTTCTCTTCTCTTCCACCAAATTGTTACTTGAATAGTAGTATGCCATACGAAAATTTCCCCCTTTTCATAAATAAGAGAAATCAAAAAAAAAAAAACGAAACAAAAATAAATAAAAACAGAAAAAGGAAAGAGCACAAGTAAATACATCGTCACACACACCATTTTTAAATAGTTTTTTTTTATTTTTTTTATTTACAAAATGTAAATACACAAGAACAAAAAACCAAAAAAAAAACTTTAAGCGTTTGCTTTAGAACAATTATCGATACAACAACAACAAAAAATATATATATATATGTATATACATACCTACATATATACAAATATACAAAATAAGTGGGGGAAAAAATGCAAAATGTCAAAAAACGAAGCAACAACAACTCCCACCAACCACCAACCACTACCTTCCATTAAAATCGTTAAAAATTCAAATCATGCACAGTCACAGAAATGGCAAGGCCATATAGAACAGGATCCTGTTTTTTATAACTGTGCTACCATAGCTACCAGATTTGACGGTTTTGAGTTTAAAAAATATTATTTTGACGAAATAACGATTTATGCTCTTATTTTGACGATTTTTAGCAATTAAAAATTTACATCATTTTATTTACTTTAGTACATTTAAGGGGTACCTTAACGGTGTTTTCTTTTCTACAAAGAAAATATCACCCTCTTACAAGGTGCAATAAAAAAATTTTTGACCAACCCTGTAGTAATGTCATTTTTTATTTGAGAAGAACATAACATAAATATTTAAAAAAGGATATGCCCTGTGTTTGCCACGGCCGCTGTTGACTATGTATATTGAAATAAATTCAGTAATTCTTCTTCATCAGATGACGAGATTTATTTCCATTTTCGCCAGATCGCTAATATTTCAACTTTATTTTTTGAGAGCTTTTTTTATAACAAAAAAAACATTTTAACACTGTTCTAACATTGAATGCAATTTTTTATATCACGGACCATGTAGCTTTAATAATGTAATGTTTTCTTAAGGTTACTTTACAAAACAACGAAAAAATTAACATCAAATTGGATAACAATACCAGGCGACTTTTTTTATGTATCATCTGGTAGCCCTATAAATAAACAAAAGTCATCTGCTTTACAGGGCATTATCAGCACTCTCAGGGCATAAAATGCACCTACACCATTGGCAAGTGCGAATTATTTAGAATAAAACATATCACCCTTTTAGAGGACAAAACATTTTTAAGAAACAAACGCAATATTGCATTTTGTCTTAATAAAATGCACATTTTTTGGTAAAAAATAAAACACCATAAGCTTTATATAACAAGGTGTAAAGTATAAATACCGTTTTAAACCCTTAAAATCCCAAAAAATTTCAACTCGTAAATAGCATCGTAGTTGATAATAAATTATCATTTGCCGTTGCAGACAATTTTAAAAATTCGATTACAGCTTCTAATATTACCATCGGAAGAACAAAGCCAAGTGCCATTATTTTTTTCTTTTTTTTTTCATACGACCAAGACTCAGGGGATGACATTGTGTTTGGAGATAGGAAAATATATTATAAGAAGGAGGAAAGAGGGAGCAGTGTTTATGGATACTAAGAATAAATATTTTTTTAACATTTTCATACCATTTTACTACCATAAGTAAGATCTATGCAGGAAGTGAGTTCCACATATGAATAGTCCGTCTACACTGGCTACACTGTGGAAGAAAGACAAGCATTACGTAGGAATACATGATTTTCATAAACAAGTTCCCTTAATTCGCTCGAGCAATATCCGTTGTAGTAGTGATAGAACAGTGATACACAATACATGCCATACTCGGTCGGTTATTAATGGTGTAAATGGTAAGTAGATCAGATGAAGTGAAGTATTTATTGTACCGTCTTAAAGGTTCAATTAGTCGTGACTTAACCATAACCATATAAATCAGCTGTTTTAACCAACTTTATGGACATCACTGTTTTCGATTATAGGTGACTTACCATAATGCCATAGTCATAACGATAACCATATGTACTAATTGAATTTTGGTTTTTTGCTATAACCATAAACAACTGTTTGCTGAATTTACTTACATGTATATACATTTTTTTTTTTTTGTTTACTTTTGTACTTTTGAAAAATACATATGAGCAATTAACGTAAACAGCTGTTTATGGCCATGGCAGCACTGATTGCTGCTAATAGTAAATTTACGGTTATGGATTATGTTACGACTACAGCGTTATGGTAAAGTCACGACTAATTGAACCTTAAGAAACCAAGACACTACGTTAAGTTTATTTTTGAATTTACCATATTATATATTATTTCCAATATGGCAACTTCAAATATAAACAAAATATGCATATACATCAGTGTAGGGCAAACACATACTACCATAGTTTTTGTAGTGTTGGTAAAGCAGCGGAGAACAAAATTCAACTTAATTTTTGAGAATCGTACACTGGGAAAATAAAAATAATATGTTAAGTGCGGTTTTAAAAATTTTTTGATTAAAGCATATGTTTATTGTTTTCAAATATTTATACATTATAGTTTAATTATTATTTCGGTTAATATTTTATCTAATAAGGACCTTAACATTGAATTCTTTCTTTATATTTCGTATTTATAATAGAAATTATATGGCACATAAGGAATTTCAAGTAACAAAATGAAGTAAGACTTTACTAGAAAATATTATAAATAATTAAATAACTTCTAAATTTAGTACGAAGTTGCTCCTCCTTTTTTATTTATGAATTCCCTTAATCTTTTGGACATACTTAGCACAAGATTATTTCAAGTACTTGTAGGAATTGCCCTCCATTCACTTTGCATTTTTTTCGGAATTTTGTTATTTAAGATAGTCCAAAGATGCTCTATGGGGTTTAAATTCTGCTTTTAATTGCAATAATTTTAAAGTTCTATCAGTCCCTTTAATGTTGTCGAAAAATCTGTGGCTAGTCTCGTAATGTCTTTTTATAAAAAAAAGGATTACGACATAAAATGCGATAACACACAAGACATTCTGCATTACCATCAATATTCTCTATAAAAAAATCATATTCCCAAACATTCAAACATATTCATTAAACATTTTGCTGCGTGTAAATACACGCAAATGCCAAAAAAAAAAAAAAAAAAATCATTCAAAAAAGTTGTGTAGTAAGACCTTGCTTCATCAAGTGCTAAACGTCAACTGAATTGATTTTGTTCTCTGAGATCTACACAAAACAACAAACACACGATCATTATACGAAACCATACAAGTAATAGCCCATTTACACTACAGCGAAATCTAGTACTTATGGGATTTCGAGCCAAATCTAGTTGATTTTAACTAAATTTCCCATACAAAACAAAATCTACTTATTTAGTAGATTTCGGCAAAATCTACTCAAAATCTAGTAAAAATTGGAATGCAACTATGTGTTTTGCCAAATAGTACTTAAAAATATAACACTGCGCAGGAAAAAAAATGACATTTCAATTCAAAATAAAAACAAACAAAATAAAAATAAATTACCCCTTATCCAGTATTAATGGGTCAAAATTGCACGAACAGTTTTTATTCCTCATTTATTCTTTAAATACTCAACTTTTGTACAATTATAATTTTAGTGAATGCTATTACAATTTAAAACATAATCTTTGTAGGGCTTTTCACAAAGCGTATGTAAAAAAAACTTACGCAAATGGTACTTTTGGGTCAAAATTGCTCAATGCAACATAATCAATTTTCGCATGTGTTATGAGCTTAGTAACAATTTTGTGTGTCTTGACAAATTCATAACTAGCAATAAACCCAAAAAAGAGAATAAGTAGTGTAAATATATTATTCGTTGATGTGTTTTTGAAGTTGTTACTTTTGTCCAAATCGTTCTAAAAGCACCAAATATGCAAATAAATGTACCGAATGTCAAAAATGTATTTGCAGAAAGCATTCTCAAACCAATGTTGTATGTAATGAATGTAAAAAAATAAAATGCGTTATATTTTTGAAGTACAGGATAAGGGTTAAAAATAAACAAAATAAGGAACAACTTCCTCCCAGAATGAATCGTGACGAACCTGCGGATTAATATTTTTATTATTACTTATATTGCATATGCTTACATCTAATAGTAATGCATTTGCAATATTTTTTGAAATCTATGTCCTATATTTTTAATTTTTTTTGTGTTAAAATAAATTTGGAAATATTATTGTTTTCTTTTAAATTTCAGTCAGCTGCTTTTGTTATTAAAATGAAATCTTGCTACTGTCAAATAAATCCAGTGTAAACGATCTAGATTTTGAGCAAGATTTGAAATCTAATCTACTAGATTTCGCCGTAGTGTAAATGGGCTATAAGCTTATAGTGTACGTGTCAGTGTTGCCAATTTTTTTTTTCAAAATTTCCCGCCAAATTAGGCTTTAAAATTCGCCAGAAATCGCTAAATTCCATTTTTAAACCGTCAGAAACCCGTCAAATAAATAGTTTGAAAATATTAAATTAACGTCAAATGAAATAAAATGTAAATAATTAAAATAAAATGTAAATAATTAGACATATTTTTAATTGAATTGTTTTTTTTAATTATGTTTAATGATTTACAAACAAAATTAGGAATTTTCAAAAAGATAGTGCCAGTCTTCTGGACTTTCTTTTCGAAACTTTTGTGGATACTGAGGTGTCATAACTTTTTAAAAAGAAAATTCAATTTAAATGTACATTTTAAAATTATATTCATATAATTTATGTTGTAACAATTTCATCGTTTCTTGTCATGTACGCTTAATTCTGTTTTTACACGGTAGATACGTTCCAGAAAAACCCGTGTAAAAAATGACACGAAGTACATAGAAAAGAACGGCATTTGTTCCATATCCTTCAAAAAATGTAAAACATATAATTCGTAGGAAAAAATTAATACCAGAGTCTTTATAAAAAACTAAATAAAATTTTTATGAGCATTAATACATATTTTATTTCATAAAATTAAAAGCGATTCAGATCTTTTTATATGACATAAATTTTATATTAACATAAATTTAAAATTATTGTAGTTCAGGAAGTCAAAAAAATAATATAAGTTTATTAAGAAATGATACATTCACCAATCCTTAAAGGTAATTTAAACAAACTAAAAATCATCAAAAGTTCATAAATAAAAAATTAAAAGCAGGCAATGTGATGATAAAATTAACAGAAGTTGTTTTTGCTATCGTTATCGAAATTCATACGTAATCGCTTACGTAAGGTTGGTTCAGAATAGCTATCAACTCAAACAGGATTATCATTTTCAGTTTCCGATTGGACAGCACTGCGTTTAATAACAAAATCGGCCGTTGCGATTCAGTTTGAAGTCGCCGTAGTATAGTGGGTAATATGTTGTCTTATTAGACTGAAGGCCCGAGTTCAAACTCAAGGTCAGATAGCAAAACGAAAATATTTTTTCGGCGACTTTCTCTCAGCAGTTTTCTGGCAAAAACTCAGAAAGTAAATAAAATTGCCATGAAAAGCTTCTTGAAAACTGTCGTTCGGAGTCGACTTTAAACTAAAGGTTCGGCCACTCATGTATAAAATTAACGCACACTACATAAGTGGTATGAGAAGCTAGATCGTAATCCTGATTAAAGGGTTGTAATGACCAAATATGTATGCCTTTGTATAAGTCATAGCAACGAGCCATTCAAGATCTTAGATTACGTTGAGATTTTCAAAAACTTTTCTCATCCGTTCTATACCAAATATCACCATGTGAAAACAGAATTAATTTTATTTTCTAGACCGTGCTATTACAAAATTTTTTGATATTTTTTCTTTTTCCTGGCTTTAAACACAACACCTTAAGCTTTTCCTTCATTTGAAACAGATTTCAACTTTAGGTTTTTGATTTGTGCTTTATACTTTTTCTACTAACCGTTATTCTCTCTCCCGAATTAAGTTTTTTCTTACTTGCATCATATAATTCAACCTTGAAATAAAACGCTAAAGCGCCTTAAAAAGCTCCAGATTTCCCGCTAACCGCATTTTTTCCCGTAATTGGCATTGCAAAAACGTCAGATTTGATGGGAAAAATGTCAAATTGGCAACGTGTGTGAACGCAGCGTCAGCAGAAATTTCTTTGCCTATCACATGTGATACGAAATTTCAAATGTGCCCTTCACTGATATACATACAACAAAAAACCGAAGTCCATCGTTGCCACTGCGTTAAAAAAAAAAAACTTTTTTAATTGAGCAGTGTTATCGTTATTTTAATTTTATTTTATCTGTAAATTGTAACAACGCAAATAAGTTAAAGGTAACTTTACTGCTCCCTTTAGCTAAAGGTACCTTGAACTAAACCCAAGCAAGTTTAACGACAAGTTGTAATAATGGGCCCCTAAAGCCTTAAATTTTAAATTCACTCTGAGTTCTTGTGGTAGAAAAATATGGAGTTAATTGGTTAACTACATTAAAAATTTTTTATTTTATTATGGAACAGAAATATATTAATAAATATAAAAATAAAAAAATTATTTTTGCAAATTATTGCTTAAAATTTATAAAATTGTTAAGTATGTACATTAGGGTGCCCCATGTGTATAGATGTTTCAACCTAAAATGGAAGTTTGGTTCATTCTAAGACTACGCTTCTTAATTTTTTTGTCCTGGACTCAATATTTGGTGAGCTGGATCAAAGGTAAAAAGGTCCTTTTTTGAGGTTTTTTGGATTTTTTTCATATTTCTTCCAAAGGAACTATATATAAAATTGGTATCATATGAAAGGTCTTTGAAAGGAGCTTTCAATAGTTTATCAGAAATTTAAAAAGAAAAATTAGAAAATTCAGAAATTTTAAAAATTTCGGACAAAATTTTTGTTTTTTTCTTAATTTTTTCAAAGAATTTTCTTAACTAAATTTGTTGAAATTTCTTGATTATAAAGACCATGTAATTTAACCAAAATGGTTTCTTTCATTTTTCAAAATTCAAACTAGTTCAATTTTTATTAAAATTTTTATAAATCTCTGTTAACTCAGTTCATATATGTAATAACGCAAAATTTTATAAGCTTTCCACTGATGTATAATTTCTTACACTCTTATTTTCTTGTACAATGAATATTTTAATTTAAACCAAAACATTTGCGATACTTCCCGCTATAATGGAATTTTCGTGTTATTCCTTAAGAATGTGGTTCTTTCTTTTTAAGCAGCAAATGAAAAACTATCTATGACACATATTTTTACCTTGTATTTGTATATTATTTGCTTAATGATAAATATTGGTTAATAGTTGTAACTCGGGTTGCCAACCGGGATTGATTTTTGAAAATTCTTTTGGATAGTTTAGTATCTAAATCAGTTACCCTATTAATTCGTTTTATAGGGCTTTTGCATTCTTCGATGGCATCAAATCAATTTTTAGCAATGGAAGTAGGGTTTTCCTCATCTGAGATGCTATTACCGAAGTGACATAGAATTTTTTTTCTGGACCTTTTGCAGGGTCAAAATATACACGAATTTACAATGTCGAAAATCCCGGGACAAGTTTTTAAAAATCCCGGGATTCGAGATTTGTGAATACCGAAAATCCCGGGATTTCGTAGTTGTAACTAAAAAATATAAATTCATAGAAAATATTTTAATATTAACATATTTTTTTCATATACATTTACTAACAAATGCGTTTACATGAGAAGGTCGATTATTTCCGATTACTGAAAGCATGGATTGGCTGACAAAATGTACAAATCGTTCTATATTTTGTGGATGACATAGGAAATCTAAAATTATTAATATTTTATTTAAATATGATGATTTTATACATAATAGCTTAACAAACCATGAAATCATTTTCTGGTAAAAAGTTTATTGGTACCTTTTCATAACCTTTGTTACGAATCTCTCTTTTATCGTCCGTTATCATAGAAAGAATTAAATTTTCCGGGTGGGCAAAAAACATTAATTTGTATAGTTGTTTTAGAATGAATCAAACTTTTATTTTAATTGGGAACACCCGAATGTACATATGCTGAGGTTACCTGGCACTTTTGCTGCCCACTGTATATGAACATATATTTTTAAAAAATTTATAAAAAATATTTCTTCGGCGATTTCCTCTTAATAGATTTGTGGCAAAATTCCGAGAATAAATAAACCTGCCATGAAAAATGTTCTGAAAAATCTGCCGTTCGGAGTCGACGTTAATCTGTAGGTCCCGCCACCATTAATGTATAAAATTAACACACACAACATGAGTGGTATGAAAAGCTAGGCCGTAATCCTGATTGAAGGGTTGTAATGGCCAATTATGTATGTATACCCAACTCTTTTTTACACGGATTTGAAGTTACACGGCTGAAAAAAAATTTTTTTTTGTAAACAATTTTTAATTTAGTACAGTTTCAAAGTCCCCGTTAATGACGAGGAGACCGAAATATGTCAACTAAATGCTAGTTTATTGATGAAGGTCTAACATTTAGTAAAAGTATTGTGAATCATTTCTTAAAAAATGATCCTAATATGGAACGTGGTCTGAAATTCGAACGAAATATTAATAATTATATTGCTGGGTTTATACCCAGAGAACCTAAAAAATCAAAAGTTCTACTTTCTATAAAAGACTTTTTAATAAAAAAGTCGACGGAGCAAGACCTTTCAGAAAGTAGTCCGACAATTCAAAACTCTATTACCGAACGAAAACAGTGATACCTACTTTAGTATAGTTCGTCGCAAGCAATTCCGCTTGTTATCAGGTAGCAACGAATAATTCTGGAGCTATGTAAATATTTTTTCTTTATTTCTATTCTAATATTTCTGTTCTTATTTCTGGGTTAATAGATTTCTTTTGTTTTTTTGTTTGCTCAACCAATTTTTCACCTATATGAATTATATATTTTAATGTTGTGTGTGTTAATTTTATACAGAATTGGCGGGACCTACAGTTTAAAGTCGACTCCGAACGAGAGATTTTTGAGAAACTTTTCCAGAAGAGAAGAGAGCAGAAATTGCCGAAAAAATACTTTTTGTATTTTTTATTTTGATGTATGGCCTGGGACTCGAACGCTGGCTTTACGTAAGCCAGCACACTACACGGATTTCAGAGGAACGTATCTACCGTGTACAAAAAGAGTTGGGTGTATGTAAGTATGTACTTGTATGTTTCATATCAATTAGAACCTTCAGTAATTAGAAATTTCAGAAATTAGAATCAGTGCTTGCAATCTATATAGACTCTCTATAATAGGCTCTTAAATTCGAATTTAAAATTCTATTTTCTGAGCATTTTTCTTTTTTGCTTTTTTAACACAAGAAATCCTCAAATTCTATTTATTTTGTAAAACTAAAAATGTGAATCACCAAATTATATACGTTTTTCCATATTTGATGTCTTGTTTTTTCTTGCATTTATGTATTTTGTGGCTAGTTTATAAATTGTTACATTTTGTTTTCTTCTTTAAAATTCTTCAAATAAAATTATAAAATTGAATCAAAAAAATTTAAACGTGTTTTATTTTAGTTTTTGAAAGGAAATCTTTTTAATTCTTTATTTTTTATTCGGAAAAAAAAAACGTCCAGAAATTGAATTTGTGAGGGACTACTGTATTGTCATTTTTGATAGTATGAGTACATAGTACATATTTTGTATGAATTTAAGTATGCAGTTGTTCACACGGCTGGGTCAATTTAAGAAAACAGTTCGTACGTAGTCGTGTTGCATAAGAGTAACTGTCTGCAATGCGAGGCCCTTTGAAAGGCATTTCAATTTTATAGTTTAACCCTGCTGCTCTTCATCTTTTCCTTGCTCTAACTAACACCATCTCATAATAATTTGACCAAGGGTACTACATACTTCCACCACCAAATATTTACCAAGCAATACAAATACATACACACACACATATTTACAATATATTATTTTTGTGAATTATATTATTCGTATACATTTATAGACACACATACATAGTTATATACATTTTTTTCTATTGTAGAGATGTTTTTTTTACCAACACATTTACTTTGAAATACATAACAAACAAACACACACATATCCATGTATATTTTGAGCTTAAACTATAGTCATTGATGTACACAGACACACACAGGCCCACAAACAAATTCAAAATTTTAAATAATTAAAAATACGTACAAATACAATAATAAAGATATGATGTGCCATTTTTTTTTTATATTGTTTTTGTAATGTTTGGTGTTTTTTGTGCAGCAGTATTGCGCTAAGAATTTCAAAGAATAATCAATAAAGAAATAATCAATGAAAAAAATAATTCAAAGTATTGCACAATATAATATATGTGTGTACGGACAACAAAAAATAATGAAATGGATGAAAGAAATAATTTAAGGCGTCATTTTGAAATGTTTTCATTTTAAAGGAAAGCTTTTTGTCTCTTCCCTTTCATTCAATGGTTATTTGGCAAATATTATAATTTCTTATAGACAAATTTTTGTAAAATTTGCAAAAAAAAAAAATCGCTTCTATAATTTTTTCAGCATTTAAGAACTCTTACTCCCGGAGAGGTTATCAGAAGATTCCAAATAATAAGGCCACCAGTATGACATTTAGAGATTTGATGAGAACTTAAGAAAAATGAGGAAATTGTTGCTAAGTAACTGCACTTATCCTCAGGTAATACGAGTACATGCCACAAATATATTATTTGTGGTTTATAATTTTTTTTGTGCCGATTTAAAATTATTATTAAATTAAAATAGAAATTCACTTTGTGATAAAAATAACTTGACGTTAAACTTGGGTTTAGTTAAAGGTGCATTTAGCTAAAGGGAACTGTGAAGTTACCTTTAAATTATTTTCGTTATTACAACTTACGGATAAAATAAAGTTAACTTCTACCACAGTGCCGGAGCAATGTGGATAATTAAATAAGTTTTTTTAAACGCATTTCGTTTTTTTTTTGTTGTGTATGCTCATTTTGTTTAAATTTGAAGTTGCCATATTGAAAATAATATACAAGATGGCAAGTTCATACATAAACTTAATTTTAAAAGTTACCGGTAGGATGATCTTCCCTTGAGCTTAACGCTCACTTCTACCATGTTGTCCTCTTGTCAAAATCCTCGTCTTAGTTTACGGCAAGTAGTAATAATAGCCCTATATCACGCAGAAATTATTTAGGAAATAACGGATTCATTAAATAATGTAAACATTCAAACTTCCTGTTTATGTCGAATTAAAATATGTCACTCCGATGAGTATTACAGCAATATAATGACCTCTAAAATATAGAGCAAAGTGCACTAACTACAAAATGGTATATTGCAACATCAATGTATCTAGATTAAAATCCAAGAAGATACAAAATAGGTATGTATTCCCCAAAATTTTTTTGAATTCTAATGTGAATGGAAATGTTGGAAGTATAACCCTATAAGGCTGCAAGACCATTGTAAAGTCTTTCAGTCGGAGGTATTATCAAGACAAGCAGGGGCGAGAATTATTGAAGACATAAGTATCTCCAAGTGAAACTATACCATACTCTTTGATAGAAAGGCAGCAGTCAAGGGCCTGAATTATAATGAGATAAACTCCAAGACGATGTACAGCTTTCGTAGGTATACCAACGAGGTAGAACGAGGTATCATGGCCACATTGATATTCCGAATAAATGCAGAGCGGGTGAACTGGCCAGGCGGTGCACAATCCTCGAACTATCCGATGAATTCTCGACTTTTTGAATCCCCGTGAGAACTGCAGACTCATTATTGACAATGTGATCTTCGATTTTATCAGCGACAGATGGGTGGCACGGGTAAATACGGATACGGGTAGTTCGGTGCGAAATATCTGGCCAAAGCTGGATGAAGGGCGCACGGTAAGTTTGTCTAAGCTCCAGAGGAACTCGACTGTTAGACTCTTTAAATAATAACTACATTCATTTCTGTCCGATTTGATCAAACAAAGTGTCAATCTCTTTACAACATAATGCACTATTAGAATGTTATCATAATGTTAAACATTAAGGTACGTTAACACAGGGTTTCCAACTATTTTCTTACTTAAACATTTTATTTTCGTTTTTAGACCTAAAAATAAATAATACTTCCAGGTTTTGAATCTTACAGATATTAATTGTATTCTCTTACCAAAAAATAAATGAAACTTTAATAAACCAACCAAACTACCAATTGTAACATTTGTAAATCAAAACTATCGGCAACGCCCAATAATGTTCGTATGTATATAATAATTTATGTTAGCTACTGTATCTAGTCATTTCCAACTAGTGGAATTAACAGTCATAGGGCCATTACTACAACTTCCCGTTAAAGTTGGCGTTAGTTAAGGGTACCTTTAGCTAAAGTGAACGGCAAAGTTAACTTTAACTTATTTTCGTTATTACAACTTACAGATAAAACAAATTTAACTTTTTCAAAAATATGACCAATAAACCAGGGTCGAGTCCCAGCTCAGACATGAAAACAAAGTACAAAAAGTATTTCTTCGGCGATTTCCTCTCAGCAGATTTCTGGCAAAAATTCTGAGAGTAAATAAAAATGCCATGAAAAGATTCTCAAAAAAAATCTATCGTTCGGATTCGACTTTAAATTGTAGGTCCCGCCACTTATGTATAAAATTAACGCACTTAACATAAGTGGTGGTCCATAACTCTGACTGAAGGGTTGTAATGACAAATTATGTAATAGGACATATCACTGAACATTTAATGTTAATTACAAAAATTTTTCAAAAAGCAATTTGTTCGCCCAAGTTTGTGAGGCACTAATAATTGTATTCTCTTAGGTCTACCAGTTTTCTTCAAGATCTTTACAAAATTTTTCTGCCACCTGTTGCTTTGCATTCTGTTTGCATTTGTATATCATTTAATAATACTTTCTCCTAAAATACGTTTGATCTAATTAGAAGAAGAAAAACTGAATACTTACATACATACTTAGCATTATACTTAATTATAGTGAACCAAAATTACTATTGATGTTAATTAACAAAAATAAGAAATATAAATAAAAAAATATAATCAAAAATTGGGGGAACAAACACGATAAAATAATATTTTATGACGAAATTAGCAATATGAAAATTATGCGCAATTACAATCTTATACTATGTTCAGACATGCAATTATATTGGGAAAATCACAATAAACGGCATTATTGATCTCAACCCTAATTCTAATATATATTTTAAATCTTTCTGTAAGTCTGTTTTTTTGTTTGTTAGCCAATCACGCCTGGACCGATTTTCTTAAAATTTGAGGTATAGATCGGGCTTCTGTCGGTGCAGGCAATAAATTTTTTCAATATTTTGACCAAGAGGGGAGAAAAAAGGGTAATAGGTAATTTTGTACGATTTAGCTTGGTTAATTTTCCTAAATATATAGTTATTGGAGGTATTCCGTTTCTAAAGTTGAACCAAAATGGGTCCAAAAAGGATGAAAGGGGCTAAAAACAGGTAAATTGAGTGCATAGCCAATCACGCCTGTCCCGATTGTCTTGAATTTTTGGATATAGAACGAACTTTTGTCGATACAGATTATAGGCTAAAAATATATTCAAAATTTTGGTAAAAGGGGAGGATATAGGTTATAAATCTTTTCAGCTTTTTGACCTAAAGGGGAAAAAAATGGGACAAAGGGGAAAAAATGGACAAAAGTTAGTACTTTTATGCATAAATGCTGTATTTTATCTGTTTTAAAGGTATTTTTTTACAATTTAGCTTGGTTGGTTTCCCAAATAGCTATTGAAGGTGTTCCGTTTATAAAATTGAAACAAAAGAGGTCCAAAAAGGGGGAAAGTGGCGAAAAACGGACAAATTGAATGCATTCATATTTAGGACTTAGAGTATTTAAAAAATCTGTTATCAACAACAAATAATCATTGTTTTTTTTAATTTAAAAACATTTTTCATTTTTTAAACTAATCCAAACTACGTAACCCATGCAACACCGGGTACAATCTGCTAGTATTTCATATAACATTTCAATTCATTATTGGTCAATAAATTCATAATTGTTATAATATTGAGAAAAATTCTAAATACAACTGTCATAAGTACATTTAGTAAGCATATTACATTTTTCCGAACACTTTCTATTGATATTTGACAACTCAAATGTAAACAACGACTGAGCCATAAGCAGAAGCTTCCTTTTCTGCTAGCAATCCAATATTATTAAATTTTTATTTCTCATCCTTCTGAGGAAAGCCACTTTGAAGTCACAAGTAGTCCCTATTAACAGCAACAGCTCGGCGTTTAGGTTAATCATTATCAATACGTTTTTCAATGTTAAATTGTTTTCTATTTTTTCTAAAAAACATTTTTGGCATTAATTTTCGCAATTAAATTAAAAGCAATTTTGTTGAAGCAATTAGCTGTTTTGCTTACCAGCTGTCAAATAAATTTTCGTATATTTTATGTCTGAACGCTAAAAATATTGTTCTCAATAAACCGAATATTGATTTAATAAAAGTGCATTTCTGAACATAGTATTAGGAAGAAGTGAAATATTTTGAAAGAGAAATAGGTATTAATTTTGAAAATTATGAACATTTATGTATACAGCGCTGGTCAATAAAATAGATTCACCATGGTCTAACATCTTTGAGACCAAAAAAAAAAAGTAGAAAAAGTTGCTATTACTAACTTTTATTATTTTTGTTTTGGTAAATTTATAACATAAACAAAAAACTAGTTATTCATCAATATTGTTCAAAAGAACAATTTTTTCTGTTCAAAAAAAAAAAAAAAAAATTGATTCACTAAGTTTGGTGTTCTGAAAAAATTATTATTGGCATAGAGTCAACAAGTGTCTGACATGTTTCTATTTGAATATTTTTCACCGTTCATTTCGTGCAATAACTTGCAGAATTGTTCTTTTTTTGAAGGGTTTTTTTGCTCGGAGGACTGCTCTGACAATTTTGTAGAGATTTTCGATAGGATTTAAGTCCCCTTGCCAACTCAAATCCTCGACGTCATTATTCTGAAACCAATCTTTTACTCGCTTCGATGTATGTTGAAATACCCATTTAGTATATATTGGGGATGCCAAACGGGATTACAAAATCCCGAATCCCGGGATATTTCAGAATCCAAAAATTCCGAAAAATCACGGGAAAAATCGCAATTTTCTCTTAATAATAAAAATATTTTGTTAACAAAATCATTTGTATTCCAATTATGTACATCAGAATTATATATCATTAAAAATAAAATATAAAAACAGCAAGACAAAAAGTAGCAAAAAAGTGTAAATTAACAAAAATAAAAATTATTCATACATATGCACATGCACATGCATTGTTTTTAAGAAAATTATTTGGATTCCAAAAAAAGATTAAACCATCTAACGTGTGATCTGATAGGCTTGAATGAATTTTGTCGTCAACCTACGCAGCCGTTGAAAAACACTTTTCACAATCAACATTTGTTGGTAAAATAGTTCTAAGATAGCTGTAAGTAGCTTGTAAATATTCACCTCTACCACCTCCTGTCTTTGGATAGTTGATTATCTAAATCAGTTACCCTATTAACTCGTCTTGTAGGGCTTTAGCATTCTAAGATGGGATCAAATAACTTTTTAGCAAATGGAAGTAGGGTTTTCCTTATATGATATGCGATTATCGAAGTGATATAGAATTTTTTTCAGAACCTTTTACAGGGTCAAAATACATATGAATTCATAGTCCCGAAATCCCGGGACAAGTTTTTAAAAATCCCGGGATTCGGGATTTCCCGATTGGCATCCCTAGTATACATGGTATAATAAATGCCATCCATTATGCCTTCTGTTCTAAGTAGAGGCCATGTGCCATTGTAGGAAAAACATGCCCATACCAATATACTTCCTCCACCATGTTTAATGGTTTCTATTGTGTATTGTTGAAAAAATGCAGTGTTCGGGAGCATTCTTAAAGTCTAACAACTTCTGTCAGTATTAAACAAATTAACTTTAATTTCTTCACTTCACATTCTTATCTTTTGTTTAGGTCTTGTTTAGACAAAAATTAATTTTTTCTACTACTGTTAGCTTTTGTAGTATTTCTCAGTAAAACCCTTGTCCTTGTTGGAGTTAAAATATGGAAATATGAAGCCCATATTTATTTTAATGCCAGCAGAGTTTGCAAGCGGGTCTGATTTTAAACGTTTTAAACTTGATTTTTTTTAATGTTATTGAAAATCAATCAAACTTACCATTTAGTCCAATTGTTTGTTATCCAACTTTTTCTAAGTGAACCTATTTTATTGAACACCCGCTTTCACAACCAAACCTATCCATATTTGAAATTTAATTTATTTCACAGTGACGTTTTAAATTTTTGAAATATAATTATATTCATAACAGATAAGAGATTTAAACATATTTAACATTTTGGAGATCAGGTGAATTCTTTTTTTCTTTTGAACAACACTCTATGTACATACTAGAGATGTGCACAAGATATTCTGCTAGCTTACCCTTCACCGAATGCAATACTGTAGTGCACTCTTTTCTGTTGCTCTTGATTTCACGAGTGCACTGAAACAGGGATGGGAATTCGGTCTTAACAAATTGTACTAACGTTCACAAAAAATTATACTTTTTTCACACCGATTGTACTAAATTCACTATTTTCTTTTTTAAACTTTTTTTTATTATAAATTAATAAAAATGTAAATGACAATTCATTTCATTGTCTGTAGCAATAATGCAAAAGAACAAAAATAACAGTAAATTTTTCAAATTGTTAGCGCAAGTTTGACTTTAGTATAAAAATTAAGGTTTTTAGTATTTGCAGAATTATAGCACCTGTCTCATTTTTGTTCAATAAGAAGCTTTATTTACTAAAAATATTTATACTTAAAACTTAGTAAACCCCCCTTATTAAAGTAAATATTCGGTCTTTGATATTCTTATAAAGGTTATTTAATATTTCTCCGTCTATTTTCATCCACTCTTCGATCATTTTTAATTTCAAATTTTCAGCACTGGTAAATTGTCTGTTATTTTGAATATAAACTTCGGACAAGAATGGGGAATTCGTTTGGGAAAACGTTTTCAATAATATTCATATCAGGAGAGCAAGCTGGCCACGATAAAATCTAAATAGATTGTTTACGGAACCATACCATCCTCTGTCTGCTGACATGAATTCTGGCGTTGTCCTGTTGTAAAATATATTTTTTCATTATTTTCTTTCAAGAAGAGGAGCAAACTACAGCTAAGAACAGTAAAGTACTCTGTACTATACATTCGCGTAGATGGCAACTGAAATTCGAGGCAACCACTTAAAGAAATAATCCCCCAGCAATAAACTATATTCCCAAAATTTGAATTTCTAAGGTCACGACAGTAGTATCGATACCCATCTGGTCTATCTAAGTCCCACTTTTTTTAATCAGAGAATATGACCTGAAGACAATTCATTGTTTGTTATTATTGAAATGCTGGTGATGCTATAATTATGAAAAGCACTTTAAATAGGTAAACTTAACAACTTACTTTAATACTTAACTATAAAGGAATAAAAAAGTTTATGAGATCTAAATTTTAAATTACTATTTGTAATAAATTTTGCACCAGCAAACTACCTATTTGTTATTTCAAAATTGTAGCAACGCTAATTAAATGACTTCAATAAATCCCTTGTTTGGATTAAATTAGAAACAGTCCATTTGTCGATTTGATTTTTATTAAATTTTGGTATGGAACGGATAACAAAATATGTTATGAAACGATAACAAAAAATTGTACACTGATGAGACAGAATATTTGACTGATGTAATAAAGTAGAGAACATTTTTCAATCGTGCTAAAAAAGTCATTGAGGTGCTATGGTGTTTTTGACTTCCAAATAGTGCTAAAAAAAGTACAATTGTACCAACTTTTCCATCCCTGCACTGAAATGTGTATTTCTCATTTGTTAAATGAATACAACAGCACTCGTTTGCCTGTGAATTAACGGAACAATGCTTTTTGTTGTAAGAGCATATTTTACTACTGAAGCTACATTTTCAGTGTTGCCATATGAATATCAGTAGCGTAAAAAAAGGTTTTTCCCCCATAAATCAAAAGTTTTAAAAAGTTACTGGCAATGCTGGCGTCGACGAAGATGTTTGGTTGCCGAGAGCAAAAAAAGAAATGCATGTTGTGACTCTATGAAGAGTACAATATTTTTCTTGAACTCTTCACACAACTCTCTTTTGTACAATGGTTTACGAGTGCAGTTGTTTTTTTGTACTCTGTCCTTGCTTCACGCTTATTTATATTTGCAGCTACGATCAATATTCGGTCTTCAGAAAAATGCAACACTGTGCAATTTTATATGTCTTGTGCACACCTCTAGTACATACTTATATGCATGATTTTCACAGGCATATTACAGGTAGTCCCCGACTTACGACCGTTCGACTTACTTAAGACCATTTTTTTCCAATTTTTTTTTTTTAGAAAGTACTTAAAGAAGACAAATATGTAGTTGCGGGGAATCCCGAAAATATAAATTTTATATGTATGCATAAATAAGTATAAATTTTGTGTAGTTTCATTTCTCCTGACCCTCAAAATTAGTAGTATAGTATGTAATTTGTTTTCTTAAAATTTTTGTTTGCATAAAATTCGACTTACGACTTAATACCTGGAATACCGGGGAATACCTGTATATATAAATATATAATATATGTATTTGTCTATGTAACTTGTATCTACAATTAACATTTCAAAATTGTATTGTTCACACAGATACTGAATTTACTTTTTTTTAGTAATATTTTCCAATTTGTTGCATGAAAATCAAATTGTGAATATTGATATTCTTCTTCTTATCGATTTTTGACGTTTGGAATATGAAACGCACAGTACATCGTAACACTGAGCGTTCACAAACAAAAAGTGTATTCAATACAACAAACGCGATACAAAGTCGTGTGAATTGTCCAACCAATTGTGAATTGGACACTGTTGTGCAAACTATTTATGTATGAAATATTATAGATGATATTGTATTGTGGATAAATATACATACCAGAGATCAGCAACGATTATTCAAAACGATGAGTAGATTCAAATCATACTTATAATTTCAGATACTTAAATGCATTCATACTTATTTTGATATCATACTCATACTACTCATACTCAAAGTTGCAAGTACAGGTCGTATTCATACTTAACAATACGCATGTTGCTATTTACTTCGACTCCTCTCTACTTAACATTTACACGAAGCACAAAATAAGTATGATTCGCGTACGAACACTACATACTCACAAGAAGATTGTGTGTATGCTTTGCTTGTTGCCTTTGTCTTTCCTTTCTTATTTGTTTGTATATGCAACAACAACAAAGGCTGTAAATTTTTATGAATGAAATGAAATTTACAAACGCATTCATGAGGTCTTTAAGAGGAAATGGTATTCTGCAGATTCCTCATCGGGATGCAACGTCTAAGAGACAATTTTTCATATTAAGCATCCGACTCTGGAACCAACTTCCTGCAAACGTGCAAGTTATCAACAACGCAAATAAATTTAAATATTTACTATTTAAATTTTATCAAACGTAACCTACTGTAAATAACAGTTGTAAATATTCTATTCTATTTTATTTTTTATATTAATTTAATTAATTTGAATTTAATTTTATATTATATTACTATTTTTAATTTTTCTTTCCTTATTCTATTCAAATACTAGTATTTATATAATTCATAAGTCTTTAATACAACTTGTCTGATTCTGGTACTTTAATTTAAAAGATATTATGTCTTGTTGTATCAGGTATTCATATTTAATAAATACAAAATGAATCAAGCCACTCGAGTGACTTATGTATTTTTCTAAATTTACTTGAGTAAGACTTCAGTATTTTTCTAAATTTATGAACCAGAATGAGTATGAATCAAACATATTTCGAATGTTGTGAGTTTGATGTCAACGTTGTACTCATACTCATTGCTACTGTTACTTATAAATCAATGTTATAGCGAGTACGAATGAATCAGAGTTGTTGAATTTCAATTCTGTTGATTCATTCATACTCAAAATTGCATGAGTGCTTATGAGTAGCGGAAAAACGATTCATCTCTGATCTCTGATACATACATATGTATACCAACATAAGTCAACGACAATGATATATGATGGTGACAATTTATATCATACAGTATTCCTTCGATTTACGTCGTCTCGATTTAGGTTGTTTCGATTAACGTCGTAAAAAATTTTGCTCCCTTCAACTTCGATTTACGTCACCTCTGTTGTTTATAAACCAAATCAGGGGAATTCCCCTTTAAAAAAAATTCAATACATAGAATAAAAATTTAATTATCCCTTTACGTCGCCTTCTTCCGGAACATTCTACGACGTAAATCGAGGGAATATTGTATGTATTATTTATTATTACATTTCTTAATTTTTTTAATGTGCTAATTAAATAAGAAATTATTTTTACTTTAACTTTTTACTGACCGTTCAACAGTCTTTTGTTGATTTATACTAGCTTAGTGATATCACCAATAACAAATATTTTAAAAACAAGCACATTTTTAAATGGGATATACAGCACCAAAAAAACGAAAAAAAAAATGCAACCCGATGTCATATTATGTTCTTATTTACAGAATTGCTGTGAATATCTTGGTTTTGGGGGCCGACGAATATAATTTAATCCATCAGAAGTTAAATTTTGATTCATCAACTTTGACCCACTGCTCTAGTGACCAATGCAGACATCGTGCAACAATGTCAAGCCGTTTTCTCATATTAACCTTACTTATAAGTGGCTTTTTGACTGGCCTTCTAGCTAATAAATTTGCCTCCATTAATCGATTTCTGGCTGTGTGGAAGCCAATAGAAAGCCCGAATTGGTCGTTTGAATAATTAATAACATCTGCTGCCATTTTCTACAGGTCAACTATTCTTAATTTTAGCATTTGACGGTCTTGGCGGGCAGTAGATTTACGATGTCGGCCACCTCATGATGAGAAACTTCATCCATTGATGTGCCTTCTTCCAAAGGCCTTATAATGGCAAATTTGCTATCTGCTATTCACAATTTGTAAATTTTTCATTAAACTTTTATTTTAATTACACTAGTTAACCCACTTTCGTTGCTTTTTTTCTCACTAAATTTGTTCACTTTGTTTAAAAAATCTAAAAAATTTAGTCGAAAGAAGAGCAAACAACGCTAACTGATGCTTTTTATTAAAATTTATAATTTTCGAGCCTCGATTGAATATCATACGATATAGCGTTGAATTTTTTTTCTCGCTACTGTAATTATTGTTGTTACTCACTGTATTTTGAAGTTTATATTATTTAACACTTTCGTGCCGGCCTACTGGATCGTGTTATCTTTATGAGGCTTTCAATTATAACAGTTATTAAAAATAAATTCTTTAAGGAGAACGTAACTCAAGTAGTATAAAGATCTAAATATTTGGTATTAAGTAACGTCTAATAGTATGATAATACCACCGGTGGTACACGCCGCCCGGTGAGACAGTCTAGTGTGGGATACCGGTGGTACGCGCTGCCCGATAAGGCAGTCTAGTGCTGGCCACCGGTGGTACGTACCGGCGTGAACGTGTTAAAATATTTTTTTCACCGATATTTTAATGTCATATAGATTTTATATTTATATTCCCTGATTTCTATTATATTTTTATTACATTCTTTGATATTTATTTGATTCATAGTTACTTTTTTGCTGAGAGTATTTTTCTGTGATATTGACGACTGGAGAATATAAATAAAACTAAATATACACTAAATATACACAAAAGGGAAATCCTGCTGGAAACATATTTTTAATGTGGCTGGCAACATCTCAGCACACGTAATTCGCTTATACGCACATGTGTGTACACATATGCATATGAACTCTTACAAACGCCGCAAGGGTAATCATACATCGACATAATGTTGTTTTATGTATACATACACATATGAGTCAGTGAGTCACACTTAAGTAATAAAACAGAATAGAACAAAAACGCTGTAAAAAAAAACTTCAATTACTGGCAATTACATTTGAACACATGTTAATTTCCCCTTCTGATTTAATGTTTGTGTAACTTTTTGTTTTCCTCTTTTTGCGCCAAAGCAAAAACATATTTTTTTACTTAGAAAACTTATGTCATTTCGTATGGACAAATATTTGCCTGGACTACATAATTGGTCATTACAATCTTTCAGTAAGGATTTCGACTTAGCTACTCACACCACTTGTGTTGTGTGCGTTAATTTTATACATGTATGGAGGGATTTACAACAAACGACAGATTTTTTTGAGAAACTTTACATGGTATTCACGCTCAGAGAGGAAATCGCCGAAGAAATATTTTTTTTAATATTTTCGCTTTGAAGTCTGACCTGGAGTTTGAACTCGGTCCTTCGGTCTAATAAGCCAACATACTACTTACTAGATTACGGATTTGGGATTTTGTAAATCCCGGTCCCGAAATTCAAAAATCCCGAAAAATCATGGAAAAAATCGCGATTTTCTCTTAATAATAAAAATATTTTTTTAACAAAATCATTTGTATTCCAATTATGTACATCAGAATTATATATCATTCAAAATAAAATATGATAACAGCAAGACAAAATGTAACAAAGAAGCGTAAATTAACTAAAATAACAATTATTCATACACATGCAAATGCATTGTTTCTAAGAAAATTATTTGGATTCGAATAAAAAAATTTAAAGCATCTAACATGTGATCTGATAGGCTTGAAAGAATTTTGTTGTCAACATACGCAGCCGTTGAAAAACACTTCTCGGAATCATCATTTGTTAAAATAGTTCTAAGATAGCTGTAAGCAGCTTGTAAATATTCACCTCTACCACCTGCTGATGTAAATAAATCTTTGGATTTGGAAATTCTTTGGACAGTTGAGTATCGAAATCAGTTACCCTTTTAATTCGTTTTATAGGGCTTTTGCATTCGATGCCATCAAATAATTTCTATCACTGGAAGGAGGATGTTCCTCATCTGAGATTCTATTATCGAAGTCAAGTGATACAGAATTGTTTTTAGGACCTTTTGTAGGGCCAAAATACATATGAATTCACAATCCCGAAAAACCCGGGACAAGTTTTTAAAAATTCCGGGATTCCGGATTTTGAGAATCCCGAAAGTCTACACAGCGGAAAGACGAAAAATTAATTTTGGCAACATACTGTCGAAGAAACTGGCTTAAATTGAGTCTTTTGCTTCCAAATATAAATACGATACACAAAGTTATTCTATTTATTTTATTTTTTCTATTGCTGTAATACCAATTAACGGTACAAAGTGACGTACAAAGTTCTTTCAATTTTATGACATCTACGTTTTTACTCTGAGTCCAACGAAGAAACTTGTTAGGGTTAGCTTTATATTGAACTAGTCCTGTTGCAATCTAAAGCTTACTTAGCATTATTTTGTAAGGATTTCCAATCTACTTATATTTTTTGTCAGCCGTGTAGTTTGGAATTAGAGACACAATTGAAAGGCCAGCAGAGGTTTAAACAGATTGACCCTTCAGTCAGGATTATTGACCTAGTTTCTCACACCACATATGTTGATGGCAATTTTTTTTATTTACTCTCTGAGTTTTCGCCAGAAATCTGCTGAGTGGAAGTTGCCAAAGAAATATTTTCATAATTTTGTTTTGATGTCTGGCTTGGAGTTTGAACCTTTCGTCTAATAAGCCAACACACTATCTACTAGACTATGGAGACTTATATTCTTTCGCGAATAACGACTAAAATATCAATGGCTGTTCAAAATACACAATTCTGAAGAATTTTGCACTGGAAAGTATTACTTGTCTTGTGAGGGTTCCCAGATTCTTTGATATTTTAACGGTCAAATGTCTTTTCGAAACTAAATATCTTTGACAATGCGACTGGATGCGATATGATCAACACAAGGCTTTGAACTGATTGGAAAGTGTGATGTATATTTTTCGCACATTCGATCCAAGATAATCCGACACAACAGCATAATTGCTTTCCAAACTATTGCAATTGCAAATATCGTTTTTAAAAGCACCCTGTATAAAGCAAAACGTAAACTGTTAATAGCCTTAATAATAATATGAGATACATACACACATATGTGCGTATGTATGTATGTATGTATATGCTAAAATTTATGAAAAATAAGATAACGCTTTAATGAATTGTATTGCATTGCTTATAAATTGATTGCTTCGTGGTAAAAAGTTCCCAAGTTGAATAGAAAAATGCCATTAATATGCCAGAGATCGATGACCCATATAAAAAAAGTTATTTGACCTTTAAGAACGAGTGATGCTAGGTCTTGTGGAGTGTGAACGCAAATTATCTTATGTAGTAATTATAAAGCGCGCTTTAATGAATTGTATTGCATTGCTTATAAATTGATTGCTTCGTGGTAAAAAGTTCCAAAGTTGAATAGAAAAATGCCATTAATATGCCAGAGATCGATGACCCATATAAAAAAAGTTATTTGACCTTTAAGAACGAGTGAGGCTAGGTCTTGTGGAGTGTGAACGCAAATTATCTTATGTAGTAATTATAAAGTGCGCACCCTTAACAGGTTCTCAAATATAAGATAAAGTCCGCTCAAATCAAAACAAATCTAGCTGGCCTTAAGAGCAACATTTAATTTTCTAAAGCTTTATTCATCAAAACATCAGTAAATTTTATTGCCAAATAATAGTATTAGAAGCAGTGATGCCAACTTAGCCCTTTTCGGGCTAGATTTAGCCCTTTTTGAAGTACCTTTAACGCGAAAAAAAATGTTTAGCCCTAAACTAAAAAACGCGCAATTTCAGCGCTTTTCAGTATTTTTGTTTAGCCCTTTTTTCCCTTAACTCTGTAGGGCAATATTATATTATATTTCTCTGGCAATGTCGAATTGTAAACCAATGTGGCAGAATTTTTTTCTTCTATTTCTTGATTTCTTCTTTGACATTTACATAGAATTACTAAATGTACCGGGACACAAGCTTTGCTGAAAGTTTAGAATTGTGTTTACATAATAATTAGGTGGAAAAGAAATGTCAGGCTGCACTATCGTTATATACTGCAATTCATTCATCATTTGCTTTATGGAACACTTAACAGAGACAAGTTTCAATACCACATATAAACTGATTTATGAATGAAGAAGAGGATGACCAAGAAGTACAAATCGTATTTAACAATGACCAACTTTGAAAGATTGTTATGTAAATTCTATTTGAAACTAATCTAGTATCTTAATTATATTGAATGTAAAATGATCTCAAGAGCAATAATATATCTATTAACAAATTGTTTTGTTTAAAAATTGTGGTGTCATTATCTGAAAAGAATTTTTATATTTTAGCCCCCTTTTTGCGCTTTTTTGAAAAAAATGAAATTGTATTGTACTAAAAACGTAATTTTTTCGATTTAGCCCCTTTTAGCCCGTTTTTCATTTTTGTTCACGCGTTTGATGCTCTAAGAGTTGGCATCACTGATTAGAAGATAAGGTGTAGCGATCAGTAGTCTTATGTTCAGACGTCGGCACAAAGAGAACATGATACAAATGTGACTATATTTGTGAGAGGCATGTGTTAACCCAGAGGAAAATTGTTAGTAATATTTTCAAGTGTAACAGAATAATACGTATATGAAGTGAAAAATATAGAAAAAATTTACACCGCCAAATCCCTAAAGGCTGCGTATTTAACTTGACAAATATTCTTCGAAAACTCGATATAATTTCTCATTCTTATTAGTGAATCTCATTGAATATTAGTAAATCCTAATGCAATATTTCTGTGGGTGTATAATTCAAATCTGAAAAAAGCGACATGAGCTGACCACCAACTGTATGCATTTTTACGCTCTTTTTAACAAATATTTTTGATGTGCGTGTCTTATGAGTGTAAAAAGCCGAAGGTGCTCGGGCTCCGGCGCCTGCTACAGAGATCTGCGCCGAGCAAATTTGCCGGCGGCGGCGGCTAAAATTGAAAAGTTTCGGCGGTGGCTTTAAGTTCGCTGTCAGCCCAAATAAGGTAAAGTTTCGGCGGCGCCTTTATTTCGGCTGTGATCTGAAATGACATAAATAAAATGGCTTTCATATATCCCATAAAACTTGATTGCTCCACTATGTTAAAAGGCCTTAGATCTCTGCAGCACATTTGCACAAGCAGACGTGCGTTAGCAAATTTTATGGATTTTGATTTGACATTCGAATTTTCAAATTTTTTCGATTTTACATCAATACCATGAGCACGTAAATGGTTACAGAGGTTTGATGTCGATGTAGAACTTCAAACCTGAAATTATTTCGCATTTTATAACACTCACAAAAAACAACTTTCAAAAATGAATATTCAAAATAAAATTTCCCAAAAAATTTGGCAAAAAGCTAGTTGAAATAGGAGTTTCATTATTGTTTAGGGAAAATCTCAAATCAATGTCGTCATCGGAATTAGATGAATTTAACTCATTTAAATTATTATTTAAGTTTTGAAAGAAATTTGTAATTTTTTGGTTCTCCATTTTAATTTTTTATGTCTTTTAAAGAAATTTAACGTTAAGTTAAAAGTGTTACCACATTCAAAAAAAAAAAGTGTTCAAAATTAGCATATCAAAAAATTCAATATTTTTACTATTAACATATCAAAAAAAGGAAAAAAAATTTCAATAATGTATTTAAGTCAATTAAAACAAAATTTATAAATATCATATTTTATATATATTAAAAATTTATTGTATACAATATTAAAAACATATTTTCATATATTCTTACATACAAAAAAAGGCGGCTGAATTTAAGCCGAATAAATTTTCGGCGGCGGCGGCTTTTAAATTTTATCGGCGGCTCGGCTTAGCCGGCTGTCAGCCGATCGGCGCAGGTCTCTGGCCTGCTACCACAAATGTTCGGAATATAGAGAAAATTCTTCCAGCAAATTAATACGATCTAACCAAACAAGTGTTTTCGAAAAATTCAAAATTTCAATAAAATGAAAAACTACACAAAATATTTACATTTTTAAATAAAATATTGTGTATTTTATTAGTCCCGGGCAAAAGTAACAGAGAAATACTAATAGAGGACACCGGTCTCCAGAGTTTCCTTTAAAAATGTTGATACTTTAGTAGAAAACAAATTTTTTTTTTTGTAATAACAAAAGTTTTTTTTCCCCCAGAAACAAAAAGGTTAAAAAAAATTACTGGCAACGCTGTTACCACTAATCAACCCAGGGTTCTTTAATGGAAAGAAAAGGACTAAAAAAGCTCAAACCTGATATTCAGTGTACAGAACAGTACATACGTCGAATAAATCTATGGAGCTTTTTAAATACACATTCAAACGTTTTGTTCACTAGTGGTGCAGTAATTACTAAATTGGAGTTTTAACGTGAGGAATGACTGAATGAAGAGAAGAGTGATATTCCTTGTATTAGTGCTCAGGATATTTTTCCTACCCGAATATGGTGAAGTGGTAGTCCACTGGGGTAAATAAAGTTGTGACAATGACTAGTTATTTTGTCAATTCTGTGAAAAAATCTACCCCTAACATTAATAGTTAATTGATCAGTACATAACCGGTCCTATAATCTGTAAAAACTCTATTGTAAGTAATCATTTGGTCGAGTTACTTTTATAGTATTACACAGTCGTACTTAGATTTACGTACACACATACATATGTATGTATATTGTCCACTGTATCAATAATAAACTACAAAAGAAAGGGTTAATTCGTTATTTTGTATTGTGTGTGTCTATTGCCCAAAAGTGGAATACAACCCGACCCTTACTTTATGGTACATACTGCATACATACATTCAACTACAACTGTCCGCATATTAGAAAACTCAACTGACCTAACCGGTTTGACCAGTTGTTCTATTTGTGTCCTATTTGCTAAACAAATGTTTTTCTATGGGATGAAGAAAACAAAACGTTGTACGGTTTAGAAATAAAAACATTTCAATGATGAAAGCATGTGCAACGAACACAAGCAAATCTGTGTCTGTGCGTTAGTGAATTTACCTTATTCATTGGTAATATAACACATCATAACATAAAATCAGTTTTACTTTTTCAAACAAGCCAAACCTAACGCATGTGGTGTATTTAAAAATATGACATCCAATGGGTAGTATTTCCAAGTATTGCAAGACCAAAATATTTAACGTAAATTCAATACGTATTGATAAGCTGTAGATTATGATCGCAACCAAATATTTTCCATAAATATGCAAAAATGCACCATAAAAATACAAAAGTAACAAATTATACATACATACATACATACATATAAGATACGTAAAAATGTAACCGTAATTAAATTATATGTACAGCAAGACCCCGCTTAAAGCTGTTTCAGTATTACGCGGTTGCAAATCCGGTGTTTACAATGTATCTTTTTCAAAGCTTATTTGTTAGTCTGTTCAGAAAAAGTCTCCAAATGTATTTACCAAAGTCGCAATCACAGTACCAACGCATCTTTCCTGCGTCACAG
Source organism: Sarcophaga peregrina (assembly GCA_014635995.1). Taxonomy (NCBI): domain Eukaryota; kingdom Metazoa; phylum Arthropoda; class Insecta; order Diptera; family Sarcophagidae; genus Sarcophaga; species Sarcophaga peregrina. Next base: position 4,951,614 of record CM025794.1, read on the forward strand.
TTGATTTATTAGTGGTCATCAACGTTACTAAGTGTATATATATGTACTAGGGATGCTAAACGGGATCGATTTTTGAAAATGCCGGAATTCGAGATTTTGGGAATCCCGGGATAATTCGGGATCCAAAAATCCCGAAAAATCATGGGAAAAATCACGATTTTCTCTTAATAATAATAATATTTTGTTAACAAAATCATTTGTATTCCAATAATGTACATCAGAATTATATATCATTCAAAATAAAATATGATAACAGCAAGACAAAATGTAACAAAGAAGCGTAAATTAACTGAAATAAAAATTATTCATACATTACTTTTAAGAAAACTTTTTGGATTCCAACAAAAAGATTTAAGCACCTAACATGTGATCTGATAGGCTTGAACGAATTTTATTGTCAACATACCCTACCGTTGAAAAATCCTGGGACAAGTTTTTAAAAATCCCGGGATTTCGGGTTTCGGAATTTTCCGACTGGCATCCCTAATATGTACATGTAAAGTTGTCTCGTTTAACGCTGTTTCGTTTAGCAATGGAACGTAACCACCGCTTTAAGCGGGGTCTTACTGTATAGTAAAAATTTTTCACAATTCAATTTATTCTTATTCCGCCAAATTTCGAATTATCCTTGAGGTGTCGACTGGGTATAATATTATTATGTAATATTGTTTTTAGGCATCGCAGAACGGTAGCGGTTCCGAAGTATTTCTGTAATCAATAAGTTTGTGCGTAAAGTCCAAAAAAAACAGTTTTTTGCCAAATAAAACAAGTAGGGAGGGTTCAAGAAATAAAAAGGAAAATATTTTTGAGTTCAACTGAACAAATCTCAAATCAAACTCACAACCTACAATATGTCATTATCTGGGTGTTGGTATTTATTTTTTTTTCACTTTGTCGCATAGTGTAATTTTTCTACTTAAAAAACAAATTTTATTCATCAAAATGATTTTGTTAACTAACAGTGCAAAGCAAATAAATCATATTTTCTACGGTTAATATAACGTATACTGATTGGCAAAATATGGCAACAAACCTAATACCGATTTGTTATAGGATTAAACGTAAATTGGTTACAATGTTCACTAATTCATAAGCCGAAAAATAATAAAGTTTGTTAAAATTATTTTTCTATACGCTCCCATATACAGTATTGTCCAAAACTAAAGCACACTCTGAGTACATTTTTTTAATGATCATTTTGTTAAGAAAACAATGCTATTAAATTTTTTTTTTATTTTTCTTTATTTATTTATATCATTATTATTGAAAAACACAAACTTAAGGAATTCAGAATTTAATAAAAAAAATTAAAATTCAAAAAACATTTTAAACCGCAAATTTAAGTGAACAAACCTAAAGCACCTCTGCTTTAAGATGCACAAGATACAATTTCCTTGCGAATCCTTAATTCTGAAACACGCACATATTTTAGGCATAGGGGATATTAAATTTTGGGAGGAAGCACGGCTATTTTGCGGCTTCAAATAAATCTTCTTTGGTTTTGCAATTTTCTGAGTTGATTTTGAAGTTAATGGTTCGATTGTAGAGTTGGCTTATCAAGGCATCAATTGAGTGCAAATATTTCGAGGTTAATTTAAAATTTTACAGATTGCCCGCACATCTCCTACTCATTCTGGAGGACGGTCACGTGAAACGTCGCGACATGAAGACTCCTAGGTTTAGAAATTAGCGAAAGAACGATTCCCAGAAATTGAATTAAGTTGAGTTGAATTGGTTAATATTATATGGAACAGGAAAGAATGTTCATATACGAAGGAGCAGGATAAGAACGAATTTACTCCGGAATGCATTGTGCAGCCCATTGTTGGATGCCTTATTTTCATTAAAGTGATCTGTCGGTTTCTCCTGTAAATGGTTGAGAAATCTCATAACATAATTTGAGGCGATATTTCCAGTAGTAAGGAGACCTAAAAAAATTTAGAACATTGTTACGAAAATGGAAATGGTGTTGTTAAAATAATAAACAAAAGCTCCAAAAACAACACAATGGACTTGACCAAGTGTGAAATGATAAAAAAAGCTCCAAAAACAAAAACAATGGACTTGTTCACGTGATCAACGAATAAGTCGAAAAAAATAGCAACTCAAATCAGTATACAAAAAAAAAGATATTTAAAGACGTAAACAACCAACAACAAAGTGCAGAAAAGTAAACAACAAAAACAAAGTGCAGTATAAAAAAATAAAATAGCGGACAGACAAATACACAAGCAACAACAACTCTGCCTGGACGAATGTAAACAAGATACACAAGCAAAAATGAAAGCAAGTTGTTTTCATTATTGGATGCTTATCGAAGATATTCTCCTTCAAGAGCGTTAGTGACACTAATGATCCAGTGATATAAAAGTTCGAATTTTGTCAGTCGTGTGTGACGGCGTCACGTTGGATTCAGTCAGTCTTGTGCGCAGACAAGTTGCGTGTGAAGAAAACAGTTGCTAGTGTTGTGCTTACAAGAAGACTGTGAGGAAAGAAGAATAAGGAACAAGTGTTGTTGCTTACAAAAAGGTTGTAAGCAGAGAAATACAACGAACAAGCACATAGTGTGAAACTTATTGTTGTACACGCGATATAAGTTCGAACAGTAGCACAAAAGTAGTGCGGACAATAAAGAATTGATTTAAAATTAAGCTCATACATACATAATTGGTCATTACAACCCTTCAGTCAGAATTATTAACTTAGTTTCTCACACTACTTATGTTGTGTGTGTTAATTTTATACATAAGTGGCGGGACCTACAGTTTAAAGTCGACTCCGAACGACAGATTTTTGAGAAACTTTGCATGGCAATTTTATTTCTTACCCTCAGAGTTTTTGCCAGAAATCTGCTGAGAAGAAATCGCCAAAAAAAATACTTTTGGTATTTTTATTTTGATGTCTGGCCGCGGACTTGAACCCTGGCTTTAAGTCTAATAAGCCAGCACACTACCTAGTAGACCACGGCGACCTCCAAAGCTCATATTTATTTTTATTTTATTTACAACCTACGGACTCATATCTTTAACGTTTCTATAAAGTTTTACAAACACCAACAAACTTGAATAGTTTACTTAACACATGAACACTAGTTTTAGTGAACTTGACATTTATTGGGCTATCATACCCTGAAGATTAAAACCTTTTGACCCTACAATAATCGTAAAGTTTTCACAGCTAACATATTAACAAACAATTAATGCCAGCTTTACAAATTCTGTACACATATGATGCGTTCTCATAACATCTTCCATCTGCCCTTAATGTTTAAAACTATTTTCGTAGAGACTCTTTAATTTTTTTGATTTTGAATTTGTGTTCGCTCATAAAGTAAATGTTTCAAGTACAAATTCTCATAAATGAACCTTAATTATGAATGTCGTTTCTTTCGCCCTAAACTTCCATCTGGTCATACATTGTGGTCACAATTGTGCGTTCCCTGTTCCAGGTCTTTAATATGCAACTTATTTAAGTATAATATGCTAATTACTGAAAAATTTCAGTACAAAAAGAAAAAACGAAACAAAATCCCTAAGAACGTTGGGTAATAGACGATCATATAGCAGACTATCCCATCCCGTCCGTCTTGATTGTGTCTTAATAAGACTAACGATGAAAATGCAAGAGGGTTGATTTCTAGAATTGTTGATATAATCACGCAGTTTGTAGTTAAGTTCGCCGCTCTATAATGTTTTTCTTTTTTTTTATTTTGATGTCCAGATGTCTTGTCTCGTTTAAAACAAAAAAAAAAAAAAAAGGAATGAAAAAGAAATCGTTTCGTATAAATGCGTTTGGATTTAAATTGTAGTAGCCAAGCATCCAGCGTCCTTAGAAGTTTTGTAGGAACTTCTATAAGTTGAAATCTTTTTTTTTTTTTTATTAACATCGGTCATCATGATCATCATCATGAGATGCATACACTGACATATGAAAATACATATAAACAAATATAACGACAACGACAACAAGAACAACAACAAAACGCTATTAAGCGTGTGTGATAGCGAGAGAGTGTATGTAATGTGATAAAAACTTTTCAAGACGTAAACAGCATTTGTGAATGCAAAGAAAATAATAAAAGGGTTGCGTGTCCTTATGGGGTTGCGTACTTGGATAGGCATCTTTTGGTTACTTTTACAAGCATGGATATGAATTTTTGCATAATCGAATATAAAACTGGTTTTCTAAGCGTCCCCTATTTAACTTAAAACATATCGATACACATACATACATATGTATGAATATGTGTTTGTATTTGTGTTTTTGTGCCACAAAAGGGTTTTATGGAAAACAAGTTTTTCTTCCTCAGTTGTCTAAGCGACTTTTCAATTCATTCATTATGCAGATATTCACACGGACATCTGCATATGTTGCCAGAAAGGACAATATATCAACAAATAACGGCCAGTCGTCCATCTAAAATATTTAATTTTCCTAAATTTACATTTTATGTATGTACATACATACATACGTATGAACAATGTACCCATATTGTGATTTATACATACATTTACATGCGCTAATGTTTTGCTCCTGTTGATATAGACTGCCTATCCCAACAATACATACATTAGCGAGACAAGAAAACAAAAAAATGCAACTCGATGCCATATTATGTTAATTACTGCGTCTTGTCTTATTTACAGAATTGTTTTGTGAATATCTTTGTTTTGGGGGCCGACGAATGTAATTTAATCCATCAGAGTTAAATAAGTTAAACTTTGGCCCACTGCTCCACAAAACTTTGTCCCACTGCTCTTTTGACCAATGCATATACCCTCTAGTATGGTCAAGCCATTTTTTCTTATTAGCCTTACTTATGGCTTCTGGGCTGGTCTTTTAGCTAATAAATTTGCCTCTCTTAATCGGTTTCTGGCTGACATCTACTGCCGTTTTCCGAGGGTCAACTTTTCCTAATTTTACCATTTGACGGTCTAGGCGGGCATAGATTTACGAGGTCGACCACCTCTTGGCTTTCATTCCACGTTTTTTGTTTGATGATATCGCTATAAAATTCGACAAACCGTTGATTTGTTGATATTAAATTGATGAGAAACTTCATCCATTGATGTGCCTTCTTCCAAAGCCCTTATAATGGCAAATTTGCTATATATTGCTATTTTAAAATTCACAATTTGTAAATTTTTCATTAAATTTTTATTTTAATTGCTCTAGTTTTTATTTAATTACTTAGTAATTAATTGCTCTTTCTTTTAACACATTGCGTTGCATTTTTTTTCTCTCTAAATTTGTTCGCTTTGTTTGAAAAATCTAAAAATCATGTCGTTTGAATGGAGGAAGATGCTCCGACGACAGAGGTAATTGATGCGGGAAACTGCGGAAGTCGGCGAAGAGAACGACCACGTATCCGTTGAAATCAACAACCAAATCAGGAAGCCCTGTCATCGATTGGCGTGACCAACTGGCTTAGGTGCGCAGAAAACAGAGGCTTCTGGAAGGAAATCCGTTAATTGGGTTCTTAATGATCAATTAAGTAAGTAAAAAAATTAAGTAGAAAGAGCAGGAAGCAATGATTTTTATTAAAATATAAAAATCAACGAAAAACACAAAGATGTAGTGTAATTGGCTAACGTTATAAGATTCGAGCCTTGATTGAATATCATACGACATAGCGTTGCATTTTGTGTTTCTCGCTACTGCATATGTAACAAAAATAATGTATTTTTGAGCTAGAAATGAATTTATATTCGTTAAGAATATTTCCTTGAACTGTCACAAAACTCTTCAACTTGATCAAATTTATCATTTCTACTAGAAATGTGTGTGTGTGGTCCACGTATATATTGTTTAAGCATGGTAACATTTCGTAAAAGGTAGAAATTTAATTTTGAATATATCTTTTACGTTTACAAACTAGCTATAGGCGTATAGGGCATCAATAGCCCCCTGGAGGACGAACATTTTCGGTTTTTTTTCACAAATAGGACACGAACATTAACAATGTTCGTTTAAAAGAGCATAAAAATGCATTCAGTTACTTGTCAATTTTGAAAGAAGTAGGTTTATGTTGCTTTTTTAGGGTTTGAATTATACACCCAAAGAAATATTACAGTAGGATTCACTAATAACAATGAGAAATGATTTCGAATTTTGGAAGAATATTTGTCAAGTTAAATACGCAGTCTTTAGGGATTTGGCGGTGTAAATTTTTTTACATTTTCCACTACAAACACATATTATTAGGTTACACTTGAAAATTAAAGTATTTAATGTACATTGAAAATATTTCCAATTTTATTAATTAAATAATTATATGAGAAACACACATTCCAAAACAGGTATTAGATTTCAACTTAAAATACGTCAAGGTTGTGTGTATACCATCATATCAATGTCAGTGCAAAGAGGCAGAACAATAAAGTGGCATAGCTTAAGCGAATTATCTAGGATATTTGTATTATACTCCCGACTGATAGGAGTGTAGGTAAGTGACCTTTTGCATTTTCATGTTAAATTCGAACGAGCAGCGTTATTTGATCAAAAATTACGAATTAGATCACAAACAGAAGACAGGAAAATTTTAGAGATTGATATCTATGGTTTGACAGCTGAAAATATTAAGGTTAGGTTGGGTTGGGTTAGAGGACGTGAGACATGTACAGTACCCGGAGGTCGAACTGACCCATTATACGGTACGTCCTTAAAATTGAAGGAGAGAGAATAGGAAAAAGAACAGGAAGTAGGAAAGGGAAAATGGGAAGTACGAATGGGAAACAAAACAAAAAGGGAGAGCGCGACTACACTTATGAAGCCACAGCAAGCTACTAATGAATCTGTGGAGAGCCTTGCTATCGGCTCTCGATACATAATTCAAACCCTCAAGGAAGCTCCTGTCAAGGGCTCTCAACCTCAATTTAGTAAGGGTTGGGCAGCTACAGAGGAGGTGCTCGACAGTCTGCTCCTCATCGCAACATATCTGTACCAGATCCCCGTCGGCGATCTAATCCCGATGTCTCTTACGTTGTCTACAACAGGTCTAGAAACATAATAACCCGATCCGTTTCCCCAAACGCCTCTGCTCTTCCCCTCTGACCCATCCGTTGTTCACATTTATGTTTAGATAGCTAAAGTAAGTCATCATGATTCATTTAACCCAGAAACAAAGCTTCTAAGTTGAAAAATAAATCTGATCGCGAAGTTTTCAGAGCACTTTGAGAAACGTTTACAGTTAACACATTTCCCTGACAAGCTGTTTATGAGAAGCTGTCATTTCTAGGCCACGTGTACCATTTTCGGTACACGATAACTACTTTTATAAATCTCTATAAAAACATGTTCTTTTTTTAGTTTTGAGAAAATTTATTTTATTTTCATAATTATTATTATTCAAACGGCAAAATGCACAAAATAACAATAAAAAATTAAATTTATTTCATATGGAATAAGAGACATAAGGATAATGTTAAAAACAGAATGTATATTTTACTTAAGTTTGACTACATTGTTATGATTTTTCACAATTTCTGTATACCTTGGAACAACTGCATCCTTTTTACTGGTCTACCATTACAGTTTTGTAATTCATGGTATAATTCTAGAAGGTAGGACATGGTCATCTTGTTCAGAGAATATATCATTATACTAGTATGTATTACATATACATATATGAAATCAGTAACTTTCTGTATTTTAAAAAGTGAAATTGAACTTTTGTTTTTTGTATTATAGTCAAACCTGGTTATAACGAACTTCGTGGGACCAGAAAAAATAGTTCGTTATAGGCAAAGTTCGTGTGAAGTCATAGAAGAAAATATAAAATACAAATAATTTTTATCATTTATTAAAAACAAAAAGTAATTTTTTTTTTATTAAAAACCAAAAATATGTGCTAATTCTTTATGCCTATCAGCTGATTAAAGATGATGAGTTATAATTTAATGCTGCCATATTAAATAAAAGTAAAGACTATTGCCACACTTCAAAGTTATTTTGGAGGGTTCGTTATAAAAAAAGGTAAAATGTATGAAATTTAATTACTGGGACCATTTAAAGTAGTTCCTTTTAACCGAGAATTCGTTATAAACGAAGTTTTTTGTATGAAAATTAATATTAAAATGTTGGGACTTGAAAATATGTACGTAATAGCCAAGAATTCGTTATAACCGAGTTCGTTATAAACGAGTTTGACTGTATATAAAATCGATGCATTTACAACTGTCGCATTCAATAAAAGTTCAAAAATGCTCCGATAACTAATTTCCACGCTATATGTACCGATACCAGTACATTGCTCCAAAATTGATCTAAACATCATTACGTTGCATAAAACAGTCGTACCAATAATTAAATTTTTTAAATAAATATTTTAAATTAAAAAATTCAGCTTGGCGTAGAAATGAAGTTTAGTGTGCACGGAAAACGGTACACGTGGCTGGGTACGTACATAATCAGCCTAGTAAGTCAGCATTGCGTGCAATTATTGGTTGTTTTAGCACAAACTTACTCTTCTCCATTCAAATTCATCAACACTACAAGGATGCGCAAAACTAACCAGGTTAACAACACATTAATTGATCGACCTAGTTTAAGTTAAATAAATTATTTTATTATTAAACGTTAGTGATGCAATATTTACTGTGATTTACGTCAGAATATGTATAAATTTGTATTTTGTAATTTTTCTTAGATTAATAAAGTCGTATGTTTTTGTTTCATAAACAATTAATTACACTGTGCAACAGAATAAAAAATATAATACATAGTGTAGTTTTTAAACCCTCCAAGATTGTTTAATCTGAAAACCTGGGCAACAAAATAAGAATACAGGCAAGGAACAAAACTATATGGTACGAGTACATGTGTTTTTCTCTTAAAATCTCTTCGGTTTTAAAGTTAACTTTTAAGTTTTGTATATTTTTTATATTTAATAAAGAGAAGCAAAAAATTAAAATAAACAATTTTCAGAGTTTTTTTTATTTTAATTAAATATTTTTTGTTCATAGTTAATTCAAATTCTTAAAGGAAATTTTTATGTATATGGTACAAAATAAGAAAAGAATTCAAACTTTAAAGCTGATCACTGAATATATTCAAATAAGGCATACATTTCATTTTAATAATGCGTGTGTCCTCCTCGTTTTTTAATTGCATACCTCATTTAACTTTAACCGAAATGGCATAGAGTTTATTAATTTTTGTAATATATCTTGAGGAATTACTCCCCTTTTTTTTAAAGCTTCTTTCAGCTCTTTTAAGGAGTTATGAGTCATTCCAACGACCGTCACAGCACATTTGACCGTTAACGGGAGGTGTCCGTTCACGGGATAGTTCCCTATAAAAATGTCAGGACATTGTGCTTTTAAATATGCTAATGAGTAGACATTCTTCAACACAACTTAAGTATTTGTTTCGTTATTTTTAAATTAATTTCAGTTTAAAGATTCATTTGCACACATTTAGATAAACACATAGTATAAGACAGATCTCCCGAAATAATTTTCGTATTACATAATTGCTTCCATTTTTTTGCATTCCTCAAAACGGTTTTCCAAATTGGTAAGTTTTTCATGTGCCTCAAAATCATTTAAAGCAAAAGCTTTCAAACGCGCAATCTGCGTTAGTGCTTCATCGAACGATTTAATTTGGTCGATTTTATGCTCTACAAATTCCTCTTCTGAATCACTTGCCTCAAATGAACCCATTCAAAAAATATAAAAAAAATAACAACACAGTAAAAAAAATTGTCCGTTTAAAAGAGGGAGGTGTCCGTTAATAGGGTTTTCACTGTATTTCGCCAAAAGATCATTAAAGATCCGGCCTGAAAATTACGTGCTATTCTGATACGCGTATCACCACCTCTTTCTCGCCATTAATATTTGTATCCCTTTGGTCCATCAAGGTTGAATTTTTTTCATCACTGAATATAATACTAAGTCACTCCTATTCCTAAAATTTGTATTTTTCAGCGAAAGTCAATCTGGTTGTCTTGTGTCTAAGGATCAATCCGGGTTTGGGTATAATTTTTTGTTTTTTCACATCTAGATCTTTATTTAAAATTTGATTAATCCGTCTCTTGGTTACGTTTGTTTGCTTTAAAATGTTTATACAAACAAAAAGTTTAAAATAATGTGAATGAGTTATGAACATTATTTATGCAGAATCTACCACTTGATAAGTTAGAATCATTCTATACCTGAGAAGGATGTTTAACAGAAGTGATAAAATAAGTAAAGTAGGACAAGCTTGCGTTGAACTGAAATCAATCAAATATCGAAAGAAAAATTCTGATTATTGTACGGCCGTTAAACATGGAATACTGCATCCCATGTCACACATTCTTTACAAGTTATTTAACACATTGACTGCCGCGGCAATTTTCAGAAAACTTGTAAACTTCACTTTAGCAAGTACGAGATAACTCGTAGTTTGGCGCCCTAGAAGAAAACGCAATCTACGAGTTATCTCGTAGTCAGCAATCAACGTGTTAAAGAAATTCTTTAGAAAGATTTTAAACTTATTCGATCAAGATCCGCAGATGTATTGAATTAAAGTAGCCGAAGAAATGTTTTTCATATTTCGTTCGGTCTCGTCTGGGGATTGTATGGTTCAATTAGTGCGTATTTGAACACATAAGAAGCAGTGATAGTTGATTATTAAGCTTACATAAAAGAATTAGTATAGTTCATAAGGGAAGAGAGTAAAGTTGTCCAAGAAGAGAATTAGTCATTATAACCCTTTCGTCAGGATTACGACCCAGCTTTTCACACCACTTATATGGCGTGCGTGAATTTTATACATGAGTGGCGGGACTTATAGTTTAAAGTCGACTCTGAACGACAGATTTTTGAGAAGCTCTTCATGGCAATTTTATTTACTCTCAGAGTTTTTGCCAGACATCTGCTGAGAGGCAGTCGCCGAGGAAATATTTTTTTTCATATTTCGTTTTGATGCCTGACCTGGGATATGAACCCGGGTTTTACGTCTAAGAAGCCAATACACTACCTACTAGACTACGGCGACTGCTTAAAATTCATAAGTGAGGAGAATAAAGCTGTCAAGGAGCAAGTGCAGGGAAAGCGATGGGGATGGCGATGGGAAATATAAATGATAACGGCTCCTAGATTCGATGGCAGTATGCCTTTGAAAGTGTTCAAAATGCCAGTTTGAAGTAGTGGTTAACGGAACCAGATGGAACTGCTAACAGAATACACGGCAACTCATTGCGAGCTAACGAGGTAAAGCGGAGAAGATTTTAGGAATGGTGTTAGAGGACTGTAAAAGTAAGTACGACGAGATAATGGTCGCGTTTCAAAGAAAGTTTGGCGGGAAACATTAAAGTGAGATATACCAACTGAAACTATAAAGTCAAATGTGAGTGAATATTGGTTCTAAACTAGATTTGCCGTTAAACTTGGACGAGTTAGCACTGAGAGAAAAGCCCGCACCAATGAGTGTCCAACAAGACACATATAGTTATTATCGGTAATGGAACGTTGAAAGTCGCCGTAGTCTAGTAGGTAGTGTGTTGGCATATTAGACTTAAACCCAAGGTTCGAGCCCCAGGCACGACATCAAAACAAAGTCCAAAAAGTATTTCTTCGGTGATTTCCTCTCAGCTGATTTCTGACAAAAACTCTGAGAGTAAATAAAATTGCCGTGAAGTTTCTCAAAAATCTGTCGTTCGGAGTCGACTTTAAACTGTAGGTCTCGCCACTCATGTATAAAATTAACACACACAACATAAGTGGTGTGAGAAACTAGTTCAATAATCCTAACTGAAGGGTTGTAATGCCCAATTATGTATGTATGTATGTATGAATGGAGCGTAAAAGTCTATAATTATGACCGATACACTAAAGGTTCGATGGAAAACACTGGGTAATGTATGAATGTGTACTGCTTCTGGAGAATATGAAATAGTCCACGGACTTCTGAAAAACACCTAGACTTCTGAAAAAGTTTTTAAAAAAAATCTGTCGTTCGGAGTCGTCTTTAAACTGTAGGTCCCGCCACTTCTGTATAAAATTAACACACACAACATAAGTGGTGTGAGAAACTGCGGGCTTCTTGGGGACGATTGCTGTAGACTGTCTAGTGGTGACCGGCTTACCGTTCGCATCTTCCCTCTTTCCACCTTTCCTAAACCTGCACAATGCACTGCATGAGTAGGGGTCATCCCCTGAGTGATGCTTACAAAAAAAGATAGCCGAGGTGAATGTGAACCATATAGTCTTTGTTGACTATATAGTGGATTATTCGCTTTGATTTTCTGATAACCCAAGATAGTAATGAAAGAAATAGGTTAACAAATTATCGTTTGGAAAAATTTAGTCATATCACTCTGGACATATTACACAACAGCCAAATACATGCCGGAAGTCTGGTTGCTGAAGCTCGGAAGAAGTTATTACCGCAGATTGGAAATATCTGTGGTAACATAACCAGACCTTCATGAAATCCTAAAAGAGCGGGATAGTTCGTATTAGAGTGCTTAATCTGTGCAGCCAGGAGAGAGTTATTACTGAAAACACCAAGATAAGCTCATGTACTCCAGCTGAAGCTATAACAAACAGTTTGGACAGTCGATTTTGAATGCCAAAAATAAAAAAGCTATTCGAGGAGCATGTAAGAAAACGGATGACAATGCTAGCGGTGACAGATTGAAATAAGGTCAAGTGTCGGACTGTGATGCGAGCGGTAGTTGATGGAGGGGATAAGGTCATATACCGAACCAGAGAAGACTTACTGATGTACTGCTGTAGACTGCCTAAAACAATATCACAAGTACTTGTGTAGCTAATATTTTCTGCTAAAAGTCCACCATTCCGTGCTCAGATGGCTGTTACTTACAATCCTTTAAAGCTTAGCTTCTCACCCCACTCTTGGGGGGATCAACCAGAGTATCTTTTTAGTTCTTTCTACTGTGTCATTGTCCATGTGATCGTTCCGACCACTTTCACATTTTAGCCTTAAATGAAAGCATACAGTATGACTCCATTACTCACAATATTCACTAATTTACCCATCGCTGGACTATTCCTGGAGTAATTGTCAAATGCCTTTTTATATTCCAGGATGGTCCTTGGTACCGCATCCCTAGATGTTATTGTTTTTTTTTTTTAAACTAAATGCCTATATGTCCATAATTAATACGCAATTATTGATAGCATTTCAATAAATTGTTATTTTTTGTTTTATTCAAAGGATGACTGTACAAATTTATTTTGAGTTTTTTATTCCCTTTTATTTAATTTCTCTTACAATGTTTTTTTTTTGTTTTTTCTTTTTTTTGCAATAATCATCAACTTCTAAAAAATGAATAAAAAAATGGTGAAGATTAAAAAAGAAATGAAATGTAGTCAGAGTGTGGTAGTGGGCAACAAGGGTGAGAGATTTCGCCGCCAGTATAACGTTGGTACTACAATTCTTATGCGTTAAATTTTAATATTTTATACTCTTTCCTTTAAGTGAAGAAAATAATAACAATTAACCGGGTTACAGTTCACTAAGGCCGACTGTGTGATGACCTACTACATCGTCTTTATTTATTTACTAATTATTTTCAAAAATTATACACATTTTACCACTGTGGTACATTTATGGATTATGAAATAATTATAAAAATTTCGCACTGTGGTAAATGCATAAAAAAAAATTCATCTTAAATTCGGAAGATGATCTTGGGGTATTCTTACATTGTTTATACACTGCATTGAATCGCAGTGGAGTATTGTATCGGAGGATCTTATACTATGACAGGCATTTTTATTGCGTAAATCGAAATAAACGGCGTTATCGAGCTCAATATTTCTTATTAAGTTTCAATTAATTACACTATGCGACAAAATAAAAGAAATTAAATTCACCCGGCTAGTGACATAGTGTAGGTTGTGAGTTTTGTTGAGCAGATCTCAAAAATATTTTTTTATTTGACAAAAACTGTTTTTTTTTTAGACTTCAAGCAAAAATTTCTGAATTACTCAAACATTTCTGAACCGATTTCCAATATTTAAATTTTGCTGAAAAGGGAAGAGAGAGAGAGGGAAGGAGCTTTAAAACGGTATACATATACCTATTATTTGGCTTAATATGCTATGAGATTTGATGAGGTAAACTCGAAAAATTCAAATTTTTTTCATATTTTTACAAGTTTGTCCGTTCATTCTAGTAAACTTTACTTAAAAAATATGAAACAAGTGGTAACATTTTAAAAGTGCATTATCTTGTGCAGAGATTGACGCATTGTTTGGTCAAATCGGACTAAAAATACCGTAGGTATTATTTAAAGAGTCTAACGATCGAGTTATATTTTTATATATGTACGTGACAGGGATGGAAAATTGATCTTAACAAATTGTACTAACTTTCACAAAAAATTGTACTTTTTTCAACCCGATTGTACTAAATTCTTTTTTAAACTTTTTTATTAAAAATTAAGTAAAAACATAAATGACAATTCATTTTACATATATTTATGTACATACATATATGCGTAAAAACACATACAAATTAATAAAAAGGTACATTGCTAGGTAAATTTTAAATCAATATTTATGATACACAACAAATTATAAGCGATTACAGTAAAACACCAATAATCCGGCACGTTCGGGACCAGCTCTGTGCCGGACTATCGAAAATTTCGGTCTTTCGGGCGGTAGTTATAAGAACAATTAGGTTAACAATTATACTACAAATACAGTATGCAAATACGTGCATCTATGTACAGTATGTAATTATTTACAAAATTTACGAAAATCACTTTATTTTATAAACAGTTTCAAGAGTTACGATTACTGCGATGTAAAAGGACACAAAGCAACTACGCACAAACGCTTCGTGATGGATTAACGGAGCTGCATTGCACCTGAATTGGTTGTGACCGCTGAGACTAGCCGGCTGCTAGTTGTTTCCGAACAATACCGAGCGCTTCCGGATGATCCTGAACTACGCTTTTGCTTTAAAGATACACTTTTGGAGAAAACCAAAATTTTTACAATTTTTCATCCCTGATACGTGATCTTATCAAATCAACTTTCGGTTTAAAAATGTTCAGAATTTTTGGTAGATCTTGATTGCTTATCGAAAAATGTGTCAATTCCAAGTTTGAACGACCACCAGAAGTTGGCCAATGTCTGCGCAAAAAGAAATAATAATATTTGCAAAAAACACAAATATTAGTCGACTTCTGGAAGTCGTGCAAACATGAAATTAACAAATTTTGTGATAACCTATCAAGATCCATCAAAAATTCTGAAAATGTTTGAACTAAAAGTTCATTTGATGAGATGACATATATAAAAAATATCACTCGACTGTCAGACTCTTTAAATAACAACTACGGTAATTTTTGACCGACTTGATCAAATGATGACTCCCTATCTCACTTATCCTATAATTTTTTATTAAAGTTTGCTACTATGAATGGACAAACTTGAAAAAATATGAGTAAAATTCCAATATTCCAAGTATTTATATATGAATAAAGGGAGGAATGCATGCAAACAAGGCAAAGTTTCTGACTGTGGCCAACATGGCGACCACCAGGGCGATCCTTGTCTTGCTGTATTCAAGTTGACACGCAGCCTCCTCGCGGCCCCTCCTGGATGGCATTGTAGCACCCGCTAGATGTTAACTAATGCGTGCAGCGAGGTCCAATCCCCTGGACGTTAAATTCGGGTTGTGCGTAGGGCTTGGAACCCACCACGTAAAAATTTAATCCAATGAAAGCCAATACAATAGCCTCTAGAAAGATCCCCTCTAAAGTTGACGACCACGGCAAACGTTTCAAGGACAACGATTTGAGAATTGGCACATGGAACGTCCGCACCCTTTATAGGGCAGGCGCTTCCGCCCAACTGGCGAATGCCCTCATGAAATGTAGGACGGACATCACTGCCATACAGGAAATGCGATGGATAGGACAAGGATGCAAAAGGCTAGCATCTTGCGATGTGTATTACAGCTGCCATGTTGATAAGCACGAATTCGGATGCGGATTTGTGGTTAATAAGAGACTTCGTCACCTTGTCTCTGGGTTCACGCCAGTGAACGAAAGAATAGCCACAATCCGCATCAGGGCAAAATTTTACAACATCAGCCTAATTTGTGCTCACGCCCCGACGGAAGAAAAGGACGATGTGGTTAAGGATGCCTTCTATGCTAAACTCGAGGACGTATATGATAAGTGCCCGGCCCATGACGCCAAAATCGTCCTCGGGGATTTTAATGCGAAGGTCGGGCGGGAAGGTATCTTTGGCCCCACTGTCGGACAGTTCAGCCTCCACGCAAACACTACCTCCAATGGTATGAGGCTGATCGATTTCGCCGCGGCGCGTAACATTCACAAGGCCACTTGGATGTCCCCCGATCGATCAACATCCAACCAGATCGATCATATTGTGATTGACGGAAGGCACGTGTCCAGTGTACTAGATGTGCGCACATTTAGAGGTCCAAACATCGACTCGGACCACTACCTTGTCGCAGCCAAGTTCCGAGTGCGCATTTGCGCCTCGAGGAGTGCGCGCTCTAGTGCACTGCGCAAGCTGGACGTTAAGAAGCTGCGATCACAAAGGACAGCTGAGGCGTTCTCCGCTCAACTCTCTGATAAGCTCCGTCATTCCCCATCCAATCTCAGCGACATTGGAGGATTGGGGGCCAATATCTCCCAGTCCTTGCGCAATACTGCGGAAACAGTCCTTGGTTTCGAGCGCCCACCCCAACGAAACCAATGGTACGACGAGGAGTGTCGCGAGGCAGCTGCAGCGAAATACGCCGCATACAGAAAAACGTTGCAGTCGGCCGCTACGCGAGCCATTGTCGAAAATTACAGAGAGAGGAGAAGGGATGAGAGACGCCTTTTCAGACGTAAAAAGAGGGAGCAGGAAAGGCGTGAGCGTGAGGAAGTCGAGATGTACAGATGTAGAAATGACGCTCGAAAATTCTATCAAAAGGTTAAGCGTCTGACCGAGGGGTATAAGCCCGGAGTGTCTTCCTGCAAGGATGAGAATGGAAACCTGGTTACAGATCCGCAAGGGGTGCTGAGGTTGTGGAGGAAACACTTCTCTACTCTGTTGCAAGGCGATGACGACATCAATACCGCCTCTAGAGATGATGTTCCGGACCCGATCGATGATGACGGCGTGGAGATTCCGCCGCCTAGCCATGAAGAGGTTAAAGTCGCGATTATGCGACTTAAAAACAACAAAGCGGCAGGTCCTGATGGCCTCCCCGCTGAATTGTTTAAGACCGGATGTAATGAGTTGGTAGGGCGCATGCACCAGCTCATCTACAAAATATGGCTAGAGGAAAGTATGCCCAACGATTGGAACCTCAGTGTCCTCTGTCCCGTCCTGAAAAAGGGAGACCCTACGATATGCGCCAACTACAGGGGTATAAGCCTTCTCCCTATCGCCTATAAGGTTCTTACAGGCGTATTGTGTGAACGACTGAAGCCACTCGTCAAAACACTGATTGGACGTTTTTAGTGCGGCTTCAGACCTGGCAAGTCCACCATCGACCAGATCTTCACACTACGCCAAATCCTGGAAAAGACCCACGAAAATCAAGTCGACACACACCATCTTTTTGTCGACTATAAGGCTGCTTTCGATAGCCCCATAAGGGATCGTATTTTTGCCGCAATGTCTGAGCTCGGTATAAGCTGATAAGGCTATGCAGAATGACGTTGAGCAATTCCTGCAGCTCCGTCAAGGTAGGAATGGACCTCTCCGAACCTTTTGATACCGTGCGAGGTTTCATGCGACCTCTTCAGCTTCGTCATGGAGAGTGTTCTACGAAAGGCGGGAGTGCATCGTAATGGCACTATTTTTCAAAAAAGTGTCCAGTTGCTTGCGTATGCTGACGACATCGACATCATAGGGCGTACCAAACGAGATGTCACTGCTGCCTTTAGTGCTATTGAACGGGAGTCTAAGAAGATGGGTTTGGCAGTAAATGAGGGCAAAACGAAGTATATGTTATCGACAAGTAGAGCCGTGCGGCGTATTGATTCACATATTACGGCCGATAACTATACTTTTGATACAGTCAAGGAATTCATTTACCTTGGCTCCGCCGTTACCACCGAAAATGATGTCAGTCTGGAGATCAAGCGCAGGTGCGACCAATTGGCGTAGGCGCGCAAGAAGCAGAGGCGCTTGGAACACATCCTTCCAGGCGCCTCTGCTTCTTGCGGCAGGCCGAAATCCGTTAATCGGGTTGTTATGGCCAATTAAGTAAGTAAGTAAAGGTCCATCTCTCCCCTTTTGAACAATATTTAAATTTTGGATATCGGATCAGAAATGTTTCAATAATCCAGAAATTTGTGCGTAAAGTTACAAAAACTGTTTTTGTCAAACAACAGTTTTGTAGTTACTCGGGTGTATTTTCGCTGTCGCACCGTGTTATTGTGTAATAAAAACGCAAATTGTTATAATATTGAGTAAAACATAAAATACAACACTGTCATAAGTACGTTCAGTGAGCATATTACAATTTTCCAAACACTTTCAATTATTATTTGACAACTCAAATGTCAATAACTACAGACAAAAAAATAAACAATGTTGTTGAAACAACCAGCTGTTTTGTTTACCGCTGTCAGATAAATATTGCGTATATTGTGTTTGTGTGTAAGTCGCCGTGGTCTAGTGGGTAGTGTGTTGGTTTATTAGACAAAAGGCCCGGGTTCGAATCCCAGGTCAGACATCAAAACGAAAAATATTTCTTCGGCGACTTTCTCTCAGCAGATTTCTGGCAAAGACTCTGAGAGTAAAAATTGCCATGCTTCTTAAAAATCTGTCGTTCGGAGTCGACTTTAAACTGTAGGTCCCGCCACTCATGTATAAAATTAACGCACACAACATAAGTGGTGTGAGAAGCTAGGTCGTAATCCTGACTGAAGGGTTGTAAAGGCCAATTATGTATGTATATTGTGTTTCTGAACACTTGAATTATTGTACTCAAATAAACGAATATTGACTCAATTAAAGTGCCTGTCTGAACACAGTATTACCAAGGGTAAGGCAAGGGTTACATGTTACAGACGTTTGGATCGATCCATTATACAAAATTATTTATGCATCAGTTGTTACTATCTCCGTAGACTTTTTTATGTATATGTTCCTCGTATTTAAGTATTAAAATTTTAGATTTACTTAAGATTTCAGCTTATTCTGTATTGTGTTAATTCCTGCATGCCGCACAGTGTATTTAAGTTCATAGAAGCAATGACACCAGCTATATTAGTGTAGGGTAAAATGATGAAAAAAGCACCACTGCCACTTAGGCGTAAAATATACAATAATAACAACAATATGAACGCTTGTGAAATATGCGAACAACCATTGAACAGTCATCATTACTGTTGCTTCTTGGAGTATTGTGACAACAACTCTGGACCATAGAAATAAGAAAATAAGAAAAAAAGAGGGCTAAGTATTTGCCTGGATATTTATATGCCACATCACCACAGTTTCTACAGCCACCAAATCGACCTATTGTAAACACCACCACTGCCATCAACGTTATCGTCATACTACGGCTACAGCATCGCCACCACTACCACCATCGACATGCCACCATCATCAATTAAACCAACGCGTTTTATGCATTAAGAATGAAATAAACATACATACATCATCTATATATATATATATGTATATATGTGTGTGTATATATGTATGTATATAATAAATATACAATATATATGAAATACAAGTAGATGTCTTCAGGCCTGCATCAATGGCTGATAAGACTTTGTGATATTGTCACTATGTATGTATAGTACTCATGTTTGTGTTAGATGCACAGACACAATTACAATAAAATATTTACAAGTACGTACATAGATATGTACGTTAGTATGGAAGTGTGACTCTAATTAAATGGTGTTGCTGTGTATTTGTAGAATTCATTTTGTGTACTTTTTTTTATCAAAAACATTTTCATATCGAATGAATGGACAATAATGATCTATCAAGAAATAAATCCTTCCTACTGGAAATAAATTACGACTGCAATAAATGTGTAGGCTTAAATGGTCGTACATTTTTAAGAATCTTTTATTCGAATAATATTTTTAATTAATGGAATCGAACGGAACTACTGAACGTAGCGATTTAATGTTCAGAAATACTTGATAATGTTGAATTAAAAACTTCAAACACTAAATTCACAAATGAAAACCTCTTTAAGGCTTATTGTATTTCTTACGCAGAATATATTCTTTCGTTTTTACCCTTTTAAAAACGTTAAAAATATGAGTTCGTAGATTGAAAAGGAAATAAAAATAAATTTGTGTTTACATTTACATCAATTCTTTGTTGTTCGCACAATTCCGTGTGCCACCTTTAACGATTCGACTTAATCAACGACAATTTTCTACAATTGTTATTATTCTTTCACACTACCGCGTACGCAATGACAATTGTTCGTTAGCTCTTTAATATGGAGATCTTCAAACCACAATTATTCTCTTCACACGCAACGTGTCTTCATATAAGACTGACTGAATTCTTACTGAACCACCCTTGCCTGGTCTGTCCTGCCTTTTATATCGCAGGCTAAGCAGTCTGATGAATGCACCTGAAGGTGCCTTCGCGAAATCTCTATAAATGTAAACAAGTATTTTGTTTACGTTTGACCTTGCAGAGTTGTCGTTGTTTGTTTATCCATTTTTTATACTGATGTTGTTGATATATTTTTGTTTATTTGTCGATCATGTAAACAAGTCCATTACTTGTGTTTTTGGAGCGTTTATTTATCATTTTATGAACACCATTTTCATAATAATATCATTATTCTATTATTATTATGAAGACAAATAATTATAATTAAACAAATCGACCGCTCCATTTTACATTCACTTTATAAATGACCTTTTTTGCATTTCTCCCATTCTGAAGAATACGCTTAGAGTCTAAAAATGTAATTCTTAATTCTAATTTGTACGTAAGTTAAAAGAATAGGCATATAATATAGAAATTTAAATTCTAGAAGGTTATCAAAGTCTAATCGTAATCCGATGATATATTCCAGGCAATCGTAACAAAGGTGCGTGCGGCGCACCGATCAAATTTACATATTTGTTGCTAATGTTTTTTTGGCTTAGCTCAGTATACCTTCAAACTACTTTTTAAAATTGTTATAAAGAAGAAGAGAACATATCGACGCCTTCGATCTATAACATTCTAAGTCGAAAAAGTGTGTTTTAAGTTATTAGCTCTCAAAGTTTTCTCGCCACATACGACTAATGTGTATTCTAAGTAGATTTTTCCCTATAACTTCGGAATGGATCGGCGGATCTTAACCGTATTTTGCCAGTATTTAAGTTAGAGAATGCAAGAGCATTAAATGGAGGCGTCGATATGATTTCTACAGGGATGATAATAAAAGTCGAAAGTATTTTGATATTCTTCAAACCCCCCTCGACCTATTCGTGTGAGTAATATTAAAATATAAACATAAAAAGGTTCAAGGAGATAAATCATAAAGAAATATTATACAAAATTAATTATACATTAATTAATGGTTCTAGCAGCGTCATCATAATTAGTTAGAACATACTTTAACCACTCTAACTTCCTAAAAGTAATCATACCGATTGCAGTAATTAAGACTGGAAAAATATGAATTAGTAAGGAAATTAGGGTCTTAATTAATGATTGATTTAATGAATAATACATATTACAGTTGGAGCAGGTTTAGGTCGACTGATCTGTACAACATTTTTAAGGCATAAAGGAAAGTCACAAATCTGAAAATCAGAACCGCAAAGTCTATTTTCTACGCGAGAAAATTCCAGTCAAATATTTGCAACAAAAGAAAATGGGGGAGATATTCGATCTTTAAGACTAATGTAGAATAATATTAGTCCTATATCCAATAACACTGTTGCTATAAGTCAATTTAGCTAGATTACTCGAATGTAGCGACTATCGATGTAGACCTTGAGCATTACAACTCATTTGATGTTTTTTCTTCCTCTATTCTTATGACTCGACCTAATTTTGAATTCAAAAACGTTAATCAGGAAAATGTTCTTGAAAGTATTCTTGGCATTACATCCAATTTCTTCGGTAATGATGAGATTAATTCCAAATTTGTTAATTGATCTGGGGTTTCCTGATCGTAGTTTAAAATGGATTTACACATATTTAACTATCAGAAAACAAACCGTCCTTTTTTAAAACTGCTGCTCCAGAAGTATTGATGTCCTTAATGGTGTACCCCAGGGTAGCCATCTTGCACCGCTTCTGTTTTCATTGTTTATTAACGACCTACCCGATATGGTCCAACATCCTAATGTACGCTGATGACGTAAAAATATTCCAAAGTTATTGCCAAATTTCCGATCAGAAACTTCTTCAAGTGGCCTAAATTCGTTTCATTTATGGTGTAATTTAAATTTAATGCAGCTTAATCGCAAAAAATCTAAATGCATGAGATTTGTAAGAAAGAATCCGATTCACGCAAACTTTCCTTTTAATGGACACAAGCTTGAGCTTGCAGATAATTTCCTGGATCTAGGAGTTTTACTTGATCCCAAACTAAATTTTATTCCGCACATAGCCATCATAGTAAATAAAGCTAGAAGTGTATTTGGTTTTATAAAACGGTGGGCAAAAGAATTTAACGATCCATATGTTACCAAATCGCTCTACACATCTTTTGTAAGGCCTATGCTCGAGTGTGCATCCATAATATGGGATGCTCTATATAAAAAATATTCCGACGTCATCGAATCTGCACCAAAGCAATTTTTGTTGTTTTGCTTTCGAGGACTGAATTTCAATCCTACAACTTTACCTTCTTAATCTACCAGACTAGCATTAATCAAACTTCCGACACTTTAAAGACGCAGAACTATGTTAAATATCCCGTTCATATCTCTAATTACAATGCCTATATTTCCTGCAATATTGAAATGTGCTAATTTGCTGTACCTAAAAAAATTCAAGACACCTACCGACCAATATATAAATAATTGGTCATTACAAGCCTTCACTCAGGATTATTGACCTAGTTTCTCACACCACATATATTGTGGGTGTTAAATTTATTCAGAAGTGACGGGACCTACAGTTTAAAGTCGACTCCGTACGACAGATTTTTGAGAAACATTTCATGGCAGTTTTATTTTTACTCTCAGAGTTTGTGCCAGAAATCTGCTGAGAGGAAATCGCCGAAGAAATACTCTTTTTTCTTTGTTTTGATGACTGGCCTGGGGCTCGAACCTTGGGTATAAGTCTAATATGCCAACACACTACCTACTAGACTACGGCGACTTCAATAGCAATATCATCTTATCAAAAATTTTCGAAAAATTAATTTAAAGGCAAATGGCCCATTATATGTGTGGCAATATAATATCTGAGAGGAAATTTGGGTTTAGACCTGACCACCGCTGCATTTTTGCGCTTGTTGATGTTACAGAGGTGTTGTGATCAAGGGCTGATATTAATATGACATTCCTTGTAGTCTTAATTGATCATTCAAAGGCATTTGACACTGTTGACCTAAAGATACTTCGCCGGAAACTCAAACACATGTGCCACTTTTCAGCTTATTTCGTCATATTCAAGGGACTGAAATCAGTATGTGTAGTGTGGTGGTGGTAATAAATCGATTAGTCTGTCAATGTTTAAAGGTGCACTAAGCACAAGGTCCATACTTGGTCCACTACTATATCCGATTTACTCAATGATCTGTAATTAAAGTTGAAGTATTGCAATGTACAAATGTATGAAGATGTGTTAGGAAAGTAAAGCCATTTTCTTAATCCGATGAAATCACAGGCATTGATAATAGGCGAATTGGGCTCTACAACACAGTTACTACTAATTCAGATTGATAATAACACGGCTAAAATTACCATGAAGAGCTTCTCAACAAAATCTTTCGTTCGGAGTCGACTTTAAACTGTAGGTCCAGCCACTCGTGTATAAAATTAACACACACAACATAAGTGGTGTGAGAAACTAGGTCGCAATTCTGACTGAAGGGTCATGGCGCAAATATGCAAATGAATTCCGTTTTGAATTAAATTCTAATTCTAGGCAGTTAATTTACCAAACTCCATAGCAATTAAGACTCGGCCCTGAACGACAGATTTTTGTGAAACAGTTCATGGCAATTTTATTGCCAGAAGACTACGAAGAGGACGTTATGTTATTTTCGAGATGTCTGAATCAGAGTGTGAACCATGGCTCTTGTCTTATAATACTATGTTCAGACAGGCACTTTTATTGTGTACATTGCAATAAACGTCATTATTGAGCTCAATATTTCATATAAAGTTTCAATTAATTATTGCGGAATAAATATGCAAATTGTTATAATATTGAGTAAAACTTTAAATACAACACTGTCATAAGAATGTTCAGTGAGCATATTAAAATTTTCCAAACACTTTCAATTGATATTTGACAACTCAAATGTCAACAACTACAAACTAAAAAAAAAAACAAAATAAAAAAAAATTTGTTGCAATAAGCAACTGTTTTGTTTACGACTGTCAAATTAATATTGCTTGTATTATGTGTCTGAATACCTAAAATATTGTACAGGTATCTCTCCTACAACACGGTAGATAGTTTCCTATAAGACGTGTTATGTGAAACCGTGCTATAGGAAAGCTGGTACAAAAATAGGTGTTAAGTTTCAAAAAAACTATTTTAATGCCACGGAAGAAACTTTATTTCCATTAAAAATAATAAAATAAACAAAAATCTATTGAAATATATAAAAAAACAAACAAATATCGGCATAAATATATGTATATGAACGTATATTATGAATTTAGTTTAGTAATTTTCTTCATCATCGCTGCTAAATTCAATTAAATGGAAATTTTTTTTCGCCTGAATAATATCATCTTCACTTTCTGAACTTGCATTTATATTTTGTTCACCTATTGATATCTTTAAAAAATCCGTAATTTTGCTTTGTTTCCTTGTACAAGGTTGCTGTAAATTTCTTGATATGGTGATAGACAATTTTGTATTTCCATTTTGAATTTTCAGCACAAGGGTCTGCATCCAAGAGCAATAATTCCAATTTTGTGATCAAGTCTAATCCTTCCTGCAATTCATTTAGTGTCAAATTATTAACTTCATTATCTTCATTAGAGCTAGAATCAATTTAATTCACTTTGGGTTCGGATGCGATTTCTACCAAATCTGCATCCCCAATTTCTTGTTCCACTAATAAGTCTTACACACCTTCAATAGCAAGTTCTTCTATTAACCCACCAATTTAATTTTCTCCTGATTCATGCACATACAGTTTGTCAAAAAAAATCTTTGCACATAGAGAAAAATTAAGAAAACTTTAAAAAATTCATTGATTTCTAATATAAATAATCAAAATTTTAAATTTTTTCAAACAGGATTTTATAAACATATGTTTTGTTAATATAATAATTAAACATATTATAACAATGACAATATTCTAATGTAAAATATTAAAAAACAAAAACAATCCAATTTTACTGCTGTCAAAAAAATGTTTGCACACTTGATAAAATATTAAGACTTAAGCAATTTTGTGAAATGTATAGTGCTAATATTTTGTGGGTTCACCTTGAGCTTCAATTAAAGCTTGCAGACGCCTTCTCATGGATTGAATAATTTTCGGAATATCATATTTTAATGGTATTTTTTCCCACTCTTCTTTGATGAACTTTACCAAATCGTGTTTTTTTGCGGGCAATCTTTTCCCTACCTTTTTCTTTAGATGAACCCACAAATTTTCGATAGGTTTAATATCAGGACTTTGGGCAAGAGTATCAATAACTTTGGTGCAGTTGTAAAGGAACCTGGAGTTACAAAAATAAGAATTATTTTAAGTATCATTATCTTGATAGTACTTGTGATTAAATTTATTCGGATTAACCTTGGCAGATTTGCCTTTGTAGTAGTTAAAATAGCCCAATTATATAAACATTTTTGAAACTCGTTTCCCTGGCATTTTTTGTATTCAAAAATAAGAACACCTGTTACATAAAAACGATTCCTTCGTTACTAAAACGTTATTTACCCCTTTCACATTCCATCTCATTTGTAAAAAAATCAAAATGCGCAACATTTTTGGGAAATAACGGCATATTTTTATAATTTTTTTATTATCTTCATTCAATATGCAAAGATTTTTTTGACACTTCTTAGATTGAGTAAACTTCTTTTGTTGTTGTTATTATTATTGTAATGTGTGTTACTATTAGGAAACTATTGGTGCCTTATGGTCGTAGACAAGTACAGTTATAGAATGAGTGCAAAAATAAAAAAATATATAAAGATTTTGTTGTTGAAATTCTAAAATGAAGATCAAATTTTACATTTTTTTGGTCTGTGCAAAGATTTTTTTGACAAACTGTATATCATCTTCAACATCGATTTAATGTTGTAATTTTCAGTTCTTTAAGCGATAAGGATGTGATATCGATGCAGTCTTTAATTGAAAATTGCTTCCAAGCTTCTTTTACATCAATAGATTTTGAATCAGTTATGTACAGTAGCGAGCACAAAAAGTGCAACGTTGGGTAAAATTATCTTTAAGTGCGATAATTTTAAAAAAATTGGTAACCAGTTCAAAATATTTCTTTGGGTTATTAATCCCTAGAGTTATAGATACCTATTATCAATAACATTATGTAAATATTTTTAATTAATGATAAATTATTTTGTCATTTATTGAAAAGAGTGCAAATTTCATGGGAGCAATAAAAATGCAACAGCATAAATTTTAATGTGTTTATTTAAATTAAACAGTAATTCTTACAAAAAAAATCTTAAAATGAATATTTAGTGGCGTAGCCCTTATTTTTTATGACTTCTTGCAACCTAGAAGGCATAGAGTCGACTAAAGCTATTAATGTGTTAATGGAAATTTTCTCCCATTCACTTTTCAAAATTTCTTCTAATTGCCTCTTATTTGACTGATGTTTCCTCTTAACTTCCCGATCTAATAGCTTCCATAGATTTTCTATGGGGTTTAGATCGGGAGACTGTGATGGCCAATCCAAAACATTGACATCATTGTCGCTTAAAAAGTTTCGAGCTAAGCGACTTGAGTGCTTTGGATCGTTATCCTGTCGGAATATACCACCAGGAGGCATTTTTTTCCGCAGATGAGGAAGCATGTGTTCTCCAAGGATTTCACAGTACTTCTTGGCGTCCATTTTCCTTCGATTTGAGTTAAGGGACCTACCCCATCACGGGAAAACGCACCTGTAAATACGTGACGTAAAATCAATAATTTTTTTTAAACATATCGTGCCTTACCCCACACCATTATTGATCCACCGCCATGTTTTACGGTTGGAAGTTGATATCTTGGAGAATATCTCTGTCCAGGCGGTCTTCGAACAAAATTTATCCCATCGGAGCCAAACAAATTAAATTTGCTTTCATCGCTCCACAAGTCTTTAGCCCATTGTTCATTTGACCAATCCTTGTAACGTTTTGCAAATTCCAGGCGCTTCTTTTTATTGATTGCACTGATGAGAGGTTTCTTTGCGGGTCGTCTCGCATGCAAATTAGCCATTTTCAAACTACGGCGAACAGTGTGAACGCTTATAGAGACTCCCATTTGCGAAATTAGCAACGTCCACTGCGGTCTTTCGTGGATCTTTTTTAACCAGTGCAATCATCTGGCGGTCTTGGCGAGAGGTAATTTTTCGAGGATTACCACTATCTGGTTTCCTTTCCACACTATTTCTCAAGGAAAATCGAGATTTAATCCAACATACGGTTGATTGATTTACACCAAAGAGGTGTCCAACTTCACGCATGGATTTTCCTTTTTCTAAGGCTTTAATGATTGCAGTTTTGCTGTCAGCTGAGAGCTGCTTCTATTACAAAACACATGTTGTATAACTTATTTAAGAAATTTTCAATTATAATTAAATAAATATCTTACTTTAACTATTTTTTTATTATGTGGCATTTTTTTGCTCGCTAAAAATTTGCACTTTTTTCACTAATTCAAAAATATTTAACTTTTTAAAGCAGAATTTGGAATAAACTGTGGTTACTTTGAAAACTTGTAATTGAAAGAATTAACAGCAAAAGAAAATAGATAAATTAGTTACCGTTATTTTGAAACAGATCTTATTAAAAATCATATGGCACAGTGGTGCATTTTTTGTGCTCGCTACTGTATGTCTAAATTCTATTGTAATGATCTTCTTATACAATAAGTCTTAAAAAAAATAGTGTCGTAGAAGTACCGTGTTATAAGAGGTTTTCAGAAATTTTTTTAATCGTGTTAGAGTGAAATTGTGTAGTCCAATAGATGAATATTGACTAAATAAAAGTGCCTGTCTGAACATAGTATAAGATATCAATTCAATTATTTATTATTCAATTGTATATTTAAATATTTTAATTTATCTTTAATAACACGTACATACATATGTATGTATATGTACATACATACATACATACTACACTATCCTCTTATTTTTCCCTCTACAAAGGAAATTTCAAAAGCATGATCTTTTGTATTCGAATAACAATTTTCTGCCGTCGTGCTACAATATACACTACAATGTACACTTTTCGATTTCATTTTCATAAAAAATTCCATTTCTGATTATTACAATTTTTTTCTCTCTCCCTCTCTCTCTCTCTCTCTCTCTTTCTCTCATTGGAAATTTCTTTTTATTTTCTCGTTTTTAAGATGATGAAGAAGAGATGTAATCCAGCTTCATCAATGTCGCTACAGTCTTACAAACACAAACGTAAATATTAACATTTACACGAACACATTTTTTTTTTAACACAAAACAATATACCCTATAGAGTGTACCCTATAGAAGTAATGTTGTTTTAATATTTTATATCTAATAGCCTATTTACACTACAGCGAAATCAAGTAGATTAGATTTCAAATTTTGCTCAAAATCTAGATTGTTTACACTGAATTTATATGATATTTTATTTTAATAACAAAAACAAGCCAATCAGCAATCATTTGTTGAATATAAGATTTTAAAAAATAATGCGAATGTATTACTACAAACAATTTTTATGGAGAATAATGGAAATGGTACATGTAATCATATACATATAGGTATGGGTCATTCTGGGAGGAAGATGATCCTAATATGTCATACAGTATTCCCTCGATTTACGTTGTTTCGATTAACATCGTCAAAAATTTTGTTCCCTTCAACTTCGATTTGCGTCGTCATTCGATTTACGTTGCCTCTATTGTTTATGAACAAAACAGTAGGTAGTGTGCTGGCTTATTAGACATGAAGCCAGGGTTCTAGTCCCAGACCAGACATCAATATAAAATATGAAAAATTATTTCCTCGGTGATTTCTTCTTAGCAGATTTCTGGCAAAAACTAGTTCTTTGAAATTCGATTTACGTCGCCTTTTTCCGGAACATTCTACGACGTAAATCGAGGGAATACTGTATATGTTCATCGAAAATTTTAGAATGAGCCGCCAAACTTTGGAGTTGTTATACTTAAGACCAACATCCATGAACGATACAACATTTATAAAATGTAAATAACATTTTTTTCCGTACTTATTAATTTTGTTTTTAAATTAAAATGCCAGTTTTTTCCCTGTGCAGCGTTGTATTTTTGAGTACTATTTGGCAAAACACTTTGCATTGCCAAATATTTCATTGCATTTCAATTTTTCTAGACTTTGAGTAGATTTTGCCGAAATCTACTAAATAAGTAGATTTCGTTTTGTATGAGAAATCTAGTTAAAGTCAACTAGATTTGGCTCGAAATCTAATAAGTACTAGATTTCGCTGTAGTGTAAATGGGTTATTATATATAAAATTCTCGTGTCACGGTGTTAGTGGTTAAACGCCTCCGAAATGGATAGGCAGATTTTCATGAAATTTTGTGTGCATATCGGGTAGGTATGAGAATCCGAAAACATTATTAAAATTTAATATTCAGGTACATATAGTTAGTAGACGAATAAAATTTGGTGGGTTAGTTCGTAGAGTCGATATAGACCATCCCACCAAAAATTGGCTTGACAACCTTCCCCCTTCAAGTGATACCTAAAAATCTTATACATTATTTTTTTGTTCGAAAGCTTATCAAGTTTAGATGGTTTAAAAAAAAATTCGATATAGCAAAAAGTAGGCGTGGCAAACCTTTAAAATTGAATATTAAGGGACATAGTGATCGTATACAAATGCAATGCAAGTGAATTCGTAGAAGAGCTTCTCAAAGATCTGTCGTTCGGAGTCGATTTTAAACTGTAGGTCCCGACACTCACATATAAAATTAACGCACACATCATAATTGGTGTGAGAAGCTAAGTCGTAATCCTTACTTAAGGGTTGTAGCGACCAATTATGTATATATGTGTATATCAATATATAGTTGTATATTTCTTGTTGTCGGCTTTCATCTTCAAGGAGCACCACACATTTAGTAAGGCCGATACGAGCTAACTTTTTTACATCTTAAGGTAAATAAACTTTTCCATTTACAGTCCCTAATCACACAATTATTTTGTTAGCCGAACCTTGTAATATAACTAATAATATAGCTAACTAAAAATTAAGAAGTGAAATCTATTATTTTAAGGGCCATTATTACAACTTGCCGTTAAAAGTGGGCTTAGTTAAAGGTAACTTTAGCTAAAGCGAACTATAAAGTTACCTTTAACTGATTTTCGTTTATTACAAATTACAGATAAAATAAAATAAAAAATATGGCAGTGCCGGATCAATCTCGATAACACTGCTCAATTAAACCAGTTTTTTTAAACACAGTGGCAACGATGAGCTCATTTTGTTTATATTTAAAGTTGCCATATTGAAAGTAATATTTATTATTTCAAGTTCAAACATAAACTTAACTTTAAAAGTTATCGGTAGGATGATAATCGCTTTAGCTTAAAGCTCACTTGTTCCATATGTCCACTTATAATAATTAAAAACAATTTATCTGTCCGTTGAAATCCTCTCTTTAATTAACGGCAAGTTGTAATAATGGCCCTAAATATGTTTTATGATCATTTTAAACCAATTTATTGGATTCAAAAATTCATCAGTTTTTGTAAAAATTCTTCAAAAAATTTTAGTCTCTTATTTTATTTTTTTGATGATATTTTTTATTTAATGTATGTTGAACGACATTAAGAAAAACATATTTTACAGTTCGTATTTATTGTTAAGTTCTTTTGAGGTTTTTTTCACTCACATTTATTAAATGTTGCCTTGATCTTGTCCACTTTTTCAATGGTCAACCTAAGCTAATTATGGTACATACTTCTAGATAACGTGTTGGTCAGTGACTGAACTTTTTCCAACTTATTTTGCAATTTCTCTCACAAAGTTTATTATTGAATTTTTTTTTTAATTAGAAAATATTTAAATTGTAGTCGCCGTAGTCTAGTAGGTAGTGTGTCGACTTATTAGACGTAAGGCCACGGGGGAGATTTTTTAATAGCTATAGGAACATTTTTCAAAAACAAAACACATAAAATTCAGAAAAAAGCATGAAATCTTTATTTGAATCGATGTACGGTCCATATAATGTAATGTTTGAAGATTATTTGATGTAAATATTGACCGCGACTGCGCCTCAAATGGTTCATTCGCTTATTCCAATTTTGGCATACTCTTTCCAACATTTCGGCCGGTATCTAACGAATAAATGCTTCAATGTTGTCTTCCAATGTGTCAATTGAAGCGGGCATTTCTTCACAAAAAATAGTCTAAAGGCGTTAAATCGCACGATCTAGGCAGCCAATTGACCGGTCCTATGTTCTATGCGTAAACTTCATAGACAACAACGTTAACTGAGTAAATTGTCAGTCTTATCATTTGCAGTTAACTAAAGGGAGGATTTTAAAGGCCAGATAAATTGTTTGTTTTTTATTATTATGAGTACCCAATAAGATAGAAGAGAGCGTTAACCTAAAGGGAGGACCATCCTGCCGGTAACTTTTAAAGTTAAGTTTATGTTTGATCTTGCCATAATATTTATTATTTTCAATATGGCAACTTCAAATTTAAACAAACTGATCATATTCAATAAAAAAAACGAAGTTCTTCGTTGCCACTGCGTTAAAAAAACTTGTTTAATTGAGCAGTTTTGTCGACATTGCTCCGACACTGCTATATTTTTGAAAATGTTAAATTTATTTTATTTGTAAGTTGTAATAATGGCCCTAAGAATTTCTAATCAACTACTTAGAGGTCTGCCAATATGTGTGGATGTCACCATAAGTCCATCTGAAAAATTAAGCTACACTATTTCCCCTATACATATTTTTTTTTCTATCACCATTTACTCTTTACCTGGAACCAACGGCATCAAATATCAAATGAATTTATTAGAATCATTTAAGTAGAGTGGTCTTCTGTCGTTCAGTTCAAACATTTTTTCCTCTTAATTTAATTTCTTTTTAGTGTTTTTTTTTTTGCTTCCTTGCTGCCTTATTTGTGTTTTCTTCAACTCGTTATCATTTGAAAAGCTGAAAAATATAAGAATCGTTTTCACTTACACACACATACACAGTCTCACACTCATACAAATAAGATAAATATAAGAACGGAATCTTGCCAGCTAAATTGGAATACTTTCTTTCTATGCATTTGTGTATTTAGTTATGTAGATTTACGAGAATGGATGTTTGTATGTATATATATAGTATGTATATTGTATATATTTATTTATATGTTTATATAATAAGAAAGTGTTTTTTGCTCGCCTGTACATATATTTCAGTAATAAAAAGTTGGGCATTTTTAAGACTGAAATGTTAAAATGGACAAAACACGTTGGTGGGTTTATGTAAAATAAAAAGGCAAAAAAGAAACAGAATAATACAAATAACCAAAAAAAAAAAAAAAAGGAAAAAAGAAAAAAAGAAAAGCCATGATGTATTAAAAACAGTTACAAAATTAAACCCTTAAGGTACGTGCAACTCTTAATATATAAAATAAAAAAAATATTTTTTTGGGTTTTAAGTTTATGAACAGAATACAATCATCGGTTAGGTTAGGTCGGAGTGGTGACTCTGATATCAACAAACTCACTTGAGCACACACAGCGGCCTGATGTGATGCCACAGGTGAATGCGGTCCTTGTACTGACCAAATTCTACCAAAACCAGGAAAAGTAAGCGATATCAATAGGTAATGGCTCTGACAAGCTGGCAAGAAATGGAGAACCAAATAACCTATATCTGCACTAGAGATGCCAAACGGTATTGATTTTTAAAAATCCCAGGATTCGGGATTTTGTTATCCCGATTATCTGAATCAGTTACCCTACTAATTCGTTTTATAGGACTTTTGCATTCTTCGATGGCATCAAATAACTTTTTAGCAACGGAAGTAGGGTTTTCGTCATCTGAGATGCTATTATCGATATCGAGTAATATGGAATTTTTTTCAGGGTCTTTTGCAGGGTCAAAATACACATGAAAGCACAATCGCGGATCTCGGGATTTATGAATCCGAAAATTTCCGGACTTCGGGATTTCCCGATTGGCATCCTTAATCTGCACTTAGCAAGAGACGGGCACTGACAAAGAAAATGGATAACAGTCTCCTCTTCCTCAGCGGATCTGCACCCACATTAAGTCGTTAAATGGGATCCGCATTCTTTCCGCGTATCTACCCATAACCCACTGACCTGTAAGCATGGCCACTGTGGCCGAGATGATGTCACATAGAATCATAAATTCAGGGAAAAATTAATTTCACCCATAATTAAACTGGTATTCGAAGTTTTTAAAGAACTGTGTTATTATAGTTTAGATTAGTGGACAAGCCCCAACATTTCCACATTTGTTTTCTTTCGATACCCGATACCACAAGAAACGCGTACTTTTGGTTACAAATTAAATTTCCTGAAAGTTTATCGAAATTGTTCAAACTTTATAGTATCAGCCGAAAAAAGATACAAACTATATCACGACCGCCTTTGGAATGGCATCGCTGTCTTATTGTGTTCTTACATTAAGGCCACATTTCCTAACGTTTTTAAACTGTCAATACGTAAGCAAATAAAAAAGAAAAATAAACAAATAAATAAAACGTTACGTATTCGTATTCTGTACTAGGGGATTAGTATTCGTATTCTGTTCTAGGGGATTAGTACTGATACTATAAAAAAGGAACAGTGTAGACCTTAGCACAGAATTCTTTTCCATTGTAAAACCAGCCAACCGGAGCTTTGACAATAATTAAGACGAAGCAATTATTAGTGATGTAAGTTTCGGGCCTTCGTAACCCTGATGACATTACCATCAGTGGATAATATGATGTCGAATATACACCCAACTCTTTTTTTACACGGTAGATACGTTCCTCAGAAATCCGTGTAAAAAAAGACGCGTTTCATATATTAAAATGGGAGATACGTTCCGTGTCATCTGAAAACCGTGTACGATGATATAAAGAACTACATTTACTTCGGAAAACCGTGTAAAAAATCTTGAAAACTATAAAATTTCAGAAATGCATACAAATTGTATGCTCATAAGGCATTTTATTGAGCATTAAAAATCAAAATACATAATTCATATAGGTGAAAAATTGATAGAGCTAGCCAAAAACAAAAGAAATCTGTTAATCCAGAATTAAGAACAGAAAAATTAAAATAGAAATAAAGAAAAAATATTTACATAGCTCCAGAATTATTCGTCGCTACTTGATAACAAGTGGAATTGTTTGCGACGAATTGAACTAAAGTCGGTATCATCACAGGAGATATCCATCAAATTATCCAATGGTGACTTTCGTCAGGTAATAGAGTTTTGAACTGTCGGACTACCGGACCGAAAGGTCTTGCGCCGTCGACTTTTTTTATTAAAAAATCTTTTACAGAAAGTTGAACTTTTGGTTTTTGGTATTACCCAGTTGCTACTGCGTGTGTTCATTTCAGCAATGGTGCCAAGTGTGGTGAAAACAAACATAATTACAAGACAGTAACTGTATTCGGTTAAAAATTTTTTACAAAAATTTTTTTTTTCAACCGCATAACTTCAAATCCGTGTAAAAAAGAATTGGGTGTACATATTCCGATTACGTTAATAATTTCAAATTTTAAAGTTAAAAGATTTTTTTAAAATATTGGCAACAAGTATTTAAGTTGGCTCTTAATGGCTTATTTTAACTTGTCGTAGTCGTATTGGTTGCTGTTCTGTGCGCACACTTCTTCTTCCCATTTATACACTCTTTTTTTCAATTTTCTTATTATTTTATAAAAATTCTCTCAGATGGACTTTTTATATTGAAAGCTAAGAGGGGTTGGTTGGTTGGTAAGTAAGCATTTTCTGCCGACTTACATTAAACACAATTTATTTATTTCATTTCTTCTTCTTTTTATTCATTTTTTTATTTTTTTTTTTTTTTTTTTGTTTTTGTTGGTTCGTTCGTTCATTTATATTACAATTTTATTTTCTTTTCTTTTTGATTTTTTTTTTAAATTTTTTTCTTCGTTTTTTTCTCAAGTTTATGTAGAGCCTTTGGTGCTGGTGGCGTCGTTGAATGTTTTGCCGATTGTTCATGACAAACTGCCTTGTCTAACTCCTTATTTTTTTATGGCATCACAGAAAGCAACATAAGAAAGAAATATAACGAACAGAACATTTGAATAAAAAAAAAAAAAAACAAAAAGGGAATAAATGGACTTCATTACAGACCTGCAATAAAAAAAAATGAGGAGGAGGGTCTTTAGAAGAATAAATATTCGCATAAAACTCACAATTAAAAAATTTATTTTTATATTAAAACCTTTATAAACTTTAAATTGATAACTTTTAAATAATTTATAATGCTTTTGGACTACGAAAAAAAAACTTAAACTTTCACCATTGCACAGTAAATTGAGAATACAAAATTATTCAGATTTTATTGATTTCTTAAATATTGTCATGTTCGTTTACTTAATAGGTATATTCTATTAGAAGAGATGCTGGGATTCAATACAAACTACAGACGTGTTCGAAATAATAAGAACAACCAAAGCGAAACAAAAGATCGTTTTAAAAAATTTTTTTGAGAAAGATTTGAAAATATAGCTTTCTGTTAAAAAATATTAAAAGTTATGTTTTATCTAGCGCTTCTTATCTTTTTGTACTGACAATAATGTTGAGCTAAGTTGAAAATCCGATGTTCGAAAAAATAATAACAAATCATATTGGACCCCCCCACTTACATTACTCACATGAGAGAACAAGTCTAAAGTTTTGTTGCAAATATAATCGTTGGGTAGTTGTTGATCATTTTTTGTGAAAAATTCTTCTAAAATCGGCAAAAGCAAGCATTGCTCTATCGACCAGCGTAAAATAATAAAAAAAATTGCTCAGCAAAAGGAAAGGAGAACAGGTTGAAATTCCAAATGGAATGATAATAAATGCTAAGAACTGGCCACCGAAGATCGAAAGTCGCGGTACTTAACTGGGTAACACAAGTTTTCTCTTACTCTTGTTTTAATCTTTGGTGATAAACATTCTATCTTTAACATCGAATTCTAACTACTATTTTGCAAATTAATCATACATACATAACTGGCTATTACAACCCTTCAGTCAGGATTACGACCTAGCTTCTCACACCACTTATGTTGTGTGCGTTAATTTTATACATGAATGGCGGGACCTACAGTTTAAAGTCGACTCCGAACGACAGATTTTTGAGAAGCTTTTTATGGCAATTTTTACTCTCAGAGTCTTTGCCAGAAATCTGCTGAGAGGAAGTCGCCGAAGAACTATTTCTCGTTTTGATGTCTGACCTGCAAATCAATCTCTTTTGTGATTAAAGCAAAGAAAGAAATTTAACGTAAATGACTACAACAAAAATACAAAAAATTAAATACAAATATATGTATGTACACCTGAGTAACTACTTAGTCTAAGTTGTTCAGTTAGTTGAGTAGAACTCAATCATACAATTCTTAATTTTATCAAAGCCTCCAAACTTGATTTATTTGACAAAAGCGGTTTTTTTTATCTTTTCACGTAAAGTTATTGATTACACAAACACTTTTGAACCGATGTCCGAATTTTTAAACCTCATTGGAAAGGACAGAGGTGGACCTTTAAAACGATGTACATATAAATATTATCTGACCTGATATACAATGCGGTTTGATGAAGTAAACTTGACAAATAGTGAATATATTTCGTAGTTTTTCAAGTTTGTCCGTTCATTGTAGGAAACTTTACTTAAAAAATTTAAAATAAGTGATGACATTCTGAAAATACATTATCTCATGAAGAGATTGACACTTCATTTAATCAAATGGGACAAATATTACCGCAGTTATTATTTAAAGTGTCTAACAGTTGAGTTATATATTTTATAAAGGGTCCGCCAAATAACTTTTTTTTCTGAAAATACTTTTAAAAAAAGCTACTGAATTTTTTCTCAAATTTCTTTTTTTTATTTGAAAGTACAATTCTTCCGGTTAATAATGGAAAATACATGATCGGTAGCAAAAAAATCATCCTTTCAGATGAAGCTGATATTGATCTTGGCGGGTATATAAAGAAACAAAATTGTCACATTTGGGGCACAGAAAACCCGCACGCATAGATTGAAAAGCCGGCGAATCCAAAACGAGTCACTGTTTGGTGCGGATTTTGGTACAGAGGCATAATTGGGACATTTTTCTTCGCAAATGAGCATGGAGTGGCCGTTACAGTCAATGGCGATCGTTATCGGACCATGTTTAAAGAATTTTTGTTCACAAAACTTGAAGAGGAGGATATTGGCAACATTTAGTTTCAATAGGACGGCGCTACGTGCCACACCGCCGAAGCTACACTCGATGTTTTGCGCCCTGTTTTTTAAGATCGCATTATCAGTTGCAGAGCTGATGTCGTTTGGCCACCTCGGAGCTGCAATTTGACACCGTTGGACTATTATTTGTGGGTTGCCGTCAAAGATAAGTGTTACGCCGACGCGCCGTTACAGTCAATGGCGATCGTTATCGGGCCATGTTTAAAGAATTTTTGTTCACAAAACTTGAAGAGGAGGATATTGGCAACATTTGGTTTCAATAAGACGGCGCTACGTGCCACACCGCCGAAGCTACACTCGATGTTTTGCGCCCTGTTTTTTAAGATCGCATTATCAGTTGCAGAGCTGATGTCGTTTGGCCACCTCGGAGCTGCGATTTGACACCGTTGGACTATTATTTGTGGGTTGCCGTCAAAGATAAGTGTTACGCCGACAAGCCAGAGACAATTGACGCTTTAAAGGAAGTGCAGCTGCACACAATCAATAATGTGCTTAAAAATTTAACCGATCGTGTAGGCTACCGCATGACCAGCCGAGGCACCCATTTGAATGAATTTATTTTCCATTATTAACCGGAAGGATTGTACTTTCAAATAAAAAAAGAAATTTGAGAAAATATTCAGCAGTTTTGTTTTTTTAAAGCATTTTCAAAAAACAAAAAAAAGATTATTTGGCGGACCCTTTTAAAATTTTTTTTCAAATGAATTTTTATTTATTTGTTTGTACAACAAGATTTAATCTTATATTTAAAGTACAAGAAAGAAGTGTTCATAAACAACATTTGGAGATCGAACTTTCCTAATGAATAAAGTAAAAAAAAAAAAAAATTTGAATAATAATAACGATCGTAATAAATTCTGCATAATTGTAATCTACTACGTTGCAAAGAAATTAAATAAAAATTTCCTAAAACTAGTTGCGTTGGTATTAAGTTGCTGAGAATGTGGAAGACAATTCCAAAGCCGTGCAGCATGAATAAAAAAATGCCATTCAGATACAACGTAGCGATCTAGGGGAATTATGATCCTTCTATCTCTAAGTGATCTAGCAAATCTTATCTTATCACTAAGATATCCTTTAGATTCTGAATAAATTATTTTATGCAGAAGTAATAATACACAGATGATCAAAAGATTGTCAAACGATGCACCATACAGCTTCAAAGAAAAACGAGACACATGGTCATATCTCCTTAAACCATAGACATATATCACAATATTATTGAATAAGACGTTGAGCTTCTCCTTGCTAACGGAATGGCAACTTGCAAAAAGTTCACAACCATACATTAAACAGGAGAAGATAACATTTTGCAATCAACCGTCTTATATTAGCAAAGCGTAAAGTATTGTGTCATATAAGTTTGACCTACGAGTATCTTAATTTTCATTAAAATTTTAATTGTTATTAAAAGTCAACCCAAGGTTTTTGGCAGTGATCTTCTCCCCGTTCATCAAAATATCGAGACCAATATTGGGGGTCGCCGTGGTCTAGTAGGTAGACGTAAAGCCAGGATTCGAGTCCCAGCCCAGAAATCAAAAAAATAAAAAATACAAAAAGTATTTTTTCGGCGATTTCTTCTCTTTCTCTTCTTGAAAAAGTTTCTCAAAAATCTGTCGTTCGGAATCGACTTTAAACTGTAGGTCCCGCCACTTCTGTATAAAATTAACACACACAACATCAGTGGTGTGAGAAACTGCGGGCTTCTTCGGGACGATTGCTGTAGACTGTCTAATGGTGAAGGTATAGCATTGGCCATTATATAGTCAGCAGCAGCAACTCGTTTCCTTACCGTCCGCATCTTCCCTCTTTCCACCTTTCCTAAACCTGCACAATAGGTTGCATGAGTAGGGGTGATCTCCTGAGTGCTGGTTTAATAAAAAAAAAAAGGAAGACTTATGAGGACTTAAATGAGGGATTACCATAATTGTGCAGATAGAACTCACACTCATTCTTGTACTGTTTGATTTAGTTGTCGATCAGAATCCGACAAGAAGACATGTGTTATTTTATTATTTTAATTTAGGATGACACTATATTATTGTCATATTTTATGTTAAAAATGTTCTATGTTATTAGCTAGCCGTATTTATTTTTTTTATTTTGTCGCATAGTGGAATTTTTTTAAATGATTTGGAATGCTCGTTTTTTCCTTTTAATAAAAAATTGGTTTTTTATTTTTGTTTATCTAAAAAACTAGGTACAGGTAACCCTCGATTTACGCGATACTTCATTTACACAATTTTGATATAACGCGATTCAAAAATAACATCCATTTTTTTAATTATGCGACTTTTTTTACTCGATTTTGATACAAATAAATCCCTCCAAATTATTTTAAATTTAATGGAAGAGAAATTTAAGTGTACCAGATTTATGCAAAGAATTTTCGGTTTTAAATTGCGTTAATATAACATCAGAATCCATTAAAGATTTAAAATTTTCTAAGCTTAATGGTTGTTGGAAAAAACTTTTTAAGTACTGACAATATGGACAGTCCCCTATCTTCTGAAATTTCTGAAATATTAAAAGTCATTAAATCAAATGAAATATTTGAAAACGTAGCTGCATGGAAATAATAAGTGATGATGCTGAGCTGACAGAACTGGATTTAATAGAGTCGGCCGATGGCCGATGGATTCTTCAAAATTAACGATATTTTTGCATATGGGACAAGAGTTAATTAAATTTTCTTTAAAGAACGATCCACTACCAAATCGATCAGTTTTATTTCAATCTTCAATTAGAATATCGTTAGCTCCATGTGAAGAACTTTTCAAGAAGTATGAAATGGAAAAAAAAACAGAAGCGGATAACAGACTTCTTTACACTTGACCAAGAGTAGAAATATCTTATTATTTTCTAAATTTTGTTATTTTTTATTTTCATTTATCAATTTTTAAAACTTAAAAAATTATGTTCTTCGTTTTATATTATTTTTACTGTTGATAACTATTGTATTTAAGAAAACACAGAAATTTATTTTTAATAAATGAAAAGTACAAATTAAATGATAGAAGTTTAAAAATAAAAAGTAATTTGGTGTGTGTTTTTTTTACACGATTTTTAAGTACCAAAACTGAGTTTTACATATATTTTATGTTTCGAATTACGCGATATACGTAATTTTTGGTCCCAAAATAAGCTTTTGTATGAATTCTTAACCTCATTTTATGCGTTTTCGATTTAAACATAATTTCTTCGGTCCCAGCAAACCGCGTAAATCGAGAGTTACCTGTATAATTTTTAAGCCAAAGATGATAGCCTTATGTTCTTTTAATAAAAAAAAATGAATTTTTTATTTTATTTTTATTTATCTAAAATTATTAAGACAAAGATTGATAACTTTACATATCTATGTTGATGAAATGAAAATCAAAGTATCGTTTATAACTATCACTTTTCTATGGCTGTAAATAAATAAATTCTCTCAACTTATTTTCTTTCACTTACTCACCAATACATGACCAAAAAATTTTTGGTAACCCCTGGTTTAAACAAAGGCCATTTGCTTTGTACGTCATCTGCGTAAATTTGAATTTTGCAGTTATGAAGTTGGCTTGGCAAATCGTTGATATACATACATTGCAAAAAGAAGTGGCCCATGAATTGAACCTTTAGGCAGATCTCTAGATAAATTCAAGGCAGAAGGCTGGGCATTTACCGAATGAACAAATTGTGAACGATTTGAATGATATGATGATAAAAGCCGTGTCGAAGTTCCAGAGAAGTTAAAAAATTGCTCAAACTTCATAGAAATCATGAAATGATCAACCCTGTCGAAAGCTTTTGAATGGGCAAGGAGGACAAAGAAATTACCTTCATTCAGTTCATGTCGTATAGTGAATAGGTAGCACCGAATAGCTATTGGCCTGAATTCGGTATCATTCTTCGATATTGGCAATATTTTCGCACTTTTCCACCGTAATGGAAAAGTGCTAGTAGTAATTAAGTTATTGAATAAATACATATCGCTCCTTTATTGCAACATAGTCATATCTCAAAAAAACTTGAACTTGGCAAAATGCGACTTAAGTTTTCAAGACATAAATCCTGTCCTATGATTTAATTGCCGCAGACACTATTTCCTATAACTTCGGTTCAGCTTGGGATATAAAACTGATTTTTTTTCAACATGTACAGAAGGTCTAAAAGAGCAGTTTTGCTTAAGCAACTACAAATATTTAATTTTTTGAGATATGACTATGTTGCAATAAAGGAGCGATATGTTATGTAGTATGTAACAGAAGTACAGGCACCAATATTCCTATAAATCTCGGGTGCATATTATCACAGTCTACCGCATTCGTCCTGATTAAATTGAAACATAAAAAGACATCAGACTGATTCACACAAGAGAATTGAAAATTACCAGTATCAATATCATTAGAACCCATGTTTGAGAATCTTTAAAAAGTATTATCGACTGACACCATAGTTAAGTTCATGAAATCCTTGTCGATCTCCTGGTGACTTCCCATATCTGTTCTACCAATACCAATGTCTAGAATCAAACCATGTTTGTCTAGAATCAAACGCATAGCATTGTACTCAGTTTTTACAGTTCTGATACTGGCATTCACATTTCCTCTAGCAGTTTTAAATTCTGCTTTCAGCTCTGAGGTTCTAAAACGCTTCCACCTAAAATACGCAATATCCCTCTAACAAATAATTGAATTTATACGAGTGGAAAACCATGGTTTTGTCCCAGGAAATATTGTTCTCGATCTTGTAGGAACTGCCAAATCATAAAGAAGCTGTACATTATTCTCGAGAAATGATAGCTGCTCATCAACAAAAGTCATGTAATACATACGAGCCCAATCAGTAAGAGAAATATTATCTTCAAGGACGCTGTAATTAATATTTTTAAAATCACGATAGCGAACTGAAATTTGTGATGAAGGAACATTAGAACTATATGTCATGAAGATCAAAAAACTTTGTTTAAAAAATATAAAATAAATGAAAATATTCTGAAAGTGAATTATATTGTGAAGAGATTGACACTTCGTTTGATCAAATCGGACAAATATTACCGTAATTATTATTTAAATAGTTTAACAGTCGTGTTATATTTTTTACATATGTCATCTCATCAAATGAACTTTTAGTTAAAAAATTTTAAGAATTTTTGATGTATCTTGATTGCTTTTCAGAAAATTTGTCAATTTCAGATTTGAGCGAACACCAGAAGTTGACGAATGTTTGCGCAAAGAGAAATAATAATATTTGCAAGAAAACACAAAATTCTTCTGGTTGTCGTGGAAACGTGAAATTGACATATTTTCCGATAAACAATTAAGATCCATCAAAATTTTTGAACTCATTTCATTTGATAAGAAAGACCAACTACGATAATGTTTTGTCCAATTTAATCAAACGTCAAGTGTCAATCTTTTCCAAAGATAACACACTTTCAGAATGTCATCACTTATTTTATATTTTTTATTTAAATTTTGCAATTAAGAAGAGCTAACCTTGGAAATATAAATAAGAAAAAAATATTTCCCTGGTTTACCCCATCAAAACTCATAACAGATAAGTTTGGACAAAATGTTTACCTATATCGTTTCATTTTAAAGGCTATTCTCTCCCTTTTCCAAAAAAAACTTTGGATTTTTAAAGTAGGTTCAAACATAACCGTTTCTGTCAATAAAACAAGGGAAATAAAAAAGTATTCTTGAGTTATGTAGTTACTGGGGAGTGTTTTCACTTTCGCAACATATTATATTCTAACACACAGATTTGATTTGTAGTGCATGCAAGCAAGCACCTAAGCCATGAAGTAACCTAGTTGTGCGGTCACCATTACAAGATAGCAGTTTTACTTTCTAATAGAAAGTCTGTATCTAGTAAAAGCCTGCTCAGCTTATTTAATCTTATGAGTTACATACGGTGGTCTGGCTTTATCAATTAGGCTACTTGCTTTCTTATTTTTGATTACTCCTTGATAATTACATACCCACAAAATGTGTACCGTTCCACACTTCTTAATAGCTTTCGTACGTTCCAGAACAGTCCTTAATTCTGTATGTGGAAGTAAGTCAGGTTAGTTAACATACACAATTGGTCATTACAACCCTTCAGTCATGATTACAACCTAGCTTCTCACACCGCTTATGTTATGTGCGTTAATTTTGTACATGAGTGGCGGGACCTACAGTTTAAAGTCGAATCCGAACGACAGATTTCATGAAAAGCTCTTCATGGGAATTTTATTTACTTTCAGAGTTTTTACCAGAAATCTGTTGAGGAAGTCACCGAAAATTTTTTTTCATATTTCGTTTTGATGGCTGACCTGGGATACGACTTTTTAATCGCGTTCCAGGACAGTATGCGAAAATAAGCGGGTTAGTTAAACAATTTGAAAATCTACACCGCAAATGGTAAAGAACTACCAAAAAAAAAGTAATACTCCCATACATCGACTCCTCCATTCTATAACGTTCTAAGTGTATGTATATAAATTCTACGTTCTCTAACTTAAATACTGCCAAAATTTAGTTAAGATGCGCCGATCCCTTCCGAAGTTATAGAGGAAAATCTACTTAGAATACACGTATAGTCGTATGACGCCTGAAAACTTTGAGAGTTCATAACTCAAAACACACTTTTTCGACATAGAATGTTATAGGACGAAGGCGTCGATATGTATTCGTATGGGTGTTAAAAATGTCGACATTTTTAACTTTAACATTTGAAAATTTTAACACTCTGACTAGATGGTTTTTCTATGTAAATTTTGACTGTTTAAAAAGTATTCATGGCATGTGACCATGATGCCAAAAGT
Organism: Sarcophaga peregrina; assembly: GCA_014635995.1. Taxonomy (NCBI): domain Eukaryota; kingdom Metazoa; phylum Arthropoda; class Insecta; order Diptera; family Sarcophagidae; genus Sarcophaga; species Sarcophaga peregrina. Next base: position 4,996,122 of record CM025794.1, read on the forward strand.
ACTCACTACAGTTTGTTATATCACCATGAATAGATTAATAAAGGAAATCAGAATTCGTACTGCGTGAGCAGTTTTTTTTCACTAATTTTTAACTTGATGGGTACGTCAGTCAATAAATAAAATTGTCGAATTGGTGGCATGAGGAATAGGTTCTCTAAATGAGATGTACGAAAGTTTTGTATTAAGTATCCGAACTACGTTACAAACTCTATCGAGTGGAGAAGAGACATTGATAAAAAGAGAGGAGAAGTTTTTCTTCTCTTCGAATACATTTCTTATGACCTGAATCAACCTGTGAGTTCATTCAATAGTATTGTATTTCTTCTGAAGCCAATTAGATGGTCCTGGAAGTTATTAGTGGTATTATACTACTGGATACATGTATAACAGAATTTACATTAAACCTATCATGATTCCATCCTAGAAACCTCATAGTAATTACAATGGCATACTGGCCTCTGGATGTTTACGCCCGGAGACTGAAAATACCTCATAATAGCTTCTGTAGAAGTTGCAATGACTAGGAAGAAGAGAAGATCACAGAACATTTTCTCTGTCATTGTCCGGGCCTTCTTCGACACTCAGTATTTAGTGGAAAAACATGTCTAGCCAAAGACGATTTGAAAAAAATTCAATCCATAATTCATAAGACTCTCCAGATGATTGAGAGATGCCAACCAGGAATAGGCAATGTCTGTGCTGCAACAGTACATTATATGACCAAAGTAAGCAGTGTTCATTGAGCATAACCTAATCTACTTTAAAAGTTTCGAAAATATTTGTACTAAACTCCGCTTTCGTGTGATCTTTCCCGAGTATATTTATTAAGCATGTCATTCACTAATACGTGAAGGTCATGGTTTTTTTTTATTAGCGCCTACTCTCAGTAGCCTTCTTGCAAAAACTCTGAGGGTAAATCAAATTGGCATTAAAAATTGCTCATAAATCTGTCATTCGGAATCGACTTTTAAATTGTGGCTCTTGTTATACTTACTTCTGTATATTTTTATTATTATCGTAAAGACGTGCTATATTACTGAGACTGCCCAGACAATGGCTCCCATAGGTCACTATTGATCTAACCATCATCTTTAAGAATTCCGGGTAAGCCTTCTACATATCGTTTCGGCCTGTCTAGTTAATTCGGATATGAACAACATCGACTTAAATCTCATGACCTGTTTGAATGAGAGTCTCTTGAAAGTTTATCTTTAGCCATCGAGACTATATCATCTGCATTCTCTAGACAGTCGATGCTTGCCTCAGATAGTTTTGCTAAAAGCTCATCCATAATCAGGAGTCACATTAATGATGAAGCGACTCGACCATGTGGGCATACACCGGTTGTGTCAACCCTTATTATTGCAAATATAAAATATTTTTTATATTCATCATGTCAAGTTTACAAACACGAAATTCGATTGTGTTATCGCATCCCATTTTTAATGAAAATTTCTACAAGCCTCTTTAAAATCAAACATTTTTTGCCATAGTATTACATAAATTCTCCTTCATCATAAATAGTTTCCAGGTGGCCAACAAACTAGTCAACCTTCTCAGCAGCAAATCACGCCTAATTACATAGAGAACCTTTTAAAAGTTATTGAAATAAAATATGTCCGGTGTAAATTTATTCCGTCCAAGTAACATACAGCCAAGGAAGAAAATATATCGCACAAATTTATTTTATTTTACATGTCGCCGTGGTCTAATAGGTAATGTGTTGGCTTATTAAAGATAAAAGCCAGGGTTCGTGTCCCAGGCCAGACATCAAAACAAAATACAAAAATTATTGCTTCGGCGATTTCCTCTCAGCAGATTTCTGGCAAAAACTCTGACATAAGACCCGGGTTCAAACCCTAAGTCAGACGAAAATATGGAAAAAAAATATATTTCTTCGGCGACTTCCTCTTAGCAGACTTTTGGCAAAATCTCTGAGAGTAGAAAAATAACCTGCCATGAAAAGTTTCTCATAAAATCTGTCGTTCGGACTCGACTTTAAACTGTAGGTCCTGCCACTTATGTACAAAATTAACACACACTACATAAGTGGTGTGAAAAACTAGGTCAATAATCCTGACTGATGGGTTCTAATGATCAATTATGTATGTTTAGATTAAGTAATAACAAGAACTTTAAGCTTAAAAAACAAAAAATTATACTCAAACCAAAAATTATACTCAAACCACGATTGACCCCTAGACACAAGGCAGCCAGATTGGTTTTCGCTGAAAAATACAAATTTAAGGAAGGGGAGTGACGTAGTATTATATTAAGTGATGAAAAAAAATTCAACCTTGATGGACCAGATGGATACAAATGTTATCGGAGAGAGAAAGGAGGCGATACGCGGACCAGAATAGCAAGTAATTTTCAGGGAGGATATTTAATGACATGGGTTGCTTTTGCGGAAATACAGTGAAAACCCTACTAACGGACATCTCTTTTAAACGTACAATTTTTTTTACTGTGTTGTTATTTTTTTTAATATTTTTTGAATGTGTTCATTTGAGGCAAGTGATTCAGAAGAGGAATTTGTAGAGCACAAAATCGATCAAATTGATTGCGCGTTTGAAAGCTTTTGCTTTACATAATTTTGAGGCATATGTAAAACTTACCAATTTGGAAAACCGTTTTGAGGAATACAAAAAAATGGAGGCAATTATGTAATACAAAAATTATTTCGGGAAATCTGTCTTATATTATGTTTTTATGTAAATGTCTGCAAATGAATCATTAAACTGAAATGAATTAAAAAATATCTAAACATATACTTAAGTTGTGTTGAAATTTGTCTACTCATTAGTCATAATAGCATATTTAATAGCACAGAGTCCTGACATTTTTATAGGGAACTATCCCGTGAACGGATACCTCCCGTTAACGGTCAAATCTGTTGTGACGGTCAGTGGAATGACTTATAACGCCTTAAAAGCGCTGAAAGAAGCTTTAAAAAAATGGGGCGTAATTCCCCAAGATAAGTTACAAAAATTAATAAACTCTATGCCATTTTGGGTTAAAGTTAAATGAGGCATGCAATTAAAAATCGAAGAGGACATACGCACTATTAAAATGAAATGTATGCCTTATTTGAATATATTCAGTGATTAGCTTTAAGTTTTGAATTTTTTTTTTATTTCTTTATTTCCTTTAAGAATAATATATATAAACAAAAAATATTTAATAAATATAAAAAAAACTCTGAAAATTTTTTACTTTAATTTTTTGTTTCTCTTTATTAAATATAAAAAATATACAAAACTTAAAAATGAAATAAAAAAAGACTGTTTGTTCCCTGGACGTTGGACGAGTGATATATAGTATACACATACGCTACATACATTTGTATGCATATTTGCATAGAACGGAATTGGTATTGGTGGTGGTGGTGGAAGTATTTCTAGTAAGGGATTTTTCGTTTCCTAAACATTTTCAAGTTATCGGTGAAAATTTGATTTTCGTTTTTTTGAATGAACGTAAATAACGTTAATAAATTGATAGACATTGAGCCTCTTGAACTGCAACAGTTTCAAATGTAACCGTTTTCTTGAAATTTTTTGAAGATACAATTATCCTTTTTTTTAACACTTTGTCCATAATAAAGTTGACCCAAAAACTCTTTTTTAAGTGAGAAGAGCAAGGGATAGAAAATAAACAAAATAATAAATATGGAAAAGATAAAAATGCTCAAAATGTTTCTCAAAACCATCTCTCCTTAAAATCTAAGAGAATTTATGAAATAATTCCCCTTTCGTCATATGTGCGTGTTTCACTCATGTTGGATGAAAAGACATTTCCTTTCTCTTTCCTTGTATCTCATAAAGTTGTGAAAAGCAGAAACGCTCTCTTACTATTGAAAACACAATACTTGGGAATATTTTTTTACAGCAAATGAAAATTAAAGAATTTTAAGTTGCCGTCTGGTGGTTAGTGGAGCAACTACCTTTACTTTTAATTTATTTAGTCTAGAAACAAATCAGACTTTCGTTAGTTGTGGCTTAGCTTAGGTAAAAACCTACAGGGTGTACGAAGGGCTATAAAAAGTAAAGACACGCATTTGTATATTGGTGGTGAGTTATTAAGAAACTACACCAATGACTATGGATTTTTAACGAAAAACGGAGTGAATTATAGCGTTGATATGTGGAAATGAACTTTATTTCTTGTCAATAATTCTTGTTATATACAGTAAACCGAAATAGCACGTTATCTAATTAGAAAATTTGATTTTAACGATTTGAAGTCGCTGTAGTTTAGTGGGAAGTGTGGTGTCTTATTAGACGTGAGACTACTCTCAAACCCCAGGTCAGACATAACTCCAACAAAATGATTTATGAAAAATTATTTCTACGATGACTTCCTCTCAGCAGGTTTCTGGTAACAGTAACAAAAGTAACAAAATCGTCGTCACGAAAAGAGTTTCTTAAAAATCTATCATTAAGAGTTGATTTAATGCTAAAACGAGGTCCCTTCCGCTTATGGATTTTTTTCCGCTGAGGAGGAGTAAATGTATCTAACCGCACCATAGGGGAAGTCGTCACTATCCCCGGCGTGTGGGGCGGGCCATCGTCCACTAAATCATTCCATCCTCTTTTGCGCCAACTCCGGAACTACTGTGCCATTACTTCGGAGTGGAGTCCGTCGACTGGTGTGGAGATTCTTGACTGTCTAATAATCCCTCTAAGACCGATACGATTCTTTTCACGAGAAGATATAAAATTCCCACATTCTCCCTTCCCAGCCTATTTTGAGTCCCGAGATCAAATACCTAGGCCTGATCCTCGATCCCAAGCTAAATTGGAGGGCGACCCTAGCTGATAGGGCACGTAAGGCGGTATGTGCTGCTTGGGGTCTTCACCCAAGGACCATGCGTTGGGTATATTCTACCGTAATCGAACCCAACCTCTTATACGGCGTTGCTTTCTGGTAAAATGCTCTGGACAAACAACACAACGTTAGACTTCTTGGTAAGGTCAGAAGGTCTGGGGCCATTTATATAACTGGTGCTCTACGCACCACCCCCACGAAAGCCTTGTTCACAATGCTCAACTAGCTTTCTACTATGCTTCTCGCTAAGCAGGAAGCCAAGTTTACTGCGACCAGACTTTATGCTTTGTCCCATTGTACCTTTTGGTCACTCCAATATTCTGGTGGTTGATCCAGTGGTCCCTGTGAACGTAGACTATATCCCTGCTGAATATTGTCTTGACAGACGTTTCCGCCTTCTGATTCCGAATAGGAATGACCGTAATCATAATACGGTGGTCCCCCTGGAAGTCCTGGATTGTGGTTGGAAGCGGTATCTTTTCTGGGAAACTGGACCTGAACATTTCTCTCCGTCTGCCGGACTACTGCAGTGCGTTTCAAGCGGAGGTGATGGCAATTTTCCAGGCCGCTCAATGGATTCTCGTCAACGGTGCTCCTTTCAACTGCGTCTCGATTTTTTCTGATAATCAGGGTGCGATAAGATCTCTATCATCTTTCGTGAATAATTCTAGGATCGTTAGGGAATGTCGCCGCTGTTTCGACCTTCTATCTGGGCGCTTCACCTGTGTCTCATTGATGTGGGTCCCCGGGCACTGTGGCATTCCGAGAAATTGTAGGGCGGACGAGCTCGCCAGAGCTGGAGCGATTCCGATTTAATGACTTCTGCCGTGGATACAGATCCGCTAAGAAAGAGAAGGCTGTTGCCCATTTTCTTTGTCCCCGTCTCTTGTTAGGTGTAGATACAGGTTATTTGGCTCCCAATTCCTTGTCAGCTTGACGGAGCTATCATCTATTGATATCAAGGATATAGCTTCGTTTATCAAACTTTCTGGATGGTTTTCCAGGTGGTTTTCCATCGCAGAAGTTTTCGACAGTGCAGACGCCGACTTTAGCCTCAAGATTCCTTCTATCTAAACTACATCTCACACAACGAAAGAATGTGTGATTCTTATCATCATAAATGCAATTTGGTCGTATCACCTTCTCCAATTTAAGCAGATATTTAGAAAACAGCTGCGTTAAATAGTAATTAACCTCACCAAATTTCTTCTCAATCCAGCGGGTAATATTTAGGAGAAGTTTTCCCATCCATCTACCACTTGCATCAGTGTTCCATTTCTCTTGCCAGTGTTATATGGTTCGCTTTCTGGCGTCGTCGACATTTACTATCTCTCCACTCATGTTTTTAGTCTCGAGCGCTCTCTTCCGCTCGCTTTCCTGTAAACCTATAGGTATTACTTCTCTGACCGCTAGTATTAGTGAATAAGATATTGTCCTATATGCCGTTGCCACCCCAAGTGCAGCAGTTCGTTGTACCGATGATAAAATTTTCATTACACAGTCGGCTTTTAGTGGTTCTGCCCAGATCTCATTGCCGTAAAACAGAATAGAGTCCATTATTGCCATCATCAATCTTCGTCTACTCGCAGCGTGTTGGATCTGAGCCCGTCAGCTAAGGGTCCAGTCGTATGCCACTTTCTGCGTCGTCAAAGTGGTGTTGCATATCGCAAAGTCAATTTCCAGCGGTATGCGCTTCCTCGTAAGAAGTATCAACTTAGTTTTTTTCTTTGCGAGTTTGAGTCCTCTGTCCTCGACTTCTAGCCTCTTCTACATTTCAAGCCACAGTTATGGCCGCAACGTCATCGATATATCCAACAAGATGTGTACCGTTTGGCATCTCAATGCGAAAGGTGTCATCACAGGTTATGTTCCATAGGTCAAGGCCAAGAATTGATCCTTGAGCTGCACCAGACGTAACCTGTTTTCTCTTATGCCCTTAGTTTGTATCGTGAATGAGCTCACGATCTTTTAAGTAGCTCTGCATAATCTACAGTAGGTAACCAGGAACAGTGAACTTTGTTCTCATATCATTAAGCACGTCAACCCGCCGGAGGCTGTTGAACTCATTCCGGACATCTAAAGTCGTCAACAGAATTATCTGCAGAGAAAAATGGTTTCCGCTTTGGACAGCCTTTACACAGTCAATACTTCGTTTATGGCTCCCATCGTCGATATACCCGCTCTAAACCCGTACTGTCTTTCTGAGAGACAACTTGCATTTTCCACCGCTGTAGTCAGACGAAATTTCAGTAGTTTCTCTAGCCATTTTCCAGCAATATCCAGCATGCACAAGGGTACGTACCGATTTGGTCCACACAATTTAATTTTTATTTGTATGTTTTGTTGAAAAGTTGAGTTAACATTACAATTTTGACGCTATTGTTTAAGTATGTTTCTATTGTGTTCAGGGTCACTGCGACATAGAGGGAAACAACAGGATATACGGATTGACACGAAAGAGATTGGAGATGTTTGAGGAGGAAACGATAAAGGGCATATATGCCCAAAAATGTTTTACGGAATTAGAAAAAGCAGTATGGAGTTCAACAAACCGTTGGTTGGTGAATTTCAAATCTGCTGCGGACGGCGGAAGAGTTCTACAGAGAACAGCTCACAAGAATTCTAACACGACACTGCGACGATGGCAGTTTTGCTGACAGGCTCGGTATGTCCACTAGGATTACTGAGGTAACTGGGAAGATGTGGAGGAAACGGAATCGGTACAACAAGCGCCCTGCACTTTTGAACAAACGTCGTCGGTTTTACGTGCCACTGAGGGAAGTTACCCGCTAACCTAACATATTTTAATGAGTTATATTGTATATCGATTGCAATTTGAAAATTGAAAGCAACTGTCAACCTGATCATGAGTTATATTTGTTTTTGTGCTATTGTAGTAATTGATTTTAGCCATAGGTATGCTAGAATAGTCAGAATTTAATTGAATTACATCTACACCCACAGTCAATCACACTATCTTTGCCAAAACCCCCACATTCTTAATTTTCTGTCATTTCCATTGCGATGATAACGAGGTTGTAAACCTGTCCTCATATAAGTTGGATTTCGCGGCTCGAATTTCATAATTTACTTTACGATTGTTCCAGAGTTCTGTAACTCTAGCTACGTTCGTACGCTTCGTTTCTATAACAACGCAAACCAGTTAATATCAAAATATTTTACCCATTACGGTCTGTATGGGACTGTCCAACGGCAACAATTTGGCAGATCAACACCGTGGGTCTGTCTGAATGGAATATGCGATATTCATTTACTCCGTATGCGTTACTGCGCATACAACAATGAAACCATGTCTCGGAGATACATACATACATACATATAATTTCCACTTTAGAGACATCAACAATAAAAATAACACAGGTATGTACTGTCCAATTGGGAATGACAATTCCCTGGGAGTTTTTTTCTTTACACTATGATTCTGAAAAAAATCTCTCAGGGATTTTTTTTCTAATTTCCCTTTCCTCTTATTTCTCTCAAACGTCGAAATAAGAAACTCTGTCTTGGGGGGAGTATTCAAGGATATGAAAAAAGTTAAAAAAAGTAGTGAAAAGTTTTTTAGACTATTTCCTCATATATTTTTAAGGGAGCTGAGAATGAAAAAAACTATAAACTATTGTTTATAATACTTTTTAAGGTCTTAAAGTGCAAATAAACTTCAACTTCAACAATTTGCGTCCCTAATGGGACTTCTGTATAAAATTAACACACACAACATAAGTGGTGCGAGAAACTGCGGGCTTCTTGGGGACGATTGCTGTAGACTGTCTAATGGTGATGGTATAGCACTTTATTTAGATTATTATTTAGATCAGCATTTATTGTGTTTATACAATTCGTAATTTCAGATGGCAAAATTTATTACAATCATGATACACAAATAAACTTCTATCCCGTAAATATAGCGAAATGAGTTTAACATGGAAATGTTAACCAAAAATAGTACATGAAACTTTAATTTTTTATTTTTAAGGTTTCTCTGCGATGATGTTCGATCGCAGTAATTATAGAGTAGGGTAGGATTGTTTTAGGATAGTAGGATCTTATTTAACAACCTGTATTAAATTTCCTTTTTTTTTAGAATAAACTCCAAAAGAGGCTTTCGAATTGCATTGGATTTCGGATTAAAACTCTAGACTTCGTAGAAAACTATCCTTTCACTTTCGTCGCCTTCGTCGTCCTCATCGATTGTTTGTCGCTTTGGAAATTAAAAGTATCTTGCGAGGGTCTTAAATGAAAAATTTCGGGGATTTCAATTATTGCTGTTGTTAAAGCCAGGAGACGACAAATCGTTATTGAAAAGGTACGCCGAAATGCATTTTTGTAAGACTGAATTAAATGCAACGTATAAACATTTTTTTCGTATTGTATTGTCCATCGTTTGTATTGCCACTTCGATATCACTTTGTTTTGTTTTTCTCAACAAGTTTACAAAATTTTATTTCTTAAGCATAAATATTAAGTAAATACTGAGAAAACCTATTTACTAATAAAATATGCCATTTTGTCTTTCAGTTTAACTAAGTTTTATTAATAAAGTCGATTCTTTTTAAAAAGAAACTTTAATATTTAAACTTGTTACTATATGTTTCTTAACTATAGAGAAAATTAATAGAGCAGTGTTGCCAGAAATTTCATGGCTAAAATCGTCAAAATCCGGAGATTTTTGCGTAAAAATCGTCAAAATCGTCAAGTCACTTTACAAAATCGTCAAGTCACTTTACAAAATCGTCAAACACAAGTTTTCATTTTTTTTTAGTTTTAATTGTTTTATTTCAAAAAAAAAATAATAAGATTAATTCAGCCTTATTAACTATATTTATTTAAAAACATAACAATGAAATATAAAAGTTTTATAATAGTAAAAACTAATGCTCATATTGAGATCAGAATTCAGAACCATATGCCTATATTTTTAATATACATACATAAAATATATAAACTAGTTAACTAAGTACTTATTTTATGCATAAATATCTGATGATAACAATTTAAGCAAATCTGAACTCATCTGAGTGTCATAACAGCTAGTCTTGTTAGGTTTTAAATAGTCTTTTGTGTAAAGAATCCCTTCTAATAGCCCATTTACACTACAGCGAAATCTAGTAGATTAAATTTCAAATCTTGCTCAAAATCTACATCGTTTACACTGGATTTATTTGACAGTAGCAAGATTTCATTTTAATAACAAAAACAGCTGATTGAAATTTAAAAGAAAACAATAATATTTCCAAATTTATTTTAACACAAAAAAAAATTAAAAATATAGGACATAGATTTCAAAAAATATTGCAAATGCATTACTATTAGATGTAAGCATATGCAATATAGGTAATAACAAAAAAAAAAAAAAAAATCCGCAGGTTAGTCACGAGTCATTCTGGGAGGAAGATGTTCCTTATTTTGTTTGTTTTTAACCCTTACTTCAAAAATATAACACATTTTATTTTTTTACATTCTTTACATACAACATTGGTCTGAGAATGCTTTCTGCAAATACATTTTTGATATTCGGTACATTTATTTGCATATTTGGTGCATTTAAAACGATTTGGACAAAAGTAACAACTTCAAAAACACATCAACGAATAATATATTTACACTTCTTATTCTCTTTTTTGGGTTTGTTGCTAGTTATGAAGTTGTCAAAATACACAAAATTGTTACTAAGCTCGTAACATATGCGGAAATTGATTATGTTGCATTGAGCAATTTTGACCCAAAAGTACCATTTGGGTAAGTTTTTTTACATACGCTTTGTGAAAAGCCCTACAAAGATTATGTTTTAAATTGTAATAGCATTCACTAAAATTATAATTGTACAAAAGTTGAGTATTTAAAGAATAAATGAGGAATAAAAACTGTTCGGGCAATTTTGACCCATTAATACAGGATAAGGATTAATTTATTTTTATTTTGAATTGAAATGTCATTTTTTCCTGCGCAGCGTTGTATTTTTAAATACTATTTGGCAAAACACATAGTTGCATTCCAATTTTTACTAAATTTTGAGTAGATTGTGCCGAAATCTACTAAATAAGTAGATTTTGTTTTGTATGGGAAATCTAGTTAAAATCAACTAGATTTGGCTCAAAATCTCATAAGTACTAGATTTCGCTGTAGTGTAAATGGGCTATAAGGAATCGTTTTGTTTGCACTTTGGTTTTTTTTAAATTTACCTGACTAAATATTCTTTCAACCTTTGCCGAGGAGTGTGGTAAAATCATTATATTGAGAACAAAATTTGTTAAAATTGGAAAAGCCAAAGAAGAATCAGATCGTTTTACTTCCGATATATTATTCCAAAAATTCTGTAAAGTTTGTCTCTTTTCCTTCAAAAATAGTTTTAAAATCTAAAAATTTTAATTCCCTAAACTATATATCTATATGATAAACAAATGATCTTCTTTTAAAAAATTTGGAAAAGCCTTTACAGTATCTAAAATTGAATTGGATTCACCATTTATTAAACGTTTGGATTAAATATACGTAAGGATTTAAATTCATTTTCAAAATCAAATCTTTTAAAAATCTGGTCAATTAATTCAATGTAAAATTGTATGCAATTATTAATTATTTCTTGTAAATCACTTTCACAAAGATTTGAATTTGAAAGAATTTCTGCATCGTAAATACCTATATAAACATTTTTACTATCCTGAAAATTTTTACTATGTTTATAATTAATCAATAAAATGTTGCCATTTTTAATAAGATTTGGTTTTAAAAAGTTGCTCATTACAATTTTAAGTAATTTTTCCATCTGATTATACAAGGTATGAATTTCAGTAGCTTCACTCCGAAAAAATTTATTTATATTACTTATAATATCAAGCATGTATTTTAGAAACGATAAGTAAATTTGATTTGTATGATTTAAATTTTTGCAAATGCTTTTAGCCGTGTCGATGTTAACCGCAAAGGAAAAATAAATTTTAAGGGGTTCATACACACATGAGTCCTAACATACCAAAAAAACCAACTCTAAAAATGTAATATTGAAAATAGTTGCCATATTCTTTAATTTTAGTAAAATCATAATTTTTCAACCTAAAATCGTCATTTTGGTATTTTGAGGGGTAAAAAGCGTCAAAATGCAGAGAAATCGTCAATTCTGGCAACAGTGGTTTTAAGTTGAATCAGCTTTAAGTGGGTTTGTTTGAAATTTTTCATACAAACTGGTATAAATATTGTATTGTGGCATCTCTGCACAGCTGATAATAAAATCGCCAAAAAAAGTAAATAAAATGATAAACAAATGGGCAAAACTTTTCCTTATATAATTTAGGCTTTCTTCCTTCACACAAATCTTCAACAATATCAAAATCATTTTCAATGTCTGGAATTGTACAAATTTTTTCAATTATTTTTAACACTTTTTCTACAAATTAATAAAAATGTAACACAATTCAAATTACTTTTGTTTTTGGTTTGTTTTGATTTTGCAACTTTTAACAAATGACAAACAGCTGATAGATTTAAAATGATGTTAATTTCGTTAAAAACAACTTCACCTTGTTTTAAGTATAGAATTAAAATTTAGTGGAAAAAGTAAGCTTTCTATCGTCTATAGTAGCCGAAAAGAGTACTTTTTTATAAATGGTACTTAAAGTATATGTATTTCTTTGATGACTATGATTATGGCCCCTTGTCTTTAATAAATCATCAGAAATATCAAAACCACTTTGAAAATTTCAAGTGGTTTCATTCCGAAGAAATTTTTCGTTTTTCGTTTTCTAAAGGCTCTACTTTCGGAATTGAAACCACTTTCGATCGGAATTGCGTTCTGTGACATAGCTGTATATATCAAACATTTATTATTACAGCCTAGTGTTTCTAATTTTACTGCGCTGAAATCTTGTGGTCGTATTAAATATTTACCTAGTTGTTACTGTTTTTTTTAAATGGATTCAATACATGGCTTAATGTAATTGCTGGGATTAACAGTCCATCAAAAAGTTGGTTGGTTGTTATATAAGGAATATAAAAATGGATATCCAATCAAACACAAGTTTTCGCTACAAGGCGCTCATTCTCTCCGTGCTTCATGGACACTATTAAGCAATGATGCATCAGCCTTGAGAGCATTCGAAATAAGTTTTTGTAAGTATATGACGCTTTAAATTACTTACATGATCCCCTTGAAACATTTCTATTTCCGACTTTTTAAAAATCTTGTCAACAGTTATTATTAGGCTTACGATTCACTTTCCCAATGATAACTAAATTCTAAAATAATTGCTTTCATATCAAGAGGACCTCTTGATATTTGTGGCTTTAAATTAATTAAAAAGTAAAAGTTAGACTCAATAACAGAAATTTTTAAGATTAAAGAAAAGTAATTGATATGAAAACGATCTACAGTGGACTAAAATTTAAACGAATATTTGTTTTTATAATTTATTTTATTTATTTATTCATTCATTTAATATTTTTGTTAGGCATAGCACAACAAGAAATTAATTTTATAATTAAATGAAAGTGCTATGGTAGTACGACAAAGTAAAAAAAGGTAATAAAAAAATCATTGATAATATAAGTCATAATATGTAAAGAATAATCTAGAAATATGTACATACATACATATAAAAAGAATGGCTGGACCGATTTTCTTGAAATTCTTCACAGTACCTTCCTGTATGTCTGCAAGGAACTAAAGGCTATTTTTTATTTTGAAATTTCAAGTAGGGCGACGCCCACATACCCAATAAGTATTTAATATCGCATATCTCATAAACTTCAAATTTTTTTTGGACGACTATGAATAAAATGGGCAGATTGGCTATAGTGGGCGTGTCACATCCCATATAAAAAATATTAAATTAGTATATCTAAGAATATATCAGTTAGACCCCTAAAATTTTATCGAAGCCCCTTTAGTATCAATATGAAACTTCTTATATCTGGGATATCATTATAAATAAAGTGTACATTGAATTCCATTTTTTTTTTTTTTTTTGTTGTTTAAACCAGCACTCAGGGGATGACCCCTACTCATGCAGTGCATTGTGCAGGTTTAGGAAAGGTAGAAAGAGGGAAGATGCGAATGGTAAGGAAACGAGTTCCTGCTGGTGACTGTAAAATGGTCAGTGCTATACCTTCACCATTAGACAGTCTACAGCAAACGTCCCAAAGAAGCCCGCAGTTTCTGACAACCACTTATGTTGTGTGTGTTAATTTTATACAGAAGTGGCGGGACCTACAGTTTAAAGTCGACTCCGAACGACAGATTTTTGAGAAACAAGAAGAGAAAGAGAAGAAACGCCGAAAAAATACTTTTTGTATTTTTTTATTTTTGATGTCTGGCCTGGGATTCGAACCCGGGCCTTTTGTCTAATAAGCCAACACACTACCCACTAGACCACGGCGACCTCTAATAATTGAATTCCATATGAAAAATTTGTGAAAACTTGCTGAACTAGCAATAAGAGCGAGACCCTTCCATAGAAATATGATACAAAAGTTCGTGTGCATATGTCTGATAAACTATTGCAGCTAAAGTCATGTGTATTGTCTGTTCCAATACTTATTTTATTATATCGACGCCTCCGTTCCAACAGTAGCCACAGACCATTGATGAAACTATACTTCTACTAATTGTTGTATGTGGTTATAAAATACAGACCAAACTTTTATGGTGACCCTAATAAAAAGTATTAAATATTTTCTATTGTCCAAAATTTTTTATCTAAGAAATAAAAACCTGACCAAATATACCATTTGCCTAATATGTATATTTTGTGAGTGATTATATTGTGATCTAGAGCTGCTGAAAATCCAGTTCAACGTGATGACCGTTTATGAAGGGAAATAATACGATCGCAAAGAGCTGTAGCTGCAGAAATACCAGATCAACGAAATGTACACGTAGAAAGAGAGAGGATTCAAACATCAACATCTAGAGCTGCTGAGAAACCTGATCAACGTGATGCACGTCTTAAACGAAAACAATCCCCATCAACAAGCTCAGTAACTGATGAGACAGTGAATCAACGTGAAGTACGCCTAGAAGGAGAAAAACTACGAGCATCAACATCTAGAGGTATTGAGACGCCAGATCAACGTGATGGACGTGTATAAGGAGAGAAGATACGAGCATCAATATCTAGAGCTGCTGAGACACGTGTTATTCGGTTTCAACTACGTAGAGCCACAACACTAGTATCGACCGACACTTTGAATGAACGAAGCGATAAAGTCTTGATAATCAAAGTATACGACAATCTGCTTTAAGAACTCTTGAGATATCTGACGAGCAAGAGGAAAGATTTATTTTGAATACTTATATTTCATATCGATTGGAGTTGCGAAGCATACCGGATTTTAGCTAGTTTCATATAAAGTATTGATTGTAATGACATGCTCATATCAACAAAATAATTATGACAATCAGACGGTGTTACCGATTCGACGGAGTTTTTAATTAAAGTTACCAAGTCCACATTAATATCAGGATCAGCTAGCAAATTGCGTGTACACAGTTTAGTTTTTTTGAATACTTTTTCTATTGGGTTTAGCATGGGGGAGTATGGAGGAAGAAAAACTAATGTATACCCAAACTCGGCAAATTTTATCTTTTACTATTTGTGTTTTATGAATTTGTACGTTATCTAGTATTAGCCAAGCGCCTGTAATGTTGGATTCACTTAACTTGTGAAATAATTCTTCACGAAAACTAATGAAAATATTAGTATTAACAGAGGAATAGGCAATTATTTATGTAATTATGTAAAACGCCATGTATGTTCATAGCGGCAACAAAAAAATTAATTTGAAATGATATAAATTGAAATTGAAAAGAAATAAATTTAAATATGAATGCAAAAAAAAATTAATTTCAAATGAAAAACAATGAATTTGTTTTAGAAATTAATTAATTTGTATTAAAAATAATTTAATTTGTTTCAAACAAAATTTAATTCAATTTCAAAAACATTTAATATCAGTCGAAAAGTCGTGAATTTGAGATTAAAAACCTATATAACCTATATATACATTAGAGCGACTCAATTTGTTTGGAAGCGAAATTCGTGCTCGATTGTACCCCTCTAAAAATGAACCATGGACTTTTTAAGACAACATTTAAAATATTTCGGCTCCAGCCTCGACCTCTCGTGAGCTGGACCATTTTGAAAAAGGGTCCATTTTTGAATGTTTTGTTAATTTGAGGATCTGTTTCCTTACCAACATATACAATATCAATATCATAAGAAAGGTTTTTTAAGGCGCGTTCAACAGTGTATACTAGAGTTGTGTAGTTCACGAACGAACTAGTTCAATTGAACTATTCATACAACTGAACTAAGAGAGCCGGTCATAATAATGAGCTCTTTTAGCTCCGTAGTTCACGACTCTCTTGTATTCGTTCATTTCATTCTTATTAGTGCTTTTATTTTGTTTATCGTTCTCATGTGTAGTTCACGAACGAACTAGAGTTGTGTAGTTCACGAACGAACTAGAGTTGTGTAGTTCACGAACGAACTAGAGTTGTGTAGTTCGCGAACGAACTAAAGTTGTGTAGTTCACGAACGAACTAGAATTGTGTAGTTCACGAACGAACTAGAGTTGTGTAGTTCACTACCGAACTAGAGTTGTGTAGTTCACGAACGAACTAGTTCAATTGAACTATTCATACAACTGAACTAAGAGAACCAGCTGAAAAATGTGTTCTTTTAACTCCGTAGTTCATGGCTCTCTTGTTCTCGTTTCTTATTCGTTCATTTTGTTCTTATTTGTTCTTTTCTGTTGTTTTTTGTTTTCATGGTATTCCTGCTAAATGATAGTGCCATCATCGGCGGTGTTGCCACGTACTAATAAAAGAACTTATGGAGACGTTTTCCTTAAAAAAGCGCGAAATTTTCAAAAAATAAGCAAATAAAAATAATATATTTTTTTCAATTTAATTAAAAGGATGGTTTAGACAAGAAATATCCGAAGAAATTCTTATTAAATATTAAAAACAATTATATGCTTTTATAAATACTCATGTAATTTTTAATGATGTATTAAAATTAATTTTTTTTTGCATTTCTTGAATGTAATTCAAATTTTATGCATTAGAATAGCACCTTATTGCTAAAAAAAAAATTATAAAATATTTTTTATAATCAAATTTCGATAATGAGTTTGACTCACACAAGATAATCTGTTAGTCAGTTAAGTAATTTTAGTTAAAAAGTGCTTCAGGCACATAATGAATTAATAAAAATGAAAAAATGTTAAATACTACGCTTTATGTAAAATGAAAAAACACTTTATGAATATGTTTTTATTTTACTGATATAAATTTGCATTGTTTACATTAGTTTAAATATAACTGAAATTGAGAAATAACTACTGAACTATTGAACTAAAAGAACGACCTAGTTCACTACAGGGAGCTGAACTAGAAAGAGCGAACACTCAAAAGAGCTAACGAACCCAACTCTAGTGTATACAATTTGTCCAAGGACGATCATCCATGTCCTTTTTTTAAGGATATTCTGTAAAAAAAAAAATGGTTTTTGAATTTTTTGTTCAGTGTTGTTGGTAATAATAATGCCAAATTAACATTTTTAATATTTAGTCGATTTAATTAAATACGGATCTCAGCTTTATTTGAAATTAAAAAAACCTTTCTTAAGATATAGATATTGTGTATGTTGGTACAAAAATAGACCTTTTTTCAAAATAGTCCAGCTGACGAGAGGTCGAAGCTGGAGCCGAAATATTTTAAATGTTGTCTTAAAAAACTCCAAGGTTCATTTTTAGGGGGTTCATCGAACACTTTTTTTGGTGAGTCGCTCATATGTATGTATCATAAAACCGTTAGTTAAATTTAATGTCCAGTCGCTGCCATCCCATATATCACCATCTTTTGCTACTACACATGCTGTAGAAATGGGATTTCAGATGAACGTTTGTTATTTGTTTTTTCCACAAGAATAGACGTTCGCTTGAAACAGGTGAAACAGTCTTATAGAAACAGCACATATTTCTTCATGCTCATCATCACTTTTATCGCTATCATGATCAGTATCGTATCAATCTAGTGGGGGAATTGTATAAATTGGAACGCCATTAAGGTCTTCCAATTCAAATAAAATATCGGAAAATGTTACCCATTGTTACGCGTGGTATTACATTTTGTCACAATTTTTTACATCAATTGAGTCATTATACTTATTCACAAATAATAAAACACAAAAACTAATAGTACAGTATTCTCTCGATTTACTTTGTTTCGATTAACGTCGTCAAAAATTTTGTTCCCTTCAACTTCGATTTCCGTCGTCATTCGATTTACGTCGCCTCTGTTGTTTATAAACAAAATTAGGGGACTTCCATTTTTAAAAGAAATTCAATACAGTCGAACTTCTATAATTTGAATTTCTATTACTTGAAATTTCTATAAGTTAAACCAGTGATGCCAAATGTAGGGTTTTATCCCTTTTGTAGGTTTTTTTCCAAAAAATTTGAGGCGTAGGGAAAAAGGACAGTTTTTTTAAGCGATTTATAGAGTTCTTTCTGTTCGGAATCTTTGAAATTTTTTTTCAAACTTGGACAAAATTTTATTAAAAAATCGGAGTTGAAATTTCATTGTAATATCAGATCACCGCACATTTCTTTAAAAATTTAACAAATTTATGTCGGAAGTAAATGTGAAGAACTACTAAAAACTTTTCCTCAACAAAGCATCGTCCAAATAAAATCCGATTGTCTACAATTCTATATAACTGCCCTGGAAGAAACTCAAAAAAGACTTCCATTAAAGGATCAAACTATTTTTATGGAAATGGAGTTTTTAAATCCCGAATTAGCTATTGGTGGTACAAATAAACATATGATTCAATTTAAGCTTTTAAGCAAAATATTTAAAATAGATATAAACAAGCTTTCAGAAGAGTGGTTAACAATGGAGTATAACTATTCTGAAAGCCAAAAACAAGAATTATTGAAGCTTGACGTCGAAACATTTTGGTCAAAATTATGTAAAGATTTTAATGATAAGCTCGTGTTCCCCAATTTTGCAAAATGGTTTAAAATTGTATTAGCTTTGCCACATGCCAATGCAGATGCCGAACGAACATTTTCTGCGGTTACAGATGTTCGTATAAAAAAAAAAGAAACAAACTTAGTCATGATATTTTAAATTCAATTTGTATCATAAGGTCATATTTACAATCTAATGAATCAAATTGCATTAGTTTTACGTGTACGACTAGTCACTTTAGAAAACTTCATTCTAAAGATTCTCGCTACGAATAAAGCTCCTGGACATGGCTTATCACCTAAAATATTTGCTAAATGTAGTTTAGAAATAACGCCTTTTTTGTTAAATATTCGCAATAGGATAATTTTAACCTCGCAGTATCCCGATGTATTGAAAATAACAAAAATCGTGCCAATAGCAAAAATTGTAAATTCTAAAAGAGTGGAGATATATAGACCTATAACGTTGTTGCCTGTAATTGACAAAATTTTCGAAAAAATATTAAATCAACAACTTTCGAACCATTTTGAAAACAACAACCTGTTGTATGACTGTCAATACGGGTTCAGGAAAGGTAATGGTACTGAGAATGCTATAGTTAATGTTGTAAATTACATATGCCACGGACTAGATAAGGGTGTTGCTGGAATATTCTACGACTTCTCAAAAGCATTTGACCTAATAGATCATGAGATCCTGTTTACAAAGCTTGAATATTATGCAATTAGAAATGCAGCTCTAAGGTTATTAAGAAGTTATTTGACTAATCGCAAACAATATATTGAATTACAGAACAGTCGAAGTTTTATTGGTGTTCCACTAGGCAGCGTTTTAGGTCCACTGCTATTTATTGTTTATATAAATGACATTGTAAACCTGGAGCTTAATGGAAAAATGTACCTCTATGCCGATGATATTTCTGTTTTTTACCCTTATAAACATGAGACAACGTTAAAAGCACACATGCAAAAAGATGCAGACATAATTTTTGAATACGCGATGATAAATAAGTTAGTTATTAATACGTCACAAACTAAAATCATCCAATTTAAACCATATTCAAGTATTAATGCTGAAACATTTAGCATCGTTGTACACGGAGAAGAAGTTTTTGAGTGTGAATATATAAAATATTTAGGAATTTTATTGCAAAACAACCTTAAGTGGAATCTCCATATTGATAGCATTAAGTCAAAAATATATCCAGTAATAGGAATGCTATATAAATTCAAATACAAATTCAATGAAATCACAAAATTGATGCTCTGTCAGGCATTGATCCATAGCCATTTGAACTATTTAATAATGATTTATGGCTGCAGAACTACAATCTCTTCAAAGAGTGCAAAACAAAGCCCTGAAAAACATATATAACCTGCCAATATCTTACCACACAATTACATTATATAAAGAAGTTAGTAAAAATATCTTGCCTATAAATGGAGCCTATAGGCTAAGACTACTAACTTTTGTTTTCAAATCTATTAACAACATTGATCATAACACGATATCATTTTCAAAAAATCAAACAACCCGCAATACGAGAAATAGTTCAAATTTAAGGACAACAAGATATAGACTTGAAACGACAAAGCAAAGAATTGAATATATCGGTTGTTCTGAAAATAATAATTTACCTCAATATATAAAAAATTTAAATACCATATCAGCTTTTAAGACAAATTTAAAGAAATTTTTGTTAAACAATTTAAAAATGCTTCTAGAATAATTTTTCATTTTGAATTTATAAATGTATATGTATCAAACACTAATTACATACTTTATATATTATCAACAAATATTTTTAATATTTAAAAAAAAGTGCATAAATGAATGCCAACTCGCCTCAACAATGTCGTAAGACACTGAGGCAACTGTATATTAAACTGAAAACTTGTAAATAAAATATTTCTAAATAAAAAAAAAAAAAAAAAAAAGATTTGTACATGTAATTCATTTTTATACTAATGTAGTTTAAAAATATTATACATATCGCTCTTTTATTGCAACATAGTTATATCTCAAAAAAACTTGAACTTGGCAAAATGCGATTTAAGTTTTCGGGACATAAGTCCTGTCCTATGATTTAATTGCCGCAAACACTTTTTGCTATAACTTCGGTTCAGCTTGGGATGTAAAACTGATTTTTTTTTCAACATGCACAGAAGCTCTAAAAGAGCAGTTTTGCTTAAGTAACCACAAATTTTTAATTTTTTTAAAATATGACTATGTTGCTATACAGGAGCGATATGTATATCATAAGATCTCATTTTTAATGTTAATGTACAAATTTATGAACAGGACTGCAACTCTCTTTAAAAAAAAAGTTATATTAACTTTGTTAAAACTATTTTTTTTTTTTGTTTTGTTTTTAATATTTTTTTTAAAAATGTGAAATAAATGAATAAAATTTATAATATTTCATTATATTCCATTTACACTATAGCGAAATCTAGTAGATTAGATTTCAAAGTCTTCTTCAAAATCTAGATCGTTTACACTGGATTTATTTGACAGTAGCAAGATTTCATTTTAATAACAAAAACAGCTGACTGAAATTTAAAAGAAAACAATAATATTTTCAAATTTAGTTTAATACCAAACAAAAATTTAAAATATAGGACATAGATTTTAAAAAATATTGCAAATGTATTACTACACAGAATTGTTAAATAGGAGAATGGAATGGGTAGATAGGTAAGCATATGCAATATAGGTAATAATAAAAATATTAATCCGCAGGTTCGTCACGAGTCGTTCTGGGAGGAAGATGTTCCTTATTTTGTTTATTTTTAACCCTTATCCTGTACTTCAAAAATATTATAATATTTATTCAGTTATTTTTTTTTTGTTTTTTTACATTCATTACATACAACATTGGTCTGAGAATGCTTTCTGAAAATACATTTTTGATATTTGGTACATTTATTTGCATATTTGGTGCTGTTAGAACGATTTGGACGAAGGTAACAACTTCAAAAACCCATAAACGAATAATATATTTACACTACTTATTATTTTTTTTTTTTTGGGTTTGTTGCAGTTTGTAATGCTGAGCTTTTACTTACTTTTTTTTTTTGGTTGTTGCTATTTATGAACTTGTCAAGACGCACAAAATTGTTACTAAGGTCGTAACACATGCGAAAATTGATTTTGATGCATTGGGCAATTTTGACCCAAAAGTACCATTTGCGTAAGATTTTTTATATACGCTTTGTGAAACGATCTACAAAAATGATGTTTTAAATTTTAATAGCATTCACTAAAATAATAATTATACAAAAGTTTCAAAAAAATCCGCTGAGTATTTAAAGAATAAATGAGGTATTAAAACTGTTTGCGCAATTTTGACCCATTAATACAGGATAAGGTTTAATTTGTTTTTATTGTGTTCGTTTTTATTTTGAATTTAATGTCATTTTTTTCCTGCGCAGCTTTGTATTTTTAAGTACTATTTGGCAAAACACATAGTGCGCTCCAATTTTTACTAAATTTTGAGTAGATTTTGCCGAAATCTACTAAATAAGTAGATTTTGTTTTGTATGGAAAATCTAGTTCAAATCAACTAGATTTGTCTCGAAATCTCATAAGTAATAGATTTCGCCCATTTACACGGCTATTATTGAAAATCTTTTATTTGAAGACAAAAAGGGAATATTAGGCTTAGGGGGAAATGTAGGTATTTTTTTTAAGAGTAGGGAAAAAATGGAAATTTTTTTAAATACATAGGGATTTTTTTTAAATTTTTACTGGCATCACTGAGTTGAACCACAGCAACAGCACCTTGGAGAGAAATTCTATTAAGTTTTGCTTCTTTAACTTGAAGTTTTTTCTGGATAATGGAGATTCAATTTATAGAGGTTCGACTGTATATGGAATAAAAATTTAATTATTTCACTTTTTTTTTTTTTTTGTAAAATGTACACAAAGAAATGCATCTGATAGTATGAGTTCTTTGAAATTCGATTTACGTCGCCTTTTTTCGGAACATTCTACGACGTAAATCGAGTTAATACCGTAATTTAAAAATTAATTTATATCACAAATTGATATTCCACATTTTGCAGAAAACACAACATTCAGATCGTATTTTTTGAACACAATGAAATGAATCTGGTTTCGCTGGAATGTCAGTACCAACTAGAGGTGTGCACAAGACATTCAGGTAGCTTACCCTTCACCGAACGCAATACTGTAGTGTACTCTTTTCTGTTGCTCTTGTTTTTACGAGTGCACTGAAATGTGTATTTCTCATTTATTTAATGTATACAACAGCACTCGTTTGCCTGTGAATTAACGGAACAATGCTTTGTGTTGTAAGAGCATATTTTACTACTGAAGCTACATTTTTAGTATTGCCATATGAATATCAGTAGCGTAAAAAAAGGTTTTTCCCCAGATATTAAAAGTTTAAGAAAGTTACTGGCAATGCTGGCGTCGACGAAGATGTTTGGTTGCCGAGATCAAAAAAAGAAATGCATGTTGTGAGTCTATGAAGAGTACAATATTTTTATTGCACTCTTCACACAACTCTCTTTTATACTGCTGTACAATGGTTCACGAGTACAGTTGCTTTTTGTACTCTATCTTTGCTTCACCCTTATTTATATTTACAGCTACAATCAATATTCGGTCTTGAGAAAAATGCAATAGTGCGCAATTTTATATGTCCTGTGCACACCTCTAGTACCAACCTACAGTACTTGTTATTTAGAAATTGAAATTTTTGGAAGCGGTATAGTAAAAAATAAAAATAAAAAATAATAAATAAAGAAGTCGCCGTGGTCTAGCAGATAGTGTGTCGGCTTATTAGACGTAAGGCCACCGTTCACACTCCAGGTCAGATCTCAAAACGAAATTATGAAAATTATGATTCCTGGCAAAAGCTCTGAGAGTAAATAAAATTTCCATCAAGAGCTGCTCAAAACTCTGTCGTTCCGAGCGGGCTTTAAACCATAGGTTCCGCAATTCAAGTATAAAATTAACGCACACAGCAGAAGTGTCTCACACTTATGTATGTATGTATGTAATAATCTTTAGATATCCATTTGGATTCAAATAATAGTACCAATCTGATACGACGAAGGAAATTAACTGTAATTTATATAAGCGTTAGGTATATAAATAGGTTGGCAGTTAAGTCCCTATGTTACTAAGCTGGAGAATGTTGCGGTCCTAGTCGATTCAAAATCATACAGAAGTTTTGGATCGTTGTTATCATTTATTCAGTAGGCCAAATCAACATAGACGGATATAGTAAAGTATTCGAAGCATGTTCAAATAATAAATTTGATAATTAAAAAAAAAATAATTAAATTTCTTTTTTTTTTTTGTAAAAAAGAACCCAGGAACTGAAATTTTACTGTATTTCTACACTAATTGGAAACTTTTAAAATTTCTAATTGTGGATAATATAATCACCATTTTAAAGAAGATACATATGTAGTCCGAATTATACTTTCCTGTAGAAATACTCACGGAAAGCACACCTTTTGTTAACAAGCCTGCCAGTGAGAACACATGAGAAATGGTAGCAAACTCGATAAACAAATTTGGAACAAAACTACTTCAAATTTAAAAAAAAAAAATTGGAAAGTTTTTGAAATTATTACGACTTTCATATCGTAAAAGGCTCAAAAAATCAATGATCAATGAGTGATTTAAAAGTAAAACAATAATTCAGTTTGCGTAAACAGCATTTTATTATGAAATAAATTGATCACATAATTCATGCATTAGAAAGCAATGAAATATGCACCGCCATGTTTTCAGATGTTACAAAAGCCCTTAATAAAGTACGAAACAAAGGCCTGTTTTAAATGTTAAATAATATCGTAACAAAACGATAATGTAAGAATCTTATCTATTAGATAGATTTTTTTAGTGTGATTAATTCCCAATAGTTAGGTTAAATTGGCAGGCAGATGACTAAACATCATAGCTTACTTGGGTTCTATATGGTCCCGCGGAAATCGACAGTATCTAGTCAGCCTATAAATCTTGGCAGGGATATCTCAATCATCCCCATAGTTTTATGAAGATATAGATTCTGTTTAAATCACCTCATGTTAATTTATTCTGGGTAGCTAAAAATCCATTATCTAAGGTTCTCTTCTTTCCAAAATACTTTCCCATTGGATCAATACTCTATTAAGGAAACTAAAGGTCAAAAAATACAATTTCACACGTGTGGGTAGAAATACTGCAAAGATCTCGAGGTCTAGTATTAGTACTTAACAATGTACTCTGCTAAACTTTTACACGGTACTCCTTTGTGGGGTTGTCACTTCTGACATACTTCTGAAACTTTCTCGAATGACGTGTTATTGAAATCTTGATATACTCGCCTCTTAGCCAAATATCGTTGAATTCAATGTGACCGGTTCAGTTTTATCTGATGTTCTCCGAATTTTTAGTATTAGACATGCTTGTTTACTGCTTGCTCCAACGTTATCCAGGCTTTAGGGACATCTTTTTAAGCAGCCTTGCTTAAATCTGTTTAAGTAAGTCTTATAAGCATCATATTAAGTCAGAAGTTAGCGTTTATTATGGACCACTGCAAGAGTAGATTGCGACAAAGATCTGGAAAAGAACGCTGCCAGACTATGGCATGGTATGTTGCGATGAAAAGGAGTTGGAGACAATCGAATATCTGCTCTGTAACTGTGCAGCCTTTAAAAGGTTGAGGTTGAAGATCCTTAACCGGGCCTTATTTAAGGGTTCGAATTCTATGTTTAGAGTCGACATTAAGGCTCTCTATGGATTTGAGCTGGTTGAGAAGTGCTAGGGCTTCAGTAGTGTAGTCGCGCTCTCTTGTGTGTTTGTTAGTTTGTGTTATTCCTCCGCTTCCTTATACTCCCCTTCCTATTGCCTTTCCTTTCTCCCTATCTCCTCAATTATCCTCTCTGCTTTAAGGCGTTTGTATAATAGGTATGTTTTTTTGTTTGATAATATATTATTTTATAAATATAAATAATTAATTTATTAATTAATTAATCCTAATCCTAATATATATTATAAATCTTTCTGTAAGTCTGTTTTTTTGTTTATTTGATTGTTAGCCAATCACGCCTGAAATATGGGACAAAGGGAGAATAAAAGGGCAAATATTAGTGATTTATGCATAAATGCTGCATTTTATGGGTTTTAAAGGTATTTTTTTACGATTTAGCTTGGTTAAGTTTCCCAAATAGCTATTGGAGGTGTTCTGTTTAAAAAGTTGGACCAAAAGGCGTCCAAAAAGGGGGAAAGGGACGAAAAACGGCCAAATTGCATGCATTTATATTTAGGACTTAGAGTATTCAAAAAACTGAGTTGTTTGATAAACCGGTTTCCGAATAATTTGAAAAATTGCATTTTTTAAGAAGCCGGTTTCGAAACCGGATTTTTATTTATTGTTATTTTTATAACCCGCGCAACACCGGGTACAATCTGCTAGTATATTATAAATCTTCTTGTAAGTCTGTTTTTTTTTGTTTGTTTCTTTGTTAGCTTGTTTGTTTTCGTTTGTTATCGGCCTGGACCGATTTTTTGAAATTGGGGATATAGATCGAGCTTTTGTCGGTGCAGTTTATAAATCTTTTCAAAATTTTGACCAAAACGGGAGAAAAGTGGGACAAAGGGAGAAAAACTGGGCAAAAATTAGTACTTTATGCATAAATGCTGTATTTCATCTGTTGTTAAGGTATTTTTTTACGATTCAGCTTGGTTAAGTTTCCTAAGTGCCTATAGGCATATAGATGGTGTTCCGTTTATGAAGTTGGACTCAAAGTGGTCCAAAAAGGGGGAAA
Source organism: Sarcophaga peregrina (assembly GCA_014635995.1). NCBI lineage: Eukaryota > Metazoa > Arthropoda > Insecta > Diptera > Sarcophagidae > Sarcophaga > Sarcophaga peregrina. Next base: position 5,022,732 of record CM025794.1, read on the forward strand.
GGCGCGAAAAACGGACAAATTTAATACATTTATATTTAGGACTTAGAGGATTCAAAAAACTTGGTTTTTTTTGATAAACCGGTTTCCGAATAATTTCAAAAATTAAATTTTTTAAGAAACCGGTTTCGAAACCGATAAACCGATTTTTTATTTATTATTATTTCTATAACGCTGTACCCTATCTATTAGTGAATATATAATTTTGTTTCAAAGAACTATTTCTGTGTGCACACTTTCCAATGGGGACGAATATATTCTTCATAGACAAAATAAAATGTTTGGACTAAACCCCAAACGTTACGTGTTGGTTTTTTTTTTTTTTGAAAAGATATTACTTTTTAAAGATAAATTATTATAAGATAATTATAAGTATTTCAAGTTACATCTTTGCAAATTTTGAGACAGGATTACGACCTAGTGTCTCACACCACTTATGTTGTGTGTGTTAATTTTATAAATGAGTGGCACATTTACAGAATTTTTGAGAAACATTTCATGGTTACTATATTTACTCTCCGAATTATCGAATTATTATTTTTCGTTTTGTCGAATCTGTCTGACCTGCGGTTTGCACCGTGGCTTCACGACTAATAAGCTAGGTAGTGAACTAGACTATTGGCTAACGAATATTCGAAAAAATGTTAAATTTTTGAAAAACCTTTCCTACAGATTCGTTGAATAATAGTACGTTTGCGATTTTTTTTTTTCTTTAAGATGATTATACTTGATATTATGCGATGTATATTCATTTCGCTCCCACGAGTATATTCGACAAAAAACAGTTAAAGAGTTAACGTCTGTCTACGTAACTTCGACTCATTCGGGTGTAAACATCGGGCATTATGATTAAAAATGAAATTTTCTTTTTAGACGATACTAGATTCGGTTAGGTCGGACTGGTAACTCTGATATCATGCATAGCGACCCGTTGTGATGCCACGGGTGAACGCAGTCCCTGTACTAACCAAGTTCCACCAAAATGAGGTAAAAGGAAATAGTTGGCCAGCGCAAGAGCTGCGCGACTGCAAAAGCACGACTACCCCGCACTAGAAAACCAGCCAGAAAGTTTGATGAACGAAGCAATATCCTTGATGTCAATAGATGATAGCTCCGTTAAGCTAAAAAGCAACGAGGAGCCAAATAACCTATATCTACACCCAGCAAGAGACGGTCACTGACAAAGAATACTATGATATAATAAACGGCGATACTAAATACTAACAATTCTTATTTCCAAATATTTGTTTTGATGGTGTAGGGTAACATATCTGTAAGTCTGTGACTGTAAGTAATATTCTGCCTTGTTTTAATTGGTTTTTATTAAATTTCTTAAGAATGTTCCTATTTAAATTAGTTAAAAACACACGCATATGTATACATACGTACATATGCATACATATGTATCCATGTAGGTATGTATGTATGTATGTATGTACCCGCAAAAGAAAGTTTTGTATCATTATATAATGGGAAACCTGAATGAGCATCTTGAGTAAAGATGGTGGTGGCAGAGTATTCATGCATACCAGAAGTCTATCTACATATTGTATATGTGTATGTATGTGTGTAAGCTGTTTTAGGTGTGCATGTATTTGTTTAACATTTTGCTTTTTCCCTCAAGAAAAATCTAAAAGAAGTACATAAGAAGTGAAATAAGAAGAAAAAACAAAAAAAAAAATAACGATTGGGAAAATAACAGAAAAACTAGAAACGACTTCGCGCGCTAGAATACATTAACAAGAAATATACACACACACACGACATATATATACTCGAATGTAGTAGTATATAGAAAATTTTTATTGTGTACGAGAAAGTTTGCCAAGAATAAAGAAAGGTTCTGTGTGTCAAAAATTCAGCGCACCAATAGGCAAACAGCTTCGTAAGTCTTACAAACTCCCTATTGGATGCGTTGGCTTTTCTTAAACTTTTTTTCTACAATTTTCTAGCGATGTTTTTTCCATATTGTAGAACTGCAAAAATGCTGTGTGTGTTGTATTTTATTTTATGGTTGGCTTCTTACGTTTCTTTTCAGCCGTTTTATACACATACATACATATAAACACGTCCTATATACATGCATAGTTAACACATTCTTACGCATGTACATACGTATATAGCGTTGAAAATATTATTTTTTTTCTCGTCTATAATTTTTAGCAGGGATTTTATTTAGAAGGCAATAAATAAGAAAAACAAAAATCGTCTATTTGTCAAAGAAATGTGGAAAATAAAATAAAACGTTTTACTAACAACAACAACAACAACAGTTTTGTGTTCTTCCTTTTTCGCCATGTCTTTCAAATTAAAAATATATCTTTAAGATAGTTTGCAAACAAGGGTTCTGTTCTGCACTAAAAACAAAAAAATTAAAAATGGTGCTGAGTGGGTTGAGATGGGGCGAGATGGTTGGATGGTGGTTGTTTTTTTTTTTGTATTTTGTATGGGTATGGCGTCTTATATAAGTTAATAATGGCAATCTCATATAAAACTGTTTGTAATTACACGTTAGCTTTAGAGGGTGGCAATTTCATCGATGTCAGTTGAAGAATACATACAACCACATTCACATATACATTCACAACCGCATCTACATAAATACATGCACAAGAAAATTTGTTAAATTACAAAGTTTTACCATGTTTTTATTTATTTTTAGTTTTTTTTTTGTTTTTTTGTTTTTTGTTACGCCACTAATTTTTGTTCTAAGAATTTCTACCAAAATAGTATACTCACTTAAAAGATTTCAAATTCAAATTTAAAAAAATTTAAATCACTAAATTAAGATATCAAATGGCTTTATACGGGGCCATTACCTTATAACAACTGTCACAAATAAATAGGATATACAGATGCTTTTACCCAAATGACAAGGTGGGTACATGAGCACACATACATACATAGAGGATAAACTCTATGAAATATAACAGGGCCATCTCTCAACACTCCATTTGTCTCTGGTACCAACTTTTCCCACAAATACGAATAATTAATAATCCAAAGCATTTCAAAACTGGCATTTTCAAGCACTTTGGTTAGTTAATATTCTCCAATTTTCTAAATCTTTTCTCCCATAGTTTCATTATAATTGTGATATTCTTTCTTTAATACTATTGTGATAATAATGTTTCCTTTTCCAATTCATTGCTTAAATTTCCTTTAATTATCTTAAATTTTAAGTTTATTTTAATGATTCAGAAATAATTAATAACAATTGCTATGCAATACAGTAAGACCCCGCTTAATTTCCAGAGCTAAACGAAACAGCATTAAACGAGGCAAATTAATACGTACATACAGTAGCGAGCACAAAAAATGCAACACTGTGCCATATGATCTTTAATAAGATCTGTTTCAAAATAATGGTAACTAATTTATCTATTTTCTTTTGCTGTTAATTCTTTCAATTATAAGTTTTCAAAGTAACCACAGTTTATTCCAAATTCTGCTTTACAAAGTTAAATATTTTTGAATAAGTGAAAAAAGTGCAAATTTTTAGCGAGCAAAAAAATGCAACATAAAAAAAAAAATAGTTAAAGTAAGTTATTTATTTAATTATAATGGAAAATTTCTTAAATAAGTTATACAACATGTGGTTTGTAATAGAAGCAGCTCTCAGCTGACAATCATTAAAGCCTTAGAAGAAGGAAAATCCATGCGGGAAGTTGGACACCTCTTTGGTGTAAATCAATCAACCGTATGTCGGATTAAATCTCGATTTTCCTTGAGAAATAGTGTGGAAAGGAAACCAGGTAGTGGTAATCCTCGAAAAACTACCTCTTGCCAAGACAGCCAGATGATTGCACTGGTTAAAAAAGATCCACGAAAGACCGCAGTGGACGTTGCTAATTTCGCAAATGGGAGTCTCTATAAGCGTTCACACTGTTCGCCGTAGTTTGAAAATGGCTAATTTGCATGCGAGACGACCCGCAAAGAAACCTCTCATCAGTGCAATCAATAAAAAGAAGCGCCCGGAATTTGCAAAACGTTACAAGGATTGGCCAAATGAACAATGGGCTAAAGTCTTGTGGAGCGATGAAAGCAAATTTAATTTGTTTGGCTCCGATGGAATAAATTTTATTCGAAGACCGCCTGGACAGAGATATTCTCCAAGATATTAACTTCCAACCGTAAAACATGGCGGTGGATCAATAATGGTGTGGGGTAAGGAACGATATGTTTAAAAAAAATGATTGATTTTACGTCACGTATTTACAGGTGCGTTTTCCCGTGATGGGGTAGGTCCCTTAACTCAAATTGAAGGAAAAATGGACGCCAAGAAGTACTGTGAAATCCTTGGAGAACACATGCTTCCTCATCTGCGGGAAAAAATGCCTCCTGGTAGCATATTCCAACAGGATAACGATCCAAAGCACTCAAGTCGCTTAGCTCGAAACTTTTTAAGCGACAATGATGTCAATGTTTTAGATTGGCCATCACAGTCTCCCGATCTAAACCCCATAGAAAATCTATGGGAGCTATTAAATCGGGAAGTTAAGAGGAAACATCCGTCAAATAAGAGGCAATTAGAAGAAATTTTGGAAAGTGAATGGGAGAAAATATCCACTAACACATTAATAGCTTTAGTCGACTCTATGCCTTCTAGGTTGCAAGAAGTCATAAAAAATAAGGGCTACGCCACTAAATATTAATTTTAAGATTTTTTTTGTAAGAATTACTATTTAATTTAAATAAACACATTAAAATTTATGCTGTTGTATTTTTATTGCTCCCATGAAATTCGCACTCTTTTTAATAAATGACAAAATAATATATCATTAATTAAAAATATTTACATAATGTTATTGATAATAGGTATCTATAACTGTAAGGATTAATAACCCAAAGAAATATTATCGCACTTAAAGATAATTTTACTCAACGTTGCATTTTTTGTGCTCGCTACTGTATGTACAGCGTTGAAAAAATACATAATATACACCGTCGCTATATAGTGGACCTTGAAGCGGGGTCTTACTGTACTGTAATATAAAATTTATTCTTATTGTATTGTTTTGAACAAATATTAAATAAATAAATAACAAAAATTTAAATATAACTTCTGTAAAACATTAAATTTGAAGCATGTTTGTTAAGTTGCTTTCATAGTCATTTCGCAAATGAATAACAGCCTCGCAAATGGCCGCTGTGCAGAGCATTATTAGAAAATTATTATCGTATGTCCTTAATCGGAAAATCTCATCTTGTACTCATAAAATTATTAACACGTTAATGATATTTTTATATATTGATTTGATTGATATTCACATAGGGTGTCCATCATCACTATGCATATGTATGTACGGATAGGTACATTTTTTTTTTTTAGCTATGCGAGCTAAAGGTTGGAAAATCTTCGAAAGACGTTGGTAGCCCGGCCTACCAAAGTGCACGATTCGCCGAAAGACTTACTCTCGGCTTGCTAAACGCATACGTACTAAAACCAACCTCACCACACCGTCTCCTCTCCAGTCTTGGGCCTCATAGGTTAGGCATTAATCGGGCAAGTGCACATGCCGTCGCCGCACATTTTTGGCCGATGTACGACAGGTGTTCCCTAAACGTAAACCCGTTGTCAATTATCCCTCCCAGATATTAATCGCCTGCTTTGATGATATGCGCTGGTCACCTACCGTTATGGTAATAAATTCTATCTTCTTCCTACTGCTTACAAGGAGTACATCCGTTTTGTGATCAGCTATTTTGAGACCTATTTCCGTGATCCAGCTCCTGACTATGCCAACCGCAGTGTTACATGTTCTCACCAAATCATCCATGTATTTTCCCCTTATCACCAGGGCAATATCGTCTGCGAAACCAATGATTTGTGTACCTCTAGGGTACGGATAGGTACATATATATGTATGTGTGGTGGTAGGCTTGTCATACACAACGAACGTACTCTAAAAATATAACAAACTTTCAAGAGATATATTTCAAGTACAGGTATCCCTCCAACAACACGGTCGATAGGAACCTATAATATGACGTATTAGGTGAAACCATACAATAGGAGACTAGAAGCCATTTTAATGCCACAGAAGAAACTTTATTTCTATTAAAAATAACAAAATAAATATTTTTTTTTTTTATTTAAATCTATCATTATTACAATTTTAAAATAAAAAATAATTTTAATATATACAGAACTTGAGATATAACTAAAATATAGTATTGCAGCAATTAGGAAACAAAATAAATATAAATTCACGTAAATACATAAAAAACAAACAAAAATCGGCACAAATATTTGGGATATTCACACGGTGTGCTTTTAAGTCTTATTGTCATAAAGTACTAAAGTTCAAAAGAAAGAAAGAAAGAAAGCTTCAAAGAAAAATGTCTTAAAATAACAACAACTTTTGTGATGTGTTTATTGTTTTGTCATATCTAAACAGTGTAAATCTAAGTCAAAAGGGAAAAACTGGCCGTCGAGCCAGTGATAATATTTAAAAGTTGCCGTCATTAAATATTTGCAACATGTACGTAAAACATGCTATTAATTTCTGCATAACTCAATAACTTCGAGATTAATTACATTGAAATAATTTAAATATTTAAAGTTAAATAAAAAAAAATTGATACATTTAAAATATAAAAGAAAATTTTGTTTGTATAATTTGGCATATTTAAAATAACCGCCGTCAGAAATTTATACCGACTTAGTAATCAACAACAGATGTTTATGTTTTTTAACATTTACTTTTGAGCCAAGAAAATATTTAATAATTTTTATAAAAATGGATAGTTTATGGATTATTCATGCCATAATAATGCCCAATATGAATTTTTTGCACAAACCGGCTACTACTTCAGTTTTTTTACTTATTTTTGTAATTTTTTATAATTGCATTTTTCTCTTATCGGCTAACTCAAATTTGAAATAGCACATTAACTTATGACGGTTGCTCACAGTAGTCATATATTTTCGAGTTATTATTTTATGATATCTGACTACATATGTGACGACTGTGAGAATACCCCATTTTGGGGTATGAATGTATATTACGAACTTTGGTTAGTAGTTTACTTCATCAATTCAATTAAAAGGGAACCTTTTTTCGGTCGATGTTGTAAATTTCTTGATCGGCTTCTTTCAGTGCAAGAATAATAATTCCAATTTCTTGGCCAAGTTTAATCCTTTCTGGAATTCATTTAGTGTTAAATTATTAACTTCATTAGAGCTAGAATCAATTTCATTCACTTGGGGTTCGGATTTCTACCTAATCTGCTGCTCCTATTTCTTGTTCCACTAATAAGTCTTGTACATCTTAAATAGCCATATCCACAAACCCTTTGATCGGTCCTCCGATCGATCTAGAAAAGTTTAATATGACATCACTTTCAGTTTCTTCTGATACATGTACGTTTTCTATCACAACAACTGCTGGCCCTATCTTTTTCCAATATCGATTTAATGTTGTAATTTTCAGTTCTTTCAGTGATAAGGATATGATATCGATGCAGTACTTAATTGAAAATTGCTTCCAAGCTTTCTTTACGTCAATAGCCAAAATCCATTGTAATGATTTTTTTTTATGTAATAACACTTAAAAAAAATAGTTATAAGAGGTTTTCGGAAATTTTGTGATTGTGTTAGAGTGAAATTGTGTTGTGGGATACCTGTATTTTAGTTGTTAAGTATTTAAATAGTCTAATATTTTATCTATTTATGTATATACGAGTGTATATATACAGATAAGCATATATTGTATGAAAAATTGGAAAAATTGGAAATGCCAGCCATTTTCATTTCATATCTGGTAACCTTAACATAAAGCCTTAACCATTTACCAATGGCTTACATATACAACAAGAGTATGTCTACTTTGGTATACAATATTATGGAACTCTACTAAATAGTCTCGATTGTATTAACAACCTTCAAAGCATTTACTTGGCCTTCCATTTGAAAGTTCTGTTTCGGTTGCCAGAGCTAGAGATATAGGTCATTGATGCAACAAATCGTTTTTGTAGAATAAACGCATTTGTTAGCTGTATTGCATTATTTTCTTTTTTTTGTACTTTTTGTGTCTTTCCAATTTATTAACAAAACCATTTTGCCAAATGTAAGTATATCACATACATTATACATTATTAGGGCGGTAACGTAAAATTCTTAGTTTTTTTGCAAAGCATTTTTCACAACTTACCGCCTAAAATATCGCGACAAAAATTGAATTCTTGTTAAACTATTACTAGCATTGACATGAACAACTCACCATTTTAATTGTACAGTTGTCCAATGATTTTTATGAAAAAATAATTTTTTTTTGACGAAGCTCCTTATCATTGCGATGGAAACGTAAATAAAGAAAATTGCTGTATTTCGGTATTGAAAAATCTATACGTTTACCTTTTGACCTAACATAACGACTAAAGTGCTATTCAGACTACAATACATAAGAAGTTAAGAAACACTAGAACATCGTTACTTGAATATACTCAGAAAGGTTTTTAATTAACCGAAACTGACCACACCTATAGTGTAAATTGAACATGTGCTGAGAATATAATTACAATATACAGTGGCTCCATCGCATAATCGGACAAGCATTTGTCTGATATGTATGGGCTTAAAACTTAAAAGGAATATATTAAATATATGTTTTTTTTTTTTGGCTTATATTTACACTATATATTCCAGACTTTCAGATTAATAAAAAAAAATTACAACATTTTTCATGATAACGGTAATTTTATAAAGAAAAAGGAAATTAACTCAATTTTTTGCGCTCAACGTATAATCGGACAAATAAGAGCACCATTGTTAAAAATGACAAAAGACGACAATTAATACTTTGTGACATATCCTTTGTTCTCAAGAACGACCTGTAAACGTTTTGGAATTGATTTTGCCACATTGTACCGTACCATAAGTTCTATGGAGCTTCTCGCTTCCAGCAAAACCACCTTAAGTTGATTCAAAGTTTTAAATTGTTGTCGGTATACTCTTCTAGCTAATTCTTCCCAAAGATGTTCAATTATGTTGAGACCTAGGCTCTGTGCAGGGGTTTCTATAAGTTTGGGGGAATTATGGATCAACCAAAGCTTTGCCACACCAGAAATGTGCTTGGATGATTGTTCTGGTAAAAAACAAAATCGTTCGTTATGCCTAAATTCTCGGCATTTTGCTTTACATTTGCCTTATAAATGTTAAGGTAGCCAAATTTGTTCATTTTACCATCAATGAAATTTAAATTTCCCACCCCTTCACTGACATGTAGCCCCAAACCATAATAGACAATCTTTCATGCTTAAAAGTAGATTTTGTATTTTGAGGATTAAATTTTGCATTTGGTTTACGCCACCCAAACATCTTGCCATCTGAACCATGCAAATTGAGTGTGCTCTAGTCAGTGAACAGAACCTTGTAACGAATAAAAACTATCAGCAAAAATGTATTTTAAGACATCTTTACACCAAATTACCTTATTCCAAAAATCTTCTATTTTATGCAAATACTTTTTAGCAAATTTTATTGTATTGTTTTTATTCTTAGACCTAATAAATGGCTGTTTTCTGGTAACTCTACCTTGGTAGTTATATTTGTGCAATGTATTACGAATGGTATTTAAGCAAACATCATTTTCACTGCTGTTTTTTAGAAATATTTTTAGTTCTTAGGCATAGCGAACAATTTTGCTATTTACCACGATAATCAACCCAAGCATACTTCGGGTGTGGCAAAGCTTTGGTTGATCCATAATTCCCCCAAACTTATTGAAACCCCTGCACAGAGCCCAGATCTCATAGTAATTGAACATCTTTGGGAAGAATTTGCCAGAAGAGTATACCGACAACAATTTAAAACTTTGAATCAACTTAAGGTGGTTTTGATGGAAGCGAGAAGCTCCATAGAACTTGGGGTACGCTACAATGTGTCAAAATCAATTCCAAAACGTTTACAGGTCGTTCTTGTGAACAAAGGATATGTCACAAAGTATTAATTGTCGGCTTTTGTCATTTTTAGCAATGGTGCTCTTATTTGTCCGATTATAGTACGTTGAGCGCAAAAAATTGAGTTAATTTCCTTTTTCTTTATAAAATTACCGTTATCATGAAAAATGTTGTAATTTTTTTTTATTAATCTGAAAGTCTGGAATATATAGTGTAAATATAAGCCAAAAAAAAAAAAACATATATTTAATATATTCCTTTTAAGTTTTAAGCCCATACATATCAGACAAATGCTTGTCCGATTATGCGATGGAGCCACTGTAGATGATCGGTTGTGAACTGTAGTATATATATGTATATGATTCGAGTGATTCGAATCATTCGTCAAAATTAACAGTCTCAGTTGTTGTTACATGTACAAACAAATAAGAAAGGAAAGACAAAGGCAACAAGCAAAGCAAACACACAACCTTCTTGTGAGTATTGTGGTGTTCGTACGCGAATCATACTTATTTTGTGCTTCGTGTAAATGTTAGGTAGAGATGAGACGAAGACAATAACATCATCCATATTGTTAAGTATGAGTACGATGACTATTTCAAACTTTGAATATGAGTAGTGTATGTATGATAATATAATAAGTATCAGATATTATAAATATGACTCAAATCTACTCATCGTTTTGATTACTCGTTGCTGATCTGTAATCCCTAATGCTAGTGGGTATAAGCTTTCCTTATGAAATAATTCTTTATTGAAATTTGTTTCATTTTATACTCGTACATCTTGGCAAGAATAGTAGGTACCAACCTTATGTTGTGCTACATACATAGTATGTATGTATGTATGAATAAATATGAATGAATAAATGCAGTCACTGTGTTTACAACTTTGTTATTGAAAATTTGAGTACATGTACGAGTATATGAAAGATGTGTGTAAGTGTTTGTGTGAGTGTAGAAATTGTTATAAACAAAGTGTAACAACTCCAGTCCATACAACCAGATATCTGGTTGTAGTTGGGCAGCAATAAGTAGGTACACTTTAATACATACGCGAAGAGAACTAAAACCACAGCCACGCAAATGAAAATAAATATCTATGACCGGAGGATAAGCACATAAAATTTGACCAAGAGAACAACTAACAATAACTGGACAATTGAAGAACGTCAATGGACAATGGCAGACATATGGCAGACATACGATCATTCTAAATGTACCAACTCACAGACATAAAAATTTCAGCCTTACACAGTATTCACATACATATTGTACGTACATACAATAAACTAATTCAAATAGAACTAGTTTTTACATACATATGTATGAAAATACATACATACATACCCACATCAATACATAAAAGTGTTTATGTAAAATTATTGGTAAATATATGTATGATACTACATGAGTAGAATTCATCATGACTTGTGTCCGTTATAGAAATCTTTAGTAAATTTTGTTGAAATTCATATCAAATTGTACAACTATTTTGAAAAATAAAATAATTATCAATTATTGCATTTATATATATATATATGTATACATAGAATATTAATATATTTAATATACATATTAAAAAATAAAATTCATATATTCCAATACTTATTAAAGGAATAAAATTTAGCAAATATGTAATCCTAATCCTAATATCCTAATCCTAATATATATTATAAATCTTTCTGTAAGTCTGTTTTTTTGTTTGTTACCCAATCACGCCTGAACGCCTGGACCGATTTTCTTGAAATTTGGGATATAGATCGGACTTTTGTCGGTGCAGATTATAGGCTATAAATTTACAAATTTTGATCCAAAGGGATAAAATGGGACAAAAGGAGAAAAAAAGGGCAAAAATTAGTACTTTATGCATAAATGCTGTATTTTATGGGTTTTAAAGGTATTTTTTTACGATTTAACTTGGTTAAGTTTTCCAAATAGCTATTGCAGGTGTTCTGTTTAAAAAGTTGAACCAAACGGGGTCCAAAAAGGGGAAAAGAGGCGAAAAACGGAAAAATTGCATGCATTTATATTTAGGACTTACAGTATTCAAAAAACTGAGTTGTTTGATAAACCGGTTTCCGAATAATTTGAAAAACTGTTTTTTTTTTAAAAAGCCAGTTTCGAAACCGAATTTTTATTTATTGTTATTTTAATAACCCGCCCAACGCCGGGTACAATCTGCTAGTATACAATATGTTTTTTTTTTAAGTGGTTTAATGAAAATAGTAGTCTTAGTATTTTTCATTTTAAATGTGTTTATTTTCTTTGTAACATATAGTGCTTGTTTATCCTTAATGTTTTTTAAGGAACTAATTAAATTAAATAATTTATAATTTAATTATGTTATTGGACATTAAAAAAAAGTTATCGCGAAAGACCAAACTGAACGGAGTGAAAGAACTGATCGGTAATGATGTTATAATTCAACTACTTTATTATTTTAATATTTACTTAACTCTAACTTATTCTATTTACTTAATTCTAACTGTATTATTCTATTCAGCAACTTTACTTATTTTGTTTACTTATGTTTAATGACCTTAGGGTGCTACTTATTAATATTAAATTCATTAAATAATTCAGTTATTTATCTTATATTATTATTGTTCAAACGAGGTTTGAACACATAAAACTCTATAGGCATTCCAAATATAACAATTATAACAACAGCTTCCATACATAAAGAGAATGTCTCCACCTCTTCCTATACACAACTGGAATGTCTCCCGCTTTTTTGTACACAATTGGAATGCCTCCAAAGGTACCGTTACCACGGCTGTTAGATGAAACATAAGTTTAATAAAGGAAAAAAAAATCTTAAAAACTTCACTTCAATTTTTCTCATTCAAAGAGTCATACTTCAAATTTTATCATCAAAAGAATCACACTTCAATTTTTATCATTAAAGGAGTGACATTTCAATTTTTATCAGTATTTTAATAATAATTAAAAGTGAAAAACAATACAAAGAATTAAAACAAATAAATAAATAAAACAATAATTAAACATAAATTAATATATCTTTAAAAGAAAAGAAATAATTCATGATATAAGAAATATAGAAGGTAGTTTCATTCTCTCTTTTTTTTTTGACATTCACCATCTGACATGCTTAAGGATTATGAAGTTTTCGTTAAAATAATGCTACCATATTAATTTTAAATTTCCCATTTTTTCTTTAAAGTCATATGAAAATAATAAATTCAATTAAAAATATTTTGAAAAAATTGTTTATTAAAATATTTGTGTTAAAATTGGAATCAAAGGTAAGACTTGTAATATATCAATACATACAGAGCTAATATTAAAATATTATTTCAAAATTTAAAAAGCATGAGTTGTATTTTCCCCCAATGCGAAAATACGAAATATTTTTGCAAAAATTCGAATATACGGTTTTTTAAAGTTCCCACATTTCCCAAAAAACGCCAGCAGTGGTTAGAAGTATGTAAAATTTGTGAATCAGATTTGCCAAAGGAGCCGATGGTATGCTCGAAACATTTCATGGAAAGTGATGTTACTTTAAAAGCGAAACGCGTGAGATTGGATAAAGATGCTGTTCCAATTAATACAAGGTAACAAAATGTGATGTAATATTTAATAGAACAAAGTTAATAATATTAAGTAATTTTAGCCAACTAAATGAATTTATTGGCAATGAACAATATGTGGAAGAGTACCTGGAAGAATATATTGAAGAATGTGATGATTTTTTGGAAGGGTGGGTAAACAATTGTATATTAGCTTTCAATTTAATAAATAACCATTATGATTTAGGTGTAATGAAATAAAAAGAGAAGGTATATCCCAAAAAATTGTAAGGAGGTCCTATACAAGTATAAGTACTCAAACTGAGTAAGTTCTTCTTAATTATTGTTTATTAATCAGTGTTACATTTTGATACCGTACACCACTATAGCATTATATATTCATAATCGTGTTTGTAATGTTAGTATTGTGTGCTAAGTATCGAACAATGAGATTTGGTACATATATCGATACTAACTCTTCCATTTGAAAATCACTAAAAACTCAACAAAGCTGGTGTAGGGTATCGTGTGGCGGGTATAACTGATTATACTTTATGTTTTATATCCATTATATTTGCCCCGTATTCTATAGCATTTCACTTCAAGAATACCAATTAGAAATTGAAAAGCAAATATACAATTTTAAAGAAAAAATAGCATCATTAGAACTTCAATTAACTACTTTGAGAAATAATGAAGCAATGCCAAAATTAAGCCCATCAAAAAGTTTGTCCATTCTTACGAAAGTTCCCCGATACAAATTAGAAGACATATCATTTGCAACTTCTCTTTATTCAGCAGGCCCACGTAGTTATAAGTTTTTACGTAAAAATGAATTCCTATTACCATCACCATCCACGCTCCGCAGATGGGCTACAAAACTGTGCGTTGAGCCAGGCATACAAATTCAAACCTTGTCTCATATGGGTACATTTGATTTCGAAATAGAACAAAAATTATGTGTTCTTTGTTTCGATGAGATGAAATGCCGAGAGGAGTAGGCATATGACAGGAAAAATGACCTGATTCTTCAACCTAAAAGGATGGTTCAGGTGGCAATGGTTCGGGGACTTCGTGGAAATTGGAAACAACCTATATTTTATGACTTTGATATTAAGATGCAAAAACCCTTGTTGTTAAATATTATTTCGGAATTATACAAAATTGGATTTACGGTAGTTGCAGCTGTCAGTGATTTAGGGATTGAGAATCAGCAGCTTTGGAAATCTATGGACATATCGCCAGAAAAAAATTTTTTTGTACACCCTTCAGATCAAAATAAATTAATTTTCGTATTCGCTGATGTTCCACATTTAATAAAACTTCTGCGCAATCACTTTGTGGATGATGGGTACTTTTTTCGAAATACGATCTTGAATAAATCAATAATAGAAGAATTAATTTCATTATGTGATTCTGATCTTAATATTTCGAAAAAGTTATCTTTTGAAATGTTAAATGTGAAAGGCGCAGGTACGTATACATTAGGAAGATATCTTAAAATAATATTTCAAAATTTTTTGTTCTGCAGCCAGACAAAAAGTGAAAACAGCCACAAAGTTGTTTTCACACACCACAGCAACGGCCTTAAAAAGATGTGCGCAATTAGGCTTATGTCAAGATGTCAGAAAGTTCATTGAATGTGGAGAACTTTTTCAAATTGTGAATGACTGGTTTGACATATTTAACAGTAGAACGCCACATAAAGATTCCCGACCACTTAGCAAGGCATATGGATTAGCTCTTTACCACCAAAATGATGTTTTGACAACAATGTCAGAATTAGTTAAAAATTTATTTGCGCCCCGTAAAACTGGAAATCTGCTTCCATTTCAAAGAGGCATTATACAAAATAATAATGGCCTTCGACCTTTTCTTGAACATTTAAAAAAAAATTATGGGATGAAATATGTATTAACTGCAAAACTAAACCAAGATTGCGTAGAAAACTTTTTTAGTGCGATACGTGCAAAGGGAGGATTGCATGACCATCCATCGCCTTTAGAGTTTAAGTACCGTTTCCGATCGTATCTTTTAGGTATATGTATTTAAGAAAATTATATTTCCTTAATTTTTTTTCTTAACAATTATTCATAAAATCAGGTCGCAATGAAAACATACTTTGTTCGGAAGCAAATATTCAAAACTGCGAAGAAAAAATTTTAGATTTTCAAACCTTAGATCCTGACGTGACGTTAAGTCAAGAAATTTTTAATCAAATAAATCTAATCCCAATAGACGATGAAGAGCAAATAGAGGCAAATATCTGTAGAATTTACCTTTTATAAATCTAATTATTTATATAGATTACAGAATATCAAGAAACAGAACAATTTTTGGAAGATGTTAAAGATTTAAATGATATTGAATTCGATGGTTTGGAAAATTTTGCGGGCTATATAATTTTCAAAATGGGCCTTACAGAATTTGGCTTTAAAACTTCGGCACAAAAGGATGAAAATTATACTTATATAAATTTATTGTCCGAGGGAGGGTTATATAAGCCTAATACAGATTTTTTAAAACTTTTGGAACATTTAAATACAAATTTTATAAAAATTAATGGAAATTCTTTAAGTACTAGCCCAAATTATATGTTAAAATTGTTGAACTTAAGTAATATTAATTTAGATATAAAAATTATTAAAAGGTTTTATCTTGGACGAACATTTTTTCGAATTCGCTTTCTAAATCGTCATATAAAAGAAACCAAAAATTTGTATACTAATAAAAAAACGAAAAAAATTATTACTTAATTAACTTTAAAAACTAGTCAATGTGTGTTTAATTATGACCAGAAATTAGTTATTCAACCCATCACTTTTAGCACAACATAATACAATAAATATCATACTTAAATATACTAAATTATAAATTACACATTTGTCATAAATAATTTATTGGGAATATACAACAAAATTATAAATATGGCAACGCTACATACATAGTTTGAGAGAAAATGAAACTTCAAAAAACCTTATTTTAAAAAATAAAGAGAGAATGAAACTACCTTCTATATTTCTTATATCATGAAATAATTATATTATAAAAAAAAAAAGGAATTGTTAATAATAATTTGAATTATACTTACCTTGTGAATTATACTTACCTTGTGAATTATACTTACCTTGTGAATTATACTTACCTTGTGAATTATACTTACCTTAAAATAATTAATTGTTACCTAAAGTTATACTTATCAACAAATTTTGTGCCCAAAATAAACCAGCGAATTGAGCAATTATATTATAAATTTGAAACCCGAAGAGAACCCCAAAAAAGGTTTTATTTCACGGTGGAAAAAAAGGTAAGCATCTCAGCTTTCTCTCTCTCTCTCTTTTTTAATTCTTGCAATTAAATTAATTATGCATATTCCCCTTTTTTTTCTTACACGCGTCACAACCATTATGATTACTCACGAGTAATTATAATTAACATCTCCTATAGATCTCTTTTGAGAGAAGAGATCTAAAGGAGATTTAAAAACAAATCATCCCCCAATTTGTTTCATGGTCCTCTTCGCCACCTACGATTTGTTTCAATTATTGTTATGAATATTATATTATTAGTATTATGGCGCAACATTCCGGCCCCATTGAAGCTTCTTCAATCATTTGGGAGTGGAGCCAGTTTATGGATTGGGCGCTTATAAACGCCGTTGCGCGTGGCGACCTCCGCCACTCTGACCTTGCCGTCTTCTCCTTCTATTACTTTGACGACTCTCCCGGTCAGCCAATGTTGAGGCGGGCAATTGTCCTCGTGGATGATCACGACTTGACCTAGCTTCAGGTTGGGCGATTCGCTGGACCTGCGAGAACGTCTGCTTGAGTCCGCAAAGTACTCGCCAGCGCTTCCATAATTTGGGCTCTTTCATTCTCCCGTCGCCTACGGATTCTTGCGGCAGCGAACGCAGACCCTCTCCTATTAGCAGATGAGCTGGAGTGAGCGCCTCTCCGTCGTTAGGGTCTGGAGACAGCGGTGCAATCGGCCGACTGTTGAGCACCGCCTCTGTTTCTGCGAGCATCGTCTCGATTTCCTCTGGCGTTAGCGATGCGTTGCCTACTGTGCGCAGAAACAGGAACTTCGCCTGCTTGACGGCCGCTTCCCACAGTTCTCCGAAGTGCGGCGCCCGAGGTGGTATGAAGGTGAACTTCACCCCGGACGACGCTGCGTAAGATTCGAGGGCGCGTCGACTCCTGTGGAGTACCTGTTGTAGCTGTTTGACAACGTTGCTGGCTCCTACGAAGTTCGTCGCGTTGTCGCATAGCACCTCTTGCGGAAGTCCTATTCTGGCAGCGAACCTTTTAAAAGATAAGAGAAAGGAATCAGTCGATAAATAAGACACTAACTCTAAATGCACTGCTTTTGAAGTGAAACACACGAAGACCGCTCTATACATTTTCAATGGTGGTCGACCTCGAATTCTCAATGAGACATTAACGGGACCACAAAAGTCTACGCCGACAATAAGAAATGGCCGTGTAGCTCTTACTCTATTAGTGGGCAAGTTTCCCATTATTTGGGACATAAGTCGTGGTTTATAGCGGAAACAATGTACACACTTGCGGACAACTCTACTGCACTCTTCCTTGGCGTTAATTAGCCAGATCCTCTCCCTAGCGAGAGCAATGAGTGCCTTTGTGCCAGCATGGCAATTTTCGAAATGTAGGTGGCGCAAGTAAAGTGTGACAAAGTCATTTTTCTTCGGTAGCAACAGTGGGAATTTTGCATCATATGGCAATTTTGCATTAAGCAATCTCCCACCTACCCTTAATAGTAAAAATGTTCGCCCTTCCTCAGTGAATGTATGAATGAAAAGCGTAAGTCTCTGTATGTTCGACGGTAAGGTCAGAGATTTCTGTAATTTAGAAATCTCCTCAGAAAAATTAGATTTCTGGATAGCTTCCACGAGACGATAAAATGACCATTTCATTTCCGTTGCAGTAGGTATGATACTTTGATTTGACTTTCGTCTCTTCAGGTTATCAATAAATCTAAGTACGAAACATGTTACTCGCAGTAGCCTCTTATATGAAGAGTACCTTGAAATCATCTCCAGCAGACAGTTAGACGTCTCCTCTACTGCAAGAAATACATTCACCTTTCTCGTTTCCAATAATTTCTGGTTCTCTGTCAATTCAAAATGTTCATTGACAGGGCATTCTGACTCGTCGTTTAGTAAAAACGACGGTCTATCAAACCATATTGATTCTTTCAATTCTTTCACATCGGATCCTCTTGACACAATGTCAGCTGGATTCTGTTTAGTAGGCACGTGGCGCCATGAAACTTGGTCCGACCACTCCTGAATCTCAGCGACCCTATTCGACACAAAAGTCGCTAAAGAGGATGGATGCGTTTTTATCCAATGCAGTACTATTTCTGAGTCTGTCCAGAAATAAACGTCATCTATTGTGAAATTCATCATACGCTTAATTCTGTTCCATAATTTAGCTAGCAGGTGTGCAGCACATAGCTCAAGTCTAGGAAGTGATTTAGACTTGAGAGGAGTAACTTTGGATTTAGCCGTAAGTAGTCTCGAGACAACTGTATTTGTCTCGGAGCTTCTAATGTATATGCAACACCCATAAGCTCGAATTGAAGCGTCTGAAAATCCATGAATCTGGATTCTCGATGTAGATGTGGTATGGACGAATCTTGGGATACTAATTGAATCAACTTCCATTAAATTAGCCTTGAAGTTTCCCCAAGGGAATTGATTCATCCCATTCAAGCTTTTGAATCCAAAGCTCTTGCAATAGGATTTTAGATTTTGTAACAAGTGGGCATAATAGTCCGAGAGGATCGAACAATCGAGAAGACACCGATAATATGTTTCTCTTTGTAGTCTTTAAGTCCTGAAACTTATCTTCCAAATGAAATTTAAATAAATCATTCTTCGGAACCCAATGTATGCCCAATGCTTTCGCAGAGTCTGAGTTACTATGTATTAGTTTCTCTTTCTGTAGAGAACTCAAAAATTCAGGATGGTTTGAAAACCATTTGGTGAGGTTAAACCCGCTGAAGACAAAATATCAGTCACCTGATTTCGAATCAGAATCAATTCATCATAGCTCTCAGCTTCGGTAAGTAAATCATCCACGTAAAAATCACTGCGAACAACTTTTGAACCCACAGGTAAAGTCTCTTTGTATATGTCGCTTAAGTGAATCAGACATCTAATGGCTAAAAACGGCGCTGAAGCTGTACCATATGTAACAGTATTCAGTCGAAAAAGCCTCAACTCATCAGATGGATTCTCTCGCCAAAGGATTAATTGAAAATTCCTATCCTTGTCACCAATCATGACCTGACGATACATTTTCTCAATATCTGCAGTGATTACATACTTGTGGAATCGAAAACGGATTAATGTAGAGTACAATTCTTCTTGAACTGTAGGACCGACCATCAACAGTTGGTTAAGTGAAACATGTGAAGAAGTTCTACATGAAGGATCAAATACTACCCGAAGTTTGGTAGTTGTACTCTGAGGGCGCAAAACGCATTGATGTGGGATGAAGTAGTGGGGAGTATAAGGGAATTTGTCCAAAAGAGACATGTGACCCAAGTTGAAGTACTCCTTCATGAAATAATGATACATCTGCCGCATAGTATCATCTTTGGAAAGTCTTCGTTCCAAAGAGAGAAATCGTCGCTTGGCAGTTTCAAACGAAGATCCTAAGAGATTCGGATCAGACTTAAAGGTAAAGAAACCTGAAATCGTCCCGACGCAAGACGTCTCACTGAAGTCTTGAATTCGTTCTCACACTTTTTATGCTTCTCAGAATAAATTTGAGTTGATTCGGTTGGAAGTTCTTCTAACTCCCAAAATTTCCGAACGATGTAATCAACGTTACGCTCGTCTTCGATTGAAGTATTTATATGAAATACCTTTGAATTGAAAGAGTCCTTTGACTGACTGTATCTTCCAGTAACAATCCAACTAAGAGAAGTCTTTTGAAGGACTGGAAGACTCGGGCCCAATTTGATTTGGCCAACACACATTAAGTAGAAGAAAGGACCTGCGCCAATTAACAAATCAATTTTTTGTGGCTTATAGAAGCAAGGATCAGCTAATTCCACGTTTGATGGTATATTCAAATTAGCTACGTTGACCCTATGATCAGGTTGCAGATTTGTAATTGATTTTAATACCCAAAACTTTGAGGTAAATTGGGTAGAGTTGACACTCGAAGTAACCGTTAAATTGACGCGAGATTTAGACAAAGAATTTGTTTCCCCAATGCCATTCAAATTCAATCTGCCTCCTTCTTTTTTCAATCGTGGTAATTGAGCTAGTTCCTCGGTTATCAAATTAGGTTGAGAACCGGAATCTAAAAGAGCTCTGGCTGGTATTAGTTGGCCAAAACTACTTCTTACTCTTGCCACGGCTGTTGCTAGAATTATGCGTTCATCTGACGCCGAATAGTTCACAGAAGCGTGAAAAATCGAAGGCTGTTCAGAGTAGTTTACTGATGTATTGTTCGAACTAGCATTGTATCGGTGAAGTAATGTGTTGTGCGAACCATTACATATCCGACATTTAGACGAAGGACACCTGGCAACTGTGTGTCCTTTTTTCAAACAATTTATACATGCTGGCACGGATTTCACGAAATCGAATCTTTTGGTTATCGGCTCAGCAGTAAAAGACGGGCAATTGCCAATCATGTACCCAAGGCCGATTCGGACAAGCATGAGATCAAATGGTTGAATTTCTCGATATCCGTTAAAGTTGGATCATTGTGAACCAAGTTCTCAAATAGGCTCATGAAATTCTTATATTCAGCATATTTCCCACCGAATTTAGGGAGCTTCATATTTGGTAATCTAGAATGATGAGCTTGTACGCTGAACGAAGTTTCAGGCGCATTCGATTGCCTATTCTTGGCCAACAAGCTCATGAACAAACTTTTTGTGGTTACACACAGATCCTCAAGCTCGGCTCTATCGTCGTTATCGGGATTCAAATTATCCACATCCGACTGGAGCTTCATTGCTTGGTCAATATATGATCTTAAGATATCCAATCGACATTCGAGTTCCATAGGATTGAACGAAATAGTTCTGTCTGCAACGGACTGTCGATATTTGCAATGACCTTCGCTTTCTTCGTGAGTAATTTCTCCAAATTTTCCACTCTGGAAGGAGAATCTTGGCGTTTAGAGCCTCTAGTAGTCATTGTGAATTCAACTATTTAAAAAATTCGTCAAAACAAAATTCAAAATTGACCAAAGTAAATTATTGATCGAAGTATATCTGAACTTATTAATAGTAACGCGTTCTGAATGATTGAATGTAATCGAAGTATCCCGGTACGCAATACTCGAAAGTTTCGATTCCAATTTACAAATGGATGTAATTGAGTCAAGAATAACTTACTTGATCTCAAAAAATAGAAATAAAAATCTCTACACACACAGCCTTCGGTAAAAAATATCTTAATTTACCGAGTAAAATCGTTTATTAATCGATTTGTAAACAATAAACAAAAATCAAATTTCAATATGAACACACTGCGAAGAAAAAATAATTCGATGACCGAATTTTGTGTGAACAATTTTTATTGAAATGATTTGTTTTGATTTTTGTTCTAGTGTGACCACTGTACACAGCTGTAATAAGTAAGTTATATAAACGCGTGAAACGGAACACCGGTCAAAACGAAATTACGAAAATAAAAGAAAAAATGAACAAAAACAACACAACGGAGTTGCTGAATGTTCTCTCACAAATAACACAAGGAAATTATTAGTGTAATTGTCAAACAAATCAAGCACTCGTGAACTTATATCACTAAATAAGGGTGGGTTTTGCACTATGAATTTATAAATAATAATATTTACGTATATTATAAATATAAAATAAGAAGAACATATAATGTCAAAATTTAAAATGTGAAATATATTCTTGTGTTCTGCTGTAAAGCGGTTATCAATTTCTTGTTTAATTTACAAGAAATCTCTTAAATTTGATTAATTTACAAATTTAAGGAAATAAAAACACACATATAGTTCACACTTTTTACCTAGAGAGAGTCGGAAGTACTCCCCTTATTTTTGTCCGACCGGCACAAGATGCAGGAACAACGAGGCATCTGTGCAGAATTCCTTTCCTGGAGTTGTAGGATTTGGAGTCGTCCAACGATGTGATGTTTTGTTCGTGTAGCGTGATGATTTGTTCGGTGTGTTTTAATGTTGTGATGTTTGTGGCACTTTTGTTTTTGTATTTATTTGCCCACTGTTGTGATTTTCCTTCACTTCTATTTTGCCTCTTTTTGTTTTTTTTTTTTTTCTTTTGTGTCTTAACTTCTTTTTGTGTATGTTTGTATGTTCTCACAACACTAATCACTGTATGTATTGTTATGTTTGTTTTATGTATATTAAAATGTATATGTTTATTTTCTTTTATTTTTTGTCTTGTTTGTTTTGATTATTATTATTTTGTTTTTTATATATATATATATATATTTTTTATTTTGTTTTGTTTCGTTTCACCACACACTATATATATATTTTTTTTTAGATTTTATATTATTTTATTTTTTTTTTTTTGAAACACTAAATATTTGTTTTCTGTATGTTTTGTTCAATTTTTATATTTTATGTTGTATTTGTCTATTGTTCACTTTGGTTTTTTATTATGTATTTTCTATTTTGTATTTCTTTATTTTTTTTTTTTTTTAATGTTTCACCGTATATGTATGCATGTATTTCGTTGTTACACTTTTAGTTATATATTTATTATTATTTATTTACTTCACTGTTTTTTTTTTATTGTTATTTTGATTTGTACTTCACTGTTTTGTTTTAATTTTAGTTGTTATTTCTTGTTTAATTTATTTATATATTTATACATATATGTGGATTTGTTAGTTTTATGTTATGGTAATTTTTCATTCACAATTCACAACACTTGGAAAATATGTGGCGTATTTTTTAAATCTTAATTAATTTATAAGATTTTTTACCGCTCTTTTAAATTTTAAATAATTTATAAAATTTATTGCACTCGCTTAAACACTTTTAAACAATTTAGAAAAGGTATCGCGAGTTTGGTCTTTTGTTATATTTCGATCACTTTTTAATGTCCCTGCTCGGGCGATTATGGATTGGGCGCTTATAAACGCCATTGCGCGTGGCGACCTCCGCCACTCTGACCTCGCCGTCTTCTCCTTCTATTACTTTGACGACTCTCCCGGTCAGCCAATGTTGAAGCGGGCAATTGTCCTCGTGGATGATCACGACTTGACCTAGCTTCAGGTTGGGCGATTCGCTGGACCACTTGGTTTTGGCTTGTAGACCCAGGACGTAGTCTCGATACCGAGCCTGCCAGAACATCTGCTTGAGTCCGCAAAGTAGTCGCCAGCGCTTCCATAATTTTGGATCTTTCATTCTCCCGTCGCCTACGGATTCTTGCGGCAGCGAACGCAGACCCTCTCCTATCAGCAGATGAGCTGGAGTGAGCGCCTCTCCGTCGTTGGGGTCTGGAGACAGCGGTGCAATCGGCCGACTGTTGAGCACCGCCTCTGTTTCTGCGAGCATCGTCTCGATTTCCTCTTGCGTTAGCGATGCGTTGCCTACTGCGCGCAGAAACATTTCATAATTGTAGCACCACCAGCATTTCAATAATAACAAACAATGAATATAAAATTGTTTTCAGCTTATATTTTCTGATGAAAAAAGAGTAGAACTTAGATGGACCAGATAGCTATCGATGACCTTAGAAAGGAACCAAAATATTTTACTAAAAGAAATTTTGGGGGAGGTAGTTGCATGTTTGTCTCGATCTTCAGTTTCCATCTACGCGAATGAATAGCACAGACTACATAACTGTTTTTAGGTTGAGAGAAAATAATGAAAAAAAAAAAATATATTTTCCAACAGGACAATGCCAGAATTCATGCCAGCAGACGGGCGATGGAATGGTTTCGTAACCAATCTATTGAGATTTTATCGTGGCCAGCATGCTATCTTGATATGAATATGGGGAATATAACTAATTCCCCATTCTTATCCGAAGAGTATATTCAAATAACAGACAATTTACCAGTGTTGAAGATTTGAAATTAAAAACAATCGAAGAGTGGGGGAAAATAGACAGAGAAATATTAAATAATCTAAATAATAATAATAATCTGTAATAAATTACAGTATGAAAATTGAATATATAATTTAATAAGCTTTAAGGGAGGGTTTAATAAGTTTTAAGTATCAATATTTTTGGTAAATAAAGCTTCTTATTGAAGAGAAATGAGACTGGTGCTATAATTATGCAAACGCTAAAGACCTTAATTCTTATACTAAAGAAAAAACTACGTTAACATTTTGAAAAATTTACTGTTATTTTTCCTTTTACATTAACACTACACACAATGAAATGTTGGGATAATAGCTGCCAGATTTGATGATTTATCGTCATTTTGACGATTTTGTGCTCCAAAAATATCTCATTGACGATACGACGATTTATGCCCTTATTTTGACGATTTTTAGAAATTGAAAATTTATCTCATTTTCTTTACTTTAGTACATTAAAAACCACTTTCAGATTTGTATTTACTTTGGAATTGTTGCTACTGGAAATTTATGTTAGTATGTAATAACAAGGAGTAAAGTACTATATTTATAAATTACAGTAGAATTTCTATAATTTGAATTTTCTATAAGTTGAAGCACAGTAACAGCATCTTTTAGAGAAATTCTATCAGGTTTTGCTTCATTAACTTGAAGTTTCTATAAATTGAAGTTTTTTCTGGATAATGGTGATTCAAATTATAGAAGTTCGACTGTGTTTACCTGTGATGATTTTTCTATGTGCCTTTTTAATCCCTTACAACTCCTAAATCGAACTATCCTTGTAGTTGAGCATAATTTATCATTTGCCATTGCAGACAATTTTAAAAATTCGATTATAGCTTCTAATATTACCATCGGGAAGACAAAGGCACGTGCAATTATTTTTGTTTTTTCATACGAACAACCCTCAGGGTATGGCCTCTACTCATGCAGTGCATTGTGTTAGAACTAGGAAAATATGTTATGGAAAGGAGGAAAGAAGGAGCAATGTTTATAGACATTGGTTTCGAAACCTTTTATACCATAACTAACAGGAAAGACCTCTGGAGGAAAAGAGTTTCACATGCGATACCCCCACCAAAAAACGAATTTTGTCTGCACGATCCACTGGCCAGTCGACCACATACGGATGTGCTAGCCGAGAAAGACGTGTGTTACGTAGGAAAACATGATTTTCATGAACAAGTCTCCTTATTTCGCTCGAGAACAGTGAAACACATGCCACATTGCAACGATGCTCCAATGAGTCAATTGAATCCTGTACACGGTCGATACCAAATCCCAAAATAGACTTTGAGATACCAACCCATTATCGGTAGGTTATAAATGGTGTAGGTAGTAGTAGTGAAGTATTTATCGTCTTAAGAAACCAAGGCACTGAAAAATGTCAGCGAACATCATACTGAATTTTCATACCCATAACAACAAGATCTTCTAACTCCCTAATAGTGACACCACACATGGGTATAGATGATGTAATATTATTGCTGCTGGACATTTTCCTTCACATATTTTTATTTTTAAAAACTTTAAAATTATTTATTTATTTTTTTCTGAAATTTTTTTTCTCAAATATTTCACAATTTGATGCTTCATTTAACTGGCAGCTATGGTTGGGATGTTGTTATTAAAAATGTACTTTTTTAGTAATTCAAAAAATTAGAATAATGCTACAATTATGAAAAGCACTATACTAAAACATACTTATTCATACAGTGGATATCCAGTAGCACAAATGCTCTTTATTACGAATTTCCATTAATACGAATGGCAAAATTTTTGCATTAACTACTCTATAGTATGAATTAGGTGAGGTGGGCATTTTTTCTAGTCGATAGTAGGAATGGTGTTTTGTTATAAGAATTTTTGTTTTATTTTTGTATGAACGAAGATTTTATTATGTTTTTACCTCATTCTTTCGCGGCCATCCACGTTTAACGAAGTTATTGTGAAGTTTTTTTATTTTTAAAAGTGTAAAAATTATAGCAGACCACTAAAATGAAACATGCTTGTTTGAAATTTCAAAATAAATATCCATTATCAAAATCCTCTAGTATGTACATACAGGCAAGGAAAAAATTATATGGTACGAGTACATGTGTTTTTTGTAAAAATCTCTTCGGTTTTGAAGTTAATTAATACATAAGTTTTGTATATTTTTTATATTTAGTAAAGAGAAACAAAAAATTAGAGTAAGCAATTTTCAGAGTTTATTTATTTTTATTAAATATTTTTTTTTATAGTTAATTCAAATTCTTAAAGGAAATATTTATATGGTAAAAAATAAGAAAAAATTCAAAACTTAAAGCTGATTACAGAATATATTGAAATAAGACATACATTTTAATAATGCGTGTGTCCTCCTCCTTTCGCCGCATTTTTTTATTAAAGCTTTTTTAAGGAGATATAAATTATTCCATCATTGTATATTTCGGCACTTAAAATTCCCCATAGATTTTCGACATGATTTAGATCGGGACTAAGTGCTGGCCTGTCTAAAGCAACTATATCTTTTCCTACAAATAATGCTTTGGTCCTTTTGGCTAAATGTATAGGCGCGTTGTCTTGCTGAAAAGTAAAATTATTTTCATAATATTCTTCAGCAAATTCAACGAAAACATTGTCCACTTATTCCACATATGTAGTTCTCCGCATTCATTTCATGAAAAATAAAACAGATTAGAGAACGTGCCTTATATTCAAAAGCAACTCGTGTCATTAAAGATCCTCCCTGAAAATTACGTGCTATTCTGGTCCGCGTATCACCTCCTTTTTCTTTCCAATAATATTTGTGTTCATCTTGTCCATCAAGGTTGAATTTTTTTCATCACTACGCTCCCCTTCCTGAAATTTGTATTTTTCATTGAAAGCCATTCTGGCTGCCTGGTATCTAGGGGTCAATTGTGGTTTGGGTATCATTTTTTGTTTTTTCACATCTAGATCTTCATTTAATATTTGTGATAGCTAAGCGCTTTATTGATCGTTTATCGCGTTCAGTCAGTATTGCCAGCTCAATTTTTAGGGGCGTATGATTTTGGATCCCCCAAATAATTTTGTACGGTCGTCTTAGATCTCTCAATGCTGTTTGCTATAGACCATATTGAATGCCCATTCTACCTCAACAATTCAATCTGGGTACGTTCTACTAAGTAACAGAAAAATTATTTAACTGTTTATTAGAGCGACTCAAGTGGTAAATGAAAATGAAGATTGGTATTTTTTATGACGACATTTAAAATATTACGGCTCCAGGTTCCAGCTCCAGGACAAATTGTATACACTATTGGACGCGTCCTAAAAAACCTTTCTTATGATATAGGTATTATATGTGTTGGTAAGGAAGCAGATCCTCAAATTAACAAAACATTCAAAAATAGACCCTTTTTCCAAATGGTCCAGCTCACGAGAGGTCGAATCTGGAGCCGAAATATTTTAAATGTTGTCTTAAAAAAGTCCAAGGTTCATTTTTAGGAGGGTACATCGAGAATTATTTTTGTTGTGTCGCTCTACTGTTATAGTAATATTCTTTTATACTTACGCCAAATAATATATTTTGCACTTAAAATTTTTTTTCAGTTGTAAATTTAATATTGTACAATATAATTCCATATAAAAACAAAGTCATCAAAACAGGATATAAAAAATAACGCTAAGTTCATGATGTCGATATCAGAAAAGTTATTATTTTTGGGAAGAGAATTCATGCAGCGTTGTAATAAAGTAGCATTAAAAATTAAAGTTCTGCCTACTACTTAATCAAAATATGTAAAATAAATTTGTACCGTATATTTTCTTCCTTGGCTGTACATTAGTATGTTCTTTCATGCCTGTTAAAGTACAAAAAATTCAAAAGTTCAAATTAATTCAAAATATGTAGTACGAATTAATGATATCTTGTTTCGTTGTGTATTTTTTTTTATAAAAAAAATATATTTTAATAAAATCTAAATATTTTTTTACTTGAATTGTATTGTGAATTATACTGTACATGCATAATTGGTTATTACATCCCCTCAGTCAGGATTACGGCCTAGCTTCTTACACCATACCTCTCACAAAATACTCCCATATTTATCATGTTCTTTTTGTGCCGACATATGATATAGAAACAGATGAATTATTTTCAGATGAATATGATAAAAAGAGAATATGATAAAAATGTGAGTGCATTTGTGAGAGGCATGTGTTAACCTAGGGGAAAATTGTAAGCAATATTTTCAAGAGTAAACTAATATTTTCAAGTGCAACCAAATAATATATAGATGTAAATGTAGTGGAAAATACATTTAAGGATTTACAGCGCCAAATTCCTAAAAACTGCGCATTTAATTTGACAAATATTCTTCTAAAAATGGATATTATTTCTCATTGTTATTAGTGGATTTCATGAATATTAGTGAATCCTACTGTAATTGTTCTTTTGGTGTATAATTGATATACAAATAAATTTTAAAAAGAAGCGACTAAAACCTGCTTCATTGAAAGCTGAAAAGGAACTGAATGCATTTTTACTCTTTTTTAACGAACGTTGTTGATATTCGTGCCCTATGATCCCCTGAGGGACATTGTCGACGACTGGTTATTCACATCAGTGTTGCAAAACTGAAATTTTGAATTAGCATTAAACTAGACTGAAAGAGTACTTTTTTGCATAAAATGGTACTTTTGTAAAAAATACATACATACATACGTATGAAATTGGTCATTACAACCATTCATTCAGGATTACGGCCTAGCTTCTCACATCTCATGTCGTGTGTGTTAATTTTATAAATGAATGGTGGAGCCTACAGTATTAAAGTAGATTTCGAACGACAGATTTTTGAGAAACATTTTCATGGTAGGTTTATTTACTCTCAGAGCTCTTGGTAGAAATATTTTTATATTTTCATTTTGATGTCTGACATATAGGTAATTATAACACTTCAATCATGAGCATGACCTAATTTCTTACACCGCGTTTGTTGTGTGTGTTACTTTTATACATGAGTAACTGGCCTTGCCGTTTACACTCGACAAGTCATGGCAATTTTATTTACTCTAAGAGTTTTTGCCAGAAGGAAGCCGCCGGAGAAATATTTTTTCATATCCAGTTTTGATGGAAATGTCTGACAGGGAGTTTGAACCGTAGGCTCACATCTAG
Source organism: Sarcophaga peregrina (assembly GCA_014635995.1). Classification (NCBI taxonomy): domain Eukaryota; kingdom Metazoa; phylum Arthropoda; class Insecta; order Diptera; family Sarcophagidae; genus Sarcophaga; species Sarcophaga peregrina. Next base: position 5,052,388 of record CM025794.1, read on the forward strand.
TAAGCCCGCATACTGCCTACTAGACTATTAATTTATTTACATTTAATACACATACGGCAGGGAACAGAAAAAGTAATGATTTATTCGTGTTTCTCACATACTATACAAAAACAGCTCATTCGTTACGTATCAAAACATGACACCCCTTAAGTCAAACGTCAATGGGACGTAATATATGTAACGTACTTTTTTACCATATAAAAAGCAATGCAATTGCTTACCGAAATTACATTATAGTTCGGCAAACGTTTTCTTTGCTTTTCGTGTTCTAAAAACGAATGTTCTGTGGACGTTTGGCTAACTGGGACTAAAGTCTCATTCTACCATTAGCATTACGTTGATCAGTAACGCTAATGCGCTAAAAGTTGAAAAACGCAAGACATAAATATGTAATAATAAAAAAGTACTGAAAGCGTCGCATGGGTACCGCGTTATTTTTGAAATGAAAAAGCACTGAATAAAGTACCAAAGTACTGAAACCGAAAAATAGAGACAATGTCCCTAAAAATGTGGCTAGGTACCTCTGAGAGTGAAGATGCGTTATTTGTATTATTATTAATATATTAAACTGTTCTCGAGATATGGGTCGGCAAAGTTGCCCAAAAATCGAGATTTTCAAAATTTTGAGGCTCCAGTGCCACTGATTAACGTCTTCCAATTGTACTCAAACTTTTACAATCCTAAAATCTGACAGAAAAAAACATTTTAGGGGGGTGCCCCCAAAAAAAATCCGACATAAATTTTTTAAAGCCACCCTAACTCACACAGTTGAATTAATTTTTTTTATATTTGTTGTCAATTTACGTTTTTTGTTACTTTTTGTTCTGTTTACTTCATTTTATTTTATTTTATATGCATGTAATCGTGATAATTATTAAAAATAAATACAATTTTTAATTTGTTATTAAGGGGAAATCGCAAAATCCCGGGTTCGGTATTGAAAATTATGAATTTCCCAGGATTTCAATATTCCGAATCGCAAACTTGGGAGGGATGGGATGCATGCAAACAAGGTAAAGTTTCTGACTGTGGCCAATATGGCGACCACCAGGACGATACTTGTCTTGCTGTATTCAAGTTGACACGCAGCCTCCTCGCGGCCCCTTCTGGATGGCATTATATCACCCGCTAGATGTTAACTAATGCGTGCAGCGAAGTCCAATCCCCTGAACGTTAAATTTGGGTTGTGCGTAGGGCTTGGAACCCACCACGTAAAAATTTTCCTCCAATGAAAACCTACATACTGAACTTCAAAAAGATCCCCTTTAAAGTTGACGACCACGGCAAACGTTCAAAGGACAACGATTTAAGAATAGCCACTTGGAACGTCCGTACCCTTCACAGGGTGGGCGCTTCCGCCCAGCTGGCGGATGCCCTCAAGAAATGTAGGACTGACATCACTGCCATACAGGAAATGCGATGGATAGGGCAAGGATGCAAAAGGCTAGCATCTTGCGATGTGGATTACAGCTGCCATGTTGATAAGCACGAATTCGGATGCGGATTTGTGGTTAATAAGAGACTTCGTCACCTTGTCTCTGGGTTCACGCCAGTGAACGAAAGAATAGCCACAATCCGCATCAGGGCAAAATTTTACAACATCAGCCTAATTTGTGCTCACGCCCCGACGGAAGAAAAGGACGATGTGGTTAAGGATGCCTTCTATGCTAAACTCGAGGACATATATGGTAAATGCCCGGCCCATGACGCAAAAATTGTCCTCGGAGATTTTAATGCAAAGGTCGGGCGGAAAGGTATCTTTGACCCCAGTTTGACAGTTCAGCCTCCACGCGAAGACTACCTCCAATGGTATGAGGCTGATCGATTACGCCGCGGCGCGTAAAATGGTAGTATGTAGCACCAGGTTTCAACATCTCGACATCCACAAGGCCACTTGGATGTCCCCCAAACGATCAACTTCCAACCAGATCGATCATATTGTGATTGACGGAAGGCATGTCTCCAGTGTACTAGATGTGCGCACATTTAGAGGTCCGAACATTGACTCGGACCACTACCTTGTCGCAGCCAAGTTTCGATTGCGCATTAGCGCCTCGAGGATGGCGCGCTCTAGTACATTGCGGAAGCTGGATGTCAGGAAGCTGCGATCACAAGGGACAGTTGAGGCGTTCTCCGCTCAGCTCTCGGATAAGCTCCGTCGATCCCCATCTAATCTCAATGACATTGAAGGACTGTGGGCCAACATCTCCCACTCCTTGCGCACTACTGCGGAAACAGTCCTTGGTTTCGAGCGCCCACCCCAACGAAATCAATGGTACGATGAGGAGTGTCGCGAGGCAGCTGCAGCGAAAAACGCCGCATACAAGAAGACGTTGCAGTCTGCTGCTACGCGAGCCATTGTCGAGAACTACAGAGAGAAGAGAAGGGAAGAGAGACGCCTTTTCAGATACAAGAAAAGCGAGCAGGAAAGGCGTGAGTGTGAGGAAGTCGAGATGCATAGGCGTAAGAATTACGCTAGAAAATTTTATCAGAAGGTTAAGCGTCTAACCGAGGGTAATAGACCCGGAGCGTCTTCTTGCAAAGACGAGAATGGAAACCTGGTTACAGATCCGCAGAGGGTGCTGAGGTTGTGGAGGAAACACTTCTCTACTCTGCTGCAAGGAAATTACGACACCAATACCGCCTCTAGAGATGATGTCCGAACCCGATCAATGATGACGGCGTGGAGATTCCGCCGCCTAGCTATGAAGAGGTCAAAATCGCGATAACGCGTCTTAAAATCAATAAAGCGGCAGGTCCTGATGGCCTCCCCACTGAATTGTTTAGGACCGGATGTAATGAGTTGGTAGGGCGCATGCACCAGCTTATTTACAAAATTTGGCTAAAGGAAAGTATGCCCAACGATTGGAACCTCAGTGTCCTCTGTCCTGTCCTGAAAAAGGGAGACCCCACAATTTGCGCCAACTACAGGGGTATTAGCCTTTTCCCTATCGCATATAAGGTTCTTACAGGCGTATTGTGTGAACGACTGAAGCCACTCGTCAAAACACTGATTGGACCTTATCAGTGCGGCTTCAAACCTGGCAAATCCACGATAGACCAGATCTTCACACTGCGCCAAATCTTGGAAAAGGCCCACGAAAAACAAGTCGACACACATCATCTTTTTGTCCACTATAAGGCAGCCTTCGATAGCCCCATAAGGGATTCTGTTTATGCTGCAATGTCTGAGCTTGGTATACCTGCGAAACTGAAAAGGCTATGCAGAATGACGTTGAGCAATTCCTGCAGCTCCTTAAAGGTAGGAATGGACCTCTCCGAACATTTTGATACCGTGCGAGGTTTCAGACAAGGCGACCCCTTTTCATGCGACCTCTTCAACTTCGTCATGGAGAGTGTTCTGCGAAAGACAGGAGTGCATCGCAATGGTACTATCTTTCAAAAAAGTGTCCAATTGCTTGCGTACGCTGACGACATCGATATCATAGGGCGTACCAAGCGATATGTTACTGCTGCCTTTAGCGCTATTGAACGGGAGTCTAAGAAGATGGGTCTGGCAGTAAATGAGGGCAAAACAAAGTATATGTTGTCGAGAAGTAGAGACGTGCGGCGTATTGATTCTCAGATTACGGCCGATAACTATACTTTTGATACAGTAAAGGAATTTATTTATCTTGGTTCCGCCGTTACCACCAAAAATGATGTCAGTCTGGAGATCAAACGCAGGATTACTCTTGCCAACAGGTCTCAATAGGCAATTGAGTAGCAGAGACCTCTCTCGTGCGACAAAATTAATACTCTACAAGACGCTCATCTTACCCGTGCTTCTTTATGGCGCAGAGGCATGGACCCTATTAAGAGCTGATGCAGCAGCCTTGAGGGTATTCGAGAGGAAAGTCCTACGTAAGATCTTTGGTCCTGTGCGAGTTGGCGATGATTTCCGCATCCGATCTAACAGTGAGCTGTATGAGCTCCTCAACGACATAGACGTTGTGCAGCGTATTAATATCCAGCGGCTGCGCTGGCTCGGCCATGTCGTTCGAATGGAGGAGGATGCTCCGGCGAAATGGGTATTTGATGCGGGGATCTGCGGAAGTCGGCGAAGAGGACGACCTTGTAAACCCTGTCATCGATTGGTGTGATCAACTGGCGTAGGCGCGCAAGAAGCAGAGGCGCCTGGAAGGATGTATTGCGGCAGGCCGAAATCCGTTAATCGGGTTAATATGGCCAACTAAGTAAGTAAGTAAGAATCGCAAATTTTTAAGAAACAATGTCCGTCGTTTGAAATCCCCAGTACAGACCTTGTAGGTCACACTTTTTTCTTAGTTTGCTTAGAGAATTCCAATTAAACAAAAAAAAATTATTGTTTACAATTTAATGCAATTTAAAACAGAAATTTAAAAAGAATTGAAATTAAATTAATGAATATTTCAATATTCGAATATAAAAAGTAGTAAAGTTGTTGAGTTGTTGAAAAGTTTTGCTTAACTCAGTTTTGTTTAACTCAGACGGCTATTGAAATTTAAAAAAAAAAACAGAAACAGAAACAGAAATTACAATTTATAAGGGAAGAAGTTTTTCCAGAAAAACTTGTTGATTTCTTTTCCCCCAACCCCCCTTAGAAGAAAATATGTTTGCACATATTATAGAAGTTTAATCATCGCAAATATATGTACGAGTATGTGCTGCAAACAAACCCTTCTTTTTATCTTTTTTTTCTAAATGTCTGGGCACCGGTCAGTTTCGTTTGTGTTAAAATCACTGATGAGAGCAGACAGTAGACGATAAAGTGAATCTTGCGCACATTCTTAAAGACACCACAATAAATGAAGGGGGTTGATTTCTGTTTTTGTGTAATTTTTTTTTTGTTTTCTATTTTCTTTTAAATAATTTTAAGGTCAATTTTTATGCGTTTTTAACCCGAAAAATAAAACTAGTTTACCTTTTATTAGATCTTCATACTATTCTAAGGAAAATAATCAAAAACAAGTCGAAAAAAAAACTATTTGAAAAACTAGAAATTTCAACAAGTTTGTATTCTCACGTATGACATCATGTCCATTTATTTGGTCCCCATGTTCCCATAAATTTTGGGAAATCACTTAAATTTACACGTTTTCTTATAAAACTTGCTGCATTTTTTTTTCTGAGAAAAACTGTTATTTTTAAAAAAATTCACACGCTTTGGAAGACGATTATGATTAAATGGTCAATCATGACCAACTTAAACTCTTTCAAGACATAAATCAACCAAAAGTTGTTTTAAAAAAATGTTTTCGGAAAATTGTTTGACTAGTTTTCTCTTTATTTTTATCTTTTGTTTGTTGAAATTTAAATCTAGGATATCCAATATAAGAATTTCAATTGAATTAAAACGAGATTTCAACATTTGAAAAAAAAGAAAACATTTTATTTTTATTAAAAAGTTTTTCAGTTAATTACGTACATAAAACTCTTAAACATCTTAACCAGTAAAGCTAATGGGAAATAAAACTAGTTACTGAATATATTCGAAATAAACCAAAAAAAAAATTTTGTTTGAAAAGTGTATTGAAAGATTTGTAAATAAAAACTGAAGCTGATAGGGATGCCAATCGGGAAATCCCGAATACCGGGATTTTTAACAACTTGTCCCGGGATTTTTGGGATTGTGAATTCCTATGTATTTGATCCTACAAAAGGTCACGAAAAAAAGTTCTATATCACTCGACTTCAATAATGGCATCTCAGATGAGGAAAACCCTTCTTCCATAGATAAAAAAAAAGTTATTTGATCCCATCGAAGAATGCAAAAACTCTATAAAACGAATTAATAGGGTAACTGATTTCGATACTCAATTGCCCAAAGAAATAGATTTCTTGACATCAGGAGGTGGTACAAGCCGCAAACAGCTATCTTGGAACTATTTTACAAACAAATGCAGATTGCGGGAAGTGTTTTCAACGGCAGCGTATGTTGACAACCAAATTCGTTCAAGTCTATCAGATCACATGTTAGATGCTTTAATTTTTTTTTTTTTTTTTTGGAATCCGAATAATTTTCCTAAAACTAATGCATATGTACGTATGTACATATGTACGTATGAATAATTGTTATTTTTGTTAATTTATGCTTTTTTGTTACTTTTTGTCTTGCGTTTTTATATTTTTATTTTTAATGACATATAATTCGAATATAAATGATTTTGTTAACAAAATATATTTTTTTCATTCTAATTATTATTAAGAGAAAATCGTTATTTCGGAATTGATTACAAAATCCCGAATTCTGGGATTTTTAAAAATCAATTCCGTTTGGCATCCCTAGAGCTGATCTATGCTGACAACGTTGAAATATTTAACACTTTTAACAATGTTAATGGATTTCATCTACTTCCTGCTGACGTTTGCAGTTTTTATAAGTGGTTCAAATTGAATTTGTTGGAATAAAACAATTAAAAAATGTAAGCACATGACATTTTTTAGACACTCAAAGATTGATACTGTGTTGGATAAAGTTAAAACTATTTTGGACCTTGGTATTCTATTGGATCGCAGACCTAACTTTCGCAATAACATATCCATAATCGTGAATAAAGCGTATGGCATACTTGGTTATATGAAACGCTGATCTAAGAAATTTTTTGATCCTTATTTAACTAAAATGTTGTTTATACCTCTTCTCCGGCCTATCCTTAAGTGTGGTTCTATTATAAGTGACCCTTGGTATGCAATTCATATAAATAGCATTGAGTCAGTGCAAAAACAGTTTTTAATTATCTGTTTACGAGGTCATGGTTGTAACTCCTATGAATTACCGCCATATCGGAGTAGACTAGTCTTGATTAGCTTGCCAACGCTTAAAAGTCGTCGTTCCATGGTGAGTAATCTTTTTATTCTGGGATTAATACGACGAGATGTCGATTCAGAGTACCTGCTCAGTCGATTGAAATTCAATGTTCCTGTGCGTAACTCGCAATTTTGAACTGCTTTCAATGAATTATTACAGATCTGATTTTGAAAATAATGATTCCTTCAGACGGGTCTGTAAAACTTTTAATGAATGCCACCAAGTAGTGGATTTTTCGGAGTGTAAAGAAGTTTTAAAGGAAACCCTAACTATATTTTTGAATTGTTAATATTTTTCTTGTTGAATTAATGTAAAACTGTATTGTATTTATTGCATATAGTCAGTAAGGATATTGGAGATTAATACGCCATATTACAGTAAGACCCCGCTTAACGCTGTTTCACTATTACGCAGGAGTATTGGGATTCCGCTAATATCGGACACTGTATTGATACTTGTTGTACTTGTGTGCAAATGAATCGGCTATGCACCAACCAAAATCGGCGCACTATAAAGCGACGGTGTATTCTATATATCTTTTTCAACGCTCTACTGTTAGTCTGTACTGTTTCCGAAGTCTTAAGTTGCCTCGTTTAACACTGTTCCGTTTAGCGCTGGTACTTGTTGGAACGTATCCCCTGCGTTAAGCGGGGTCTTACTGTATATGATATACTTAAGAGAGCGCATTAGAGTGTCTTTATTTAGACATGTTAAAACTTCTTATTTAGCAAGTAAAACACTTTTGCACTTTTAGGGTTTAAGACCCTTAAAGCATCTTCCAAGAGCAAATGCCTACTAACTTTACATAAACCAATAACAGACAGCGGCTCCACCAACCGGGGTTGCTATTAAGCTCGAGGCGATTTTTAAGAAGATGTCATCGGCGTTTTTTATGTATCGATTGATTTTTGTACACAACAGAATGTACTTATTACTGCACAAAAATTGCTGATCCGAGTCATCAAGAATAACTTTCTGACTATGCGTTTGCCTCTGAAGCACATTTAAGCCACATAGGTTCCAAAAATGTTATCGTTGATGCGTTTTTCTTATCATGAATTGATACCTATTATGCGACAAGCGTTTTTAAGTCCTTCATTACAATTGCCCAACAAAGATTTTGATGGTCTCAAATAGTTGAAGTTGAGCAGCGTGTCTGCATCTCTTCATCTTTTCTTTCGTCTATTTTCCTCTACCTTTCCAAACTCTTCTTCCTACCGGACTCATCATCGACATCTTCTTGGCATGCTGATCTGCCTGCATATTGCTGCGAATTCCTACGTGACTAGGGATCTATACCCCCTGTTTTACTCATTCAGTTCTCCATTTTAATCTAGGTTCAACCTCATAGGAGTTGAATGCTCACAGAACTACCAGGATATTAGATAGTGTAATTTCTCGCTCTCCGTACTTACTTACTTAATTGGCCATTAACAACCCGATTAACGGCTTTCGGCCTACCGCAACACGTTGGTCACACCAATCGATGACAGGGCTTTCTCAATTGGGTCCTTACAACGGATACAAGGTCGTCCTCATCGCCGATTTCTGCATCAAATATCCGAAGCATCTCCCGTCATACGAACGACATGATCGAGCCAACGTAGCCGCTGAATATTAAAACACTGCAGAACCTCCATGTTGTTGAGGAGCTCATACAACTCAATGTTGGATCGGTTATGGAAATCATAGCCAAGTCATACTGGACCAACTGGTCAGGACGCAGGATTTTTCTCTCGAATACTCTCAAGGCTGCTGCATCAGTTCTTAATAGGGTCCATGCTTCTGCACCATAAAGAAACACGGGTAGAATGAGTATCTTATAAAATATTAGATTTGTCGTACGAGAGAGGTTTCTGGTACTTAATTGCCCATTGAAACCATAGTAGCACCTATTGACGAGAGTGATCCTGCGCTTGATCTACAAATTGACATCATTTTTGGTGGTTATAGTGGAGTCAAGATAAATAAATTCTTCGACTATATCAAAGGTATAGTTATCGACCGTAATCTGAGAATCAATACGCCGCACGTCTCTACTTGTCTTTAACTTATACTTTGTTTTGCCATTATTTACTGCCGGACCCATCTTCATAGATTCCTGTTCAATAGCACTGAATTCAACAGTAACATCTCGCTTGGTACACCCTACGATTTCAATGTCGTCAGCATACCCAAGCAACAGGACGCTTTTTTAAAAAATAGTGCCATAGTACAACAAGCATTTTAATCTTATTTAATAGTACTATTTATACAATATTATGATTAAGTTAATTGTTATATATACTGTGCTTGACAAAACAATGGAAACAAAATTGCACAAAAAATTAAAAATATTCTTAAGAAATTCGCAAAATATTTGTACTGTTTATTAATAAAAAACGATTTCAATGCTAAATTTCAGTAAAAAAAAAAAAAAAAAAAGAACAGTATGTAACAAATCAGAACTTTCAAAAATTATTAAAAATCTAAACACTCACCGTTTTGGAGAAGGCATTTGGATAATAAAGCTTTTCTTATATTTTTATGCGTACTAATGAACTGCAATTTACAATTTTTCAATTGTTTTGTCACCCACTGTATGTAAGTTTCACCAGAAAGCAAAATTTATGTTAAAAGATTTGAGTTAGTTTTAAGTTTAACTTAACCTTAGATTTGTTTACATCAAATGTTGAATTCTAAAGAAATTGAAATTGATTAATTTCATTAGATTGCTTTTCAATTGAATTTCTGGCGGAAGTTGATTCCACGGATTCCTTTCAGATAACTGTTTTCTGTACCTTACGGCATTTATCCTATAGCCTCTATTAGTTCTAGAGAATTGTAGTCTGGTAAATAGATAATCTGGTTCTATTGAAATAAATAATCTTGTGTAAGAAAATTAACATTCGATATTTTAAAATGTTTTCCATTGAAATATTGTATAAAAAATGCGAGATACTACTATATCTACTGCTTTCAAAAATATATTTTGCTATGCTGTTATACGTTACGTTAAGTTTATTTCTGCTAACAGAGTCCAAGCCCACAAAAAGCTCACATCCATACAAGAGAGTTGGAATTAGGTATGTTTTCGCCAAGAGCATACATACGTATATCGAAAGGCGTAAAGGACTAAGTCTTGCAGAGGTTATTTCTATGGGCGAGTCCTCAACGACTAATGGTGGTAGTAAGTTCGGCAATAGGTCAATTTTCCCAATTATGAGAGCCTTTGATTTATTAGCGTTTAAGCAAAGACCATTTGCAGTAGCCCATTTAAAAATATTGTCAAGGTCCTGGTTCAGTCTCAATACACAATCATCAATGTCAGTTCTAAAACAGCTAACGTAGATTTGAACGTCATCAGCATACATTCGAATTCGAGAAGCTAGCTCATTTGAATACAATATGTATAGCAGAGGGGCGACCTCTTCGTGGTGGTACACCTCTTCGTACCGCGCTACTAAACGATTTTACATCACCATAATGCACTGTCTGGCTTCTATTCTAAAGGTATGTACGTAATAGTTTAACTGCAGATGATGAAAATTTAAAGGTATTTACCAACTTGTCACAAAGAATGTCATGATCAACAGTATTCGAGTGATCTCCGGTTTGCGTCGCCTCGTTCTGCGCCTGCTTCGAAGTTGCGTCTTTTTAAAATTTCTGTGATTTTGAAGTTGCGTCGCATGTTTGTGTCTCTTAAAACTTTCTGTGACTTCGAAGTTGCGTCGTTTTTGTTTGAGTTTGCCTCGTTAATATGAAAATGTTGTACAAAGCTAAAACAGAAAAAGGGGATTTCCCGTTTAAGTCTAATGTAAATACATACATACTTACGTATTTATGTTGTCTGATGTTTGCAAGTTGTTGGGCGTTAATAAATTTAATATTTTTCATTAAAAAATCTATTTTTTCTAGTAAAATTATGAACCTCGGAACCAATTAAATGAAAATCAATATAGTTTTGCGTCGCGTTTTTCAGGCCCTACTAGGGACGCAAACCGGGGTATTAGTGTACTAGAAAAGACACCACGTTCTGATCCATTTTTGACCTCAACTCCTCTACAACATCCACTAAAGGCGTTACGCAGCTGTGTTTAGATCTGAAACCAGGTTGTATGTTAGTCAGTAATCGTCGTACAAATGCCTACCTATTTACTCATGGACCAAACGTTCAAAAACTTTAGAGAAGTAAGTTAAAATCGCAATTGGTCTGTTTTTTCCATCAGGTTTGGGTAAGGAGACAAATTTCGTGTGCTTCCACATTGACGGAAATTCTGAAGTCGTTAGAATAGTGTTAAATAAGTGTTTTATATATACAATAATCTAGTCCAGTATAATTTTCAGGAATTTCGGATGCATTTTATCGTAGCTAATTCAATTTGATTTGATGCCTCGTAATGATGTACGCACGTCCCCAAGGTTGACGTTCGAAAATTGAAAACCATTGTCATTTAGATCAAAAGCAACACTTGGATCTGTGATGTTATAGTAATTAATATTCGAGTTAGGCATAGGGATATTCGAGAATTCAAGATTCAATTTCTCTAGTATTATCCTCAGAGTTTTTGCCAGAAATCTACTAAGAGAAAGGAATCTACGCCTGGTTAAAATCACGTTTCATGTCAGATCAAACCAAATACATAATGATAAAATGTTTTCTTTAATCCAATGCTAAATTAATTAAAAGTTCCATTTGGATTTAAAACGTGCTTCCGCCTTAACTTCGTTTGAAATAAAGTTTTAAAAGAAAACGAAAAAAAAATTAAACAAAATTCATAATAAGAAAATTAAATAATGAAGGATCTTGCCATCATAATAAATCAATGTTTAGATGTGTTTGGGTGTTTTTCATGGTTTCATTAATTCTCTTCTTTTTTTTTTTGTTTTTTATTAAAAGTTTACCCTCAATAAAAACATTTACCTCATGCGTATGAGTTTTTAATATAAGAAGAAAAACTTTCAAACTCAATTCAAATGATTAAAACAAAAACAAACACAAAAAAATCTTAATTTCACAAAGTGTGTACATAGTGTTTAAGGCATATTCTTATTAGAGCAACCAAAAAAAAACAAAAAATTAGAAAAAGTCTTATTAAATAAGACGATAAAAGAAAGAATGAAAGAAAGAAAGAAAAAATTTATATAAGCAGGAAACGGTAGAAAATAGTATTTCCTCCAAAAGGCGTGTCCTCTTGCTTTTACACAACACGCACTAAACAATCGCGATAAATTAAATATAAAAATGTACACACTACACACACATACATACATGCATAGAAAGATTAATTTGTACAGAAAACTGAATGTGCATGGATGTGTGTGTGTGTTTAAGCGTATTTGTTGCCATAAGCCGCTAAAAACGCTTCTATAATATTAACAGTCACATTGGGGCGTGGTTATCACGAAAAACCTTCAGTTAGTTAACAACAATAACAACTAAAGCAACGAAATAAGAAAAATTAGAAAAAAAAGCAAAAACAAAAAAATAGCATCACCACCATCAGCATAACCACAACCACCACTATTCACCACTATAAGTAAGAAATGCGACTACATCTGCAAACTAGAAGAGCCACCACCAGCCATTTTTAATTCTACAATCATGTACACTTGGAACCAAAGTGCAAAGAAAAAAACGAAATAAATTCCAAAAAACACGAAGAAAAATAAAGAAAATGAAAGGAAAAGATACCAAACGAAATGAAAAGAAAGCGAGAAATTAAGTAGAAAAAAAAGCTGCTGCTGCTGCTGCCTTTTGGTTGGCCAATGTGATTGTTGAGTCGTTTGTTTCAGAGCGACTTTCTAAACATGTGCAGATTTCGAAATTCTTTTCATTTTCTTGGTTATAATTTTTTCACGCTTTTCAGCGACTTTATGTTTAAGATGTATGTTTTGTTGTTTTTAGAAGAAGAATCATAATCATCATTATAATTATAATTATCTTCATCGCCGTCATTATTATCATCGTCATCGACGTCGTCATCGTCTTCAGTGCCATCTTCGCTGCTCTAACAACAGCAAGAATTGTTGAGAGTATTCAACTGCTGTTACGCAGTCTAGTCGTTATCGATACCATTGACGATAACGCCAACGACTATGTATATACAATATATTCTTCGGTTACAGTTACCGGTACCGTTGGCGGCGCACACTTGCCATACATCAATGTATGCCTTGGTGTATGTGTGCATGTGTGAAATTTTGCTGTTTTGTTCATTATGCTAAACAGGTCTGCTAGTCGCCAATAAATCGTATTCGTGAAAACGAAGACATTGCTTCCACAGAGCTTTTCAAATCAGTCGAGTAGAAAGAAGTAAGCAAAACACGAAACCATGTACACCACCGAGATGACGCTTAGTTCCAACAGCAATAGCAACGATGTCGTCAAAACCAAAGTTTAGCTAAAGTGTATACGAAAAGCACGACAATAACCCAACTAACATATTTATTCACGTTTAAAAATTTCCCTTTTGTTTTAGATTTGTTGGATTTTAAATAACCGCTTTACTCTTATACACACATGAACATACAATCTGTATTGATAATCGTAAAGCGATTCTATTGAAATTACATAAATATAGAATAGTAAAATCATAGTATAAAGACAGCTTTTCTAGACTTTTGATATTTATTTTTTTTATTTATTTATTTAATAATTACAATACAATTACAAATTATATTATAATTAGATACGAGCTGAGTAACTTCGACCATATGCCCGGTGTAGTGTCACAGACCAGAGCCTCTGGTGGGAATCGAACCCACGACCCTCACGCTAATAGTCTAGCACACTACCCACTAGACTACTAGGGCGCTCGAGACTTTTGATATAATTACGGTGCTTTCTTTAGAGCTTTCGAGTGTCACCGTTTGTGTTAAATTTCTGTTTGATTTATTAGCGACAAGCGTTGTAGATGTTGCAGGCTCATCTTCCATATTTCAGAGCCATAAAGAAATAATTATTCATGTTTTTGTTCAAGAAAAGACCCATATTTCTTAAGACATTCATTTTTTAATTTCCAGTCCTGCCGCGCTCTTTTACTACAATCAAGTGTCCATACAATATTCGATGGCTGTTTTAATTTCTAAAATGAATATGCTCTATGTCCAGATTGCATCGTTTTTTAATTTATCAAATGCCTTCAGGAAATCCTTAAAAATTTAGAACAAAGATACATACACAATGGGCCATTAGAACCCTTCAGTCAGGATTACGACCTGGCTTCTCACACCACTTATGTTGTAAGCGTTAATTTTATTCGTGAGTGGCGGGACCTACAGTTTAAAGTCGATTCTGGACGACGGATTTTTTTAGGATACTTTTCATGGTAATTTTGTTTCCTCTTAGAGTTTTTGCCTGAAATCTGCTGAGAGCAAGTCGCAGAAGAAATGTTTTCATATTTTCGTTTTGATGTCTGACTTGGGATTTGAGCTCGTGCCTTACGTCTGATAAGCCAATACACTACCTACTAGACTACGGTGACGGTACAAAGCAGATCGATATTCAACACTTTGCTCCACTTTTATGTGAGGACTATACAGTTTATGAGGCCGAAAGCCTGTATGTGCGTTGCTGATTCTTTTGTGCCTGTACACATTATAATATTCTTGATGTTTTATAAATGTATTGTATTCCTCTCAGTAGAAAAACGTTTCGTGGTGGAAAGCAGAAGAGAACAGATAATAGATTCTACCGTTAACTTACAGTGATCGTCGTCAAATTCGCCGTGTAGCGTTTCCACTAAATCAATTTATCTATGTTTCGCGAGCCGATTCGGGAAAAGCGTCCTGAAAAGCATTATTATCTATTCACTAGGTACGCCATATTTGAAGCCAGCTTCACGCTTCTATCTCATTTTGTTTGGCTGCATCTAGATCTTTCGTTTTCTTCTAGAGGAAATATTCGACGTAAGTCGCTATGGAATTCTATTTGATCTCACATTCTAGCATTTTTCTTACAATAACTTCGGAAGTGGGGTCACAAATAAGCTCTCTGAGTGCCATCTTATGCAGTTGAAAACCGTGACAACCTTCGAGACCTGCTTTAATTTTCTCCTAGCCTCACATATTCAGGAAACCTTAATAGCTCAGGTTCCAAAGAATTGAACCAAGCACCGGGAGTTTCGCCAGAAGTAATCTTAATGGCTTTCTGATCCTCGGGTGTATCATGTATGAGCTCATGATAACTCCTGAAATTAATAAAATGTATATACCAGGGAGCGAAATCAAAGCTCAATGCTTTCATAATATCCCGTCATTGCACGCTATTGAAAGTATTTTGCAATTTGAGTGTGTCTAAAATGTATCGGATAATACCGTTTACTTTGCAGCCGCTAACGCATTCCACAACTTCCGCTATAACATTCAGAAGCGAACTGTTACCTTTATAACCATACTGCCTTCCGAAAATCTCTCTCTCAGATTTCGCACCCACCTTGCCTGTTACGATTCTACAGCCTGGTCCAAGTAATTTAGATCTTTCTAAGTTCTTTCTATTTTGTCTTCTTACTTGCAAAAACGCTTGCAGCAAGTTTTTCGTTCAACGATTTCCGGTGTGTATCAGTGCACATATTGTATTCTCGACTGCCGCGTCACACGTGGTTTCGATATGTTACAGCTTCGAATCTGTCTATTTAAGTCTGTGTTCATGTGGAACCATTAAATTTCTCCGAAATAGCATTAGTGTCCAATTTAGCGACATTCTACTTGCGTGTTCTCCCACGTCCTCGTTATCGGGACAAGATTACTTCCCTGCGTTATCCGAAAAGTGATATGCTGCTGGACACTTTCATTGAAATCTTTCAATGCAATTGCAATTGCCAAGCTGGCAGTCGTATCCACTATGCATCTTCCACGCGTGTTCATTGTTCGTTCGACCCACTCGACAATTTTGAAGTTAAAATCCCTAGCCGACTTATTTCCAGAATTTTATCCTTCATGAGATCAAGCTTTGAAAACTCATCAATATATCAATATCATCATAAGTGTCAGACCGTCCATTTGAATGTATGTATAACCATATTCAGAACTGTGTCGACAGGTTTCCCTGTGAATTCGTCGATACTGCTCGCTTACTTCACGTCATCTATAAACTTTTCGATAACTATCTAGTACGTAATCCAAAATATAATGCTTAAGGTTAAAAAATGCGAGGAATCATCTTTAGTGTGATGCAACTTTCTGCCACATTGTATTGTTTATATAAACACTGGTAAAATTCTTAAGTACCATTCCTAAAACGTTTCGTTGAAACAAAGTCTACGTTAAGAAACATAACATAACATAATTGGTCATTACAACCCTAGTTTCTCGCACCACATAGGTTGTGTGTGTTAATTTTATACATAAGTGGCGGGACAGATAGACAGCTTTTTTTTGAGAAAGTTTTCATGGGAATTTTATTTTGTTTTTGCCCAAAAATCTGCTGAGAGGAAATCGCCGAAGAAATAGTTTTTTTGTTTAGATGTATGGGACTCGAACCCTGGCTTTACGTCTAAAAAGCCAACACACTACGACTACTACACAAAAACAAATAATGTCAAGAAAAAACTGAACTTTAATAGCTTAACATTGCGTTGTTGGAGAAGTAAACATGTCAGTTAAACAGGAACGTAAATGACAGTTGGGTTATGTCTACACTAAGTGTAGAGTTCTCATCATGTTTAGTTATGTGTTGTATTCGTGCTACTTAGTGGTGGTGGTTTTTGTTTTCTATTATTTTAAGATATTTTTCTTGTTTACCAACACACATAACGTCTTTCGGTACTCTCTTTGTGAAATGTACATAAAACGCTGTTATATACACATTTACGCTGGCAGAATAGTAAACACCCTATTTATTTTATAATGGCGTTAATATATTATTTTTTTTTCGATTTTAGAATACCTTCAAGATTGCGTTGGAAAATGTCTTTAAAATTAATGTTGGTAGAATTCTGTGAAAAAAAAAGAAATTCGATAAAAATACGCGCGTGTACCAAAATCTTCCCAAAACTGTAGAAAAAAAACAAAAAGACGAGAAAAGGAAAGTCTAATAAATAACCATGGGGAAAAAGAAAAGAATTGTGAATCTAGAAGAAGTTTTTATCTATGTATGTATGTGGCATGTGTATGTGTGTGTATATATTAAATTTATATTTACTTGGTAAAGAAGAAAGAAACAGAAAGAAAATGAAAAAAAGAAAATCAATTGGCAGCCAAAAATGTTTTTTTTTAATTGTGGATGTATGTGTAAACAGGTACAGTATGGTACAAAAGGTAAAGCAGCGAGGTAGGGAACTTATTAAAACTGTCAGTTAAAACCGTTATGATTAAATATAAATTGAAATATGCATGGGTATGGTGGAAAACTTTTCTGATAAGATTTACAGGCCTTTAAGGCTTTAAATATCCACAACATGTGTTTGCATGGTGCTTTTACGATTGTAATTATGTTTATGTACATACATACATAACTTATATATGCTCAAAGTTATAATGGAAAATATATTATTTAAGTTATAAGTTAATTTGATGCCGTGTTTCTGTAAGACGAGTAGTATAAATTTTTTACTCCTTTCCATACAAACAGACGTTCGTCTGTAACTATATATTCGCCTAACAGAAACAGATCCTGAAATAAGTGTGCCCAAGAAGGTAATATTTTGGCCAGATGTTCAATTTCTGGTACAGGCACCTCGAAAAATACGAAAAACGTAAATATTGATTTCTGCAACTTCCTCTTAGTAAGCTTTTGGAAAGAACTCTGAAAGTAAAATAAAAACAGCGATTTTTTAAAAAAGACTTCTTGACAAGCTCAGAAGGTCTGCGGCCATTTATATAACTGGTGCTCTACGCACCACCCCTACGAAAGTATTGTTCTCAATGCTCAACTGGCTTTCTACTGTGCTTCTCGCTAAGCAAGTTTACTGCGACCAGACTCATTGGCACATTGTACCTTTTGGTACTCCACTATTCTGGAGGTTGACCCAGTGGCCCCTGTGAACATAGACTATATCCCTGCTGAATATCGTCTTGGCAGGCGTTTCCGCCTTCTGATTCCGAATAGGGATGACCGGAACCCTAATACGGTCGTCCCCCTGGAAGTCCTGGATTGCGGTTGGAAGCGGTGTCTCTCCTGGGAAACTGAACCTGAACATTTCTCTCCGTCTGCCGGACAACTGCACCGTGTTTCAGGCGGAAGTGATAGCAATTTACCGGGCCGCTCAATGGATTCTCGTCAATGGTGCTCCTTTCAGCTGGGTCTCGGTCTTTTCTGATTGTTAGACTGCAATAAGATCTCTATCGGATTTCGTGAATAACTCTAGGATCGTTAGGGAATGTCGTCGCTGTCTTGACCTTATTTCTGGGCGCTTCACCAGTTTCCGGGAAATTATAATGCCGACGAGCTCGCCAGAGCTGGTCCGCTCCTTCCGGAATCTTCTTCTATTGAATTGGGCAAGCCACTTGCCTAGGTCAAGTTGTATATTGGGCGGAAATTCCTTCGGGACGCCAACCTATCCTCGCTCAATGAGGAGTTCTGGTCCACCGCTAGACTCACCTAGCCCTTGATGGATAGAAGGCGTACTAACCAACTACTTGGTCTTGGTCGTGATGTCATCTCGACTACAGTGGCCATTGTTACAGGTCATTGTGTCATATGGGTCATGGAGAAAATGAGACTCCCATTTAACGGCTTCTACCTTGGTGGAAATACGCTGAGGAAGAGGAAATTATTGTACACTTTCATTGTCAGTGCCCGTCTCTTGCTAGGTGTAGATAGAGGTTATTTGGTTCAAAATTCCTTGTCAGCTTGACGGTGATATCATCTATTAATATCAAGGATATAGCTTCGTATATCAAACTTTCTGGAGCCGTTTTGCATTCTCGAGTGAGCTTTGTGATGTTAAGGCTACCACTCCGACCTAACCTAACATAACCCGTCACTTATGGATAAAATTAATACACATTAACTAAATGGTTTGAAAATACTTTTTGACATGAAATATGTTAGATTTGCAATACTGCAGCATTTAATTTATTGTAATATTTTTTAAATTAAAAAAACAGGTATGTACTCTGTTCTAATTCATTTGTCCCAGTGCTTAAAATCCATGAAACAGGTATAATTTTTGTCTTAACTACCTGGAACTACCTGTGTCTAAAAGCGCTATTTAGAAGGAGAATTTGGCATTTGTTCCATCTCCTTAATTAGTGGCACAACGTCGGATGTGTGTGTATATCGTGCTTGAGTTTGGAAAATACGAATTTATGTATTTAATCCCACTGACCATGGATGAACGCTTCTAGACAATTAGCTTATACAGATTAAGGATCTCTTCAATGACTGTTGTTTTTCTTAGATTACATAATATGGTTGCTGTAGTTGGATTTGGGTATAATATAAATAATAAATATAATATAATTTATATAAATAATATATGTCAATGAAAAATAATAATATAAATTATATAACTAATAACTATAAATATAATAAAATTGAAGTCGCCGTAGTCTAATAGGTAGTGCGCTGGCTTATTAGACGTAAAGGCCAGGGTTCGAGTCCCAGGCCAGACATCAAAACAAAATACAAAAAGTATTTCTTCGGCGATTTCCTTACAGCAGATTTCTGGCAAAAACTCTGGGAGTAAATAAAATTGCCAAGAAAAGTTTCTCAAAAAATCTGTCGCTCGGAGTCGACTTTAAACTGTAAGTCAAGCCACTTATGTATAAAATTAACACATACAACATAAGTGGTGTGAGAAACTAGGTTAATAGTCCCTGACTGAATGAACAGTAATGTATGTAATATAAATTATTTAAATAATATAAATAAAAAATTATATAAATAATATAAATTATAAGAATTATATTAGTAATATAAGTAATATAAATTATATAGATAATATAGATAATATACAGTCAAACTTCTATAAATTGAATCACCATTATCCAGAAAAGAAACTTCAACTTATAGAAACTTCAAGTAAAAGAAGCAAAACCTGATAGAATTTTGTCCAAGATGCTATTGCTTTGCTTCAACTTATGGAAAATTCAAGTAATAGAAGTTCAAATTATAGAAGTCTGACTGTAAATAATATAAATTAAATAAATATTATAAAAAATTTTAAAAATATAAATTTTATAAATAATAATAAATAATATAAACAATGAAAATAATATAATTAATATAAATAATGTAAATAATATAAATATTATAATGAATGTAATTAATATAAATTAAATAAATCATATAAATATTAATAGTATAAATATAAACAATATAAATAATATAATTAATATAAATATAAATAATACTAGCAGATTGTACCCGGCGTTGCGCGGGTTATAAAAATAACAATTAATAAAAATCCCAGTTCTCAGTTTTTTGAATACTCTAAGTCCTAAATATAAATGCATGCAATTTGCCCATTCTTCGCCCCTTTCCCCCTTTTTGGACCCTTTTGGTTCACCTTTAGAAACGGAACACCTCCAATAGCTATTTGGGAAACTTAACCAAGCTAAATCGTGAAAAAATACCTTTAAAACCCTTAAAATACAGAATTTATGCATAAAAGTATTAATTTTTGGTCATTTTCTCACCCTTTGTCCCATTTTTTCTCCCCTTTTGGTCAAAATATGGAAAATATTTATAGCCTATAGCCTGCACCGACAAAAGCCCGATCTATATCCCAAATTTCAAGACAATCAGTACAGGCGTTCAGGCGTGATTGGCTAACAAACAAACCAACAAACCAATAAACAGACTTACAGAAAGATTTATAATATATATTAGGATTAGGATAATAGGATATTAGTATAAATATAAATAATATAATTAATATAGATTAATTAATATAAATAATTTCTTTTTGCGGGAAGGAGGGAAAATGATTTCGTGAAAGTCGTCACGGAACCACGGTTATATTACTTTGAGGTGGATACTTATTCTGCTGCGTCTAGGTTTATTTTTTACTTTGTAGGACGTACTCCACAAATTGTTTCACCGCATTCCAGCGTTCTCTTCTGTTCATCGTTTTTGTTACGACGTTTGTTGGCCTGATAACGTCAATTTCAGCTTCGAGGCTTTTGGCCCAGTGACAGCAGTTGAAGAATGTGTGTTCGGTATCGTCTAATACTTGTTTCTCCTCGCAGATACAGAATGGCGAGAGACATTTACTCATGCGATACATATACTCTTTATAATATCCGTGACCGGTCAGCATCTGGGTTATATAGTACTCTACTTCTCCATGTTGCCTGTCTTTCCACGCTCTCAATTCGGGAATCGGTTTGGATGTCCATCTACCGTGCTGTTCATTTTCTCAGCGAGATTGCCATCTTAGGAAAACTTCCTGCTTTATTGCTTCTATGTTTTGAAACTGAGTCATACAGTGCCTGACATTGCTTGTTGGTCTATGGGAGCCATTCCGGCTATTACTAGGACTGCTTGTGTTGAGGATATCACGGTACAAGGATATCACTCGTAAAGCAGATATTCTCTGCGCAGATAGAAGTTTTTTAGCTCTAGTTCGGGTTTTCAGAGTGGGAGCTCAGATTTCAGACCCATAAAGGAGTATACTATTTCCAGCCTCCATGAGTAACTTCCTCCGACTTGGAAGAGGACCTCCAATGTTTGCCATCAGTCTACTTAGTTGAGTTGTTATTCTAGCTGCTCTCGCCATTGCATATTCTATTTGCTCTGAATAGGTCAGTTTTGAGTTGAGTCTAACCCCTAGGTAATTGATTGGTTTCTCGTGGGAATAACTAGGTCCCCTGTGTTTATCTCAATCTCGACCGGGATATGTCGTCTTGTTAGTAAAAGTAGCTATGTTCTATGCATGACCAGTTGCAGACCGTGAGATTCCAACCAGCTCTTAGTCCGCATAATAACTTGTCGTAATCTGCGTTGAACTTCTTGTATGTTTCTGCCCCTAATGACTGCTGCAATGTCGTCTGCGTATCCAACTAGGAAAGTTTCTTCCGACATTTCTATTCTTAGAATTTCGTCGTAAGTCGAATTCCAGAGAACTGGTCCCAATATGGATCCCTGTGCCGCTCCGGAAGTGACCTGCATTCTTCTTGGCCCTTGGTTTATATTAACACTCCGTTCTTTAGGTAATTCTTAATAACTCTCATCAAATACGCCGGAACATGAAAAATTGTCTCCAAGGCCTGAATCACATCTGTCCACCTCAAACTGTTCAAGGCGTTTTTTATGTCTAAGGTCGCTAGGAGTATAATCGGTCTCGAGAAATGATTACCGAACTGTGTCCACTACTTCCTTCAGAGCTCCTATTGTAGACCTTCCAGCCCGAAATTCGTTTGCCTTGCAGAAAGATCTCCCGATGATATAATGGCCTCACCAAGCCCAGGTTTTATGAGCCTCTCAAACAGTTTGCCTGCTGAGTCTAAAAGACACAGGGGCCTGAATGATGATGGCAATGTTGGATCTCCCTTGCCCTTACTAATAAGGACAAGTTTTTGTTCCTTCCAGGGGTTTGGAAATATTCCCTCTTTAAGACAGCTGTCATACATTCATAACAGCACCCGTCGGATCCGGGTGCCCTTTCGTTTTTAAGACCGCAGTTGTTTTCAGTTCGGCTATTGTGAACAAAGGAATATTGATACTGGTCTCTATGTCGCTGTTATCTTCTCAGATATCGTGTCGTGGAAATAGTGCATTGCACTGTCACAGCATCTTCTGATTGTTGCCATGGTGTGGGTGACTGTTGTTCTTGTGCCTGCTTCGCTTCCAAGTTCACTTACTTGCCTGTCGATTTCGGAGACATAGTTTCACTAGTTTTCCTCTTGCGTGCATCTACACCGTCTTGCAAAGAGAACGTAATGTATTGATGATCGCTGGCTGTATATATATCCATAACTCTGTAGTCCTTTAACGTATGAGCCAAGACACTTGAAAGCAGGGACACTGCCAGTGTTTGCGGTCATCATCCCTAGTCGTGCTGTAATTTCCAATATTCTTCTGCCTCATGAGTCGGTATTTTTTAATTCCCATTCGAATGCGCGATAATTGAAATCACCTGCTACAATAAGATTATTGCCCTTAAGCCTTGCGAGATCTTTAATACTATCGAATTTCCTTTGGAATGAACCGATATTGTCGTTTGGAGTTAGGTAGGTTCCCGATCTGGACCCAGGCAAAATCGTTTCCCTTTCCTCTATTCTTTTTTCTTCGGCGATTTCCTCTCAGCAGATTTATGGCAAAAACTCTGAAAGTAAATAAACCGGCATCGAAAAAGTTTGTCAAAAATCTGTCGTTCGGAGTCGACGTATAAAATTTACGCACAGAATATGTGTGGTGTGAGAAGCTAGGCCGTAATCCTGACTGAAGGATTGTAATGGCCATTTATTTATATATGGGTGTAGTGTAGAAAAGGTGTGTCATAGGATTCAATCGCTTGTTCTCTATTATTTCGTCTGTTCATTAATGTGTTACCTGATACGATTGAGCACTGTGGTGTAATGAACAGTGATTAGGCTAGGATTAACAAGTGAACTGGGAACAATGGACTTTGCACCAATACAACTAAATCGAAGCACATTTTTGTTAACAATATCGATGACGGCATCCAAATAAGTATGGAATGTATTCTTATTGAATTTGTTAATTACTGCAAAAACTTTCATAGTCTCATCGAACATAACCAACTGTAGTTGGTCGAGAACATTAAATGCTAAGTATTTTGTGGGCTTTTTAACAAGCAATCAATACCTTTCAAAGTACTTAACCCATTGAAACTTTACCTGCTCGCTAGCAGGACTGACGAATTTATGAGAACTACTTTCGCAGTGATTTTGATTGCTTACAGTAAAATGGAAAAATATATGTGCCTATAATATAGCACCACGCTGGTCAACTTTTCGGGTTCGGATTAACCGAATAACAACCTAGCTTATCAAATGCAAATTATTAGCAACAGAAAAAGGTTTAGGGGTGACCTTCGTTATATACAAATAAGTAAATACTACTAAATTAAATAATTTTATTTTTAATTTAAGATACTTTATTTGAAATTACATTTAAACGTGAAATCGTAATGGAATGTGAGCTAACATCTTCATTTGAAAGAAAGATTTATTTAACCCTTTCATGCAAAATGTTACATATTTGCTTATAAATTCCGTTATTTTAAATTTTTGTACAAAATTCCTTTTTTGCAAACAAGCTTGATTGAAAACGCGTATTCTAAAAAGAAAAATGAATGAGTTATCACAAGACGTTTGCACCAATATCCTTCAGGACACGAACATCAACAATATTCGTTAAAAAGAGCGTAAAAATGCATTCAGTTTTTTGTCAGCTTTCAATGAAGTAGGTTCTTGTCGCTTCTTTTTGATTTTTTTTTTTGTTAATCAATTATACACCCAAAGAAAAATTACAGTATGATTCACTATTTTCTAATGAGGTCCACTAATAACAATGAGAAACGATCTCCATTTTTGGAAGAATATTTGTTAATATAAATACCCAGTCTTTAGGGATTTAGCGCTGTATATTTTCCATTTTCCACTACATAAACATTTTATTAGGTTACACTAACAATTTTCCTCTGGATTACACACATACACTCGCATATTTATCGTGTTCAGTTAATCGGTGTTTGAATTTGGGTAAGCCAAAGTGAAAACATATAAATTTTTCAAACTTAAAAAATAACTGTAAATTTTTGAATTTATTTCATAAAAAGTTGTGAATAATTAAAAAACAGGTAAGAGAAAAATTATAAACATAAAAGTGAAACTATGTTTTTAGTTTTATTACTATAGGCAACATTGGTCCATAATGTATAAAATTTATATTAAACTTTTTCTGCATTAGGTATGCGTCCAAAAGGCAAAAAGGCGTCAAAAGAGAAAAACAAACAATTGTGAAATTTGACTGGAATGAGTCTGAGGTTAATGATGCTCTTAAACTTTCGGTTAGATATTTCTAATTAATTATTAAACTCCACTAAAGCCGAAATCACATACCATCCGTTTCATGCGACCTTGCGTTACATGCGATTCTTGAATTCTATGCCCTTGTTATTGCAAATTACTTGCAATGCGTTTTATGCGAATGGTTTTTTGTTTTGATCAGCTGTTGTGGTAAACAATAAACAAGCGAAGAAGAACATTTTTGGGAAATATAGAAAATCAAATTGTGTTTTTAAAAGAGTTTATGGCATTAATTACAAATTTATGATCACAAATGTAATATTTTGTGCTGGTAAGGCCTATGAAAATCCTCAAAAGAACACAAGACGAGTGTTTCAATTAATTTATCCTCCATTTTTTTTGATTACAAATTCAAAATAGATAAAACTCAGTGCATAAAAACATTCATAAATATTTACATAAACATATTTTGTTCATGAGAGAAATGTGTTAAAAAATGTATTTACCTCTTAAATTAGTAATAAACTTTATTATGAAATTTGTTTTCATTAATATTATTTTAATGCAAAAAAAAAATGGGAAAATATTACAGCCGAAAGTCTATAACATCCGTTTCATGCGTGCTTGCGTTACATGCGTGTACTGAAAAAGTAGAATCAGTGTCAGCGTCAGTTATAACCAAAATTACAATAAAAAATAACCAAATAAGGAAAAAAATAACCAAAATCTTTTTTATATAAATGTATTTGTGTTTTGAAGTCGGCGTCGTCTAGTAGGTAGTGTGTTGGCTTATTAGACGTAAAGCCAGGGTTCGAGCTCCAGGCCAGACATCAAAACAAAGTACAAAAAGTATTTCTTCGCCGATTTTCTCTCAGCAGATTACTGGCAAAAATAAAATTGCAGTGAAAAGTTTCACAAAAAAATATGTCGTTCGACGTCGACTTTAAACTGTTATAGGTCCCGCCACTTATGTATAAAATTAACGGACATAACATAAGTGGTGTGCGAAACTAGGTCAATAATCCTGACTGAAGGATTGTAATTATCAATTATGAATTTGGTTTAACAAATTCAAGGTTTAATTCAAAAAAATGTTTTTTCTGTGTAGTTAAACTACACATTAGCTTTTATTTATTTGTATTTAATTTCTTTTTTTTTAATTTTAATTGAACGTAATAAAAACCCTTAAAGAAGTAAATTGCTTTCCTAACGATTGTAAAGTGTTCTCGCTGGCCAGCCTACTTTTAAGCCAAATAATAGATTGTTTGAAGCTAACACATTTAGATTTTGTTTACTCGCGTTCTCGTTAAATATTTTATGTTTATCTCTCCCCGCTCATTCCCACACAAACCTTGTAGTGCAAATTTTGAAATAAAATTAAAGAAGTGATTGCTGTATTTACGATAATAAAAAAAATAACCAAAATCAAGAAAAAATACACATTTACACATTAGAAAAAAAAAACCAAATTTGGTTAAAGTTAATTAAACCGGCAACGCTCATCAGTGTAGTTGTTTGTGACAAGTTTCAGAAGAAACGCATAAAATGCATAGAAGATTTTCGTAGGCCTTCACAGCACAAAATATCACATATGTAACCTCATAAATCAGTAATTAATGCCATAAATTCTGTTAATATCACAATTTGATTTTCCATTTTTCCCAAAAATTTTCTTGATCGCTTGTTTGTGGGTTACCACAACAGCTGATCAAAACAAAAATCTGACGCGTAAAACCCATTGCGTGTAACATGCAATAAAAACCACATAGAATGCAAGAATTGCATGTAACGCAAGGCGCATGAAACGGATGCTATGGACTTTAGGTTTAATAAAGTAGAGAAGCCGCCATACAACACTGTAGGCAACATCTGAGGAAGTCCTAGAAACATTAGAATCGTTACCATCAAAAATCTACCAAAACGAAATACGTAACCAATCCACCAAAATCCGTACGTCTTGATGACAAAAGTCATTTCATGGAATGGGGGATAAAAGACCGATGTAGACTATGCAAAACCGGAATTGCAAGATCCCAATGTACTAAGTGTAATGTACATTTGCGACCACGTCCACAAAAAAACTGTTTTCTTTTACATCATAATAAATTAGAATGAAAATAATTTAAAAACTACGGATATATAAAAATAAGTCTTACATTACAAATTTTCCACTATTGCCCAATGTTGCCTGTAGGCAACATTTTGTAACGGTAAAACCAGAATACGAAGGTCTTTGAATTTAATATCACTTTATATTTATGCTATGACTAACAAACACATATCATTAAAAAATTCCAGCTCTGTCTGAAAAAGTTCGGGCTTGAAAGGGTTAAAGGGAAAGGTTAAGGGTGATTAGGTCGAAATTTTCTCAAATATTTCAAGAAATTGTTTTCTTGCCATTTCCGAAAATTATGTGAACTGTAACTTTTGAAGACTTGCAAGTAGAAGAAAATTAATAAGTTTCTAGACCTAGTTATATCACATAAACAAGTATCAAGACAAGGTAATTTAAAAATTCATGAAAACTTGTGAATTCAAACTTCAGCCCTGATATCCCGAACAAAGTGAAATTAAACAAACAAAAAAAGGGGTTATTTATACAAGTGAACGCTTTTTGCGAATTTCTTGCACACTGAACGCTTTCTGGCAGAACTCAATGATTCCGAGATCTCCAGTGCGGAGTCGAGAAATTAACCTATTCGGTCAGAGTACAAAATTTTCAAGATTCCCAGTAAATGGAGAATCTTCAGGATTGGCGGAATCGGAACCAAATCGGGTTTTTGGTCAACTCAGGGACGAAATTAGAAGCTTAATTAATATGACGGAGGATGGAAAAAGGAGATTAATCCACCAGCTGATAAGGGATTCGATCAATTCCATGAAGGCCCTATACAACCTGTACGCAGGTGAGCTAAGGGAGCAGGCAACCAATGAGAAGAGTTCAGCAATTCTGCTACATAAATTTCGCCTTGGATGAGAAATTAGGAGGGGAAGAGGAGACAGGAGGAGAGTGTTGATATTCCTCAAGCAAAGAGCAGAACTTCAAATCTTGCATCAAAAGTTTTGACGATGAGTACTACTGAGAGGACTCTGAGTTGGCAGGTGAACGCGGAGGAGTCAACTGGAGAAGCAGGGTGCCAAAAAGTCATTAAAAAGAAAAGAAAGGACAAGAAATATCAGGAGAGGAATACAAAGTCCGACCCAATCATGAGAGCAAAGAAGGATGACACATCGTATGCTGACATTTTGAGGAGGGTTAAAATGGATCCTAAACATTTCAAATTGGGGGAGAACGTGACAAAAATTCGGATGTCCGTTAAAGACGAGCTATTGCTTCAGTTCGGCAATTGGAGAGTTTCCAGGGGAATGCGTGACTTTCAACACTATAAAGGAGAGAAGGGCAATTGAGATAAAGGACGTTGATGAAAAAAACCGACACAGCTTGTCTCAGGAAGGCATATGGTGGTATGCAAATGGCCACGGTAAGTCTTATTATAGACGCTGCAGCCTTTCTCCTGAAGGAGGGTAGAGTCAGGATCCGCTGCTTTATATGCAGATTTGCGAAAGGAACATTCAGACGAAATGCTTCCGATGCTTGCAATTTCAACATATAGCCCGTCAGTGCAGGAATAAAGTTCCGAAGTGGTCAATGAACGAATTCTTACACATATTAGAGAGGCTAGCGTCACATGTACGTCTGTGGCGCTGATGAATGACGGAGAGGAAGCACATTTAGGAGGGTTGAATGGAGTTCGATAATAGACTTGTCGTTTTGTGAGCGATAGCGCAGACCGCGTGAAAAGTCATTGAGGACTTCACGAATGGTGTCCAATCTTAATGACGATTACCTGGCGCAATACGAAACTTGACAGATTATCGAAGTTTACGGGCCCTAAATGGAAGGACTCCTGCTTCGATGTGGAGACATTTAGATTGGTGTTGTCGTCTTTTCATGCGAGGAAAATGGTGAGGAGCATATGCCTAGAAGGACTGTATGAAGGGGACGTTACCCCTGCTACTAGTGGAACAACGAGATTAGGAATCTCCGGTCGGCGTGCTTTGGGGCGAGAAGAAGGGCCCAGCCTTCGAGAGGGAGGTCGACATGGGAAGCCCTACGAGTTGCATACAAGGATCTAAGGCATCAGCTTAGAAGAGCCATGAAAAGGAGCAAGAAACTATCTTTTCAACGCATATTTCAGAAGGCTGACATCAATCCTTCTGGGACGGCGTGCCAAGTCTGTGAGTTCTGTTACAACATTATTCCCACAGGGCCAGTCCTACAATTTTATAAGTAGGGGATCGGAGGCAGCTCATACCATACCCGAGATAACTTGCAGTATGCGCTAAATAGGAGATAAGTAGACAAAAGGGCCAGATGCTGTCCAGCATAAACCGGATATGATCGCCAATCCGTTCCACAGATGTTTCGTCGAGAGTGTTTTTCCCCGTAGATGGAAGAAGCAGAAATTAGTTCTTATCGCAAAACCTGGCAAACATCCAGGTGAACCATCATCTTACCCTCCCATCTGCCTACTTTACACGATGGGTAAAATATAGGAGAGGATAATATACAATCGACTGCTGATATGTGCCGAGGAAAGGGGAGCCCTCCCGAACCCGCAATATGGATTTAGGAAGGAACGTTCTACGGTGGACGCGATAAGGAGAGTGGTCGACATTGCAAGCGACGTAATAGAGGGCGAAAGATGGATATTTGGCATCAAGGAATGCTGCGGAGTTGTCAAACTTGATGCTAGGAACGCGTTTAACTCGACAAACTGTTACACACTGATACAAACTGTTACACGCGTTTAACTCGACAAACTGTTACACAATACGCAGTGATGGCGGGTGTCCCGCAGGGCTCTGTACTTGGGCCACTACTGAGGAGAAGACGAACATGGCGACTGGAGTGTTGCCTCAGAGGCAGGTTTGGCACTTGCTGCACATAAAACGGAGGGCGTCTTGATAAGTGACCGAAAGATACCGAAGAAGATAGAAGTGCCGGCCAAATTTAGATGACCCGGAGAAACGAGTTTAGGACCAGACCGGCTTATGGAAGAAATGTTGAAAATGGCCAAAGTAATGATGGGACTCCGAAGGTTGGAGGAATGAAGGCGAAATTTACGATAATGTGTTAAAGTTTTAAAGCTAACCACCCTCCGCGATGTAATACCTTACGGCAGTCCCGCGGGGGGAGGGTTTAGTACGTAGGCACCTGTAATAGTGAATCGTGCACTCTGTTATTGGAACAAAAGTGTCTTTCGAATATTCACACCTACGGCCCAGAAAAAAAACAATCACTTTTTATTCTTGCGAAAACGTACTTAATGCCCATGTTGTTAAATGGCTGCGAAATTTTTGCTTATTGCGATTCAACAAGTAAAATTGGATTAACTGTAGCATATAATTCGGTTCTTAGGTATGTCTACGGCATAAGAAGATATGATAGTACTCCTCCGTATTCCAAATCATTATATGGTATTGAATTAATGGATTTACTTCTAATCAAAGCGTTAATTTTACTGCGCAAAGTTATCTACATAATATACATAAATAAATAAAATAATATAACACGATGGTGCTGAATATTAAGAAATGCAAGATTTTCAAGGAGTAATTTTATTGGCGTTAGATATTCATTTGATCTTGACATCTTTTTGTATGGAATATTAAAATTCCATAAATCTAATTATTTTGTTTCATTTCATTCATACAATGTTCCATTATTCTCATCTAATTTTACAATCGCGTATCCATTAACTAGTGAGTATAACTATTTGTCTGATTTTTTTGATGTTTCGTTATATTTACGTATTATGAAATTGGATATTATTGCTTTTCTTAGGGCGCGTCCAGCAGTATATACAATTTGTCCAAGGACGATCATCCATTTCCTTTTTTCTAAGTATGTTCTGTAAAAAAGAATTATTTTTTGTTCGGGGTTGTTTGTAATAAAAATACCAAATTAATATATTTTAATCTTTAGTCGATTTAATTAAATACGGGTCTCAGCTTTTTTTGAAATTTGCGCAAGTTCACGTTTTGAAAAAAATGCAATGGAGTGGCAGCCCTTCATTATAAATAGGGAAATTTGGTATAAATTTTTTTCTTTTATCATCTTTATATGTAAATAATTTCGATTTTTGCAAATTAGATGTATTTTACACGGTGCTCTGGAATATATAAAAATGCAATTTTGTGGTAACTTTAATTTGATAGAGGATTTAGTTTCTAGATCAGAGAACGGTTTGATTGGTTAATTTTAAATTTTGAATACAATCACAAAAAACGAATCTCTTGTTGACAGTACAAGTCAATTCCGTAAAGCAATACATGTCACAAAACGGAGTGTAACGATAAATGGTGCTTGCATTGCATGTCTTCTACAAATGTAAACAAATTCTCCCAAAAGCAGCGAATACTTAACGATTGGTATGAATGGTTTCAATGCTGATCGCATAAGTTGTACATACTAGCAAAAAGTTAACACCGTTTTTATGGTTGGAATATAGAATTAAATTTAAATTTTTCTTTTTTTATAATAATTAGTTAAAAAATTAAAATATTTTGGAAAAACATAAACTATGGCATTACACAAAGAAAAACAAGAAATTAATATCATGAGATCTTTGTTACAATGTGACAGATAAGAGATTAATTAACTAGCTAAACTCCAATTTATAAATCGAATTTAAATATAATATATTATTTACTGATTTAGGACCCAATCGATTTCTCTTTTCGGTAATAATATTACCCGCCATTGAAAAACTCTTTCGAACTCAGCACTACTGGCAGGAATACTCAAAATTTTTTTTCCTATCTTCGACAATCTTGGGTATTCCGTAATGTGATGATCCTACCATTCCAAAACGTCGAAGTGTACATCAATATTTACATGACAAATGGAATATCGATTGACTTCATCAGTAACGCTTTCTTCTACAGTAAGACTTGTGTTGTTTATGATATCCGAAAAAAATAATTGAAAATCAGTTTGAGCTGGGTTATCAGAAATTTTACTTTGTATTGTACATGTTGGAGAAGATAAACTGTCTGGGCTATTTAAAATTTGTGAAACACAAAAGTTTTTTACTCTTTTTAGTTCCTCTTCTGGTAAGATGCGATTTGTTGGATATAAAAAAAGCAGCGTATTGGTAGATTCAAATATTAGGAACCCATTTTCTATCAATCTCGTCCAAAATATTTTTCTTTAGTTTTGCCATAGTTGAAGAATCAGAGATTACAGTTGCACATATATTTTTTAAAATATTGATTGACAAGAAAATATAGTTACATATATAATTGGTCATTACAACCCTTCAGTCAGGATTATGGACCTAGTTTCTCACACTACTTATGTTGTGTGTGTTAATTTTATACATAAGTGGCGGGACCTACAGTTTAAAGTCGACTCCGAACGACAGATTTTTTGAGAAATTTTTTATGGCAGGATTTTTTTACTCTCAGAGTTTTTGCCAGAAATCTGCTGAGAGGAAATCGCCGAAAAAATACTTTTTGTATTTTTTATTTTGATGTCTGGCCTGGGAAATATAGTTACTGGTCACATAGTCTACACCTTGCAATTTTTTGCTTGTCGAAGTTTTCAAAAAGTTCTACTAACGATATTAGTATAGAAACATTAATGTCCTCTGTTCTCTGCATTCCCCATTCTTTGCAAGAATTTCTTGAATCGAAACCCTGTCGCTCAAAATTGATTTAAGTAAACTAAGATAAGAATACCATCGAGTTACGCAATAATTCTTTAAGGATGTTGCTAACTGTAAATACCTCTTTTTGAAATATTTAACGAGTTTTTTGCAAGCATCTAAAATAGGCAACAATTCATGAGTATCATTAAATGCTGAATTTAAAACATTATTAAACAAATGATTTGAACGATTTAGACGAGTGTAGTTTTCCAAACTTTTAATGACGCTTGCTCCTCTGCCTGTGACAAATTTTATGTTGTCAATATTTGTAACATCAAAATCATTAAAAAGTGAAATGTAACGGATAAAAAATTTTTTTTTATATAATCATCCGTCCACAAGTCTGTTGTTCCTGATGCAGTTTCATTTCTTACTGCTTCCCTTATATCTTCTTTAATGGTGTTGTCTTTTTCATCTCCTTTTACTTCAATTCGTTTTGATATTGTTGTTGAATCTGGTATTAAATCCGAAATATCTAAATAGGAACCAATATTAATTAATGACAGGGCCAACTTCTTAAACCCGCTACCATTAACAGCAGAAAAAGGGCGACAATGTTCTACAACACATTGTGAGCACACATTAATAAATTTTCTTTGTCAAGTCTGCTCACTTTTTTTAATTCAGTATTGGAATTTTGTTCTAGGTAGCACTTGTGACGAATTAAATTTGATGCTTGCTTGCCGTTATCTTTAAACAAGTGATCACACTTTTCAAAATATACAAATCCGTTAACTATTTCATTATGTTCATCATGTGTAATAGAAAAAATTTCCCATATTTTACTTTTTGAATTTTTTCTTGTAATACGAAAAATTCCACAATTAATCTTTTCTAAAATTTGATCGGAGTTCATTTTTTAAATGTATTCTTCTTTGCCAAAATATCAAACTTTTAGTAATGTTTACTGCAAAGACTATAAATATATGAGGATGTTGCACTGCCATACATAGTACTGCCAGTGCCAAATTTGTCGATGGCAGTACGGCTACTGCCACTTATTGTACTCAGAGAACTTATTATGCTCAGAGAACGTATTATTCTCTTCTCTAGGAAATTTATTCTCATATGCGTGTATGAATCAGAGTAGTTGAATTTCATTTCTGTTGATTCACTCATACTCAAAATTGCATGAGTACTTATGAGTAGCGGAAAATCGATTCAATGCTGATCACTGGTGTGCATGTAAGTAACTCTGAGATTGAAACAAAGTATCTTATAATGTAAACTTTTGAAATATCAGCGGTACCTGTAATCTCTAATGATGACTCATTCGTCAAATTGCGGCGACTTTTATCCCTTTTTCAAACGAACGACGTTGATATTTTTTTGCCGAAGTTCTTATAGATTTGTAGTATGATGACTCATTAGACATTTTAGGTGCCGCTTATATTTCGAAGGGTTACATTTTAAGATACTTTGTTTCGCTCTCAGAGTTTTTGTATTTTTTCGAACACTGGTAAGAATATGTGTTTTATTCGGTTCATTCACTCAAAGCAACGAACTGGACGAATTGTGTGAATGTTTTCAGTTACTTCATGTGGCATTGAATTATTTCGTTGCTTGATGTATAACGACATAACAAAAAGAGAATGTAAAATCGCAAACAGTAATAAGGAGTGAGTAACAAACAACAGTGATGCCAGTGATACCTTTTACGCGAAAAAAAATTTTTAGCCCTAAACTAAAAAACAGCGCTTTTTAGTATTCTTGTTTAGCCCTTTTTGCCCGTTTTGCTTTAACTCTGTATGGCACCATTATCTTATACTTCTCTGGCAATGTCGAATTGTAATTCAATGTGGCAGAACTTTTTTCTTCTATTTCTTGTTTTCTATAATTTACCCAATAATTAGGTGAAAAAGAAATGTCAGGCTGCGCTATCATATATACTGCAATTCATTCACCATTTGCTTCCATAGAACACCTGACAGAGCAAAGTCTCAATATCATATAAAAACTGATTTATGAATGAAGAAGAGCACGACCAAGAAGTACAAATCTTATTTAACAATGACCAACTGTGAAAGATTGTAATGTAAATTCCATTTGAAACTTATCTAGTACCTTAATTCTATTAAAGATAAAATGATCTCAAAAGCAATAATACCTATTAGTAAATTGGTTTGTTTAAAAATTGTGGTGTTTTTATCTGAAAAGCCTTTTTTTAATTTGAAAAAAATGAAATTGTATTCTATTCAAAACGTAATTTTTTCAATTTAGCCTTTTTTAGCCCGTTTTTCACTTTTGTTCACGCGTTTGGTGTCCTAAGAGTTGGCATCACTGACAAACAATAATCCACATTTTTATTATTATCGAGTAAAAGCAATGCAAAAGCAATGAATTTGCGAATGGTCAGCAAATGTGAATGGTCTCTTTCCGTTCTAGATCATGTATGGATTTAAATAGGACTAAATAAAGAAAAAAAGAAATGATCCACGACTTTTTGGCGGCATATTTGTTTACCAAATTAAAAAAAAAAAATTATAAAATTTTGTTGTTTATATTTACAAAGCTACAAACTACAACCACTACAAAACGCGAAGTTGTGCGAATTAAAAAAAAAAAAAAGCTGAAACCCGTATTTAATTAAATCGACTAAAGATTAAAATATGTTAATTTGGCATTTTTATTACAAACACCCCGGAACACAAAATTGAAAAGCCATTTTTTTTACAGAACATCCTTAAAGAAAGGACACAGATGATCGTCCTTGGACAAATTGTATACACTGTTGGACGCACCTTAAAAAAACCTTTCTTATGATATAGATATTGTATGCGTTGGTAAGGAAACAGAGCCTCAAATTAACAACATATTCAAAAATATACCCTTTTTCAAACTGGTCCAGCTCACGAGAGGTCGAAGCTGGAGCTGAAATATTTTAAATGTTGTCTAAAAAAGGCCAAGGGAGCATTGCCGTTTTGGTTATTTTTAACCAAATTTGGTTATTTTGTTTTCTAATGTATAAATGTGTATTTTTTCTTCATTTTGGTTATTTTTTTATTCTCGTTAATACAACAATCACTTTTTTAATATTATTTGAAAATTTCCATTACAAGCTTTGCAATCGTTAGCAAAGCGTTTTATATTTTTAAGCATTTTTACTGAAATTTTAAGAAAAATTTTAATACAAATAAATAAAAACCTTAATTTATTATTTCGATGGCTAAATATAAAAAAGGCTTAACTCGATTTTTTGTTACTTTACAGGAGAAGCGAAAACCTTAATAAAATCTGTAAAAATGTAGATACAACAAAAATTTTAATACGGTTTTTAATAAAAAAACAGCAACACATTCTACTTCTCATTTAAAAAATTGTTAATTTTTGTTTCAATGAAGTTTTCGAAGATAGGCCTATATTTCGTTGATATCTGTGAAAAGAAAAATTAAGTTAGGCCTTTTTAAATCTGCGTTGAAAGTAATATATATGATAATAATTTAGGTTTAAATAATAAACGGTAATAATTCATGAAATTAAGAAGACTAGGTCAAAAGTTAGTTATAAAAAATTAGTGCTTATAAGACAAATTATCTTAAAAAAGATGACAATATACAGGTAAAAACCTTTTATTAAGTCCTGTTGGTTTTCCCATTTCTTTTTCGTGATATATCCTTAATCGCCGACTTTTATCTATATGAGAGAAATTCGTAATCGTCAGTTATGCCTGTTTTGCAGTATATTGGTCCTGATGGGTCATACGCCAGGGCTTTTAACATATTAACAGTAATTAATAGTTTTCTAAGAGGCTTAAGTGATCGTTCTTTATTTGATATGCCAAAATGTTGAAGGCCTTCCATTCTTTTTTTTTTCTATTTATGTTATATGTTCGTTCGGACTTTCTTGCAATATTTTTCCTTGTTCGGATACTATCAGCATTATCCGAATCAGAGTCAAAATTTTCGTTCGCATTCATAATTTTTATTGCATTATTAAACTTTTTAATGTTAAAAGTTTTTCCTCTTAAACAATATTTTTCACAAAAAAACAAAGGCAACTGATCGGAATTAATTGGGAAATACAGTTTTGTTAGTATGTATAACGTTTTTCCTATTTGTCAAAAACAGGAACTCAAACTTTTGAGAACTCGACCCGGCGCAATAATTTGTTAAGTAACTTTTTCCGCTAAAGCGAATTTATTATTTGAGAAATATAAACTCACAACTTCAGTTGCGATTATAATTTTAGAACGAAATAAAAAATTAGTTAGGACTTTATCTTTCAAAAACTCATTGCCATGAATTAGGCCATTTTTTAAATCTGATATTTGCAATTAAAAAGCCTTTTCATATTAAGCCTCCGATTTGTAGTTTAACTACACAGAAAAACATAAAATTTTTGTATTAAACCTTAAATTTGTCAAAAAAGAAATGCATTTACATATATAAAAAAAATTTGGTTATTTTTATGCGAATTTGGTTATTTTTATTCTAATTTTGGTTATAAAATTTTTTTGATCGTGGCAACGCTGGTCCAAGGTTCATTTTTAGGAGGGATAATCGAGCACTTTTTTGGTGAGTCGCTCTGCTGTACATTTGCTATTGAATGCATGAATATTTTTTTAAATTTATGATTCAATTTGCAAGACATGACTTTTTCCAACTGTATTTACAGCAAAATTTTAAAAAATCTTAACTTTTTTTCGAAATTTTGACATATCGCTCCTTTATTGCAACATAGTCATATCTCAAAAACACTTGAACTTGACAAAATGCGATTTAAGTTCTCAAGACATAAGTCCTATGATCTAATTGCCGCAAACACCTTTAGCTATAACTTCGGTTCAGCTTGGAATATAAAACTGATTTTTTTTCAACATGTACAGAAGGTCTAAAGGAGCAGTTTTGCTTAAGTAACTACAAATTTTTAATTTTTTTAAAATATGACTATGTTGTAATAAAGGAGCGATATGTATACTCGGTTTATATACTTAAGTCATTAGAACTATGAAAAATTTATTATACAGGTAACCCTCCTACAACGCGGTACTTCTATAGCGCGATTTCGCTACAACGCGGTTTGCGAATTGCGGAATGTTTCCTATAACGCGATTTTTAAGCATTTTTTAAATACGTATTCTATAAACTATTCTATAAACACACAATTATCAAAAATTACTTGCGTATATGTGTATGTATATCTATTATTATTATGTTTGTATGCGCTATGGAAAACGGTTAAGGCAAATTATAATAAGCGAGGACGAGGAAGCGGATTTGTGGAAGGTTGAGAATTAAAATCCTCTAAAATATGTAGATTTGAAAATCCGTGTCTATTTTTCCCAGATTTTATTTTCCTTAGTTTTATGTTATTTAAATAAATTAATTGCTTTTTGCTGGTTAATTAAATGAATTATACATACAATTATATATAATAACATATTATGTTGAAATAGACAAATAGAAAAATATCTTTGAAAAAATAAATTTTTTTTTTCCGATGAAAGGTCTAATATAATTAATTCGGCTGAGAAAACTTTAACATGTTACTTGCGTGATATTGTATAAGAAAAGGAAAAATGGAGGAAAAAGAAGTTTCCTACAACGCGGAGTTTTTCAGGAACCAATTAACCGCGTTGTAGGAGGGTTACCTGTAGATGTAATACTGTTTTCACACCTAAAGTTAAAACCTGCTTTTAACATTAAAATCATAATCAGTTGATCTTGCGTTCACACTATAAATTTTCTTTCTGGTTATAACATTCATGACATTTATGACTGTGCAACAGCTGTTTTTGTTTAAGAAAAAATAAAAAATAAGAATAATTAAGGAACGAACAATAAGATAAAAATTATTCTAAATGTTGTAAAAAAAAATACTTTAAAATAGTGAATCTATTAATGAAAAGTTAAAAAGTAGTTTGTTTTAACTTTTTTTCTGTATTTTTATATTTGTTTTGTTTGTCAGCTGTTTTCAACATTTCAATGTTGGTAGCGCTGATTTAGTTTTTCGAAAGCAAGCCAATTCAAAAAAGTTTTTAAGATGCCTTTAACAAGACAATCTTGTATGGTAAAAACAGGTTTTAATTATGGTTTTAATGCTAAAACCAACTTTTATATTAAAATCACTCAGTGTGAAAACACTTTGAGATTAAAATAAAAACTTTATTTAAATTTTGACATTCTGTGAACAAATTAACATTTTGACACATATGGGACACCACAGGTGTCCGAAGTGTTTAGCATGGCATATTTTTCAAATTGAACAAGTTTTTGTAATTAATGACAATACTAATCGGATATTTGTAGAAAAAACTTTGTTTCCCATAAAGGTTTCGCTTATTAATCGCGACAAATAAAATAACTAAGACATAACTAATCTAATTACCATCAAAATCTATAATACAAAGAACGAATACACAACATAGAATTGAACAGTAAATCGAGCCTTAAAAAAAAACTTCATAATTCTAGCTTACATACAGTTTGTCAAAAAAATCTTTGTACATAGAGAAAAATTAAGAAAACTTAGAAAAATTCATTGATTTCTAATATAAATAATCAAATTTTTAAATTTTTTCAAACAGGATTTTATAAACATATAATATAATAATTAAAAAAAATTTTATAACAATGACAATATTCTAACGTAAAATATTAAAAAACAAAAACAATCCAATTTTACTGCTGTCAAAAAAATGTTTGCACACTTGATAAAATATTAAGACTTATGAAATTTTTTTAAATGTATAGTGCTAATATTTTGTGGGTTCACCTTGAGCTTCAATTAAAGCTTGCAGACGTGATCGTGTTTTTTTTGTGGGCGATCTTTTCCCTACCTTTTTCTTTATATGAACCCACAAATTTTCGATAGGGTTAATGTCAGGACTTTGGCAAGAGTAGCAATAACTTTGGTGCAGTTGTAAAGGAACCTGGAGTTACATAAATAAGATTTATTTTAAGAATCATTATCTTGATAGTACTAGTGGTTAAATTTATTCGAATTAACCGGGTAAATAAAACCAAATTTCCTGAAGCTGGCGGTCAGTTCATTTTATAAAATATCAAGATGTACTTTCTTAGTCATTATTTCATCCAAACACCAACTCCTTTGCTGGATATATAGCCGAATATTTTCGTCTCATTTGAGAAAATAATGTCGTCCCAGTACTCCGGAGGAAGTGAAATGTATTCGGTGGCAAGTCTTAATTTCTTTTCGATATTTTGTGCTGACAGCAAGAGTTTTTTCCTAGTCTTTCTTGAAGAATATTTGTGTTTTTGAAGAACATTTCCAATGGTTTCTTGGAAAACACGTAACCCAAAGTCTTTTTAAACTTGAAGAGCTAATCATCTCGCACTGGATTGTGGTCAATCATACACGGTTCTAATAATTTTTCTCTCAACTCGCTGCGTCATCTTTTTTGGACTGTATGTAGATCCCTTTAAATCTAGTCCTCCATCTTTTTCAGCACGGGATATAAAATTATATACAGTCCTGATGTTTAGGGAGAACATAACGACGATTTCCTTGGCAGATTTGCCTTTGTAGCAGTTGAAATAGCCCAATTGTATAATATTTTTTGAAACTCGTTTCCTGGCATTTTTTGTATTCAAAAATAAGAACACCTGTTACATAAAAACGTTTCCTTCGTTACTAAAACGTTATTTACGCCTTTCACATTCCATCTTATTTGTAAAAAACCCAAAATGCGCAACATTTTTGGGAAATAACGGCATATTTTTATAACTTTTTTATTATCTTCTTTCAATATGCAAAGTTTTTTTTGACACTTCTTAGATTGAGTAAACTTCTTTTGTTGTTGTTATTATTGTAATGTGTGTTACTATTAGGAAACTATTGGTGCCATATGGTCGTAGACAAGTACAGTTATAGAATGAGTGCAAAAATAAAAAAATATATAAAGATTTTATTGTTGAAATTCTTGAATGAAGATCAAATTTTACATTTGTTTGGTCTGTGCAAAGATTTTTTTGACAAACTGTACATATGTATGTATCACTTTTGATATATACTTTTAGTAACATAGAATTTTCGCAATTATTGATAGATTTTGTCAGAAAA
This sequence comes from Sarcophaga peregrina, assembly GCA_014635995.1. Classification (NCBI taxonomy): domain Eukaryota; kingdom Metazoa; phylum Arthropoda; class Insecta; order Diptera; family Sarcophagidae; genus Sarcophaga; species Sarcophaga peregrina. The sequence continues at coordinate 5,092,777 of CM025794.1, forward strand.
TTTAAAATATTTTGATTTATTTTAATTAATTTTAATAAAACTATTTTATATTACATACATAATTGGTCATTACAACCCTTCAGTCAGGATTATTGACCTAGTTTCTCACACCACTTATGTTGTGTGTGTTAATTTTGTACATAAGTGGCAGGACCTACAGTTTAAAGTCGACTCCGAACGACAGATTTTTGAGAAACTTTTCAGGGCAATTTTATATACTCTCAGAGTTTTTGCCAGAGCGCTACTGAGAAGAAATCGCCGAAAAAATACTTTTTTTGTATTTTATTTTGATGTCTGGCCATTTTATATTATTATATTTTATTATCACTTTTATGAAATTTATTATATTTTTTACATTGTAGTATGGCCTTTTTTTATTTTTAAGAGTATATTTATTCAACGTTTAGATATTCATTACATTATGTATAAACCCCCAGCGTCCAATGGACATTATTGGGGCCAGTTGGTAAGGTTTTCGAAAATAAATATTGTTAATTACAGTCAAACTCGGTTATAACGAACTCCGTGGGACCAAAAAAAATGTTCGTTATAGACAAAGTTCGTAGTAAGCGGGGTGAAGTCATGGAAGAAAATATAAAATATAAATAATTTTTATCATTTATTAAAAACAAAAAGTAATTTTTTTTTTATTAAAAACCAAAAATATGTGTTAATTCTTTTTATCTATCAGCTAATTAAAGATACTGAGTTATAATTTAATGCTGCCATATTAAATAAAAGTAAAGACTAGAGACACAAGACATATAAAATTCCACTCTATTGCATTTTTCTCAAGACAGAATATTGATTGTAGCTGCAAATGTAAATAAGAGTGAAGCAAAGATAGTGTACAAAAAAAAAAAAAACAAAAACTGCATTCGTAAACCATTGTACAACAGTATAAAAGAGAGGTATGTGAAGAGTGCAACAAAAATATTGTACTCTTCATAGAGCCACAACATGCTTTTCGTTTTTTGCTGTCGGCAACCGAACATCTTCGTCGACGCCAGCATCGCAGTAACTTTTTTAAACTTTTTATTTCTGGGAAAAAACCTTTTTTTACACTACTGATATTCATATGGCAATACTGAAAATGTAGCTTCAGTAGTAATATATGCTCTTACAACACAAAGCATAGTTTCGTTACTTCACAGGCAAACGAGTGTTGTTGTATACATTGAATAAATGAGAAAAATGAATGAATGAAATAAAATGAGTGCACTCGTAAAATCAAGAGCAACAGAAAAGAGTACATTACAGTATTGCATTCGGTGAAGGGTTAGCTAGCAGAATATCTTGTGCACACCTCTATTATGTACACACTATGATTTATTAAAAAACGTAGTTCTTTTGAACAGACTAACTTTGTTAAGGTGGTTGATTTGTGCTGTTTGCTCTAGCCTCTTCAACAATAGAATATACTGCATATCCATATTATTCTCCTCAGTCATTACAACGGGTGCTGTTGTATACATTGAATAAATGAGAAATACACACTTCGGTGAAGAAGAAGCCAGCAGAATGTCTTGTGCACTCCTCTAGTAAAGCCTATTGCCACACTTCAAAGTTTTTTCTGAAGGTTTGTTATAAAAAAGGTAAAATGTATGAAATTTAATTGCTGGAACCATTTAAAGTAGTTCCTTTTAACACGTTCCCTGCCACGTGTACCGTTTTCGGTGCACGCTGAACCTCATTTCTACGCTATGCTGAACTTTTTAATTTAAAATGTTTATATCCAAAATTTAATTATTAGTAGGACTATTTTATGTAACGTAACGATGTTTAGAGCAATTTTAGAGTGATGTACCGATAACGGTACACGCGGCGTGGTCATTAGTTATGGGACCACTTTTGAACTTTTATTGAATACGACAGTTGTAAATGCGTCGATTTTATATAATACAAGAAACAATAGTTTAATTTCACCTTTTAAAATATAGAAAGTTATTAATTTCACATTTATGTAATATAAACAATGACGGATTTTCTGAAGAAGATGACCATGTCCTACATTCTAGAAGTACACCATGAGTTGCAAAACTGTAATGGTAGACCAGTAAAAAGATTCAGCCATTCCATGGTATGCAGAAAGTATGAAAAATTATAATAATGTACTCAAACTTGAGTAAAATATATATTTTTTTAGTACATTGCCCATATGTACCTTATTCTATATGAAATAAATTTAATTTTTTATTGTTATTTTGTGCATTTTACCCTTTGAATAGTAATAATTTTGAAAATAAAATATATTTTTTCTAAAATAAAAAAAGAACATGTATTTTTATAGATTTATAGAAGTAGTTGTCGTGTACCGAAATTGGTACACGTGGCCTAGAAATGACACCTTCTCATAAACGGCTTGGCAGGGAACGTGTTAACCGAGAATTCGTTATAAACGAGTACGTATTAAACGAAGTTTTTTGTATGAAAATCGTTATTAAAACGTTGGGACTTAAAAATATGTGTGTAATAACCAAGAATTCGTTATAACCGAGTTCGTTATAATCGAGTTTGACTGTATTATGTTTTACAATTCGTTATGAAAATATAAATATAGAGGGAAAGATATATTAAAGTAAAAATAAATAAAAAAATATGTATACATATGTATATATATATACATATATATTGCTCCTTTATTGCTCATTTGGACTTTCTGTACATGTTGAAAAAAAATCAGTTTTATATCCCAAGCTGAACCGAAGTTATAGCAAAAAGTGTTTGCGACAATTAGATCATAGGACTTATGTCTTGAAAACTTAAATCGCATTTTGCCAAGTTTTAGTTTTTTTAAGATATGACTATGTTGCAATAAAGGAGGGATATATTTACAATAGTAGCATTTCTAAATTATCATATAAATACCTATTCTTTAATTTTTCTTTTAAATCTTGAAATATGTTGTATAGTTTTGATTTCCCTCGGTAGAATATTATACGCCAAACTACCTATATGTTCTATACGCTGTTTTGTGTTTTCCAAGCGACATCGACCTATTCTTAAATATATAGATATATAAAGATAATGTTGAAAAGTTGAGTGGCAGATTGAAAACAGTTTTTAAGGCATTATTTTGAGATCTTTGAAGAGACTGCAAATCATTGTTTTTTTTTTCGAACCATATTCGTATATGATAGCCAAGTAGTTTAGGTGGCTTTGAATTAGTGCCTAGTAAATTATTAGTTTGGTATTAGTACTGAATTTATTTTTAAATTTATATAATAGACCTGTAGCGCACACAATTTTAGAATTTGGAACTTCTATGTGTATATCCCATACACTGTTGCCAATTTGACGTTTTTCCCGTCAAATCTGACGTTTTTGCAATGCCAATTACGGGAAAAAATGCTATCGAGCGGTTAGCGTGAAATCTGGAGCTTTTTACAGCGCTTTAGCGTTTTTCCAAGGTTGAATTATATGATATAAGTAAGAAAAAATGCAATTCGAGAGTCGAATAACGGTTTGTAGAAAAAGTACAAAGCAAAAATCGAAAATGTAAAGTTGAAATATATTTCAAATGAAGGTAAAGCTTAAAGTGTTGTGTTTAAAATAAGAAGGCAGAAAAAAGGAAAAATATCTATAAAGTAAGTACACCTAATTCTGTAATAGAACGGTCTAGAAAATAAAATTATTTCTCCTTTTTCCCCGTTGATATTTGGTATAGCACGGTTAAGAAAAGTTTATGAAAATTTCAACGTAATATAAGATCTTGTATGGCTCGTTACTATGACTTATACTAAGAGATACATATACATAATTGGTTATTAGAACCCTTCAATCAGGATTACGACCTAGCTTTTCATACCACTTATGTTGAGTGGGTTAATTTTATGCACGAGTGGCCGGACCTACAGTTTAAAGTCGACTTCGAACGACAGTTTTTAAGAAGTTTTTCATAGCAATTTTATTTACTCTCAGAGTTTTTGCCAGAAATCTGCTGATAATCTTGTTCGAGTTGATAGCTATTCTGAACCAATCTTACGTAAGCGATTACGTATGAAATCCGATGATGATAGCAAATAGAATTCTGTTATTTTCATCATCACATTGACTGCTTTTAATTTTTTATTTATGAACTTTCGATGATTTTTAGTTTGTTTAAATTACCTTTAAGGATTGGTGAATATACCATGTACTTCCTGAACTACAATAACTTTAAATTTATGTTACTTTTTTTTATAAGATTTGAATCGCTTTTAATTTTGTGAAATAAAATATGCATTAATGCTTATAAAAATTTTATTTAGTTTTTTATAAAGACTCTGGTATCAGTTTTTTGGTACGAATTATGTTGCTTTTACATTTGCTGAAGGATATAGAACCAAACCTCTTCTTTTCTATGTACTTTTTTCTGGAACGTATCTACCGTGTAAAAACAGAATTAAACCTACATAACAAGAAAAGATGAAATTGTTCCAGCATAAATTATATGAATATAATTTTAAAATGTACATTTAAATTGAATTTTCTTTTTAAAAAGTTATGGCACTAAAGTATCCACAAAAGTTTCGAAACGAAAATCTTGAAGACTGGCATAATATTTTTTAAAATACCTAATTTTGTTTGTTTGGCAACACTGATCCCATATCAAGCACTTCATGTCAGCTTGGTTTTATTTTTTAAAATACCTAATTTTGTTTGTTTGGCAACACTGATCCCATATCAAGCACTTCATGTCAGCTTGGTTTTATTTTTTTTAATGGTAACATTTTGATTTCACGCACCTTTGCTTTCTGGCAATTTATAAGTTTCCGATTGTTTAGAAGGGGCAGCTTATTGTCACTCGCATTAGTAACGCCCTCAATGGAGTAATGACTGAAGCCTGATTGTACAAACCATGGTTATATTACGTTAGAAAAATTTTATTGTCAACGTCATGTGAGGTGAAGAAGTTTCCCGTTCCAATAAAACATCGATTATGTCAATAAAAATGGTCTCTCTTGGGTACCTATCTGGATTCCAGGATTCGAGTTTCCCTAAATACGGCTGTAAATAGTTGATACGCACGTAGCATATACAGTAAGACCCCTCTTAACGCGAGGGATACGTTCCAATAAGTTCCTGCTCTAAACGAACGTTGTTAAACGAAGCAACTTAACACGTACATATGTATGTATACACCTAATAAGTTTGATGACAACTGTGACGCAAGAAAGATGCGTTCGGACTGTGATTTCAACTTCGGAAAATACAGTTGGAACCACCAAATACACCGTCGCTATATAGTGCACCGGTTGGTTAGTGCATGGCCGTTTCATTTACAACCGCGTAATACTGAAACAGCATTAAGCAGGGTTTTACTGTACTTAAATCTAAAACTGTCGCAAAATTTATAACGACCATAAAATTCAATTAGTTACTACTCTACAGCTACAAAATTATAGGGAATTCTAATAATTTTAGCTCATTTTACGAAAAGGCGAAAAAGTGTAAATTATCATCTTTTCCGAGTTGTGAATGATACTGTTTCATACTTACGTAGTGAACCGAAATATTAACATTTGTAATATTTGTGATATAAAACATAAGACGAAACATTTTTTTGTTTGTCTGTCACGTGAGATAAATATGAGAAGAGCTGTAAGAAAGCCTCTGTAGCATTTCAAGAAACGACTGCTAGCAATTTTCTTCGTCTTCCCAAACTACTAATGGCATATAGTTCCCTGTTTCAAGTTCCTCAGAAATCCGTGTAAAAAAAGAGGCCTTTCCTATAGTAAAATGGGGGATACGTTCCATGTCATCTAAAAACCATCTAAGATGAAATAAAGAACTATATTTACTTTGAAAAACCGTGTAAAAAATTTTGAAAAATATAAAATTTCAGAAATGCATACAAATTGTATGTTCATATGGCATTGTATTGAGCATTAAAACTTAAAATACGTAATTCATACAAATGAAGAATTGGTAGAGCAAGCAAAAAACAAAAGAAATCTGTTAATCCAGAATTAAGAACACAAAAATTAGAATAGAAATAAAGAAAAAATATTTACATAGCCACATAATTATTCGTCGCTACTTAATAACAAGCGCAATTGTTTGCGACGAACTGGGCTAAAGTCGGTATCATCACAGGTAGTATCCATCAAATTATTCGATAAAGAGTTTTGAACTGTCGGACTACTTTCCGGAAGGTCTTGCACCGTCGACTTTTTTATTAAAAAATCGTTTATAGAAAGTTGAATTTTTGATATGTTCATTTCAGCAATAGTGCCAAGTGTGGTACAGAGATTTTTAAACTATATTTGGTTAAAAATTTTTTACAAAAAAATTTTTTCAACCGTGTGACTTCAAATCCGTGTAAAAAAGAGTTGGGTATAGTATCATCTTTAGCGAGATACATTCTATTGTTATGTTTGTTGCTGCCAATACTTTCATCAGTTCATAGGACGAGCTTCTGTTTTCTTCTTTTTCAGAGTCTTCAGCTATAGCAAATTTATATACAAAATTGATCACTACAACCTTCGTTGTAAATAGAAAATGTCTGACCTAAGGTTTGAACATTGGTCTGACGTCCACGCTTCATACCAGTCGATGACTACCTCAATCAATTTCTAGAATATTTCCAGAACTTTCAATTCCTTCTCAAATGCCATAAATAATGTATTATTTACGAAAAAACTTTACAAAATCTTAACTCAAAACTTAAAAAAATAGCATACATAACACCAAAGAATCCCTAGGAAAGTCGTATGTATCCAAAAAGATACATAAACCAGAATTATGAAGTTTTTGAATTTTTTAAGTTCTTTATAAAATTGTCTATTTTTACAATTTGGTTTGAAATAATGGCGATAAGAATACTAACGAATTGAAAAAAAACCTCTTTCTAAATTAAAGTTATATGGTCTCAAAAATTAAAATGCATCATTTTTGATACAAAGCTCGATCGACGATTAAATACGCTAAAAGGAATTTTCCGTGATTTGTTTTCAAATTTGATCAAATATCAGAACATATGACTTTAATATTAATTTATTAGTTTGTTAGTTTAATTCATGTTACAAAAATCTTTGTATTTTGGCTAAATTAATTATATTATTACGTCAATTATAATAACCAAAATTTATTCTTTCTATATATTTATGTAAATACATAATACAGTATTCGCTTGATTTACGTTGTTCCGATTTATGTTGTTCCGATTTACGTTGTTCCGATTAACATCGTCAAAAATTGTGTTCTCTTCAACTTCGATTTGCGTCGTAATTCGATTTACGTCGTCGTGTTTATAAACAAAATCAGGGGAATTGCCTCTTTAAAAAAATTTAATACATAGAATAAAAATTAAATTATCTTATTTTTATTGTAAAATACACATAATAAAATGCATCTGGAAGTCGCCGTAGTCTAGTAGGTAGTGTGTTGGCTTATTAGACGTAAACCCAGAGTTCGAGCCCCAAACCACACATCAAAACAAAATACAAAAAGTATTTCTTCGGCGATTTCCTCTCAGCAGATTTCTGGCAAAAACTCTGAGAGTAAATAAAAAACCCATGAAAAGTTTCTCAACAAAATCTGTTGTTCGGAATCGACTTTTAACTGTGTGTTAACACACGCAAAATAAGTGGTGTGAGAAACTAGGTCAATAATCCTGACTGAAGGGCTGTAATGACCAATTATGTATGTATGTATCTGGTAGTATGAGCTATTTGAAATTCGATTTACGTCGTTTCGATTTCCATCTCCTTTTTCCGGAACATTCTACAACGTAAATCGAGGGAATACTGTAATATAATTTTTTTTTTATAAATTTTTAATTATAGTGTTTTTAAAAAATAACCAAAATAACGGAAATAAAATATTCCTAAGTCAGTCGGCTTGCCACACATCCTCACTAAAAACTCACCACACCCTTCTTTAAAAAAAGTAAAGGGTAAATAATTATAGCACTAATGAAAAATTATTGTTAAAGCGGGAATTTAGTGAAGACATTCACCCATATTTGTATGAGACTGTCGCCGCAAGGGGTGGTTAAACTGATTAAAATTATATACGTATCTGTGCTGGTTTCACTTCTGATTAATTCAAATCAGAAAAACAAAACTTTAAAAAAAAAAACAATGACCAATTGGCATAACGTACATTCATCAAATTGTAATAGGATAATAACAATCCGATTGTAATGCCCACTGCAAACTCAAATGAATTTTTGTTTATGACTAACAACTCTTTCATTAAAGAATTCCTGGCGCTTAAAGGCCTAATTCTAATAAACATATCGCTCCTTTATTGCAACATAGTCATATTTTTTAAAAAAAACTTGAACTTGGGAAAATGCGATTTAAGTTTTCAAGACATAAGCCCTATGATCTAATTGGTTCAGCTTGGGATATAAAACTGATTTTTATTGCAACATGTACAGAAGGTCTAAAAGAGCAGTTTCGCTTAAGTAATTACAAATTTTTAATTTTTTTAAAAAATATGACTATGTTGCAATAAAGGAGCGATATATCTTTTAAACTACAACCTAGATTTACGATATTTATATATATTTAGACGAGAGTGATGAACTACCCAAAAAAAGATTTCGGTCTCTCCAACTAGGTGCCTAACTGTGAGCAATAACAAATAACGTTTACATCTGCCATTTTTCTCGATGGCCATATAAAAACATATTATTTACATAAAGTGGAAATGTTCCTGACTGCATGGAATAATTTTTTTCCCACTTTTGCGTAATTAAGCATGACATCAAAATCAAAAGAAATTTCAATATATAAAATTTATTTATGCAAAAACAAAAATCATTTTCAGTTTGTATTCAGTGGGCTGAAGTCGCCGCAGACTAGTAGGTAGTGTGTTGGATTATTAGACGGAAAGCTCGGATTCGCGTCCCAGGTGAGACATCAAAACGAAATTTGAAAAAATATTTTTTCGGCGATTTCCTCTCACCACATTTCTGGCAAAAACTCTGACAGTAAATTAAATTGCCATGAAAAAGATTCTCAATAATCTGTCGTTCGGAGTCGACGTTAAACTGTAGGTCTCGCCTCTCACGTACAAAATTAACGCACACAATATGACTGGTGTGAGAAGCCAGGTCGTAAGCCTGACCCGAGGGTTGTAATGACTGAGGAGAATAATATGGATAAGCAGGATATTCTATTGTTGAAGAGGCTAGAGCAAACAGCACAAATCAACCACCTTAACAAAGTTAGTCTGTTCAAAAGAACTACGTTTTTTAATAAATCATAGTGTGTACATAATAGAGGTGTGCACAAGATATTCTGCTAGCTAACCCTTCACCGAATGCAATACTGTAATGTACTCTTTTCTATTGCTCTTGATTTTACGAGTGCACTCATTTTATGTCATTCATTCATTTTTCTCATTTATTCAATGTATACAACAACACTCGTTTGCCTGTGAAGTAACGGAACTATGCTTTGTGTTGTAAGAGCATATGTTACTACTGAAGCTACATTTTCAGTATTGCCATATGAATATCAGTAGTGTAAAAAAAGTTTTTCTCCAGTAATAAAAAGTTACTGGCAATGCTGGCGTCGACGAAGATGTTCGGTTGCCGAGAGCAAAAAAAAAAATGCATGTTGTGAGTCTATGAAGAGTACAATATTTTTGCACTCTTCACACAACTCTCTTTTATACTGTTGTACAATGGTTTATGAGTGCATTTATTTTTGTGTACTCTATCTTTGCTTCACACTTATTTATATTTGTAGCTACAATCAATATTCGGTCTTGAGAAAAATTCAATACTGTGCATTTTATATGTCTTGCGCACACCTCTAGTAAATACATAAATATGTATGTATGTGTGTATTTAATTCACTTAAATTACTTTAATAATTTCCACTTCTATAGCCCGGACAACTCGATAGTCCAAATGTGGCTAAAACTATATGTGTCCGAATTGTCGAAGTTCCACTGTACTTATTATCAAAGTATATAAAATGTAATAGTCTGTAAGGATTTACCATAGACTTGAAAATAAATAAAATAACAAAAAAAAAAAAAAATAACAAAACAAATAATTTGATAAAAACAAAAAACTAAGAATAAAATTTATCTTGATTGGATAAGATAGGGAGGGAATGGTTCTCACAATGGTTTCTGCATCAATAAGAATGGGGGTCCTTGTAACTGTAATAACGATACAATTGCAAATATTTTCTCTATTTTTTTTTTGTTTCTTTGGCAAATAAATAAGTAAGTGAAAGGGTTATATAAACCACCGATGCCTAATCTACGTTTCTGCTCTCTATTTGTGTATGATTGAATAGGCAAATTATGGAAAGATTACGTTACTAATGTGATGAAATTTTTTTTTCATTGCTTTTGTTTCTGCTGCACACCATTTTAATCATTACATAATAAAAAAACGGAAAACACTGTATAAAACGGCCGACTTGATAACAAAAAAAAGAAGAAAAAAACGAACGAACAAATTGTAACTTGTTGCTTTTCCACTGATTCAACCACCTAAAGGGTCATCATCAGCCCACTTAGTAATTGTTGTTAAAAAAAACAGAAACACTGGCTAAAAAAAATCCAAACCACACTTGTCAAGTTAATTTCATTAAAAGACCAGCCATATGAGATGAACTCGCAACAACGTTCATTTATAAAAACCGAAAATGTTCAAACATAGAATCGCTGTAGAAAAAATTCCGCAAAAAAGAAGATTTGCGAAAACAGAGCTTGATTTATGAACGTCCAAGTCTGTTTTTTATCTTATTCGTATTCCTTGTGGGTCTCTCTCAATAGACGTCAGTGGGCAAAGCAAAGCACTGAAGGCTAACAGCAAAAGCCACAACGACCACATTTGACATTTATAACTGTTGCTGTGTTAAAAAACAAGACAAATAAACAAAACAAAAAAGAAATGATAAAAAAGAAAGAAACAAATGAAAAATAAAAATCAGAAGCGGAATCAAAAACTTAAAGTGAAAAAATAAAAACTGCTTTGAAAAAATTTCAACTAAAAAAATCACAACAAAAAAAGCGTGCATATAAGCGAAAGTATTTTTGAAGAAGGTATCCGAAGTTGGAGAACTTAAAATTAATTTGAATTTCAATCATTACGCAATTGCTGTGAATAAATGATTATGTTGACAGAGTAGCCACGAACAATAATTCAGTTACACTGTGACATTCTCGTCTCTTAACTGAAAGGGCAACACAGCTATTATCAACAAGCAAGTGTTATCAACACGCAAGGTTTGAGCCTATTGTCTCATTTAGTTTGTATGTGACAGGGATTGTTAATGCACCATCGTACGATTTGAGTAGAAAATAGAAAAGAACGAAAACATACATTTTTTATGTGGTTTACTGAATTTGATTCTGTTCTACTTCAAGAACGTTCGTTAGACTGTGTGTGTTGGACTATAAAAGGGCAAGACAAACCAGGCAACGAGCAGTAAGAATTCAGTCAACCATGTATGAAGTCGCGTTACGTGTGAAGAAAACTGTAGTGGTTTGAAAATAGCCGTTGTGAAGATCTACTGAACAGTTGTTAGTGGTTACGAGAACAGAAATGTAAAGAAATATAGCAAACAAGGAATTATTGTTGTAGTTATTATTGCATACGTTGTATACGTTGGAAACAGTGGCACATAAGATACTACTTACAATAAAGAGTCTAATTCTAACTAAACAAATATTTGTTTTTACTTTGTTTGCAATTAACAAACTTATATCCTAAACTTTGTTTAAAAATTTTTAGTGGCATAAGCTTTTTTATTATAAGTCTTGTCGCGTAACTGCAACTGAATGGATATATAAGCGAAATAATAACTAGACGCGAAATTTCAAATTGCTCAGAAGGGTGCTGGTAGCTGCAGATTTAGGGTTAGATGCAGAAATCTAATTAGCTGGAGGCAGACTGTGCAGAAACGGAGAAATATCAATTGATTTAACTGAAAACGAATGTAATTTTGAATACACACTCAGAGGCCAAACCGCAGTTGTTTCCTGATAAGACTTACTTACTTAACTGGCCATTAACAACCCGATTAAAGGATTTCGGCCTGCCGCAACACATCCTTCCAGGCGCCTCAGCTTCTTGCGCACCTACGCCAGTTTATCACACAAATCGATTTGGTCCTTCCAACGCATACAAGGTCGTCTTCTTCGCCGACTTCCGCAGATCCACGCATTACAGACCCATCCCGCCTGAACGTCCTTCTCCATTCGAACGACATGGACGAGCCAATGTAGCCTCTGCACAACGTTTATATCGTTGAGGAGCTCCTACAGCGCACTGTTGAATCAGATGGGGAAATTATCGCCAACTCGCACTCAAGGCTACTGCATAAGTGCTTAATAGGGTCCATGCCTCTGCGCCATAAAGAAGTACGGGTAGGATGAGTGTCTTGTAAAGTATTCTGATAAGAATCGGCACCAAATAAATGGATTCTTTAGCAACCGTTTGTCGGAATGCACGCAGTAAAATTAAATGCGTTTGCATGATGATCACTGCTCATCTGGAATGTGCTCGTTTGATATAAATTGTACAGATGTACTGTGCGTGATATAATTGTTTTATAATAGCAATTAAACCAGAGACTGATTATTTTTATTGAACATGCGTAGTTACTATTAATCATATAGAAAATAGAATAAATTAGAAAAAAAAAATAAATTAGGCATCGTCGAGCTACGTTGTTGATATGAATCCAAACGTAGAAAGGGTTGCTCAAATAATTGCTCACACAATAAAAAATGGACACTACCTTAACGGAAACCAAATATGTATGCAGAAGCGAATCTTCTTAGCTTTGCTTTTATTCCTAAAAAAGTAAAATTAAAACCTTTGGCAAACAGAGGCCAATAGAAACAATGAGATGAGAAGAATTAGTATAGTAAGGGCCATTATTATATCTTGTCGTTAACTAAAGGGAGGATTTAAATGGACAGATAAATGGCCCTAAATGACAACTGTAAAGTTACCATTAACTTATTTTCGTTATTACAACTTACAGATAAAATAAAGTTAACTTTAAAAAAAATATGGCAGTGCTCTAGCAATGTCGATAACAGTGCTCAATTAAACCATTTTTTCTTAACGCAGTGGCAACGATGGGTTTCGCTTTTTTTTTTTTGCTTATGCTCATTTTATTTATATTTGTAGTGGCCATATTGAAAATAATATATAATATGGCAAGATCAAACATAAACGTAACTTTAAAAGTTACCAGTAGGAATGTCTACTTATAATAATTAAAAGGAATTTATCTGCCCGTAAAAATCCTCCCTTTAGTTAACGGCAAGTTGTAATAATGGCTCTAAGTCCACTATTTTAGAAAAGAATGATTATTGTTTTCAAACCGTTCCTATGAACGTGCTTACTTTGAGGAGTACTTCGTGTAGCGGACAATTAAAGTTTGCTCGAAAAATATGTAAAATATCATCCTAAGGATTTAATCTTTAAAATTAAACGTGGGTAAATTTTGAAAAGTTCGCCAATATTTTGGTTATGGTAGTAATGTAAATTAATGTGCTTTTTTTTGTAGAACATCCTGTCGTTATTGTCGTTCACATCTTGTCGTTATTGTCAACTAGGAATCCTATTGAATGTTTCTAGATTTGAATTTTGCTTATTATACTATGGTCAGACAGGCACTTTTATTAAGTCAATATTCGTTTATTTAAGCACAACATTTTAAGTGTTCAGACACATAATATAAGGAAAAAACTCCGAGAGTGCGACAGTGAAAGTATACCCGAGTAGTTGAGTCAGTTAGTTGAGTAGAACTCAAAAATACCTTTTTTATATTTTTCGAACCCTCCAAACTTGTTTGTTTTTTTTTTTTTTTTTGACGAAAACTGGTTTTTCTGTCTTTACGCACAAATCTCTGAATTACTCAAACATTTCTGACCCGATTTCCAAAATTTAAATCTTGTTGGAAAGGGACGTTTAAAACGTTTTACGTATATCTGTTCTTCGACTTAATATGCTATGAAATAGGAAAATTCGAATTTTTTTCATATTTTTTCAAGTTTGTCCCTTCATAGGAGCAAACTTTCATAAAAACAAATAGGATAAGTGAGAATATTCTTAAAGTCTGAAGAGATTGAGTAATCATTTGATCAAATCTTGACTGGTTATCACAAAATGTGTCAATTTCACGTTTGGACGACTTCCAGAAGTCGGTTAATATTTGTGTTGTTTGTGTGTTTTTGGCAAATATTAATATTTCTCTTTGGGCAAACATTGGCTAACTTTTAGCGGTCGCTCAAACTTGGAATTGGCACATTTTCCGATAAACAGACAAGATCCATCAAAAATTGTGAAAATTTTGTATACTAAAAGTTCATTTGATGACATGACATATATAAAAAATATAATACGACTGTTATACTATTTAAATAATAACTACGGTAATTTTTGCCCGATTTGATCAGACGAAGTGTCAATCTCTTCACAACATAATGCACTTTCAGAATATTATCATTTCTTTTATACTTTTTAAATAAAGTTTGCTATATGAACGGACAAATTTAAAAAAATATGATAAAACTTCATTCACATTTTCCAAGTTTACCTCATCAAATCTCTCAACATATTAAGCCAAATAATAGAAATATCTATACCGTTTTAAAGATCCATCTCTCCCCTTTCCAACAAGTTTTAAGTATTGGAAACCGGATCGGAAATGTTTAAGTAATCCAGAAATTTGTGTGTGGAGTCCAAAAAAACAGTTTTTGTCAAATAAAAAAAGTTTGCAGGGTTCGAGAAATATGAAAAGAATATTTTTGAAATCTACTTAACAAAACTCACAACCTACAACCTATGTCATTAGCCGGGTGTATTTAATTTTTTTTTTATTTTGTCGTGTTTATATTACAAGATGCTTGAAATTTTGAAAAAGTTCCAAAATTTCCGTAATTTTATGATAAATTTCATACGAGAATTTTAGCAAATTTTGTAAAGAATTTCTATTTTCAGTTAAATACTTTAGGATTCTTCCTTGCCAGATGGTACATTTTTTACTTGACCCTGGAGATTGGTTAAATTGTTGGCTTTTCGGTTAAATGCTGGCTACAATTGTTTTTATTGCACATTTATAAAGGAATGGATGGAGAAAATTGAGTGGATTGTGTTTTTTTTCAAATACTATGGAGTCCTCCTGTAACAAAATGTTTGCATAAATATTTAGTACAAGTAAAGACGCTTTTAACGCACAAACGCTTATACTTGCTACATTCTCCTCATTTAAATGCTTAGACATACGAGTACATAGAATGTATATACACGTTAACAATTGAAAAGTCGTTTAAAGGGTGATTTTTTATGAGCTATAGGAAAATTTTCCAAAAAAAAAAAACACATAAAATTCAGAAAAATGCATGAAATCTTTATTTGAATATATCTTTATTTGAATATATATCGATAGTACGGTTCATATAATTTAATGTTTGAAGATTATTTCATGCAAATGTTGACCGCGACTGCGCCTTAAATGGTCCATCCGCTTAGTCCAATTTTGACATACTCTCTCCAACATTTCGGCCGGTATCTTACGAATAAATGCTTCAATGTTGTCTTCCCATGCGTCAATTAAAGCGGTTTTTTCTGTATAGACATGAGCTTTTTTCGATAAAGAAATGGATCTTCGGCCAACTTTCCAAGAGCTCATTCACCAAAAATTCCGGTGCCGTTCGGCTACAATTCTTGCATCAGCTGTATTTTGAAAGGCTTCACCCCTAAGTCCTTCTGCAAAATTTTCCACGTTGTTGAGTAGCAGAAGCCAATTGCTGCAAACAGCGACGAATCGATAATTGATGGTCATCATTAACACTAGCCAAAACAGCTGCGATATTTTCTTGAGTTCGCACTCTACGTAAGTGGGTCAATTAAACTGACCATAAAGTGGAACAATCACGCGATGAACTTTCTTAACAGAGCACGCATTTCGATAATAAAATTCAATGATTTGCAAGCGTTGTTCATTTGTAAGGCGATTCATGGTTAAATTATAGACCAAACTGAAGATGTTTGACAGTGAAACAAAACATGAAACGTGGGTGAGCTGTTTAAACCAGTGTTGCCAAAAAGATAATAGGTAAAAAATCACCCATTAGAATGTACATTTTTTTTTTTTTGTAATCTACTTTCACAACTGCAATGCATTAACAGATGTACTATATTTTTACATGTTGTTCATTATAACCGAATTTACCTGTAGCTGTTGTATAGATAGATTCAACAGGCTTATTCAATTCACACGGTCATAACCCATGCATAAACGAAACAACAAATATTGTTAAAAGAAAAAAATATTCAGACAAGAAAAAAAACAAAAAAAAGAAGAAGAAATAAAAACCATACATAAAGGATTCAAAACGGTGCTAAATGGGCATTAAAAACGACTTAAAAAAAAATAAAAATAAAAAAAAAAAAATTTAAATTTATTTACTTAACAAATGTAATAAAGAAATAGACAGTGACCTCAAATTGACATCAAAACATTTCTGTAAATAATGTACGTCTAACAATTAAGCAACACGTCCAACAATTTAATGGAATTGACTTAATATTTTAATAACGCTGCATACAACACGATATTCAATTGTGCAATGTACCTGAATGAATGGTAAAATTTATTTGAGCTTAAAAATTAAATCAAATAAAAAAGTATATGAAGGTGGAAGCGCTAATTAAAAATGGCGAACGATGATTAAAAATATTGAATTAAAAAAATTTTCGAAAATCGATTTTAAAAATTGCCTTTATTTGATTGGCTGTCGTGCTCATATGTATGCTAATAATGTGTAGCTTAATACCAGTACTCGTAAGGAGAATATTCTTCTGATTTGATAAGAATTAATAGTTGGGCTTCAATCGCTCAAAGTCCAAATTTATTTTGCTGTCAAAAACCAATGTTGTGTTTGTCATACATGGATTAAGTATCACGGGAAATAAAATTCACTTTGTCTGTAACCAATCTGGGTATTGTATCGTGATTATCGTGGTCCAGCCATGTAACTGTTGCTGTTGGCCGACTTTACAACGTGCATCGAAATTTGTGGGCCTTCATAGATTCGGCTTTTTTCACCATTCGTATGCAACTTGCTAAAACATATTTAGTTCCGATACAAACTGCGATTCTAATTGAAAACTTAACTTAGCATATGACAATATTTCTCATTTAGCTTACCAGATACTTTGAAGATTAAATGCCACATTCTATTCCATAAAATTATTAACACGAGACAGCTGCAATATTTACTAGGATTCATATTTATTTAAGATTATTCAATAACGAGACGGTCTTTGGATTTCCCTACCAAATTACATTCAAAATTTAAACATGGCAAATGCTCTCAAAGAGGAGTTCATTAAATTGTTCTATTAAAGAAACGTTTATTACATTATTTGCTTGGTTATTATGGCGGTTAAATATTTATTCTTACTTTATTTATACCGATTTTCGTAAATATTTCTATTTTTATGATTCCTTATCTTTTAACTTTTTTTATTTATTTCTGTTGTATTAATTGTTTCTTAAATTACTTTAAGTTATATTTTTAATTCAATTTAATATTTTGTACACTAATATCCCGGTTTGCGTCGCTTCGTTCTGCGTCTGCTTCGAAGTTGCGTCTTTTTAAAATTTCTGTGATTTCGAAGTTGCGTCGTTTTTGTTTCAGTTTGCGTCGCATGTTTCGAAGTTGTGTCGTTAGCGCTTCGATTTGCCTCGTTAATACGAAAATTATTGTACAAAGCTTAAACAGAAAAGGGGGATTTCCCGTTAAAATTTAGTTCAAATTCGAAGTTGTGTCTTTTGAAAATTTCTTTGTTTTTTTTTTCATTACATTAATGAATTGTTATATTTTTACAGGCCGAAACCCGTTAATCGGGTTGTTATGGCCAAATAAGTAAGTAAGTATATTTTTACAATAAAAAAAATTAAATATTTTTTATTGAAAAATCTATTTTTTCTGCTAAAATTTTGAATCTCACAACCAATTAAATGAAAATCAATACAAATGTGTGGAAAATGGTGCTTCGTTTTGGTTTGCGTCGCGTTTCTTCAGGCCCTATTAGCGACGCAAACATCGTTGACATCGTTTTATAAATGTTTGTATAATAAATAAATTTACGCGTAAAGTCCAAAAATACAGTTTTTGTGAAATGAAACAGGTTTGGAGAGTTCGAGGAAGATAAAAAAAAATATTTTTGAGTTCTGCTCAACAAAACTCACAACCCAGACTAAGTCATTAGCGGGATGTATTTTGACTGTCGCACCGTGTTATTAAATACAGTAAGACCCCGATTAACGCCGCTCCGCTTAACGCTGTTTCAGTATTACGCAGTAGTATTGGGATAGACGTTTAAAGGCAAGACAAAGCCCCATTGATGCGGTATCTTGTTATCGACAACTGATTGCTAAACAGCAGGCAGGACAGAACAGGAGAAAGACAGACAACTTTAGATGACTTTGTCTCAAAAATATAAAGGAATATCAAATGAAGAAGAACCTTCCTTCCTCGTCTTTATGGATATTTTATGAATAAAAATCGATCTTAGCAATAAATAAGTCTCCATTCAATGTACTAAAAAGTATTTAACAAGAAATGCTACAGAATGTAAATACAGTGCCGGTCAATATAATAGCACCAGTTACAATCATCTGTTTCGAAACCCCTAAAAATTTCACCAGTTTACTATTATTTTTTTTCTTAGTGTAAAAAACAGTTGCATAGTTTGTGTTCTCTTAGAGAGCGTGTATTTTTTCTTAAATTTTGTAATCGTCGGTTAGTAATGATCGAACGAAGAGAAATTGCAATTGAAAAGGACAAAATTACAATTGTTGGTGCATTTTGTGTAGAATTATTCAATATTTTTTATTAAAATTGCATAGTAATGGGTTGCGAAAAGCATTGTACGCAAGCAAACCGTGTAATAGAAGGGAAATAGTACTCCGAAATCAGAAAATTGCTGGACTGCCTTGAGATATGAGCCAAAAGCTGAATCTGAATCCCGTGGTAGGAAACGAATTTTGTTACCTTTAATGTTAAAACGTTTAGTTCGAAGGAATAAAAGCAATCCGTTTATGCCAGCTACGGGTCTCAAAAAAGTGTCGGCAAGCGTGGAAACTATTCGTCGTAAGCTGCGAGACAACAATTTTAATGCTTGTAGTCCCGAAAAAGTACCGATCCTTTCCTCTAAGCATGTCGCAAGACGGCTGTCGTTCGCAAAAGCCCATGTCAATTTACCGAAGAAAAAGTGAAGGCGCGTGCTTTTGGGCAGATGAGTCCAAAATTGTTTTTTTTGGTGGAAAGAGTTCCAGATCTTTTGTTTGCAGGTCACCTAATAGTGGATACAAGCCCCAGTTCACAGTAAAAATTATCAAGCATAGAGGCTGTAGTATTATGATATGGAGCTGTTTTTCACATCGAGGTGCAGACCATGGATGTATCGAGATATGTTAAAATTCTTGATGGAATAATCTTACCGTGTTCTTCCTACGAAATGACACTGGTGTGGATCTTCCAGCAAGATAATGACCGAAAATATACAAGCAAAATGGTAAAAAAGTGGTTCAGCGAGAACTCAATCAATATGATGGAATGGCCTGCACAATCCCCGGATTTAAACTCTATCGAAAATCTATGAACGAACATAAAGAAAGAAGTATCTGTTATAAAACCAAATAGTGTTGAAGGACCTTTGGAAAGCCGTGCAGAAAATTTGGCGTTCCATTACAGTTGAAAGATGTCAACATTTGCTCGACTCGATGGGAAGGCGTTGCTGTAATAGCTGTATTAGCGCATAAGAGACACGAACAAAATACTGAAAAAATGTTTTAAATAATCTAGAACATATCCCTGAGAAATATTTTAATTATGTTTATTTTATTTTTAGTAACATAACTAATTGTGGTAAAAAAAATTACCTGAAGTGCTATTATTTTGACTGAGCAATTTTAAAGTTTTTTATTTATTAAATAGTTACAAAAGTTTATTCTATTGAAAGAAAGCAATCCATTTTTGCTGATACAAGGATTTGAAGTTGAAAAAAAAAATTTTTTT
This sequence comes from Sarcophaga peregrina, assembly GCA_014635995.1. Lineage (NCBI taxonomy): Eukaryota > Metazoa > Arthropoda > Insecta > Diptera > Sarcophagidae > Sarcophaga > Sarcophaga peregrina. The sequence continues at coordinate 5,112,784 of CM025794.1, forward strand.
TTGACAAAAATGTTTAATCTAATAGGGTTTCAAAATCACTGTCTTGTATTTATGTTTGTTTTTACCACATTTGGCACCATTGCTGTAATGAACATACGTTATAGTAGTAACTGGGAGATCCCGAAAACTAAAAGTTCAACTTTCTATAAAAGATTTGTTAATAAAACGTCGACGGCGGAAGACCTTTCGGAAATTAATCCGACAGTTCAAAATTCTATTACCGGACAAAAGTCATCATTGGATAATTTGATGGGTATTTCCAGCGATGATGCCGACTTTAGTGTAGTTTGTCGCAAACAATTGCGCTTGTTATCAAGTAGCTACGTATAATTATGCCGCTATGTAAATATTTTTTCTTTATTTCTATTCTAATTTTTCTGATCTTAATTCCGGACTAACAGATTTCATTTGTTTTTTGCTTGTTCTACCAATTTTTCATCTGTATGAGTTACATATTTTAAGTTTTAATGCTTAATAAAGTGCCATATGAACTTACAATTTGTATGCATTTTCGAAATTTTAAAGTTTTCAACATTTTTTTACACGGTTTTCCGAAGTAATTATATCATCGTACACGGTTTTCAGATGACATGAGCGATATCCCCCATTTTACTGTAGGAAACCCCTCTTTTTTTACACGGATTTCTGAGGTAGATACGTTCTACCGTGTTAAAAAAGAGTTGGGTGTATATATAGAAGAATATTTTATTGAGTTATTTGAATTAAATTGAACTAACATTTTAGTTGATGTCAACGGACTTAATAAAAATTTGAACTTGGTGCTATTATTTTGACCGCAGCTGTATGTACGTACATTTTTGAAGAAGAATACTTTTCTTTATATTATAATTATTGCCTCCCCATTTAACTATAGCCCCAAATGAAACTTGTCGTAATTCCTTAACCAGACGTGCGTAATTATGAAAAGAAAAAACATCCTCCTCTGTGGTGAAATCTTCTTGAATCACGTACAAAGTAACTTTTGTAACAATAACAACAACAACAATAGTTATTATAAAATATAACCTTTTTTTTTGTTTTTTGTCTGAATTTAAATTATTCGTATAAAATTTTCGTACGTTTTATTCTTTTTGTGTTGTTGTTTCTATGTTGAAAGTCGTGAAAAAAGAATCGAAGTAAAATAGAAACTTTTGTATGTGTGTATAGTTTTCAGAGTATATATGTGTGGCTTTACATTTATTATTAAGAAAACATTTTTGTGTATGCGTGTATGTAGTTGTGTGTTAATTGAGTTTTTCGCTCAAATTAGCATAAACAATAACCAGTATATTCATACCGGCATACATACATACGTACCTATTCTTAAGAAAACATTTTTTATGTGTTCTTTTTCGTTTTTTCTTTCGTTTTTCATCTCAAACATATTCCCATTTGATGGAAAAGAATTTCTTTTCGAATTATAAAAAATAAAAATGGCTGAAAATAAATTTCAAACAACTACATCGCTAAGGCAAACAACAAACACCCTTCATTTTATGAATATGCACTCGTATTCGATTTCATTTCATTCAAATGTATGTACATATACAGTTCAACACAGAGGACGACTACAGTACATACTTGCAATAACAAGCAGGCAAATACAACTCGAAATTGAATATAAATATGTATGCATATATACAGACGTGTTCGAAATAATAAGAACAACCAAAGCGAAACAAAAGATCGATTTAAAAAATTTTTTGGGAAAGATTTGAAAATATGACTTTCTGTTATTTTTATAGTAGACATCTTTAGCTTTTTAAAAATATTAAAATTTATGTTCTAACTCATCTTATTTTTGTTGTACTGGCAGTAATGTGGAGCTAAATCGAAAATCAGCTGTTCGAAAAAATAAGAACAATTGGAAAATTGGTAATAATTTCAGTTTTAATGTTTATGAAATTTACAGATTAGTATTTTTTTTTGGTAAGTAATTAATATGAAGTAGCCCACTCACGATTAGCGATTACTTCGACACATTTGGACCTCATAGAAGCCATCAAAGTCTGTCATCTGTGGAGTGGAATATTTTCCCATGTTGTCTTCGCTGCAAGTCAAAGTTCCTGCATATTTTTGTGCCTTGCATCTCTAAAACCTTTCTTTACGTCAATCCAAAGATGTTCAATTGGATTTAGGTCCGACAATTGCGCCGTCCAATCCATTTCCTCTTCAGCGTAAGGCAACATTACGGCTTCTAAAATATTTTGAATGTAATAGATGGCATCCATCTTCCCAACGATTTGAACTAGAGGCCCAATGCCGTTTCACCTAAAACACCCCCATATAATGAGACTGACACTGTCATGTTTTAAAATTTTGATAGTGTACTTTTCGTTGAATTGTTAATTAGGAGGGCGTCTAACGCACTGTTTATCTTTGCCGTAGCTGAATTGGACTACTTTTGTTTCATCGGTCCATAAGATATTACGCCGAACAGTGTCAGGTTCATCGATGTACTTTTTGGCAAACAAAAGTCTATCCTTTCGATATATTTTTTTCAACAATGCTACTTTTCTAGGGCTTCGTGCTTACAAATTGACTTCAATCAGACGTCTTCTTATCGTCGATGTAGCAATTGGGAGGTCTAACTCGTTTTTTATTTGTAAAGACGTTATAGAGGGATACTTTTTAACGACCCGTGTGATAGCATTATTCTGCCTTTTGCTAGTTTTCCTACGCCTAACGACTACTCAACGATTATATTTGCAACAAAATTTTGGACTTTTTCTCTCATGTGAGAAATGTAAGTGGGCCCAAGAAGATTTGTTCTTATTTTTTCGAACAGCGGATTTTCAACTTAGCTCAACATTATTGCCAGTATAAAAAAAAAGATGAGTTAGAACATAACTTTTAATCTTTTTTAAAAGTTAAAGATGACTACTATAAAAATATCAGAAAGTCATATTTTCAAATCTTTCTCAAAAATTTTTTTAAAACGATCTTTTGTTTTGCTTTGGTTGTTTTTATTATTTCGAACACGTCTGTATACACACACATACACGTACAAGTTGTGTCATACGTACAAATAGTCGTACTAAATTGTCTACGTCTTTCAATGACATCCAGTTCCGCACCATAAGTGTTAAATAGTGTAAAACGGAACGTACATAGAGCATTAATCTCTGTTGTAGTCTCCATATATTGAATTTAGCAATAACGTCACTATAGAAAGATTGAAGGCTGAAAGTTAGTTAATAGTTAACATGTTGACTGGCAACTACGAGATAACTCGTAGATTGCGTTCCCTTCTAGAATCTTACGAAAATTACAAGTTATCTCGTTCTCACTAAACCTTAAATTTTCCGTAACCAAGTACGAATAAAACCGTATTATATCAGTGCTAGTATCGATAAATGGTTTCTGGGAGAACTACAAAAAGCACAATGTTGACTTACGTGAAAGAAATTTAATGGATAAATTAACTCAAATACAATAAATTAAATAAGAAAATAAAAAAATTATGAAAATTATAATAAATAATAAATGTAACTATAAAACATAATTTTTGCTTTTTGATGATACCCAGGATCCAGAAATAGAGTTTGTAGGAATATATATTGCACAAGCACTAATGTGAACACCGGTTAATGTGAACATTTTTTTTTTGGTTCGTTGACTAATCTAAAAGATGAACAAATGTAAAATAAAAATAATTTTAACAGAATTTTATTTTTACAGGTATTCCCCGACTTACGACCGAGATAGGTTCCTCGTCATCGGTCGTAAGTCGATTAAGTCGTAAGTCGAATTTCATATTAAAAAAATTTATGAAAACAATTACATACTGTACTATTGACTTTGAGGGTCAGGAGAAATGAAACTACCCAAAATTTATATTTATTTATACATACATGTATCCTTCATATAACGCGGTACATCTACAATGCGTTTTCGATATAATGCAATTAAAAAAAAAAAAACATTTCGCCGTAATATGATATTCGAAGTTAGTGACACAGACTAGTGAATATTTATGTTTTCCGATTGTTTTTTTTTTTCATTTTTTTTAAATAAAGTATGAATATTGATCTTGAGTTGTAAATATATATCCATCTTTAAATTAGTACCGCTTTTATTTTGAAAGCTAAGTCTTCTATAACGCGGAATTTTCCTGGAACGTAACCACCGCGTTATACGAGGGATACCTGTACATATAAAATTTATATTTTAGGGATTCCCCGCAACTGCATATTTGTCTTCTTTAAATATTTTCTGAGAAAAAAATTGGAAGAAATATGGTCGTAAGTCGGGGACTACCTGTAATTTGAAACGTTAAAATTCTGTGTTTATTAGCTGGGGGAATCCTCTTTTTAGGTGTACAGAAGTATATATCTATGTCATTAAATAATAATAGCTTAAGTCGAAATTTCGTGTTTAGAGATATTACGGTTTTTGTCTAAAATACTAAATAAAGTTAAAATATACATTCGTATAGTTTTATTAATAATTTTATACATGAAATTTAGTTTAGTGATAGATCTTGAAGAAAAGTATAAGAATATGTAATAAAATGAAAAAAGCACTTATGTCGACTTAAGCTATTATCATTTGTTGCCACAGATATGTACATATGTATATGTGTTAGCACATCTGCTAGCATATTTATTTTTCCTTTGCTATTTGTGTAGATACTGTGAAGAAAGTTTGTGAAAAATAAATTATAAGATTAAATTAAAAAAAAAAAATCATAAATAGTGATTTTTGTTTTAAAATGTTCGGTATTCGGAAAAGTGAACAACTCGCAAAAGTGCACAACGCCAGTTTTAATTACATAGTTCACATTAGCGTGCGCGTACTGTAATGATAAAAGATTAAATTGCCATTTTCGGCTAGTTTTCTGAAAATTGCCGTGGCAGTCAGCGTATTAAACTAGTGAGAAGAATGTTATAACTATTGGAAATCATTATTTAAATTGATGAAAAATTGATGGCATGATGAAATTTAGGTGTGACAACTAAGGTATCACATTGTTACTGAGAGAAGTATTATCCACGACATACTTATATGTATAAACATTTTCATTTCATTCTAATTAAGCATGTACAACGAAAGTCCCAGGGCAATTAGCCAAACCCAATTAGTAGTGGCAAGAATCTTTTCGAATATGGATTACAGAATCTATAGGTGGCTGTGGATGTATTTTCAATATATCCTTCAAAATTGAAAATTAAATTAATGAAAATAAAAAATGGGTGCATGGCGTTATAGGTTAAAAGTTTTACAGAAGAAAAAATACCAAGCGTTTCGGTTCAGTATCAGTTCTTTTCAATTTCTACAAACACCTTGTTTGCGGGTGTAGCTGATTTTTATTTTAAAGGCCACTTATGTAGGTAAAATTGCGTTGGTAATTGTATTCCTCTAAAATGAATGACCTATTTATGTTCAGACATTTATATATATATATGTATATATATATTTATATATATATATATATATATATATATATATACATATATTATATATATATTTTAGAGAAAGACAAACAAGCCTCAAGATGATTTTTTTAAGGTTGTCGTTAATATTCGACGGAGGCATCCTCCATAACGAATTTCTGCATTTCTGACACGACATTATAAAGGAATTCTTCTTTGTAAGAGTAATTATTCGACAATCTGCTGTATTAATAATGCTTTCTATGCGAGGCTTTCGTCTAATGTCCGCAATTGTTTTGTGACTATTTGGATAAGAGAGTATTGTTGGACCATTTTTAGATATCTGCCTCAAGTACTTACAATTTCAGAAATGTTGATGTTTCATTTTCGTGTAGAATTATTATAATTTTGCAAAACTTAAAATGAATTTTTTGCTCAGTTTAACACAAAAAAACACGCAAATGTAATGGAATCAATACGAAGCCACGTAATCTTGATTAATTTTTTCATATAACTGAGAACATAATAACAAAATACATGGTATGCTTATTAAATGTCCCGAAATATTTTTGATCTTTTCAAAAAAAGGAAATTAATTTTAATACACTTATACCCAGGTTTGCGTCGCCTCATTCTGCGACTGCTTCGAAGTTGCGACTTTTTCAAAATTTCTGTGATTTCGAAGTTGCGTCGTTTTTGTTTCAGTTTGCGTCGCATGTTTCGAAGTTGCGTTGTTAGTGCTTCGATTTGCCTCGTTAATACGAAAATGTTTGTACAATGCTAAAACAGAAAAAGGGGATTTCCCGTTTAAATTCGAAGTTGTGCCTTTTTAAAATTTCTTTGTTATTTTTATTTATTTTTCATTACTCCAATGAATTATTATATTTTTACAATAAAAAAAGCTATTTAAAAAAAAAAAATTAAATATTTTTTATTGAAAATCTATTTTTTCAGCTAAAATTTTGAATCTCGGAACCAATTAAATGAAAATCAATACAAATGTATGGAAAATCGTGCTTCGTTTTGCATCGCTAATAGGGTCTGAAAAACGCGACGCAAACCGGGGTATTAGTGTATTTGTTGTTGATATTAATATTTACATACCAGGTAAGTTATAAGTTCTTCTACATGAATACAAGTACATAACTGGCTATTACAACCCTTCAGTGAGGATTACGGCCTAGCTTCTCGCACTACTCATGTTGTGTGTGTTAACTTGTGTACATACTTTTTCATGGCAATTTTATTAACTCTCAGAGTTTTTGCCAAAAATCTGCTGAAAGGAAGTTCGTTTTGATGTCTGGCCTGCAGTTTGAACCGAAGCCTTACGTCTAATAAACCGGAAGACTACCTGCCTTGACTACGGCGACTTAATATTAGTGCGTAAAAATTATACAACGAAAATAATTAAATTATGTAAATTAAATAATGTTAAAAAGAATGCGTTGACCATCGTAGTAGACCATAGTAATTATGGTAAATTTTCTTTATTCAGAATGATTTAACATGAAATAAAGCACCTCAACCCTAACCATACACGACGGTTAAGAAAGCATTTTTATGTCTGGAAAGTATTGCAAATGACCAATTTACACGCCTTTGTATCGTGTATGTTGTATTGAATACACTTGGTTGTTTGGGAATGCTCGATGCTATGCTGTATTTGTATTCCAAATATATTCTCTTGGCATTTAACCAATTTGATAGCACGAAACCAATACAGCTTTTAAAGGCATATGAAAAAAATGTGTATAAGAGTGTCGGATGTTTACATAAAAATTATCAAGAACAAGCATACACTGTTGTATAATCATCCAACAATACGCTCAATACAGCGATACAACGGCTTGTGTGAATTGGCCAAAAAAGTCTGTGCACTGTCATAGTTGATAAAGGCTATCTTGTTGATGATACATACATACATACACACGTCTATCAAATTTATTTTGGTGTTACTTGGGTGTTCTATTATTTTCATTCCAAAATCGTCTTCAGTGATAAGGTCCATTTCTGAATTAATGAATACGTGAACGACGACACCCACATGAGATCTAAGAGCGTCCAATGTATTCCGAAATAGTCATTGTAATCGATCCATATTTCATAGATATAATAGAATCATATCGCTCTTTTATTGCAACATAGTCATATCTCAAAAAAACTTGAGCTTGCCAAAATGCGATTTAAGTTTTCAAGATCTAATTGCCGCAAACACTTTTTGCTACAACATGTACAGAAGGTCTAAAAGAGCAGTTTTTCTTAAGTAACTACAAATTTTTAATTTATTGAGACAATATTGCAATATAGGAGCGTTATATTATATGCATATTGGTATATTGATTCTTGAAGTTATGTCTTCGTCAACCTTTGTAACTAACGTAACGAATTAGTGACAACCTGATGTAAAAATGTTCCCATTGTAGTAATCCTCAAGAACAAACTTACTACACTTAGACTATTTACTAAGAAATATCCTCTATATAAACGTAAAAAATTTAAATTAAAATTTTTACTAATTTTAAATATACTTGTGTATACGTATATATATATACATACGTACATACATATATGCATCGTATATACATACATACAAATATAAGTTTAAGTGTGTTTTGTTATTTAATTTTTTTACCAAAAAAATTTTGAGCATTAAAAAGGGGGTTGACGATTACAATGAAAAAAAAAAAGAAAAGAGAAACGTATAAGTGAAACAAAGAGGTTTGAGTCAAACGTAAACGACAACGGTAACGGTGAGTGAATAGAATGGGAAGTATAAGTAAAAAAAAAAAAAAATTAACTTCAAACTATTTACATACAAATTAAACACGACTTGTATTTCAATTTTTAAAAATGGAGTTCAAAATATCGCAAGCGTTTGTCGCCCAATCATCCTCAGGTCTTTTCCGTCTCTAAAGCATAATATTTCTCTAAATTGAAAATACATTTTAAATACAATTTAATCTTTAAATCTTTAATCTTTCAAAACGTAATCAAATTCATTAAAGCAGAAGATTAGAGGCTATGATCAATTTATAAGTAACATAATATTGTTACGAAAATAGAAACAATGTAAACGCCGTGGTCTAGTAGATAGTGTGCTGGCTTATTAGACCAGGATTCTTCGAGTCCCAGGCTAGACATCTAAAAAATACAAAAAAAGTATTTTTTCGGCGATTTCTTCTCTTTCCCAAAAATCTGTCGTTCGGAGTCGACTTTAAACTGGAGGTCCCGCCACTTCTGTATAAAATTAACACACACAACATAAGTGGTGGGAGAAGCTGCGGGCTTCTTGGGGACGATTGCTGTAGACTGTCTACTGGTGAAGGTATAGCACTGGCCATTTTATAGTCACCAGCAGCAACTCGTTTCCTTACCGTTCGCATCTTCCCTCTTTCCACCTTTCCTAAAACCTGCACAATGCACTGCATGAGTAGGGGTCATCCCCTGAGTGCTGGTTTTATAAAAAAAAACTAAATAAATAATAAGAACTTATTCCAAACGTAACAACAAGCAATCTGTACACAAACGATAATGTAGTCGCGATAGAATTTTCGAGAAGGCGAAACCTTGAACGTTCTACTTCAAGAAGCTTCATCAGACTGAAGACGTGGGCATATAAAAAGGCCAGATAAAGCATGCAACCAGAAAAAGTAAGGATTCATTCACCCTTGTGTGAAGTCGCGTTGCGTGTGAAGAAAACAGTCGTGGTTTGAAGATCGCCGTTGTAAAGATCTACTGAACAGTTGTTAGTGCTTACGAGAACAGAAGAGTAAAGAAGTATAGCGAACAAATAATTAGCTATTGTGTATACGTTGAATAAGTTGGAAATAGTGGCACATAAGATAGTGCGCACAATAAAGAATTTAATTGAAACTAATCACATATTTGTTTTTACTTTATCTGCAATCAATGAACTCATATTTTAAACGTTTTTAAAAAGGTAAGAACGTAACAGTATCCCCACTGATAACGTTGAAAAGCTAGTACTACAGCAGTGCCACATAAATATAATTTTTTTTTCTGTTTGCCATGACAAGCAAACACGATAGCATTTTTGACAATGCAATGACAATAGTTGCCATTACAATACACTATCATATTTGCATACGTTGTCACAAAATAACAAATGTCTGTACGCCTATTAAAACTCCCATAATCAATACATTTGTATATGGAAAGGGTAAGAAAATTTATTAATCCTTAATTTATACTAGATGTACTTTGTAGGTGCTCGGACTGACGTAATTTATACTGATTTCAGTAAAGCTTTTGATAGGGTTGATCATAGAATTTTGCTTCTTAAACTTTCACTAATTGGTATTCCTGATACTATTCATCGTTGGCTAGACTCCTACCTCTCCCTTAGGACTCAGAGGGTATTGTTTAGGAATTCATTGTCTAAGACTCTATATGTTACTTCTGGTGTTCCGCAGGGTAGCCATTTGGGTCCTTTACTGTTTTTATTGTTTCTGAATGATCTTCCTTCTGCTCTTTCTGATTGTAATATTCTGATGTATGCTGACGATGTTAAATTATTTTATACTTTTGATGATGATCATGGCCAGGCTGTTCTTCAGCGAAATATTGATTTGTTTGTTACTTGGTGCAGGATAAATTTAATGGATCTTAATTTGAGAAAATGTAAATGCATGGTTTTCTCTCGCCTTAGTGTAATTTCGTCCACTTATTTGATTAATTCTTGCCCTTTGGAAATTGTGCCTTCATTTCTTGATTTGGGAGTATTATTGGATATTAAATTGTCTTTTATTGATCATATTAGTTTGTTGATTGGCAAGGCTCGAGCTGTTCTTGGTTTTGTGAAAAGATGGGCTAGGGAATTCATTGATCCTTATATAACAAGACTACTGTATACTTCACTTGTTAGGCCTATTTTGGAGTACGCGTCTGTCATTTGGAATCCATACTATCGTTGTCATAGTGATTCAATCGAGTCTGTGCAGAGACAGTTTTCTTATTCTGTTTACGTGGCTTAGGATGGGATTATGCCAATGGGCTTCCGTCGTATGAGGATAGATTAGCTTTGGTAAAACTTCCAACTTTGGAACGTAGAAGGTCTGTTTTAGGGGTTTGTTTTGTTTTCAATCTAGTTAAAGGTGATATCGATTCTGAGTTTTTGCTTTCTAATCTGAATTTTAGCATTCCTGCAAGATTTTCACGGCACTATCGTCCTCTTTCTTTAAATTTCTATAGAACGAATTATGCATGTAATTTTCCTTTTCGTAGATTATGTAATGATTTTAACATGCATTATGAGTTTATAGATTTTAATTGTAGTGTTTGTAATTAAAGCGTAGCTTGTATACTGGCGTTAGTTTTTAAATTATCATATAAAAATCTATTTTCCTTCTTGTCTCTAATTGTTTCGTTTAATTGTTACCTTATTCAGCTTGTGATTAAGTTCTGTAGCTATTTTATGTTTCTCGTTGCCATAACTTTTCCCTTAGCCGCTACAGTCCGGACTGTAGTGTGTACGTGTCCCTACGTAATGGGGACGAGCCCTCCACGGTCGGGTGAGTTAGTGTGAGGCCGGGGACGTTCGAAAAAAAAAAAAAAAAAGGTCGCCGTTATCTAGTAGGCACTGTATTGGCTTATTAGACGTGAAGCCGTGGTTCAAACGTCAGCCCCAGCCCAGACATCTAGAATAAAATGAAATATTAAAAATATTTCTTCGGCGAGTTCCTCTCACAAGACTTCTGGCGAAAAAATCTGAGAGCTAATAGAATTGCCGCGAAAAGAACAATTTATTTAAGTTAAGTCGTATTTTAAAATAATGATATCTTAAGTATAAGTTCTTAAAGGCTACACTGTATTAAAAAAATTTAAAACTATTTACGGAGGAAAAAAAATTCGATATTGAAGGCAGAATCCAAGAAAGATGAGATATGGGAAAAAACAGATGTCATGGCTACGTAACATTAGATATTGGATGGGGTTAAAAACAATAAAATATGAAATTAATGCGAATGATTTTTCCCCTGTAGTAGGAAATTCTTTGAAAGAAATTTATGAAAAAAATTTATTCAATTTAACTAAATCGTGCCACGAGGTGTGGAAACATATTGAAAAGAAAAGAGCACAGCATTAAAAACTACTTCAATTTTGTGGCATAAAAATAATTTTATAAGTTTAAAGTTTTGTTTTGTTTTGTTTGCCCAATTTTTGTTTTTGATAAAGAAATTGTTTTTTGTATAAGAATAAACACAAAAACTAACACAATAAATCAAATTTCGAAAATATTTAGTATTTGATAACCTTCTGTTTATACGGGCTATAGGGTGTAGGGTAAGTAGGAAAGTACACAAAGTGTAAAAGTCGCAGCCAATCTCGATAGTTACAGTGATAATGTTACGGAACTTAAGGTCAGGCAGAGATATTCGATAAAAGTTGTCTTTAATTGCTGGATTCATTTCTGCTTGTTGGCAAATCGGATACATCTCTCACACAGATTTCGTAACAATAAGAGGAGCCTATTTATATACAAACATACATAACATAATTGGTCATTACAACCCTTCAGTCATGACAAGTATTCAGTCATTACAACCCTTCAGTCAGAATTGCGACCTAGTTTTTCACACCACTTATGTTAGGTCTAAAGTCGACTACGGACGAGAGATTTTTTGAGAAGCTTTTCATGGCAATTCTATTTACTCCCAGGGTTTTCGCCAGGAATCTGCTCAGAAACAGTTGCAGAAGAAATATTTTCGTTTTGATGTTTGATCTGAGACTGGAACTCGGGCCTTACGTCTAATAAGCCAACATTATTCCATTATTATCTAATTAGGTTATATCACTATTATAACCTAAGTCTTACCTTTAACCTTAAATGAGACCAACCTCTGCCTCATACCGCAGATGCTGAAATAGAAGACGTGCTTATAGTGGGATTAAAGACGACCATCTTCTGTTGACATTATCAATGAAGAACTTGTCGATATTGTTAACCCTGTTGAGTAGCGGGACCTATAGTTTAAAGTCGATTCCGAACGGCAGATTTTTTTGAGAAACTTTTCATGGTAATTTTATTTGCTCTCAGAGTTTTTGCCAGAAATCTGCTGAGAGACAGTTGCAGAAGAAATATTTTTTTTTTGATGCCTGACTTTTCTTTTAAGAAGCCAACACACTGCCCACTTGACTACGGCGTCTACCTCTCATAGCGATTAGAATTATTCACAGTCTTCTAACAATATTAACCGACAAGGGACTTGAACCGGTCTGCTACGCGGACTGAGGGGTAATAATCCGCACCATTTGTGCAAGAGAGTGGAACGAGATATGTCCCTTTGCAAGAAAGACGAAAATTGCTTATTATGATAGAGACAAACAAAAAAAGTTCTTAGTTTAATACTTTCGCTGCCAAGCCTAAATTATATGATGTCATTCCCATTGCCATTTATATTTTGAGTGTTATTGTTCAACCAAAACCCTGTTATTACTTGGTAAGAACATACATAATAATTTACAAGCATAATAACAAGACGAGTATACTCGTCGTTGGCAATAGGAAAACAAAAGGATTCGTTATCCTTTTTTGTATTTGCCTACGTTTTAGTAGAAAAACAAATGATAAATCACGCAGATGGATAAGACAAAGAAAATGGAATAAAGCACGAGACAAATTGCGCAAATTGGCAACACTTAGAAATTCACTATTGTCGATTTGCCAATTCAGAAGCCTGAATGTTATAATATATTTAAAGTAGGACGAGTATACTCGTCTTGGCAGTGCTTGATACCCTGTCAAAGACGAGTATACTCGTCCATGGAAGCGACTGTATTAAATATCATTTAATCATAGCCATAGCTGGAGATGCAAATATTTCTTGCTTACTCCTATAAAAGCTGTAATTTAAACATACAAAATGGAGGATAAAATGTTGTAAGAAGCTAAGCTTTCTGTGGTAATTGTTTATCAACCAATATATGCCTGAAAATTATGGCAAATTTTTTAATGAACTTTCATTTGTGAGCAAAACTAAAATTGTTTGTTGAGGTCAATTACTTCTTACGGAGTGTAAATACTACGTTTTATTGATATCTCTAACAGTAACCGTTACATTTACTGTTAGCTTCAACTAAACTATAAGTGCTCTACCAGTCAAGCAAGTCATTTCTAAACGCTACAAAAATATGGTTTTTGTTCCAGCATTTTTTGTTGAAACCATAGAAAATCTCTGGACAAATTTTTTCTAGCTTTGCTGACAGTTGGGCGTGTCTCACTTATAATTCCAACAAATAAAGTTTTAATGCAGCCAACAGCTGTAACTGGAGTTTAAGAAATCAAGCTTTCGCTGAATTCGTGGAAAAAATATAATAAAAACTCACACTCACATACACACACACACATATGTATACAACAATATTACCATTCTTGAATATGAATTTTTTTAAAAATTCTTTTCAGTTTTTTCTTTTTCTATACCCTATGTAAACTAGTCTCAAGTACACATATCTGTGTAGATGTAGACACCCCCAAAAGGTAGATGAGCAACAAAACAAACACACATAATAAGACATTTTTTTTCTCTTCTTTACTCCTTTATTCTTTTCTCTTTTACTTTTTATTTCTTTTGTTTGCTGCCCTAAAAGAAATGAAAAATTTTAAGACTAAAATTGTAAACGAAAAATAAAATAAGAAGTGTTTACCCTACAACATGCAAAACAGTAAGAAAAGTCATTCACACAGTAAACAGGGTCAATGCCTTAAGAAACAATAACAAAAGTGCAATGACGACAGTCTCATCAATGCCATTATACCACACCATAAAAACAATGAAGATAAGGTTATTGCAACTCTGGGAGATTCGTCATTTTGTCACACCACTACGCCTCGTAACTTTTACAAAGATTCACTTTAACCTGCAACAAAATGGTACTCTAGACTGAACTAAACCCTTTTTTCATTGAAACTGTATCAAAAACTTTATTTCTTGTAATGGAATGTTGTTGCCAAAACAAGGATAATTTAAAAAACGTAATATGGCTGATTTAAAGGAAAGTACATTCAGATTCAGAGACTAGGCTTTTAGAAACCGATACGACGGCAACTATGCGCCAACTTATTTGTGAGTTTATAATATGAAACTGGACATTTTTGGCAGTTTATTAAGTCAATATTCGTTTATTTGAGTACAATATTTTAAGCTTTCAGACACATAATATAGGCAATAATAGTACTTGCTGGGTAATAATCAGGGCATATCAGAATTCGAAAGTGTATGAATAACTATGCTTAGTATCTTGTTTTAGGATCGATTGATATTTCATAATGTACTGGCATTTTTGAAGTCGCCGTGGTCTTGTAGGTAGAGTGGTGGGTTTTTAGGCGAAAAACTACGGTTCAAACCCAAGATCAGACATCAAACAGAAATGTGAAAAAATATTTCTTAAGCGAGTTACACTCAGCAGAATTCTAGCAAAAACTCTGAGAGTAAATAAAATTGCCATGAAAAGTTTCTCAAAAATCTCTCGTCCGTAGTCGACTTTAAACTGTAGGTCCCGCTTGTCGTGTATAAAATTAACGCACACAACATAATTAATGTGAGAAGCTAGACCGTAACCCTGACTGAAGAGTTATAATGGCTAATTATGTATGTACTGGTATTTTTCAAACTGCCTCCATATGGCAATATGTTCACATTTTTCAAGGTTATCGCAAATTCAATTACCCTAACACAAGTGCAACTTATTGTTCTGAATTAGATTGCGAATCGCATCGGTTGAATGGTTCAAAATCTCCATAGTGGTCTCATGATAAACAATAAAATCAGCAACGAGTATTCAAAACGATGAGTAAATTCGAGTCATACTTATAATTTCTGATACGCATTCATACTTATTTAAATATCATACTCATACTACTCATACTCAAAGTTTGAAGTACTCGTCATACTCATACTTAATAACAAATGATGTTGTTGACTTTGACTCTCCTTCACTCAGCATTTACACGCAGCACAAAATAAGAGTGATTCGCGTACGAACACCATAATACTCATAAGGTTGTGTGTTTGCTTTGTTTGTTTTCTTTGTCTCTCCTTTCTTCTTTGTTTGTACATGCAACAACAACTAAGATGAATGCATGATTCGAGTGACTCGAATCATTCGTAAGTATTATTGTTATTATTTTTCTTAATTTATGAATCTGAACGAATAGGCGTATGAATCAAATATTTTTGGAATGTTGTGAGTTTGATGTCATCGTTATATTCATACTCATTACAACCTATACTTATAAATCAATATTGTACTGAGTACGAATGAATCAGAGTGGTTGAATTTCAATACTGTTGAAGCTCTCGTACTCAAAATTGCATGAATACTTATGAGTAGCGAAAAAACGATTCATTGGTAATCTCTGGTCTATATCTAAAAACATGTATGAATTTATAAAAAAACAAAAAACTTTGTTGTCCCAAACAAATGTTAAAAAGAAAACACGTTAGAAAGTTTAAATTTTCTTAAGGTTTTAGGGAAACTCGACTGTCGCATTGAAAGGACTGTCAATAAATATTCTTCTTACTAAACCAATACAATGTGCAATCCATACATCTTTCCTCTACGTTTGTTTGTATGTATAATTTTCGTAGAATTTCCATGAATATGGGTGATTTTTTTATACTTTTTTCTTTTTACATAATTTTTTAGCTTTTTTTTTACTTTTATTTTTAGTTTTCAGTTCTCTAGCATTCATACACAATTAGAGACAATGCGGTGTTAAGCTTGTGCTGAGAATTTCTCCAAAAATTTCCATGGATTTGGTTATCAAGCCAGCCAACCACCAACGTATCCACTAAAAAAAAGGGAAAAAAGATTAAAATAAATGAAACGCGACAAAAAATAAAGATGAAAAAAAACGACAAGAAAAACTAGAAAAAAAATATAAAATAATAATGTACTCGTATGCATAAATTGTAGACAAACATATATGTACATATATACATACATACATTCATGCAGTCAGTTATAAAGGCATTCATACATACATATGTATATGTGTGTGTATGTTCATATGTATGAATATATATGGAAAGGAAAAAGTCTTGAGTTTGACATAAAATAAACACATGCCCAACACACGACAACCTCAATTGTACGACCTACTCACAAACGTATGTACGTACATGCATATAAGAATACATATGTAGTAGTAAAATAGAGCAATTAATACGACCACAAGATATCCTTATATGCCGACTGTCGAAATCTAATTGGAATATTGTACAGTTATTTTCCTATATGTTTAAGGAAGCCAAAAAGAGTCTTTTTTTGCCGAAAGAAATATTAAATTTTTATAAAAAAAATATGATTATTCCACTGTTCCTCTGATAGGTAACGTTATTTATACTTCTATAACCCATTCAAGTGATACGCAAAATTAATAACATTTTGTGAAATAATTGAATAAGATAAGTTTATCATTAGAGAGGTGCTAATATTGTCTATGTCTGATTGGCAATTTCAATTGAAATTATCAAGTTATCTCTATACGATAAAATGCAAAAATTGAAAGACTCCCGAGTAACAACCTAGTCCAAGTTTGTCCGTTAGTTGCATAGAACTCAAAAATCCTTTCTATTTTATTTTTCTCGAACCCTCTAAACTTGTTAAATTTGACAAAATCAGTTTTTTTGGACTTTACGCAGATATTTATGAATCACTCAAACATTTCTAAACCGCTGTACACAATTTAAAACTTATTAGAAAGAAGAGCGATGGACTTTTATAACGATGTACATACATATACACACATATATATTATTTGACATAATATGCTATGGGGTTTGATGAGGTAAACTGTCAAATGCGAATTTTTTTCATATTTTTCATGTTTATCCGTTTACAGTAGCAAAATCAAAAAATATGAAATAAGTGATGGCATTCTAAAGGTACAATCTTATGAAGAGATTGGCACTTCGTTTGATCAAATCGGACAAAAATTACCGCAGTTATTAACAGTTGAGTTACATTTTTCATATACATATATGTTTTTCAAAATGAATTTTTTGATGGATCGTGATTGTTTATCGGAAAATGTGTCAATTTTACTTTTGAGTGACCACCAGAGGGTGGCCAATGTTTGCCCAAAGAGAAATAATAATAATTGCAAAAAACACAAATATTAGTCGACTTCTGGTTGTCGTGCAAACGTGAATTTGACACATTTTGTGATAAACAATTAAGATCCATCAAAGCTTTTGAAAATTTTTGATAATTATGACAGATATAACACAACTGTTATACTATTTAAATTACAGCTGCAGTAATTTTTGTCCGATTTGATCAGACAAAGTGTTTATCTCTTCACAAGATAACACACTTTCATTAATTCATCATTAATTTTATATTTTTTTAATTAGATTTTGTAATTAAGAATAGTTAAACTAGAAATAATAAGAAAAAAATAATATTTTCCAAGTTTACCCCATCAAAACTCATAACATATAAGTTTGAACAAAATGTTTATTATACCGTTTTAAAGGCTAATCCCTCCCTTTCCTAAAAAGCTTTGGATTTATAAAATTGGTTCAAACATATTTGGGTAAACAATAATTTTGTGTAAAAAGATCAAAAAACCATTTTTGTCAAATAAAACAAGTTTGAAAAAAAACAAGTTTGAAAGTTCTACTCAACCTAATGAATAACTTAGCCTTTGTGGTTACTCGGTTGTATTTTCATTGTCACATCGTGTTTTAACCTAAATTTGTATGTTCTGTCTGGGTAATGTTGGTTGGTATTGGCTGTGACTTTTTCGTTCAGAAATCAGAATTTCTTCTTGAAAGAGACATAAGATCACATAAAGTCCCATTAAAAATTTATTGTTGTAATCACAACAAAAGGTTTCTTATTTTATTTTATAACTTGAGTTCTGTTCGATTTCCTCACAAACCAGAGAAATCTATGTGGATGACTTTAACACTGTGGATGACAATACTAACAAACGCACATGAAAAATTTCAAAAAATAAATTAAATTGTATTATTTATATTTATGAACTTGTCCTAGTCTCGTGATAGTATATTGGTTAGCCCTGGTTAGGCATCTCCAACAAAACAAAATATGACAAAATATTTCTTCGGTGACTTGCTCTCAGCAGGATTTCTAGCAAAAACTCTGAGAATAATTAAAATTGCCTTGAAAAGTTTCTCAAAAATCTGTCGTTCGGAGTCGACTTTAAACTGTAGGTCCGCACACAACATAAGAGGTGTGAGAAGTTAGGATGTAATATTGACTGAAGGTATGTATTACTCATTTGAGCATACATAAGTTTTTCAGATACAGGCAGATGTGATTTTCCAATTTCGGAATTGGTAAGCGGCGTGCTTCCACTTCAAAGGGAAATTGTTGGTTATAAGAATGTTATTAAAAAAGTATGTGATGCAAGGCTGTAAGAACTGTAAAATTATCTTTAAAAGCTCAGGAAGTATATCCGAGTATAACTTGAAAAGAGCACACCATACCAAATTGTGTTACACCGGAGAAATTGTATCAGCGATGCACTGAATCAGTGTTATGTAGCTTAATGACGGTGACTTGTGAAAATGAGTAGTTTGCTGGATCTACAGATATGTTAGTATATAGTGCATTTAATTCATTTCCGACAGTAGACGATGTATGGATGTATGCCAATGTTTGCCGTATTTCCAAAACCAGTGCCACGAATGGCTTTCCCTGTTTGCATGGATCGTGATAGAGAATTTTACGTTTTATAAAGTTTTTATTAGAATGGTAACAAATTCTATAATAAATTTAACATACCCACTATTATTATGCTATGGTATTAAAACTCAGTTCAAGAAATTGCTACCAATGTCTGTTAATTCGCAAAACTACAATTCCACAGCACCTACCAGTTAAATAGAATATGGAACGTATGCGAAAACTAACAAACGTTTTTTTTATTAAAAAATTCTACCATTTTAAGCACATAAAGTCTAACAAGTCCATTTTAAATGTTCTCTTGCCAATATTGATTTTTGATTTTATTTTTTTTATCGAAAATCGATACTAAAGTAATTCAGTAATATATTATTTACCAAGGATCAATAGCTGTAGTCTAGTACGTAGAGTGTTGGTTCATTAGACGTGAAGCCAAGGTTCAAATCCAATGTCAAACATGTCGAACAAAACAAAATATGAAAAAATATTTCTTCGGCGACTGTCTTTCAGTAGATTTCTGGCAAAAGCTCTGGGAGTTAAAATTGCCATGAAAAGCTGGATCTCGAACCTCGGCTTTACGTCTAATAAGCCAACACACTACCTACTAGACTATGTCGACTTCTGGATTTCTACATATAAAAAGAGAACGGATTCAGTTCAGTTCCGATTCTCGAATGACTTCTGCAAGAGTTGCGCATCTAAGGAAGAGGCAAAATTCTCTTTTATTACATGTGTCCATACACACATCTTGCCATGAAGAGTTCAAGGTTCTTAATCTCCTATTTTATGTCATCCTTGACTTTTTAAAATTACGACAAATTATCGGCGTTCCATGTTATATTCGTAATGACAATATCCATAGAGATCTCAGCATTCCTACAATTCAGGAAGAAATTAAAAAATTCGACATAAAATACGTCGGTAAACTAACGATTCACTCCAATGCATTGGCAAGGGACCTGCTTCGATTCGATGGCCATCACTGCTGCACTGACCATAATTTCTAATGTTTAGCATACACTCAGGTCTCGTTTTATGCGACAGATCCGTTTCAAAAAAAAAAAAAAAATTGCACATTTTGAATTCGCATAAAACGATACTCTAGCTTCATAGAAAAATTGATGATTCGTTCCAAAATCCTGTAAAACCGTATAAATTCAAATTTGAATGAAAAAATCAAAGCAAAATCGCATTAAAAAAAAAACAACGAAAGTTTATTTATTTCATTTTCTTAAAGAATAAAAACAAAAACTGCAAAAAAAAGAAAAATAAACAAAATGTAAATATTAATTCATTATTTATAGGAAAAAAAACAAAACAAAATGATCCAAAATATAATAAATAAATAATAAACTGAATTCTGTTACATATTATGGATGTAGGATCAATCATTCTGCATTGTTTTGGTATTGGTTCCACGTTACTTTTATCAATACATACCTGTCAGATAGTGGGTTAGGTGGGTAGGTTGAGATCTGATAGTATTAGGTGTCAGGCTTTTCATATCACTACCGCTTTTTGATTCATCAGCTTTGGTCATTACAACCCCTCAGTTAGGATTAACAATAGTGATTATATCATTGGGGCAAAATTGGTTTAACATAAAAATAATGCGAAAGTTTAAAAAGTATCATAATATTTTAGAATCTTTAAAAATAAATTTTTCCACTCAAAATAGCATAAATTCGAATACCCATAAAAAATCCGCATAAAACGAGACCCGAGTGTATGTAGTTAACACGCTGGTGCTAACTATTAACCCTCAAAACTAGTTTTAAGATTTGGAAACTATCGTAAATTTCATTAGGAAGGATTCAATAATAATAACACAAAAAAAAAAATCCTTGACTAAGGATTGTCGATTAACAAAGAAAGATCCGCCTGTCGCCTAACGTTACCTAACCTTAGAGCGTTCAAGAAAGAATCTTAGATGAGTTAGCAAAGGCAGCTTCTCAATTAAAAAATTCATAAACTTTCACAATGTAAGTCTTGTCTTCTTGTAAGAAATAGAGACAGATGACAGCGTCTCTCTCCATTCACCATTCTCAAGACAGTTAAGGTCTTGTAAGATGTGACCATCTTTTAAAAACTTCAAGTATGTAGTCGTGTGTATGTGAATATGTTTCTATTTCTAATAAGCTAGTGGTGCTGTACTCGTCTTTATCTAAAGTACATATTTTTTTTTTTCATTTTCTGTTCATCTCATCTGCCATCTTCTTTGTCGGTTAAATTTATGCACACCCTCATGGGATACTCGTGGTTTAGAACTTTTCCCCGTTTTTATACTATTTTTCATACCTTTTTTTCTTTGTTTTGTTTTTTTTTCTTGCATTTCTTTTCCTTTAAAAATTCTATGTATTTGGAAATTTTTTTATTTTTAATTTTTTTTTTTATCTCAAAAACAGCAGTCACTCTATATGTTTGTATGGATGTGTGTGTGTGTATATATATATGTATGTATGGATGTATGTACGTAGTTTATATAAAGAAAGTTGTAAAGAAGGAACGTAAAAAAAATTTCAGTGTATTTTTCTTTAACTGTTGTTAAGGGTGTGTTTGGGCACGTGTATATATATATGTGTGTGCGTGTGTGAGTTTGTTTAAAAGTGAAGGCGTTGGTTAAGTGTAGCTCTTCTGTTGTGAAAGCCCTTCCTTTTTGCAATTAAAAATTCTTTCTTTCTTAATAAAAAGAAGGACTGAAAGGAAAAAAACCAAAAAAAAAAAAAAAAAAAAAAAAATAAATAAAAAAGAGTGCCACGTAAAGAAAAAGCAGAAGAGGCACGAGTGTTTGTTTATTTGTTTGCTTTAAGGCAGTGTATGGAAACATGGAAACAACCATTGTTGTTGGATGATGCTGCCATAGATGTGGTTGGTTTTTTGTTTCTAAGCTTCTTTTTTTCGTCTACCTTAGAGGATTTTTATACTCGAGCATATTTTCGTCATATATTTTTCTTTTTTCTTCTTCTTCTTCTTATTTTTACAGTTTTTTCTTCCCAGTTTTAGGATTTTTTTGTTTTTTTTTTTTGAAACTTAAAAATATAGCGATTGCGCAGAACAAAATTGAATTTGTCAGCGGGTTTATGTGTACGAAGTAATTTTTACTCCTTTTTTTTATAGAATTTTTCATTATATTTTTTATTATTATCATTTCTTTTTGTAATATTGTATTTTAGTTTCTGTCCTTTTATATACCTACACATTAGATTTTTTTGTAGCATTTCAGTTTTGGGGTTTTATGGGAATAATGAAAAAAGTCGACAATTCCCAAATAAAATAAGAAAATAAAATATCGCAGTTTCGCTTTGTTACTTTAAATATATTTTTTTTTATTCTTTTATAAATTCAATGTTTGCAAATGTTACGAAATGTTCAGTTTTCAAAGCTAATAAGGTTTTGGTCTTCTTTATCTACCTGCATATACGAGTATAATAATATCAAATTATTTATTTTATTTATTTATTTCACATCGAAATTAAATTAAAATTTCCGGTAATAGCTTGTATATCCCCGCATGTATTTTGATAGCACATAAGGGATCTCATCTGAATGATATATCATAACATAAATAGAGATATAAAAACTTGAATAAATTAAATTAATTATTAAACAAAGCAATGATTTTTGTTATCCCTTTTGTCATTTCATTGATTTCATTACATTCAGTTATTAGAGTCTTCTTAATTTAATTTTCATTTCAGTTTTCCTTCCGACAATGATTTTGGGTTTGTCGTGCCGACAAACAATAGTATAGGTATTGTTATTATTATTGGATATACGATAACAACCATCATGCTGAAGCTACATCTGTCAAATTAATTATCATTTACTTAGTCTGTTTGGCCAAATCGCCATTGACAACGCTGAATGGGATCTGAACAAACAAACAAAATTAACTGGCCGGTTGACGTTAGGTGCCACACAAGTCATGGATAATCTGCACGGGTGGTAATCTGCATAGTTATCAGCTCCACCCTAAATTGTCATGATGGACAAATTCCATTCCATTATTTAGAAAGATTCTGTGGTGTTGACAGTTGGTAGAATTGGATTTACATTCTATTATGCTCATTCTTTCCCAGGTCAGACATCAAAACGAAATATGAAAACATATTTATTCGGCGACTTAATTTCAGAAGGTTTTTGGCAAACACTCTGAAAGTGAATACAATTACCATGAAAACTTTTCTCAAAAATCTGTCGTTCGGAATCGACGTTAAACTATAACACTAATGTATAAAATTGACGTACACAATATAACTGATGTGAGAGACTAGGTCGTAAGCCTGACTAACGGATTAGACCTCATGCTTTATATATTGGCATCTGCATTTATGTCATGAATATTAAATTTTTTCATATAAGATTTTTTACCTAAAGCGCCCCCAAACTTTGTATTCATAATTTTGTTTAAATCCGAGACGTTAAAGTAATTTACAAGTGCTGAGTTAAGTTTCTGTTTATGCTCTATGACTGAAGAGCGACTTACGTTTTTGCCATTTTGATTTAATTAGTTGTGTTTTCTATTTGACAAGAGTATGTTTATTAATCAATTGGTTTTGTACCGCAACTATTGACAGTTATTGCTGCACTGAGTGTAGAAAATTCGACTTCAGTAATATTAATTTTTCAATAATTTTTATCTTTTTTTTTATTATTATTACTAAAATTCCCCATTAAGAAATTTTCCGGATTCCGATAATAAATATTTGTTTCTAAAAGGAATTAAGTTTGTGTGTGTGTTTTTTTTTCGATTATTCAACTATTTTGCAACGATAGTTTCAACTCTTTTTAATATTTATAAATTTATAATATTTATAAAGCAACATTAAAAAATTATTCTTCTTTCTTTTTTGTACAAAGAAATATCCCTTCATAATAATAAAAATTTCAAATACATTCAATATGACGAGATATCTCGTTTATATTATCGGATCGCGAGACATCGCGTTTTCATATTTTTTTCTTCGGTTCGATCTCTAACATCATTGACGAAGTTAATTGTAAATAAAATCATAAATTTTCAATGATTTATCTTCAATTTCTATTTTGATTATGGTAGAACAGTCTATGACACTTTATGTATGAAATAAATCTTCTAAATGCTCGCCATATTTTCGTTGGCCCTAAGACATGATTTAGATAAACTGATCTCATCCTTTAGATATTGAATTGTTAACGTACTCGTTAATGTACACGTTTTCTTTGAAATATCTCAACGGTGTTCAATCACATGATCGTCGCGGCCAATTAACATCGAAACCATTGTAAAAAAGTCATTGCTTCGTTGGTTGTCTGGCAACTGACACATTTCGACCAGTTCCATATCCTCAATTGCTAGGCACAATAAGTCCGTTATCATTGCAGTCGTTGTTTGTGTATGTATCGTAGATTTTTATTTGTTTAAATACGCCAGTTCAGCTTGTTAACGAATCACTGAGGTAATAGTGTGCGTGTGTTACACTAGATGAGTCTCTTTGTAAACTTCACATCACTTACTGCAGTATATGTATTCAACCAACCATTCGGCGTACTGTCGACACTTGAAATGGTCAGTAGGCTTCAGTTCTTGAGACAATTAAACATTGTAAATGTGCAAATTAAAATTTTCTATATTCGTTTGAATTCGTCGAACACTGAAACAAAGAAATGTCAAGTTAAGTTGGATAAAAACTTAAAGTTAAGGTGTGAATCACAATTAATATCGTGGCCTATATCCACCTTTATTTCTGTTACGTTACTAGGATAACGTAGCTTCTTCCAGTTTTCAAACAATGGATATCTTTATAGCAGTGAATTTCAGCAGTAGCATAAAATACATATTCATTATTATATTTTTATGTCTGTATGTAGCGGACGATCTATTGTACTATGTAGCGTTTGCCTAAAATGCCTCCTCTAAGCCTTTTGTTTGACTTATGTTTGGTGCTCAGACTTACGTTCGGTGTTAATAAATACTTGACAAGCACCCGGACGTTTCCATCTGAAATGAACTAACCCGTTGATAGCCAGGACAATTCGATTCAGTAGGTTTTTTTTCATAAAGTTTGCTGGATATTTGACAAATTCTGTTATAATCGTTCGCATATTGAAATTCACATTTACATTGTAGACGAGTACAGTGTTGCCATTATCAGAAGGAGGGATCTTG
Source organism: Sarcophaga peregrina (assembly GCA_014635995.1). Classification (NCBI taxonomy): domain Eukaryota; kingdom Metazoa; phylum Arthropoda; class Insecta; order Diptera; family Sarcophagidae; genus Sarcophaga; species Sarcophaga peregrina. Next base: position 5,137,987 of record CM025794.1, read on the forward strand.
TTTTGGCGTATTTCAATTATTTTTCTATGATAGTTCACCATAATAATTGAATAGCATAACATTAAGGAGGTTGTATGTGTAAGTAAGCTAGAAGTTTGGGATCTAACTTCTGCGTTCTGAGTTTCTGCTAATTACCCAATACATTTCAAAGTCTTTAAGTTTTATACAAGCTTATTTTATTTCTACCGAGTCTTTCATTAAGCGCTTCCTATCTTTATAATTAAATAAAGTAAACTGTGTGCATGAGATAACATAGAAATTTCTTATTCTCTCACCGTTATGTGTGAAATCTTAAGACGTTACAATGTGTGGCATGCGTGCGTGTGGAACGCCTTCGAAAAGTATATAAATCATGGGTTATGTTGCTACAGGATGGCTTACACATACGACTTCAAAAAATCCCCGAAAAAGTCTAACGTGGTCAAATCACATCACATCCACATAACATGACCATGCTCTCCAATCGCTCATGCAGAGCAGTCAATGTGACATAAGCTGTGTATCCTGTAGTTTCATCCTGTTGAAACTACAAATCGTAGGTGTCGAAATTCTCCAGTTAATGCTAAACGGAATAGGCAGTCAGTAGCCTTTAGTGATAGCCGTTGACAATAACGGCGTGGACAACACCGTTCTCAAATTGATAAGAACCGATGACTCTCTAAATTTGCTCTAAATTCACGCTAACAATGAACGTTCGACGGCCTTGAATTTCATGTAGATTGGTATCGTTCCAAGTTCTATAATTTTATGTGTTCAGTTACCCATTCATTCATAAATAGGCCTTATAAATTACGATGATTTATTCGAAGAAAAATTCAGCGGACACACGTTATTGTCTGTGGTTTGTGGATCAGTTAAATTTTTATATCGGGTACAGGCCGGTCATTTGTACCGCTTTGTTCTCTCGGTAGCCCGAATATGGTGATTGTAAAATGATGAAGTGCAATTTGATTATTTATGATGTCTTAAGTTGCGTGTTACGTGTAAATACATATCATTTACTTTAATTCTCTAAGCCTTTAAATTGAATTGAAAAAATCGTCTTTGATTCGTGCTGATATAAATTTTTTCTTTTGGAAGCATGAAAAGTTTTGATTGAAAACTATTTGCTATAGAATGATGTATATATTGTACATATATTGATGAAAATAGATCACAATTGATGTAAAGAAAACAACATAAACATCAAATAGAATCAATAAGTAAAACGTAACTTCAACATGAATTTCATATTATAAATTAAATGAAAATAAAAAAAAAATTTTTAATTGATTATTTTTTTTTTTTTTTGCATTTGAAGCTAAGAAATGTTCTCCGTAAGTTAAATTTCTTCATTGTAGAATTTATTCGTAGGCATCCCATCAGGGATAATAAGTGAAGTTGCTTCTAATTTCATAAACGATAAAAAAAGACAAGTTAAGTATTAAGTTGAAATTCAATAATAGTTCTCTTAACTACGTTCATTAATGACAAAAATTGCTCAAATATCGAAAGTTATGAACTGAAACAGCACTATCAACGCCAGTAGATTAAGGCATTGTTTATACGGGATACGGGATTTACAAAATTCCGGAATATTTCGGGATAATTCGTGATCTAAAAATCCCGAAAAATCACGTGAAAAATCGCGATTTTCTCTTAATAATAAAAATATTTTGTTAACAAAATCATTCGCAATCAACATTTGTTGGTAAAATAGTTCCAAGATAACTGTATGCAGCTTGTAAATATTTACCTCTACCACCTCCTGTTAATAAATATTTTCCTTTGGACAGTTAAGTATCTAAATCAGTTGCTCTTTTAATTCGTTTTATAGGGCGTTTGCATTCCTCGTCTGAGATGTTATTATCGAAGTCAAGTGATATGGAATTTTTTTTCAGGACCTTTTGTAGGGTCAAAATACATATGAATTCACAATCCCAAAAATCCCGCAACAAGTTTATAAAAATCCCGGGATTTCGGGATTTCCCGATTGGCATCCCTAGTGCGTACTGCTTTGTTTGTAAACTGTGCTATAAGAAACTCGCTTTTAATCGCACAAACCAGGCTAATGGAAACCATCTTCCGCGTTGTATGGTTACCGCGCTATAAAAAACTCGGTATTAATACAAATCACATGATTCGCACCACGTTATATGGATACCATGATAGATATACAAACCAAAGACAAGTTAAATTATCAGGCATGTCACAAATCCCGATCGGAATGGTTTTGATTCCATATTTGCAATTCCGATCGATTTTGTTTTCGGTTCTTCAAATTCCGGACGATTTTGTTCATTTCTAAAAATTATAAAATTGCTACGTTTCAAATAAAGTATGGCAACGTAGTGCATGACAAAAGAGAAAAAAACATAATGGGGTGAATAAAAAGCAGAACCAAAACAAAAGAAGAATAAGGCGCTGATATAAAAATTTCAATTGAAATCCAAAAAAAAAAAAAAATAAAAAATTGTGCATGAAAAATGCCGGGGATATTAATTATTGCTGTTGTTAAAGCCAGGAGACGACAAATCGTTATTGAAAAAGTACGCCGAAATGCATTTTTGTAAAACTAAATTAAATGCAACGTATAAACATTTTTTTGTATTTTCTTTTGTACATCGTTTGTATTGCCACCGCTTAAATTTGTTCTACTCAATAAATTTTTGTTCTCAAAAATAAGTGGCAATATTTCGATGAAAAAATAGATCACTTTGTTATGTTTTCTCAGCAAATTTATAAAATTTAATTTCTTAAGCATAAATATTAAGTAAATACTTGGAAATAGTAATAAAATACACAATTTTGTCTTTCAGTTTAACCAAGTTTTATTAATATTTTGTTTTTCATAAATCATCAGAAATATCAAAACCACTTTGAAAATTTCAAGTGGTTTCATTCCGAAGAAATTTTACATTTTTCGTTTTCTAAAGACTCTACTTTCGGAATTGAAACCACTTTCGATCGGAATTAGGTTCTGTGACATGGCTGTATAAATTATTTTTATTGAAGTCAAGAGCTCATATAAAGATTGATAAACTAAACAACATAAGTTGTGTGAGAAACTGCGGGCTTCTTGGGGACGATTGCTGTAGACTGTCTAATGGTGAAGGTATAGCACTGGCCATTTTATAGTCACCAGCAGCAACTCATTTCCTTACCGTTCGCATCTTCCCTTTCTCTTTCCACCTTTCCTAAAAAACGTGCGCAATGCTGCCCACCCAAAAAAAAAAATTGGATGTACTCACTTAGGCCGCATTGGGCCCATTATGCTATAAGTCGCCTAACTCGTCTTCTTTTAATGGACAAAATGTCTTTCCCACTTGGTGCATCTCCATATTGGTTTTCTAACTCCACTAAAACCACTCAAAAAACTTGGAAATACAAACTTTTTTTCCATCGTATAGGTATCCACTGCCAATTCTTAAATAAATCTTAAGTCATCCAAATTTTTTTATTCGATCGCCAGAATATAGGAAGTTAGGTCTTATTAATCTCTTTCATTACACGGGGAGTTAAAGAACGATTTATTAGCATTAATTTTATGTCAATAGGCCCCCTGATAGATTGCTGCACACATGAAGGGTGATACGTACGTTCTTTTGTAAACAATTAAACCCCTGAACAAGCCTTTGGTTTTTCGGAATGATGTTCCTAAATGGTAGTTTTTTTCCAATATAATAACGTCTTATCAAATACACTCTCCATGAGGAAGTTGAAGAGGTCGAAGTTGTCTGAAACCTCGCACGGTATCAAAAGTTTCGGAAAGGTCCATTCCTACCTAGACGGAGCTGCATAAATTTTTCAATATCATTCTGCTTAGGCTTATCAGCTTCGCAGGTATACCGAGCTCAGACATTGTGGCAAAAACACGATCCCTTATGGAGCTATCGAAGGCTGCCTTATAGTCGACAAAAAGATTGTGTGTGGCGACTTGTTTTTCGTGGGCCTTTTCCAGGATTTGGTAGATGGTGGACTTGCCAGGTGTGAAGTCGCATTGATAAGGTCCAATCTGTGTTTTGACGAGTGGCTTCAGTCGTTCACCGGAATCCGCATTCTGAAAATACCGCGTTATAGGCGGATTGACTGTATGTAACGTATATTTTGATACATACATATGTATGTACATATATTAATACGCAAGGGACAGCTAATAGTAAGTCACTATACGGCGATACAATTTCCTACTATTACCATATTTGGTAGTACCTGGCAACTAAAGTCAGTTGAAAAATTTGTGAACACTTAGTTTCAAATATAAATTTTCATAATTTAATTAAGATACGTACGTACGTATGTAAAAAATAATAATTACAAAAATATTTGAACTTTTCAATTGAAGGTCACAGGCACTAGTTTTAGGGAATGTTTATAAACAAACTCCGTATACGAGTATACTGTGAGCGTTAAAATAAAGTAAACACCACATAATCTGATAGAAATGGTTTTAAAAAATATGCTTTAATGATAGAGTTTAAAAAAATATGTTACATAATTCATTAATAACTGAAGAAAAATAAAATTCATTAACAAAAAACTGAAAAACTAAAGAACTTAAAAATTTAATTCACTTTTAATGGAAATGTACCATATTTTTCACATCAATATAAAGTCAACAGTGGGATTATCCAATACAATAAGTAAAAATTTTAAATTTTTTGAAAGTATTTCACGATAAAGTAGTTGCAAGTTTCAAGTTTACTTTTGAAAGAGGTAAAATAGCGAAAAACTTACTATAGGAAGACAAACTTCAGTTGAGACAAGTGGAATCATATTAGATTCACATAGAAAAGGAAAATCCCTGTGTGAAATAGGAGAAATCGTTGAAAGGCACCACTGTACAATAAAAAAAATCATAGACAAGTATGCTAAATACAATGCTCTTGAAAATTTACTCGGTGAAAGACGGTCAAAGCGTTTAACTGAAACCAAAATATGAGTTATGGTAAGGAAAGTTCAGGCAAATTCAGCTTCTAGTGCTGTAACAGTAGCTGAAAATATTGCAAAAATCTCTAGAAAGCCAATGAGCGCGAGTACTGTTAGAAGATTTTTACATCAAAATACATTTTGTGGCTGAGTACCAATTTTCAAAAAAAATATTTATAAATCAGCCTCAAACTTTTTGGAATAATATTCTTTTCACTGATGATAGCCAGTTTTAGATATTTGGTATAAAAAAACCACATAAAATATGGAGGAATAAAAACGAAACCTTCAGCGATAAACATGTAACAAAGACGGTAAAGCACGCCGGAGGATCAGTAATACTCTGGGGATCTATGGGGGCATCAGGGGTTGGTAATCTGGTATTTATAGAATCTACAATGAAAAAACTGAATGTTTCAACAGGACAATATTCCTAAGCATACCTCCAAAAATGTGAAAGTGTGGTTGCTTTATCATTGTCCAAAAATTCTTGATCTTCCACAACAATCCCCAGACCTTAATCCCATCGTACGAGCACCTGTAGGAATATCTCGCCAAAAAAAAAATTAGAAATTGAAATATTTCTAGTAAGGATCACCTGAAGACTGTTTAACAGAGCGAATGGAATAAATTTCACCCAATTTTACGAAAAAAAACTTGTTAATGTTAATTGTTGCCTAGAAGATTATCAGCTGTGATAAAGTCAAAATGAATTTTCAAATAAAATATTAAATACAATTTTTTTACACAATTTTAATACATACAACTGTTGACTTTATTTTGACGCGAAAAATATGGTATATTTCCATTAAAAGTGAATTAATTTTTTAAGTTCTTTAGTTTTTCAGTTTTTTGTTAATGAATTATGTAAAAAATTTTTCCAAAACTTTGCCATCAAAGTAAATATAATAAAACTCTTTTTACAAGATTTTAAGGTGTTTACTTTATTTTGACGCTCACAGTATTTCAAATATATAGTAAGTGTCAATACATTAGAACATTAGAAGTATTGCGAAGAAGCAAATTAGAAATGTAATGCTAAAAATACATTTCCTATTCATATACAACAATGTACGTATGTATGTACATTATGTACATACTCGTACATATATACATACGAGCGAAAAATATTTTATTTTTAAACATCCCTTTTATTTTTTTGACTAGCATTAAATTAAATAAAACATAACTAAGCAAAATTTAATACTGATAAGACCTTAAAATAAAATTATAGAATTTTGGTTTAGCCAGATGTCCACTAAAAACAATATTCAGTTAAATATACGTATAAATGGTGAAAAAAACAAAAAAAAAAATATGCAAATCAGGCCGGCTAACCAAGGAATGTACATAATGCCCAGTAAAAATTATTCTTTTTTTTTGTTTTTTCTAATGCAAAATAAGGGGTGATAACGAAGGCCAGGCCAAACAGGATATTTTTCACAACAACAGAAAAAAAAGTCCTTTCTTTTTCGTTAAAAATTAAAGAAAATATGCTTTATAAAAAAAAGCAAAAAAAAAAAGTGTTAAGCGAATTTTATCTGCGTATGGGACAGTGTTTTGTGTTTCATATCCGGTTTTTAGCGGAAAACGGCACATTATGTACATCAGCGCACACATACGTAAAAAAGAATAAGTTTGGGTTCCCATTAGGATTATCAAAGGAATAGATTTTAACCGGACAACGGACACTGGCCACAAACGAACGTCTGTTTGATTTTTCTATTTTCCTACAACATTTTTTTTGTTTGTATTTCACTGTATTTGTAAACTGAAACTGAAAAGCTGTTGAATTTTGTTCGAGTTGAACGAAAAGAAAAAGAAGCATTTACTTGGAAACAAATGAATTACAGTGTGTGGCCAAGTTTAGTTTGATGATTGTTTCGAACATAACATAACGTGTGTACGTACAACAATCATGCATTTTATAAAAAGTGTTGCAGTAACTCTGTATTTGTGAATTTTAAAATTCAATTTCATTTCCTTTGGTTTTTATTGCAAATATTAACAACTACAATGGAGATGATTCCATTTGGAATTTACAATAAGTATTCAAATCTTGACCTAAAATATTGCAAAAATTAAAGTTGTTATTGCCACTGCAACGTTTCATCAAAAGCAAATTTATCTGATCAGATCATTTGTTTGAACCCTCTTGAGACGTCTGTGACACTCGAATACAAGTAAGTCTCTTACAAGACGCTTGAGATGTTCTCTAACCCTAGGAACGTAATTGCCATCTTTTCAATTTTTATACATTGGATGTTGAGGCTGTTCCCCACAGTTGGATATCATAAAGCCAAATAGGTTTCAATACTGACTTATACAAAAGCAGTTTTATTCGAAATCAAGGGCTCAGCCAAATGAACCAATAAGGCTGTGCCTAGGTAAGGCGACGTTTGAGATGGATGCCCAGATATCTTACACTATTTTGTTTTGATACTGTCACACCATTAATCTTGATAGGCGGACAATTTCCATTTCGCAGTGTAAACATAATGCGCACGCACTTAGAAACGTTGACTTTTATCTTCCATTTCAGCAGCCAATTTTCCAATTTTCCAATTTTCTAACGTAAGATTGAAGTCTTTGTGACGCAACTGTAGAATATCTAGGAATACTTAAAAACGACGGTTCATTCGCAAAAGTAAACGTGTTAGTCCCTACATTCGTAGTTATATCTGTAGTGTACAATAAGTACAGGAACGGCCCTAGAATACTATACTTCCTTGAGGTATGCCAGCAGATATATTCCTGCAGGAAGATTTGATTTTGATTTTATATGAAAATATCTATCCCATAAATAACTTTTTAGCAATTTATGGAAATTCGTTGCCAGACCTTATCGAAGGCTTAACATATAGTGCACGTCTAATTAAATTGCTAACTCTGTACACTTACTGAATCGTGTTATGTTTTCGCCTAAAACCAAACTGAAGGCGGGGAACTATGACGTTGGCAACCATATGCGGTGTTAAACCATTAAGCAGCATTTTTTTAAAAATCTTGCAAAGTATTGGCAGTAAACTTATTGAACGAGGGAGAATAAGCATAAAGAGACTGAAGTCGAGTCAAGTAATCTCAAAACAACTAGAGTGTTGGTAGTTAAAGAGATTTTAAAAGAATGTTTTTTTTTTTTTTTGTTTTTTTAATGGAGTAGAAACTATCCAAGTCTGTATGAAAAAATTTTAGAAATTCGAGGAATGTACGCATTTTGAAGAGATGAAAACGATGTCTTTCACAGTAAACCACACCATAGTAGCCAATGAGTTTGAACTACAAAATTTTATATCAAAATGTAGATACTTGTACGATTTTAGGAGGGGACCCTTTTAACACACATAATATTCTCATCGATTACAAGAGAAACATCTGAGGCGGAAATTCGACTATTTTCTATGCCTGTCAGATGAAAATAGGCGTCTTGAAGGAAGATAATTTTTTCGAAAAATTTTGCATTATCCATGTAACGAATTGCCGAAGTTACTGGTTTAAAAACTAGTGTAGCCTGAAGTTTTTCCATTTCATTCAGTGTATTTCAGTCCGATTTTCAAAATAAACATGTAAACTGAATGGTCTCTGAGGCTAGTGTGGCTTTGAAGCCAAGTGACTCTAATTTGCAACGATAAATCATTTACAATGATGAGACCAATTTCTGTATGAATGAATGCGTGAATCGACATAACCTTTCACATTAGATTCACTGTTTGGAAGGGATTTTCGCCTGGTGCTTTCATTGCTGTCAGAGGTGAGCACTACAGATCGATAATTACTAACTTTTTTGGGCCAACGACATGTGTCTTTAACAGGACGTCACTATGCGACATACCGCTTATGCGAAATCGAATATTCTCCATTAGCAATTTGAAGGCATGGTTATCGTGCAATTTGACTTTATTTGGAATTTTCTTCGCAAATGTATACGAATAAGCTATTACACACACAGGTGCTTAAAGTCAACATACCTCATGCCATCGGTTAAATTCAGCCTAATTTATACGGTACAGTCGTGGAAAAGCACTGCACCTAGAGAAGCCGACACAAACAGCAGATTTTTGAAAAACTTTTCGTAGCAATCTAATTTACTCTCAAAGTTTTTGCCAGAAAAAGTCACCGAAGAAATATTTTTTTTCATATTTTATTTTATTGGAGATTCTATCAAGCGGTTTGAACCGTGAGCTCACGTCTAATAAGAAAACACTCTACCTATTAGGCTATGGCAACTTAATAAAGTATCTGTCCGATATTATTAATCTGCTGAATTGGGCGATTTCTGTTAATTGTAAGACTTATTATAAATTAAGAAACGGTGCGAAAAAGTCTTTCAGGGAGCTCTTTAAAAATATAATAAATTTAGATTCACATTCTCAACTCTCTGATAAGCTCCGTCATTCCCCATCCAATCTCAGCGACATTGGCGGATTGTGGGCCAACATCTCCCACTCCTTGCGCAATACTGCGGAAACAGTCCTTGGTTTCGAGCGCCCACCCCAACGAAACCAATGGTACGATGAGGAGTGTCGCGAGGCAGCTGCAGCGAAATACGCCGCATACAGAAAAACGTTGCAGTCGGCCGCTACGCGAGCCATTGTCGAAAATTACAGAGAGAGGAGAAGGGATGAGAGACGCCTTTTCAGACGCAAGAAGAGGGAGCAGGAAAGGCGTGAGCGTGAGGAAGTCGAGATGTACAGATGTAGGAATGACGCTCGAAAATTCTATCAAAAGGTTAAGCGTCTGACCGAGGGGTATAAGCCTGGAGTGTCTTCCTGCAAGGATGAGAATGGAAACCTGGTTACAGATCCGCAAGGGGTGCTGAGGTTGTGGAGGAAACACTTCTCTACTCTGTTGCAAGGCGATGACGACATCAATACCGCCTCTAGAGATGATGTTCCGGACCCGATCGATGATGACGGCGTGGAGATTCCGCCGCCTAGCCATGAAGAGGTTAAAGTCGCGATTATGCGACTTAAAAACAACAAAGCGGCAGGTCCTGATGGCCTCCCCGCTGAATTGTTTAAGACCGGATGTAATGAGTTGGTAGGGCGCATGCACCAGCTCATCTACAAAATATGGCTAGAGGAAAGTATGCCCAACGATTGGAACCTCAGTGTCCTCTGTCCCGTCCTGAAAAAGGGAGACCCTACGATATGCGCCAACTACAGGGGTATAAGCCTTCTCCCTATCGCATATAAGGTTCTTACAGGCGTATTGTGTGAACGACTGAAGCCACTCGTCAAAACACTGATTGGACCTTATCAGTGCGGCTTCAGACCTGGCAAGTCTACCATCGACCAGATCTTCACACTACGCCAAATCCTGGAAAAGACCCACGAAAATCAAGTCGACACACACCATCTTTTTGTCGATTATAAGGCTGCTTTCGATAGCCCCATAAGGGATCGTGTTTTTGCCGCAATGTCTGAGCTCGGTATACCTGCTAAGCTGATAAGGCTATGCAGAATGACGTTGAGCAATTCCTGCAGCTCCGTCAAGGTAGGAATGGACCTCTCCGAACCTTTTGATACCGTGCGAGGTTTCAGACAAGGCGATCCCTTATCATGCGACCTCTTCAACTTCGTCATGGAGAGTGTTCTGCGAAAGGCGGGAGTGCATCGTAATGGCACTATTTTTCAAAAAAGTGTCCAGTTGCTTGCGTACGCTGACGACATCGACATCATAGGGCGTACCAAACGGGATGTCACTGCTGCCTTTAGTGCTATTGAACGGGAGTCTAAGAAGATGGGTTTGGCAGTAAATGAGGGCAAAACGAAGTATATGTTATCGACAAGTAGAGCCGTGCGGCGTATTGATTCACATATTACGGCCGATAACTATACTTTTGATACAGTCAAGGAATTCATTTACCTTGGCTCCGCCGTCACCACCGAAAATGATGTCAGTCTGGAGATCAAGCGCAGGATTACTTGCCAACAGGTGCTATTATGGTCTCAATAGGCAATTGAGTAGCAGAGACCTCTCTCGCAAGACGAAACTAATACTCTACAAGACGCTCATCCTACCCGTGCTTCTCTATGGCGCAGAAGCATGGACCCTATTAAGAACTGATGCAGCTGCCTTGGGAGTATTCGAGAGAAAAGTCCTACGTAAGATCTTCGGTCCAGTGCGAGTTGGCGATGATTTTCGCATCCGATTTAACAGTGAGCTGTATGAGCTCCTCAATGACATGGACGTTGTACAGCGTATTAATATCCAGCGGCTGCGCTGGTTCGGCCATGTCGTTCGAATGGAGGAGGATGCTCCGGCGAGACGAGTGTTTGATGCGGGGATCTGCGGAAGTCGGCGAAGAGGACGACCTTGTATCCGTTGGAAGGACCAAATCGAAGAAGCCCTGTCATCGATTGGTGTGACCAATTGGCGTAGGCGCGCAAGAAGCAGAGGCGCCTGGAAGGATGTGTTGCGGCAGGCCGAAATCCGTTAATCGGGTTGTTATGGCCAATTAAGTAAGTAAGATTCACATTCTCGCAGAAAAAAAGAAAAATTCCATTACAAAGTTAACAAATCTGGCTTATATAGATAACATTTTCATGCATAGTTTAATCTCTATTATTATATTTTATTTTTGTATTATAAAGGGATTTTTAATTAAAAATCAAGGCCACTTCATAAAACCTAAAATAATATTTGCATGAAAATGGTCTGCCTATTGAATGGAGGGTAAGAGTGTTTCTCAAGAAAAATAAAAAATAAAAAAAATTGCATTCTTAAAACAAATTTTTAATAGATTTATTATGAGTCTAATAATACATATTGATTTATTGTTTTCCATTAGTAAAGAACATCACATTATGGAAAAATAATGAAATTAATATAAACAAAAATAAAAGGCCAAATCAGTCAAGTCGGCTCCATGATATCCTGCAACACAATACATTATTTTAGAAATTAAAATCAATTCTTAAAAAATCTTCAAAATGACCATTGTTCGCAATATTTTGAGCCTTTTAAAGCCATTTGCACGGGAGTTTGAGGTGGAAGAAGGTGGCAGAAATGCCGGATGTTTAGTAACACTAGTTTTCAGTTCTATAAACAGGGCATACAATGAACACATTCGAGAACATTTCAAAACTGTCCACATTTTGATGTCATCTTATTTTTTTACTTAAAGTAAATATGGAATGGAATGGAATGTACATATAAAACAATATTCAAAACATAATGGACACAATCTTGACCAAACCTGTTATTAAAAAATTTACGAGTGAACATTGAAATGTGTACGTGAGAAAAATCATTTACGGGCTAAAGAAATCGTTTTTTTTTTCTTTTTGTTCTGTCACATATCTAGACTGCATTAGTAAATCTGTTGTGTTAGAGACAAGAATTTCTAAATCTTAATGATCCTTAAAAATATTTCTTATGTTTTAGGTTTTGCGAAAATACAAAAGAATTTATTTTTTCTGTCTATAAGAAGCCGTTTGGTAAGTTTTTTTTTCTTCTTTAAATTTTAATTTTTTCATTCCCTTTTCTGTGTGTGTCTTAGCATACATAAATGCTTGACCACTGGTCAAGTTTGGATTTAACGCTTAAAGGAGAATCCTGTTGTTATTAATTACGTTCTTTTGAAGGTATTTAACTGTGTGAATATGAGGTTTGTGTGTTAGAGGACTTTTTGATTAACAGCCACACAAACCCTTCTGTCGAATATACTCGGATGAGTATTTATGCTTCGGCCGTTTCTAGTAAACAACCCCGTTGATTCGTTCGCTAATGCAATGCAGAGAATGAGAATGTAAAACAAGTTATGACTCTTGAATGTGATTTTATTTTTGTTTTTTTGGTCATTTTCAAAGTCTATACGTATGTATGTATGTATGTATGCATATAAGCATCGATTCATTGACCACGTGATAACAATAGGCTACTTTATTATTTCTACCTTCTTCTAAATATACACATATGTATATGTACACACTCGTATGCTTACATGCAACAAAAGAAAAAAAAAATTCAAAACTATCATCAAAATATCATATCCTCCTCATACGTTGAACATTACAAAATTGGTAAGACGGAATTATAATAGAAAATATTGAAGAAAAAAAGACACAATTTAATTGATAAAAAAAAAAAATAAAATTCGGCAAATACAGGCAAGGAAAAAATTCTATGGTACGAGTACATGTGTTTTCTTTTTCTAAAAATCTCTTCGGTTTTAAAGCTAATTTATAAGTTTTTTATATTTTTTATATTTATTTATTTATTTTATTTATATATTGATTAACTTCAGTACAAGAAGCATTTAATATTATTTAATAGTACTGTTTATACAATGTTATGATTAAGTTAATAGTTACATATATACAGGGCAAGGAATTTCATGCACTAAAAAATTAAAAATATGCGCATATAATATGTACTATAAGAGAGAAAATATGCACTAAAAATGTTAAAAATATTGCAATAAAAATTTTTTTTGTTTGAAATATATTTATTAAACAAATAGAATAATAAAATTCAGGTCACAGTTTCATATTTATAAGGAACATATAACATTTTAAATGTATTTTTTAAAGGAAAATTAGATAATTCATTTACATATGTAATGGGTACATACATATAAGGATATTCTTAAGTTATAAATAACGGGCTAACGTTGTTTTGCCTTCGAATTTTATTTTCACTGTTTCCTGTCTGGTTTCCATGCAAAGTCATTCCTGATTGATATTTAGAAGAAGAATGAAAGGTGCACTAAATCCACATAACAATTATTGTTCAAATGGAATTATATATTTTTGATAGCTTGGCCCGAAGCGCGTTGCTGACGCAAAATTTTTCATTTATTTTGAACTGCTTTTCGAAGAAAAATCAAAGTCAGAGTGGTATCGGACTAATTAACGCCACTGCATGCTGATTAACGAACCAACGCCTTCAACGAAACACAGCGTAGTTCAGTAGTTCTTGAGTTACGGTGTAAAAACCCAAAAAAAAAAAAATTGCGCCATCTGTGACTTCAAACTACACAGAAACACTTCTCACGCCCCTTAGAGCATAAGTTTGGTCAAAATGGGTCCAGTAGGTTTTGAGTTTAGCGATCACGAGAATACATGTCATTTTTATATATGTACATAGAGATATTTATAAAGTAGTTTTCCGATTTAACGACCATTCGATTCTACGAACATCGCATTTAACGAACAGGCAAATTTTTCCTATTGAGAACCTTAAATAGCGAACAAAATTTATTTTGTGTACGCAGTTTAACGAACAAATAAAAATATTATTTGAATGAAGGTAAAATGAGATTTTCGTAAACTTGATGTATTGACATCAAAATATTTCCAAAAGAAAATTAGATATACAATAAAATATGCTAAATATATGGACTTATAAGAAAAATATGCATTTATTATAAAAAATGCAAAAATATGCAACATCAAATCGATGCCATTTTGTTGCAAATTCTTCGATTCGAAAAGATATATTGTCATAAGTGATTTTGATTTACCGACTACAAACATGCATTTGCATTAAAATCCTTGATCATCCTTTTCGTAAAGGATTAAGTCCCGTAGAGATTCCTCAGCATGGCATACGTTTTCCCACAAATTATATTAACATGATTAGTCCAGGAGAGTTGGCTATTAAAAGTAATTCCTAAATTCTTAGCACATTGCACTATTTCTATGGGCGAGTCCCCAACGACTAATGGTGGTAGTAAATTCGGCAAAAAGCCAATTTTTCCAATTATGAGAGCCTTTGAGTTATTAACGTTTAAGTAAAAACCAAATATATTGTCAAGGTCCTGGTTCAGTCTCAATACACAATCATCAATGTCAGTTCTAAAACTGCTGAATATATTGCATTTTAATAATGCGTGTGTCCTCCTCGATTTTTAATTACATACCTGATTTAACCGAAGTGCCATAGAGTTTATTAATTTTTGTAACTTATCTTGGGGAATTTCGCACCATTTTTGTTATTAAAGCTTCTTTCAGCTCTTTTAAGGAGTTATACGTTATTCCACTTTTGTATATTTCGGCACTTAAAATTCCTCAGAGGTTTTCGAGAGGATTTACATCGGGACTAACTGCTAGCCAGTCTAAAACAGCTTTATCTCTTTCTTCAAATAATTCTTTCTTTGGTCCTTTCGTTGTCTGGCTGAAAAGTAAAATTATTTGCAATATTTTCTCCAGCAAATTCAACGAAAACATTTTCCAGTAATGCCACATAGTTCTCCGCATTCATTTTATGAGAAATAAAACAAATTGGAAACGTGCTTTATATCCAAAAGCAATCCATGTCATTAAAGATCCTCCATGATAATTACATGCTATTCCGGTCCATCTATGTTGAATTTTTTTTTCACCACTGAATATAATACTACGCCACTCCTCTTCCCAATATTTGTATTTTACAGCGCAAGCCAATCTGGCTGCCCTGTGTCTACGGGTCAATTGTGGTTTGGATATAATTTTTTGTTTTTTCACATCTAGATCTTCATTTAAAATTTGATTAGTCCACCTCTAGGTTATGTTTAGTTTATTTGGGTACAACTTCAATTATTTGTGATAGCTGAGCGTTTTATTGATCGTTTATCGCGGCCAGTCAGTATTGGCTTTCTACCATATCGTTTTTTTAGTGCCGTATGATTTTGGAGCCTCCAAATAATTTTGTACGGGCGTCAATTCTGTTTGCTATAAACTAGAGGTGTGCACAAGACATTCTACTAGCTTACCCTTCACCGAATGCAATACTGTAGTAGTGTACTCTTTTCTGTTGATTTTGATTTTACGAGTGCACTGAAATGTATATTTCTCATTTATTCAATTTATACAACAGCACTCGCTTGCCTGTGAAGTAAAGGAACTATGCTTTGTGTTGTAAGAGCATATTTTACTACTGAAGCTACATTTTCATTATTGCCATACGAATATTAGTAGTGGAAAAAGAAGTAGTAGTTTAAAAAAAGTTTAAATGGCAATGCTGGCGAGCAAACAAAGAGCAAAACATTCGGGCCTTTCTTATTCATTGTTGTGAGTAGGTTACGATTTTACGTGTGTGGGTGATTTATAAGAAAAGATTAATAATTACAAAAATAGTCTGTTTTGTATGAATGTTTTTGGTTTTATTATTTTTATTACTTTTTTATAATTACACTATATTTTTGGAAAATGAAAATAAAATTGCGTTAAAAACACAAACATCCTTTGCTTTCGACATAAACTCAAAAAAAATTTTCCCCAGAAATAATAAGTTTAAAAAAGTTGCTGGCAATGCTGGCGTCGACGAAGATGTTCGGTTGCCGAGAGCAAAAAAAAGTGCTCGTTGCGACTCTATGAAAAGTACAATATTTTTGTTGCACTCTTCACACAACTCTCTTTTATACTGTTGTACAATGGAGTGCAGTTGTTTTCTTGTACACTATCTTTGCTTCAAACTTATTTATATTTGCAGCTACAATCAAGATTCGGTCTTGAGAAAAATGCAATTTTATATGTCTTGTGCGCACCTCTACTAAAGACCTTTATTGAATGTCCATTTTCCCTCAACAATTCAATCTGGGTACGTTCTACTAGCGAAAGTTGGGTTCCATGGGGCATTTCTACCTAAAATTCAATAATTTTCACACAAAGAAAAATTATTTAACCGTTTATTGTAATATTCTTTTATACTTACGCCAAATAATACATTTTACACTTAAAATTTTGTTTCAGTTGTAATTTATTTGTTAAATCTGTTAAAAATTTATTCTTGTACCATAGAATTCCATATTTCATATGAAAACAACATTATCAAAACAAAATATAACGGTAAGTTCATGATGTCGATATCAGAAAAGTTATTATTTTTGGGAAGAGGATTCATGTAGTGTTGTAATAAGTAGCATTAAAAACTAAAGTTCTACCTATTACTTAATCAAAATATGTAAAATAAATTTGTGCCATATATTTTCTGCCTTGGCTGTATGATTAAAAACTTCAGAGACAATATGAGTCCAATTTCGTGAAAGTTTAATTGAATTTACTGTCGCGTTCAAATCATTTTGTACTTGGTCTTACCATAATTCCGATACTTTATCAGATATCAATAAAATAATAATAAAATGACAATTAAATAAATGGTTAAATACAATGATCTTAACAACAAAGTAAAATAAAATAAATGAATGATGACACTATGCGACAAAATGAAATAAATTAAATAAAGGTATCCCCCCTATAACACGGTCGACGTGTTATGTGAAACCGTGAGACTAGAAGCTGGCACAAAAACAGGGGCTAAGTTCCAAAAAAATATTTTAACGCCACAGAAGAAACTTTATTTCTATTAAAAATAACAAAATAAATATAAGTCCACGTACATACATACAATATTTTAACGCCACAGAAGAAACTTTATTTCTATTAAAAATAACAAAATAAATATAAGTCCACGTACATACATAAAATACAAACAAAAATCGACATAAATACATATACAGTGGCTCCATCGCATAATCGGACAAGCATTAGTCTGATATGTATGGGCTTAAAACTTAAAAAGAATATATTAAATATGTTTTTTTTTGCTTTTATTTAGACTCTATATTACAGACTTTCAGATTAATAAAAAAATTACAACATTTTTCATGATAACGGTAATTTTATGAAGAAAAAGGAAATTAACTCAATTTTTTGCGCTCAACGCATAATCGGACAAATAAGAACACCATTGCTAAAAATGACAAAAGACAACAATTAATACTTTGTGGCATATCCTATATGTTTTGGAATTGATTTTGCCAAATTGTAACGTACCACCGGTTCCATGGTGCTTCACGCTTCCAGTAAAACCGTCACGTAAATATATAAAAAACAAACAAAAATCGGCATAAATACATACATATTATGTAAATGTATATTATGAATTTAGTTTAGTAATTTTCTTCATCATCGCTAATAAATTCAATTAAATGGGAACGTTCTTTCGGCTGAATAATATCTTCTTCACTTTATGAACCAGCATTTATATTTTGTTCACCTGCTGATATCTTTAAAAAATCTGTAATCTTGCTTTGTTGCCTTGTCCGTCAAAGGTTGTCGTAAATTTCTTGATATAGTGATAGGAAATTTTGTAATTCCCTTTTGAATTTTCGGCTTCTTTCAACACAAGGGCCTGCATCCAAGAACAATATTTCCAATTTTTTTGCCAAGTCTAATCTTTCCTGTAATTTGTTTAGTGCCAAATTATTAACTTCATTATCTTCATCAGAACTGGAATCGATTTCATTCAGTTGGGGTTCGAATGCGATTTCTCCCAAATCTGCTTGCCCAATTTCTTGTTCCACTAATAAGTCTTACACAAACCACTCTCCTCCAATCGACCTAGTAAGTTCTAATATGACACCAATTTCATTTTCTCCTGATTCATGCACGTTTTCTACCTCAATTACTGCTGGCCATATCTTCTTCCAACATCGATTTATTGTTGGAATTTTCAGTTCTTTCAGCGTTCAGATTCAGTTTTTTTATTAAAAATTGCTTTCAAGCTTCCTTTACATAAATAGATTTTGCATCAGTTTTAGACATAAAATCCATTGTAATGATCTTCTTGTGTAATATTGTGTTGTTGAAGTATCGTGTTATAAGAGGTTTTCGGAAATTTTTTATTTGTGTTAGAGTGAAATCGTGTTGTGGGATACCGTCTTATAGGAGGGATTGTACACCCTGCTAATCATGTAGTGCGAGTTGTGAGTTTTGTTGAGTAAAACTCAAAAATATTTTTTTTATATTCCTCGAACCCTCCAAACTTGTTTTATTTGACAAAAACTGCTTTTTTTAGACTTTACACACAAATTTCTGGATTACTTAAACATTTTTGACTAGATTTCCAAAATTTAATTCTTGTTCGAAAGGGGATAGATGGACCCTTAAAACGGTATACAAATATCTATAATGTTATTATAATATCTATTAAATATTAGTATGAGTTTTGATGAGGTAAACTTGGAAAATGCGAATTTTTTTCATAGTTTTTTTCATAGTAGCGAACTTTATTTAAAAAATATGAAATGAATGATGACATTCTGAAAGTGCATTATCTTGTGAACAGATTCACACTTCGTTGGATCAAATCGGACAAAAATTACCGTAGTTATTATTTAAAGAGCCTAACAGTCGAGTTATATTTTTTCAAAAATTTTCAGAATTTTCGATAGATTTTGATTGTTTATCGGAAAATGTGTCAATTTCACGTTTGGACGACAACCAATGTCCATTGGTTGGGCAGCAAAGGGAAATAATAATATTTGCAAAGAACAAAAATATTAGCCGACTTCTGGCAGTCAATAGTTCTGCTTGCAATTGCTTTCTTTTTTTTGTCATATGGACTTATATAGTACTGGTTAGCTATTAATTAAGACTCTTGACTTAAGGTGCGGTCACATCTAAAAAATATTTGCCAAAAAACATAAAATATTTGTTTGCGTGGCAAACAGAAAAATCCGCCATTTTTGGCAAATAAAATTATTTGCCGGCAAACAAAAGTTTTTTTTAATGTGACCACCCTGTGACAAATATTTTTATGATTTTTTGGCAAATATTTGTTTGCTCTTACATATTTTTCGTAAGGGCAAACAGTGACAAATAACAGCTGTTTAAGACTGTGTTGCATACTAACAAAACTAAAACATCACTAAAATCGCAAAAAAATAAATGAATTCAACTTTGAAGAAAATAAATAATTTATTTTGTGGAAACCTTTTTATTTGTTGTAAATGTATTCATTATATAGATATAAATATTTGGGTACCTGCATATACAGAGATACATTCAAAGCCTGAAATATAAATCCACGTTAATGCATATATCAATTGTTGTACCTTTCTAGATGAAAACTATTCAGGGGTTTTAATGATTTTTCAGTATAATGATTATTTTTTTAAATCTCATTAAAGAAAAAGATGCCTGAAACTACTTAACTCTTTAGTACATGTTTTTGTTATAGGAAATTTTTCAATATTATTGTAATGATTTTAATTTTTTTTCCAAATTATCACGAGAAATTTTGTTCCTGAAAATAAACATGTTAAAATATTCAAAGTACAATGTAATGATTGGAACTCTTGAAGTGGACGGCACGAGTCATTGTAATGGAGAATTGTAATTCAAGAGAGCAACATAATTCCTATTTTTCTTTACACACATAGAGTACATTTTGGAATTCAATCATTCATTCAATTATTTTTGGGGATAAATTTTCAAACAAAGTGAGCTGAAAACCGTTCTCAAAAATATCGATAAATTATTTTCAATTAGACCTAAAAGAATTCCTTCAATTTATATATACGATTTCCAATTTTTAGATTTAAAATCTATTTTAAGTTATGTACATCATAACAGCGATTTTCAAATATGGTGATTGGCTGCACTGGAAAAGTGTAAACATTTGTTCATGTTAATTTTATTGTGATTAAAAACATAGTTTTTCAGTTTTTTTTTTTCTTATTTTATGCATGGAACCCATTTCCAAAGCCATAGTCGTCTTTCTTTTTTTCCCCTTCCCAAAATAGCGCAGAAACTCCGCAACACAAATCGAAAAAATTTTCACTTTCTATTATGTGTGAAAATGTGTATAAATATTTTTGTTTTCCAAAATTCTGGTCAAACATGTGTTTTTTGGCAAATATTTTTTAAATGTGACCACATCACAAAAATATTTGTCAAACTTTTGTTTGCCGCTATTTGAAGAAACAAAAATGGGAAAATAAATGTGCGTAGTGTGACCACAAAACAAAATATTAGTTGTTTCAGTCATATTTCTGGCAAACAAGGGAAAACAAAATTATGGCAAACATTTGCCATATCTGACTGCACCTTTAGTCTCTTGTTGTACGGAATTTAAAGTATAAACCTTTTGTAAAAATATGAATGAACTAATTAGTTAGTATTCTAACCATTTCCAATTATACATATACACAATTTTGGCAAAGACTCAACCCTTTGACAATAAAAATAATTTCTGTTAATTAGAAAACTTTTATTCAATATGAATTTAAAATGTCCTCTTACAATAGCTGCTAGATTTGAAAATCTACCGTCAGTTTGATGATTATGTGCTTCAAAAATATCATTTTGACGATATGACGATTTATGCCCTTATTTTGACAGTTTTTAAATATTAAAAATTTAAAAAATTTTCTTTAATTGGCACTTTTCGTAGTTGAGTATAACCTACCATTTGCTGTTGCAGGCCATTTTTAAAGATTCGAATGTAGCTTCTAATATTACTATAGGAAGCCCAAAGTCAAGTGCTATTATGTTTTTTCGAACGACTAGGAAAATATGTTATGAGAAGGAGGAATATTAGATTTGAAACCTTTTATACCATAAGGGACAGTAAAGACCTCGACAGGAACGACATACATATAGTTCGACTAAAGAACAAATTATGTCTTTAAACATTGTGCGATCCACTGGCCAATCGTTGCTCGCGGTGAAACACGAGTGTTACATAATTCTTGGGAACAAATGCTTTATTTCGCTCTAGCAAAATCCGATGTAGTGTCAACAGAACAATGCTCTACTAAATCAGTGGAGTTTAATAGCCACGATCCTGTACGTGATCGCGATTCCTCAAAATAGACGTTGAGGCATCGGCCCATACATGAGATTTATATTCCATTCTCGATCGGGATAGGTGAGAATAGGAAGAAGATCAAGTGAAAACAAAGTAAAACATTTCATAGGTCTTAGTAAGTCGGGGCACTAAAAAATGTGTCGGTTCTAGCGAACATCGCACTGAATTCTCATACCCAGAATGTTAAGAGCTTCTGACAATACTGGGATTGATTGTTTCAATCTTAAACAATTTTTTCCTGAAAATGATATAAAACTTCTCAATTTTTGAAAAAAAAAATATCAGAAATAAAAAAAAAAGAAATGAAAGCTTTCATTTATTTTTCAGCCTTGACTAAATTTATTAAAAAATATTAGTACGAGTATTATCACATTCTTCAGCTAATTATGCTAAATTTCTTAAAACAATATTGTAATAAAAAGATTATTTAAAATTAAGCAGTTGTAACTGGTTCGTCTTTAATATTGTACCATATTTAATTAAACTGTTTAATTCTAGTACATGTCTTTAAACTATGTTCCTGTGTTTTTAACATATAAATTTATTGCATGAAATAATTAAAGCGTTAAAAAGAATTGTTAGATTTTGTTCTTAAAGGTGTTTAAATATTTTATTTTTGAACTAAAATTTATTTCATTTTATATGTTTTACTATAACAAAACTAATATTTTTTATATTATAACCTTTCAATTTTTGTAAAGATTTTTTTTCCAATTTTAATGAAAATCGTTGACGATTTTTTTTCTAATTTTTGATGGTTTGATGCTTTAGTTGTGTGACATCTATGCCTCTTACTTGTGATGCATATAACATGCTCAAAATAGTATTCGAATTATTTCAATGCAACATTTGACTTGGGTTTAAAAAATTTATTATTTTTAACCCAGAATAGCCAACTGAAAAAGCCGTCAAATTACTAAGGAATCTCGCTTATTAATATATCATCTAAAATCTTTAAGGGCCATTATTGCTATTTGCCGTTAACTGAAGGGGGGATTTTAACAGGCAGATTAATTAGTTTTCATAATTATAAGCGGACAGTATGGTAGAAGTGAGCGTTAAGCTAAAGGAAACTTTTAAAGTTAAGTTTGTGTTTGAACTTGCCATATTATATATTATTTTCAATATGACAACTTCAAATATAAACAAAATTAGCATATACAGTCAAGCTCGTTTATAACGAATTCTTAGTTATTACGTACATATTCTCAAGTCCCAACGTTTTAATAACAATTTGCATACAAAAAACTTCGTTTATGACGAACTCGTTTATAACGAATTCTCGATTAAAAGGAACTACTTTAAAAGGTCCCAGTAATTAAATTTCATACATTTTACCTTTTTTACAACGAACCCTTAAAAAATAACTTTGAAGTGTGGAAATAGTCTTTACTTTTATTTAATATGGCAGCATTAAATTATAACTCAGTATCTTTAATCAGCTGATAGACAAAAAGAATTAACACATATTTTTGGTTTTTAATAAAAAAAATTCCTTTTTGTTTTTAATAAATGAAAAAAATTCTTTGTATTTTATAATTTCTTCTATGACTTCACCCCGTTTATTTCGAACTTTGCCTATATCAAACTATTTTTCTGGTACCGCGGAGTTCGTTATAACTGAGTTTGACTGTATATCAAAAAACGAAGCCCGTCGTTGCCACTGTGTTTAAAAAAAACTTGTTTAACTTAGCATTGTTATCGACATTGCTCGGGCATTGCCATATTTTTGAAAACAGTTAACTTTATTTTATCATTTAACGAAAAAAATTTATAGACGATTTTAAAGTACAATTTAGCTAAAGTTGCCTTTAACTAAACCCAAGTTTAAATTGTAAGTTGTAATAATGACCCTTAGGATCATAAAAGTTCAATTGCGGTATCGATTCTGCCTGCCTTATTGTATCTCAACTTTATATTCTCTAACTTATACAAGGAGGATAGCATAAATGTATAGCTATGTAGATATATAAGAAATATAAAAAGAGAATCTCAAACCAAATTTTGTGTTACTCTTTATATTATTACCAAATAATGTATGCCTGTGGTTGCCGCAGTGTGTTGGCTTAGTGGATTGAAACGAAATGCAAAAAAAAAAATATTTCTTCGGCGATGAAAAGTTTCTCAAAAATCTGTCGTTCGGAGTCGATTTTAAACTGTAGGTCCTGCCACTACTACATAAAATTAACGCACACAACATAAGTGATCTGAGAAACTATGTCATAATCTTGACAGAAGGGTTATAATGACCAATTATGTACACATGTATCTATGTATGTATGTAATGTATGCTTGTATAAACGTGAATAGCTCAATCTCTGATAGTATTATTATTCTTTCAGAATTTTAATAGCACCGATCGTATTTTCTTCTCTTTGAAATTTGTAAGATTGGAGTTTTCGGAAGCTAGTGTATATGAGTGTTTGTTAGAAACAAGAAAAATAATTAATAAATAAACAGGAAAAAAAGAGGATACAAAATAGTTTCATATTCCGGCTACTTTAAAAGCGTTTAATATTAATCAACATTTATTTTAAGGCCATTTTAAAAGTTTGCTTATAAAATCGTATTTGAAATGTATCGTAATGTCTTCATATGACAATTTTGTCATACTCGTATGAAGATTTAAAGCAATTCATCAAACAATTATTGCTTTATAAGCTGTTTTTTAAGAGTAACCCGAAAAGTATTCACTCTTTTGCTTTTTGTCAGACATATTCATATTGTTGAAAAAGCTTTTAAGCCGTTTGCCCGTAAGAGAAATTATGAAAAGAACTAAACACTCATATGCATGTTTCACATATTCACATACGAGCATGTAGAGGAGTCTGAGTCAATGCATGAGATAAAAAAGTATGCCTTTTGAAAAAGCACATCAAGTGGTGTTTATTGGACTTTAAATTTTACGAAATCTAAGAGAACTACACAAACTCGTATGTTTGAGAGCAACACAACACACATGTTAATAAACATTTTTATTTTGTTGTCACTTTTTTTATTGCTCTCATATAACGAGTACAGACAGGATTTTTCGAAAGGTTTCTTTCTTTAATTTCATATTATCTGTCTTTTTGTATCGCATTTAAAAATCTAACATTATCTCAGGAACAACGTCTAAGTGTCGGTACAACTACTATATTCACTTGCGTTTGAGTATGTTTATACTTTCGCCATTCACATGCTGTGTGTGTTGTCGTTATAAGTATATACTCGCACTCATATGGATTTTACTAATTTTTTATATTCGTACTCGTACTAGTGTTCGTAAGCATGTGTGTAAATGTGCTCGTCTCATTTTTTGAGAAGAGTAAAAAACAACGGTAAAAAAAAATCTAATGTAATAGATATTTGTTGATGGTAATGAGATGTTTCTCGTAGCACAAGAAAACAACAAAACAACAGAAGAAAAACTGAAAATGTTGGAAAAAATAAAAAAAAGAACAGAATTAAGAATAGAAAACAAAAAATGAAAAAAGAAACGAAACGAACAGAAAAGAATGAAAAATATATGTGTATGTATGCGTCTATGGGGTGTCTGATATGAAATGTTTTTCTTGTGACTCTTATAAGAATTCAGTGTGTCGCGTAAGAACGATGTGTGATTTAAATAATTAAATTTATTAAAACACAATATAACAAACAAAAATCTCTATGAAATTAAAGTGTAAATAATGCTTCAATTATTTCATTAGTAAAATCGAATTTTATAATAAAAGTCTGTCAAAACACAAAAAAAAGAGAAAAAAAAAAAATAACGAATAAAAATAAACGAAACTATTGTGTTACACATACAATAAATAACTCCAGTGAAATAGAAATTTTTGAATTTTTAAATTTTTTTTGAATTTTAAAACACCATTCATCAGTCAATCAATCAATGGATTGGTGAAATACACAAGTTTGTTAACGAGAAAATATGAAAGTGGCAGCCATTTATTCCATTTAAAAGAAAATTGTAGTGAAAAAAGATTTTACTCCTGAAATTTGTATGTAATTACTCCACCGATTAGCAGTAAATTGTTCAATTGAATTTTGCATCGTAAAGTTTCTATGCTTATATTTACCATACAAAATAATTTATTACTTTAATAAATCTACATTCAAAAATCTATAATCATTTTTAAATATTCCAATAATTACAATATGCACACATCCATACATTTATATACAAACATATGTATGTACATAGTAAGTAGAATACGGAACGCAACTGTCAAGGAAATACGGTGGTGGAGCTCAGTGCTTAACAATGGTTAACCATAGCCGTGTAAGTAAAAATCAAATCAGTTAAGAATATGTGATACGTGGTGAATTCTTATAATCGACAATTTTCTTATTATTATTACAATAGTGAAAATAAATTGAATTTAAACAAAAAATATGCATGCGGTCTAAACACTTTCATTTCAGATCTTTAGAAAATAGTTAAAATAAAATTGGAAGCAATCCCTTCGAATGTTTTACCGAAGTCTAAATTTCTTTAAGAAACATTACATGAGCACCGCTATTAATGATACATTAATCACATTCAGGATTTTATATAAAAATGATTACATTCAGTGCAACACGACTACATGACTTCACAACCATCATTGCGTCATAAAATATTTTTTTTTACTTCATACACTAAAGCTGTTGTTTGTACTATTTAGGCATGGATTGGCATGCAATTAGGTAAATTTTCTTTTGACGTATTGTTTCTTACAAATTAGAAAAGAAGTGATTTCATTATATTTCACAATAATTTGCCTTAGCATACAAAAATTACAGATCAGCTGACTAGCAGTACTGGGAAACGTGTTCAAAGATACCAAGTGAAGCAAATTGTTAAACAGGGCGGTGAAAATATAATGGTTTGGGGACGCTTTACATGGTGGCATGTTGGTCCTCTATATTTAGTAGATGGTATCATGCAAAAAAAGACTATCTACAGATTCTGCAAACCCATTTTGCGAATTTTATGGACAAATGTGTTTATTGTCTTCCAACAGGATGGTGACCCGAATCACACAGAAAAAATTGTAAAGATATGGAGTACGAAACCAAATTTTCAATTGAAAGAATGGCCACCACAAAGTCCCGACTTCAATCCGATTGAAAATCTTTGGTCATTCGTGAAAAGCCGGCTCGGGCAGTACGAAACATCCCCAACAAACATGGACAAACTTTGGGATCGTATAAATGCGGAATGGATTCGAATTCCGAAAGATGTTATTGAAAATTTGATAGAAATCATGTCAAATCGCATAAATCAATCTATTTTTAATAACCATCTATGGACCAGACCAAATATTGAAATTGTATTAGTTTCTTGAATTTTTTTGAAACATACAAAATTGAGTTTATGTGGGTTATTTTCGTTTTTTCATTCAAACTCATTGAATTCATTTCATTAATTATTGTTTTTTTACTGCTATTTGTTAAAAATAAAATAAAAAATTAAAATGAATTTTTTTTTTTTGTATTTCCTTGTACGGTTTTATTTTTGTGGATAACAAAATTCTGTATTGTGAACATGCACTCACTTTTGCTCGTCACTGTATGCACTGTGAAAGATCTCTGAGATGACTGAAACCGATATCGTAGACGGCTATGAAATAAGCTGGCAGGTTTATATAACATGTTGTTTATATATCATGGTCGTGCTTTTGCACCGGAAATAAAACTGATATTAAATTCTTTTACAATATCAAGTTACTAGAGTCATCCACAGGCTGTGCGGAAGGAATTTATGGGATGTTGTTGAACGGAAATCGCGTTGTAAGAGTACCGCGTTATATGGAAACAGTGTTGTGAGAGTACCGCGTTATAGAAGGGTTGACTGTTGTAGTGTGAGAATATATTCCTTGTATTGAGGAAAACTAATTGATCTTCGACTGTAAAGGCACTGTTAAAGCAGATAAGGAAACAAAATCAAAGCTCAACTGTAGAATACAATGCATTTACATTTGGATAAGAAGTCTGTAATTTCAGTTTATTTAAACAACACTTTTAACCGCAAAGAATGTCACTTTTAAGTGGATGTTCTCTATAATAGACGGTTCAATATAATAGGTGTTAAATCATAAATTGAAATTGAAACGTGGAATATGGCACCGGGAGATTCACAGTCTCTTTAGGTATACGTTAACAAATGTCTGCGTAGAATCTTGTGTGTGTGTACTGGCCTTCTGTAATATCCAACGCCCAACTCTGGCCAAATACAGACCAGCAATCAATTGGGAGGGAAATAAGGAGACGCAAGTGGGGAAGGATTTGGCACACTCTTCGAAAGCCATAGACTGGAAACACATTTGGAAACACTAAACATACATTTGGAAACACTAAATCAGGACCGAACTATCCAAACTATGTCTACAATGGAACGAAGTCAAACATCGCGCTGATGGTCGAGCTCATTGGAAACAACTTGTTGCAGTCCTATGCTCCCTAGAGATGTAAAAGGAACATATATATTATATATACATATCATCAGCCTTATATCGCGTTATCCAAACATCGGCCTGCAGGATAGTCGGACGTTATATACCTTTGAAATATAACTTATTTAGTGAAAGCTTTGTTATTTATAACAATGGACCTTACGAAGCGATTACAGTTATCATAATCGATCTACTGTGCGAGTAACTGCAAGATATGCAAAGTCCAATCATAACGCCTGATTGGGTGCAGGAGCAAGAGGCTTTAATGCAGCTTTTTTGAAAGATATTTTTTTTCTCTACTTGGCATTTACGTCAACAAAAGCCGTTAGACGCTTTTGTGAAGCTTTATCAAGGGCTGTATGTACGCAGATAATTCCCTAACGTTGGAGCATTTGAAGACGAAAATTCATCAAAATTTCGTATAGATACTAAATGACTGCTACAAATAATTCAGAGAAGCATCACATCGTGGCAATATTTAAGCTATAAAATGAAATAAAAGTTTCATCGCAATCTTAGCTTTATGTGTGTTTCATTTAATTTGAATTTTGACACCGGAATCGGTGGCGCTTTGGTATCATGATCAGAATGAATATTTCACAAAAGATACGCATATTTTTCTTTAAGGGAAACACTAAGCAAAATTAAAATATTTATCACTTTCGATACATACAAGTTAGTTTTGAATTCTATACTTAAACTTTAGCGCATAATGTCTGTTTAATATTGTTTATTTGCATACATGTTCCGGGTTTAAATTTATACTTGTTTATTGGCTCTGCATTACGTACATACATAATTGGTTATTACAACCATTCAGTATGAATTTCGACCAAACTTCTTACACCACTTATACTATGTTCAGACAAGCACTTTTATTGAGTCAATATTCGTTTATTTAAGTACAATATCTTAAGTGTTCAGACACATAATATACGCAATATTTATTTGACAGTAGTAAACGAAACAGCTGGTTGTTTCAACAACATTGGTTTTTATTTTGTTTTTTTGTTTTATTATTTTTATTTTTCTTTTTGTAGTTGTTGACATTTGAGTTGTCAAATATCCATTGAAAGTGTTCGGAAAATTGTTATATGCTCACTGAACGTACTTATGGCAGTGCTGTATTTTAAGTTTTACTCAATATTATAACAATTTGCGCATTTATTGAGCAATCATTAATTGAAACTTTATATGAAATACTGAGCTTAATAATGGCGTTTATTGTGATTTACACAATAGTAGTATATTGTGTGCGTTAATTTTATACATACGTGTCGGGACCAGAGACCTGCGCCGATCGGCTGACAGCCGGCTAAGCCGAGCCGCCGACAAAATTTAAAAGCCGCCGCCGCCGAAAATTTATTCGGCTTGATTCGGCTTAAATTTAGCCGCCGTTGTATGTATGTAAGAAAATTAGAATATATGAAAATATGTTTTTAAAATTGTATACAGTAAATTTTAATTATATATATGATATTTATATATTTGTTTTACTTGACTTAAATACATTATTGAAGTTTTTTTTGTTCATTTTGTGATATATTAATAGAAAAATTTTTAATTTTTTGATATGGAAATTTTGAACACCTTTTCTTGTTTTTGGTGAATGTGGTAACACTTTTAACTTTACGTTAAATTTTTTAAAAGACAAAAAATTGAAATGGAGAACCAAAGAACTACAAATTTCAATAATTTAAATGAGTTAAATTCATCTGATTCCGATGACGACCATGCTATTTTTAATGGTATTGATTTCCCAAAACAATAATTGAAACTCCAATTTCAATTAGCTTTTAGCCAAATATTTTGGAAAATTTTATTTTGAATACTTATTTCTGATAATTGTTTTGTAGGTGTTATAATATGCGAAATAATTTCAGGTTTGGAGTTTCTGCGTCGACATCAAAGCTCTGTAACCATTTACGTGCTCATGGTATTGATGTAAAATCCAAAAAAATTTGAAAATTCGAATGCCAAACCTAAAACCATATTGCCAGGAAGTTCTGAAAATGCAGATTCCGAAAAATTTGCTAACGCATGTCTGCTTGTGCAAATGTGCTGCAGAGATCTAAGGCCCTTTAACATGGTGGAGCAACCAGGGCCATTTTATTTATGTCATTTCGGATCACAGCAGACCAGTGTTGCCACCTTGTATGTAATTTTACTTTTTGTTCTAATTTTTTCTTTAGTCGCTTATTTTTAATAATCGATTTGCTAACAATGATTATTTAGTAAATTTACTGCAATTTTTGGCAAAACCTCTGAGAGTAAATAAAATTGCCATGAAAAAATTGCCATTCTCTAAAATCTATCATTTGGAGTCCATTTTAAAACTGTAGGCCCCAACACTCATATATAAAATTAACGCACACTCATAAGTGGTGTGAGAAGCTAGGTCGTAATCCTGACTGAAAAGTTGTAATGACCAATTATGTGAGACTAATGTTTCATACATGGATTTACACGTCTTTTTTGTTCTTTACATACATAAATGTTGGAAATGTATGCATATTATTTAAATAAATAAAAGAGCCGCCGAAACTTTACCATATTTCGGCTGACAGCCGGCTTAAAGCCGCCGCCGAAGCTTTTCAACTTTAGCCGCCGCCGCCGACAAATTTGCTCGGCGCAGGTCTCTGGTCGGGACGTACAGATTTAAGGCGACTCCGAACGACAGATTTTTAAGAATCTCTTCACGGCAATTTTATTTACTGTCAGAGTTTTTGTCAGAAATCCGCTGAGAGGCAATCGCTGAAGAAATATTTTCATATTTCTGTTTTGATGTCTAATCTGGCCTTTGAACTCGAGCCTTCAATCTAAAAAGCCAACACACTGCCTACTAGACTACGGTCTCTGGATTTCTTGCGGCAAATACTAATCAAATAGACTCCTCGTTTAACTATTACAATTAAAAAGATTTAAATTTTTTGTCAAATACTGTATACAGTGTTTGGCATGTTATTACAAAAAATTTTTAGTGAAGCTAATGCCTAAAATGCTGTTTCTCTTGTTTTATAATTTTTTTTCTTTTTATCAGATATTGGCTTTAATAGACGCTGTAGTTTTATTTAAACAAAATTAAGATTGTATACACACCCACACACATTAAGAAGTGTTTTAAAAAAAATAAACTCCTTAGCCATGTCGAAAAAAAATTTGTCTATGCACACCACTACATACACTTTTTTGTTTTTTTTTTTGTGGACTGCAGCGAAGGAGTAATATTGGCTTAAAGATTCCACCAAAAGTAAAACGCATGTACGTATTTACATTCCCAGTGAGGTAGGTATTCTGCATTTTAGAGAAAAAAAAAAAAAAAACATATTGCAGTAGGAAAAAAAAAATGGCTAAATAAACATTGTCTGGGCTTTTAAATAAGAAAATGCGCTACATTCGTCAATTACGATATGACATTATGTTATGTACTTAAAAACGTTTGTTAATATGTTGTTCACTTTTTTATTGCGAAAAGAAAGTTTTTTACGATAACGCTGTGAATGAAATCTTATCATACCGAATTATATATAATACTAGCAGATTGTATTTCGCCCCTTTCCCCCTTTTTGGACCCATTTTGATCCAACTTTAGAAACGAAATACCTCCAATAGGTATTTGAGAAACTTAACCAAGCTAAATCGTATAAAATTACCTATTACCATTTTTTCCACATTTTTCCCATTTTTCTCCCCTTTTGGTCAAAATTTTGAAATGATTTAAAGCCTATAACCTGCACCGACAAAAGCCCGACCGATATCCCAAATTTCAAGAAAATCGGTCCAGGCGTTCAGGCGTGATTGGGTAACAAACAAAAAAACAGACCTACAGAAAGACTTATAATATATATTAGGATTTCAAGACTTGGAGCAATTATTACAATATGATAACCAAAGGAAGGATTTTAATGGGCAGATAAATTGTTTTTCATTATTATAAGTGGGCAATATGGTAAAAGTGAGCGTTAAGCTAAAGGGGGGATCATCCTACCGGTAAGTTTTAAAGTTAAGTTTATGTTTGAACTTATTTTCAATATGGCAACTTCAGATATAAGCGAAATAAGACACTGTCATAGTTTTGAAAAAGTTAACTTTATTTTATCAGTAGGTTGTAATAACGAAGAAGTTAAAAGTGATTTTAAAGTTCACTTTTGCTAATGTTACGTTTAATTAAACCCAACTTTAACGGAAAGTTTTTATGATGACCCTTAAACGAGTCTGTATAGCGTAGTAGGCATATAGTGTAGATCGCAAACAACAAATTGTTTAGAGGATAGCATGCGGAATTCAGAAGAGGCTTTGGGCTACTAGATCAAATATTTACATGGTTTTATAATGCAATCGAGTATTTAGAAGGAATGTGGATTTTAAAGCAGCTTTTGATAATGTTTCACGATATCCTATTTGCCCCAATTGTGATCAAACAGATGTTATAACAAAGTATCTATTATGATCTTAGTGCACGGATAACATATAATTAGGGATTCCAAAGATATAGTGAAGAAAAACTTCAAGACGAAAGTTAATATAAAGATTTTCGAGACGTTTAGACACAGAAAGATATAAACATGTAGACGTGCCATATAAAACTTAAATATCATTATAAATACAGTGGCGGCCTTATAATTAGAAACGACTTAGCAACATTTATGTATATTTGTTAATTTCTTTTCAAAAATTTTTTTTACTCATTTTAAAACCAAGAGTTAAAACAGACTGTACAACTTGTTAGCTTTAAGATTAAAATAAAAAAAATCACAGCATCAATATCATTTTTAAAAAAATTAGCTAAAAACAAAAAAATACCAATTGCAGGTTGGTCATATAATTAGAAACAAAAAATATTCTTACAAAGAGCTTAAAAATATCTTAATAAGTTCACATTAATTGGGCATATTCTTTAAAATTTTGTCGAATAGCTGTTATTTTTAACAACTTCTGCAAGTCTTTTCGATAAACTTTGTATCAAACGTTGGCATGTTTGTACGGATATGTTGTGCGAGCTTTGTTGCACCAGCTGAAACAATTCATTTTTATTTCGAGGGCTTTTGTCCTTAAGATGTCTTTTGACAATTATTTGAAACCCTAGGCAGGAAGCCTAGAGCCAGAAAAACCACTCCAGCAGAAGACGGAATTATTTTAAGGGTCAGGAAGAGAAACTCTTTCTTGTCTTGTCGTGGAATAAAGGCTGAAATTGGACAATTTTAACGTCAGAAACATCCACACGGACAATTACAAGGAGTCCAGTTTAAAGGACTCGGGACTTCGAGGGAGCATTGCACAGAAAAAATTGCATGTCTCAAAAAAAAATAATATTAAAAATCGATTACAGTTTGGAACGGAAATGCTTAAAATAGTTCAGCGTTTCTGGAACAGAGTTCTCTGGAGTGACGAATCCAAGTTTAATTATTCCAATCTGATGGAAAAACTTGTGTAAGACATCCTCCAAACGAAGCCAGGTACAGAGGTACACAATTTAAAATGAGTTACAAAGTTTTGAAAATAAACTAGCAAACATATATGTTGCTAAGTCGTTTCTAATTATAAGGCCACCACTGTATACGCTTCCGAATCATTTATTCATTCAGTGTTTATGAAGAAACTGTGTTCACTTCTGTATAATGAAGTTAATTTCATAAAATCCTAAGCTTTGCGTTTCACCATATTAACTAGAGTCATCTGAATGGCGACCGCACATTAAACCTTTTATTTATATCTTACTGTACTCCAATTGTACTACCTTGATAACCGAAACTATCCACATACTCAACTGGTTTTAGCGTTATTCATGCATTATCCATTCTATCAAGTCTGACATAGTGCGTTCATTTAATCCAAGTCAAATTTTGATTGATAAGTGTTCCCGTTGTGAAGAACTGAGAGTTAGACTCTGATTGTTCGAATTATTACTCTTTCCTTTTCAATACTTTCTATATGACAGTTCGTTTATTAGTATTATTATTATGAGTACAGGCCTATCCAGTTCCTAAATGGCCGAAAACTTTTCTGTTCGTCTCGTAAATTTTGCGTGTTTTTACTTTGAAGCCTTACCTTTATTATAACTGATAATATAATTATTTTCCTCTCCAGTTGTTACATACATACATAATTGGCCATTACAACCCTTCAGTCAGGATTACGACCTAGCTTCTCACACCACTTATGTTGTGTGCGTTAATTTTATACATGAGTGGCGGGACCTACAGTTTAAAGTCTACTCCGAACGACAGATTTTTGAAAAGCTTTTCATGGCAATTTTTACTCTCAGAGTCTTTGCCAGAAATCTGCTGAGAGGACGTCGCCGAAGAAATATTTTTCGTTTTGATGTCTGACCTGGGATTCGAACCCGGGCCTTTCGTCTAATAAGCCAACACACTACCCACTAGACCACGGCGACTTCTCCAGTTGTTACAATTCCTTAAATCGCCCGATGTAACTTTTTCTATGTTAGAATTAATCTTCCTCAAGATTAATGTGATTTAGGGAAATTATTACAATTTGCCCTTAACTAAAGCGAGGATTTTAACAGGCAGGTAAATTGTTTTTCATTATTATAAGTGGGCAATATGGTAGAAGTGAGCGTTAAGCTAAAGGAAGGATCATTCTACCGTTATTATCTTCAATATGGCAACTTCAAATATGAACGAAATTAGCAAAAAAATAAAAAAATATAAAACAAAGCCCGTCGTTGCCACTGCGTTTAAAAAACTTGTTTAATTAAGCAGTTTTATCGACATTTTATCGACATTTATCGACTTTTCAAAAAGTTAAGTAGTAATAACGAAAATAAGTTAAAGGTAAATTTACCTTTAACTAAACCCAAGTTTAACGGCAAGTAGTAATTATGGCCCTTAGAGTGTTAATTGTGATAAATATCGTCCTAGAAAAATTGTTGTGATCTGTAAGGAGTAAACAGGAAATGGCTATTGTGGATTTAGAACAATAAAGTAAATTGGAGTTCAGTAGCATTTTATTATTAATATTTCATTATGACAAGTTTAAAAATTTTGTTAAACTAATTACAATCTGTGAAATATGGCAGTGTCATTGAACACATAATATAAGGTTAAAAATGTATCTACAAATAGATTTTTATATTCATATGTAGATACATTATTAAATTGTTGAACAGAATGTTGCAGTTACTGCGATTAGATTCTGCTGTGTGGCATTAGAAAAGCAAGATTTTTTTGTAACTTTTTATATTGTTTTCTGATTACTCAATAGAAAATTTAAATTGCTGCATGGAAAAGCTTTATTAAAAATATTAACGATTCGCATTGAACTGAAAACGGTTTGCATTTGAATTTAATTTATTGTTTACCAGTCAACTACGGACAAACTTTAAAAAACGACTAGGAAATCACAATTGACAATCAGGAAGTTTTAGCGATTTCGACCATGACACCATAATTCCACCTTTAAGAAGCTTCATTTATTTACCAAATGCTACTGACGATAATTGATTTTGTTGGCGAATGGAAATGTTAAAATAATAAACAAAAGCTCCAAAAACAGCACAATGGACTTGATCACGTGATCAACGAATAGGAACAAAGTATAGCAACAGGATCAATGAATAAGCAAAAAAACAAATAAGGTGTAAACAGCTAACAACAAAGTGCAGCGAACAAAGAAGTAAACAAGCAAAAACAAAGTGCATATTCACAAACAACAATAATGAAAACAACTTGCTTACATTTTTGGATCTTTCCCGAAGGCCGTCATCCTCCTCCGAGCGCATTCATCACAGTGTTGATCCAGCGATATAAAAGGCAAGACAAAGCGAACAATGATGGAGTTTAAATTAAATCAGTCTTACGTGCAGACAAGTTGCGTGTGAAGAAAACCGTTATAAGTGTTACAAAAAGATTGTGAGCAAAGAAGGATAACGAGTAAGTGTTGTTGCTTACAAAAAAGTTGTAAGCAGAGAAATATAACAAACAAGTACATATTGTGATAGATATTGTTGTATCCTATGTATAATTTTTAACGCTCATTTGTTAGTCTGTCCAGAATAAAGATTCCAACTGTGATTTCTGTCGTCGTGCTAAGTTGTATCGTTTAGCGCTGGAACTTATTGAAACCTAACCCCCACGTTAAACGGGGTCTTACTGTACTATAGTATGGCGACATCAAAATTGTAATGAAGTAAGGAGAACTTAGGTTTGAACGCAATCTAGGGAACTCTGGATATCTTTTTCGAAAGTTTTGTATTTTTTAATTCTATTTTTTGTTTTTATAAATTTATAAACGTAATGAAAGAATACTAAAAATTAGAAAATATTAATTGTAGACCTAGAGGATTAAAATAAATGTTATCGGTAATATTTTTATCTCAATCTCAAACAGGAATTTTACTTTTTTGTTACAACCCTATAAGAAGTTGCATATTGCCTGACATCGCAGAAATATTTGTGAGTGTTTTTTCTTTTCTTTTTTAATTTATTTTTTGTTTTATTGGCGGCTAGAAAAAGTGTAGACCAAGACAGAATAAAAAGGGAGGCAAAAAGAAATCAGCATTTCAGCTAAAAAACACTTCATAAGTACGTATGTACGTAGTTGTCTAAAGGATGCTCAAGAAAAATTATTGGCTATAAATTGTCTGTGTAACATCCTTTTCTCATGAATAAGGAAAATAAACTTTTAAGTGTTTGTTCTTTGACTTAATAAGCAGATTTAATTTCCTCAGTTTGCTTAACTTTTATCTAATTTTTTTTTTTAGATATTTGTGGAATTCTCTAGCATATTCAGTTGTTGTTGTTGTACTGTCTGCATATAGAGACACCGACATAGTCACTGAGTTGGACACGATGGAAGAAATGTACGTATTTAAATTAAATTATTTCTTATTTTTTAACACTAGGAACAATATCCTTTGCTTCAAAAAAAAAAAAAAAAATTAATTGAATTAAATGTTGCTGGTTCATATTGTAATAAAAGAATGCAATGAAATTCTATCAATTCAGTTTGATTTGTCTGGAGTCGTTTTATTGTTTTATTGCAGGTCAAGTTAATCATTTCCAGGTATACGATGAGTTTCTTTGCCATAATTTACTTTTTTTATTTTCCACCATCGGCTTTTTGTTTTATAGTCTAGAGTCTACACTATACTCAAGTGTTTTCCATTTTCTTTTTGGGTTTTTCTTACGCATTGTGTTTTGGCTGATGTCTTCCAGCAGATCTGGGGCCTAATTCTGGCAGTCGTGATCGTAATGGCTTTCGAGTTGATAGAAATTTCGAAAGTGGATTTATCTCTAATTCTGTTAGTCGATATTACTTTTCCAGTGTTGTGAAATGTTTTCCAACACTGAACACTTTTGTAAACAAAAACATATGTTTTGTAAAGTCGTGAGCAATTCAGAAAATGAAACACTAATTTTTGTAAATTAAAAAGGTATTGCAGTTTTGAATGAATTTATGGCTTCTGCCCTTTCTTTTTAAAATTTTTTGTTTTATTACAATCGTTTTCGCTATGAACTTCTTCATTACTAAATAGTGTACAGGCAGAAATAAACAAATCGTTACAAGATGTATTACTTTATGATGTAGTTGCAAAATATTATCACTACAATCTTTTGCTTCTGATCAATCTTCTCCTTTTTTATTTGCATAGCTGATCCAAAAGTTTTAATGTTCTTCAGACCTTCAACAGCAACTCCTATACCAGCAACATAGTTTCGCATACTTTATTGGTGGCCTAGAAGCATTAAGTTTGATAGTAAGCAGCTCCCAAAGCTGGTTAGCCTTTACTTTTCCTTATGCAGTATTCGCCAATATACTTTTTGCCAAATTCGTATATTTAGTCATAAATTCTCCCATAATCTATTTTTGGGTACCATTTACTTTTGTTAATTTTAACCTAAAATACTAAAATTTTAACTATTTTCTTTAGTTTTTAAAAAATTCTTACTTACATTTTTTTTTTTTTTATATTTTGTTAACAAAAAAAAGCTTTACTCGATAGGTATTTTGCTTACGATTAAAAATTCGCAAGATTGCATTCGAACAGTTGCACGTGATCGACTACTGTCATTAGAAATGCCACTACACATTAATCGATATAGTGTGACAGAATTCCAAAAATAAAAAAAATTGAAGGTTCGAGTAAGTATTCGATCGTATACGACTGCCAGAATTAGCCCCCTGTATTAGAAAACAATGGGTATTAGGTACATAACATATGATGTTTCGAGTATAATTTACAATTTACATTACAATCCTTCAGTCTGGATTATTTGCCTAGTTTCTCACACCACTTATGTTGTGTGTGCGTTAATTTTATACATAAGTGGCGGGACCTACAGTTTGTAGTCGACTCTGAACGACAGATTTTTTTTTTTTTTTTTTGAAAAAC
This sequence comes from Sarcophaga peregrina, assembly GCA_014635995.1. Taxonomy (NCBI): domain Eukaryota; kingdom Metazoa; phylum Arthropoda; class Insecta; order Diptera; family Sarcophagidae; genus Sarcophaga; species Sarcophaga peregrina. Next base: position 5,176,249 of record CM025794.1, read on the forward strand.
TTTCCATGGCAATTTTATTTACTCTCAGAGTTTTTGCCAGAATTCTGCTGAGAGGAAATCGCCGAAGAAATACTTTATGGATTTTGTTTGTTGTCTAATAAGCCAACACACTACCTACTAGACTACGGCGACTTCAACCACATAGTGCACTAAATTTTGAATATTGATTAGTTCACTACTTGAACTAATTTGATAGCTTAACAAGTATTCGGTGTATTTGACTGTAACTCATCAGTTTAAAAGTTCAAACGAGAGCATCACATATTTCCTGAAGTCTCTATAAATTGGCATAAAGAAGATTGCCTGCCGTATGACAATTCGTACAGCACCACGTGTACTGGGTTCGTTCATCTCGATGTTGGCTATCATTCTTGGATTTCAGAATTAAGGGTACCATTAACGATTCCTTCTCCAGACAGTTGTTGACTGCGGTGTTGTGGTCGGATCGTATTGGCATTTGAAGCTGTACCGGCTCGCAGTTCTCTATAAATCTCTCTGTATTCCTGATAATTATCAAATAAAACATATTATAATCATTCATATGTATATATTATTTCTAAAGCACTTTTTTTGTCCGTTGCAAATATCTACCGCATCAAATTTAATGAAGCTTATATCTAACACTAATGACGAAAAATAATTAGAAATTGAAAAATTAATATTTTCATTGATAAAAATTATATTTTATATAGAACTGCATGATAATACTGTTGTCATTACGGTTATATGTTTTTGTTCAAGTGTGATAATACAGGGTCACTTTATAGTAATGCAGTTCTACATAATATAGTATGTATTACAATCCATGCTGGCAATACCGCTATTTACTATAATGCCGTTTATTACTAAGTCAGTTATATATAATATGCATATTAAGTTGTAAAAAGCTGCTTTGGCAATACTTTGCAGTAGTTGTTAGTTCAAGTGCGATAAACAGGGCCGCTTAATTGTAATGCTATTCCACATAATAATATATAAAGTTATAAAAGCAATTAAATAAAAAGGTTTTAAGAAATATAAGAATAATAATAACGTGCAACGTAAGAATATAAATAAAGTGCATTTGAAAAGACAAATGCAATTATAATGTTAATCAGAAATATTAATGCTAAACAGGGGTTAATAAAAGGTACCAGGCTAATCGTAATAAACTTAGGAGAGCACATCATATCAGCAAAAATTATTCATACCGATAAAACTGTACTCATACCCCAAATCAACCTTACACCTTCTGATCCAACTGTGCCTTTCCGAATGACACGAAAACAGTTCCCTGTGAAAGTTGCTTTTGCTATGACGATAAACAAAGCACAAGGTCAAACCCTTCAAATGGTAGGATTGTATTTACCAGAACCGGTCTTTTTACATGGGCAGTTATACGTGGTTTTTTCTCGTAGGTTTAAAGATATTTTTGTTTGTATTAAGGATTCGTACGGGCAAAAAGTTAACGATGATCATATCATTACCTCTAACATTGCATTCAAAGACGTATTATAAAAGCATTTAAACTTATGTATGTATGTATGTAAATATGTATGATGATATTATGATTTGTAATATTTTTATACTTTTAATAAAATTTCTATTAATTATTTTCATTTTATGTTACAGAAATGACAACTAACGTTGCGAAATATTCGCACGGTTCATCTAGTTATAAGTGAATTCGCCGTAATAGGTAGTGTATTGGGTTATTAGACTGAAGGCCCTAGTTCAAATCTCACGTCAGACATCAAAACGAAAATATGAAAAAAATATATTTCTTCGGCGATTGCCTCTCAGCGGATTTCTGATAAAAACTCTGACAGTAAATAAAAGTGCCATGAAAAGTTTCTCAAAAATCTGCCGTTCGGAGTCGACTTTAAACAGTAGGTCCCGGCACTCATGTATAAAATTAACGCACACAGCATAAGTGGCGTGAGAAGTTAGATCGTTATAGTGTCTGAAGGATTGTACTGTACTGTACAGGAAGTGCGCTAACTAAATGTCCACTAATGCACATAATCAATATACCTATCCCTCTTCATGTTCAAGTAATTAGCATTAAAAAATTAATTTCTGCAAAATATTTACGAAATATTTGAAAATTAGCGTTCAACTACTTAAAAAGAAATTTTCAGGTTTAACCGTTTACAAATGATGTCTAATTAAACGGGTTAACTTTTCTTTTTTTTTTTATTTTACTCTCGCTTACACACACACATGTACACATACAAACACGTGTTAAGATTTTCTCTATCGCACATTTGTTGCTGTTATTTTGGCCAGTGAAAATCGGTTTATCATTTAATGGAAACAATTTTATTAAAAAAAAAAAAAATAGGAATTTTTTTTTCCCCCATTATTAACTGCAATTACAATGAACAAGTGGATGAACGAACCCCTTTGAATTTTTTCTTTATATTTTTTCCTCAGTTTTTACGATTTGTTTTCACTTAAAAACAAAATGAAATAATAAAAGAACAAAAAACAAAAAAAAAATTACAAAATGTACACCACGGTTAGAGAGTGCCCATTATCGTCCAGCAGTATGTGTGTGTGCGCGTGTGTGTGGTAGGAGTACAATATGTTGTATGTGCGAAGGGCATTTTATGTGTGTATTTTTTCTTATGAACATTTTAACGTTGTAAGCAAACACTAGACTTGACCACAAAGTCATGTTAATTTACATGTGTAACAAGTGTTTCAACATACGTAATTGCCAAAAAAAAAAAAATAAAAAAAAAACAAAAAAAAATTCCAAAACATAAAAAACAAAAAACGTGAACAAAAAAATATCCATTTGTTCTGCGAGCAGTAAAATGATTGTAATTTCGTATATTGACGCGAAATATTTGCGACAGGATATTTGGGTGTTATCAGTGCTTCAAAGTAAGTTTGATTTATTATTAATTTATCTTCAACTCACTCTCCAACTATTCTCACCTTAACCCTTCTGCATCCCTTGGATATGTGTCCTTCCTATGATCCTTTGGGTCAATATGGCCTAACATTAAAATGTAAACAAAATTTCATATTTAATATAAGAAATTCATTTGTTTTGTTGTTTTTTTTATTTAGTATAATTAAAAATAATTTTAACTAAAATTAATAAGCCCTTCCTGAGCAATTCATACATACAGCTGCGTGCAACTAATTAAGGACACGAAGCTTATATGTGAGCTTGAAGCAAAAAATACAAATTGTTGTACGATATTGTCAAAATTTGGCCAAGTTTAGTTAATTAAACTCTTAGTAGTAGAAAGTAACTGCTTATTGTGGCAAATAAATTATTATTTTTAAAGCTGTGAGCCACATTTTAAAACAGTATTGATTTCAGTCATGCATATAATTAAGGACACACCGTAAACTTTATGAAAAAAAAATCAATATTTTGTTGCAAAACCATTGTTGTCGATAACAGCTTGACATCTAGGAGGCAGCGAAGTAATCAGATTTTCACATACACTGGTTGGGATGGCGTCAGTACTCAAAAGATTATTTTACAAATGCATCAGCTGATGGAAGCTCTTTGGTGAAAATGGAGCAATACCATCTGTAGACATAGTAAAACGTCGATTGCGAGAAGCTGGGCTCTTTGAACGAATTTCCCGAAAGAAACCATTGTTATCTGAGGGTAACCGGAAGAAGCAAATAGACTACGGAAAAAAATACCGCCATTGGACTGCTGTGGAATGGAAAAGAATGTTATTTTCGGATGAAACAAAAAGACCAGAGTCTCTCCCGATGGAAAAAAATGTTCGCTAGCCAAAGTTAAAAAAATGTAATCTAAGATACACCTGGGCCACTTTACAGCATATAAGAGATTTTATTACACTTTGCGGTGCTATGTCGTCATGCGGTGTCGAGCCGCTGCACAAAATTTACGGAAACATGGACAAATTACAATGTGTAAGAATCCTTAGCAATACAATGATGCCGTGTTCTGACGAAAACCATGCCAGTAGCATGGATATTTCAACAAAATGATGACCCGAAGCATACGGCTCATCACATCAAACAATGGTTTTTAAACAATACGGTCATTGTACTTGATTGGGCTTCATGCAGTCCAGACCTCAACCCAATTTAGAACTTATGGCAAGTTGTAGAAACCAAAGTGGGCTCAGTTAAATTAAGCAATTTTGATGATCTCCTCGCCGAAGCAAAGAAAGCTTGGGAGGCCATTCCAATCAGTGCATGTGAAAATCTGATTACCTCGATGCCTCGCAGATGTCAAGCTGTTATCGACAACAATAGTTTTGCAACAAAATATTGATTTTTTTCCTAGTAAATACATCTTTTTCATAAAGTTTACGGTTGTCCTTAATTATATGCATGACTGAAATCAATACAGTTTTCAAATGTGGCTCACAGCTTTAAAAATAATAATTTATTTGCCACAATAAGCAGTTATTTTCTACTACTAAGAGTTTAATTAACTAAACTTGGCCAAATTTTGACAATATCGAACAACAATTTGTATTTTTTGATTCAAGCTCACATGTAAGCTTCGTGTCCTTAATTAGTTGCACGCAACTGTACATACATAATTGGTCATTACAAGTCTTCAGTCAGGATTAAGACCTAACACTACTTATGTTGTGTGTGTTAATTTTATAAATGAGTGGCGAGACCTACAGATTTAAAGGCGACTCCGAACAACAGATTTGTTGAAAAGCTTTTTATAGCAATTGTATTTATTCTCAGAGTTTTTGCCAGAAATCTGCTAAGATGAAGTCCGAAGAAATATTTTCATATTTTCGTTTTGATGTCTGACCTGGGATTTGAAATCGGGCCTTACGTCTAATAAGCCAACACACTATCTACTAGGCTATAGCGACTTCTGAGCAGCTATTGTTTGTAGTAATTACATTTTTAATACACACATAGGAATTTTTTTAACAATTTATACACAATGTGACCATGTGGTCTTTGCATATAAATTTTTTCACAGAAATACCACTGTTGGTTATTTTGTAAAAATACTTTAATTCGCAAAATATGCTCGTTTAATAGCTGATCTGCAAGTTATAAAGACTGCGACTGAAGTTCTTATTGAAATTCCAGGCATTATTCATATCAGTCCATATGACGTAGGAATTATATGCAAATTCATCAATCATATTTGCAAATAACGTAGCAGGTCATATCTTAGTCATGCGTTGACATGTGTAATAAGCAACTGGTTGGCCACGCTCATCAACTCCAGCTTTCGTATAGTTGTAATGATGGCATTGGAAAACAAAAAATCAGAGTGTAGTACAGGCTTTTTTTCCATATCCAGAATATTTGATGGCAACAAAGTTTTATTTTTACGAACAGTGCCAACGAATGTAATATTCCGAGAAAGAAGTTCAATGGCAAGATTGTATCTAGTAAAAAAAATTATCACACGTAATTGTGCATCTCTTTGGGATCTGATAATGTTGGAACCATTTTTTTTTCTAATTTGCAATTTGAATGAACTGTTTTGAGTATACAGTTCAAGTGTCAATGCGTTAGCATATGATCATAAAACAAGGTACTTTTGCGAGATTCTCCAAATCCTCTCTTTGCGTATAATATAAATTTGATTGAAAAAATATTAGTTGAAAGCGATTTTATTGTTTATTTGACTGAAAAAATTATTGATCGACGATTCTGAATGGTAAACTTGTAATATCGTATGTTGGGTCATATTGACCCAAAGGATATTAAATGTGTGTGTAAATCGTATTTTGAAATATGGAGGAGGGAGGTAAAATTTAAATTTTATTGTTTTTATTTTTGTGCCTGTGATGGATAAATTAAAGTTTCACAATCGGGTCTCATAATTAAAGGGAAAAATTTTGCGTTTGAAAATTAATATTGGGTCAAATTCACCCAAGGAGCGGAGAAGGGTTAAGTTAACTCTTGGAGACTTGGAACGGATCAAAAAATATTAAAGTTCTCTTAGTAATCTAAATTTTCTGATAGCAATGAATGACTGCTAAATAATATGCTGCTGTTTTAACAACGTAGAATTGTAAAATGTTGAGTTTTTTTGTGTGGATTTTCGCTTGTTTGAGAAGTAGAGGGATGTCACAGTACATGCCAAGATTCTTCAAATTAACTGAGGAATCCTGTTGAATGCCAAAAAATATTTTTTAATAATTCCTAAGAATTTATTGCTAACTTATTTATGAAAAAATTGACGTTCAAACTAAATGAAATAGATTGTAACCCAAAGTATTAACCGAATGATTGCCTCATAAAAGGGTCATTACTACAACTTGCCGTTAACTAAAGGGAGGATTTTAAAGAGGAGATAAATTGTTTTTCATTATTATGAGTACCCAATAAGATAGAAGTGATCATCCTACCTTTAACATTTAAAGATCACTTTATATTTGAACTTCCCATATTTTATACTATTTTCGATATGGCAACTTCAAATTTAGACAAAATGAGCATATACAACAAATAAACACTGCGTTAAAAAAACTTAATTGTTTAATTGAGCAGTTTTATCGACTTTGCCCCGGCTTCGCCATATTTTAATTTTATTTCATCTGTAAGATGTAATAACGAAAATCAGTTAAAGGTAACTTCACAGTTCCCTTTAGCTAAAGGGCAAGTTGTAATAATAGCCCTAAAGCGATAAACAAAAGCTACGCTTACAAATTCATCGAACTTGTTCCAAGAGAAAAAGGGATAGACAAGTAAACGAACGCAACAACAAGCAATGTGTACACAATACACAAAGAGCGATAAAATTCTCGAGAAGGCGAAACCCCGAACGTTCATCAGACTGATTACGTGCGTATATAAAAAGGCAAGACAAAGCAGGCAACGAGTAGTAAGAATTCAGTCAGTTTTGTATGAAGACGCGTTACGTGTGAAGAGAACAGTATTGGTTTGAAGATATCCGCTATACAGAACTAACGAACAAGTGTTGTCGCTTACGCAAAGGATGTGAACAGAGAAGAATAACGAACAAGCAATAATTATTGTTGTAATGATTATCACACACGACAAGTTATAAAGAGTGGCACACAAAAGTAGTGCGTACAATAAAGAACTTCATTGGAACTAAACACCAATTTATTTTTATTTTATTTGCTTATGTATATGCGTACACTTGGGTCTCATTTTATGCGGATTTTTTTTATGTGAATTCGAATTTATGCGATTTTAAATGAAATTTATTTTTTTTAGATTTTTTTTTATAGATTTTAAAATGTTATGATAATATTTAAACTTTCTCATCATATCTTTTCCCCTAAACTGGCTTATAATTAATAAGCCACCTATTTTGTAAAAAGAAGTTCCTGATTGCTGCAATACTTTATTTTGGTTATATCCCAAGCTCTGTATATATTAAAATTATTTTTGATTTTAAAATTGTAATAATGATAGATTTTAATACAAAAAAAAAAAATTTTCGCATCATTTTAAAATTAATGTCAAGTCGAACCTGCATCGCAAAATCAGAAAAACTTGTAAGGAAAAACCGTTTTTACTGTGCAGTAATGCGCCAGATGATAAAATGTTAAATTTGCTAGTAAAGTAAATAGGTTTTTAAAGCCATGGGCTCTTAAAGGCAATGATTTGACTCGTTTGCCAGTTCATTGGATGAAAAATTCTAAAGCTTGGGTGACAACTGTGTTTACTGAGTGGTTTCAAAAATGCTTTGCAGCAGAAGTCGAATCTTATTTCTTATAAAAAAGAACTTGACTTCAAAGTTTTGCTTGTTGTGGACAATGCTCCCGGACATCCTCATTTGGATCATTCAAACATAAGACTCGAATTTTTTTCCACCCAACACAATTAGCATTATTCAGCTATTAGATCAGAGCATAGTTTCCACTTTTAAAAAATATTACACGAAACGCGCCTATCAATTTATTTTAAACAAACTGGAAGTTGAATCGCTTACATTACATGAAGTTTGGAAAAGTTTAAAATTTTGATTTGTATTATTCTGGCAACATCCGCAATCATTGCATTCAGATTGTGCTGCTGGAAATACTGACGATGAAATGTCGACGCTGACCAGTGAAATAATTGATTTAGTTCACTGGAAGACTGGATTGGATGGATTTGGCTCACTGAAGCAGGATGATGTAGATGAACTGTTAGCTGACGAACCACTAACCGATATCGATGTCATTAGTTTCGTCAATGGCAATGAGAAAAACGTGGATAGTAAAGATCGTGTTTCCGAAGAAAGTGTTGATATCCTCAACAAAGTTAAGAATAAATCTTTTTCTTAACATGGACCCAGACCCCGAAAGAGCACTGAAGATATAATTGACTGATCTGTTTTCCGGATATCAGGAGTTGTATAGGCAACTTAAAATCTCAAAGTCACAAAGTTTAATAACTGACTATATATCCTGCAATAAAATTGTAAATTTATAATTACAGACTTCAGTTTATTATTCATTTATTAGTTTTAGGATCATTTTGTCTTTTATTTTGTGTAAATAATGAATTAATATTTGATTTTTATTTATTTTTTTAAATAAATAAACTTTTGTTGATTTTTTTATGCGATTTTTTTTTTGGAATGCACCTAACGCGTAATACGACATCTGAGTGTATATGATAATTGAAGAATTGACTTAAGCTATGCAAAATCAAGATCAGTGAACAAAAACATACGATGGCGGCATTTTAAATAGCAATTAATGATAATTTTCCTTCAATTGCTGTGAAGAAGTTATTATATTTAAATTTATTATATTTAAACCACCTGTTGGGAGAAGCGCCCAAGCCTTTGATTCACTTTCGTAGATTATAAACGCAAAGTACAATATTTTTAATAGAAATTCAATTATTTATTTATGGTACTTTAACGTTAAAATTCCTGAAATAAATTTATTATTAAAGTGACTTATTTAATTTAAAATATACAAACTTTTTCGTGTTGAATAAGGGCACAAAATTCTTTAAGACACGATATATGTCCATATATCCATATACCCGAAAGCAAAATTGCGCGTATTGTAAGAGCGTGGAAATATGTCTATAAGAACTTATTCTAGAATAATATTGATGGGACTTAAGGGATAACTTATTATAATAATATTAATCGATAAATAAGTGATGTCACCTATATTGTTGTTAATTAATTAATAGTGATTCTATTTATATTTTTTTGTATTTTTTACATAATTTTTTAACAAAAAAAAAAATTGTTCTTGGCGACAAGTTAAATAGCACACGTGAGAGTGTATCTAAAATTCATTTAAAACTTAGGATTAATTCAAAATTTTTATTATGTTAAATAAATTTAAATTTGTTAATACTATTAGTACTTTGTAGGAAACCCTTTATTTTTAACTGCGGCTGTGCATCGACGATGCATTGACTGAATCCGCGATTGACATCTTTCTAAAGGGATGGAATACCATGCTTTTTGCATTTCAGTCCATAAAATGTTCAAATTTGTAGCATTAGAACTATTTATTCTCTTTTCAACATCGTGTCATAGATTCTCGATCGGATTTAAATCCGGAAATTGAGCTAGCCAAGGTATCAATTTTATTATCAGAAAACCATTTTTAACGGACTTAGCCGTGAGTTTAAAATCATTAGTACAGGAACAAACTTTCACTTTAGAGGCATTTCTTCCTCAACGTATGACAACATTAAATTCATTAAAATGTTTTTGTAAGCTACTTGGTCCTCTATTCGTGTTATAGGACCCTCACCGTACTATGAGAAGCTTCCCCAAATCAAATTCTGTGTTTATATTTCGCCTTACGTAAGACCTTCCATCCGAACCAAAGCGGTTAAACTTAGATTCGTTCGTGAAAAGTACGTTATTCCAGTAAGAAAGTGGTTCTTTTAAATGAGCCTCGGCGAAATTAACTCGGTTTATTCGATTTTTTTTTGGAGACATGTGGTTTATTTTCTCGTAATCTGTTTTTTGTTGTACTTGTGGATATGTTTAATCCCAACAGTTGACAGTTGAATTTTTTTCCGTATTTTTGATGCAGTTAAAAAAAGATCACTTTTGCTTATTTTAACTATTAATTTGTCTGTCCTTTGAGACGTTATTCTGGAACTTTTTCGTGTGATGGTTTCAAAAGATTGAGTTTTTTTTCATAACGTTTGTGATATTATGTGAATATTGTGATGATATTTCGGTAAATGTCAGGCCGTCCTTGCCGTATTGAAGGACAAATCTTTGAAAGGTTGGATTAGAGTGTTTGCCATGCCCCATTCTATGAGAATATATATTTTTTAATAATTAATTTTATACTAATTATCAACTTTATACCTTTTTCTCTTAATCAAAGTGGTTATTTTAATCAGATTATTTTTTTTTTTAAATATCTTTACACGTTTGCTATTTAAAATATCTGCAAATATACCTAGAAAGAAACAATAACTTTTCTTTTCTTAAAAAAAACACTTCTTTTTTTGACTGAGCTGACATTACAAACTAACATGTTGTTAAACAAATAACTGTAAAAAGAATTTAAATAATTGAAGATATAAAAGAGATAAAATCTGTATGAAAATTTTTACACTAACCGTGCCATTTGAAATGTCGCCACTGTACATACCCTCACTGTTAAATAAAACTTGCTTTTTTAACAAAATCAGCAATCCAATAAACGCAAAATAATAATATTGGAAATCAATGAAGTCAAATTCCTTTCTATTAAACGCGAATAAGGATTTCTTATTAATGCGAGCCTGACTGGAGTTTATCGAATTAGATTACTGTTAAAACCACACCGTGTGAATTTATTATAAATTATGATTTATTGCTACATTGAATTGTATTGCATCTGTATAATAATATACACAAGTCTATACCTGAAGCTGATGGATATCAGATATTTACCGATAAATTTTATACTTACTTAATTTTGGCCCAGAAATTATTTGAAAATACAGGTAACCCTCCTACAACGCGGTACTTCTATAGCGCGATTTCGCTACAACGCGGTTTGCGAATTGCGGAATGTTTCCTATAACGCGATTTTTAAGCATTTTTTAAATACGTATTCTATAAACTATTCTATAAACACACAATTATCAAAAATTACTTGTGTATATGTGTATGTATATCTATTTGTATGCACTATGGAAAACGGTTAAGGCAAATTATAATAAGCGAGGACGAGAAGTCGCCGTGGTCTAGTGGGTAGTGTGTTGGCTTATTAGACAAAAGGCCCGGGTTCGTATCCCAGGTCAGACATCAAATTGAAAAATTTTTCTTCGGCGACTTCCTCTCAGCAGATTTGTGGCAAAGACTCTGAGAGTAAAAATTGCCATGAAAAGCTTCTCAAAAATCTGTCGTTCGGAGTCGATTTTAAACTGTAGGTCCCGCCACTCATGTATAAAAATTAACGCACACAACATAAGTGGTGTGAGAAGCTAGGTCGTAATCCTGACTGAAGGGTTGTAATGGCCAATTATCTATGTATGTGAGGACGAGGAAGCGGATTTGTAGAAGGTTGAGAATTAAAATCCTCTAAAATATGTAGATTTGAAAATCCGTGTCTATTTTTCCCAGATTTTATTTTCCTTAGTTTTATGTTATTTAAATAAATGAATTGCTTTTTGCTGGTTAATTAAATGAATTATACATACAATTATATATAATAACATATTATGTTGAAATAGACAAATAGAAAAATATCTTTGAAAAAATAAATTTTCTACAACGCGGTTAATTGGTTCCTGAAAAACTCCGCGTTGTAGGAAAATCGCGTTGTAGGAAACTTCTTTTTCCTCCATTTTTCCTTTTCTTATACAATATCACGCAAGTAACATGTTAAAGTTTTCTCAGCCGAATTAATTATATTAGACCTTTCATCGAAAAAAAAAAAATTTATTTTTTCAAAGATATTTTTCTATTTGTCTATTTCAACATAATATGTTATTATATATAATTGTATGTATAATTCATTTAATTAACCAGCAAAAAGCAATTCATTTATATAAATAACATAAAACTAAGGAAAATAAAATCTGGGAAAAATAGACACGGATTTTCAAATCTACATATTTTAGAGGATTTTAATTCTCAACCTTCTACAAATCCGCTTCCTCGTCCTCGCTTATTATAATTTGCCTTAACCGTTTTCCATAGTGCATACAAACATAATAATAATAGATATACATACACATATACACAAGTAATTTTTGATAATTGTGTGTTTATAGAATAGTTTATAGAATACGTATTTAAAAAATGCTTAAAAATCGCGTTGTAGGATTCGCGTTATAGGAAACATTCCGCAATTCGCAAACCGCGTTGTAGCGAAATCGGGCTATAGAAGTACCGCGTTGTAGGAGGGTTACCTGTATGTAAATTCTTTTATGCCTAACCGAAAGGGACTACCACAAGAAATAAAAATACCCAAGTGGCCCAGGGTAGAAACAATTCCTTTTCGCAAATACAATACGCTTTCGCTAGCTTAATGTGATACCAGAGTAGTGACAGTGCTAAGCACTTTTTATACATCCGATTCACAATTTATCCAAAGGAGACCTGCAAGGGCTAGAGGATGAAATATCGAAAGTCGTAAAGAATCGTGCTATTTTTGCAAAACATGTGAGGCAAAACCTTCGCTTCATCTCGGTATTTGTTTCGAAAAATACCATATCAAAAGGGATTAGTATTTATATATATAATATGATTTTATTTTCTTCGGGAGCTAACACCAATCAAATAAACGAAATTGAGTTTCTCTGTAATCAAAGTATATTTTGTACATTTTATTATTTCTAGAATTACAGACTATTTACATTTTTTTAAAATTATTTTAATAATTACCTGTAATCAAAGAAACGACATTTAAAGTTTATTATTTCGGTATTAATTCTTTTCCGATATAGAAATTTTGTCTATTTCTTTCTTACGAAATATTTTAATAAATGACTGTTGCTTCTATGCCTTCTAAATCAAAATTAAAACTATTAACAAAGTATTTTAACAAATGACAATCTGTTTCTTCTATGCCTTATAAATCAAACTTCAAACTGTTATAAAACAGATATTTAAATAAATGAACTCATTTTCGTTATATCTCCCTCCCAGGGTAAGAAAAAAAATTATATTTTTTTTCAACAACATTTTTCATTCAATGTGGTTAACTGGAAATAATTTTGTAATATGAAATAGATTTGATTGAGAATCTCTGTGTCCTACGTTTATTTTGTAGATTGAATTGGACAATTTTCCTATAATTTTGTATGGGCCAATTTTCAATTCATCCAACTTTTTCCGATTTAGTTTATTACCGTTTGCGACATAAACCATGTCTCCTACTTGGAATTCAAGATGTTTTCTATTTTTATCAAACAGTTGTTTGTTGTAGTTGTGGGATTTTATCGTATTCTGTAAAGCTCTTTCCCTGTTATAAAACCAGTCTTCATATCTGTTTTTTTGTTTTAATTCATCAGGTAATATCGAGCTGTCTGTGCCCTCTAATAAATATTTTGGTGTAAATCCTGCAACTGTGTGTTCGGTTTCGTTGTATAACTGAACACACTCTTGCGCTATTGTCGTCCAAGCTCTTTTTTCCTCGTTCTCATTTATTCTGCACCTAATTTTGTTTACAAGTGTTTGATTGAGTCTTTCATTTAAGCCATTCGAAAAAGGTGCATCTACTGCAGTAAAAATTATTGGAATACCTTTATTTGATAAAAAGTTTTTAAATTCTTTCGAATTCAATCCGGGGTATTGATCTGATAGAACCATTCCAATTTTGTGATTATCTTCCACTTTTTGAATAAGTTTTATAAAATCTTGTGCATTCTGTGTCTTCGACGTTAATATATATGCATATCTGGTAAAGTGATCCACAAGTAGATGTAGATATTTTTTAGTAGATCGTGAACCTCCGAAACCTCCGATTGTATCTATTGAAACAATTTCAAAGGGTTTTTCAGCTGGACCTAAATGCGAAAGTAGACCTAATTTATCTCCACCTCTTGACTTATTCTTAATACATATTTCATAGTTTCTGCAAACTTTTTTTATATTATTAGTTAAATTTTCAGCTGTATAGAAGGGAGAAATCTTTTTTTGTATTTGATTCACTCCTATATGGCAAAAATGTTTATGAATTTTTTTTATAAATTCCAAAGAGAATTCTTCAGATAGGACAATTTTCTCTTTTTTTCGGGATATTCTATAATAGAGTTTCCGTTTTAATATACATTTGTCCTTATTAGCTTGTAATTTTTGATTTTCCTTCTGATCAGCTACAATTTCTGTAATGAATTTGTAACGCCGTACACAAGCCAAATACATGCGACTTTGTTTTGTTTAAACTGTTATACTTGAAAATAATTGATTTGCAAATTAATCGTTACTAGTTATAAAATAATCATTCCAATTTCTTGTGTGTGAAGTAATGGTCATAGAAACTTAAAAGAAAAATTTTAACCTTTATAATAAAGTACATTTTATATGAATTTTCTGTACAACACTCGAAAAGTCGTTTTATTGTTGAACCACTAAATAGGTTTTACTAAAAATAAAACCAACAAAGGTTATGGGCCCAGGACCCTGGTAACTTAAGTTTTTTTTGTGGTCTTCACGTTTTCAACAATAAAAATTTGTGAGGTTATATACCTAAGAAGTTCTTTTGGTTTTGGTTGTTTTATCCGGAGTTTAAAAAACAAATATGTCGAGTGGTGTTACTGGTATTGAAAAATTAAACGGAGATAACTACACAACATGGTGTATTCAAATAAAAAGTTTATTGATCACAATGGATTTGTGGAACACTGTCGTGGAGCCCTGCCCGGAAGAAAGTGTTCAGAAAGCAAGTGTGGCAGAACAACGACAGGAAGGCGCTTGCAACAATTACCCTGAGTGTTAAACCCAGTGAATTGATCCATATTAAGAATTGTTCAACTGCAAAAAGTGCCTGGTATGTATTATCATCAATATATCAGTCGAATACAGCGTCAAGGAAAGTAAATTTATTTAAAAGGCTTGTCAAGTTTAAATTTCATAGTAATGAAAGGTTTTCAACACAGATAAATGAGTTTTGTTCCATAATTGATGACCTTAAGGAAATTGGAATCACCCTGAATGAGGATTTGCTTTCAATATTATTATTATGTAGTCTTCCCGACGAAATGGAGAGTTTTGTGGTAGCAATTGAAAGTAGGGATGTTTTGCCAAAAAGTGAGAAATTGATTTCCAAAATATTAGAGGAGGAAATGAGACAATCCAGTAAATTAAATAATAATTTAGAAAATGTTTTTGCGGCAAATTCAAGAAATTATACAAAAAGAAATAGAAAAAATTTTAACACAAACAACAACTATAGAAACAAAAATAGTGCAACAAAAACAACAAACAATAGTAACGGAAATTTTAAAGACGATAGTTATGTTAATAACATTAGTAATATAAAATGTTATCGCTGCGGCAAAAAGGGCCACATACGTTCACAGTGCAAAGAGAAATATGAAAATGAATTTGCTTGCTCTTTATTTGAAGACAGATGTAATCTAACAGAAATGTGGATAGTCGACAGCGGCGCGACGTCACATATGTGCAGATCAAAGGAGTATTTTATAACATTAAAAGAGTCACAACAACAAGTCGTGTTAGCATCTGGTGAGAGCGTTAAAGCTGAAGGCATAGGAAATATTAAAATAAGAACAAAATTTTGCAATCTTGAATTAAAGAAAGTTCTATATGTACCATATTTACATTCGAATTTTTTATCTATTAATAAGATAATTAAAGCTGGTCACACTGTTAAATTTGCCGATAATAAAGCAGAAATAATGAGTAACAATAAACAAACAATTTTAACAGCTGATTTGGTTGGTGATATGTTCATTGCAAATATAAAATCTATTGTTAACTTTAAAAATATTGAGAGTGCTTATGGACTAATGGACGAAAGTGAAGGAATAAAGTGGCATCAACGCTATGGTCATCTGAACCTAAATGATTTAAACAAATTAAACGTAAATAATATGGTGAAAGGTTTTAATGTAAAATTGCCAAAAACTATCGATTGCATTACCTGTGCTGTGTGTAAAATTTCCGCCAAACCCTACAAAAGCTACGGAAGTGTACAAACAAAAGACTTGCTGGAGTTGGTACATACAGATCTATGTGGGCCAATTGGAACAAAAACTCTAAGTGGAGCGTCGTATTTCATCACCTTTATTGATGATTATTCGCGGTATACAACAACGTTTTTCTTAAAAAATAAATCAGATGCCTTTGACGCATTCTGTTCTTTTTCTGGGACCGCGGAGACGCAGACAGGCCGCAAAATTAAAGTCGTTAGGAGCGATAATGGAACGGAATTTGTAAATTCTAAATTTAAAGATTTTTTCGCTAAGAAAGGCATCGTCCATCAAACAACAGTGAGTTATTCGCCACAACAGAATGGTGTTTCAGAGAGGGCGAACAGGACATTGGTGGAGATGGCTAGGTGTTTGCTTGAGTCTTCTGGTTTACCACAGGTGTTATGGGGTGAAGCTATCAATACTGCAACATATTTAAGGAATCGAGCTCCAACAAAAGTATTAAATCATGTTACACCGTACGAGAGATGGTTCGGTAAAAAACCATCAGTTTTTCATTTAAAAACATTTGGATGCGATGCGGTTGTTTTAAATAAAGGTCCTAAGCCGAAAGGTGGTAAATTTTTCCCTAAAGGTAATAAAATGAAATTTGTTGGATATCAATTGTCTACAAAAGGTTATCGTCTATATAATCCCACTACTAAGCAAATAATTATTTCTCGAGACGTTATTTTCTTTGAACAATCTTTTGAAAAATGTTTTATTCCAGACAAAGAAGAAGAAAATCTATTTTTGGAATTTTTTAAAGAAAATAATTCAGTGAGTATTCCTGAGGTAGAACAAATCGAGAAGGAAGTCGAAGAAGAGCAAATGGATGATGAAGAAGATCTGGCAGAGGAGAGTAGTGTGGAAACAGACAGAGATGAAACAATTGTTGTCGAAAACAAAAGAAAACGAGGTAGACCAAAATTGATAAAAACTGGAGGTAAAGGCAGACCCAGAAAGGTATATTGCACCGAAGACGGCATTGAGATGTTAAATTCTGTCATAGAAAATCCTGATACGGTGGCAGAAGCATTAAATTCTGAAAACAAAAATAGGTGGATTGAAGCCATGAAGAAGGAATATGATTCGTTGATCAAAAACAAGACTTGGCAGCTTGTAGATAAACCCAAAGGTAAAAATGTGATTGGTTGCAAGTGGGTATTTGCGTTAAAACGTAATCCTGATGGTTCGGTAGAGAAGTACAAAGCTAGGCTTGTTGCCCAGGGCTGTTCCCAAAAAGCAAACGTCGATTATAAGGAAACATTCGCACCCGTCGTTCGTCATTCAACAATTCGGTTGATATTAGCTTTATCGGCCAAATATAAATTATTGATAAATCACATCGATATTGTTGCTGCTTATTTAAATGGAAATATTGATGAAGATGTTTATATGTTACAACCTCCTATGTTTGAAGATCAAAGTAAGCCGAGTCAAGTATGCAAACTATCTAAAGCATTATACGGTTTAAAACAAGCAGGACGTGAGTGGAACAAGAAAGTTAACGATATCTTGATAAAAATGGGGTTTATACGGTGCAAATCGGATACATGTGTATATATTCGAAGAGATGGTTCTAATTTGAATATCATTGCTATTTATGTTGATGATATGTTACTAGCGTGTTCAAATGAGTTTGACATGAAAAACATTATTTTGGAGTTGAACCAAAGTGTAGAAGTCGTTGATCGTGGGCCGTTATCATTCTATTTAGGAATGGAAATAAATCGAGTTGGTTCGAGAGGTGATATCACAATTCACCAAAATAAATACACCCAAGAAATTTTAGAAAAGTGGGGTATGGCAGACTGTAAGCCAGCGTCTACGCCGTGGCTGAGTGGAACTGTATTAGAAAGATGTAAGAATAAATGCGACGATTTAAATATTAAACGCTATCAAAGTTTAATAGGTGCATTGATGTATCTTGCGGTAATAACACGACCGGATATAATCCATGTAGTTTCCAAATTGTCTCAATATAACTGTCATCCACATGAAGAACATTTAAAAGCTGCAAAACATGTTTTGAGATACCTGAAAAAGAATCCAGTTGGTAAAATAGTTTTCTATGCTAATTATAATGAATTTGAATGTTTTACAGATGCAGACTGGGGTTGTGAATCAACAGATCGAAAATCATACTCTGGTCATGTATTGTTTATGAGCGGTGGTCCAGTTGCATGGGAATCACGAAAGCAAGCTATAGTAGCCTTGAGTACAATGGAAGCTGAGTACATAGCTTTATGCCAAGGTACGAAAGAAGTGGTTTTTCATCGAAATCTTTTGAAAGAGTTGAGTTTTGATGAATATGTAACTACACCAACAATAATATTTTGCGACAACCAAAGCGCTAGTTTCATGGTAAAAAATCCTGCAGTACATAAGAGAAGTAAGCACATCGATATTCGATACCATTATATTCGGGAGCAGTATGATAGCAAGAATATTAATATCGAATATATTCCCTCATATGATAACGCAGCAGACATACTAACAAAAGTTTTAAGTAAAAACAAACACTTAGAAGGTTGTAAACTTTTAAAATTAAAATTGTAATTTTTTGAATTTTTATTATTGAAATACAAATTGTGAATGCATTTGGCTTGAGGGGGAGTTTGTAATGAATTTGTAACGCCGTACACAAGCCAAATACATGCGACTTTGTTTTGTTTAAACTGTTATACTTGAAAATAATTGATTTGCAAATTAATCGTTACTAGTTACAAAATAATCATTCCAATTTCTTGTGTGTGAAGTAATGGTCATAGAAACTTAAAAGAAAAATTTTAACCTTTATAATAAAGTACATTTTATATGAATTTTCTGTACAACACTCGAAAAGTCGTTTTATTGTTGAACCACTAAATAGGTTTTACTAAAAATAAAACCAACAATTTCTTCTAATTTTATAAAATTTATTACCTTTAAAAAATCATCATTGTTTTCGTGTGCCTCTAATACAGGGTTTCTGCTCAAACAATCCGCTTCTAAATTTTCTTTCCCGGGAGCATACTTTATAGTAAAATCATACTGTGAGAGGTAATATGTTAAATCCCCTAATTCTTCATCTGTCCTGGCCTTTATATTCATATTTTCTAGTGGTTTGTGATCGCTGACTACTGTAAATTTAGTACCCATGAGTCGATATTCCCAGTATTTAACAGCCTCTTTTATTGCTAGACACTCTAAATAGACAGCCTTTTTTCTCATCTGATTCTGGTTTAATTTTTTTGAAAAATATGCTACTGGTTTTTCCACACCATTTTCTTGTCTTTGCTTAAAAACTGCCGCTACACCTTTTAAACTGGCATCTGTATAAATAGTTATTGGTAAGTCTTTATCAAAAATTGCCAAGATAGGCTGTGAACAGAGTAATTTTTTTATGCTCTCGAAAGAGTCATTGCAGTCTTTTGTCCAAACAAATTTGCTGCCTTTTCTTAACAGATTGTGCAGTGGATCTAATATAATTGAACTTTTTGGGATATATTTGTTATAGAAATTAATTTTCCCCAAGAACTGTCTAACGTTTTTCTGAGTTTTAGGAATTGGAAACATTTTTATTGCAATTAAGTTATCTTTCAAGGGACTTATTGAGTTATTTTTTATAATGTGCCCTAAATACTTTACGGAGTCTGCTGCAAAGTTACACTTGGATAGTTTTAGTCTGAATCCTTCTTCCATTATTGCTTTTAATAGTTTTTCTAGGTGTTCAATATGTTCTTCAAAGGTTTTTGAGAATATTAGGATGTCATCTATATAATTCACTGCAGAGTTTGAAAGATTATATTTCCTAATAATATTACTCAATATTCTCTGAAAAATTGCAGGTGACGTTTTTAACCCAAATGGGAGGCAAGTCCATTGAAAATGGCCTTCTTGAGTTACAAAACCTGTTTTTCCAGTCGGTCCATTTTGAGTCTAAAGTAAGCTTTATAAGCATTGAGCTATACCAGTCTAAACAAGAGGTTTCTAAAAAAAATCGCATAACTTCAATTTTCTCTCCATCTTTTTTTATTTCTAGGCGATCACATTCACTTTCAAAATCCTCTATCCATTGACTAACATTTGAACTCTTATTAGAGAATGTTCCCAATACAAACTTTGCTGACAAATTCCTCAGATCTTTGACACAAATAACGTCCTCTTTTCTTCCAGATTGGGAAGATTCAATTTCTTCCAAAAAATAATCGTTAAATTGTACATTACCTCCTGCATCCAAGTAAGTTGCTGATAACTTCTCGTCTAGTTGTATCCAGACTCTTCGTGTTTGATGTCTCTGTTTAATTGAATTTCTTACTTTTTTAAACACAGCAGTTCTTATGATTTCTGTATGATGAATTACGTCTTGGTATTTTTCTGGCATATAAAACGTTTTATTTTCTGCCGTAGTTATTGAGGTTAGAGCTAAAAAATTTGATTTTCCATCGTTTGCTGGTTTTTGTATAAACTCGAATTTTAATTTATCCATTTTATAATAAACCAAAAGAAAATGTCGTTTTATAATATGATTTTATTTTCTTCGGGAGCTAACACCAATCAAATAAACGAAATTGAGTTTCTCTGTAATCAAAGTATATTTTGTACATTTTATTATTTCTAGAATTACAGACTATTTACATTTTTTTAAAATTATTTTAATAATTACCTGTAATCAAAGAAACGACATTTAAAGTTTATTATTTCGGTATTAATTCTTTTCCGATATAGAAATTTTGTCTATTTCTTTCTTACGAAATATTTTAATAAATGACTGTTGCTTCTATGCCTTCTAAATCAAAATTAAAACTATTAACAAAGTATTTTAACAAATGACAATCTGTTTCTTCTATGCCTTATAAATCAAACTTCAAACTGTTATAAAACAGATATTTAAATAAATGAACTCATTTTCGTTATATATATAGTAGTAATATAGTATTTTCTAATTACTCATAAAATATAGTTTATCATATAAGAAAAAATCAATTTTATTTACAAAATACGAAAAAAACCCTAAAAGTTAAAAAACGCAATTTTAGCGTGGAGTTGATGGAAGAAAAAGAATAAAAGGCTTGGAGTGGAAAGGGTTAAGTGTAAAATATATTATTTGGCGTAAGTATTAAAGAATATTACTATAAACAGTTAAATAATTTTTCTTTGTGTGAAAATTATTGAATTTTAGGTAGAAATGCCCTGTGGAACCCAAGTTTCTTTGGTAGAACGTACCCAGATTGAATTGTTGAGGGAAAATGGGCCGAATTGACGACCGTTCAAAATTATTCGGTTGATCTAAAATCATACGTCACTAAAAACCGATCTAGTAAAAAGCCAATACTGACTGACCGCGATAAATGATCAAAAAAGCGCTTAGCTATCACAAATAATTTAAGTTCTATCCAAATAAAATCGGAGATGGGACTAAACGTAACCAAGAGACCGGTTAATCAAATTTTAAATGAAGATCTAGATGTGAAAAAACAAAAAATAATACCCAAACCACAATTGACCCATAGACAGCAGGCAGCCATATTGGCTTTTGATTAAAAAGGTAAATATTAGGAAGGGAGTGGCTTAGTACTATATTCAGTGATGGACCAGATGGATGTGAAAAACAAAAAATTATACCCAAACCACGACTGACAACGGACCGCTGGCTGAGACAAAGCAACCCAATTGGCTTTCGCTGAAAAATACAAATTTTAGGAAGAGTAGTGGCGTAGTATTATATTCAGTGATGAAAAAAAATTCAACCTGAATGGACCAGATGGATACAAATATTATTGGAGAGAAAAACGATCATTTTCAGTGAGGATCTTTAATGACATTAGTTGCTTTTGGATATAAAGCACGTTGTCCAATCTGTTTTATTTCTCATAAAATGAATGCGGAGAACTCTGTGGAATTACTGGACAATGTTTTTGTTGAATTTGCTGAAGAAAATTATGGAAATAATTTGACTTTTCAGCCAGACAACGCCCCTATACATGTAGCCAAAAGGACCAAAGAATTATTTGAAGAAGAAAATGTTGCTGTTTTGGACTGGCCAGCACTTAGTCTCGATCTAAATCATTTCGAAAACCTCTGGGGAATATACAATGGTGGAAAGTCTTATAACACCTTAAAATAGCTGAATGAAACTTTAATAAAAAAAAAATGGCGTGAAAGGGAAGGGAAGGAGGATACACGCATTATGTATGTCTTACAATCAGTAATTAGCTTTAAGTTTAAAATTTTTTCTTATTTTGTACCATACGTGTATAAATATTTACTTTAAGAATTTGAATTAACTATAAACAAAAAATATTAAATAAAAATAAACAAACTTTGAAAATTTTTTACTTTAAAATTGTGTTTCTCTTTGCTGAATATAAAAAATATTGTTACGAAAGTGGAAATGGTGTTGTTAAAATGATAAACAAAAGCCCCAAAAACAAAACAGCGCACTGTTCACGTGATCAATGAATGAGTAGAAAAATATACCAACAAGAATAAAGGATAAAAAGACGTAAATAACCAACAACAAAATAAAGGGAACTAAGAAGTAAACAAGAAACAACAATGTGCAGTATAAAATAGGATAGACAAATAAACCAACAACAACTAATCTACCTGCTCGAATGTAAATAAGAAACAACAAAAATAAGAATAGGTTGTTTACATTTTAGAATATTCCCGAAGGGCATTCATCACACTGATGATCCAGTAGTATAAAAGGCAGGTTAAAGCGAGCAGGGCTGAGTTTTGAATTTGATCGTGTAAGACGACGTCACGTTGGTTGAGAATTAAAATCTATCGAGCTTTAATTCTGTCAGACTTGTGTGCAGACAAGTTGCGTTTGAGAAAACAGTTGTTAGTGTTGTACTAACAAAAAGGTTGTGAGAAAGAAGAATAACTAACAAGTGTTGTTGCTTACAAAAGGGTTGTAAGCAGAGTAATATAAAGAACAAACACATATTGTGAAGTATCATTGTATACGTGAAACAAGTTCGAACAGTGGCACAAATATTGTGCAGATAATAAAGAATTTATTAAAACCAAACACATATTTATTTTTACTTTATTTGCAATCTACGAACTCATATTTTTAACGTTTTTAAAAAGGTAAAAACGTAACAATATATTAATTTTTTTTTTTTATTAAACCTGCACTCAGGGGATGACCCCTACTCATGTAGTGCATTGTGCAGGTATAGGAAAGGTGGAAAGATGCGAACGGTAAGGAAACGAGTTGCTGCTGGTGACTATAAAATGGCCATTCACCATTAGACAGTCTACAGCAATTGTCGCCAAGAAGCCCGCAGTTTCTCACATTACTTATGTTGTGTGTGTTAATTTTATACAGCAGTGGCGGGACCTACAGTATAAAGTCGACTCCGAACGACAGATTTTTGAGAAACTTTTCAAGAAGAAAAAGAGAAGTAATCGCCGAAAAAATACTTCTTTTGTATTTTTTTTGATGTCTGGCCTGGGACTCGAACCCTGGCTTTACGTCTAATAAGCCAGCACACAGCGACCACAATATATAATTAGTTTTAAAACCGAAGAGATTTTTAGAAAAAACACATGCACCTAATAATTTTTTCTTGCCAGTACGGTATAAAATATTCGACTTCAATCGTTAGTTATATTTCCTCAATATTAATGCATGATTTGGTTTAATATTAACGTCATATACATACATATATACATACGAGTGATTGCTTTTAGTTGTTTTCATATTATTTCTTTATTGAAAGCCGTGGGCTTTTATAATCGTTTCTTCTACTTTGCTTTTTGCTACATTAGCGGTTTTTCGTTTTTCATTTTATAAATAAATTTTATAAATTAAACCCTTACTATAGGGTTACATTTTTAGCAACCGCATTAAATGGTTCTCTTCAGTTTTTTTTTCCTTATAATTTTATTATAATTTTAAATGTGCCAAATAATGAAACATATTTTTATACAATGAATCCACCTGTAATATTATATAAGCAAGGAATGAAAGAACAAAATGTAGGTAAACATACGAGTAATTTATAAAAACTGAAACAATTATCTCCAGTTTTTTTCTACTCTTTTCATTTTGTTTTATCATTCGAATAAAATTAAATTCGTTACAAATTTGGAGTCATTTTTCAAAAACAATCTGATACATACACACATGGTATACTTGTGTGTGTATGTGTGTACATTTATAAATACACTCACGCATTCTTATTGCAGTACGGTTTTAGGAAGGGACACGATAAGGAGGGTACTCGACATTGCAAGAAATGCAATAGAGGACGAAAGGTGGAGATTTGGCAGCAAGGAATACTGCTGTCTTGATAAGTGACCGGAGGATAGTGGAGTAGATGGAAGTGACCGTTTGTGGCACAACCAACGGGGGCTAAATACCTGGGAGTGATTTTCGACGACGTCTCGAGTGTGCAGGACGGACAGCAGGTATAAAAGAGGAGGAACGAAGGACTTCCATGTACAAATTGCAGCCACAAATAGGGAAGAACAGTTTAAAGAGGAGATGAACATTTAGATGGCGGGGAAACAAGTTTAAAACCAATCCGGCTTATAGAAGAGCTGTTGATTTCTAGGATTGTTTGGAGCCAATACAACCAGAGAATGGCTGAAGTTATGCAGGAATTCCGAAGGTTAGAGGAACGAAGGCGCCCTTACTTCAGACGCGCGGTGGGAGAGTGGTTGAAGAATGTAGGTGGTGGGTTTTGTACGTGGTCAGCAGCAATGGTTAATCGTGTACTCTTTTGTTGAAACAAAAGTATCTTACGAAGATTCTCACCTCCGGCCCAAGACAAAAAAAATTACATCGAAAACATACTCAAGTTACCTACAGCGGTGAAATCTCTAGATGTGATATTATCAGATAAACCAAACCAACGTCATAGAGCACCAATGAATGGCACCAATTTTCGTTGTTGTCATTTTCCTTTACACTAGAACCCTTACATGCGTTAATGGGGTCCGAAGAATTGCAACGCAAATCGAATCAACTTTTTCTATACAAAAATGCTTGAAATTTAATTTATTGGGACTGAAAATTCAAAATGAAGAAAAAACTCAATATTTCCGATAAAAAGGAAGTATGAAGACATTTTTCATTATTTTATTAAGTTCTGTAGAGTGTGTTTCAATTATTATAAAAAATAACAAAAAAAAAATTAATAAAAAACAAAAAATTTCATTCATAAAAAAATAAAGTTCAAAGAAGAAATCGTGATTTGTTTAGTTTGAGTGGGGCTATCTTCAGATAATAAATCCAAATCAACAACACTTTATCCATTTGATTAGGTGGTCTAAAGTTTGTTGAGTTTCTAGAGATATGTCTTGCTGATATATTTCCTTGTAACAACTAATGGATTGGACAATAGACGCTGCTACTCCCGCACTACGATTTTCGTCAGTATACTCTTTCAGAAAATATATCCAATGCATGAGAAATTAATTGTATAACGATTGTTAATTTTGTTTTTTTCCTCTAATGTATTATCACTTATCATAACATCATCTTCAAAAGCATGCTGAATATTAATATCAAGCTCCTCATTCATTAAAGTCATCCACTTCCATTCCTTAAAATTCGGGTTTTATGGGTAAATTAAATCGACGCAAGTTGAAATTGCAACAAGGCAAGCTGAGTTTTGTTAAATTTTAAAAGCGACTCAAATCGCAACAACGCGAATCGAGGCTCTAGTGTATACGGTTTATTTAATAAAAATTTTGAGAGTTTTTCAACACATGCGAGAAGTGAATTGGACAAACTTAACAAGCAATTAGTCGTCATCACATAGACATAGAAATGAATAAATCGTCAACATGGAGTACTTAGGTATCTTAAACGTACGATTCTCGGTCATCCACTAATCTACTCTATTATATAGTTTTCCTATATTTTAAAACTATGCAGTGAGATAAAATGAAGTTTTCTCAAGTCAATATAAGACAGCAATTGTCTAATAGACGATTTAGAGGGATACGAACTTCAATTTGTTATAAGTCATGTTCATCATTCACATCAAAATCTAACGAGTTTTCAAATGGTATTACTGTGTTGTGTGATCACCTTCTTGACTGATTTGCAACAACTCGTCTATTTTACTACTGACCGTCTTGTTACTATGACCTTTGGGATTTTTGTTCCTGTTAGCAGTTCTTCGTAAAATCCTTCACCAGGATTATCTTGTTATATACTATATATGAACGACCTTTTTCCGTTCATACATTATAAACCCGTAGGCACTTAACTCGAAGGTATACAATTCTTTCATTGGGTTTAGAGACAATGCATTAAGTACTAGGATATTTGATCATCATAAGTATTTTTGTTTTCTTTCCATTCTTACATCTTTGTGTCCATTGTTTGTCTTAGGTCTCATGAGCTTTCGTTTACCAGAAGGTGTTGTTACATCATGGTAACTTCTAGACTTGCCTGTGTTTTACAGGGTGAGTAAATTGCAAGCAGACATGAGCCGATGCCTTATTTAATACATTTAAATTTTCTGTCATTCATTTAGAGGTATTTCAGTTTTTTTCTTTTTTCAACTTAATAAACCACTTCAGATTACAATTTTCAGTTTCAAAAGAATTACACTTTAAGAGTTCGAAGTAGCATTTGTTGTTAAAGCAATCTGTCCACAAACATAGGCCGTTTTCAATGTTCTTTTCTAAATGTTTAATGTGGTTAACTTTCTTAGTGGAATACTTTTCTGCGTTTATGATTTCTAGTTAATTCTTTTAATATCGTGATAATAAGCCATGGCGTCATATAAATTGTATACACTCAACCCTCCTATAACGCGGTACTATTAAAACGCGGTTTCCATATAACGTGGAGCTAAAATTGCAACAGCCCTCCTATAACGCAGTATTCTTACAGCGCTGTTTCCGTTCAACAACATCCTTAAAGTTCCTTCCTGACAATATAAATGAATGACTCTAGTAACTAGATATTGTAACAAGTTTTAATATCAGTTTTATTTTCAACGTACCAGCACAGCCAATGATATTAAATCGTTCTTAAATTCCCCGTGTAATGAAAAACATTAATAAGACTTAATTCTCTGTATTCTGGAGATCTAATGAACAAAAATTGGATGACTCAAGATTTATTTAAGGATTGGTTTATAATTTTTTTATTCCGGAAGTGGAAACTTATACAATGAAAAAAAAAAAATTGTATTCCAAAGTTTTATTGGTTCTTAACCCTAGACGGTTACTCTTCTATTTTATACCTTAAGGCTACTCTTCGTTGAATCGACGAACACTTTCACCCTAATTGGTTACAGTTCGTCGAATCGACGAAGCTAATTTACACTTTATCATACAATTCTTTTATGTTTGGCCAAATTTCACTCTTTTTATAAACAATGTTGATTGATTACGAAAGCTTGCAGTGATTAAACGTACCCGAGGCACCCATTTTTTAATCCTGGTTGGCCATTTTTGTATAGTAAAGTTACTCTTCGTCGAATAGACGAATTTTTTTTCGTCTACTGACTGCAAGCTTTTATTATCAAATAATGTTATTGAAAACAATAGCAAAATTTGGTCAAACTTAAAAGAATTGTATGATAAAGTGTAAATGAGCTTCGTCAATTCGACGAAAAGTAACCGTCCAGGGTTAATAACGCTGCTTACCATAACTTGATCAGCCAAATGTGAAACTTATCTTCCTTTATTCCAAACCATTTTCGACAGATAAGAGAATAGTGGAAATAAAACTCTTACTCACGTGTGGAAAGAATTTTCTATTTTAGATTGTATTTGAATCGTGTCTTCAGATTGTGCGGAAATTAAACTACCAACACTTAATGTGTGTTGGAAATCTCTTTTACCTCAAATAGTTCAAGCAATACAAGATGATTCTTTAATTTCACTCCCAGTTACAGAACTAAATGAACTAGTACTCGAGGAAGACACTTTAGATGATGAAGAACTTAGGGAATTAATTAATGCACCCACCTCAAATGCATTGGTAATCGAAAATATGGAAAATGAATGGGTGCCAAATTTCGATTTGCAAAATATCAAAAAAGGGCTACATTTGGCTAAAGAATTAGAACTTTCATTTCATTCAAACTGATCGATCAACGGTGCGCAGCACAAAGTTTAAAAGGACAGTATCTCACGTACAGACCGCTTTTAAAAGCATTGACGTGATAAAGTCGGCAGGGCCCGATTGCATTACAGACTCAATGTTAATCAACTTACCCACTTGTGCTATAAGAATTGTACTGCAGTCAAATTTCTATAAATTGACTCACCATTGTCCAGAAAAAAACTTCAACTTTGGGAAGTAAATTCACAAATGATCTAGATGCTGTTGCCACGACATGTGTTTCAACTTATAGAAACTTCAAGTAGTAGAACTTTATTATAGAAGTTTGACTGTAATCATTTTTAACGCAATGTTAAGAATTGGCTACTTCCCATCATCTTGGATGATATCTACAATTCTTATGATTTCCAAGCCGGGAAAATATGCTAGTGAGATAACATCATATAGACCTATAGCTGTTCGAAAAAATTATTCTCCAAAGCTTAGCCACGTTCCTCGACGAGCGACAAATTATCCCTGCACATCAGTTTGGATTTCGATCTAATCACGGTACCATTGAACAGCTTCATAGGATCGTCACTGTAATTTGATCGGCATTTGAAAGGAAACAATATTGTTCACCTTTTTTTATCGACAAGGTTTGGCATGATAGTCTACTCAGCAAAATGACGCGACTGTTCCCCGGGAACACACACACACTTCTATTAAACTGACAGAACTTTTAAGGCCAAATTGAAGGACGATCTATCTAAACAAAGAAATCTCTGCAGGTGTCTCCCAGGGTAGCATACTAGGCCCTATTCTATATTTAATTTATACTTCGGACATACCCACAAATCCTAACACATACACATCAACTTATGCAGACGACATCGCGTTTATACAACTGCAGTCGCACATACACGATTTAGAAAAATGGTTTGAAAAGTGGAGGATAAAGGTGAATCCATCGAAGTGTGTTCATATAACCTTCACTCTCAGAAGACACGAGTGCCCACAGATAAAAATAAATAGTATTGATGTCCCTGTTGAAAATCACTGCAAATACCTGGGAGTCCACTTAGACCGGAGTCTAACAGGGTCCCGCCACATCGAGGCCAAATTAGCTGCCATTAAGCTGAAATCCTCTCAAATACTGGATTATCGGTCCTAATTCAACATTAGACCTTGAATACATGGTTCTTTTATATAAACGTATTATAAAACCAAGAGTCGCGTGGCTTATTAGGTTTATTAGTGTGCTGGCTTATTAGACGTCAAGCCAGGTTTCGAGTCCCAGGCCAGACATCAAAACAAAATACAAAAAGTATTTTTTCGGCGATTTATTCTCAGCAGATTTTTGGCAAAAACTCTGACAGTAAATAAAATTGCCATGAAAAGTTTCTCAAAGTCGTTCGGAGTCGACTTTAAACTGTAGGTCCCGCCACTTATGTATAAAATTAACTCACACAACATATGTGGTGTGAGAAACTAGGTCAATAATCCTGACAATTATGTATCTATTATAAAACCAATATGGACCTACGATAGTGCTTGGGCGTCTAACGTTTTGAAGTTACAAAGAAGATAGTCGAAGCTTTTACGACAAATTATCTGCGCTCCTTTGTATATTCGTAATGACAACATCCATAGAGATCTCAACATTCCTACAATTCAGGAAGAAATTAAAAAATTCGCGATAAAATACGTCGATAAACTAACAATTCACCCCAATGGCAAGGGACCTGCTTCAATAAGATGGCCATCAGAGTTAAAAACAAAGTGAGCCTCGCTCGACGACTGAACTGACCCTAATTACAAATGTATTACTATTACAAGATTTGATTAGATTTCGTGCTAACTATTAACCTTCAAAACTAGTTTTAGATTTGAAAACTATTGTAAATTTCATTAGGAAAGATTCAATAATAATCCTTATATGAACTCTTGAATCCAATAAAACTAATTGATAATTTATCTTCCCTTTTGTATTTCTTGGTATCCATATAACGCGGTGCAAATGATGTGATTCCGAGTTCTTATAGCGCGGTATCTATACAATGCGGAAGACGGTTTCCAAAGAACGCGCAGATTCTGTAGCTTGGTTTGTATGGCGAAATGCGAGTTTCTTATAACGCGGAACGCACTCACGACGTTATAAGAGGATTGACTGTACTACAATGGATACATTTTGGTTTCTGCCACATATTTTATTTGTTTATTATTGAAAGGTGAGCGGCAGTGAGAAGACAACAGGAAATAAAAAATAATTTTTTTTTATTAGAAATGAAATCTTATTGGCCAATTCAATTTACTAATATTTTCCTACTATCATGTGTCCGCGTTAATTAATCATTTTCTAGTTAGAAAAATTATGAGATTGTTTTTGTTTACCATTTACATACGAGGATTATTGTAAATATATTTTATAAGTTCCTTTATACTTTTTTTTTTATTTCGTTATCATTATGGCTTCTAACCCCTTCGAAACAGTTCCACTACTACCCAACAGATGACGCCGAAATAACTCTTTTGTTTCTGTTAGTAAAACATATTAATTTCTTTGTACATTCAGTTCATTTTTCTTTTGTTTTGTTTTTGTTTTTATAAGAGTACAATATAAGAGTACAAATGTTCTCTTTTAATAACTGTACTTCCACCCCTTTGCCATACGGTAGGATTGAAGTGTAAAAAAAAACACAAGTGGTTTCTCTTCCATCAACTATGGAGGAGAGTGAGTGAGTGTGTTAAAATGTTATTTGAGTGGGGTAACCTTAAGTCAACTGAAGTTTTTTATTCGGGAACTTTTCGCGCCAATGAGCGCCAGTGTCGTTAATGGTACAATAAAAAGCTTTGAAATTAAATAAAAAGAACGGACGCATTAAGCTACGGTTTGAACGGTTTCAAGCGTATTTGGGATATTAATAACCAACGCGGTTTAATTTTATTTGGACTTTTAATTAATTTTTGTTTTTTTTTTTAATTTTTTATTAAATTTATTTTGACAACCAGTGCGCAATTTTACTAAATTAACGTATGTCCGTTAAAGTATCAAAGTTAGAAAAATGTGAGTATCTTGTACACTTGGCGGCATACTAGAGGCATGTAGGACATGATACAGTAGCCATGATACCTATATGATTTTTTTATGGAAACAAAATATAATTTATAAAATTATAAATTTGATTTTTGTGTCAGGAAAATACTCAGGAGTGATTTAGAATAGTCTTTAGATATGCAATTTGTCTTCAATACTTTCTCAGGGAGGTAATACAAAACGGTTTATATAATTTGGAAAAATGTAACTAAATTTTATATTTAAACATATAATTTATCATGAGGCAAACAACTTATGTAAATCGATTACAATTAATAAATAAAAATTAAAAAATAGTTCATAAAGACAATGCAAACAATGTTACTTTTATTTTCTAATTTTTATTTTTTATAAATAAATATTTCAAGCCCGTGGTCTAGTGGGTAGTGTGTTGGCTTATTAGACGAAAGGCCCGGGTTCGAATCCCAGGTCAGACATTAAAAACGAAAAATATTTCTTCGGCGACTTCCTCTCAGCAGATTTCTGGCAAAGACTCTGACAGTAAAAATTGCCATAAAAAGCTTCTCAAAAATCTGTCGTTCGGAGTCGACTTTAAACTGTAGGTCCCGGCACTCATGTATAAAATTAACGCACACAACATAAGTGGTGTGAGAAGCTACGTCGTAATCCTGATTGAAGGGTTGTAATGGCCAATTATGTATGTATGTATGTAAATGTACTCGTAAGTATGTAACATTATTTTTCAATACGAAATTAAATAAAACACCAGGTTTTGACAATATACAGTGGGTGGCAAAACAATTCCAATTTTTTCATAAATTTATTTATGTATTCTAATCAGACAAAATTGGATATTGCCGTTCATTAGTGTGCATAAAAATATAAAGAAAAACTATATTTTTGAAAAACCAAAAAATGCCACCTAAAAAATCTTCACTTTCTAAACGCACCAAAAATGCTGTTAATTTACAATCACAAAGGGCTGACGAAATTCCCGAAGAACGAATGATGTTTGTGTGAGTGCTGAAAGATCTAGAGGCTCCACATTTAGAGCTGCTGAGACTCAAGTTCAACATAATGAACGTTTAGAAAGGGAAATAATACGATCGCAAAGAGCAGTAGCTACAGAAACACCAGATCAGCTGATATATAATGCAACAAAATAAAGCGCTATATTTTTTTAATTTTTTTTTTTTTTTTTTTAATTTAATTGTTCAGTCTTTCATCAACTTTCATAGTGGACAGACATAAACTCAGACTTTACACAAGTAAAACATTCTTTTTCCAATTAAAAACAAAATAAGAAAACAAGTGAAAAATATTAATACCCCAAATAAACACAAACAATAAGTGCGTGTATTATAAAAACAATAAGTGCGTGTATTATAAAAACAATTTAGTTGTGTTAACTAATTGTTATTGTTTTTAAACAATAATAACATCATGGATGAAGATGCTGATGCTGATGTAGGTAGCGAATCAAACGAGAATCTAAACTGGCAGATAATAACAAAACGGCAAAGAAAGAGAAATCTGTTTGAATCCCCAAAAATTTACAAAAACAAACGAATGGCATTCCATAGTGATGACATTCCATCGAGTAGCAACAAATTTGCAGAGCTCCAGACTGATGATGCTGATGACAACGAAGATAATACAACAATACCTAAACCACCGCCAATATACATACCAGATGTAGTTGATGTTAATAGTATGATTTGTAATATAGGTAATATTATTTCAAAAGATAATTTTAGTTATAAATCATTAAGAAATAATCAAATCAGACTTATGGTTAAATCGGTTGATTCATATAGAACCTTTGTAAAATACTTAGAAGGTCGAAATATAGGTTTTCATACGTATCAGTTGAAACAAGATCGTTCATATAGAGTTGTTATAAAGGGACTTCACCATTCTACTCCTATTGAGGACATCAAGGCCGAACTAATATGCCTAGGACATCAAGTTCGTAATGTTACTAACGTGCGAAGTAGATTGACCAAGGAATCTTTACCAATGTTTTATGTTGATCTCGATCCTCAACAAAATAATAAGGACATTTATAATTTAAGACACTTAAACAATGCGATTATTACAGTTGAAGCACCTAGAAAAATAAATGATATTGTTCAATGCCACCGATGCCAACTCTTTGGTCATACAAAGACTTATTGTAAGAGACCTTTTAATTGTGTTAAGTGTGGTCTTGGTCACCCAACTGCAGAATGTAAAAAAGACTTAAATTCGCCAGCTCGATGTATTAACTGCCTAAAAAGTCACACTGCCAATTACAAAGGTTGCCAAATATATCAAAAATTAATTGCTAAACGACAAACTATTCGCAACCGACAAACCAACTATGCCCCAGACAACTCGAATGAATTTCCCCAATTTAATTCTAATAATAATTACCATAGGAACAGCCAACAGAACAACAGTCAATCTTATTCTGAAGTAGTGAGAAACAATAACCCTGAAAACATTAATTCCAACACAATGGATCGAATTGAATCCATGTTAACAAATCTTCTTAACATGATTACCATGCTAATATCCAAATTATGCAAATAAATCTACGGTTTGCAATATGGAACGCCAACGGTCTATTAAACCACAAAGAAGAAATTGAAACATTTATAAATATTAATCATATCCATATTTTTCTAATATCTGAGACACATTTTACCAATAGAACATATTTCAATATAAATGGCTTTAACCTAATTTCTTGCAATCACCCTGATAATAGAGCTCATGGAGGTTCAGCAATCTTAGTAAAAAGGTCAATAAAATATACTATCCTAGAAGACTATCAAAAACCTCATCTACAGGCTGCCGGAATACGAATAAATTGCAATAATAATGATATATCAATATATTCAATTTATTTCCCCCCCAGACACAATGTTAAATATGATGATTATCAAGACTTTTTTGAAACGCTTGGTACAAAATTTATTGTTGGCGGCGATTTTAATGCCAAACATCCTTGGTGGGGTTCCCGACTTTCCAACCCAAAGGGAAAAGAACTGTATAAAAATGTAATCGATAATCATTTTTCAATTTTAACCTCTGGAAGACCTACATATTGGCCAAGTGATCCAAGAAAAATTCCAGACTTATTAGATTTCGTAATTTACTCCGGTATTCCAGGTAACTTGTTGAATATTTTAGACTCGGATGATTTAAGTTCTGATCACTCGCCCTTGATTGTAAATTATGACACATGTTTACAAAGAAATGGAAATTACAAAGTAACACATATTGACGTAGATTCCTTTCAATACTGGTTAGAGCAAAATATAAATCTTAAAATAAAGTTGAAAGAATCTCTTGATGTTGATAACGTCGTTGAAAATTTTACAAACCTCATCCATGAAGCTGCATATTTATCTTCACGTAATGAAGCTGTTGCTAATAACCGAAATAGGGTTTTGGTTTCTGCGGAAATAAGGGAAATGATTAGAGATAAGAGACATTTGAGACGAAATTGAAAAGAACGAGAACCTTACTAAATAAAACAGTACTTAACAGAGCAAATAAAGAACTGAAAAGAAAATTACGTGAATATAAAAATGACCAAGTAAGTAATTATTTAAGAAATATTGGTTACAATCAAAACTCTGAACATAAACTATGGCATGCAACAAAATATTTAAAAAGACCCAGTAAAAGAAATGTACCAATAAAAGATATAAATGGTACTTGGTGTAAATCGGACCTCAAAAAAGCTCAAGCATTCTCACAATATTTGGAGTCGACATTTCAGCCATTCTCTTTTAATGATGCTAGTGATCAAAACTATGTTAATGAGTTTTTAGATAGTCCCTGCCAATTGGATTTGCCTGTCAGACATATAACCCCAAAAGAAGTTGAACGAGAAATATCAATAATAATATGACCAAATAGGAGCGAAATACGTAAAAATGTTACCCAAAAAAGCTATACTCCTATTAACTTTTATTTACAACTCCATATTGAGGCTAAATTATTACCCAGTTCAATGGAAATGCGCGGAAATTATAACTGTGGCTAAACCGAATAAACCTGAAAACATTATAAGTTCCTATAGACCAATACGTTTACTGTGCACTTTTTCAAAAATATTTGAGAAAATCTTTCTGAAAAGACTTCAGCCAATTTTAGATAATAAAAACATCATTCCGCAATATCAGTTTGGCTTTCGTCATCAGCATGGTACGCCTGAACAATGCCATCGCATTGTTAATGTTGTTCAAAATGCCTTAGAGAGGAAACAATATTGTTCTGCAGTTTTTTTGGACGTAACACAAGCATTCGACAGAGTGTGGCATCCTGGTCTTCTTTTCAAACTAAAATTATTTCTACCTGCACCTTTTTATTTAGTTCTTAAATCATACTTAAGTGACCGTTATTTTTATGTTAAAATCAAAAATTCTGTTTCGGATATATGTGAAATAAAAGCTGGAATTCCACAAGGCAGTGTACTTGGCCCTGTTCTTTACACTATATATACATCAGATATACCTTTTACGGAAGATGTTACAGTTGCCACATATGCCGACGATACAGCATTAATAGCAAATAATGATTGTCCAACAGAAGCATCGAATGCAATTCAAAACTATTTAAATAGCATAGCAATATGGCATAAAAAATGGAATATTTGTGTCAATCCTGATAAATCGGTGCACATAACTTTTGCATTAAGAAAAGGCGATTGTCCTTCAATTTTTCTAAATGGCGAACAAATACCAAACTCTAACTGTGTGAAATATCTTGGAATGCATCTTGATAGAAGATTAACTTGGAAAGATCATATAAAAAGCTAAAAAGAACAGCTTAATATAAAAACAAAACGCATATATTGGTTACTTGGCAAAAAATCTGAGCTAAGTTTGCAAAATAAACTGTTGCTCTACAAAACTATCCTCAAACCCATATGGACATATGGAATACAGTTGTGGGGAACTGCGAGTAATTCGAATATTGAAATTCTGCAGCGTTATCAGTCTAAAACTCTAAGAATGATATTAGATGCTCCTTGGTTTATTACTAACGACATAAATAAAGATTTAGGAATATCTAAAGTTAAAAATGAGATCAAAAAATTTAGTAGGAAATATATTGACAGACTTAGTAACCATAGTAACACTCTAGCGATTACTTTACTAGATGAAAGTGAAGAAATTGTAAGACTTAAAAGGTTTCATGTTTTAGACCTGCCATTTAGAAAATAAAAAAAAAATAAAATAAAAAAAAATAAAAAAAAATGTAAATATGTAAATATTATTTAAGAAAATTAATGTGTTTTAATATCTTTTTTGTTTTAGTCTCATTGGAGATTAATACTAATGCAATTTTGTTTTATTATTGTTACTCAATTTGCTTATTATTGCATGTATAAATAGATTGCAAATAAATATATAGAAAAAAAAAAAAAAATTTAATTGTTCAAAAGCAAAAAATGTTGGAAATAACATCAAATTTTAGAATCTGTTTAGATTTGTTCGAATTGGCCACCTTTGGTACGAATTATGGCCTTAAAACGGCCAACAGAACCATCATAGGCTGCATGAAAGTGGCTCTGCGGTATTTTGGCCCATTCCCGGGGAAGCGCCGTCTTGAGATGATCGACACTTCGGTATTTTTAGTGAGAACCTTACTCTCCAAAATGCCCCAGGTACAAAAGTCCAACGGATTGAGATCCGGAGATTTTGGTGACCATTATGCGGTAGAAATGAAGCGAGGAACTTCCTTTTTAAGCCATTCTTGGTTGACGCATGCTAAGTGCGGTAGTGCTGAGTCCTGTTGGAATGTTCGTGATCTGCCCAAGGCTTCAATACTGTCTTTAAGACATTTTCCCGATAATATTCGGCATTTATTTTGACGCCACGGTCGATGAATGCGAGCGGGGAGCGACCATCGGCCGTTACGGCGGCCCACTTCATTACCATCGGCGGCGCTTGAGTTCTTGTCGTCAATCGCAGGTGTAAATTTTCAGCTGACCTCTTTGGCAAGTAAAAC
The DNA here is from genome assembly GCA_014635995.1 of Sarcophaga peregrina. Taxonomy (NCBI): domain Eukaryota; kingdom Metazoa; phylum Arthropoda; class Insecta; order Diptera; family Sarcophagidae; genus Sarcophaga; species Sarcophaga peregrina. Next base: position 5,213,349 of record CM025794.1, read on the forward strand.
CGATCATTTTGTTTGTTCACAAACTGTTCAATTGAAAATGGCTTCTAATCGGAGAAAACCAAATTCGGTAACTGGCCACTTTCGTGCACTGGCTCTTTCCAGTCTAACTTTTTTTTGTCCATCGGTGAGCTCTTGCACTTATTGGAACTTAAATGGCTTTAGTTCAAGCTCATTTTTCAATGTGTGTTGCATCCGTTCTCGCGTTATGTTCAGCTCACGAGCAATTTTTCTACTACTGCGGCGTGGATTTCGATCAAATCTGGCCTTCACTTTTCGGATCATTTCTGGTGTTGTTAACGTTTTTTTTCTTTCATTTTTTGGACGCGATGCAACACTGCCAGTATCACGGTAACGAGCAATGGTACGTGAAACAAAAGCTTTATTCATATTTAATTCTGGAGGGCTCTTAAGATAGCCACCTGTGGTTTTCCAGCCAAATATAAAGCAATCACACTATCACGAATAACTTTTTTTCTGAATACAATAGATCAAAATGCTTTTGTAAGCTTGTAAATAATAAAATGAACTGTCACTGGAATAAATCTGTCAGCTGTCAGACGAACGGTTTACAATAGATAACAACCTGAAGTTGGTTGCAATACATATCAGCCACCCTGTGGTCGTATGTCCCGTGAACACTTTGAAAGCTCCTAACTTAAAAAACATTTTTTCGACTTAGAATGTTATGTAGAACGGAGGCGTTGATATGTATGTTGCATTTTTTTCGAACCTTATAAGATGCAGGTTTTATCGAAATTATTTTTGTTTTCGATTTGTACATAAAATTGCATCCACAAATGTGTATAGAACATGCATTTCAATGATGATATGCTGTTTTGCTTTGGAATTTCATTCTCACCCTTTTAAGCACATAGAAAAAAATTTTTATTTTTGCTACCACATCGATGAAGAACTAAAAAAAAAAAAATGCTCGTACAGCTAAAACACACCCCAAACGATAGTTCATTTGACTGGAATTTCACTTGTGCACGAGTATACTGAAGTAAATGAAGGTAAGAAATGAATACAAAAAAATGAAAAAAAATTAACAAATCACTCATACATGCACACACACACTTTAAGAATATATTCGTCATTTAGAATGTCCCATGCACTCACAGTTCATATACTTTTTACGCTCACAAAACTGACGACAGGTAAGGCTGTTACTAAAATAACTGCTGCTCTTAATGCCAGACCGTCGAGTTTAGCATGGAATAAAGGAACGTTTAACAAAAACTCCATTTTCTTTATAGGATTTGTTTTTTTTTTGTATTTCTTTTGTATGCCGTTTTTTTTGTTTGTTTTTAAATCCTGAAATTGTGAGGGTCACGTTTTCGTTTATTTAGGGTAGGAAGGAGGAGTCAAATTTAATATCTAACAATGTACGCGTACAATTCCAACCACATATTGGATTTAATCGTTAAAATGAAGGATAATATCGACTGTATAACGTATCATACATATTAGCCAGTAACTTCATATGAATTGTTGTTTGTGAAATGACCTCTTAACCAATACCTTTTATTAATTATATTTCGTGAAAAATTAATTAATTTCTGATGACGTATGTGTGCCAAAATAAAAGTTAAAATCTAAGTCAAATCTGAAGATAGGATGGCTCTTTTAGCTTTTTCTTAAATTTAAACAAGAGGTCCCCGTGATCTAGTAGGTAGTGTGTTGGCTTATTAGACGAAAGACCCGAGTTCGAACCCCAGGTCAGACATCTAAACGAAAATTTGAAAATAATTTTTCGGTGACTTCCTCTCAGCAGATTTCTGGCAAAAACTCTGAGAGTAAAAAAATTGCCATGGAATGCTTCTCAAAAAAAAATGTGTCGTTCGGAGTCGACTTTAAACTGTAGGTCCCGCCACTCATGTAACTCATGTATAAAATTAACGCACACAATATAAGTGGTGTGAGAAGCTAGGACGTAGTACAATGGGTCAATTCGACCACCGAGTTCTGTACTTGTCGGAATTGACAAGTACACGTCCGCTAACCTAACCTAACAATTTTTTTTATTTACAATTGAAACCTGTGAACATTATTATGATTCGTGAACCAAAAAACTTTTATTTATTTTTTGTAAAGCCAATAGATACAATACATCCTTGCTGACTGAATACAACAAATACAATACAGATTAACATTAATTCAACAAGAAGAATATGAACAATTCAAAAATATGGTTTATCCTTTAAAAGTTCTTTACACTCCGAAAAATTGGTAGCATTCATTAAAAGTTTTACAAGCTCGTCTAAACGAATCATTATTTTCAGAATTAGATCTGCAGTAATTCATTGAAAGCAGTTCATAATTGCGATATGATGAAAAATATTTGCAAAATATGACCACACATACATACACGAATGGTCCATTCATTAAAATAAGGACGAACTTTAAGTGTGAGGAATTGTATGTCTTTTTTTTGTTTTTTTTTTTTTTGCCAATCGCGAAATTTTATAAAAAAAATTATGTTTTTTTTAATTGTCAAAACTGTTTTCTTTTGACATTACAAATTCTGTTAACTTTCAATATGTTTGCTAATTGTTATGAAAAGGTTTTTTAAAATACTAGGAAAAATTTGTGGCCATTAAAGTAGGGACGGGATAAGATTTTTGCAAATTTTGTCATAAAATTAACATTTTAAGGTTTTCTTTATCAAAAATAAATTCAATATTGAGGTAAATAGACTTCCGTTTTATACTGATATTATCAATAGATGGGTTGAACGTTACATTGCATACTGGAGGAGAGAAGGCTCATTCAAAAGTTCGAGCTTATAGCTGACGCGCTTGGGCGATGTAAAATTTTCGTTTTTAATGATCTCAAACTACAAAAAGTCGTAGAAAAACATGGTGCAGTGAGAAAAACTAGCACTATTACGGACGGTTACATCGCGATGCTCGTTAAGCGAGATCCTTTTATGTCTTCGAAAGCGATCGTCGTTGAAATAAATAATCAAATATCGACAAAAAGTGTGTTCCGTCGTTTATGTGACATTAAAATTTCAGGAAGAATAGCTCACAAAGTTCTATTGCTTGGAAAAAAATTTACAGAAGAGGAAACAGTTTGCACAAAATCACAAGCCATGGTGTGGACCAGAGGGTGTCAAAGAATGGCATAATATTTTTCTGGACCAATAAAACCAAAATAAATTTATTTGTAAATGTTGCAGACCGCAAAGTCAGAAGACCAAATTTATCTTGGTTTCATTGCTCCAGAAAATATTTTGCCAGTTTTTGAAATTATGCGATTGGCAAAAAAAGGCTTGAAATTCGCGTCAGTTAAAGGTCGTACATTTTTGCCCTTTTAAAATCGTTAAAAATATGCGTTCGTAGATTGCAAATAAAATCAAAATAAATTTGTTTTTAGTTTTACATCAATTCTTTATTGTTCGCACAATTCCGTGTGCCAGGGGATACAGAGGTTGTGGAGGAAACAGTTCTCTACTCTGCTACAAGGCGATGATGACACCAATACCGTCTCTAGAAATGATGTGCCGAACCCGATCGATGATGACGGCCTTCTCCTTATCGCATATAAGGTTCTTACAGGCGTATTGTGTGAACGACTGAAGCCACTCGTCAAAACACTGATTGCCCTTATCAGTGCGCCTTAAGACCTGGCAAGTCCATCATCGACCAGATCTTCACACTACGCCAAATTCTGGAAAAAGCCCACGAAAAACAAGTCGACACACACCATCTTTGTCGACTATAAGGCAGCCTTCGATAGCCCCCTAAGGGATCGTGGTTTTGCCCCAATATTTAATCTCGGTATACCTGCGAAGTTGATAAAGCTATGCAGAATAACGTTGAGCAATTCCTGTAGCTCCGTCAAGATAGAAATTGATCTGTCCGAACCTTTTGATACCGTATGAGGTTTCATACATGGCGACCCCTTATCATGCGACCTCTTCAACTTCGCAATGGCGAGCGTTCGACGAAAGGCAGGAATCATATGCAAAATATTCGGGCCTAATAACATCAGCAACATGAACCTCTGGAACCTCACCAATAATAATGCAAATGAAGCATAACAAATTGAGACCTACATGGAAATATGTAAATACTTTTTGGAAGCAATATGCTCCCAATAGAGGTAGTGGAAAAAAATTTGAATCTCCATTCATTTCAATTTCAGTTCTGTTTAGGGCATTACATACAAGTTACACCCAACTCTTTTTTACGCGGTTCTTTTAACACGGATTTGAAGTTGCACGGTTGAAAAGAAAAATTTGAAAAAAAAAATTCTAATCTAGTAGGATTTTAAAATCACTGTCTTGTACTTTTGTTTGTTTTTACCACACTTGGCACCATTGCTGAAATGAACATACGTTATAGTAGTAACTGGGAAATCCCAAAAACCAAAAATTCAACTTTCTATAAAAGATTTTTTAATAAAAAATTCGACGACGCAAGACCTTTTCGAAAGTAGTCCGACAGTTCAAAACTCTATTACCGAATAATTTGTTGGATAACTCTAGTGATGATACCGACTTTTGGTCCAGTCCGTCGCAAACAATTGCGCTTGTTATCAAGTAACGACGAATAATTATGGAGCTATGTAAATATTTTTCATTATTTCTGTTCTGGATTAACAGATTTCTTTGGTTTTTTACGTGCTCTACCAATTTTTTACCTTTATGAATTATATATTTTAAGTTTTAATGCTCAATACAATGCCATATGAAAATACAATTTGTATGCATTTCTGAAATTTTATAGTTTTCAAGATTTTTTAAACGGTTTTTCGAAGTAAATATAGTTCTTTATTTCATCTTACATGGTTTTCAGATGACATGGAACGTATCCCCCATTTTACTATAGAAAACACCTCTTTTTTACACGGTTTATCTACCGTGTAAAAAAAGAGTTGGGTGTAATTTAGTTACATTTGTTTTTAGCAGTTTGTAGCGCAATATTTGCAAAGAATTTTTTTTTATTATTTTCATTTAAACTTTCGTTTTATAAAATCTTAAAAGAAAACAAAAAAAAAATGAAAAAGAAAACTTAGTTACATCTTTAAATTGTAACTCTTTCCCATTTCCAAATCAAAGATAACAAAGCAACCCTTCGTACAAAAAAAAAATACAAAACAATGCGTGTGAAAATCACTTCAGTGTGGAAGCGACCAAGGAACCAACCCCTCTCCACAAGGAAAAGTGGTCAGAAAGTATTATAAAAAAAAAAAAAATTTAATATTTCATACCATCGCTGTTTGTTTTCTTATTATTTTTTATTATTTTTATTTCATTTTTTATTTTTTGTGTAAAAACAGAAAAAACCAAAAGAGAAAAACAAGAAAAAAAACTACTTTTTATTATTATTATTTTTTTTCGGGTGTAATATAAAATGAAGAAGAAAGAAAAACAAAAATAAATGATAGACTTTCAACCACCGAATAAAGTTGAATTTTATATTATAATTGAGTAAGGATGAGCAATTTTGCCTTTTCCTAAATATTTATCAAGTGTGCTTAGGAAGTTTTTTTTCTTTTTTTTTATTAAATTTTAATTAAATTTATTTAAAAAAATTATTGTAACGATTTGAAGGAAAATTATCCAAAATTATTGAAACTGGAAAAGACGCGTTGAGGTTAAAGAAGGATCTGAATGCTTTGTATCGTTGATACACGTACATTGTGTTTATAAGACCTGTTATTGGAAGGGTGCCTTAAATCAAAGCTTACAACGGAGGCTTTTAGATAAAGTTTACCTCTTTGAATATCACCGGAGTGAGGAATAGCTGTCGTCAGGCTGCTCTGGACACTTTGCTGTACCTGATTCCCTTGCATTAAGCCCGACAGTACACTGGTATTAAGGATGTCTTTTTTTTCTATTCAGGTAACCGCTTCGAAAGCGCTTCCTGCAACGAGATTTGTCTGGAACATCAAATTAGACGAAATAATTGCTCTAACGCCTCTCAGTTAAAAATCTTTGCCACACTAAGGACCAGTTGCTTTAAACACAAAATCTTATGCAATAATTATTGTGAGTCAGACTGCCCAGAGGGCGATTAGATCAATCAGGTGAAAACAAGACTTGTTCGGATGGTAGGGATTCCATAACAGTCTTTGAACCACCTAGGCTGTTGTAAGATATATTGCGATGAAGTCGCCGTAGCCTAGTAGGCTGTGTGTTGGCTTATAAGACGAAAGGCCACGATTCAAACCCCAGGCCAGTTTTAAAAATGAAATATGAAAAAATTGTGAGAGTAAATAAAATTGTCATGAAAAGTTTCTTAAAAAATCTGTCGTTCTGAATCGACACTAAACTGTCGTAATCCTGAGCAATTATGGATGCATTACGATGAAGACGTATTGAGGCTATAGAGATTGATTGATACAATGAGATTGAAAAGTATTGGTAGCGAATTCTATGAACTCTCTGTTTTCAGACGATATTCGGAATCTTCTAAGATTTGCAATAAGTTTGAACTGGTCAATTTTTGATTAGCTGATCCAGTCTCTCTTTGTGGTTTTAGTCCCGTATCACCGATTCACTTTTGTATCCGACTCTATCTCCCTCTTATTCCCTCTCTAACACTTTTATAGTCTTCTTCTCTAACTCTACTATTGGTCATGACACTAAACGTCCTCCAACTTGCCTACCTAACAGAAATAATAAATGTCCCTAGAGAGAAAATTAAGAAGAGAAATATCCAGCTCGTCAAATCAAAGGGCGTCAAGAGTTGCATGGACTCTCTACACCATATATGTATGTACGTGGGCGTAACATTCGCCTCTACTGGGTTCTGTTGTACTGTGGCATAGAGGGAAACGAAAAGTCGGACGAAATGGTACGGAAGAGATCGACGGTGCCTGTGGAGAAGACGATAGTTGGGATGTATGCGACTCTACAAATTGTAGAGAGCAGCATTGAATTCAACAAAACTGGTTGTCGGTTCGTCCTACCAAGATTACGGCAGGAGCAGTCACAATGTATAGGCAACGGAATCGGTACAACACCGTTTATGCAAGTATAGAATAGAATAGACGTCATCGGTTTTTCGGCGTCAACACGCTTGAAGATCTAGGGCATGCTCGCAAGCAATCATTAAGGTAACTGGCCGGTTTTATCCGATACTCGGGGTGGTTCATCATAAACAGATCATGACAAGAGGTTTTACCTCACAATGGACTGTACGGGTCACCAAGTAAACTTGCTTGAATGCGGCAAGCTACCCGATCGACGGACTGATGTACATACATACATAATTGGTCATTACAAGCCTTCAGTCAGGATTATTAACCTAGTTTCTCACACCACTTGTGTTGTGAGAGTTAATTTTATACATTAGTGATGGGACCTACAGTTTAAAGTCGACTCCGAACGACAGATTTTTGAGAAACTTTTCATGGCAATTTTATTCACTCTAAGAGTTTTTGCCAGAAATCTGCTGAGAAGAAATCGCCGAAAAAATACTTTTTATATTTTGTTTTGATGTCTGGCCTGGGACTCGAACCCTGGCTTTACGTCTAATAAGCCAGCACACTACCTACTAGACCACGGCGACTCTACGTATTTGGTTATTATAACCCTTTAGTCAGGATTACGACCTTGTTTCTCGCGCCACTGATGTTGTGTGTGTTAATTTTATGCATTAGTGGTGGAACCTACAAACACTTAGTGACCAACCCGCTATCCTTGTAACGGCTTGTATTGGTATTGGTGGAATAGGTTTTGAAGGAAGCAGTAAACAAATAGTATTTATGGATTTAGATTTTAGTTCAGGCAGGAAAAACTTTTACAAGAAGAGAGATTACTACGTAAAAGTACACGATTTACGGGAAAAAGAATTGCTCTATCTCACATTATCGCATCTCACAATACAACACATTGCACCAATGACCAATGATCGCTTTTTCCCTGTTCTGTAAAACAGATTTTTGGCCACATATCCCTACATGAGAGATATATTCCATTCCGGTCGGAAAAACCTGGTAATTAGTGAGAAAGCCAGTTTACAATAATACGCACACCACTTTGCAAGAGTGCATTGATTAACACTCTGCTGTCACTAATACACAATTTATATCTCAAAAGATTTTATTTAATTTCGATTGGAGAAATATTGTGTAAATAAATAGGTGTAGAGCATTCATTGCTCTGTTAAGCCACAGTAATAGAGTATCCTAATGACCAATGAAAAATAACATACCCTTGAGAACAAACCGCGGTAATCGCCTTAAGAAAATCTGGTTTAATCTTACTATTACACAACAAATTAAAACTCGTGATGATATTTATAGACGTTGGAAAAGGTTTAGAAACTCTGAGTTATACGTAGAATGCCACGAAGCCCGTAGAATTGTTAATAGAACAATATTTATGACGCTAAAAGTTCTTATTATGTGAACCCTTTTAGATCAGCTGTAAGCTCGAGGTAGAAATGGTAAACAATTCGCGAGATTGGTATTGGGAACAAAGCTACCCCAGCTTGCAGCATTGACATGAATGAAACATTTCATCCCTAATGCTCTCAAATATGATTCAATCAGCTTTTGTCACACAACAGCCCCCAGGAATTTCTTCTTCACACCGTTTCGAGTTTTCTCGTGTCTTTGAAGATGACGTAATTTTATGCTGTAAATCATACCAGATCCATCCTAAATTTATAAGACTTTTATTACTTAGGATATCGCCATTCATTATGCACTTATTTAACACTGTTATCACTACCAGGCACTTTTCTAACTGTTGGAAACATTCTAAGGTCGGTCCTGTGCCCAAATCTTCAAATAATGAAGATAAAGTATTAGAACGACTGTTACATAACTAAATTAGTACTTATTTAAATGATTATTTAAATGATCATCGGCTGATCTTTAGCAAACAATATGGGTTTAGTGTTAAGTGTGTTTAAGGATATAAGCCAATATCGATAATGGTGGTCTCACACTTTTGGTACTTCTGGACCATTCCCAAACATTTGACTCTGTAAACCGTGATGTACTTTCTAAAAAGATCTACAACAATTTTTATTTTTCTTCGACTGCATCGTTGCAAATGGGAACATATCAGTCTGTCTCTGCTGGCGGACCCGTATCTATTCCCCTGCCCGCGTCTAAGGGAGTACCTCAGGGCGCTATTCTTGGACCACTACTCTTTACTTTGTACATAAATGATTTACTTAATTGTCTCTTGCATAGTGGATATCCACATTTACGCAGATGATGTACGAATATATACGAATTGTAAAAAGGACTCAATTAATGACTGTTGTGCGAAACTTAATGAGGACCTTGACAGAATACTCTACTGGGCATCGTCTAATGGCTTATACCTGAACCCTACAAATTCAAAGGGCCAGATCACAACGAAATCAGAATATTGTCGTTGATATCCCGATCACTTTGGGAAATCAAAATATTTCTATAGTGATATCAACAAATAGAAACTTCGGTGTAATTTTTGACAATTCTCTTCAATGGAATATTCACATAAATTCTGCCTCCGGGACCATTTTTTCTATGTTCAGAGCACTCTATCTCCTACAAGACATTACCTCTCTTAATATTCGTGTGCTTCTTGCAAAAACCTACTTAATGCCCAAGTTGTTATATGGCTGCGAAATTTTTGCCTATTACGATCCGACAAGTAGGACTAGATTGACTGTAGCGTATAATGCTATCCTTAGGTATATCTACGGCATAAGAAGATATGATGGTACTACTCAGTACCAATGTACTAATGGATTTATCATTAATTTTACTGTACAAGATTATCTACACGCAGGAACCATCTTATTTATTTAATCGAATTCGATTGCAGAGGAAAACAAATCATTCAATTAAGATATCCACCATTGGCAAGTGCGAATTATTTAAAATAAAACATACCACCATTTTAGAGGGCGAAACATTTTTAAGAAACAAACGCAAAATTGCATTTTGCGTTAATAAAATGCACATTTTTTGGTAGAAAAGAAAACACCATTAATAACAAATGATTATTATTCTGTTGTTATTCATTATTATTTTGATATGTTTGTTTTCTATACTTTTGTTTCATTGCTTAATACCTATAACTTTTTTTGTAATCATCATCAATAATTATAATTTAAAAGATTAATTTTTTGTTGAATGTGATATGCTGTAAATAAATAAATAAAAATAGGATTAAGGATATGGCATTGGCCTTGCAATCTACATACATATGTATCTAAGCGGTTGTGCTGAATGGAAAATAGCTGTAACTATGTAACACGCACTGTAATTGAATCAATACTCGTTTATTTGAGCACAATATTTTAAGTGTTCAGACACGTAATATACGCAATATTTATTTGACAGTAGTAAACAGCTGTTTGCTTTTATTTTTTTTCCTTGTTATGTTTTGGTTGTTTTTTTTTTTTTTTTTGTAATTGTTGACATTTGAGTTGTCAAATATCAATTGAAATTTTTTCTAGACCGGAACACTAGGATCTTTTAAATCTCCGATATTTGCACTAACCATAGTTACAGATTGTTTTCTTATAATTTAGCTTTCGTATGTATTTAGAAATGTAAATACAGTTTCTATGGAAATTACAACATACATTACATTACAGTCTCAAGTTTACTGGTGAATGTACCCATGGTAGTCCATAGTATTATGTGCCAAAGGATTCAGGTGGTCACATCCTTGTATTATTTCCATTTATGTAGTTGAAGTTGGCAGTGCCTTACATTAGAGGAATCGATAAATGGATTCGCTTTAGGCTAAGGAATGATTGATTGAAGAGAACGTATCTCTTTTTTAGGTGACTTTTTTAGGATGAATTCAGACAATAGGAGGTATTACTGAGTGTACGAAAGTGCTATAAGAATACGATTATAGCAGCCTTGACTAAGAAATCGAACCTGAAAAAGTGCTACAGATATTATCATTTTTTCTTTGGCTGTATGCAGATATTACGAGCAGATATTAAAAATATACAACGATGTAGTCCATCAAAGACAGTTAACATATGGAAAAGAAAATTAAAGTAGAGAGAGAGAGAGATAGTGAAAGTAAATGAAATGGAGAAGGCAGACAACAGATTGTTTGTTTAGAATATTGTCCACTGAGATGAGATGTCACATTAAGTTGTTATAAAATTATATTCTGCCTTGTCAATTTTATTAACCAATCTTCAATAATAATAAAAAAGAAGATTTGTTCTTCTTCATAATGCTCTTTATAAAAGTTTGTATGAATGGTGGAGAATGAGACGCACTTGACACCACAATCAGTATCTTAATAGCAACAAAAACGATATTCGAAGAATTTATGAGTTGTTTAGAACTCTTTATCGGTTCGAGCGTAACTAATGTCATATGAGAAATATTAATCGCTGATACTGTTACGAAAATGGAAATGGTGTACCATCGTTTAACATTAAAACGATAAACAAAAGCTACACCGACAACTATTGTATGAGAGCGAAGATGATAGATAAATAAGCGAAAGCAACAACTGGCAATATGCGCACAATACACAAAAAACAATGAAGTTGCGATAAAGTTCACGAGAAAGCGAAGACGCGAACTTTCTACTTCAATACCCTTCATTAGACTGTTTGCATTAGACTTTGGGCATATAAAAAGGCAAGACAAAGCAGACTACGAATAGTAAAAATTCAGTTAGCCTTGTGTGAAGACAACCATCGTGGTTTCAAGATCTCCGCTATACAGATCTAACGAACAAGTGTTGTTACTAACCCAAAGGATGTGACGAGAAAAGAATAACGAACAAGTGGTTATTGTTGTGTACGTTGTATAAGTTATAAACTGTGGCACACATAAATAGTGCGTACAATAAGGAGTTAATCGCTTTTATTTGTTTTTAGTTTATTTGCAACCAACGAACACATATTTTAAATGTTTTTAAAAAGGCAAAAACGTAACAGAACATTTAAGAATTTTCTACACAATTTTCAGATGAACGAACCTACGAAATTTCTAGGAAAACTATACGATCAGCGATTGTATTCTTTCTACCCCATAGAAAATTACTTAATATATTTTTTTTTCTTATTAACACGTTCCCTGCCACGTGTACCGTTTTCGGTGCACGCTGAACCTCATTTCTACGCCAAGCTGAACTTTTTAATTTAAAATATTTATATCCAAAATTTGATTATTAGTAGGACTATTTTATGTAACGTAATGATGTTTAAAGCAATTTAAGTGTGATGTACCGATAATGGTACATGTGGCGTGGTAATTAGTTATCGGACCACTTTTGAACTTTTATTGAATACGACAGTTGTAAATGCATCGATTTTATATAGTACAAGAAACAATAGTTTAATTTCATCTTTTGAATTATAGAAAGTTACGAATTTCGCATTTATGTAATACAAACAATGACGTATTTTCTGAAGAAGATGACCATCTCCTACCTTCTAGAAGTACACCATGAGTTGCAAAACTTATATAAAAATTATAATAATGCACTCAAACTTGAGTAAAATATATATTTTTTTTAGTACAATACCCATATGTACCTTATTTTATATGAAATAAATTAATTTTTTATTGTTATTTTGTGCATTTTGCCTTTTGAATAGTAATAATTTTGAAAATAAAATACATTTTTTCAAAAATAAAAAAAGAACATGTATTTTTATAGATTTATAAAAGTAGTTGTCGTGAATGCCGAAAATGGTACACGTGGCCTAGAAATGACACCTTCTCATAAACGGCTTGGCAGGGAACGTGTTAAGTTCAAAAAACATTTGGATTCGATCATTTAGGGTAAGTTGCGTGCTGCATACGTTTAACCACAAAAGATTCACAAACAATTCCGTTTAGTATTTCCGCGTCACTTAAATATGATAAAAAAAAAAGGAAAACCAACACGTTAAAGCTACACCGGCAATCAAATGACAATGAAATAACAATCTTAAATGCTGAACCTAAAAGGTGAATGCATTAAGCGATTGAATAATAAAAAAAAAAACGAGTAAATTTAACCCTTTCCATATAAATTGCGGCCTGCGACTACCGTTGCTAGTGTGTTTTTGCTATTATTATTGGTTGTTTTAACAAATTATGCCATTTTTTTCTCAACCGCAAATAGTTTTATTTTTTGTCTTACGAAACTGAATATTCAATAAAAAAAAAAAAAACGAAAAGGCAGCAGTAGCTGAAGGCGATTAATTCATTAAAATATGTTTGAGCGTTTTTAACGCCAAATGTTTAAAACACGATCGCTAACGTCTTAAAGTACTAGTGAAAATAAACCATAAATTAAGTCAAGTAAAATAATGGATGACCTATTTACACATAATTTTTTGTTTTTTTTTTATTTTCATATATTATTTATTGAATCTTTCCTTTCGGAATTTGCAATAAGTATTCAAATTTTACCCGAAAATAATATAAAAAAATAATTTGTTATTGCCACTGCAAGATACAACTAAAATTGTGCATCAAAAGCAAAATTATCTGATCAGATCATTAATTTGAACATGCCTGAGACGTCTGTGACTCTCGAATACAAGTAAGTCTCTTACAAAACAGTTGCGATGTTTTGTAATCCTAGAGCCGTAGTTGACACTTGCTACTTTGATTTCCTCTCGAACTAGCGACAGTTTCAGATCATTGGGGATGTTACTATTCCTCATATAAGAAGTTTAGATTGCCGCCTTTGCAATTTCTCTACATGGCATGGTGTGGCTGTTCCCCAAAGTCAAATACTAGAGGTGTGCACAAGACATATTAAATTGCATTTTTCTCAAGACCGAATATTGATTGTCGCTGCAAATATAAATAAGTGTGAAGCAAAGATAGAGTACAAAAAAAAAACAAGTGCACTCGTAAGCCATTGTACAAAAGTAATAAAGAGAGTTGTGTGAAGAGCACAACAAAAATAATGTACTCTTCATAGCGTCACAACATGCATTTTTTTTTTGTTCTCGGCAACCGAACATCTTCGTCGACGCCAACATTGCCAGTAACTTTTCTAAACTTTTTATTTCTGGGGAAAAACCTTTTTTAAACTACTACTTTTTTTACACTACTAATATTCATATGGCAATACTGAAAATGTAGCTTCAGTAGTAAAACATGCTCTTACAACACAAAGCATAGTTCCGTTACAAGTGCTGTTGTATACCTTGAATAAATGAGAAATAAACATTTCAATGCACTCGTAAAATCAAGAGCAACAGGAAAAAGTACACTACAGTATTGCGTTCGGTCAAGGGTAAGCTAGCAGATAAATAAAGCCAAATAGGTCAAGGATTGGCTTAGCTCCAATAAGCCAGTAAAGCTGTGCTGTTCTAAGTTTGGTCTGGCTAATTTTGGCAGCTATATGATGAGCCCAGGTAAGGCGACGGTCGAGATGGATGTCCAGATATCTTACATTATTTTGTTTTGGTGCTGTCACACCAATAATCTTGACGGGCGGACAATTTCCCTTTCTCAGTGTAAACGTAATGTGCACGCATTTAGAAACATTGACTTTAATCTTCTATTTCAGTAGCCAATTTTCCAATTTACTAACGTGAGATTAAGGTCAGGGTGGCGCAGCTGTAAAATCATTCCAATAAGTAGATATTTGGGCATATCTGCAGTGAACTATAAGTGTAGGAACGGCCCTAGAATACTTCCTTGAGGTACGCCAGCAGATATCTTTTTTATGTTAGAATATAATATGTACATACATACATTCACTCATTTAAATGTCGTTTAAATGGCCCTGATACGTATAAAAACTGCAATAGATAAATTCAAAAAGAAAAAATATTTTATTTGCATAATTTCTTAGCGGTTGAGCTTTATCGTATTAGATTCGTTAAGTCGTTAATTGTTAAAATTCGGTCCAGGATGTGAGAAGATATAAAAGCTCATCTCACATAATTACTAAATGACTACACTATTCTTCCAAGTACTTTATCCATTGCATAAGGTACGGAAAAGGACAAATGTGTGCATTAATGACGACACATTACCTAATTCGCTTACAAACCCACCATTCCCCTTTCAATGCCGAAGCAATGTCGATAACACTGCTCAATTAAATAAGTTTTTTTTGTTTAACGTAGTGGCAACGATTGGTTATTTTGTTTATATTTGAAGTTGCCATATTGAAATAATATATAATATGGCAAGTTCAAACCTAAACTTAACTTTAAAAGTCACCGGTAGGATGATCCTCCCTTTACCTTAACGCTCACTTCTACTATTTTGTCTACTTATAATACATAATAAAAAAACTATTTATCTGCCCGTTAAAATCCTCCCTTTAGTTAACGGCAAGTTCTAATAATGGCCCTAAATCTGGTTTCATATAATATGATCATGTGAATAGTTTACGCGTCAAAGTATAGCATTTTTGGAACACCGATCTGAATTACTTCTGATCTTATAATTTAAACGTATTTCCCCTCACCAGATTTCTGGCAAAAACTCTAAGAGAAAATAAAATTTGCAATGAAAACTTTTCTCAAAAATCTGTCGTTCGGAGTGGATGTTAAATTGTAGTTCCCGCCAATAACGTATAAAATTAACGAACACAACATGAGTGGTGCGATAAGCTAGGATGTTGTATAATGGGTCAATTCGACCTCCGGGTGATGGTCAAAAGAAGCTGTACATTAAGGACAGATTTCTAACAATCTCTAAACTCAACTTTTTCCACTTAAGGAGAGTTTATGAAAAATTTTTTGTTCGTTTCAATTTTAAAAACTGACAATCGAACAATTTTAAAATAAAAATAACGGTGGTTTATTAATTTATATATTTTTTAATGTACAGTTTCTTTTGACGCTAGCTGTATATACATGAGAAAATTATCTCAAAGTTAAGAAGTCGAATATTATCAAAATATTTTGAATATTATCAAAATTAAATTTCCACAAATTAATACCGACTGCATAGCATATCTATTAATTGATAGTCAAAGATGCCAAAGTTTTATCCTATCTAGCAAACATCGACCCTGCAGTTTTGGGCTTTATTTTAATTTGTCAGCGTTATTCAAGTAGGGTATAGGATGTTCGTTTATCGTTCATTATATAAAGTGCTTAATGTGTTTTTTTTTTTTTTGTTTTTAATTTAATCATAATTTTCATTGTCATAATTTTTAATATTGAATTACGAACAGAAATTTAACATTTAAATAGTTATTTAGGACTATTGTATCTATTGTTGTCATAGGTTTCCTATGTACATACATATGTTTATGCCACATTGTATACCAGATGATAATATTCTTTGTCAATTTAAACGTTTTTCCACTCTATTAGCCACAATAACCGCAATATTTAAAAATTATTTTCAAAACAAATCAAGCAAAAAAAAAAAAAATAAAATAAAATAATAATAAAATAAATAGTATTTATAAAGCTACGTAATACGTAAATGTGTTTCACTAATGTAATGTACTATATATGTACAGTGATGGTCTTAAAATTAGTACCCAACTCAAAACATCGTTTTTAAATTTCAAAATTTTGTTTTCTTCTTTTTCAAAATTTAATTTAAAGTACTTAAATAGTCTATGAGTTATACTTAACCCTTTCATGCCCGAACTTTTTCGGCCAGAGCTTAAATATTTTTAAGGACATGTCATGGCATAAATATGAAGTGATATTAAATTCAGAGTCCTACGTATTCTGGTTTTAACGTTATAAAATGTTGCCTACAGGCATTTCATTTTTCATTCTATTTTATTATGATAGAAAAGAAAACACTTTTTTTGTGGACTTGAGCACAAATATACATTACACTTTAGATTTGGATCTTGGAATTCCAGTTTAGCGTTGTCTACATTGACCTTTTGCTCCCCATTCTATCCAATGACTTTTGTCATCAAAATGTACGGCTTTTGGTGGATCACTTACATATTTTCTTCTTCCATGCTGTCACCACTATCATCATCCTCAGACTCATTCTAATCAAATTCCACAATTCTTTGTATTTCTCTCTCAGACAATCCTTTAGGACGCATACCTAATGCAGCAAAAATTTAAATGAAAATTTTATAGGCAACATTGGCCCATAATCATAGTCAAACACTAAATTCGGTTCTTTTTAATATTTAAACTTGTTACTAACTGTTTCTTAACTATAGAGAAAATTAATAATGGTTTTAAGTTGAATCAGCTTTAAGTGGGTGATTAGTATAATGTTTGAAATTTTTCATACAAACTGGTATAAATATTGTATAAGTGGCATCTCTGCACAGCTGATAATAAAAGCTCCAAAAATGGTAAACAAATGGGCAAAACCTTTCCTTATACAATTTAGGCTTTCTTCCTTCACACAAATCTTCAATAATACCAAACTCATTTTCAATGTCCTGAATTGAACACATTTTTTCAATTATTTTTAACACTTTTATAAAAAATTTATCACAATTCATATTGTTGTATTGTTTTTGGTTTGTTTTAGGTTAGATTAGGTTAGAGGACGTGTACTTGTCAATTCTGACAAGTGCAGTGACAAGTGCAGTACTCGGTGGTTGACCCATTGTACTACGTCCTAGCTTCTCACATCACTTATGTTGTGTGCGTTAATTTTATACCTGAGTGGCGCGACCTACAGCTTAAAGTCGACTCCGAATGACACATTTTTATTGAGAAGCATTCCATGGCAATTTTTTACTCTCAGAGTTTTTGTCAGAAATCTGCTGAGAGGAAGTCACCGAAAAATTATTTTCAAATTTTCGTTTTGATATCTGACCTGGGATTCGAACTCGGGTCTTTCATCTAATAAGCCAACACACTACCTACTAGACCACGGCGTTTTGATTTTGCAACTTTTGACAAATGACAAACAGCTGATAGATTTAAGTGATGTTAACTTCGTTAAAAACAATTTCACCTTAAGTATAAAATTGACTTTAGGGAAAAAGTATGATTTTTATCGTCTATAGTAGCCTAAAAGTAGACTCTTTTATAAATAGTACTTAAAGTATACTTTTTTGATGACTATGATTATGGCCCATTGAGTTTAAAAAAATACTGGAATAAAAATAGAAACATATTTTCCGCTTTTTTGGTTTATAATTTCTCTCTTACCTACTTTTTAATTATTCATACACTTTTTATGGAAAAAATAAGTTTAAAAAATTTATATTTTTTTCAATTTGGAATTGGCAAGTGCCTACGCAAATTAAAACACCGACTAACTGCACATCAGAAGTGATAACTTATTATTTTTTTTTTTAGAATTCACGTTTTCAATCAAGCTTTTTTGTAAAAAAGAAATCTTTTACAAAAATTTAAAATAACGAAATTTATAAGCAAATATGTACAATGTTGCCTATAGACAACAACGGGCATAAAAGGGTTAAGCGATGTATAGAATAAAGGAAGCTTCAATGAAAGAATTTAACAATAAATGACACTTTTGAATTATATAAGTAAAAAACTCCTTGGCCAGCTAATTAACACACATCCATGATTTAGGTTTATGGAATTACTTTTAATATTTTGTTGAGGCACTCGTTCTCCTTGCACACAGAAAAAAATCATTGTAAAAACGCCGAAAACAAGGTTAAATCAACATTTTTCAGCTTTGATTTTGCTCCATAGGTGTTTTATGTTAATTCAACATGACTTTACAGTAAACATAAAATAACTATTTTTCAATTAAAAACAACTTGAAAGCATTATAAAACAACAATTTCTATTTATGTTGGATCAAAGTGACATCACGTTGAAATTACTTTCAAATACCATTCAAATCAACATTAATTAGTATTAAGATAACATGATTCTCACAATGAATCAATATGATCGTATGTTTAAAATTGATTGATGCAAACATTTTATTTCAACATAAATTTTCATGTTAATTCAAAAGGATCCTAATTTGTTTTCATATAAAATATATCGTTTATTAATTTTCATTTTAAAAATATGTTATCTATTTATATAAAACAAAAATTGAGGCAAATAATTAAGTATATAAGAAATATTTTAAGGTTTAATTAATTAATTTAAGTTCTGATATTACCTTTTCATAATCATTAATAGTGGTAAGATGAACAATAAAACTCTCGTTTGCATCTGGTATAGAAATCTTTTCTCCTTTATCTGAAAAACGTGCGGTTGGTAAAATAACTGAATTTAGCAGAATAAGGTAGTGGTTTAAAATATGAATTTAAAAAGTAAGTACATGTATATAATTACTTTGCTCGGTAGTATTCTTTGAATTTGTAAAAACTTCCTTAGACCTTTTGTCTTTAAGATATAAGATATAATAGCTTACAATTTTATCCACAAATCCATTCCATTTGCTGAGAAGAAGATGACTTTTTTTGGGTGCAGTAGTACGAAATCGATATTAATCTATGAAGAAAATATAAATGATAATACGGAAATATGAAATCTCAACACAATTTTTGTAAACATACCAGTTCGTAAGATCGTGCGTTTGAATAAAGCGGACAGCTTTGTAGAAATTCATAATTATTTATAGACGATTTCAACTCTTTTTGCCTTAACAAAAATGTTCGTTGTTGGAAAAATCTTTAGAAAGCTAGTAAAATTGATTCAACAAGTCCAGAATTAACTATCAGCGAGTTGGAATTTAAAGCATCTGTATTTTCTTCAATTTTACCTGATGAACGTGCACACTTTGCCTTTTGGTCAACGTCTTTATCCCAAAGTTTACCTCCTGGATTCGCTTTTCTGCCTCGTAGTATAAAATAGTATTCCTATTTAACGACACAAAATTAAATTAAATTTTTCTGTTCTATTTCAAATAAATAATTTCAAAATTTACCTTAGATAGTTTAGAACTTCCAACTGATAATGAAAATAAGAGACGTACTCAAGCTTTACTAATATATGAATGAGAAGTTATTTGTGTTCCACAATATCGGTACTTTTTACTATAGTAACCAATTGTAAACTTCTAGGTCATTATGAGAATATCACTATCACTGTATATAATATTCAATAATTCAATAACTAAATAAAGCGATACCATAATTTCCCACGAGGTACTGAGTAAATCAACAAAAAAAAACGGTATTTTGATAAACGTGATGTATCAAGTAAACAAGAATGTACTGGTCATTGGGCATATCTGGGTTAAGTAGTTTTTAGCACTTTTTAATTGTATTAAAAATGTTTACTCTTTCATTTTTATTATTGATTAATAATTTTCATTTTTTTAATTTATCATATCATTGTAACTCATTACATGTATGTATGTATGCATACATTTTTTCTTTATATGTTCTGTATATACATATGTATGTGCTGTCTTTTGTATTTTTCCCAATTTATTTTTTACATATACACACATACATACATATTAATTTTTTTGTATCGATTGCTATTTCCCGAGATTAAAACACGTTCTCATTCATTTTCATTTTACTTCAAATAATTCATTACTTATATAATCAATGATTTGTTATTACATTTTCCACATTGATGTACTCCCATAGCACTTTATTATCTTTATTATAATAACGATATATGTCCCAAAAATGTTTTGAGTTATACATTGATTTTAACTCTTTTACTCTTGTTGATGTGACTATTTATTAGGCTTTATTAATTAAATTATTTAAAGTATCATGTGACAAAAACCTAATTCTTTTAAAAATAAAATATTTCAATGCTACTGAAATAAAAGTACTAATGGAGAAGAGGGTTAGTGCCTACAGGCGGTGGAAGAAGTTCAGGACTGACGACTTGAAAGTTCTTCATAAATCCACACGGTCGGAGGTTACTAGGCACATAAGAATTGCAAAAACATTGCATTATGGGTAGAAAGTTTTCCAATGCGGTGGACAATAAATGAAAATGGAAGGTGATTCGTGAAATTAGAATCGGTGGAAAATGCCTTGGAACTGATTTTGATGTAGATGTGAATAAACCTAATGAAAAGTTCGTACTTTGTTGAGACCCTCCAGAGTACCCCTTTAGTTTTCGTTGCGTGTATCAGTTTGAAGTTTTGGAATGTATTTCAGCGGTGAAATCGAACGCAATCGGTTCTGATGATATAGATCCTTTGTTTTTGAAAATTTTGACACTTAGACTTTGGCCGTATTATATCCACTAATTCAATACAGTTCTGAGTAAATTTACTTTTCCTGATGAGTGGAAACTAGTTAAAATCCTACAAAATCATACAATGAGTTTAGGCCAATTGCTAATTGCTTCCCTTTTTTTGTCGAAGGTAATGGCGAACATTATAGCTAGACAGATCAATGGTTATCTGGAATGTCACAATTATTTAGCAGTTAGTCAGTCGGGTACTACCGCTCTCTTAAATGTAGTCCAGGATCTTAGGTTAGAGCTAGATGTAAATAGTTTAGCGTTTTTAGTTCTTCTCGATTACACCAAGTCCTTCGATACAGTCAATCGTAGAATTTTATTGAATAAGCTCCGAAAACTGTTTAATTTTTCTAATTCTGCCACTAGTCTCATTTTTTCTTATTTGTTAGACAGATGTCAGAAGGTTCATTTGAATGGAAATATTTCAGATTCGCTTAATATTAGTAGAGGTGTTCCCCAGGGACCAATTCTATGACCTCTGTTGTTCTGTATGTATATTAATGGTCCGAATGTTTTGGTTAACTGTCGTGTTCATATTATACCAGTACTCGTAAGGAGAATATTGATTCTTGTTTACATTCTGTTAACCGTGATTTGAATAGAATTGACATTTAAGCTTCGGCAAATGGGCTATGCATTAGTCCCTTAAAGTCCAAATGTATAGTGCCTTCAAAATCCATATAAACTTTATAACGTTTAAACTAAAACACATTAACATTTATTATTTACGTGTATAAGTAATTCAAATATAAAAGGTTTGTGCACCAAACACTAACCCACACAATGACGATAAACCCTTATCGTCAAATGCAATACAGTCTTTCTCTACCCAAACCCAATCAAGCAAAACTCAATTAGATGACAGAACTAAATTATTAGGCACAGCTACCTTGAATATTAAAATATACGGTGAATAATTCCCTGCTCGAGCGCTTATTGACCCAGCATCAGAATTTTCATTTATTTCTGATAAGCTAAAGCGCAAATTAATTTTACCCACCCTACCCATAGCTGCTGAAATCTCAGGCTTAAATGAGGTTGTTTCAGCACGTTCAAACAAGATGTGTGATATACATCTTGGTTCTAATACAAATAAAGAATTTTCACTGAATATTCAGGCAATTGTTGTCAAAACCGTCACCCGCAATTTACCCACCCAAAACTTGAAGCATACTTGCATAAAAAAGTTGAACGGAATCCCATTGGCGGATCCTAAATTTTATGAGAGCCGCCCAGTTGATATCATAATTGGTAGCGATTTTTACCCCCAAATCATCAGAGCTGGTGTAAAAAAAGATGTTCTTGGCAAATTAATAGCTCAAGAAACTGAGTTCGGTTGGATTTTAACCGGACCAGTAAAAAATTCTCTCCCTATCCGAAGATTAGTTTCTTATTTCAGTTCTGTCAAGCTTGGTAAATTTTTAACCAAATGTGGGGAAATTGAGAAAACACCCGCTGAACCCTATTTTAGTAACGGGAATATTACCACAGCGAAGCGATGGCAAGGGTTGAAAATTCAACCTCATCAGTTTTGCAGAAAATGGAGGAACCGTAAACGTCCGGTGGAGGTCAATGACATTGACGTCATTATACAAGACAACCTACCTGCCGGCCCGGGAGCATGTACAAACGGGTTAGAGGGTAGGATTAGTAGGGGTGTATAATCACAAACCTTTTATATTCAATTATGTGTATGTAAATGACAAGTGTAAGTTTTGGTTTAAACGTTATAAAAGGTATTTATGATTTGTATTTTGTAACAATATGTATTTTTGTTTACAATGTTTATTTCGTTTGCAGTTTTGGGTTTTATTCAAAGTTCACAATGTTCAATAATTTTGTATATTCGTTTATAATTTTGTTTGTGTATATGTTTAATACAATTAGGGTTGTTTATTGTTCAACGATCGATAATCAACTGATCTATCAGTGATGTTAATGATGTTGGTGATATTGATGAATGTGTATATGTGATGTGTGGTGAATGTGATGTGTATGTGAATGTTGATATATTGTGAATGTGGACTATGTTGGAGATGTTTGTGTTGTCAGGGTTGGGGTTGTGAGAATTTGTTCACTCGTGTGAACATCCTCCCGGGCCGGCAACCTGTGAATAAAATGACAATTATTGTTATGTGTTCAAAAACAAGGGGTATGGGTAGTAAATTTTCACTCAGGATGTCGGCGTCTTTCCATGGGTTCAAACATCAATTTTGACCTCTAAATGGGCCATAACTCTCTGTCGGCTGGAACCTGAAAAGAGCCTTTGGGTGAGTAATTGTAATTGTGAATGTTCCGGGTAAAAATTTGGGTAGGTAACGAGTGCTTGGGTGGATAGTGGGTGATTATTAAGGGTATAAGGGTGAGTAAATTTGATCTTTTTTGACCATCATATTCCCCATTCGCATCAAGTTTTATACTCGGTTGGGTTAACATTCTATTGAGTCTTACATCAATAGATTTATTTCTTCGAGTAAATGCCGCGCGGTCACAAATTCGGTAGATATATGACAATAGGGTAGGGGTAGGGTAAGTGAAGTTCATAGATGGTTTGGGGTATACAATTTTAGCTTCAACTTGAGTTTCGGTGGGTAAATGTGTTGTTGGCCACTTTGTCGTATCTTCCTTCAACCAGGTTGATTCGTGCCATAACTCGTCATCATTCGGTTCATCTGAATTGCAACTGCGGCTGGTAACATCGGCTGGGTTGTCGTAGGCGTCCACATTTTTCCAGTTCCTGGTTCTTACCGCATCAGGAATTAGGTGTTGGGTTAGTCTTCGCTGGGTAATCAAATTGGGTGCCATTCTTGCCAACAACTCTGAACCACAAAGTTCTTCTTTCGGTAACGAAATGACTTCGTTAGGTGCTAATCTCGGCTTAGAGTTTATGGGTGTAACTCCTGCGTTTATAATCGCAGAGTAAGCCTTTTCAGAAGCATCCGAAAAGTCATGAAACTCAATTCTTGCTGAAGGTGAAAAATGTATCCATCTACGAATCCGAATATTGTCATTATCGTAAAACCGTAAAAAATTGTGCCATTTAATAAGGGTGAGTGGGTTAAGACATTCATCACAAGCTGTATTATCGTGCCAAATTTTCTGCATCAGTATTTTGGCGGATATGATAATAGATGTTGGGTAGAAAAGTTTAGCGATAGTGTAGGCTGGTTTTCTCTCTATCTTGGGGGCCTCAAAGAAAAGATTGTCCCCTTCTGGATTCCACCGAATGCCTTGGGTTTCAGGGTTTTCCGATTCAGGAAGAGTGGGTAAGGCGGCATTTAGTTGGTGATCCTTGGGTAAATCATCTAAAGGTTCCTGGGAATCTGATGTCCATTTTTGTAGAGGAAAACCAGCGGATTGAAGAACTGTGGTAAATTGCTCTCGGGCAGTGTGATCATCAGCTAGCACATCATCGACATTTGCATTGTTCCTTATAATTTGAGATGTAATTGGGTGGCTATTTGGAGTGTCTTTGGGTTGTATGGGTTCATGTGAAATTTCTTCAAGCTTGAACGAGGACCAAGGCTTGAAATCCCCACTAAATGTTTGCATATCGCAAGGGTGTGCGTTAAATCCAACTAAGTGGGTGGGTTGTGTGGGTTCGGGTTGGGTTGGAGTAGAATTATTGGGTTGGGTTAAGTTTTCTATGGCCTCATCCATGAAAATCATAGTTGACCTATAGAATTTTTGGGCCGATCTCACATTTCTGGAAAGGCCATTAAAATTTATTGAGCTGGCAATTTCTTTGTCATTCAGATGTGTCGACTCTCGGATTTGCCTGAATTTTTCGTCAATATTCGACCACAACTCTTCCAATTCATTCCTCATGAATCTCTTTTTTTGTTTATTTATTTCATGCAAGAAATCATTTTTGCACTGATATCTAATGCACTACACTATTAATGCTATTGTTTTATATGTATGTATATATGTATATTTAAACGCTATGAAACGATTTATATTTTGTAACAGTAGTCATACCTGGATTGAGTATCAGGAGAAATAAAATTGACTATGTCAAGTCTGCTACCAATCTGGGTATTGTATTTAATGACAGATTATCTTGTACTGG
Organism: Sarcophaga peregrina; assembly: GCA_014635995.1. Classification (NCBI taxonomy): domain Eukaryota; kingdom Metazoa; phylum Arthropoda; class Insecta; order Diptera; family Sarcophagidae; genus Sarcophaga; species Sarcophaga peregrina. The sequence goes on from CM025794.1 coordinate 5,238,423, forward strand.
TCATATAAACGTCGTTGTTGACGGAATATACAGCATGCTTCGAAACTTATGGGTCGTCATTGATTCAACAACTTTTGCAATTCGTATGCAACTTGTTAAAACTTATTTCATTCCGGTGTTATTGTATGGGTGCGAAATCTCCGCAAACTGCAATAGTAATGACAACCGGAAACTAAACTTGACATACAACGATATAGCAAGTTACGTGTTTTTCAAAGGTCGGCGTGAACATATTTATCTTTAGTGTACCAGATATTTAGTGTGAAATTTGATAATCTTCTGAAAATTAAATGCCATGAAATTATTAATACGGGACAGCCAGAATATTTATTTGGCTGAATTAAGTTTGCTATGACATTACGGGCATGAAGATTATTCAACAGCGGTACAGGACTCTTCTGTCACAGTGTCAGTTTTTTATACACAGCACAAGTCACTGGAATTCCCTACCAAATGCGTTCAAAAAGGAGTTATTGAAATTGTTCTCTTAATGAAAAGTTTGTTACGTCCTTAGCATGATTATTTTATCGGTGAAATATTTATCCCTACTATCTTACTCTGATTTTTGTAAATATTTCGTTTTTTATATTTTTAGAATTCTTTATTTTCATTAAATTTTTTTTATTTACTTCTGTAGTACCGTTGGTTTTCTAAATTGCTTGAAATTATATTTCTACTTAAATTTAATATTTTTATTAATTTGTTTTTATATTAATTTACTATTTTTAATTAATTTCTTATATTTCACAATTATTATTATTTTTTATGTTTTATATCTTATTGATCCTATGCATAGCACTGTAAGTTTTAAGATTAAAATCTTGTTGTATTATGTTTATAAATAAGATAAGATAAATAAAAATGGATGTAATGGATGAGTGTGCTGATTACAAAATCACTTCTGTATTTAGCGTTACCAAGTAATGAATTTGAAAATAAAAAAAAATTTTAAAAAATAATTATGAACTTTGAGTTCATGTTTTATAATATCAAAAATATAGTTTTTTAAGAAATAGTTTAAAAATTGAAAAAAAAAAATTAAATTAAATTGAATAAAACTTACGGCTGAATGATGGCACGCTGAGGTCCTTATAAATATATGCATGTGCTTGTTACAATCAACATTGATGTAGCATGCTGATGTTAATAGTTTAACACCTTGTTCTGGAACGTTTGAAAATTTTACTTCCAAGCGCCTCTTTTGTTTTATACGGTGTTTTTCGTTGCAGCTACCTCGCAATGTTCCTCATCGTACCTTTGAATTCGATGGAGTGGGTGATCGAAACAATGGACATTGCGCATGACGTGGGATCTGACACTCCACTAATGCCGCTGAGATTAGGTAGAGAACAAAAGAGCTTATACGAGAGTTTAGTATAGACCGTCTCGGCTATCTTGACGTCCAGCTTTCGCAATGTACTAGGTCGCGCATACCTGGGCTGCGACAACCTAGTGGTTCGTACGTCTACTGCGTTGCAGACGATTCTTCCGTCAATCACAATGTGATCAATCCGATAGTGATCAATAGACCGGAGAATATCCAAGTCGCATTTATGAATATCGAGGTTTTGAAACATTTGATAACACAATTAACAATAGCTCTAAAATGAGATATTTTGTCAAAATTTGCTTTCAAGAAATTTATGTGACGCATTATGCTAGAATACAGTTGCCGCAAATACAGTTGCAGTACAAGGAATAGCGATGGTAGTGTGCGATAGATTGAAAATGAATTATTGTTTTCTTGTTATTATTAAAGAATTAAGTCTAACATTGTAAGGTGCCAAGATAATACCTATGCCTAAACAGAATAAAACTTACCGCCCAATCGCAATATTGCCATACTTTTCGAAAATTTTCGAGAAATTGATTTATAGGCAGATGACCCAATATTTGTAAGGCAATGGTGTGCTTTCTGAGAGCCAGTCTGGTTTCAGAGCTAATCACAGCTGCATTTCTGTGCTCATTGATGTTTCGGAAGACTTGCGATTAAGTGCGGATGACAATTTGACATCATCTTTGGTTTTACTCGATCATTCTAAGGCATTTGACACCGATAATCATACTATTCTCTGCCAAAAGTTAAACCACATGTGCCATTTCTCGGATACTGCTGTCGTGGTAATGTCGTCGTATCTACGGATGGTACTAAACCAAACAATTTTTGAACATCTAGAGGTGTACCACAGGGCTCGATACTTGGTGCGCTTTTATACTCAATTTATTCTAATGACCTGCCAACAAAGTTGAAGTTTTGCAATATACAAATGTACCCAGATGACGTTCAGTTGTACATTAGTTGAATGCCGCCTGATATTATAAATTGTATACGGAAAATGAATTGTGATTTGCATAATGTATTTCAATGGACGTCGATTAATGGTCTTTGTCTCAATCCGAGGAAATCAGGTAGTGTATTGGTCTAGTAGATAGTGTGTTGACTTATTAGATGTAAAGCCAGAGTTCGAGCCCCAGGCCAGACATCAAAACAAAATAAAAAAAAAATTTCTTCGGCGATTTCCTCTCAGCAGATTTCTGACAATAACTCTGTGAGTAAATAAAAGTGTCACGAAAAGTTTCTCAAAAATCTGTCAATCGGGGTCGACTTTAAAAACTGTAGGTGTGAGAAACTAGGTTAATAATCCTGACTGAAGAGTTGTAATGACTAATTATGAATGATGAAACTATACGGCACAGCTTACACCATTACAGATTAATACTACTACTATTGAGACTGTACACAGTGTTAAGAATCTAGGAGTTATCTTTAACAACAGCCTTAACTGGTCCAACTATATAAATGCCATCTGTGGTAAAACGGTTGCAAAGTCTTTGGCTAGCGTAATATTTTACTCCGTCTAATATTCGTATGCTTCTCGCAAAATCATATCTCATCTCCACATTACTATACGGATGTGAACTGTTTTCTAATTTTGACTCAATAAGTAGGAACAGGCTCAGTGACCTTGAGTATAATAGTATTGCTCGATATGTTTATGGCCGTACAAGGTACAGTAGGATATCTGAAGTGCCTTACTCTGGTATACATACCTACATAAAATCATCTATCTTAGGAAACCCCATAATTTGTTTAATAGATTAGTGTTTCCAAGATCTAATAGAGGCTTGAAAATTAATAGCATTAGATACCATAAACGGGTATCTGAGAGACACTTACATCAATGCAATTCGTCTCTGGAATGAACTCCTGAACAACATACAATTACTAAGCAATGCGAAGCATTTCAAGACTGCAATTATTAATCGTATCGTATTTTTTAATATTATTATTAAATTATCTTTTTTTTATTAATTTTTGTTATGTTAATTTATTTTCAAGGTTATTATTTTTGTAATTTCTTATATTTTGTTAAGCCTATATCCTTAGCAGTATAATATAATATCTTGTTGTACTGTATTTACGCCTGAATGAATGAATAAATAAATAAAAGATAAATCTAATTTAGAATTCATTACTTCGACGAAAATAGAATTAGTCGTACCTTAAGCGTATAACTTAAAAGAGGTCAAACAATATACACTCAACTCTTTTTTACACGGTTCTTTTTACACGGATTTGAAGTTACACAATTGAAAAAAAGTTTTTTTTGTAAAAAATTTTTAATCTAGTACGGTTTCAAAATCACTGTTTTGTAATTATATTTGTTTTTATCACACTTGGCACCATTGCTAAAATGAACTAACGTATGTAGTAATAACTGGGAAATTTCAAAAACCAAAAGTTCAACTTTCTATAAAAGATTTTTTAATAAAACGTCGACGGCGGAAGACCTTTCGGAAATTAGTCCGACAGTTCAAAACTCTATTACCATTGGATAACTTGATGGATACCTCCAGTGATGATACAGACTTTTGGTCCAGTTTGTCGCAATCAATTGCGTTTGTTATCAAGTAGCGACGAATAATTCTGGAGCTATGTAAATATTTTTTCTTTATTTCTATTCTAATTTTCTGTTCTTAATTCTGGATTAACAGATTTCTTTGGTTTTTTTCTTGCTCTACCAATTTTTCACCTGTACGAATTATGAATTTTAAGTTTTAATGCTCAATACAATGCCATATGAAAATACAATTTATATGCATTTCTGAAATTTTATAGTTTTCAACATTTTTTAAACGGTTTTTCAAAGTAAATATAGTTCTTTATTTCATCTTACACGGTTTTCGGATGACACGGAACGTATTTTCCATTTTACTATAGGAAACGCCTCTTTTTCACACGGTTTTTTTACACGGATTTCTGAGGAACATATCTACCGTGTAAAAAAAGAGTTGGGAGTACTCTTATAGAAAAAATACCAGAAAAAGGATTTCAATTAAGATTTTTATATTCGTTATAGTATAGTACTATAGTTGAACATACGATTTTTCGATAAAAAAAATCGGTAAAGAAAATATAAAATACACTTAAAAATAGATATTTGTAATATCGGGTTAGGCCACCTATCAGTTTAAATTCGAAACATCTGTTATTTCGAATCTGGTAAAATGTATGTGATTCTATTCGGTCACAAAATTCAGTATAATCGATTTGCTCTTGAGATACATTGGGATTTATTGGTAATTTATTTCCAAAACAAAAAAGGTTTACAAAATTTGGTCGCAGAGAAGAATCAACAGCGTACGGTATACGCTAAAGTTTGTTTCTGGTTTCATTGTTGATGCGCCAAGACGTAAGCATGCTCGTACAGTGCATACACCCGAAAATATTGAAACTCAACTCGTCATCGTTCTCATGAATTGAACACTTCACGCACTAGTTTACGTCGAATTTTGCGAAAAGATCTCAGTATAATGCATTACAAAGTTCAATTGGTTCAAGAGTTGAAGACGCATGACCATCCGCTTCGTTTTCGCTGCGCTAGATGGTCCAAAAAAAATCATATTTTCGTATAAAACTCCTATTCACGGGGTACGTTAATAAGCAACACCTCCATATTTGGGGCTCAGAAATATCACACATGGTCCATTACGAGAGACTATTTGGTGCGGCTTGTGGAGCTAAATCATCATTTGGTCTACATATCTTTGAAAATGAAGACGGCGAAACCATTACGGCCGATGGAAAGTGTTATGCGGACAAACTCGAAAAAGTGAATGAAATTTAGTCCGATCGAATGAGATACTGAGAGGCCAGTCGCTGCAGTTATATGAATGAAATAATATTCCATATCTAACCGGAACAAACTTTCAAATTTTTAAATCACCCACCCTATAAAGTTCACTTCGTTCACTCTTAAGGCTGTAAAACAAGACGTAACCGTTGTTGTTTTTGTGCCAATATATAATCGTTATATATAAATATAATCGTTTGCATTAATTGCATATTGAATGGAGTTTAAATTTATTAAAATATCAGAATATTGATATTAGCAGAGCTAGGTCTACCTATTTTAATCAAATGACAAATCATTTAGGGAGGATTACTTGAGAATAAATAGAGCAAAAAAAAGAGAAAAAACAAAAAATTTAAATTAAAATTGAATCACAGCATGCTGTGATTTAACTTCATTTTTCATTTCTGTATAATCGAATTTTAACATCAAATGCTTCTGTTCTGAATGTTCAGCATATAATTGCGCGCATGATTCCTAAAATTGTTGGTTGGAAAAGATCATTCAAATGTTAAGGGATGTTTATCATAGTTGGATAATGAAAAAAAGTGTACAAGTACATACATGTGTACATATGTTTGTATCTAATGAGTTTCTAGTGCGATGATATGTTCTTCTATATGAAATGTTGTTGACAAAAATGAGCGCAAGCTCAACGGAGTAAATGAAATGAATGAAGCCAAGGAGTGTTAAACTGAAACAATATAAGTAACGAAATAACCAGTTAAAAAATGATTAAATACCCTTTTTCTCAATCGTTCAGTTCAGTTTACGCTTTTTATAGCTTTTTTGTTTTTGTTTTTTACTTACGCTATGTTAGTCCTTCGCTTCAGTAATCAACGACACGATGACCTAATCATCAACGAGAAAAACGTGAAATTCACAAACATACTAAGGGGGTAAGTAGCCCTTTTTCATAAAAATGTTTCTCTATCTTTCACTGAATGTTGGTTGTATCGTTTAGTTTCGTTGTTATTTGTTGTTGGTATTTTGCTATACCAACAACTTGCCATTATAAAAAAATGTGCTTTACCGTTGTCCTTTCCAACTGGCATTTTAAAACTCTTTAAAGAAAGACAATTTCTTTCCTTTCGTTTTTCAGAAAGTTTTTTAATTTTTTTGTTTTTGTTCTTTAACAAAATATTTTTATTGTTGTTGCTATTTTTTTTTCTTCCTTTCTTTGATTTTCGCACAATTAAGCAAGCAACAAATAGCCCTATTCAACTCCTCACAACTGTAAACATACACACATACCCATCCATATACACATACACATACAGAATGGTTACAAACAGAGACTTTGTTGATGTTGTATAGTTTTTTTGTTTTGTTTTTTCTTATATAATACAATAGATGGATGATACATTTCCTTTTGCTTTTTATTTCCTTTTCTTAATTTTTTTTATTTTTTTTTTGTTTTTGCTAAAGTTGTCTCTGTCTTCTGACCATTTTTCTCACTTTCATTAATACTGAATGGTTGGTTACTGGTTTATTTGGGTGGGCAACCACTCCACTCCGCCTAGCTACGAACCCTGTTGTTGTCCTTTTGATTTGTTTATAAATATTTTTTCAGGAGTTTTTCTTCTTTTCTTTGTTTTTTCTCTTATTTTTACTGTTGATTTTTCTACTTACCGCACTTCTTCTAAATTAAATTTGAAAATTTTTCTTCTAATATGGTTGGCACTTTCTTAAACAAAAAAAAATTGTTGTATTTATGAGTATGTATGTATGTATGTTTGTATGTGTAGTACGTGCAAACGTTATTTTTTGAAAAACCCCTTTTCCTTTCCTTAGATTTTTTTCTGGCATTTCCGTTCGAAAGGAAGGAAGTACGCTAAGTAAATACAAGTATCTATTGGGTATAAAAAAAAAACTCACACTAAATTTTCGTCACCCCCACTGCCCTGTTTCCTTGACAAAACGACGGCAAAGTTAAAAAGAAAAAAACGAAATTAAAAATAAAAACTTAACGTATAAAAAATTGCTTTAAGAAGACAAACAAAAATAAAATGGCTTTTTATTATTGTTGCTATATGACACTATGAACAGGGAGCAGAAATTGGCCCGCATGTCCCAACTTTGTGATCCTTGACCAAACATACATACATAATGACGGCTCTTGAATTGGTTTCATCAACAGTTTATACTTCTGACTTTTCGTACATTTCAGACGCTAATCAGGCGAATACTTCATTACATTCAGAGCTACGGTCTACGATCACAGCCATAGTGTAACAACGTCAATTCCCAATAAAGCCAAAAAAATCAAGAAAAAATTAAGTTTTTTTTCTAAGTTTTATTGCACCAAAGTTATAGACAACCCTCTAAATTCTATGAATCTAACAAATTTTGTTGTTTTATTTGCGAGATTTAAAATTTGCGTCACTTTAAAGTGGAGTTATGTTCCATATATTGTTTTCGCATAGTCCTACAAAAAAACTGAAGTTTAATTAAAAAATTTTTGATGTTATTATTTCAGAAGTCTCAAAAAACCCAACAAAAATTAAATTTTAACTTGTTCTCTACCAAATTTAATGATAAAAGTTGCAAAAATGTAAGCCCTTTAAGAAATCGTTGAACACTACTTTTTTGACCTTTTCAAACCACACGTTTGTTAAAAACTAATTTTTCACGTAGGCTTTCAGTTATTTGGCCAGCATGTGCCCACGACTTATTATACACCAAATTGTAGGTTTTTTATCCCTCTTTAAATTAAATAATAGTGTGGCCGCGGATGTGATTCGCATAGTCATCCTACGAAAAATAATAAAAAAACGCCATTTTGTTTTGTACTATATCTTTTTAAGAACATGAATACAAATGACACATATTTGGTGCCTTGCGTACAGAAATGAATGATATTAAAAAATGCCTCCAGAAAGAAGTAGATGAAGCTCGTTACAAATTCGGACTATCACCATTGCATGCCAACATACGATTTTTTGAATACTTCATTCACTTATCGTATAAATTAGAGCTAAAAAATGGAAGAACGAAAAGTCAAGTGTTTTTAAGAGAAAACAATTTATTCAACAACAATTTCGGGCCGAAATGCGACTTTTGGTAAATATGCCAAAAGCTGGTGGTTTTGGAAATTCGAACGATGGTAACACGCGCGGATAATTTTTCAAAATGTCGATCTTTCATCAAAAATAACAAGAATCGATAAGGATATTTTGCAAAGATGTACCACAATTCTCCAAGCAATAAATTCTGGATTTGAAAATGATGCCGAAAAGTTTAAGGAATATGCTTTAGAGACAGCGAGAAAACTTGTTGAGGAGAATCCCTGGTACATAAAATTCTAATCCATGGAGCTGAGGTGATTAACCATGTATTGGTGCCCATAGGTGAATTATAGGAGGAAGCAGCTGAAGCGAAAAATAAGGATATAAAACAGTTTAGATTGCAACATACAAGAAAAATATCGTGCACTGCTACAAATACAGACCTTTTAAATAGGCTCTTTTGATGTTCAGATCCATGTATTTCTGGAGCCCTAGACTTACCAACTTGACTTACAAGTAGTTTAAGTCAAGGATTTTTAAATTTGCTTAATATTTGATATATCTTATCTTACTTATTTTTAAAACAAATCTATAAGCCAATTAATCCTTCAGAGATCAAATGGCTACTTTGGCTACAGTTGTCAAAATTGTTTTCCTAAAAATTTGTATGTCTTAAGACATGCTATGGGCTATTGGGATATTTTGGGATATTGATTTTTGACCGCTTGTTCATATTAGGGAAACCACTGGGAATCGGTTATGATGTGGGGTTGTCATCGTCTTGTTTGAGACACATACGAATTGAAGAGTTGTTTTTATATCAGATATCAGCAATGAATCGTTTTTTCGGTACTCATAAGTACTCATGCAATTTTGAGTATGAGTGACTCAAGAGTATTAAAATTCAACTACTCTGATTCATTAGTACTCAGTACAACAATAATTTATAAGTATAGGTTGCAATGAGTATGAGTACAACGTTGACATCAAACTCACTGTTGACGATGTTTTGCTAGTTCAAAATTAATTTATTTAATTTTATGTAATTTTTATTTATTTTTATTTCTTATTATTTAAATTTCAAATCTATGTGCCACCCTAATGTTTGTAAATTTGCTTTTTCTCAATTTTGTATGTATAACCCAAAAATCAACAGTTAAATCATACGATCATATTCCTTTGTAAACAGCACTCTCTTGAGTGATTTTGCTATTATTGTTGTTGTTGTTTATAACGGACCCTTAACAGGCATAAGAAGTTTAGCATATTTTGTCAATAAAGAATTTTTATTCTTTCTCTGTTTAGCAACAAAATCATACGGTCGATTTCTTTCATTCGCGCACATTTTTTGGTGACCCCGACGTGATAGAGTACAGTTGAGTGAAAAATAATAAAAAGTGTAGTTACAAATTCTTTGTGAAAGTGTGAAATCGCCTTTGAGAATTAAAAAGTAATTTGCAATGAGTACCATTGAAACTTTAAAAAATAAACGGTCTCATCTAAAGCGAACTGCTACGAGAATTGAAAACTTCCTTAGCCAAGTTAACGAACAAACCTCTTTGTTTGATTTGCGTGCTCGTTTGGAGAAATTGGAGGCACTTTATGATCAGTTCCAATCCCTGGATATAGAAATGACGGCACAGAGTGACCAATTTCCTGATCGTGAAGCAGAATTTGAGGAATTCGAAGCTAAGTACTATCGTGTGAAAGCCCAATACAGAGAGCATATTGATGCCAAGATCCGTTCTTCTAATGATGACCCCGTGAATTCCACAACTATTCAGCATGATGCAATGCAAAAGTTTTTGGAGACGCAGACCGCAGTTTTAGAAAAATTATCCAGCCTTCAAACCAATAGAGATTCTACGGCAACATTGTCTCAATCGATGAACGCCTCAGCAAATGTGACTGATATACGACTGCCAAAAATTAGTGTTCCAGTATTTGATGGCAAATACTCAGAATTTAAATCATTCTTTGATTTGTTCAAAAGCTCTATCCACAACAACAACTGTTTGGCTGCTTCACAAAAATTTCAGTATTTAAAGGGTCTATTAAAGGACGATCCTGCCAATCTTATACGTCATTTGCAAGTATCGGACCAAAATTACGAAGAAGCGCTAAAAAAAAATTACAAGAACGATACGACAAACCCTCGCTGGTAGTCGAATCTTTGATTGAGACTTTCATTCAAATACCGAAAACAGTGGCTTCAACGGAATTACGTGAACTTGCCAACGTCGCTGATGAAGTGATCCGAGGCCTTCGAGCTCAAGGCCCTGATGCTGAAAAGAGAGATCCCTGGCTGATACATCTATTATGTAAAAAATTAGATCGACCCACCCTACAAGCTTGGGCTGAACACTGTGGTAAGCTAACCTTCCCTTCGCTGGAAAGTTTTTTCGTATTTATAAATGAACGTTGTGATGCCTTGGAGCGTCTACCTGCACCGGAGGAAAAGCATATCAAGCCCCTCCAAAAAACTGTGAAGTCTGTTCGTGCTTATACTAGTACAATGAAGAAAGCCTGCGCTGCTTGTGAAGATAATCATCACCTCTCCTATTGCCCGAAGTTCAACAGACTTGAAGTCATTAAACGTATTGACTTCATAAAGGAGAAACGCCTATGTTTTAACTGTTTAAAGCCTTACGATTATTTTGGGAAGTTGAGAGCCTTAATATAAAAAAGCCGTCTTTAACTGCGGAGGATCGAATGGCAGAAGATTTGTATTGTTCGACTACAACCCGTTCTGAAAGATATGCTGTTAGATTACCTTTCAAGTGTACCCCTGAGCTAGGAGAATCCTATACTGGAGCCTTAAGAAGACTAAAGTCTATGGAACGTAAGTTTAAATCCAATAGTAACTTAAAAAATGCTTATTGTGAATTTATGAATGAATACATTACATTGGGGCATATGGAACTTGTGCCTCAAAATGAAATTAAACGCCCTGCTGCCACAGTGTATTATTTGCCACACCACGCTGTGCTAAAGGATACAAGTCTCACCACAAAACTTCGAGTGGTGTTTGATGGTTCTAGCAAATCATCCAATGGACAATCTCTAAATGATAATTTGCTTAGAGGCCCAGTATTACAGCAAGATCTTATGGCAGTCTTGCTACGATACCGGTGTAAGAAATTTTGTTTTGCGGCTGATATTAAACAAATGTTTCGCATGATTGACGTACAAAGGTGCGATCGTGATTTTCAAAGAATTTTGTGGAGAGATAGTCCTAGTGAGGAGATAAGACACTACAGACTTACTACTGTCACCTACGGTACCACCTCTGCTCCATATCTGGCAATACGTACCCTTTTACAATTAAGTGAAGATGAGAGTGAACGCTTTCCACTAGCATGTGAGACGTTAAAAACCTGTTTTTACGTTGATGATTGTATGGCTGGCTCCAACACTATAGAAGAAGCCCAAAAATTAGCCGAAAATTTAAACCAACTTCTTACGGCTGGCGGCTTTCGGTTAAGAAAATGGGCAACTAATGAGAGTAAAATTTTAACTAATATTCCTGAAAATGATAAGATTGAGAGTATAGTGAATATTCCTACAGACATTACGGTTTGTCTTCTCGGTGTTATTTGGAATCCTATAGCCGATTGTTTTTCTTACAACGTTAAAACTAAAGAATACTGTGTTGATACTAAAAGACAACTATTATCAGAAATTTCAAAAATCTTTGATCCACTTGGATGGATTTCACCTGTCATTATAGCCCTTAAAATCATTATGCAAAAATTATGGTTAATCAGTTTGGATTGGGACGATCAGCTTCCTAGTGAAATTAAAACCATGGCTGAACAACTGTTTTCTGAATTTAATTTGCTGAATAATATTAATATTCCTAGAATTATTTTCTCTACAGAAACCAACATTACTTATCATGGGTTTTGTGATGCATCCAGTGCAGCCTATGCAGCTGTAGTTTATTGTTGTAAAATATCATCAGATGGTGAAGTATCTACCAATATAGTGATGGCTAAAACAAAGGTGGCTCCATTAACTTTAGTGTCAATTCCCCGGCTGGAACTGTGTGCTGCCTATCTATTGGCACAACTTTTTGAATATTTGACGCCTGTGCTGCGTATAGACAAAAATAAGATTGTGTGCTGGTCAGACAGTAAAACTGTATTGGCTTGGCTCTCATCGCATCCTACCAAATGGAAAACTTTTGTCGGTCATCGAACTGGGTATATTCTTGACACCCTTCCTGATGTCCAATGGAGGTATGTACCAACTAAATTAAATCCAGCAGATTGTGCTAGCAGAGGTGTTAGATCCAGCTATCTAGTTGATAATCCAATGTGGTTTCATGGGCCATCTTTCCTACTTAAGGACCCAACTGAATGGCCAACTCCTGTTAAAGAAGTAAAAACTAATGAAGAATTACGTTTAGAAGAGCAAGTTGTTTTAAGTACCACATTTTCTATCGACACTATTGATGAATTAAATAATCGAATTTCACGTTTCACTCGTATGGTGAGAGCACTTGCTTATTTCTACAGAGCATACAACAATTTCCGGTCTAAAACAAAAATTAAATTGCCACTTCAGGTAAATGAACTAAGAGACGCTGAAAATGAAATCTTCCAATATTCTCAAGAATCTGAATTTGCTGATGTTATATCATCCATTAAAAAAGGCGCACCTGTTACTAGTAAAAAACTAAAACGATTGTCACCCTTTTTAGATGACTATGGTATTTTACGAGTAGGTGGTAGACTCAAACAAGCTAGTTTGCCCTATGATAGCCAGCATCAAATTATACTACACAAAGATAGTCCTATTACGTATAAAATTGTTCATGATTGCCATCTGAAAAATTTGCATGCTGGAATCACCCTTCTAATTGCTACACTGCGTCAACGATATTGGATTATAGGTGCACGTGAATTAGCTAAACGAGTATGTGACAAATGTTCAGTCTGTCAACGCTATAACGCAAAGGCCAACTATCAACTTATGGGCGATCTTCCTAAATTTAGAGTTAATACAGCATACCCTTTTTATGAAGTTGGTTGCGACTATGCCGGTCCCATAATGTATAAACAACATAATGGACGCAAGTCTCCTATCGTCAAATCATATATCGCTGTATTTATTTGTTTAGTCACCAAAGCTGTGCACCTCGAACTTGTCACAGATTTAAGCTCCGATGCCTTTCTAGCTGCTCTAGACAGATTCGTATCCCGAAGAGGATTATGTGGTCACATACACAGTGACAACGGTACTAACTTTCAAGGCGCTGCCAAGAAACTAGGAGAAATCTACAAATTGGTAAAAAATTCAGAGTTTAACAACAATGTTTCAAATTTTTTAACTACAAAGGGGATTCAGTGGCACTTTATTCCACCGGCAGCACCACATTTTGGCGGTGCATGGGAGTCCACCGTAAAAAGTATAAAATATCACCTTCGGAGAACAGTTGGTCAAGCTACCCTTAACTATGAGGAACTAACCACGCTATTAACAAGAATCGAAGCTATTCTGAATTCACGACCGTTAGTCCAAGCTGACTCAGATGACCTGCCATATCTCAGTCCAGGTCACTTTTTAATTGGTCGACCCTTAAATGCAGTACCCGAAGTTGATGTCACTCATTTAAAATCATCAGCTATTTCTAAGTGGAAACTTATTCAACAATTATCCCAATATTTCTGGTTACGCTGGTCAAATGATTATCTACTGTCTCTTCAACCTAGGGCAAAATGGCTAAATGATAAGCCAAATCTACAAATAGATGATATTGTTCTCCTACGAGAAGAAAATCTACCTCCCGCTTGCTGGAAACTTGGTCGTGTCATAGAAACCCACGCTGGATCTGATGGTCGAGTTAGAGTGGCTACTATAAAGACTGCAAACTCAACGCTACAAAGACCTGTGACAAAATTGTATCCCTTGCCGAAGGATGATTGAACTTCATAAATTCTGTTCAAGGCTGGCGGAATGTTGACGATGTTTTGCTAGTTCAAAATTAATTTATTTAATTTTATGTAATTTTTATTTATTTTTATTTCTTATTATTTAAATTTCAAATCTATGTGCCACCCTAATGTTTGTAAATTTGCTTTTTCTCAATTTTGTATGTATAACCCAAAAATCAACAGTTAAATCATACGATCATATTCCTTTGTAAACAGCACTCTCTTGAGTGATTTTGCTATTATTGTTGTTGTTGTTTATAACGGACCCTTAACAGGCATAAGAAGTTTAGCATATTTTGTCAATAAAGAATTTTTATTCTTTCTCTGTTTAGCAACAAAAGCATACGGTCGATTTCTTTCATTCGCGCACACTCACAACATTCAAAATATGTTTGATTCAGTTTCATAAATTTCGAAAAATTCTTATAATACTTATAAGTGATTCGAGTAATTCGAATCATTCATCAAAATTTACAGTCTTAATTGTTGTTGCATGTACAACTACTCTGATTCATTAGTACTCAGTACAACAATAATTTATAAGTATAGGTTGCAATGAGTATGAGTACAACGTTGACATCAAACTCACAACATTCAAAATATGTTTGATTCAGTTTCATAAATTTAGAAAAATTCTTATAATACTTATAAGTGATTCGAGTAATTCGAATCATTCATCAAAATTTACAGTCTTAATTGTTGTTGCATGTACAAACAAAGAAGAAAAGAAAAACAAAGACAACAATCAAAGCAAACACACAACCTTCTCGTGAGTATTGTGGTGTTCGTACACGAATCACACTAATTTTGTGCTTCGTTTATATGCTGAGTCGAGAAGAGTCGAAGTAAATAACATCATGCGTACTGAAATTATAAGTATGACTCGAATCTAGTCATCATTTTGAATACTTATTGCTGATCTCTGATTTATATATATTTTCTTATTGTTGGACAGTTATTCCAGCATCATTTTCGAACAAAATATAGAGTCTCTAGGCAAGAATGTACATCAAACATTAATTTTTTCCACAAGCAATGCCAATTTCGTCTTCTTCGAGACCCATTAGCGTCTATTTTGTTTATTAGCGGCACCGAATGAATGTCATCACTGAATATATTGTTACATTTTTACCCTTTTAAAAACGTTAAAAATATGAGTTTGTAGATTGCAAATTAAATAAATTTGTGTTTAATTTCAAATCAATTATTTTTCGTTCACACAATTCCCTGAGCCACCTTTCACGATGTGACTTAAACAACAACAATTTGCTTTTCTTGTTATTATTCTTTACACTCTTCAGCTTACGCAATAATAATTGTTCAATTTGTAACATAGATCTTCCAACCACAATTATTTTTGTCTCCACACAAGACTGGACTGAATTCTTTCTGAACTGGAGTTTCGTGCTCTGTCTGGCCTTTTATATCGTGGGGTAAGTAGTCTGATGCATGCACTTGCCTTTACCTTCGCGAAATCTCTATAAATGTAAACAAGTTGTTTACGCTATTGTTGTTGCCTGTTTACTTGTTTATTCTCTTTTTTATACTGATGTTGTTGCTATATTTTTCTTTATTCGTTGATCATGTAAACAAGTCCATTGTTTTGTTTTTGAAGGTTTTGTTTATCATTTTAATAACACCATTTCCATAGTTACATACATACATGCATACATACTTGGTCATTACAACCCTTCAACTAGCATTACGACCTAGCTTCTCACACCACTTATATTGTGTGCGTTAATTTTATAGATGAGTGGCGGGACCTACAGTTTAAAATCGACTCCGAACGATAGATTTTTGAGAAGCAGAGGAAGTCGCCGAAGAAATATTTTCATAATTTCGATTTGATATCCGACCTGGGATTTAAACTGGGGTCGTTCATTTAATAAATCAACACACTACCCACTAGACTACGTCGACTTCTGTGAATAGTTATCCGGTTTTAATTACTGCAAAATACTCTTTAAATCAAATTCGGCTTATTTGTTACACTCCTTAAACAAATGCAATATTTTCGGCGATGCTTACGTTCTTTAATAATCTTGACAATTCCGTCCAAAGTGTGGGTCGATTGTGACTTTCGATTTAATTACAACTTTTGTAATAAGTTCTAACAAAGTTCACGCATTTCCAGTCGTTAAACGATCCATATTCGTAAATAACACACCTTCTTCTGAATACATAACACTTTAGATAAAACAAACCTGATAGATAGCCTTGTCAGACAATCGATTTTGAAACCACATCCTAAAAGTAGCTACGCTTACATTGAGGAAAGGATTACTCACATCTGTAGATACAGGGAAAGGCAATTTATTATTTGCATTTAAAAATAAAAAAAATATTCTCTTGAAAACTTTCGCAGAAAATAAAATTCTTCGTGCCACTTGTTTGAAAATTCTGCACGTTGTTGCTGATGTTGAAAAAAAATAAAATAAAACGAAAAGGAAAAGGAAAACGTTCCATCATATTCACAACAGAATAGCAAGAATAGCTAAACGATTCTTTTTGGTTAGAATGGAATGATTGATTGCTCTAAAGTATCAACCAAAAAAATATTTTATTTTTACATACATTTTTCTGTTACATAGGAAGGCCTTTAATTTTAAGTATGAAAATGAAAAATGACTCAAGTCAGTCCTTAAGAAAAATAAAATTTTATCTTTCACAAACCTTTTCAAAAGAGAATTGTTTTTTTATGTCCATTAGATATTAGAAAAATACTTTTTTTTAAATAAAAAGTATGTACAGAGGACAGATAGTAGCATATAATCTACTCTGATTCATTCGTACTTAGCACAACATTGATTTATAAGTATAGATTGCAATGAGTATGAGTACAACGTTGACATCAAACTCACAACATGTTTGATTCATACAACTACTTACTCAGATTCGTAAATTTAGAAAAATACTTATAATACTCTTAAGTGATCCGAGTGACTCGAATCATTTATTCAAATTTACGGTCTTAGTTGTTGTTGCATTTAAGAAACGGAAGAATGAAACAGCAAATGAAGCAAACACAGAACCTTCTTGTGAGTATGTGGTGTTCGTACGGTAATCATACTTATTTTGTGCTTAGTGTAAATGTTAAGTCGAGACGAGTCGAAGTCAATAACATCTTGCGTATTGCTAAGTATGAATACGACGAGTACTTCAAACTTTGAGTATGAGGAGCATGAGTATGATATCAAATAACTATGAATGCGTATAAGTATAAGAAATTATAAGTATGACTCGAATCTACTTATCGTTTTGAATACTTATTGCTGATATCTGCGTAGTACCCTCGCGACGCTTTCAATATTTTTTTATTATTACATATTTCATGTCGTATGCTTTTCAACTATTAATGCATTAACAACGTAATCCTAAAGATAGATTTTGTCTTTAGTCCCGGTTGGCTAAACGTCCGTGGAACGTGCGTTCGTTTCTAGAATACAAAAGCAATAAGAACTCCTGCCGAACCGACAAATTATTTCGATTGCATTAACATTGCTCTTCATATACTACAAACGAAGGTATGTTCCATAACGTTCCGTCGACGTTTGACTTTACGGGACTTTTACTTTTTATTACGTTCAGAATAAGTATTTTTTGTTTTATGTGGGAGAAACACGTCTAAGTCGTTCATTTTTCTGTTCCGTACCGTAGGTGCATTAAATATGAATAGTCTAGTAGGTAGTGTGCCCGCGCTCCAAAAAGTAAAAAAGTTTCTTAAAAATCTGTCGTTCGGAGTAGACTTTAAACTGTAAGTGATGAGAAAAGCTAGGACATAAGTAGAGTTGGGTTCGTTAGCTCTTTTGAGTGTTCGCTCTTTCTAGTTCAGCTCCCTGTAGTGGACTAGGTCGTTTTTTTAGTTCAATAGTTCAGTAGTTCTTTCTCAATTTCAGTTATATTTAAACTAATATAAACAATGCAAATTTATATCAGTAAAATGAAAACATATTCATAAAGTGTTTTTTCATTTTACATAAAGCGTAGTATTTAACATTTTTTCATTTTTATTAATTCATTATGTGCCTGAAGCACTTTTTAACTAAAATTACTTAACTGACTAATACTAACAAAACATAAATATTTAATTATATACACATATTTACAAGGATATTAGAAAAAATTAAGAAAAAAGTTAGCTTTTACAAATAATCAAAAAACAAAAATAAATTATACACATAAAGTAGAAATTAATAGGAATTCAGTCTATTGCAATCGTATTTATTAATGTTGCGCAATAATTTCACGGCGTTTTCGTATGAGCTGTCACTTATAAATCCTAATTTTTTAAATCTGGAATATAATATTGTGTTCTCTGCGTATAAATTACTTAGTTCTAGTTCACCACAACGATTATTAATTTCTCTCTTCATCACGGAAATTAGTTCTTTTATTTCGCTTTTAGTTAAAATCAGAAATCACACTCTCCAACAAATTACATAGAACTAAAACTTTCAAAAAGTTTAATATTTATTTATATATATTAGAGTAACAGACCAGATTATCTCGTGTGAATCAAACTCATTATCGAAATTCGATTATAAAAAATTTTTTATAATTTTTTTTTTAGCAATAAGGTGCTATTCCAATGCATAAAATTTGAATTACATTCAAGAAATGCAAAAAAAAATTAATTTTAATACATCATCAAAAATTACAGGAGTACTTATAAAAGCATATAATTTTTTTTAATACTTAATAAGAATTTCTTCGGATATTTGTCGTCTAAACCATCCTTTTAATTAAATTGAAAAAAATATATTATTTTTATTTGCTTATTTTTGTATTTTTTGAAAATTTCGCTCTTTTTTAAGGAAAATGTCTCCATAAGTTCTTTTATTAGTACGTGGCAACACCGCCGATGATGGCACTATCATTTAGCAGGAATACCATGAAAACAAAAAACAACAGAAAAGAACGAATAAGAACGAAATAAACGAATAAGAAACGAGAACAAGAGAGCCATGAACTGCGGAGCTAAAAGAACAGATTTTTCAGCTGGTTCTCTTAGTTCAGTTGTATGAAGAGTTCAATTGAACTAGTTCGTTCGTGAACTACACAACTCTATTGAATAGTTCATTTGAATTAGTTCGTTCGTGAACGAGAACGATAAACAAAAAAAAGCACTAATAAGAATGAAATGAACGAATACAAGAGAGTCGTGAACTACGGAGCTAAAAGAGCTCATTATTATGACCGGCTCTCTTAGTTCAATTGTATGAATAGTTCAATTGAACTAGTTCGTTCGTGAACTACACAACTCTAGACATAAGCCTGATTGATGGGTTGTAATGTGTATGTATGTATTTTTTACGAAAGTACAATTTGATGCCAAGAAGTACTCTTTTAGTTATAGTTAAACTGTGATTCGTAGCTCCACAAAACTTTAGCCCACTGCTCTATTGACCAATGCAGATACCATCTAAGAAATTCAGACATTTCGAACAGAATGAAATATAAAAAAGCATAGTTCTGGCAAACGCTCAGTCTTGGCATTCAGAGGCGACTTTAAACTGTATGTCCGTCACTTATGGATAAATCCTGATGGTCGAAATCCTGATTGAAGGGTTGTAATGACCAATTATGTATGTATGTATGTAGCAAATAATAAAATTTTCTTATCAATTAACACCGTAAAGAAAGAGATTTCATTAAGGCCAGTATGACTGAGGACAGACGTTAAAACCATATTCGTTAAGCTGCAGATGTAAATCAAGAGATTTTCAGACAAAAATCCGCCATCCAACAAACATTGCGGCGCTGTCAAAACACTGCGGTGGTTAGTTAGTCATTGTCTAAGAAAGTTTATTATCAGATCCTTGAAAATATAAATACCACAACCCACCCTGTCATTCATCGTTTTGGGAAGCTCCGGAATCCTAAAATTGAAGGTTATATTTAAAAAGTTCTCAGGTATCTTTTAATCAACCCTAATGTGTTTGAATGGAGATTGGACTGCATTGGGTTTTGTTATCACCAACCCAGCCCTCTGTCTTGAATAGTTTAGTCCAATACGAGTACATTGGCGGGCAGGTGTAACTGTTTTTTTCTTTTCTTCCCCAATATGGATAAATATTTAAACTGCTGGAAAGTAACGCTCATTTTTAGAGTGAATCAATATGAACTGAAAATTCTATTTCTCAGACACTTTGATAAGAAATCATTTAAAAAATCTATTTTATCTGTCGTTCGTTAAATTCATATTCATTTAATTAATAATTAGTAAATTTGTATTAAATTTTTGTTTATTTTTTCTGTATGTGTACTTTCAGGGATAAGCGAAGCATCTAAATATGCTGAAGAATATAAGGACTTTGAAAGCAATTTAGTGTAAAATGAAGTTTCTAATGAATTTACCCTGATGATATATGTAAATATACATGCATGTAATCAGTCAATTGACTATTTGTTAATAATAAAAAAAATCGTTTTACAATTATTAAAACAAACAAAAAATCTATTTCTTAGAAGAAATGATGTATTGTAAGTATTAAGATTGTATAAGAAATGTTTGTTTAATTATGGCAATGCTGTTTAATTAATAAAATTAAACTTCGTAATAGATTGTAGTAGGTGAGTAACACTGATTTTCTTTACTACGGCAATGATTGAAATCTATGCGTTAACGTGATGCATTTTTATACAATATTTGGTCAATTCACACAAGCCGTTGTGTCGTTGTATTGAGTGGACGATTATAGAACAGTTTATGCCTGTTGTTGATAATTTTTATGTAAACATCCGATACACTTATACACATTTTTCTCATATGTTTTTAAAAGTTGTATTGGTTTCGTGCTATCAAAATTTTTGAATGCCAAAAATTATGAAGAAGAATAAAAATTAAAAAAATTTAAAGTGGCAACAGAAAGTTTATTAAATCAAAAATAAAAATATAAAAATATAATGCAACATATCAAAATAATAATTTAATAATAGAGGTGTGCACACGACATTCTGCTAGCTTACCCTTCACCGAATGAAATACTGTAGTGTACTCTTTTCTGTTGCTCTTGATTTTACAAGTGCACTGAAATGTTTATTTCTCATTTATTCAATGTATACAATGTAAACAGCACTCGTTTGCCTCTGAACGGAAATATGCTTTGTGTTGTAAAAAGCATATTTTACAACTGAAGCTACATTTTCAGTATACAGTATACGAATATCAGTAGTGTTAAAAAAGTAGTAGTTTAAAAAGATTTTTCCCAAGAAATAAAAAGTTTAAGTGGCAATGCTGGCGAGCAAACAAAGAGCAACACATTCAGACCTTTCTTAATTATGCTGTGCTTTCTTATTCATTGTTGTGACTAGGTTACGATTTTACGTGCGCGGGTGATTTATAAGAAAATATTAATAATTACAAAAATAGTCTGTTTTGTATGAATGTTTTTAGTTTTATTATTTTTATTTTTTTATTACTTTTTTAAAATTACACTACTATATTTTTGAAAAATTAAAATAAAATTGCCTTAAAAAACAAAAACATTTCAGTATACATCCTTTGCTTTCACCATATACTCAAAAAAAAAATTTTTCCCCAGAATTATTAAGTTTAAAAAAGTTACTGGCAATGCTGGCGTCGACGAAGATGTTCGGTTGCCGAGAGCAAAAAAAGAAATGCTTGTTGTGACTCAATGATTTGGCGGAACTTGGTTAGTACAGGGTCTGCGTTTCACCCGTGGCATCACAACGGGCCGCCATGCGTGCTCAAGTGAGCTTTGTGATGTCAGAGCTACCACTACGACCTAACCTGTGACTCAATGAAGAGTACAATATTTTTGCTGCACTCTTCACACAACTCTCTTTTATACTGAGTGCAGTTGTTTTTTTATACTCTATCTTTGCTTTACACTTATTTATATTTGAAGCTACAATCAATATTCTCAATTGATGTGAATCAATTCACGAATTCTTATCGCTTTTTGACATTTGGAATACACAATACATCCATAGATGCCAGATAAATACAGGTATCCCTCCTACAACACGGTATCTCGCAACACGATTTCACTCTAACACGATTAAAAAAATTTCCGAAAACCTCTTATAACACGGTACGTTTACAACTCTATTATTTTTTTATTACATAAGAAGATCATTACAATGGATTTTGGACATAACTGAGTCAAAAATGGAAGCTTGGAAGGAATTTTCAATTAAAAACTGCATAGATATCATATCCTTATCGCTGAAAGAACTAAAAATAACAACATTAAATCGATGTTGGAAAAATATATGACCTGTAGTAGTTGAAATAGAAAACGTGCATTAATCAGGAGAAAATTAAATTGGCGGCATATTAGAAATTACTAGGTCGATCGAAGGAGAAGGGTTTGTGGTTATGGCTATTGAAGATGTGCAAAACTTATTAGTGGAACAAGGAGTTGGGGAAGCAGATTTGGTAGAAA
Source organism: Sarcophaga peregrina (assembly GCA_014635995.1). Classification (NCBI taxonomy): domain Eukaryota; kingdom Metazoa; phylum Arthropoda; class Insecta; order Diptera; family Sarcophagidae; genus Sarcophaga; species Sarcophaga peregrina. The sequence goes on from CM025794.1 coordinate 5,260,919, forward strand.
TCGCATCCGAACTCCAAGTAAATGAAATCGATTCTAGCTCTGATGAAGATAATGAAGTTAATAATTTGTCACTAAAAAAATTAGGATTAGAGTTGGCCAAAAAGAAGCCGAAAATTCAGAAGGGAATAACAGAATTGCCTATCACAATATCAAGAAATTTACAACAACCTTGAAAGTACAAGGAAACAAGGCAAAATTACGGATTTTTTAAAGATATCAGCAGGTGAACAAAATATAAATGCAAGTTCAAGAAGTGAAGATGATATTATTCAGTCGAAAAAACGTTCCCATTTAATTGAATTGAACAGCGATTATGAAGAAAATTACTAAACTAAATTCATAATATACATTTACATATATTTATGCTGATTTTTGGTTGTTTTTTTATGTATTTACTTGGATTTATATTTATTTTTTTATACAGTCAAACTGGTTTATAACGAACTCAGTTATAACGAATTCTTGGTTATTACGTACATATTTTCAAGTCCCAACGTTTTAATAACAATTTTCACACAAAAAACTTCGTTTATTACGAATTAATTTCAATTCGTACAATTTAAATTTCATACATTTTATCTTTTTTATAACGAACCCTCAAAAATAACTTTGAAGTGTGGCAATAGTCTTTACTTTTATTTAATATGGCAGCATTAAATGATAACTCAGCATCTTTAATCAGCTGATAGGTAATAAGAATTAACACAAAAAAATTACTTTTTGTTTTTAATAAATGAAAAAAGTTCTTTCTATTTTAAATTTTCTTCCATGACTATACCCCGTTTATTACGAACTTTGCCTATAACGAACTATTTTTCCTGGTCCCCAGGAGTTCGTTATAACCGGGTTTGACTGTATATTTAATTGGATTTTTATTTATTTTATTAAATTTAATAGAAATAAAGTTTCTTATGTGGCATTAAAATAGTTTTTTGGAACTTAACCTCTGTTTTTTAACCAGCTTCTAATCTCCTATAGTATGGTTTCATATAATACGTCATATTATAGGTACCTATTGACCGTGTTGTAGGAGGGATACTTGTAAAGCATCAAATCGTCAGATATTAGAAAAAAAATCGTTCATGGAAAATTGTAAAAATAATCGTCACAAAATCGGCATGAAAATTTAATGGGATGTTCGCTAAAATTGACACATATTTCATTGCCTTAACTCCTTAAAAGAATGCAAAAAATATCTCACTTTATTTGATCTTCTTACTATTTAACTACTAATATCCGAAAGAGTGTGAAATACAACTCTCATGTATACGCCGATGCCTTATGTCCGTTTTGAGACTTCTCGCACAAGAGAGGAGAGAAGTTGCCCAGTAATGACGGTAGGGTATCAACTCCATTGGAGTATCATTGGCAGAGTTGGGGGTAATGCACTAAATATTTAGTGCACTAAGGATTCCACTAAATCGCACTATAGTGATAACATTTTGATTTTCCACTACTTTTCATCATTATAGTGATAGTGAAACATATTTTAACTACCACTAAAAAAATTAGTGGTAGTGAAAATTTTTCCTACCTAAATTTTGCACTACAATAAAATAGTGCACATTTTTAACAGTCACTACGTGAATGCTTTAATTATATTATATGCACTAAAATGTCAAAAAATAATGTTTATAAAAATTTTTAATGTAATTTATATTAGGACCTATAATAAAAATACAAAAAGATGAGATACAAAATGAAGTGGATACATATCTATTGGAACCAGACACTAATTTATATTGTCTTAAAAAATATAACATAATTAGGCAAATGTTTTTAAAATTCAATGTCCCATTGCCATCTTCTGCTCCAGTTGAGCTACTCTTTTCATTTAGTGGAATAAAAGACGCTCCATCGCAGAAATGAATTATGTGACTTTAATTTTGAAAAATTAGTTTTGTTGAAGGCAAATAATTGCTAAGATTTTCATGTTCCAATATGTATTTAATTTGATTTATTATATTGATGAAACTTCCTTATTTTTTCACATTACTATTTCCTTTTGTTTTTTAATTTTGTTACTACTTTAATATAATAAAAAAATAAAAAAGTATAACGTAATGCAATATAATGGTATGTATTTGAGTTCCATTAACATTAGTGAATGATTATATCCTGTTAGTGGAGAAAAATAATTTGCACTAAGCTGTAAAAAAAAGGTTAGTGATAGTGAACTAAATTAATTTTACTGAAAAACTTTCTTTTGCCACTACCACTATTGCTTAGTGAGGCTGTTATTTTTCAACTCACCACTAAATATCTATTAGTGAGAGTGAAAAATTTTGCACTATCACTAACATTTAGTGGAAATTGCAAATTTAGTGCACTACCCCCAACTCTGATCATTGGAATGTGGTTTGTATTTCACTATTCTATCGAGAATCGTGTATTCCTAAGCAACACTCGCCTTTCTTGGAGAGCACATACGTGTGTGGTCGATTGGCCAAGGGATCGCACACTGTATTACAGACAAAATTCGTTCTTTAGTCGGACTATTCGTATGTCGAACTTCTATCATCAGAAGGTTCAAATTTTTTGGTTTTTAATGGATAAAAATGACATAAGATACAGAAATATCATCACTTAAATTTGCAGTAGTATAACTGCAAAGTAAATACAAAGTTTAAAGTGATTTTTAATGTACTTATGTAAAGAATATGATGTAAATTTTTAATTTATAAAAATCTTCAAAATAATGGCATAAATCGTCACATCGTCAATATAATATTTTTGGAGCACAAACAACCAAGTACACCTAACTCTTTTTTTACACGATAGATACGTTCCTCAGAAATCCGTGTAAAAAAGAGGCGTTTCCTATGTAAAATAGGGGATACGTTCCATGTCATCTGAAAACCGTGTAAGATGAAATAAAGGACTACATCTACTTCGAAAAACTGTGTAAAAATGTCGAAAACTATGAAATTTCAGTAATGCATACAAATTTTATGTTCATATGGCATTTTATTAAGCATTAAAACTTAAAATATATAACTCGTACAGGTGAAAAATTGGTAGAGCAAGCAAAAAACCAAAGAAATCTATTAGTCCAGAATTAAGAACAGAAAAATTAGAATAAAAATAAAGTAAAAATATTTACATATCTACATAATTATTCGTCGCTACTTGATAACAAACGCAATTCTTTGCGACGAACTGGACTAAAGTCGGTATCATAACTGGAGGTATCCATCAAATTAAACAATGGTGACTTTTCGACAGGTCGTGCGCCGTCGACTTTTTTATTAAAAAATCTTTTATAGAAAGTTGAACTTTTGGTTTTTTTTAGTTCTTTATACAACTCTTTATACCCAGCAATACAATTATTAATATCTTGTTCGAATTTCAGGGCACGTTCAATATTAGGATAATTTTTTAAGAAATGATTCACTATACTTTTACCAAATGTTACAGCGTCATCAATTAAACTACCACTTAGTTGACATATTTTCGGGGATTATCGGAGATTTTGAAACCGTACTAAATTAAAAAAAAAATTTTCACTTCAAATCTGTGTAAAACGAAACTGTGCAAAAAAAGATTTGGGTGTATATTCAATGCACCAATCATACAGTTGCCCTATTGCTTTTGAAAGTAATACAGTGCTTAGTATTACAGTATAATCAATAAAGTCAATGATTTTAATATAAAGCGCTATCACTTTCGGTATGTAATGAAAACAAAAGGTTTTAAAAGTGCGAAGAAAGCAAAGAAAAATTTCTAGTGCAAAAAGACTTCCCGTTTTATAGTGTTTTCACACCTAAAGTTAAAATCTGCTTTTAACATTAAAACCATAATCAGTTGATTTGGCATTCACGGTTTTCTTAAGTCTGGTTTAAACATTCATAACATTTATGACTGTTTTTTGTTTAAGAAAAAAATAAAAAAAAATAAGATGAATTAAGAAATGAACAACAAATTAAAAATTATTCTAAATATTGTAAAAGAATGCTTTAAAATTGTGCATCTATTTATAAAAAAATGAAGAAGTACGTCCCAGGAAAGACATCAAAACAAAATACAAAAAAAAAAATTTTTTCGGCGATTCTGCTGAGATTTCTGGCAAAAACTTTGAGAGTAAATAAAATTGCCATGAAAAGTTTCTCATAAAATCTGTCGTTCGGAGTCGACTTTAAACTGTAGGTCCCGCCACATATGTATAAAATTAACACACACAACATAAGTGCTGTGAGAAACTAGGTCAATAATCCTGACTGATGGGTTCTAATGACCAATTATGTATGTATGTATATGTATGAAGAAGTACTTCGAAAGCAATCTGTTTTTTTTTCAGCTGTTTTCAGCATTTCAATGTTGGTAGCTCTTATTTAGTGTATCGAAAACAAGGTTGTATTTTATAAAACCTACTTAAAACGAATTCAAAATATGTTTTAAGATGCTTTTAACATAATAGTTTTGTGTGGTAAAACCAGGTTTTATCTATGGTTTTAAAGCTAAAACCAACTTTTACATTAAAACCAATCAGCCTGAAAACACTATTAAGTTGCGTTGGTTAAATGTTGGTTGCTGTCGTAAAGGTAATATTAATTGCTTTCGAAGCAATCTGTTTTTTTTTCAGCTGTTTTCAGCATTTCAATGTTGGTAGCTCTTATTTAGTGTATCGAAAACAAGGTTGTATTTTATAAAACCTACTTAAAACGAATTCAAAATATGTTTTAAGATGCTTTTAACATAATAGTTTTGTGTGGTAAAACCAGGTTTTATCTATGGTTTTAAAGCTAAAACCAACTTTTACATTAAAACCAATCAGCCTGAAAACACTATTAAGTTGCGTTGGTTAAATGTTGGTTGCTGTCGTAAAGGTAATATTAATTGATGTTTCTACTTTAGCAAGTGATAATGTGCGCCTGTGACGTTGTTCTTTTATACAACAATACTACAAGTTAGTGCTGTTAAAGTATTGAGTAGTGGGTATCGAGTATTCACCAAACTTTTTGGATGCTCAACACTAAAAAGTAAGTACTCTTCACAAAACAAGTGTCAAATCAAAATAAAAGTTCATGAAGGAACTTGAAAAACCTTAAAAAATATATTTATTTATATTATATTATAAAATACAATATTATAAAATTAAAATGTCGCAAAGGGGAGCGATGTCTGGTCTCATTTTACCGAAATAAATGCAGAAAGTGCTAAGTGCAACATTTGTAAAAAAGTTATTTCCGATAAAGATAATGTTGTCTCTATCAAAAAAGCATTCATTCACACATACATAATTGGCCATTACAACCCTTCAATCAGGATTACGACCTAGCTTCTTACACCACTTATGCTGTGTGCGTTAATTTTATACATGAGTGGCGGGACCTACAGTTTAAAGTCGACTCCGAACGACAGATTTTTGAGAAGCTTTTCATGGCAATTTTTTACTCTCAGAGTTTTTGCCAGAAATCTGCTGAGAGGAAGTCGCCGAAAAAATATTTTTTCGTTTTGATGTCTGACCTGGGATACGAACCCGGGCTTTTTGTCTAATAAGTCAACACACTACCCACTAGACCACGGCGACTTCAGACCACGGCATTCATTATTTTGATTAATTTTTAGGCGGAAGCAGAGGACTAACATAATTTGTAAAATATTTTATTTTTTTTTTTTTTTGTTTGGTTTTCAAAATTGTATTAACTTCTAAATGTTAAAAATGTTCTTTTTGGAGTAAATTGCTACTGTTTGGCACATACTCAGAGTTTAAATTTTTTAATTAATTTAATTTTTTTAATTCGTTAACATTGAAATAAAAGTTAACTTTTCTAATTTATTTATTTTTTATAATAAAAACAAATAAACAGAAAAATACCATGTTTTTAAATTTAAAAAGCCATAAACGGAGTCGAGTAGTATTGAGTACCCAAATGAAAAGTATTGAGTAGTGAAAAGTAGTAGAATGTTACAGCACTACTACAAATGGACTGACAATAAAATAGTGATTTGACCTTGATAAGCAAACTCATTCAGAAGAAGCCCAAGGAATCAGATGTTTCAATTTCGTTCAGGACATGTTTGAAAATAATATTGTAAATCGTAATAAAAGATCTCGGATCTCAAGAGTTGAAGCCGCATGATCATCCAGTTCCCTTTCGGTTCGATTTAAAAAAAAAAAAAAGCAAAAATCATATGTATGCTCGGAGGAAGCTCATTTTCATCTCGGTGGTTAATAAGTAAAATTGCTGTATTTGGAGCTCAGAAGTGAGTGTTGGGTGGACACACCTATCACATCAGGATAACCGATTTTTTTGTACCGGCTCTTCATGATATTGATATGAACGAAGTAACTACCTATGAGAGCTAGGATATAGTGTGGCACAGAAAAATTATTTTCAAAGGCATTTAATACATCACTGCATCTGAGGGTATTAATCAGGTTCACAACGTTTAAAGTCGCAAGCTTATCCTACAGCTCGTAAAGCGATTACAGTGCCGTGTGGCCATAGTTGCTTCTGTTTCCTCTCCTGCTGAAACCGTATGGTTGAGCAAATAATCCGTCACTACTCTCGATTGCAGCAATAAGTCGGGACTCTCAAGCAGTTTGCACGAAATATCCAGCATGCAGAGCCTGTACAAGAATGGATGCTCAGATTCACCCTTTCCCTTACTTATTAATTCCACATTCGGGGAAAACAATATTCTCTTAAGCATGCGTTGTACATTTCCAGTAACAGTTACTGTCTTCGACTGCACAGCAAAAAGTAAAAAAATCCATATTGGACATAATTCATCTTTTTTCATTTTCCAGCTCGTGAGTCGGAAATAATGTATCCATGATATTCTTCATCACTTCCTCGCCAATAATTTTTACATAATTGTCGTGTGCATCTATTACGATTTCGTATCCAAGACCCCAAGGATTTACATCGATTTCTTTACATAGTACCTAGAATGCCTCAGTTTTTTGCGCGATATAGCAGAGATTTCTTTCTCTCCTTAAATGTCCGCATTTGGTTAACAGCTGGTCCATTAGGTCTTACTCTTGTGTACCTCCGTCGAAGTCGTAAACACTCCCGTCTGAGGACTGTCACACTAAAAAACTGTCTTCTTTCTGATATTCGGAGGTCTCAACAAGGATATTGCCCTCTTACATCCGAGTCTTATTATCTCCATGGTTTGTTCCGCTCTTGTTCTGGCTTCATTCGAAAACTTAGCATTGTTCATCTAGTGTACCTCCGTCGAAGTCGTAAACACTCCCGTCTGAGGATTGTCCCACTAAAAAAAAACTAAACTGCATTCTTTCTGATATTCGGAGATCTCAACAAGGCCATTGCCCTCTTACATCCGCGTCTCATTATCTCCATGGTTTGAACCGCTCTTGTTTTGGCTTCATTCGAAAACTTTGCATTACATAATCTGTCATTTTTCGAGATTACCGTTTTCGCATTCAATTTTCGCGCATCCCTTCTTCGACTATTCGTGGTTAAATTGTACGCTTCCTCTCTGTTCCTTGAAGCAAAGATATATGAAATGTACTGATGATCACTTCACAATATCTTCCAGCCTACGATTCTGTGAAATATACTCTTTGAGACCGTGGTTATACCGGGGATAGTGGCCTCACAACCCGGTTGGCCTAGATCAGGGCAGTTCAAACTGGCATCTCTATAATTCGTCTGTCTCTTGGACTAGTTTTCTGCTTTTCCCACTCCAGACAAGAACACAGTCACAGTTGAAAATGCATTGAAATGAAATATAATTCTACTACTGAAGATTAAAAAGGACATTAAAAAATAATATTTACTTTGTGTTTATAATTGTGTAAACATTGATCGAAAGTGTGTTAATGATATGTCAATTCGAAGATATGTTTTGTATTCTGAATTTTGGGGAGTGTCGCCACACCAATATTTTATTGATACGCATTCTTTAAATTATTGATGTGGAACAAAATAAAATAAAGTAAACATTATGAAATGGGCATGACACATACACATTTAAATGTTTTAAAAACTGTAAAAAATGAGAAATATTAAATGAAAAAACAAAAAAAAAACACACATGCATATGCTCGTGTACGTGTACGCTAATGAAAAAACGACGAAAGTCAGTAGTAGTAAAGGTCATAAAAGGACGGTCGACAGACCAGCTGTTTGAATTTTTCAACACAGGTAGTCGGACAGAGATTATTTTCATTTTCAAACGTTAATTTTTCCTGCATGACGATACGATGATCGTTTACGCATTGGGATCGTATGATAATATTTGTACGTAGACACATACAAACGTTGACAACACATCATACAAACAAAAAAGGGTTGAGCACCACATACACGCATCATACACGCATTGTATATCGGACTGACAGTTATAAAAGATGAACAACAACAACACGTTTCTTGTCGTTATTATTTGCTTTAAGTTACAAATGGACTGGCTGGCTGGCTGTTTAAAACTTTACCTTTACCGCTGGTCTCTTCAATGGATAGACAATAAACATGTGATGATGCAATGACACTGTTTGCTATTGTTGTTGTTTATTATTAGATGGACTTGAATTTTTTTAGGCTACTCTAGCGGTCTACTCGCACTCGCCTATACGAATATGAATTCCGCATTAGCTCATTAGCATAGTTTTTTTTATGGTCGTTGTTTATTTGTACTTTAAAGGTAAGCAAAATTTCGAATATTTTTTAATTATGCTTTACGTTCATGATCCACGTGATGATGACGCGCGCTTTCGTGCTTTATCCAATTTTTTTTATTTGTGTTGAATGTCAAATCCAAAAAGTGCACATCTGGACATTTTTAAGAATTAATTTAATATTTTTTATGGACAGACGATTATTAAAGTGTGTGTATATGTGTGTATGCGTGTCTGTGTTATAAATGGACCATTATGTTGAACCCTAACAACTTATAAATTTTGTTGCAAGCATTATAAATGAAAAAGCAGTTTAAAGCTTAACAATGAAATTTTATTTTTTTCAACTCGATTTTAATTTCGCAGTGTTTTGTACGATTAAAATTTTTAAATCTATATTTGGATTTAGGGCCATTACTACAAATTGCTTTTAAAGTTACATTCAGTAAGAGATAACTTTAGCTAAAGTGAACTTTAAAAGTTACCTTTAACTTTTTTTTATTAGTACAACCTAATGATAAAATAAAGATCACTTTTTTAAAAATATGACAGTGTCTGAGAAATATCGATAACTTTTGCCCAATTAAACAATTTCTTTTTTATGCTTACCAAACAACACTTTTCTAAATTTGTTTTTATTAAATTATAGTTAATTAATCTATTTACTTTAGTTTTCACTTAAATTCGACTGCATTTAGTTTAAAATAAAAAAGATATACATACAGTGGGGAGCACAAATGAGTACATGTTTGTATTTTAGACGCTTTTTATTGAATAAAACTAAAAGTAATAAAGAAAACTTTTTTTTATCATTAGCAATTACTGATTAAGAAAATAAAATAAAATTTAAAATAGAAAGCATCAAGCTCTAAGAAAAAAAATAATCAAAGCATATACAAATCGCATGTACTCAATTTTGCACGTCTGCTTTCTATGATATGTTTGCAAAAACGAAATCAAAAATTACCGTTATTTTTTTATGTTTTTTCACTATGTACTTTGATTTTTTAAGAAAATATTACTTAAATATTAATAACTTAACCCATTTACACCCAAACAAAAACTACAAATTAAATTTTTAAAATTTCAATGCAAACGTAAAACGTAGTAGCAGAAATGTAAAGAAAATTAAAAAAAATTCAGTACATTCGATTGATACAATGGCCACTTATGAGTGACATTTTGCAAAACAATTTTTTATGACTATTTCTTTGCATTTTTTGCAACTCCAGAAGACCATCTAATGCAAAAATAAATAAACTAGAGTAAACAGTTTTTTGTACATACATAATTGGCCATTACAACTCTTCAGTCAGGATTATTGACAAAGTTTCTCACACTACTTATGTTGTGTGTGTTAATTTTATGCATAAGTGGCGGGACCTACAGTTTAAAGTCGACTCCGAACGACAGATTTTTTCAGAAACTTTTCGTGGCAATTTTATTTACTCCAGAGTTTTTGCCAGAAATCGCCGACTTCCTTAATAATTAGGTGTTCTCAAATTAGCACAGTGATCGTAAATGGGTTAATCTCGTTGAGGGAGAAGGAAAATTAATTTTTATTAAAAAATTAAGAAACTCTCTATTCGCTGTTCTACAAGGGAAATTTCTGAAAAACTTGGAGTAAGTCAGTCAGTAGTCATCAGAGTCCAAAAACGTCGTTCTGTTCTTTTCAAGCCTCAAGTAAGAGGTCGTAAAAATCTTCTAACTAATCTTCGTCTAATGGTAACAAAAATGAAAAGCGAAAAATTTTTAACACCAAAAGAAGCTTTTTTGGCAATTGGGAAAACCAATAGTCGATGGACGGCAAGTAGTGTTCTTAAAGATATTAGCTATACCTCAGCAATTAAAAAGAAAAAACCTGCAATTTCAGCTAAAAATGTAAAAATGCTATTAAAGTTTGCCAGAGAAAACAGAAATTGGACAGTGGAGGACTGGAAACATGTGTTCCAGTTGGACGAATCAGAGTTCAACCACTTTCAGTCTGAAGGTAAGCAATATTGCTGGCGCCACCATGGGGAAAAAATTCAAAGACATCACGTTAAGGAAATGCTGAAACACGCTGGAGGATAAGTCACGGTATGGGGTTGCTTTGCCACCACATTGCTTCGGATCACGAGAAAGAATCAATAATATTATGAAAAAAGAAGATTATTTGAGAATTTTACAGACCCCGTCTTCCCGATTTTGTCGACAAGAGCGCCTATCCTGCGCAAGAAGTACTTTTCCAACAGGATGCCGACCCCAAACACACATCCAAAATCGTTAAAGAATGGCTTAGAGAGCAAAATTTTCAATTAGTGCATTGGCCAGCACAATGCACCGAAGAGACCGCAGGGAAAATAACATCAGTCCCAACCAATTTAGATGACCTTTGACTACAGACTCATCAGGAATGAACAAATATTCTTAAAGAAATTATAAAGAATTTGGTGGAGAGCATGCCAATTTGTGTAAAGGAGGTTTTATATAACAAGGGTTTTTGGACTAAATATTATAAATACTCGTAATGATACTAGACTTAAATCTATTTATATAAAAATTAATATGTGTTTATTTGTTTGTGGGTTTGTTTGTTTGAAGTCTATAGTACCTTCCTGTATGTCTGGAAGGAACTATAGGCTATTTTTTATTTTAAAATTTCAAGTAGGCGAGATGCCTCGCCCAGATAGTCAATAAGTATTTAATATCGCGTATATCACAAACTACAACAGCTAGAGTCTCCAAATTTTGTATGGATGACTTTGGCGTATATAGGCACAAAATGGGCGGATTGGCTATAGTGGGTGTGTCACCACCCATAGTTTATATATATATAAAAATGAATGTTTGTATGTATCTTATAGAATCGTAAACTATACATTAGATCATGTTATGATCTTTAGAAAAGTTGTTGCGCATGAGCCGGGGTAGGTTTCTAAGTTGATAAGACTAATTTCCGACAGGTGGCGCCACTGAAAATTACATAAAATGAATTAAATCTTAAACTGTGCATTCGATTATGTTCTGATCTTTAGCAAAGTTGTTGCGCATGAGCTGATGAAGATTTCTAAATTGGTATGACCAATATCCGATAGGTGCCGCCACTGAAAATTAATTAAAATGAATTAAACCTTAAACTGTGCATTTGATTATGTTATGATCTTTAGCAAAGTTGTTGCGCATGTGCCGACGAAGATTTCTAAATTGGTATGACCAATTTCCAATAGGTGGTGCAACTGAAAATTACTTAAAAATAATTTAATCTTAAACTGTGCATTCTTTAACAAAGGTGTTACGTATGAGTCGACGGAGATTGGTGCGATTAATTTCAGATGGATGGCATCACGAAAAATTATTCAAAATGAATGACAAGCAATTTGTTGACCTACACCCCAAGCACGGAAGAAAAGAGCATTACGAGCCTCAGAATCAGACGAGCACTGTGACAGGAAAATCTTCGAATATATGCCGATGAGACCCGTTCGCATGAATCACTTGAACAATGAGAAGTGAGATTAGAAACTGATCGAATGCGTACTACTTAGGCCCGTTCATCTGAATCATCCGGACAACGGGAAAAAAATCAATAAAATGATTCAAAATTAATTGGACATTTGTGTAATGCTTTTCCTTCCAATTTATTTTAGTTGGGGGCGCAGCAACACGTGTAGAGTACAGCTAATTGTTTATAAAAAAAAAATTATATAGTATTGTGATTATTGATATCAAAAACTAAATTTTTTTAAAAATGGACTTAAACTACTTTCAAAATCAACGGCTCAAATAACACATTGTATTGTTTTTGCAAATTTTGATTTCATTTTGTATGCTTTCTTCAATAATTATTTATACTGTAGTAAGCAAAAAAAAAAAAAAAGAAACACCTGTTGCTACTATGGGCCCTCATTTAAAAAATGAATGCATCGAGTAATGAATAGCATACGTTCCACTATACATTACTGCGTTATTTTTCGTTTGGTATTTTACAGTATAATTTACATCAATTACAATACTTGACGTTATTTACAAATAAATTTATGAATGTCCGCTTGACATTAACGGAAATAATGAATGTCAGTTAGTAGTACAAATACAAAACAAACTGAGGCAAAATTTGCTACATATGCTGACCCCTAAATAAAAAAAACATACTATTTTAAAGAGCCGATCGCAATTGCGATTATATTACAATTGCAAAACAAAATAAGTTTTTGGAAAAAAAAATGGGAATACCATTGCCGATGTAATGTATGGTCGATTATAGGATACCCTAGCTTCCTATTAACTTCCCTTAAACGTTTACGTTTATAGAATATTATTCAGCGAAAATTCAAAAGTATTAGCTTCTACTGCAATTGCGGTTTACATATCACATCGTAATGTTAAGTTTTTGTATTTTAAAAAGTGTAGGATACTTAAACCTTGACGTCGATAACTCAATGTGTTATTACATACACAAGTAATACAGCGAGCACTCATCCAAGGACTTTAAATTTAGTTTACGGTGAACGGTAAGCAGTAAGCAGCTGTTGCACTACTGACCTATACTACACCGTACAGATGTGTACAAGAAATCCTTCGCACTTTATCAGCCAATAACTTAGAATTGCAAAAATACAAAACAAAAAAAAAAACGCGATTTAAACTCGACCAAAAGAGCAGCTAAAAAGAAAGAAACATTTTAGCAATCGAATGCAAGAAATCATCTGTGAACCAGTTACTTACTGAACTGTATAATTCGCTTGCAAAACACAATATGTACGTACATGCATGCATGCACACATAAACATATACACCCACACAAATACACATCTGTACTTCCCAAATGTACTACAACTTAATTTCAGTGAAATAAATGGTTAACAACATATTTGAATGCTAACATATGATGGAGGAAGGAATTGAAGGTTTCAATGCAAAAAGGAATTCGAAGGCATTTGAATTAATGTTATTAGCGTGAGGAGTTTGAATATCAAATAATCTAAGTATAACAGATTTTAAAACATTTATCAATAAAAACAAGCAAAATCGAATTATAATATATTTCGAGTCATCGGTTTTAGAACAAAAGTCCATTTAAATTCGCTACCATTAACCCATTAACGCCTGACCCTAGGATCTGTGGTCCGATTTCGGTAAAATTTGGCACAAATAGTACTTGGAGTATATGTTTGGACAGGAATATTTTTATTTTTTAAGTGCTATGGGGGCCTTTGTAGGGCATGGGTATTTTTCTACCAACTTCGACATAAGTGTGTTTTAAAACAATTTTTTTTACTTTTTATTATATGGCGACCAGACAGCATAGTTAAGTTATTTTTGAGAGTTTTAGTACACAAGTCAGTACAGCCCCAAAAACATATTTTCCAAAAAAAAAAATTTAATTTTTTTTATTTTATTTTAAGACAGATCCTAATAAAATATATTTTAACACAATAAAGTACAGGTGTCCCTCGAATAACGCGGAAGTTACGTTCCAGGAAAATCTCGTATTATATAATTCGCGTTATAGAATATAAATTTAACCATTTTGCACTCCTTAGGTCAATTTGACTCAATTTTGACTTTCAAACGCAAAACTTTTCCCTTTAATAATAAGATATGATCGTGAAACTTTAATTTATCCATCACAGGCTTATAAATGAAAATAATAAAATTTAATTTTTTCCTCAATCCTTCACATTTCAAAATACGATTTACACACATTTAATATCCTTCGGGTCAATATGACCCAACATGCGATATTACAAGTTTACCATTCATTACATGTGATACTTTTTTTACTACATACAATCTTGTCATTGAACTTCTTTCTCAGAATATTAAAATAGTTGGCACTATCCGTAAAAATAAAACTTTTTTGTCATCAAAAATTCTGGAAATGAAAAAAAGCCCTCCAAAAAGAATAAAAAAAATAAATCCATTTTCGTCTTAAATTTTCATCATTCAGCCGATGTAAGAGATGATGAAAAAAAAAAAATCCTGAAATAATGCATCTTTACAACCAAACGAAAGCTGGAGTTGATGCACTTGACCAACTAGCTGCGAATTACACATGTAAGCGCATGACTAAGCGATGGAAAAGTGAAGAAAAGATTTGTCACATGGACCATCAGCAAGAAATCTTGTCAAGAATATTCAAGAACAAAATGATCTTACAAGTGCGCCGCAATGTTATGTTTTATGCAAAATAATACAAATGCACTATTATCCAGAAATTTACCAAATAAACGACGGGGGTGTCTCTTTTGTCAACATGGAACGAATTGAAATAAGCATTGCACTAAATGTGATTCTTGTAAAAATTTTATTTGCTCAGAAGTCGCTGTAGTCTAGTAGATAGTGTGTTGGTTTATTAGACGTAAGGCCCGTTTTCAAATTCCAGGTCTTCTACGGCGACTTTCTCTCAGCAGATTTCTGGCAAAAACTCTGAGAGCAAATAAAATTGCCATAACGAGCTCCTCAAAAATCTGTCGTTCAGAATCGTAGGTCTCGCCGCACATGTATAAAATTAATGCGCACAACATAAGTGGTATAAGAGCTAGGTCGTAATCCTGACTGAAGGGATGAATTGCTTAGGAAAGGCTGATTTATTTTAGTTATCATTATTTTTTATTATACTAAATAAAAAAAAAACAACAAAACAAATAAATTTCTTATATGAAATTGTGTTTAGATTTTAATGTTGGGTCGTATTGACCCAAAGGACCATATGAAGGGCACATATGCAAGGGATGCAGAAGGGTTAAGGGCTACGTTCCAATAAACATTTTCCAAAAAAAAAAGCGGTACTAAATTAAAGATGGATGTATGTTTACAACTCAAAATCAATATTCATACTTTATTTAAAAAAGAATTAAAAGACAATAAAAGAAAAAACAATCGGAAAACATAAATATTCAAGAGTCTGTGGGACTTGCTACGAACATCATATTACTTCGAAATAGTGAGCGTACAATTTCATCGGAAAAGTTTCCGTCATTTGATAAAAAACATTTTGTTGGACGTTCTTCCAGTGATTGTGCGATTGTGAAATCAGTATCAGCCTTTGTTTGCTTTTTTTTCTGTTTTTCGATTTCGTAATAGGGCACTAGCAATAAGACGCGTTATACAAGTCAAAATTTCTCGTTGTAACGAAACCGTTTTTTATTTTTTAAGTCGCGTTGTAGAAGTACCGCGTTATACGAGGGATAACTGTATTTTTTTTGTTTTTTTTTTTTTTATTGAAAGATGGTTGGAATCTAATGGATTAAAATCGCTATGATTTGGGACACTTGAAAATTAGCTGGTTAACGAAATGCAAAAAAAAAAAAAATATTTTGATCTGGAATGTGTTGTGGTGAAATCTAAAGAAAAGCAAAAATTAAATAATTTTTAGAATTGAATGTTATTCGTTGTCAATGAAAATTCAGTTGAATGTGTAATTCCTAAAAGAAAACATCATCTTTTGTTAAAGTTTTAAAACCCAGCAATAAAAATACTTGAAATAATTTAAGGTTTTAATCCTAAATAAGTGTTATTCAAAAACCGAAAACATATCATTTCCACGATGAGTGGGAGGAAAATTATTTCTTTAATCTAATTAAAGAAAAGTGCGTGTGTCTGATAAGCAATTCCATAATAATAATTCCATAAAAAATAAAGGAAATCTAGAGCGACATTATAAATTCAATCATAAGAATTTTTCGGCAAAATCGGAGAAGCATAGAATTCAGTTGAATATGCTGAAAAATCAACTTGAAGCCAAACAATCTATGTTTACCAACCCACAACGGAAGCTTTCTTTCGAATAAGTTTTCTTTTAGCTCAACATAGAATACGTTTTAGTGACGGCGAATTAGTGCAAAAGAAGCAAATTTTAAAAACCTGTCGCAAGTTATATCGGCTATTAAAGATGTGCAACTTTCGCACCAATCAGTCACAAAAAAAGTTGAAGCTATGGCAATTGATTTGAATCAAAAACTGAAACAAGACATCGCCGAATGCAAATACTTTGCACTTCAGTTTGATGAATCAACCGACGTGGTTGATGTTGCCCAATTATGCATTTATATAAAAATGAGTTTCACTGACATGTCTTCAAAGGAAAATCTTTTAACAAATCTTCCACTAAAAGGCAATATCTGTGGTGAAGACATTTTTTACGAGTTTATAAACTTGTAAGCGTAACAACAGCCGCCATGGTGGGCCGTTTAAACAGTTTTGTAGTATAATATTCCGGATTTTGTATCACTCCATTCTGTTATGTGTTGCTTGCAAAAATGTTGAACTTAAACGGGGTTATGGATATTGCTTTTCAAATAGTTAATTCAATACGGTTAAGAAGTTTACAGCGACGACTTTTTAAAATTCAGTTAGAAGAAAATGAATCAGAATATTGTGGTCTATAGTTGCACACTGATGTCAGATGGTTGAGTTGTGGCGGATTTTTGGAAAGATTGCAAGAACTACTACCAGAAGGTATACAATTTTTTAATTCAAAATTAGAAAGAAATGGCTCCATGATTTGGCTTTTTAACAGATTTTACAAATCATCAAATGTCTGTTGAAATAGCTGTTTTTTCTTCCGATTGACTCTTCAAAAATAGGGGATGAAATTATAGTTCTAAATTCAGATATTTTTATAAAATCAAGACCGTCCGAAAAGAGTTACTAGTCGTTGCTACAAGAAGAAAGATATCCATATTTAAGAGACATTGCTTTGCAGTTAACCGTGTACATTGGATCTAAGTACCTACTTATGCGAATCTCCATTTTTTTTTTTTTAAATTCATTGATCAAAGATCAAAGAAATTTTTAACAAAAAATACCAATGCCCCTGCGTCCCTAGGACATAAAAAGGGGGAAGTTGGCAATATTATATATATAAACAGTAAATAAAGCTAGAAACGTACTTGGTTTTATAAAACGGTGGGCAAAAGAATTTAATGATCCTTATGTTGCTAAATCGCTCTACACATATCTTTTGTAAGGCCTATACTCGAGTATGGATCCATAATATGGGAAACTCTATATAAAAAATATTCCGTCGTCATCGAATCTGTACAAAAGGAATTCCTGATATTTTGTCTACGAGGACTGAATTTTAATCCCAGTAGTTTACCATCTTATTCTGCCAGACTAACATTAATCAAACTTCCCACACTTAAAAGCCGCAGAACTAAGTTAAATATCTCGTTCATATTCAATATAATTACTGGTGATATTGGCTCCAGTTTTTTAATCCACAATATCACTTTTAATGTTCCTCAACGTCCGTCACGTCAATTTACAATACAATACAATTTTTTAGATCCAACTACGCTGGTGCTGATCTAATAAGGAGAATGTGCAGCGAATTTAATAAATTGTATATGGAAATTGATTTTTCTTTAACGAATAATGTCATAAAAATTAATGTAATTAAGTATTTAAATTCTTAGTTCTTGCAAATTAAATTTAATTTCATATATTATACTATTAGCTAATTGCCTGTAAGGAATATTTCATAGGCAAATAAAAATGAAAAAAAGTTCTTATGAATTAATTTAATAGAAACAGTGGGAAAAAAAATATATATTAACATAACTATTATGCATACTAAAAGTAAGTTTTAAGTAAATATACATAAATAAACATATATTACATCTAGGTTAGCTCTTTAAGCTGAGATGCTTATTCCATTGTAGATTACTCTGAAAAAGCATACCTAAATAGGTTACAGATTCACTTTCATTAACTTCCGCATCACAAGATTAAGATAAAATAGAATCAAAACAAATACAATTTCGCGGCCAAGGATTATAGTTTTTTAAACAACAACACCATCAAACGAAAGGTATATTTATTAAAAATAACCCATTACATACATGCATACCTATTACATATTACATTACAATTGAATTCACAGTGTCGTTTTGTGGAATTAAGGACGCACTAAAGTGGAATTGACTATCGCGGGGTTGTTTAGTGTTTCGTGGATTTGAAGGGGCATTTATGGGCCACGCTTGGGGCTTTTATGGCACCGATAGGCGGTGCATTTTCCTTTTCATCTCTATCCTTCACCCTTGAACTCAAATAACCTCAAAGTGCGGGCTTCTTGGAGACGATTGCTGTGGACTATCTAATGGTGAAGGTATAGCACTGGCCATTTTATAGTCACCTAGCAGCAACTCGTTTCCTTGCCGTTCGCATCTTGAGGTAGGGCATTTGATTTTTGATTGTTCCTTATCGTGATGACGGGTCGCTTTCGCATCGATTTTGTAACGTGCGGGGGCTGAGGGCAAATTTTTTCTCTGTCTATGCTCACATTTCTGTCCATGAGCTAGATGTTTTCGCCTTATGTGAAACCCTAGTATCTGGGGATGCTGATCCACAGGATTTTCATATCCCTGGGTATCACCTACTATCCCTTTTTAATTTCCATCGGGGTTTTGCTATGTACATTTGCAATGAAGTTGTGTACCAGTGCCAGCAATCAATTGGCATATATGATGCAGAATTTAACTGTCTTTGGGTTAAGTTCAAAATCAGGGCACATCTTTTGCACTTCGGGTTTCTTTATAAAAGTCCAAACGCGGAAAGAGAGCTTACCATATCTGGCTTCGACTCTCTTTCTGTACCATCTCTGCCTCTTTTCCATTGTCTGGACTTCGTGAGGTCCTAAGGATAAGAAACGATCTGTTTTTAACTACGGGAAAGCACGTTGGGATGAACTCAACAATTTTTTCCGGCACTTTATTTGGGAACTTTGTTTCCATGAATCAAATCGCAGCATAGATGGTAGTGAATATGATTAAAACTGAGATGAATACTTTTATTCCTTCCAAAAAGATTTCGATTAAATCAAGAGATAAATCTTAGTTTAATCAGACTTGTAGACTAGCGGTCAGATTCAAAGAGGAAGCATTCAGCAATTGACGTAGAAACAAGTGTGCACATACTGATATACCAGCACTGCTCTTGAAACAGTGCTCTTCGACGTTGGCCCGTCCATTAGCTAAGCTTTTTTGTTTGTCGAATCGTGCAAGTATTTTTTCTTCATGTTGGAAGCTTGCTAATGTCACGCCAATCCCTAAGAAAGGTGAGGCTAATAACCCTGAAAACTACCGCCCAATAGCATGATTAATCACCACCTTGTGAAGTATTTGGAGTCCAACGGTTTACTAAATAATCGTCAGTACGGTTTCCGTAATGGGCGCTCTACTGGTGACCTTTTGGCCTTACTCTCCGAACGGTGGAATTGTTCCATTTACCGCTTTGGTGAGGCCAAGGTTATAGCTCTGGATATCTCAAAGGCGTTTGATAGGGTCTGGCATGGGGTCGTGCGAACAGGATCGATTTCAATGCCCGCAAGACCCAATGTTGTTTTTTGACACACCGGCGTGATACTGGGGCTGGTGTTCTGTCATCTGTATCTATGGGTAATTTAAATATTGAGGAGGCGGATGCTCTTGATGTTCTGGGCATGAGAATTAGTTGTGATGCTCGTTGGAACGATCACATTTTTCGAGTGTCAAAGGAAGCATTCAAGTGCTTTGGTTTTTTGAAACGGTGCAGAAAATACTTCACTGCATCCGATCTTCTTATTATTTACAGGACCTTTATCCGACCCCGGATGGAGACAACTCTTATGTATGGGCCGGTGCTTCAAAGTCTATTTTGAAGCTTCTCGACCGCGTACAGGAGAGGGCGAAGGTGCTTATTAATGACAGTAGGGTATCCAACTCTATTGATTCGTTGGAGCATCGTTGCAATGTGGCGTGTGTTTCATTGTTCTATCCGTACTATAATGGGAAGTGTTCTCGAGAGATAAGGGGCTTGGTTCCCGATAATCACATATTTTTACGTGGTACTCGAGCTTCTCGCAGAGCACATCCTTTTGTAGTTGATTGTCCAGTGAACCGCACAACGCATTACAGGAAGAATTCATTTTTTGCCCGCACTACTCAAATGTCCACAAACACTACTCCCTCTTTCCACCTTCCAATAACCTATTTTCCTAAGCCTGCACAATATACTGCATGAGTAGGGGCCATCCCCTGAGTGTTGGTTTTTATATAAAAAAAAAAATACAGAAATTTTTAAAACTGCGTCACTCCTAGAAGCATAGGGACGAAACCTTATTACTTTTGTTTTGTCTTTATTTAAGGATAGTCTCTTAATTCTGGTGTATTTTAGTAATACTTCGGCATCATGTTCCATTTGAGATTTCACTATTTCATGATTGTAGAGATAAAAAAGGCAAATGTCGTCAGCATACATAATCAGGGTTGTCATGGAATCTGATTACAGTCAGAATCAGAATTGAAATCGACAAAAAGTTAATATTGGTGTCACAGAAACAGATGTTATCGGTTTTATGTTCGAATCAGAATTGTTGTCAGAATTTCGTGTCACAGAAACTGTTTTTATCGATTTTTTGTCAGAAATATTCTGATTAGCTGACAGGCGCCAGATTTGTATTTTATTTGTTTTGTTTTGTATGGGTATATGAAATTGACACAGAATATAAGTTAAATTAAATTTTATAAAAATAAAAGACAAAGATGTTCATATTTTTTCTATCATACAAATAGGGAAAAGCACAGAAATAGCGCGCAAAATAACTTATTTCTTAAATTAACGCAAGGAATATTTGAAGGAGGCAGGTGAGTTTCAATGATGTTCAACAACATTCGAAAAGCTTCTTTATTGAGACGAAATTGTCCAATAAATCTTTAAAGTTTGTAAATGTTAATACCTTTATCATTGCGGTTTTTATTGTAATGTCTACTTACGCTGTTTCCGGCAACTCTAGTGGATTGGTGTAGTCCCTTAATATTTTTCGTTTCTCTTTTTCATTTTTTGTTTCCTCCATCATTAAAAATAAAACTACCGCTTCAACCATTTTAGTTTAGATACAAATTATTTATTTTTTTTGTATTATATATTTGCAAAAATCTATCAAAAAAATATTTTAGAATGTAAACAAAGCAAAACATCTGATTCGAATATAGGTTTTGTTAATTTTCGAAATAAAGGAAAAACAAGTCGATTTCATGACACCAATTCAAATCAGAATCGATTTTCAATTCTGATAAATGACAATTCTGACTTGGATTCTGCAACGACCCTGAATAAGTTTGCTATGTAGCTTGAGATTTGAAACGTCATTTATAAATATGAAATCTCTTATGAAAATAACAAAATCAATGTGTCTGCACTTACCATTTACCAATAACGTGCCATCGTTCGACCAGCTGACAGCAAGCAACGCATTCACGCATCTAAATAAAAATTAAGCGGCTGTAATATTAATGATTAAATCAAAAATTTTTAGTCGATCTTTCCTTCTGGATTTTAGATAAAGTCGATCTTCATCAAGAAAAGTCTAGCAACGCCTGCTATAAATACTTCTCATAAAAAATAAAAAGCCTTTGGTAATTTCTCAGAATTAATGTTTTTAACAATTACAATTCTAGTGATTTTATTTTTTATTACACCTGCACTTAGGGGATGAGCCCTACTCATGCAGTGCATTGTGCAGGTGTGGGAAAGGTGGAAAGAGGGAAGATGCGAACGGTAAGGAAACGAGTTTAGAATGGAATTCAATAGAGAAAGTTCTGCATTAAATGGTACAATGAAGACACTGGATGCTTTCATGATAACAGAAACAGAACTTGTAATGGAAGAAGAATATAGCAGATATGAGCAACAGTGTTGAAGAAGATCAAAAAACATTTATTCGTCTCCGTTTGCAGCTATTTAGTATCAAACTCTACACATTACTCAACCTTTTGCCAAGTGATCCCCATTCAAAGACTTGTAAGACCGAGGTGAGCCAAGAATTTAAACCAGCGAAATACTTATTACGTCGGCCATTCGTTTTTTGAGCAATCGAAAATTAGAAAATTTTTTAACAAAGTAACCTTCACCGAGGAAGCCTATTTCCAGCTCAATGGCTACGTAAAAAGAAGAATTGTAGCATTTGGGGCGAAGAGTGATCTTAGAGCAATCAATGCTTTCACAAAAATTTACCGTTTGGTGTGGCTTGTTTTCCGGAAGAATCATTGGATCATATTTTTTTTTTTTTTTTTTAATGCAAAAATGTAAATACGATTACAGTGAATGGAAATCGCAATAGGGAGATGATCTGGAAGTTTCTTTGGGGGATATTGATGATTTAGGCGTAAAGAGAAATAATAAATCTTTTAATAAAAGTTCGAAAATCACATTATTTCTGGAAGAGGAGGAGTAACTTGAACAACAGTTCAAGAGCTTAAAACTGAAGTTATCCAGCAAATATTAACTACTTATAACTTGGGGTCGCCGTGGTCTAGTAGGTAGTGTGCTGGCTTATTAGACGTAAAAGCAAGGGTTCGAGTCCCAGGCCAGACATCAAAAATAAAAAAAAAAACACAAAAAGTATTTTTTCGGCGATTTCTTCTCTTTCTCTTCTTGTGTCTCAAAAAATCTGTCGGAGTCGACTTTAAACTGTAGGTCCCGCCACTTCTGTATAAAATTAACACACACAACATAAGTGGTTGTGAGAAACTGCGGGCTTCTTTGGGACGTTTGCTGTAGACTGTCTAATGGTGAAGGTATAACACTGACCATTTTACAGTCACCAGCAGCAACTCGTTTCCTTACCGTTCGCATTTTCGCTCTTTCAACCTTTCCTAAACCTGCACAATGCACTGCATGAGTAGGGGTCATCCCCTGAGTGCTGGTTTAAACAAAAAAAAAAAAAAAAAAAAAATGATCGTTTAGTACACCCAGCCTACTGTTGAGTGAGAAATTGAAAGCCCTACAGAATACCTGAAGTAATAGTAATACTAAAGCCAGAATAGGATGTTACCCGGATAGAATTAAATTATCCAATCAATTTAATGACCAGCCTCTCAAATAATTTTTTTTTCGTACAAAATCAAACTCTGTTACGTTTTCATAATTTCTACTGGAGTCCCATAGAGAAATATCCGAAGATCATTCTTATACGTACTACTTATTACATTAACCTTCGCAAATGAGACAGTATTTATAAGGGCTGACGAAAACCCTATAATTGCATCCTTTCTCGTATTAATGAATTAAAAAATTTACTGTGATGATGGAAGATAAAAGGGAAAGAATTAAAAAGCAAAAAGTTTTCGCTTTTGAGCATAAAGTTTGTATGAACATATTATTACGTTTTTTTACCTTTTTAAAAACGTTTAAATTATGTGTTCGTTAATTGCAAACAAAGTAGAAGCAAATGTATGTTTAGTTTCAACTAAACTCTTTATTGCCCGGACTATCCTATCTTTTTGTACCACGTATACAACAATAACTAAAACAATATGTGCTTGTTCGATATTCTTCTCTACTTAAAACCTTTTTGTTCGTTATATCTGTATAGAGGAGATCTTTAAACCACGACTGTTCTCTTCGCACATGACAAGTCTTCACACAAGACTGACTGAATTACTACTACTCTTGTCTGCTTTGTCTTGCCTTTTTATACATCAATCAGTCTGATGAAGGTTCCTTCTCGAGTATTCTATCGCGAAACATTGCTTGTTGCGTTTGCTTTCTTGTCTATCTCCTTTTCTCATATTGATGTTGTTGGTGGATTACTTATAATAAGTTCGATGTATGTGCCAGTATAACTGGTAGCTTTTGTTTATAGTTTTTATTGTTCAATTGTATATTTTTATTGTGCACCTTTTCACCCACATTTTTGAAAGACTCTAATGAGTATAATGGCACACAATTAAGAGTTGTGAAGACCAACCATTTCACCATAGATGTCAGGACCACCAACACTGATACAACACTGTTTTAATTTTTTAACAATATGAAGTAAGCAACACAAAGTTCCTTGGTATGCGTCTTTCTTAACGTCGTACATGGGCTCAATGCATTGAGTTAAATATTACCCAGGTAAGACTAAAAATTCACTGACTCCTCGGGACTTGGATCTTAAGCTTCAGTTGTATAAAATACTCGTAGTTATGTCAACTATTTAGAGGAAACAGCCGCATCGTCTAAAACTGAACAATTGTAGAGAAAACTGAATAATCTTTGATGAACGATTACGTGTGACAAAAGCTATTTACATTAGATCAGGTTTTAATCTTCCTTTTATTCATGAATACGACTGATATGTAACTATTTTTACGACTTTTCACTAAAATTTGTATTTCTTTGTTCTTACAACCGAATCCATTCATTCTAGGAACCTGACTTGAGCCTAATTTGACAGGAAATTTTTTTCTTATTAATTTTTACCTTAACAATATTTTCTGGGTTGGCCCGAAAATTAGTCGCTAAAAAATTTTATTATACACCTTGTTACGGCCCCTAATAGATATACATACACCCAACTCTTTTTTTACACGGTAGATACGTTCCATGTCATCTGAAAACCGTGTAAGATGAAATATTTACATCGAAAAACCGTGTAAAAAAATATTGAAAACTATAAAATTTCGAAAATGCATACAAATTCTAAGTTCATATGGCATTTTATTGAGCATTAAAACTTAAAATATATAATTCATAAAGGTGAAAAATTGGTAGAGCAAGCAAAAAACAAAAGAAATCTATTAGTCCAGAATTAAGAACAGAAAAATTAGAATAGAAATAAAGAAGAAATATTTACATAGCTGCATAATTATTCGTCGTTACTTGATAACAAGCGCAGTTGTTTGCGACGAACTGGACTAAAGTCGGTATTAAATTATCCAATGGTGACTTTCGTTTTGGTAATAGAGTTTTGAACTGTCGGACTACCGGACCGAAAGGTCTTGCTCCGTCGACTTTTTTATTAAAAAATCATTTATAGAAAGTTGAACTTTTGATTTTTTAAGTTCTTTATACAACTCTTTATACCCTGCAATACAATTATTAATATCTCGTGCGAATTTAACGGCAGGTTCCATATTAGGATAATTTTTTAAGAAATGATCCACCATACTTTTACCAAATGTTACAGCGTCATCAATTAAACTAGCAGTTAGTTGACATATTTAGGGGGTTTATCGGAGATTTTGAAATCGTACTAAATTAAAAATTTAAAAAATAACTTCAAATCCGTGTAAAAAAAGAGTTGGATGTATATTGTTACGCCTATAATAATAAAATAAACAAACTTTGTATAATAAAAATAAACTAAATTCACGACACACAAACTTTGTAAACAAAATAACAACAATAAACATAACAAATAAGAAATCACGTCGTTGCCACTGCGTTTTTAAAGAACTTTTTTAAAGTGGCAAAAGTTATCGATATTGCATCAGCATTGCCATATTTTTGAAAAAGTTAATTTTGTTTCATCTGGAAGTTGTAATAACGAAAATAAGCTAGAGGTAACTATACAGTTCACTTTAGCTAACCCCAACTTTAACGGGAAGTTGTAATAATGGTGCTTAATCAATTAAGACAGAAAAGCAACAAACAAAAACAGTAAAAATGAAATTATACTAGCAAACTCGTAAGACCTAACTTCAATATGTTCGTCATACTGTTAAAATTTAACGAAAAGTCTGTCAAATGCGCAGGAAATTTTTTTAGGACTTTAAGGGCTATTAATACAACGTGCTGTCAAAGTTGGGGTAGTTAAAGGTAACATTGACTAAAGTGAACTTTAAAGTCACCTTTAACTTCTTTTCGTTATTACAACCTACAGGAATAATAAAATTAACTTCTTCAAAAATATGGCAGTGCCGGTGCAATGTCGATAACACTGTTCAATTAAACAAGTACTTTTAAAACACAGTGGCAACGAGGTGCCTTCTTATTTCTTATGTTTATTCATTTTGTTCGCTCTAATATGAACACTCTAAAATTTGAACACCACAAAATATGAACACTTTGTCGTAACCACTCCAAAATATGAACTTTGTATAAAGGCTTTAAAATATAAAAAGTTTTTTTATTTTTAATCTAAACAATTTTCAGTTACAAAGCATTATAAATTGGGGAAATCCCGGGTTCTTTATGTTTATTTTAATGCCAAATATTTTAAAAATAGCGGTTAATCAAGATGATCCTGAAGATGAAATCCCTTTAAATAACCTTAAACAAAATTTACAAATGAATTTAATTGATTTAGGAGAAAGTGTGGCCAATATTTTATATACGCTCACAGCCGAGGTTTGTGTTCTCTGTAATGTGCTAATGTGGTGTAAAAGACTTGAAGTTGTATGTTATTCTACATTTTTCTGTACTTCGAATTTACAGCATTGAATGTTAAAGAATGAAATGAGGATGCTATTGAATGTGACGATAATGAAATCGAAGAAATATCGGACGAAGATTATTGTGTGGAGATGCCAAAGCAAACGATGAAAGACGGGGAAGCTGTTGAAATTTTTAATAATGCATTGGAGCGGGCAAAAAGTGAAATGGGCGAACATCGAGACTTAAATGTATTGAGACAGTTACGGGAGAAGGTTGTTTTAAAAGTTCTCATTCAAACAGCAAAACACAACAATAACCGACTTTACTTAAGATTAGTTTAAGCTTTGTGTTGTATATGTAAATGTTTAAGCACATTTACAAATTTAGTGAAGGAAGTTCCTTTTTTAAATAAAATAAAAAAAGTAAAATTATTTTATGAAAAGAAATTTTTTATTTAAGCAGGAAAAGTGTTTACCTTCCAAGAAAACGAAATTTTTTTCAACAGTTTAAGCCATTTGTAAATATGAACAATTTCGAAAATATGAACAGGCTTTGTTTTAATTAATTTATATTATCGCAAGTACACTCCCATATCCATTTTGATTTGAAAAACTATTATTATATTAACGTTTATTTATCCCGTTTATATTTGGAGTTGCCATATTGAAAATAATCCAGATAATCTGACAAGTTGATAAAGTGAACTTTAAAAGTTGAAAGTTAGGATGATCTTCACTTTAGTTTAACGCTTGCATTTATCTTATTGTGTACTTCTGTCCGTTAAAATCGTGCCTTTAGCTACTAGCCTTGCCTATTTTTACTTTATTGAATTTAAACGCTAGAATTAATATAAAAGAAAGTCGAAAAAAACACGTCACTCTTCCATTACAACTTGTGTTGTTTGATTACGATTCTACCATACGTATGAGTGCCAGCTATCGTATTCGTTATTATTATACACACGAGAACAATGCTGAGTTGAACGAAACTGGATTAGCAATTCCCTTTCAGACCTAGCTTAACCGAAATCCAGAAATCGACAAGCTGTTCCCAAAAAATTCAAATTAAAAACAGCTTCAGTTGGAGTTTGTCTTTCAGCAAATGTGTAGGCATGCGTACAAAAGGTAAGGGTTTTTGTAAAAATAGTTTGAAAATTTTCTTTAAACTTCGTTGCAATAGATGTAAAAAGAGTTCTTTTAACGATTCAACCTATCTCATGGTGGAATTGTGGATAGCAATAATTAGCTAACGGTCGTAAAAATTCAGATAGCACAATTGTGTCAGTCAGGCATAACTTGACTTTTTGTTTTACACTCACGTTTGTGGTATCTCATTATTCCATAGGGAAATTTTTTTGATTTGAACAACAATGATGACCGCGAAGCAATTTTAAACATGCTTAACGATTCTGAGGCTGGCTTGAATGTAAATGCAGATGCAGAAGAAAGAAATGAAAGCTCTTGTCATGAAAGCAATTTTTATAATACGAAAATAATACATCTGTCGAATAGTTAAAATCCTCGATCCAGTCAAATACTGCACGACAACCATCAGTAACAAGATCGAAAGTACCAAACATGCATGTCATATGGAAAAATGTATCATTTCTGAGAAGAGAGCTTCCAATAACTAACTAACTCTACTTACAAAGATACAAATACTTACCCTTACCCGCTGACATCGGCTCAAGTAATATCTATTCCAACATTTAGTGACTGTGATATTTTGCTGAACCTGAAAAGTCTAAAGATGTCTTTTCGTCCTGCTCCAGGTGGGGTTCCAAGTTGTATTTTAAATCGATGTGCAGATCACACCATTAGTCATATTGTTTAATACCTCGATTAATTAGGGATATTTTCCTGTGTTTTGGAAGGATTCGTATATTATACCGCTTTTTAAATCTGGCAATAATTCTGATGTTACAAATTATTGAGTGCTATTCCAAAAATGTTTGAGAAACTGATTATCACCTCATCAACATGGTTTCCGAAAGGGCTGTTCAACAACGACCAATGTGCTTCAGTTAACATCCATGATAAATGAGGCGTTTTCTCAACAGAAGCAAACTGATGTAATTTTTACGAATTTTAGCAAAGAGTTTGATAGAGTGAATCACAAACCTCTGTTAACTTGATTTAATGGGTGTAAATCATAGGAGTTTAAGATGGCTAGAGTCGTATTTGACTGGTAGAAAACAGACCGTATATGTGAACAATAGCTTATCTAAGTATATTTAGTTGCGTCAACTAATTATGGAAAGATCCTGTTGGTGAAGTTGGCAGATGGATTAAAAACCTGAAACACCGTTGTCCTGTAAAAGTTGCAGCAGTTACGCTAAATTACAATGCTTTTATGGAAGAAGTAGACTTGTGCGACCAGATTCTGAGATTAAGTCTAGTAATTTTAATATTTATAGACGTGATAGGAAGTCTAAAAAGGGTGGTGGTGTTCTTATTTCCATTTGCTCTAAATAATGAATTGATCGACTTGTGTCCTTCTGTGGATATTGAGTTTATTTCCGTTAGGGTCCATAATCGTGGAAAGTTTGTATACATTACTTGCTTGTATATTCCTCCCTGTTCTGACATTCATATCTATAGTGCTCATTTCGTTTTGATTTCTATACTAATTGATTTAATGGGGCAGGAGGGGATTATAGTAGTCCTTGGTGATTATAATCTTCTGCATACATCACGGAATTTTTCACCTGAGACTGGGTCATTGGTGCCATGTTCTTCAGTTCCATTCTATGATGAAATTCTATCCGCTATGTGATCTAGGTCTTTTCCAGGTTAATGGTGTATTGTATTTGAATTTTTGAAAATCCAAGTATTTCTTTTTAATTTCGCATTGATCCTATATCTATTCCTGATTATCATCCTACTTTCTATTGAAGTTGATCTTTGTTTACCTCCTGTAATCGATCGCACATTTGATGATGAAGAATGTTTTAATTTCCATCGTACGGATTTTAGTCGTTTAAATACACTACTATCCTCTGTGGATTGGTCGTCTGTACTTATTTCTCCACCATATGACTCTCTTTCGCTTGACAGGATCTTAGATGGCTTTTATGAGGTATTATTTAAATGTTTTAGCGATTGTGTTCCATTTGTAAATAGTCGTTTGGAGCGCACTGGTCTCCTGTGGAATTTGGCTAGACTGTTAAGGTTGAGGAACAGGAAATCGAAGTTATTCAAAAAGTTTGTTAGATCATTGATTATGCTCTTTACTCTAGGGCGCGTGCGGTTTATAGTAGAATGAATCATTACTGTTAGGAGGAATATATGATTAGTCAGGTCGAACTTCGCTAGCGACCCTAAGTCATTTTACGACTTCGTTCGAGCTAAACGTAAATTATCTTTGTTTCCCACTAAGATGTTTTATGGGATCAGAATATTACATCCTCTAGTTACCTTTATATTTCGAATATGTTTGCTGACTTTTTTCACTCTACTTATAGGCAGTTGGACTCGGGTCCTGATCTAGGTAAATGCTTTTTGTATTATTCAGTGGGAAGTGTTATAATTGGCGGGCACTGACGAAGTACCGGCCTGTATTTTAAGAAAGTACGCTGTTGTCTTGGTTGGTCCTTTGACCTTTATATTCAATCGGCTTCTGAGGGCTGATCACTTTCCATCTATTTGGAAGACTTCGTTTATAATTCCTTTGCATAAGTCGGGTAATGGATCCAATACATAAGACAAAAATAAAACAATTAAACAATAAACAGGAATACAGTTTTGTTAAATTTAATAAATTCGATGTACAAAGCGAAATTGCGTAGTCAAGACAAAAAGAAGAAAACAAGTAAAAAAGAATCTAACATGCATAAACAAACCACATCTACCGACCAACAATTTTCAAGAGAGGATGTAATGGAGAATACTCCAAAAAATCCTCGTTTGTTACATTGTGACTCTCATCGATTAGCGAATACTAATTCCCCATTTCGCGTCGTCCAAATAATGGATAAGAGATTTGAGAAATTAACTGAACAATTGCAAACAACTATACAAGCAATGTTCAAAGAGTGCGAAGATCGTCTCTTGAGTGAGATAAATAAGAAACTGAGCATAACAATGAATGAAATAAATAATTTAACAGAAAGAGTACATACAATAGAATCGGCTGTAAAAGAAATAAATAATACAGTGTCGGATAAAGTAATAGAAATCACTAATGAAAATGAGGAATTGAAGAAGGAAATATTGTCTTTAAAAAAGCATGCCCGACAACAGGAGAACTCAATCGTTGCGAATGACTTACATGTCAATGGCATCCCTTTTATAAAAAATAAGAACCTAGTTGATATTTACTTGAAACTTTGCCAAGTTTCAAATATTACTGCTCCTGACGTTAAGGCTATATTTCGGGTAAATATTAAAAATAATTATTTAAGAAGGGCAGATAGAGAAAGACAAGGCACCGTAACTAGAGATCCTGACATCATAATTAAGTTTAAAAGTCCTTACGACAAAAACTTTGTACTGAGATCCAAAACCAGCTATCTGAAGTCGAAGAAGGATGTCTTACGTTTGAATACAATTGGTTATGATAGTTCTGTTCCATTTTATGTTAATGAAAACATAACACCGGAGAATCATCGCATCTTTCTACATGCACAACGTCTCAAAAGAAGTCATGTTATATCTTCAGCATTCATCAATAGAGGTCTTGTGTACATTAAGAAGATTGGTGAGAATGACCCTTTACTCATAGATGATTTCAAAATTCTGCACGGAATGTTGCGCCCACCAGAGGCAAATTAGGAACTTATTTAAAATGGTTAATTTAGTTTTAAAAATATATATTTCGCTTTTTATTTGCTATAGTTTAGGTAACATCTATTTCAACATTTCTCATA
This sequence comes from Sarcophaga peregrina, assembly GCA_014635995.1. NCBI lineage: Eukaryota > Metazoa > Arthropoda > Insecta > Diptera > Sarcophagidae > Sarcophaga > Sarcophaga peregrina. The sequence goes on from CM025794.1 coordinate 5,292,484, forward strand.
TTGTAATTTTCAATAATTATTATTGTATTATTCTACATATTTGCGCTTGCATTGCTAAACAAAAATTTTTCTTTAACATTGATGTCACAATTTGGTGAAAATGGAATAGGTCAGAATACTTCCTAGAACAGCATCGGGTTTTAATATATGCCATATAAATGCCCAGGAGCCTTCACAGGAAAATTGACGAACTTCGATTTATCTTTGAAGGATCAAAGGTGGATGTAATTTGTATCTCGGAAACTTGGTTTCATATTGATGTTAGTGACAGCAAGGTTATCGCATTTTTCGTTCTGATAGAATATCGAATGCAGGAGGTGTGGCTATGTACGTGAGGTCATCAATTTCTTGTAAAAGAGTAGAATTACAGTCTTTGCAGATGGAAGATGCGGTCGATGATGGAGTGGATTTTGGTAGTAGAGTGGCTACGGTTACTGATAACGGTAAACTTGGTACTAGCTCCAATAATGTTGAATCTTTATTTCTTGAGTTCTATAGTAGCCATCAGAAACTTTTACTGGCTGTAATTTACCGACCAAACAATAGGATTAATGTCAAACCCTTATTGGATAAATTGCCCTCACTCACTTTGGATTATTCGGATACTATTTTAATAGGTGACTTCAATGCTAATATTTTTTGGATAGAGGTTTGGCAGAAAATATGAGTGCCATCGGTTTGCATTTGATTTATGGCACAAGGCCTACGCACTACACATCAGGCGCTAGTACATTAATTGATTTGTATTTTGTTGATAATCCTAATCCAGTGCTTTTATTTGACCAACTTTCTGCCTCTGCTTTTTCTCAACATGATCTTCTTTTCCTCTCATTTGATTTTCGAACGGCAACAACGGATCAAGTGATTGAATATAGGGATTTTGAAAACATTGATTTTGCTTCACTTGAAATGGAGTTGGTATCTGTACCATGGAATCAGACCTTTTTGATGCCTACAGTGGACGACCAGATTAATTTTTTGCAGGGAAATATACAATATTTATTTGAGAAATATGTACCAATGAGGATAAAGAACATACGTAATGAAAAACCATGGTTTACGAATGATATCAGGGTCTCAATTAATCAAAGAAATAATGCTTTTCGTAGATAAAAAAAGGTATAGGACGAATGAACTTTACGAAATTATTAGGGCATGTAGGAGAGACTTACTTACTTACTTACTTACTTAATTGGCCATAACAACCCGATTAACGGATTTCGGCCTGCCGCAACACATCCTTCCAGGCGCCTCTGCTTCTTGCGCGCCTACGCCAATTGGTCACACCAATCGATGACAGGGCTTCTTCGATTTGGTCCTTCCAACGGATACAAGGTCGTCCTCTTCGCCGACTTCCGCAGATCCCCGCATCAAACACTCGTCTCGCCGGAGCATCCTCCTCCATTCGAACGACATGGCCGAGCCAGCGCAGCCGCTGGATATTAATACGCTGTACAACGTCCATGTCGTTGAGGAGCTCATACAGTTCACTGTTAAATCGGATGCGAAAATCATCGCCAACTCGCACTGGACCGAAGATCTTACGTAGGACTTTTCTCTCGAATACTCTCAAGGCAACTCGTGTTTGAAAGTGTTTGCTTTTTTTAGAAGTGCTCTTGTTAGATTTTGTTATTTTGATTTTTTATATTGTTTTATCAGTTTTAAATTTTTAACTTTGTGTTTTTTAAGTTGTTTTAATATTTTGTTTTATATTTAATTAAAATTTTATTTCAAATTGTAAGTTTTATTTGGTTAAATACTAATATTTGTTTCATTTTGATCAAAACAAAAACAAAAATTGTTTCTTGTGTTATTAATTTTTGTTTTGTAATCTTGTTACGGTTTTTTTTATAATCTCTTTTTATCTTTATTTCTTTTTTGTTTGTTGTTTTTGCTTTTTATTTTGTTTATTATTTTTGCTTGTCTGTATTTTGTTTTTGCATTTTAGAAACATTTTGTACTTTTTTCTTTTATATATATTATTTAATTTATTTATAATTGATACTGTTTCTTATTAATTTATTATTTTTTATTTTTATTTAATTAAAATGAATACGTGTAAGGCGTCAAAATGCATTGTGAAGAAAGAGGGTGAACGCCAGATTTCTTGCTGGTTATGTGATAATTTGTTTCACATCAAGTGCGTTGGCTTGCTTCCTCGCACCACAGACCAATTAGTGGATAGTTCCCTGGGTCTTCGCTGGTGTTGTGATAAATGCAAGGTGGTAGATATTCAATTTTATAAATTTTTTATGGGGACTCGTCGTGAGTTTACTGAGATGCACTCTGAATTTGCATCTCTTTCTGCTAGATTTCGTCGGTTTGAGGGATTATTCTCGAAGTATGGACTTTTGAATGAGCTGCTAGAATCGGAGAAATTTCTTGGCCCTCCTTCTTCTGGGGCTCCTGAGCATGTGGTGCAAGTTTCTGTGCCAGGGGAGTCTGCGACAGTCAGTACCTTGTCCACTGTTTCTTCTCTTGTGGACTCCTGTCCATCTACTGCTGATAACCCAGCTAGCAGTTCTATACAGAAGTCTGCAAATTTAGTTGAACTGAGTTCGAAGTCTACTCAGTCTCCTTTACCTTCACCTTTAACTCTGTCAGATGTCACTTCTCAGGCATCTTCTAAACCGTCTTCTGCTTCATATTCGTCTGTAGTGTCCGCTAGTTTAGATATTTCTGCTCCTAGGGAACTGGTTGTAGTTAAACCTAAGCGGACTATTTTTGTGTCTCGTCTTTCATGCGATACTTCGGTCGACGATATAAAATGTTTTGTTAAATCGAAGATTAGGGAACCTTTTGAGTTTGGTTGCTATAAGATGAGGAAATCTTTGGATAGTAGTATTTCTTCGTTTAAATTATATGTTGCTGATGAAAAGTTTAGTGAAATTGTTGATCCTGCATTTTGGCCACAGGGTGTATTGGTACGTGAATTCGTATTCAGGCTGGGTCATCGTAGGAATGTTGTTAATTTGCCTGGTTTTATTTCTCAAAAAAACTAACTTCGAAATCGTTTTTTAATTTCGGAATTGCTTATCAAAATGTTCGTGGACTCAGGTCTAAACTTTCTTCGCTTTATAATAGTAGTTTTGATTTTGAATTTGATGTAATTGCTTTTACTGAGACTTGGCTGAATTGTGATATTTTTGATTCTGAGATTATGTCTAGTAATTTTAATATCTATAGACGTGATAGAAAGTTAAAGAATGGTGGTGGTGTTCTTATTTCCATTTGTTCTAAATACTCATCCGAATTGATTGACTTGTGTTGTTCGGAGGATACTGAGTTTATTTGCGTCAGGGTCTATAATCGTGGAAAGTCTATTTACATTACTTGTTCATATATTCCTCCTTGTTCTGACATTCTTATCTATAGGGCTCATTTCGATTTGATTTCTAAAGTAATGGATTCAATGGGGCATGAGGGGATTATTGTAGTTCTTGGCGATTTTAATCTTCCTCATATATCTTGGAATTTTTCACCTGAGTCTGGGTCATTGGTGCCATGTTCTTCAGTTCCATTCTATGATGAAATTCTTTCCGCTATGTGTGATCTGGGTCTTTTCCAGGTCAATGGTGTATTTAATTCAATGGGGAGAATTTTGGACCTTGTGTTTTTGGGGGATCCAAGTTTTTCTTCTTTATTTCGCATTGATCCTATATCTATTCCCGAGGATAGTTATCATCCTACGTTGTTACTTTCTATTGAAGTTGATCTTTGTTTACCGCCAGTAACCGATCGCTCTTTTGGTAATGAGAAGCATTTTAATTTCCACCGTACGGACTTTGATCGTTTGAATACACTACTATCCTCTGTTGATTGGTCGTCTGTACTTATTTCGCCACCGTATGACTCTCTTTCACTTGACACGATCTTGGGTGGCTTTTATGATGTATTATTTAAATGTTTTAGGGAGTGTGTTCCATTGGTGAAGAGTCGTTTGGAGCGTTCTGGTCCTCCATGGAATTCGGCTAGACTGTCAAGGTTGAGGAATAGGAAATCAAAGTTATTTAAAAAGTTTGTTAGATCAGGTTCTGATATTGATTATGTTCTTTACTCTAGGGCACGCGCGGATTATCGTAGAATGAATCATTACTGCTATGAGGAATATATGATTAGAGTCAGGTCGAAATTTGCTAGTGATCCTAAATCGTTTTATGACTTCGTTCGAACTAAACGTAAATCATCTTTGTTTCCCTCTGAGATGTTTTACGGGGGCGTATCATCCGCTAGTCACCTTGATATTTCGAATATGTTTGCTGACTTCTTTCAGTCTACTTATAGGCAGTTGGATTCAAGCCCCGATCTGAGTAGCGGGTATCCTTATTCAGTGGGAAGTGTCTCTATTTCTAACATATATTCATTTGATGAGGAGTCTGTTCTTGAGTCTTTGTCTGGGCTGAAACTTACATACTTGCCGGGCCCTGACGGGGTTCCGGCCTGTATTTTAAGAAAGTGTGCCGTTGTCTTGAGTGGTCCTTTGACCTTTATATTCAATAAGCTTCTGAAAGTTGGTCATTTTCCATCTATTTGGAAGAGTTCGTTTATAATTCCTTTGCATAAGTCGGGTAATAGATCTAATATTTCCAATTACAGGGGTATTGCCAAGCTCAGTGCTATTCCCAAGTTGATGGAGAAACTAGTGACGGATTATCTCTTTTTTAATACAAGATCTTTAATATCTCCTTTCCAGCATGGTTTTTTGAAAGGCAGGTCGACTGTCACAAATCTTCTTGAATTTACTACACATGTTTTCAGGGGCTTTCTTGTCGGTGCTCGGACTGATGTAATTTATACTGATTTCAGTAAAGCTTTTGATAGGGTTGATCATAGTATTTGCTTCTTAAACTTTCACTAATCGGTATTCCTGATATTATTCTTCGTTGGCTGGACTCTTACCTCTCCCTTAGGACTCAGAGGGTATTGTTTAGGAATTTATTGTCTAAGACTGTATATGTTACTTCTGGTGTTCCGCAGGGTAGCCATTTGGGTCCTTTACTGTTTTTATTGTTTCTGAATGATCTTCCTTCTGCGCTTTCTGATTGTAATATTCTGATGTATGCTGACGATGTTAAATTATTTTATACTTTTAATGATGATCACGGCCAGGCTGTTCTTCAGCGAAATATTGATTTGTTTGTTACTTGGTGCAGGATAAATTTAATGGATCTTAATTTGAAGAAATGTAAATGCATGGTTTTCTCTCGCCTTAGTGTAATTACGTCCACTTATTTAATTAATTCTTGCCCTTTGGAAATTGTGCCCTCATTTCTTGATTTGGGAGTACTATTGGATATTAAATTGTCTTTTATTGATCATATTAGTTTGATGATTGGCAAGGCTCGAGCTGTTCTTGGTTTTGTGAAAAGATGGGCTAGGGAATTCATTGATCCTTATATAACAAGACTACTGTATACTTCACTTGTTAGGCCTATTTTGGAGTATGCGTCTGTCATTTGGAATCCATACTATCGTTGTCATAGTGATTCAATCGAGTCTGTGCAGAGGCAGTTTCTATTATTCTGTTTACGTGGCTTAGGATGGGATTATGCCAATGGGCTTCCGTCGTATGAGGATAGATTAGCTTTGGTAAAACTTCCAACTTTGGAACGTAGAAGGTCTGTTTTAGGTGTTTGTTTTGTTTTCAATCTAGTTAAAGGTGATATCGATTCTGAGTTTTTGCTTTCTAATCTGAATTTTAGCATTCCTGCAAGATTTTCACGGCACTATCGTCCTCTTTCTTTAAATTTCTATAGAACGAATTATGCATGTAATTTTCCTTTTCGTAGATTATGTAATGATTTTAACATGCATTATGAGTTTATAGATTTTAATTGTAGTGTTTGTAATGTAAAGCGTAGCTTGTATACTGGCGTTAGTTTATAAATTATTATATAAAATTCTATTTTCCTTCTTGTCTCTAATTGTTCCGTTTAATTGTTACCTAACTCAGCTTGTGATTAAGTTCTGTAGCTGTTTTATGTTTCTCGTTGCCATAACTTTTCCCTTAGCCGCTGCAGTCCGGACTGTAGTGTGTACGTGTCCCTACGTAATGGGGACGAGCCCTCCACGGTCGGGTGAGGGTGGGTTAGTGTGAGGCCGGGGACGTTCGAAAAAAAAAAAAAAAAAAAAAAAAAAAAAAAAAAGGCAGCTGCATCAGTTCTTAATACGGCCCATGCTTCTGCGCCATAGAGAAGCACGGGTAGGATGAGCGTCTTGTAGAGTATTAGTTTCGTCTTGCGAGAGAGGTCTCTGCTACTCAATTGCCTATTGAGACCATAATAGCACCTGTTGGCAAGAGTAATCCTGCGCTTGATCTCCAGACTGACATCATTTTCGGTGGTAACGGCGGAGCCAAGGTAAATGAATTCCTTGACTGTATCAAAAGTATAGTTATCGGCCGTAATATGTGAATCAATACGCCGCACGGCTCTACTTGTCGATAACATATACTTCGTTTTGCCCTCATTTACTGCCAAACCCATCTTCTTAGACTCCCGTTCAATAGCACTAAAGGCAGCAGTGACATCCCGTTTGGTACGCCCTATGATGTCGATGTCGTCAGCGTACGCAAGCAACTGGACACTTTTTTGAAAAATAGTGCCATTACGATGCACTCCCGCCTTTCGCAGAACACTCTCCATGACGAAGTTGAAGAGGTCGCATGATAAGGGATCGCCTTGTCTGAAACCTCGCACGGTATCAAAAGGTTCGGAGAGGTCCATTCCTACCTTGACGGAGCTGCAGGAATTGCTCAACGTCATTCTGCATAGCCTTATCAGCTTAGCAGGTATACCGAGCTCAGACATTGCGGCAAAAACACGATCCCTTATGGGGCTATCGAAAGCAGCCTTATAATCGACAAAAAGATGGTGTGTGTCGACTTGATTTTCGTGGGTCTTTTCCAGGATTTGGCGTAGTGTGAAGATCTGATCGATGGTGGACTTGCCAGGTCTGAAGCCGCACTGATAAGGTCCAATCAGTGTTTTGACGAGTGGCTTCAGTCGTTCACACAATACGCCTGTAGGAACCTTATATGCGATAGGGAGAAGGCTTATACCCCTGTAGTTGGCGCATATCGTAGGGTCTCCCTTTTTCAGGACGGGACAGAGGACACTGAGGTTCCAATCGTTGGGCATACTTTCCTCTAGCCATATTTTGTAGATGAGCTGGTGCATGCGCCCTACCAACTCATTACATCCGGTCTTAAACAATTCAGCGGGGAGGCCATCAGGACCTGCCGCTTTGTTGTTTTTAAGTCGCATAATCGCGACTTTAACCTCTTCATGGCTAGGCGGCGGAATCTCCACGCCGTCATCATCGATCGGGTCCGGAACATCATCTCTAGAGGCGGTATTGATGTCGTCATCGCCTTGCAGCAGAGTAGAGAAGTGTTTCCTCCACAACCTCAGCACCCCTTGCGGATCTGTAACCAGGTTTCCATTCTCATCCTTGCAGGAAGACACTCCGGGCTTATACCCCTCGGTCAGACGCTTAACCTTTTGATAGAATTTTCGAGCGTCATTCCTACATCTGTACATCTCGACTTCCTCACGCTCACGCCTTTCCTGCTCCCTCTTCTTGCGTCTGAAAAGGCGTCTCTCATCCCTTCTCCTCTCTCTATAATTTTCGACAATGGCTCGCGTAGCGGCCGACTGCAACGTTTTTCTGTATGCGGCGTATTTCGCTGCAGCTGCCTCGCGACACTCCTCATCGTACCATTGGTTTCGTTGGGGTGGGCGCTCGAAACCAAGGACTGTTTCCGCAGTATTGCGCAAGGAGTGGGAGATGTTGGCCCACAATCCGCCAATGTCGCTGAGATTGGATGGGGAATGACGGAGCTTATCAGAGAGTTGAGCGGAGAACGCCTCAGCTGTCCTTTGTGATCGCAGCTTCTTAACGTCCAGCTTTCGCAGTGCACTAGAGCGCGCACTCCTCGAGGCGCAAATGCGTACTCGGAACTTGGCTGCGACAAGGTCCGAGTCGATGTTTGGACCTCTAAATGTGCGCACATCTAGTACACTGGACACGTGCCTTCCGTCAATCACAATATGATCGATCTGGTTGGATGTTGATCGATCGGGGGACATCCAAGTGGCCTTGTGAATGTCGAGATGCTGAAACCTGGTACTACATACTACCATGTTACGCGCCGCGGCGAAATCGATCAGTCTCATACCATTGGAGGTAGTGTTTGCGTGGAGGCTGAACTGTCCGACAGTGGGGCCAAAGATACCTTCCCGCCCGACCTTCGCATTAAAATCCCCGAGGACGATTTTGGCGTCATGGGCCGGGCACTTATCGTATACGTCCTCGAGTTTAGCATAGAAGGCATCCTTAACCACATCGTCCTTTTCTTCCGTCGGGGCGTGAGCACAAATTAGGCTGATGTTGTAAAATTTTGCCCTGATGCGGATTGTGGCTATTCTTTCGTTCACTGGCGTGAACCCAGAGACAAGGTGACGAAGTCTCTTATTAACCACAAATCCGCATCCGAATTCGTGCTTATCAACATGGCAGCTGTAATACACATCACAAGATGCTAGCCTTTTGCATCCTTGTCCTATCCATCGCATTTCCTGTATGGCAGTGATGTCAGTCCTACATTTCATGAGGGCATCCGCCAGTTGGGCGGAAGCGCCTGCCCTATAAAGGGTGCGGACGTTCCATGTGCCAATTCTCAAATCATTGTCCTTGAAACGTTTGCCGTGGTCGTCAACTTTAGAGGGGATCTTTCTAGAGGCTATTGTATGGGCTTTCATTGGATTAAATTTTTACGTGGTGGGTTCCAAGCCCTACGCACAACCCGAATTTAACGTCCAGGGGATTGGACCTCGCTGCACGCATTAGTTAACATCTAGCGGGTGCTAGAATGCCATCCAGGAGGGGCCACGAGGAGGCTGCGTGTCAACTTGAATACAGCAAGACAAGGATCGCCCTGGTGGTCGCCATGTTGGCCACAGTCAGAAACTTTGCCTTGTTTGCATGCATTCCATCCCTCCTCATGTAGGAGAGACACGAATCTGAAAATTCGGGCCGCAAAATCGAGTTTCTTTGCTGATAAATTTCGATCAAATATTAGCGCCAGTAGAACGTCGAGAGATATATAACCATTGGAAATAAAGAATAGTGGTATTAAATCCAATGAAATGATTGATGTAAATCAACTCAGCTTGGAGTTTACGAATATACCGGGAATTGATGCCGATTTGGAGTATTATAACGCTACTGATGCCTTCCCTACTACTAACCACTTGATTCAACCGAATTTTGAATTTAGTAACGTTACACAGGATGATGTTGTTGAGAGCATTCTAGCTGTTCGGTCTAACTCCATCGGAAGTGAAGGAATTAATCCCAAATTTGTAAAATAATTTTGCCATATGTTCTACCGTACATGACTCATTTAATAAATACTATAATTACGTCATCTACTTTTCCTACAATGTGGAAAAGTGCCAAGATAATACCTGTGCCTAAACAGGATAGAACTTACCGTCCTATTGCAATATTGTCATACTTATCGAAAACTTTCGAGAAATTAATTTATAAGCAGATAACCCAATACTTGTATGGTAATAGCGTGCTTTCTGAAAGGCAGTCTGGTTCCAGACCTAATCACAGCTGCATTTCAGCGCTCATTGATGTTTCGGAAGAGTTGCGATTAAGTGCGGATAACAATTTGACATCATTTTTGGTTTTACTCGATCATTCTAAGGCATTTGACACCGTTAATCATACTATTCTATGCCAAAAATTAAAACACATGTGCCATTTCTCGGATACAGCTGTCAAGCTAATGTCGTCGTATCTACGGGAAAGGAGTCAATTTGTGTATCATGATGGTATTGTATCAGGCAGCATTTTAACATCTAGAGGTGTCCCACAGGGCTCGATACTTGGTCCACTTTTATATTCAATTTACTCTAATGATCTGCCAAAAAAATTGAGGTTTTGCAATGTCCAAATGTACGCAGATGACGTCCAGCTGTACATTAGTTGCATGCCGCCTGATATTACAGATTGTATACGAAGGATAAGTTGTGATTTGCATAATGTGTTTCAATGGGAGTCGATTAATGGTCTTTGACTCAATCGGAGGAAATCTAAGGCTTTGATAATAGGCAAGGTAAACTGTACGGCACAGCTTACACAATTAAGGATTAATAATATTGCTATTGAGACTGTACATAGTGTTAAGAATCTTACAGTTGACTTTGACAACAGTCTTAACTGGTCCAACCATATAAATGCTATCTGTGGTAAAACGGTTGCCATGTTGCGAAATCTTTATCTTGCGCAATATTTTACTCCGTTTAATATTCGATGTGTGATGTATGGATGTGAACTGTTTTCTAGTTGTGACTCGATAAGTAGGAACAGGCTAAAGGTCACTTATAACAGTATTGCTAGATATGTTTATGGTCGTACAAGGTACAGTAGGATATCTGAGTTCTCATATCAAATTTATAATACATCTTTTGAGAATTTGTTGAAGTGCCGTACTCTGGTATACCTACATAAAATCATCTATCTTAGGAAACCCCATTATTTGTTTAATAGATTAGTTTTTTCAAGGTCTAATAGAGGCTTGAAAATTAATAGCGTTAGATACCATAAACGGATATCTGAGAGACACTTTTACATCAATGCAATTCGTGTCTGGAATGAACTCCCGAATAACATACAATTACTAAGCAAAGCAAAGCATTTCAAGACTGCAATAATTAAATTTTTAAATGAACAATAATGCACAAACGTTATTAATCAATCAATATTGTTAAGGAATGTATTGTCTAAAACTGATCTTTCTGCTGCTGTTTCTGATTGTAATATTCTGATGTATACTGACGACGTTAAATTATTTTATACTTTTGATGAAGATCATGGCCAGGGTGTTCTTCAGCGGAATATTGATTTGTATGTAACTTGGTGCAGAATTAACTAAATGGATCCTAACTTGAGAAAGTATAAATGCATGGTTTACTCTCGCGGGGGCGTAATTTCGTCCAGTTATCTGATTGATTCTTACACTTTGGAAACTGCGACTACATTTCTTGATTTGGTAGTATTATTAGATATGAAACTATCTTTTATTGATCGTATTAGTATGATGATTGGCAATGCTCGGGCTGTTTTTTGTTTTGTGAAAAGATGGGCTAGGGAATCCATTGGTGCTTATATAACAAGGCTGCTATAGTTTACACTTGTTAGACCTATTTTGGAGTATGCGTCTATTATTTGGAATCCATACTAACGTTCTCATAGTGATTCAATAGAGTCTGTGCAGAAGCAGATTTTATTATTCTGTTTACGTAGCTTAGGATGGGATTGTGCCAATGGGCTTCCGTCATATGAGGCTAGATTAGGTTTGATAGAGCTTCCAACTTTAGAACGTAGAAGGGCTGTTTTAGGGGTTTGTTTTGTTTTTAATCTCGTTAAAGGTGATATCTATTCAAGGTTTTCACGGCGCTATCGTCCTCTATCTTTAGATTTTTATAGAACGAACTATGGATGTAATTTTCCTTTTCGTAGATTATGTAATAATTTTAACTTATATTATGATTTTATTGATTTTAATTGTAGTATTTATAATATAAAACATAGCTTATATGGTTGCATTAATTTGTAAATTATTATATAAAAACGTATTCTCGTTCTTGTCATAGATAATTCCGGTTTATTGTTACCTTATTCAGCTTGTGATTAAGTTCTGTAGCTGATTTATGTTCTCGTTACCATTACTTTTCCCTTATCCGCTACAGTCCGGACTGTAGTGTGTACGTGTCCTTACGTAATGGGAACAAACCCTCCACGGTCGGGAGACTGTGGGTTAGTGTGAGGTTGGGGACGTTCGAAAAAAGAAAATGCTGAAGTACTAAAGGATCAGCATGAAAAATAAGAAATGGACCGTTAAAGTATTTTTTCACTTAGTTGACTTGGTAATATTTTATTCTTGGATGGAATATACATAGTCTGACTGTAAACTTTCTGGAATACTAAGGTCAGAAAAAAGTCATTTTTAACTTTTAAAATAGAATTAGGACTGTGCTATTTGAGCTTCCTGATGATTTCCAAGGAACAAATAATCTCATAATTATTAAATTTTTAAGGAGTGTAGTATTTTTATTTTAGTTTTCGTTCCTTATAAGTATCAGCATTTTTTTTACTTTAATAAACTTTATTAATTCAAGATTAATTCAAGATTTACTTTCATAAACAGTGTTTATTAATTCAAGATTATTATGCAATTCATAATAAACAATTGCCTGCATTCTTCGTGAGTCATTTTGACCCCTATGACCTGAATATCACAATTTTGCGCAGTTCTGATTCTGGTAAAGGACGTTGTACTTTTATTCGCTAACTTTTTTTTTCAGCTTTCAATGAGCTTAATAAACTCTAGGTCTGAAGGGGATATTATATTAGTCAAGAAATTGCGAGAAGAAGTGATCAAAGGAACTGAAACGACAGATTTTTGGCAATTTTATTTACTCACATAGTTTTTACCTGAAATCAAATTTAATTTTATTGGAGATGTCTAACCGGGGTCTTGAATAGTGGTCTTACGTCTAATAAGCCAACATACTACCTACTAGACTACGGCGACTGTATATTTTTAATTGTTGGTAGAATTTATTCTATGATTCGAAAACTATGGGCTATTATAGATTTAACTCCGATTGCCGTTCGTATACACGTACTTAAGTATATCCTGCCAAACTTTCGCAAACAGCGATGGTTATGACAACTGAAAACTTAACTTTAACTTCGTTGTATCTTTATCTATACAGTAAGATACTTTCCAATTAGTTGCAGCGTTAAACGAGGCAACACGTACATATAAAATACAGTTGGAATCTTTATTCTGGACAGACTAACTAAAGAGGGTTGAAAATGATACATAATACACACCGTCGCTACATAGTGCATCGCTTTTCGTTGGTGAATGGCCGTTTTATTTGCACACATATCACCATAGTGTGCGACTTAGGGGAACCCCAATACTACCGCGTAATACTGAAACAGCGTTAACCAGGGCAGCGTTAAGCGAGGTCTTACTGCATTTACAGCAACTCTTGCAGAAAGCATTGATTTAAATTAAAAATATATTGAAATAGGGGATTGACCAGAATGATCCACAGATTTTAAACGACTGATAATAGATACATATGTATCTGAGGAATATTATCTGGTTGTATTTTCGCCAAAAACTACCAATTTGATGACTTGTCTCCGTTAAAAACTGAAATACATTGGCGAGTTGGGTAATTTTCCGATAAACAATCAAAGTTCATTTCAAAATATATACACTAATACCCCGGTTTGCGTCGTCTCGGTCTGCACCTACTTCGAAGTTACGTCTTTTTACAATTTCTGTGATTTCGAAGCTGCGTCGTTTTTGTTTCAGTTTGCGTCGCATGGTTCGAAGTTGCGTCGTTAGTGCTTCGATTTGCGTCATTAATACGAAAATGTTTGTACAAAGCTGAAACAGAAAATTTTCCGTTTAAATCTAGTGCAAATTCGAAGTTGTATCTTTTTAAAATTTCTTTGTTATGATTATTTGCATTAGTCTAATGAATTGTTATATTTTTTACAATAATAAAAACTATTTAAAACAAAAAAAAAATGAAATATTTTTATTGAAAAATCTATTTTTTTAGCTAAAAATATGAATCTCGGAACCAATTATGGAAAATCGTGCTTCGTTTTCCGTCGTTTCGGTTTGCTTCGCGTTCCTTCAGGCCATATTAGGGACGCAAACCGGGGTATTAGTGTATACGTCAATCCTGGTTATAATGAACTCCGTGGGACCAGTGATGCCAACTTAGCCCTTATCGGGCTAGATTTAGCCCTTTTTGAAGTACCTTTAACGCGAAAAAAAATTTTTAGCCCTAAACTAAAAAACGCGCAATTTTAGCGCTTTTCAGTATTTGTGTTTAGCCCTTTTAGCCCCTTTTTGATTTAACTCTGTACTGCTACATGTATGTTATGTTTCTCTGGCAATGTTGAATTGTAAGCCAATTTAGCAGAATTTTTTTCTTCTATTTCTTGATTTATTCTTTGACATTTACGTAGAATTACCAAAAGTACCGGGAAATACAAGCTTTGCTGAAAGTTTAAAATTGTGTTTACATAATAATTAGGAAAAGAAATGTCAGGTTGCGCTATCGTTATATACTGCAATTCATTCACCATTCACTTCCATAGAACACTTGACAGAGACAAGTCTTAATACCATATATAACGTGATTTATGAATGAAGAAGAGGATGACCAAGAAGTACAAATCGTATTTAAAAATGACCAAATTTGAAAGACTGTAATGTAAATTCTATTTGAAACTAATCTTGTATCTTAATTATATTGAATGTAAAATGATCTCAAGAGCACTAATATCTATTCATAAACTGTTTTGTTTAAAAATTGTGGCGTCTTTATCTGAAAAGACTTTTTTAATCTTAGCCCCCTTTTTGCGCTTTTTTGAAAAAAATGAAATTGTATTGTACTAAAAACGTAATTTTTTTCAATTTAGCCCTTTTTAGCCCGTTTTTCATTTTTTTTCACGCGTTTGGTGCCCTAAGAGTTGGCATCACTGCGTGGGACCAGAAAAAATAGTTCGTTATAGGCACAGTTCCTAATAAACAAGGTGAAGTCATAGAAGAAAATATAAAATACAAATAATTTTTATCATTTATTAAAAACAAAAAGATTTTTTTTTATTAAAAACCAAAAATATGTGTTAATTCTTTTTATCTATCAGCTGATTAAAGATGCCGAGTTATAATTTAATGCTGCCATATTAAATAAAAGTAAAGACTATTGCCACACTTCAAAGTTATTCCTTAAGGGTTGGTTATATATATAAAATTTAATTAATGGAACCATTTAAAGCAGTTCCTCATAACCGAGAATTCGTTATAAACGAGGTCGTAATAAACGAAGTTTTTTGTATGAAAATTGTTAAAACGTTGGGACTTGAAAATATGTACGTAATAACCAAAAATTCGTTATAACCGAGTTCGTTATAAATGAGTTTGACTGTAGTACATACATATATCAATAACATAACACGAGTGTTGGACTCTTTAAAAAATAACTACGGTAATATTTGTCCGATTTGATCGAACGAAGTGCTAATCTCTTCATAATATTATGTACATACATGGCCATTACAACCCTTCAGTCAGGATTACGACCTAGCTTCTCACACCACTTATGTTGTGTGCGTTAATTTTATACATGAGTGGCGGGACCTACAGTTTAACGTCGACTCCGAACGACAGATTTTTGAGAAGCTTTTCATGGCAATTTTTACTCTCAGAGTCTTTGTCAGAAATCTGCTGAGAGGAAGTCGCCGAAGAAATATTTTTCGTTTTTATAAGCCAACACACTACCCACTAGACCACGGCGACTTCAATAATATTATGTACTTTCAGAATATTATCATTTTTTATTATCATTTTAGCTCTTAATTAAATTTTTAAACTAATAATTGCCAAACTTGAGAAAATAATAAAAAAAAAACACCTTGCTTTTCAAGTTTATCACATCAAAACTCATAACATATAAGTTTGAACAAAATGGTTCTTTGTACCGTTTTAAAGTCTAAAAAAATTTGAATATTTAAAATAGGTTCAAACGTATTTGTACAATCAACAATTATTTGTAAAAAGATAAAAAAAACAGTTTTTGTCAAATAAAACAATTTTGGGGGGTTCAAGCGATATGAAAAGAGTATTTTTTAGTTCTACTGAACTAACTGAACAACTTAAACTATATAGTTACTCGGGGGTATTTTCACTGTGTTTCTTTATTTTAATTGGCCATAACAACTCGATTAACGGATTTCAGCCTGATCCTTTGGTCCTTCTAACGGATACAAGGTCGTCTTCTTCGCCGACTTCCGTAGATCCCCCCATCAAATACTCGTCTCGCCGGAGTATGCTCCTCCATTCGAACGACATGCCCGAGTCAGCGCAGCCGCTGGATATTAATACGCTGTACAACGTATTAATTAATGTCGTTGAAGAGGTCATACAGCTCAGTATTGAATCGGATGCGAAAATCATCGCCAACTCGCGCTGGACCGAAGATCTTACGTAGGACTTTTCTTCCGAATATTCTCAAGACAGCTACATCTGCGCCATAAAGAAGCACGGGTAGGATGAGCGTCTTGTAGAGTATTAGTTTCGTCTTACGAGAGAGGTCTCTGCTACTCAATTGCCTATTGAGACCGTAATAGCACCTGTAGGCAAGAGTAATCCAGCGCTTGATCCCCAGACTGACAACATTTTCGGTGGTAACGGCGGAGCCAAGATAAATGAATTCCTTGACTGTATCAAAAGTATAATTATCGGCCGTAATTTGAGAATCAATACGCCGCACGGCTCTACTTGTCGATAACATATACTTCGTTTTGCTCTCATTTACTGCCAGAGCGATCTTCTTAGGCTCCCGTTCTATACCACTAACGGTAGCAGTGACATCTCGTTTGGTACGCCCTATGATGTCGATGTCGTCAGCGTACGCAAGCAACTGGACACTTTTTTGAAAAATAGTGCCATTGTGATGCACTCCCGCCTTTCGCAGAACACTCTCCATGACGAAGTTGAAGCGGTCGCATGATAAGGCGTCGCCTTGTCTGAAACCTCGCACGGTATCAAAAAGTTCGGAGGGGCCCATTCCTACCTTGACGGACTCGCATGAATTGCTCAACGTCATTCTGCATAGTCTTATCAGCTTCGCAGGTATACCGAGCTCAGACATTGAGGCAAAAACACGATTCCTTATGGGGCTACCGAAAGCAGCCTTATAGTCGACAAAACGATGGTGTGTGTCGACTTGATTTTCGTGGGTCTTTTCCAGGATTTGGCGTAATGTGAAGATCTTGTCGATGGTGGACTTGCCAGGTCTGAAGCCAACCTGATAAGGTCCAATCAGTGTTTTGACAAGTGGCTTCAGTCGTTCACACAATACGCCTGTAAGAATCTTATATGCGATAGGGAGAAGGCCCCTGTTGTTAGTTGGCGCATATCGTAGGGTCTCCCTTTCTCAGGACAGACGCATCGTGTAATTAATGAAAAATGTATCACTGAGCTACTTGCAGTCAATCATTGCAGTTTCGATTAGCAGATCTTGATAAATACGACTCTGATACTGCTAATAATTTTGGACCAGAAGATTTGCCTATGCAGGAAAGATTTTGCAGACGTACATACGTATATATTTATTTATTTTTGTTAGTTATACAGCATCTACTATATATACACAGAAATACATACATACATATGTATGTATGTATATTAAGGAAGTACTTGGAACTTTAAGTAAAATTTTCATTTATAACTTTTGTCTGGATGCAAATGGATATTCGCACCCAGTACATACATACTTCTTCCAGCGCCCACAATACACCCTGTATTGAATTATATGTAGATTGTATATTGTATTGTATAAATATTTATTTTATTCATATTGTTTTTTTTTTTTATTTAGACATACATCGCTATAATGAGGCAGAGGATATAGCGTATGGTGATATCATATTTTAATTATATATTTTGTGTATCTTATTTATGAATATGTTTATTACTTATCCCTGCACTTTTTACCGTTAATGTCAACTAAGTTTGTACTCCAAATGAGCAGCGGCAGAAGGACCTTCGAGCAGCATTACACATTCTGCAAACAGCATATATTGGCGTCTGTGGTTAAAAACAAAAAAAAACTGATTTTATTAAAATAAAATAAAGTTTTATGGTATGATGAAAGCATGCACATATGAACATTCCGACGTATACGTAACGTATATATAAACGTAATTGTCCATTGGCTATTTGGAAATATAAGTATAAATGTGTTTTTATATATAAAATATAAATATATATGTACATATATATGTATGTATATAATTATATATTATATTTATATATTTTGTATACATATATACATATGTGTATGTATATACTTAATTATATGTATATAATTATAAATGTATGTACGTATTTTTGATATATAGAATATTGTATATATATTAAATTACAAATATATACATACACAGAGCGCCAAAAGTGAGTAAACACCACTGAAATAATTCATTTCCTTAGGATAGCGAGAAAAGTAAATGAGAATAGTAGAATACATTTCCAAAAGTAAAAGCTTTTATTTATTACTTATAAAATTTTAAAACAACAAAAAAAAACCAAAATTATTGTTGTACTACAAGTATATTTTTTATAATAGAAAATTAAAAAAATTATAGTAGGTGTTGACTCACTTATGGTGCTCAGTGTATGTATGTATGTATGTATGTTAATATTTTAACCAACATTATTTTCTACATTATTTACATCTTGTGTATACAGTGGACAACAAAATTTTCTTATTCTATATTTCGTATTTTAAATGATCTTCAGTAGTTGTTATCAATTGTATCTCTCTTTATAAATTAAGGACCAATACGTACTATTTAGATCTTTAGAGTCTTGCATGATGGTATACCAGCACTGGTCCTGAAACAGTACTCTTCGACGTTGACCTGTCCATTAGCTAAGCTTTTCTGTTTGTCGTATCATGCCTGTATTTTTCCTTCATGTTGGAAGCTTGCTAATGGCACGCCAATACCTAAGAAAGGTGAGGCTAATAAGCCTGAAAACTACCGCCCAATAGCTATTTATTGTGGAATGGTTAAATTCACCGTTTTGGTGAGGTCAAGGTTGTAGCTCTGGATATCTCAAGAAGTGTCGGTAGTCACTTCTCTAAAGTGGTTATGGATGGCGTCTTTTCCGACGAGTTCAGTATTAATTCAGGGGTACCGCAGGGCTCTGTTCTTTCTCCTACTCTTTTTCTTATTTTTCTCAATGATCTTCTATCTATTACTTCGAATCCTATTTACTCTTTTGCGGATGACAGCAACATTTGTCATTCATATTCATTTGATCGGAGGCCGAACCTTTTGGAGATTGGGGCATGGAGGTCAAACATGAATGACTCACTCAGAGGTGACCAGATAAAAATCTCTGATTGGGGCCGCGCGAACAGGGTCGATTTCAATGCGCGCAAGACCCAATGTTGTTTTTTGACACACCGCCGTGATGCTGGTGCTGGTGTTCTGTCATCTGTATCTATGGGTAATGTAAATATTGATGAGGCGGATGCTCTTGATGTTATGGGCATGAGAATTAGTTGTGATGCTCGTTGGAACGATCACATTTTTCGAGTGTCGAAGGAAGCATTCAAGTGCCTTGGTTTTTTGAAAAGGTGCAGAAAATGCTTCACTCCATCCGACCTTTTTACTATTTACAGGACCTTTATCCGACCCCGGATGGAGTACAACTCTTATGTATGGGCCGGTGATATAATGGGAGGTGTTCTCGAGGATAAGGGGCTTGGTTCCCGATAACCACATATTGTTACGTGGTACTCGTGCTTCTCGCAGAGCACATCCTTTTGTGGTTGATTGTCCAGTGAACCGCACAATGCATTACAGGGAGAATTCATTTTTTGCCCGCACTGCTCGCTTGTGGAATGATCTTCCTGTGAAAGTTTTTTCCGTTTAATTACGATATTGGTGA
The DNA here is from genome assembly GCA_014635995.1 of Sarcophaga peregrina. Classification (NCBI taxonomy): domain Eukaryota; kingdom Metazoa; phylum Arthropoda; class Insecta; order Diptera; family Sarcophagidae; genus Sarcophaga; species Sarcophaga peregrina. The sequence goes on from CM025794.1 coordinate 5,312,060, forward strand.
GTTTAAATCAAATGTCGACAAACACTACTCCCTCTTTCCACCTACCTTCCTAAACCTGCACAATGCACTGCATGAGTAGGGGCCATCGCCTGAATGCTGGTTTTTATTAAAAAAAAATGCATGATTTTTAAATGATTACGGCACTGTTCTAATAATCTTATTATCCCAACTTGTTTGGAAATTCTTTTAACGCACTATAATCCCCACAAACAAACCACTATAGAATACATACATATATTACGCTGAGTACTTTACTAAAGGCGTTGGGTAAAAATTATTATATTGATTTCAGTTCTCGAAAAATTTCTGTTGAAATTTCTTTTTGTACATATGTATGCATTTATATAAAAATATACCTACTTAACCCTTTCAGGCATTAAAGACAAATAATTAAAATAAAGTTTTGAAACATTTTTTAAAGCAAATTTAAAACTGCTGATGAAGATTCTGAAGCCAGCTTACAAGTAAGTCGTCTCACGTGATTGCCGGATGGTGTCCAATATCTTTGAAAGTTTCTTATACGCAAAATTTAAAACCATAAAGACCATTATTACAACTTGTCTTTAACAAAAGACAGGCTGAAAATTTGTTTGTATACAATGAGATAAAAGTGAGCATTAAGCTAAAGTGAAGATCATCCAAACTGTAACTTTTAAAGTTCAGTTAACTTTGAAGTTGTCATCTATATAATTTATTTTCCATATTGCAACTTCAAATATAAACAGAATGAATAAAAATATAGCACGATATTGCCATATTTTTAAAGTTGTAGATATTAATCCGACACTGTCATATTTTTAAAAAAATTAACTTTAATTTACAAATAAATTTTTATAACAAAATCAATTACACGTGACTTTAAAGTTCACGTTAGCTAAAGTTGTCTTCTACTAATAACTGCCCAAAGTGTAATTTAAATACAGAAATATGTATTCACAGTATTCCTTGTATTTAACCATCCCGGGTATAATAATTCCCCGCTTAGTGGCACTGCAACTAATGCAATCTAGATGTTTGCTTCTAAATAAATTTTGTCCCATTTTTGTCCCATCCCGATGATGTAACCAATTAAGGCCACGCAGTCTGGGATAATAGATTCCTTATAGAAAATCTACCAATGTTTGCCTTTCGTAATTTGTCAAGCTGTTCTACTAATCTGGCCTGATGTAGGTCACGGAGAAATCAATGACCTGTTACATTTTTGTGCTGTTAATACAATCAGATGCATAAAATTAAGGTTTTTAAAATCCGATGTAACTATTAAAAACGCAAAAAATATCATTGCTCAAGAAATATTCACTTGTTCACATTTAAATATTTCAATAACACATTGCCACTGCAGCCTTTATAACAGGTTTAGATCGAATTGACCCATTGCACGGAATATCCTTAAAATGGAAGGATAATAGAGGGGATACGAAAAAGGAGAGCAAATAGGAATAGGGAAAATGGGAAGCGGAGGAATTACACAGACCAAACAAAACACAAGGGAGAGTGCGATTAAACCGATGATGCCTTAGTACTTCGCATCCAGCTCAAGTTACTAATAAATCTGTGGAGAGCCTTGATGTCTCGACAGTGAATTCAAACCCTCAAAGAAGCCTCTGCCAAAGGTCTTCAACCTCATCCTACTAAGGGCTGGGCAGTTACAGAGGTGGTGCTCAACAGTCTCCAACTCCTCCTCATCGCACCATACCCTACAATAGTCCGGCAGTGATCTGTTCCAGATCCCCGTCAGCTACCTAATCTCGCTGTGCACCGTGATCAATCCGATAACTAACTTAAACTGCCCTTATTCAAGCCGAGTAGTCAACTTGTTCTTGCACTGTCTATAACAGGCCATAGACATCTAGAAACATAACAATCCGATCCGTTCCCCCAAGGGCTCTTCTCTTCCCCGATGCTCCTTTCAGTCGCGTCTCGATCTTTTCGGACAGTCAGGCTGCGATAAGATCTCTGTCAGGTTTCGTGATCAACTCTAGGATCGTTAGGGACTGTCGCCGTTGTCTCGACCTAGTCTCGGGGTGTCACCGGTGTCTCTCTGGTGTGATCCCCGGGCACAGTGATATTCCGGGAAACTGTAGGGCCGACGCTCTTCCGGAATCCTCTTCTGTTGAGTTGGGTATGCCACTTGCCTTGGTCAAGTTGACCATTGCGCGGAGGTTCCTTCGGGACGCCAACCTATCCTGGGTCAATGAGGAGTCCTGCTCCACCGCTAGACTTACCTGGCCCAGGATGGATGGGAGGCGTACCAACCGATTACTTGGTCTCGGTCGTGATGTCATCTCGACTGTAGCTTCGTTCATCAAATTTTCTGGCTGGTTTTCGGGGTAGTCGTGCTTTTGTTGTGCAGCCCTTGCGCTGATCAACTTCTTCCTTTCCCTGATTTGGCGGAACTTGGTTAGTACAGGGACTGCGTTTTACCCGTGGCATCCCAACGGGGCGCCATGCGTGCTCAAGTGAGCTTTGTGATTTCAGAGCTACCACTACGACCTAACCTAACCTTCTCTTCCCCCTTGACCCACCCATTGATGAGCCCATAGAGTTGGCAGATTGGGAGTCAGGACAAACTCAGAAACCCCTCAGAAAGCGAACCTAATCTAGGGAAAGCATTCGCTGTCTCATTCCCAGTATTCCGCTATGCCCGGAACCCAGCATAGATGGATACGGTCAGACTCGGACTCGACTGTGATATGATATGTGAAATAACTAATACCACATTCAAGTAATGTAGATGGACAATTGTAGAAACAATTCGTTTGTGGAATTATTGGTTGTTTTAAAAACTTTGATTTTCATTCAACTGGCGAGATCTACGATACTACAATAAGAAATTATTTATATAATTTATATATATATATTATCTAATAGCCCAATAAGTATGTGTGTATATATATCAGGAGCGCCCTGGTAGTCTAGTGGGTAGTGTGCTGACTATTAGCGTGAAGGTCGTGGGTTCGATTCCCACCAGAGGCTCTGGTCTGTGACACTACACCGAGCATATGGTCAAAGTTACTCAGCTCGTATAGAATTAGAATATAATTTGTAATTGTATTGTAATTACTAAATAAATAAAATAAATAAATAATATATATCAGAGATCACCAATGAATCGTTTTTACACTACCTTTTTTTTTTTTTTAAATGTTTATTTATTTATTCAATTAATAACAAAATCCATCTACAAATAAACAAATAGTTCGATAAAGTATTTTTTACACACAGGTCCATAATCGAACGCTCTAGCATATTTTATAATAGTTACATTTACAATTCTTTTTTTTGAATTAATTATATTAAGTGTATATTGTTACATGTCTATATTTTAGTTGCAATGAAAATAAATACAAAAAACATTGCTTAATTATAACTTATTAAAATGAAGAAATCAGATAAAAGTAAAAAAAAAGACAAATTTTAGTTTGAAATCAACCAATATCTTACATTATTTTGATCTACGCTGTCTATTTCAGCAATACTTGTCTCGAATCTTAGATTATTGTTGTTAATAATGTCAGTATTAAGTGATTTATTATTAGCCCTTCTATAGAAGTGATAGAATAGGTTTTTACTCTACCTATAAGTACTCATGAAACTATTAGTATGAGTAAGTCAAAAGTATCGCAATTTAAGGTTGTAATGAGTATGACATCAAACTCATAATATTCGAAATACGTTTGATTCATAAATTTATAAAAATACTTATAATACGCATATCATTCATCAAAATTTACAGTCTTAGTTGATGTTGCATTTACAAAAAAAAAAAGAAGAAAGCAATGGACAAAGGCAGCAGACGAAGCAAATATACAAACTTCAAGTGAGTATTGTAGTGTTCGTGTGCGATTCATACTTATTTTGTGATTCTTGTAAAAATGTTGTGTCATGTAAAGTCAAAATCAACAACATCATGCGTATTGTTATGTATGAGTACGATGAGTAATTGAAACTTTGAGTATGAGTAGTATGAATATGATATTAAAATAAGTATGAATGCGCATAAGTATAAGAAATTATGAGTATGACTCAAATCTACTTATCTTGTTGAATACACCTATCCCCGATTTACACGGTATATTTTTTACACGATTTCGCTTTTACACGCGGCGAGATATTAATAAATGCTTAGCTCAATATGAGGAGGTCTAAACAAAAACCAACGGCAAATGTTAATTACAAATTTCATTGCAAAGTCTCACCAATATAAAATCGTTCCTAATCCGTCTAACACCTAAACGAGTGATGAAAGTCACATCATATCAATCAAGAATAAAATATTTTGCATACACATCCTATGACAGTAATAACAGTACATTTTTGGTAAAATTCCAGATTTTGCATGTAACATATCCATATACAGGAGTACACTTTTCAATATTTATATTTTAATGAATAGATCGCTACTTTTATGTTTTTCAAAATCATCATATTCTATCGTATCTATCATATTATATTCCATAATCATTCTACGTAACATTCTAATTCGAAAAATTGTGTTTTGAGTTATGAGCTTTCAAAGTTTTCACACGCCATAAGACTGTATGTGTATTCTATGTAGATTTTACCCTATAGCTTTGGAACGGATAGGCGCATCTTAACCAAATTTTGACAGTATTTATGTTAGAGAACGTAGAATTTAAAAATGCAAAAACATTAAAAACATTCTAAATGTACTTAGAACGTTATAGAATGGAGGCGTCGATATATAAAGGGTTCGCCAAATAACTTTTTTTTTCTAAAATACTTTTAAAAAAGCTACTGAATATTTTCACAAATTCTTTTTTTTATTTAAAAGTGCAATCCTTCCGGTTAATAAAGGAAAATAATTTCATTCAAATGGCTGCCTCGGCTGGCCATGCAGTAGCCTACACGATCGGTCCAATTTTTAAGCACATTATCGATTGTTTGTAGATGTATTTCACCAATGGCTTCACGAATATTGTCCTTTCATGCATCATTTGTCTCTGGCTTGACGGCGTAATACTTATCTTTGACGGCACCCCACAAATAATAGTCCAACGGTGTTAAATCGCAGCTCCGTGGTGGTCAAATATCATTAGCTCTGCGCCTGATAATGCGATCTTCAAAGACAGGGCGCAAAACATCGAGTGTAGCTTCGGCTGTGTGGCACGTAGCGCCGTCCTGTTGAAACCAAATGTTGCCAATATCCCCCTCTTCAATTTTTGTGAACAAAAATTCGTTCATCATGGCCCGATAACAGTTACCATTGATTGTAACGGTCACTGCTTGCAATTGTGCCTCTGGACCAAAATTCGGACCAAACAGTGACTCGTTTTGGGTGCGTCGGCTTTTCAATGAATGCGGTCGGGTTTTCTGTGCCACAAATGCAACAAATTTTCTTGTTTACATACCCGCCAAGATCAAAATGATCTGAAAAGATGATTTTTTTTAATTTTTTGCCAAAATCGGCATCTTCTGTAAGTCGATCTCAGGCCCACTTAGCGAAGTGAAAACGCGTATACACAACCATATTCGTTCAGCGGAAGGATAAAACTAATTATCTGTCAAATCAGATATAAGCTAAGTGTTACCATTCACGAAATAAGCACTAGTTGAAAAAAAAAACGTTAGATGGCGGCTATTTACTTTTATTTTACGTTGAAATAAATGACTGAGTTATGCCTATTTTACATTGTTTTCGATTTACACGGTTTTACATAGCGAAATCTACGATTTCGATTTACACAGTTTTCTAAGCAACCTATCCTCAGTGTAAATCGGGGGATAGGTGTACTCGTTACTGATCTCTTATATCTATACATACAAATACATTTAATGTCTAATATATTTAACGGCATCTCTGAAAGGGTTAAAAGCCTCTAACGAAACCTCTTTCCCGCAATAGAATAAGTGTTCAAATATAATGAAAAATAACGAAAATAATACGTTTCGCTTTGATACTAAACTTAATGAGATTTCAAATTGTAAAATAAAAATAAATAAATAATTATAATAATATTATGTTACATTATTAATGATGATAAATTTAAATGTTGTAAAATATTTTTTTGACCAATTAAAAAGTATTTTTTTAAAATCAGCCGTATTGAGTTTATTTCTGAATAAATAAACTTCACGATAAATTAAGAAAACTTGGAGTTTTTTTTTAGATTGTCAGTAGACGAGATTCAGGAAAGATATATAGCGGAACTGATCCGGAACTGAATCCATGCTCATGTGAGATTGTAAGAAGATTTGAAAATTTTTGAACATTCAGAACATTTGTTTCTTCAGTAAAGTTGATCAAGTTTAAGATGGATCATCACACTGAAGTTTTATTGATACTAGAAACGATATTGAAATTAGCTTACAAAAAAGGTTAGATTACAAAGAATTTGAAGTAATATAAAGTCAGAAACAGTATCAGTGAAAAGACGCTATTATTTATTAAATGATGAGTGCCCTAGACTACCAGGGTAGTGTTCTAGACTATTAGCGTGAGGGTCCGTGACACTACACTGAGCACATGGTCGAAGTTACTCAACTCGTATATAATTAGAATATAATTTGTATTTGTATAGTAATTAATAAATAAATAATTTCTTTATCGTATGATTAAAGGGGAGTTTCGACGATTAGACAAGTCGAATGACATTTCAAAATTTTGTGTAAAAGAGAACATATAGTGTTGCGTAAACACAATATGTAATGAAAGCGTACGACATTGGGAAAAAGATACGAACGGATATTTGCCAATCGTACATCTCTCTTCGTTTTCTGAAATTATTCAAAAACGATTGCTCTTCATACTAGATCACTTTAATTAATTCATTAAATTACTCTTGGCCCACTCCAACAAAATTGAACAATAAAAGACTAACGATCTTGACAGGTATAGGGAGCAATGTTAATTGGATTCCTACTCTACTACAGCATGTGTTTTTACATTCACTGTCGAGGGATTCGTTGTTGACTAAGTATCAATAAATATGCCTAATATGTATGTAGTCTGGATCCCGTGCAGTTCAAAGGTTCTTACGGGACTCTACAAAAACAAGTTTTTGACGCGGATGTCATACAATGTGATGTGATATCGCTATAACCCAGAACTCATATAAGAGTTAAAATTAAATGGTCAGAAATTTCCAAAGCATTCCTCAGCAGTGAAACAGCATCAAGAATTGAGCGGCTTTTAAAATAGACTAAGCCTCAAGAGTCCCTTTGGAAATCTCTGAATCTTTACACCAGAAGTGGATAGTTGGAATGCTAAAAGCGAATGTTCTACTCAGAAAGTTCTAAGGTAGCACATAATCACCCCAATGAGTCTATGTATTTTCAGAAAAGTAGTATGCCACAGTCCAGCTTGGGTCAGGATTTGTCTGCATTTTTGTTACTACCACAAACACTGTCCTCTGCCTTAAAAGATGGTCAGAGGGGAGCCCCCTACCTACCCCTAAATTCTGTCTAGCAGTCGTCAGTGGTTTTATGTTTTAAATACCGTCCACCATCCGTGTACGATTTAAAGCAGAGTTCGGTATGTTAAATGTAGTTACCTCAAATCGTTTACTACAAAGCATCAATTCCATTTTGCAAGGCTTGACACCTGAACCATACATGATGAGCACTATTCTGTTGAAAGCTTTAGAACCTCAAAGAGAGATGTTGCGCATCAAACCCTGATGCCATAATGGCCAGATCATCCGCATAACCAAAGACCTTAAAACCATTACTACGATATTCCACAGCAACCTTAAACATTCTAAAGTAGCATCGGCCGCACTTCTTCTCCAACTCTTTTATAGGGGATAACACCTTTCTGGCCCCAAAAAGCATGTGACTACAATTCTAAGCACGTTTAAGAAGGCAACTTGGGTCTTGATCGGGAATGGTATTAATCCTCTTAATGATTTTAGCAATAATGACATTGCAGCGGTTGAGATAAACCCTGACCGACCTGGAATAGGACCTTTAACAGACAAGGATCATTTGAGGTTAGTGTTTTCTGTTAGGTTAGGTGTCTTGCCGGTTATTCAAGAAACAGCCAGTCTAGATATGATGGTGGATAGTCTACAAAATCGTACTAGGTACTGACGATATTACACCAGTATTCTCATTGCTCTAAGAAATTGAAATTTGATGACCATTTATGATGAAATTTTACTCCCCTGTCTCAATATAGGTTTAGAGGAAAGGGTGGTTATTTTTCCCTTCATGGAAAGTCACGGAGGTCGACCCGGTTGACCAAGCAAGACCGAAAGGTGGTCTCCAGCTATCCGTTCTCGATTAGACTATTTCAGAAGGGAACCTCTAATTAGACTGATCGCCGGTATGGGTCGCATTACACCATAACCAAGCCAAAACCAAAAAATGTCCTTTAGGATGTCGATGTAATTGACTCTGAAAGTTATTGCAATCGAGGTCTGGCATAGATATTTAGAGAAACAGAAAGTGATCGGGAAAATGAAATACTATGAACTACATTGTGCAAGTACAGCAAGTAAAGTGTTAAAAAATCAATTTGAATTATTATTAATGATTTTGTCATCATTATTTTTATAAATTAATTATTTATTTTCAAATAGGTACATTATAAAAATATGACATTGTATTATATGTACGTATATTTTTTTAAGATTTTTAATTAGAAACTTGTTTTTATTTTTCATTAATTTATTTATTATTTAATAATTAGAATAGAATTACAAATTATACCTAACGATTACGAGGAACTGAGAAGGTGACATCTTTCACTCGGTGTAGCGTAACAGACCAAAGTGTCTGGTGAGTATTGTACGCACGGCACTCAGGCTAATAGTCTGGCACACTACCCTCTAGACTAACTAACCACATAAAAAAGTTATTGAAATACACTAGAGTGCACACCGATTTGTGTGGTTTCGATTTGCGTCGCTTTTCAAAAATTAACAAAACTCAGCATGCGTTGTTGCAATTTTCACTTGCGTCGATTCAATTTGCATCTTTTCGACCCCGATTTGCATCGATTCGATTTGGGTCTCATGTATCCCAACTTGCGTCGTTTAAATTTCTATTTCCGACTCTAGGTACGTTTAATTTTTTTCTTGCAACATAGAGTATTACCATTTTACTATGTTGATTTGGATCTACAGGTAGTCCCCGACTTACGACTATTCGCACTTACGACCATTTTTTCCCAATTTTCTTCATAGAAAATACTTAAAGAAGACAAATACAGTTGAACCTTGATTATCCGGCTCGCTCGGGTCCCGGCTGAGCACGGATAATCGAAATACACGGATAATAGAGTTTGTATTAAAACATACAAGATTTTATTTTATTTTTATTAATTTTTATTCAAGAATTAAATTTGTATATTTACGGATTCATATATGTATACTACATATTTTTATTTTAAACATACAAACTTTCAGTCTCTTCATCTTCGGAATTTGAGCTTGATCACTTTCCTGAGCTTGATTGACTATGTCAATGATGTCAATGTCAGATAAAATAGCAAACGGCATGACATCAGAGTCGATCTCCATCCACTTGTTAAAACATGAAGGGAACAACCAGCCGGTACTTCTACGTCTGATTGTATTTCTGGACATTCACTAAGTTCGTATTCAAAAGCTAGTATATTAGACTAAACATTAAGAAAAATCTGTGCGCGTACTGCATCCCAAGAAACAGCAGCTGCCCATATTACTGTTCTTATATTTAATGATTTTACGAATTCATGTCTGCTGTTTGCATATAAGAGTTTCTGCATAATCGACTTGCGGTAATTGCATTTCAAACTTCGAATCACTCCTTGATACATTTGTGTGCGGACATATAAAATTAAAACGGGGAACCACCGGATAATAGAGGTAAAAAACCAAAGCACGGATAATAGAGGTAAAAATTAAAAAAAAATCTGCATGCCGGTTAATAGATGTGACTGGTTAATGGAGGTCCGGTTAATCGAGGTTTAACTGTAATTAGATGCGGGGAATCCCCCAAAATATATAAGAAAAATATAAAAAAAATTAAGAGTAAAAAAATTCGGTTTACATACATATTTCAGTACATTACATTAGGTACATAAGTCGGAATTTTTTTAGTGAATAATTTTGTATCACCCCTAAAATTAAATACAAATAGGACCGATGACCAGGAACATAACGCGGTCATAAGTCGGGGAATATCTGTATTAAGTAAAGAGAGCATCAGATAAACTAAACAAAGCATGATTTTTTCTTTAACCATGGACGGTTACGTTTCGTCGAATCGACGAAGCCTATTTCCACTTTGTCATGTAATTCTTTTATGTTTGACCAAATTTTGCTATTGTTTTTAATAACGTTATTTGATAATAAAAGCTTGCAGTCAGTAGACGAAAAAAAATTCGTCTATTCAACGAAAAGTAACCTCAGTGTACAAAATTGACCATCCAGGATTAAAAAAATGGGTGCCTTGTGAATGTTTAACGACTACAAGCTTTCGTAATCAATCAACATTGTTTATAAAAAGAGCGAAGCTTGGCCAAACATAAAAGAATTGTATGATAAAGTGTAAATTAGCTTCGTCGAAAATGTCTGTCGATTCAACGAAGACTTGCCTTAATGTACAAATTATAAGAGTAACAGTCTAGGATTAAACTATTTTTTTATTGATTTTTGTTAAGTTTTTTTTTTTTTTGTTAATTTATTATTTTTTTGTAATAATTAAAAAAAATTAACTGAACTTTATAAAATAATTAAAAATGTTTTCATACTTCATTTTTATCCGAAGTATTAAGTTTTTTTTCCTTCATTTTGAATTCGTGGTCCCAATAAATTAAATTTCAATACATTTGTATAGAAAAAGTTACGTCGTTTCGATTTACTTCACAATTCTCCGGTGCCCATTAACGACGCAAGTCGGAGCCTTTATGTACAGCTTTATTAGCACAAAGCCATATAAGATATTATTAGGAGTAATATCCACTAAATATCGGTAAAATGTCCGCAACTGTTATCGAGTGAGAATCATACCATGAAGACATCAAATTTCATTAAAAAACATTAAATTCTTACATAATTACGCAGAATCGTAAATAAAAAAACACAGAAATTGAAAAAACTTTAATTAATAAAAATTTACAATTTTAAAAAATTATGATAAATATATGCTGCTTTAAGAGAAGTTTACTGAGACCTTCTGTCTTGTCGTATGACTTGTATGATCGTCTATATATATAATTGATCATTACAATCCTTCAGTCAGGCTTATTGACCTAGTTTCTCACACCACTTATGTTGTGTGTGTTAATTTTATACATGAATGGAGGGATCTACAGTTTAAAGTCGTCTGTGAACGACAGATTTTTTTTTTTTTGAGAAACTTTTCATGGCAGGTTTTTTTTACTCTCAGAGTTTTTGCCGAGAATCTGCTGAGAGGAAATCGCCGAAGCAATACTTTTTGTATTTTATTTTGATGTCTGGCCTGGGGCTTGAACCCTGGCTTTACGTCTAATAAGCCAAGACACTACCTACTAGACTACGGCGACTTTATACAATTTTCATTTAAATTGCGTTTAATTTGCGAATAGAGAATATCAGCCTATAAAATATTTCAGAAAATATCGAAATAGTTTCGCTAGAAAAAAAAATCCAGAGACTTGTAAACCAACTTCCAATTAAAATGTGCAATTTATAATTAAATGAATATTTAATAATGCTATTTGCTTAGCAAAAGAAAACATACATAATTGTCACCATTTTTATATAATTACCGAAAAAACAAAAACAAAAAAAAAAAACACATTGACTGCACTGTACTCGTGTAATTTTTCGTTGGATTTTGATTAAAGTGATAACTGGCGGCGCGCAGAGTCGTCGCTTAATTTAACAACACTGGTCTTTGCAGTGTTGTATTTGAAATTGTTTTCAAATTAGGATTTTGTACTGTAGCTACGCTAACAGGAATTGTTAAAAATTTTAAATTTTGTTAAAGAAATTGAATTGTTGAAAGTTCGATAATTATTTGAATAAAAATAAGTTGTGGGAAGAAAACAGGAGGATGTGGATGACAGTAAAAGATGACGACTGACGACGAAAATTAAAAAACTTGTGCGCATAACGAAAACACAACTGCGTAAGTGCAGTTGCTGTGCCTTTCCTATGCTTTGACACAAAATGCAGTGCAATTATAATAACGTTTGCATCAAACAATTACGACATTAGCTGCACATCAGCAGCATTGTTATCACAATATGTGCGTGCATTTGTTTTCATTTTTTTTTATATAAATATATAATAGTATTTATATTTATTTATGTATGTATATAGAGATATGTGTATATAAATGTATATTTGAGTATGTATCGCACCTTAGTTCAAAGGAAAATTAATATAAAATCCTTGCTCACACTCATGCAGTTCCCCTAAAGACAATTGTCCATTTTACCACTTTAAATGAATGTATGTAATAAAATATATATGTATGTATGTACATACATCTATATATATCTATATACATATATATATATAAGGGTTTTTTACCTCCAAACCAGGAAATGGGTAACAACTTAACGGAATTTTAGAATTTTGATATATAATTTAACTTTAGCATACACAGCTTGCGTTTAGTCCGGAAAATATGTTTTCATATTCTTCATTTGGAATTAGCAAAGTATTCGTTTAAAAAATGTTGACGTAAAAAAACCAGACGTAAAAAAAAGGAAATGGAATGGTACTTTGATAATATTTTTTAGGTGATTTACGTGGCTTTACGTGAATTTAAAAGATAAAGTTTTTTACCATTCAATTAAAGTTGGCTTTGTCCAACAAACTTAATTTGAGTAACGTAGAGATTAAATTGGGGTCTAGGATAACACTTCGACTTATTGCGTTCCTAAATATTAAGACGATACTTGCTTTCTTTGATCTCTCAGTTCTATGCCAATTTTCTAATAAAATTGTCAGAAAGATAAGGAAAAATGTCTGGCTGTCTTTAAGTTGAAAGCATTTATAAGGAAATCTAGTTATGTTTCGGTTTAGATTGGAGTTCTGGAGCTAATTTATCAATGTATTTAAAGTCAATAGATACAATATATCCTTACTGACTATATGCAACAAATACAATATAGATTTACATTAATTCAACAAGAAGAATATGCACACTTTAAAAATATAGTTAGGGCTGGCTTTAGAACTTCCTTACACTTTGAAAAATCCACTACTTGGTAGCATTCATTAAAAGTTTTACAGGCTCCTCTAAAGGAATCATTATTTTCATAATCAGATCTGTAATAATTCAGTGAAAGCAGTTCAAAATTGCGAGTAGCGCAATGCACACAGGAACATTGAATTTCAATCGACAGAGAAGGAACTCTGAATCGAAATCACCTCGTATTAATCCCAGAATGAAAAGAGTACTCATAATGGAACGACGACTTTTAAGGGTTGACAGCTTAATCAAGGCTAGTCTACACCGATATGGCGGTAATTCATAGGATTTACAACCAAGAGCTTGTAAACAGAAATTTATAAACTGTTTCTGCACTAACTCAATGCTATTTATATGAACTGCATAACAAAAGTCCCATATGATGGTTATACTCCCGAATAGGCCGGACAAGAGATATAAATAACATTTTTAATGATCCATATAAATAAGCATAAAAAATTCCTTAGACCAGCGTTTCATATAACCAAGTATTCACGATCATGGATATGTTATCCCGAAAGTTGAGCCTGTGATCCAATAGAATACCAGGGTCCAAAATAGTTTTAACTTTATCCAACACAGTATTATGAATGCAATAGAAGGTATCAATCTTTGAGAGTCTAAAAAATGTCATGTGCTTACACTTTTTAAAAGTTTTATTTCAACAAATTCAATTTGAACCACTTATTAAAACTGCAAAAATCAGCAGGAAGTAGATCAACATTGTTAAAAGTCTTAAGTCGTCAGCATACATCAGTACCTTGGAATGCAAAACAACTAAGGCAAGTAAATAAAATTAGGCCCAAATGATTGCCCTAATAATAGCCCCTGGGGGCCAAACATACTAGTATTTTAATTAGTTTGGTCTAATGGGTTTCAAATTACATTGTCAAATATTGTTTGTGTATCAAAAAAAATTAGTTTTATTGAAAAACTTCGTAAGAGAAGTCGCTGTAAGTATTTTAGGTACAAAGACCATATGTACAGTTTTCAATGCTTCAACAAAATCGTAACCGTAGTCTATTTTAATTAAGTATGAGAGCAACAGAATCCAATCATTTTTGTTATCTCCACATTGTCTTTTTAGGCAGGAAATTATCCCAAGCTTTATAACTACGCCACGAATATTACCAATACCAATTTTATCGTTCATTGGATCATAAATTTGCTAGACAGACTTACAGCTACGAAGGAAAAAGCGGTGTTTCATTTACAAGGTTAGAGGACGTGCACCTGTCGGTCAAGACAAGCACAGTACCCGGAGGTCGAAATTGACCCATTGTACCAAATGCAATTATTTACAATGCAGTTATAAATTATATTTAAATTATTACGTACGGAGTAGCTTAGCTCAGAGTCTCTGGTTGAAATCGAATCCATGTTTCTTACGCTAATCATCTAGCACACTATCCAAAGATGGGTGATCGAGATTTATTTCTACTTATTGCTCTAAAGTGCCTATTATTCGATCGAATTTTGACTGAAAGGACTAATACACTATTACACCATCCAACTAAATGTCAAACGTTTTTGATATTCTTCAGGTCAAGTTTGCTTTATTTTATGAGATGGATAGTCGCAATAAGGTAGTGTTTACAGGCAAAATTTGCTAAAAAAAAATTTGTCCTAACGGTGAAATAAAGTGAAAGTTATTATGTTGCTGAAGTTTACACTCGTTTCTTAAAGTTTATTGTATATAGATATCCAGTATATCTATCAGATAAATAAAATAAACTAAATATTAGGAGAATATACTTTCGATACCTGTGAACAAGGATTACCAGATTTATTTAATCAAAATTAAATTCTCCAAAAAATACAAAAAATAAATAATAATAAAAATAAAATTTTAATCCCCAAAAATAATGATCAAATATTAATAATCATAATATTTACAGGCATAATAGATGTTCCCATTTGAATCTATTGAATATATATATATGTTCTATATTGAATAACTCAGTTTTTAAATTTCGAGTTCCTTCCTTCAACCTTAATCTATCATTCTGAGCACTGTTTATCATAATTTAGATATTTCCGGTTCATTTCTCTTATTAGCAGAATACATAAAAATGATAAAAATGTGAGTGTTTTGTGAGAGGCATGTGTTAACCCAGAGGAAAATTGTTAGTAATATTTTCAAGTCTACTTATACTTACCCAATAATATGTAAATTGTACTAAATCCATAAAGACACCATATTTAACTTGGCAAGTATTCTTCCAAAAATCAGAAAAATTTCTCATTGATATTAGGGAATCGTAGTCTGAAAAAAAGCGACATGAACCTTTTTTTTAGAAGTTGTCAAGCAACAGAATGCATTTTTTGCTCTACTATGTTCAGACAGGCACTTTTATTGCGCCATTATTGAGCTCAATATTTCATATAAAGTTACAATTGTAAAGTAAAGTTTCAACAATTGCGCAATAATTACGCAAATTGTTATAATATGGAGTAAAACTTAAAATACGGCACTGTCATAAGTACGTTTAGTAAGTGTATTACAATTTTCCGAATACTTTCAATTGATATTTGGCAACTCAAATGTCTACAACTACAAATAAAAAAACAACAAAACAAAATAAGAATAATGTGTTTAAACAACCAGCTGTTTTGTTTATCACTGTCAAATAAATATTTTGTGTAAATTATGTCTGAACACTTAAACTATTGTGCTCAAATAAATGAAAATTGATTCAATAAAGGGGCTATCTGAATATAGTATTAGGAATTGGTTAAGTAGATAGTAAGAATACCAAAAGCCAATAAAAATACCAAATACCAGACCAAAAGCGAAATGCTTGCTGGTAGAGAGTTTAATTGGTAATGAAATCAATGAAATACGAAATCGATAACACGTAAAAAAGCCAATCCTTCTAAAATACTAAAATTTGTTGACTTAAAAAACATATAGAAATAGCTTAGAAGGACACTAAACTCTCCAAATTGTTCATTTTTAAAGACAAAAATTAGCTTTAAAGACACATAAAAACCTTTTTTTAAATGATACACAATTTTAAATACAATGAGAATATAATAAAATATACGTACAAAAAAATTATGTTTTTTTGTGGAGTTTTTTGGGAATAAGCTAAAAAAAATAATTGTGGTCGAGAAATTCGGAATTGGGGATACAAATTGATTTTTATCCCCAATTGGAAATTGAAATTGAAGTTGAGAACACTGCGCTGTTTCCGCATTGTGGCCTTAGTTATGCCTGAACGATAAAGAGTTTCCAATAAATCCAAAAAGTGCGTTGTTTTGTTGACTGATCGCTCTATAGATGCCTGATTATCTTTAAAGGTTCGAATATCTGTCACCTAAATGCCCATAATCTCGTGTACAGTCAATCCTCCTACAACACGGTACTCACAGAACGTATAAAGCGCAGCTGAGATTGCGACAACCCTTCTATAACCGTAAATGCCGCAGGCATGGGTAAACTGCATAATTTAAAAGAAAAAGAACATCCTTTAAGCACATCTCTATATATTGAAATGAAACAAAGTGTGTGTGAGACATAATCGAAATTTTTTATTTGTTCGAAAGACCTGCTGATGCCCTTATGTGTGGATTATAACATGAAATGTTTGCCATGGCTTCTCTTAAGTGAAGTTTATCCGAAATGTTCAATTCGCCATAATTGTAGCTCCATGTCTTATGAAGCATTCTGAGATTCATCGATGACATATGCTTTATGGCTTATTCAAAAACACCTGTGACTAACTAAAACACACAAGAAAATTTCTAAGAAGGTCAATAGCTACTTAACATCGCTGACGCGTCAGATTAAAATTACATCAAACAGTGACTTTTTGTGGATACAATGGATCCTATTTGATCTCATGTGGATTGGTATAGTCCAAAACTTGATAGTTTTACTTGTTAATGAAAAAACTAGAAATGGGTCTAATCGCTGAAAATGATTTTTCAATGAAACTCCATCTGTCAACTACTCCAGGCAAAGCTCATTCGACGGTTCCACGTCGTAGTATAGTGTCGTACATGGTAATTTGACAAAGCAGACCGAATAAATATCACGGATGAAGTTCCCATGGACGTTATCAACTGTCAAAGATTCTACAACACAATATATTCGGGAAACGCTTCACCTTAAACTAGTGTTTGGTGTAATAGCTATGTTATCGAGTTCATAGCAATCCACTTAAATCTATAAATTACAAAACAGTTACCTTTTTACTTATTTATTACTAATACAATTATAAATTTCATGTAAATATTACGTGCTGTGTAAATTACAGTCGGGCGTCGATTATCCGTGATCCGATTAATCGTGATGGCCAGAGATCCGTTTTTTTTATTTTTTTGCAAATTGTTTGCTTCGATCAATCTTGATTAGCCCTATTACCCGTGATGACAGAAGTTTTTCTATTAACTTCAAATTCATACATGAAAACGGGGAATTCCGTCGTTTGCATACGATGAGTCAGAAGCATTTAGAAGTTATTAGTTTAATTTTGAAATTTAAGAAGTGCAGGTGGTTAGACCTAAATATATTTAGTATGGCATCGTTATGTGATGAAAATACCTCCTAATTTGCGGTTTTGTCGGATAAAGAAATTATAAGCGTGCAAACAGTACCTCAGATGAACCGTAGCGATACAATGTATTGGAAGACACTGATGGAGATGATGTAATTGTTTTAGATATTGCTTTAAAAGAAGCTAGGTACCTGTAACCTAGTATACTGCTGAATAGCCCTGATTGTTTCGGAATTACAGAGCTGGATATAATTCAAATTTATCGCATCTTAGAAAAACTTATAAAAGAAAATTATAAATTGAAAAATGTTAGACAAACAACATTATACGAATTTTTTTAGAAATTGTATTCTTTTTTCGCTTAATGTATACCTAGTTATTTAATTTTAAAATCTACATAAACTTCTTAAATTAATTCTTTTAATGTAAATATGTATGTACACCAACATTCAATTGTTAAATAATAAAAAAATATTAAATATCAGTTTCTTTAATCTTTCCCAACTGTAGACCTTATGCTCGGGGTAGTGTAACAGACCAGAGTTTCCTTTTCTTATGTTTGGAAGCAATTTGGGAATATCTGACAAAGCAGACTATGCTTAACCTAGTACATAGAAAATGGTTAAGATTAATAAAATTTGTGGCCGTTATAGACATAGTAAGTAGAGAAAGTAAAATTACGTCGAAAACATTGTAAGGAGCGGTTATTTGAGGAAATATAAATATATTTGGCCAAATTATTACAATTTGCCGTTAAACTTGGGTTTAGTTAAAGGGGAGTGTAAAGTTAACTTGAACTCATCTTCGTTATTACAACTTACAGATAAAATAAAGTCAAAAATATTACAGTGCCAAAGCAATGCCGATAAAGTTGCTCAATTAAACAAGTTGTTTTTAACGTAGTATACAAATTATTGTATGTGATCATTTTGTTTAAATTTAAAGTTGCCATATTGAAAATAATATATAATATGGCTCAAACAATAACTTAACTTTAAAAGTTATCGGAAGAATGATTCTCCCTTTAGTTTAACGCTCACTTCTACCTTATTGGGTACTCATAACAATGAAAAACAATTTGTCTGCCTGTTAAAATCATCTCTTTAGTTAATGGCAAATTGTAATAATGGCCCCAAATGTTTCAAATACCATGAGGAACATTTGATTAAATTTAAATGTATTGAATTCTAACTTATCCCTTGTTTTTGTAAGACGAACGATTTCAGACAAATTACGGATTGGATCAAAAAAAATAACTCACAATATTTTAAGTAATTTGGTTCATTTTGATGTAAATTTTAGATCGGTTGAGATATCGCTCGTCTTACAAAAATAGGGAATAAATTATTTGCATTGATGGGAATTAAATCCTTTGATTAATGCATAAGGTTTGTTCCCAAATATGGAAGTTAAATTGATGGAAAAGGTGTTTTATTATGGAAAACAATAATCAATATAACACAGCATTCAAGTATGTTTGAGAGTATGAATCTTAATTTTTTTTTTTGTCTCTTAATTAAATACGTGATAAAAAACAGCAACAACACAAAAAAAAAAAAAAAATATCCAGACATATACTGTAGCAATTGTATTATTTTTGTTTTAAATAAAAAATTGTTCCAACAAAATTTACGCACTTAAAAGCAGAGCAACGCCAGACGACTCACATTCTATGTTTTTTCCCCCGCTTAAAATCTTTTTTTTATTTCCTATATTTTTTTTACCTTCAACATAGCTATTACATATACAAATACATATGTATGTAAATTGTATGCAATTTATTTATTAAAAAAAATGCACTCACACCGGGCTCATGCTAGTATATACAAAGTGCAACCACTTTTTTTTGTTTTGCTACACATTTTTATGTAAAGAATTTTTTAACGTCTGATTGGAAAAATTTGTATTCAGTAATACACGGAAATGCATTGTCAAGAGTAATACTTTTATATATAAAATATAAAAAAATATACATATGCATGCATGTATGTATGGATATGTGTGTGTGTATGTTTCCTTAAATCAAATATGCATGTATTTACAGTTACATGTAGTTTTTGAATGGAATACACTGCACACGAATAACATATGGCAACAATATTTCTTGTGTTTTGGTTTTGGTTTTCAGTGGATATTATTTTCCTTTTTAACGTGGTAGGTTCCAAGCCCTCGTTACAAACAAATTTAAAGCAAAGGAAATTGAAGTTGTCAACATGAATACAGCAAGACAAGGATGGTTCTGCAGGTCACCTCGTTGACCACAGTGAGAATCTTTACGTTGTTGGTATGCATCAGAGGTCAGCAATAAGTATTAAAAACGATGAGTAGATTCGAGCCATACTTAAAACTTCTGATACTTATAAGCATTCATACTTACTTTAATATACTGCTCATACTCAAAGTTTGAAGTACTCGTCATACTCATACATAACAATACGCATAATATTGTTGTGGCACAAAATAAGTGTGGTTCGCGTACGATCACGACAATACTCACAAGAAGGTTGTGTGTTGTGCGCTTTGCATGTTGTCTTTGTCTCTTCTTTCTTCTTTATTTGTACATGCAACATCAGCTAAGGTTGTAAATTTTGACGAATGATTCGAGTGACTCGAATCACATATAAGATTATAAGTATTTTTCTAAACTTATGAAACTGAATGAATAGGCGTATGAATCAGACACATTTCGAATGTTGTGATTTTGATGTTAACGTTGTACTCATACTCATTGCAACCTATACTTATAAATCAATGTAGTTGAATCAGAGTAGTTGAATTTCAATCATACTTAAAACTGCATGAGAACTTATGAGTAGCTAAAAGAGTATTCGTAGCTGATCTCTGGTATGCATCCTATCGCATACTAGCCATTGACACTATTAAGCATTGATGCATCAGCCTTGTAAGTATTCGAAAGAAAACTCCTACGTAATATCATCGGTCCAATGTGAGTTGGTTGATTTGATTTCCGCAACCGATCCAACGATGAGGTGTACAATGAGCTTCTCAACGACATGGATGTTGTGCAGCACATTCACATCCAGCGGCAGCGCTGACAACGGCTTGTTATTCGAATGGTGGAGACGAGACGTATTTGATGCGGGCATTTGTGGAAGTCGGCGAAGAGAACGATCTTGTTTGCATTGGAAGGACCAAATCGAGGAAGCCCTGTCATCGATTGGTGTGACCAAGTAGCGAAGACAGAAGCAGAGGCGCCTGCAATAATGTGTTAAGACAGTCCGAAATCCGTTAATCGGGTTGTTAATGGCCAATTAAGTAAGTAACAACATTTCTTAAATTGAAATTAAATATTCAATTCATGATAAAAAGAAAACTTGCAAAATAGAATTTAGGGCCATGATTACAACTTGTCATTAACTAAAGGGAGGATTTTAACATACAGAAAAATTATTTTTCATTATCATTATGAGTGGACAATAAGGTAGAAGTGAACGTTAAATTAAAGGGAGGATCATCCTGCAGGTAACTTAAAAAAAAAATGTTTAATTCAGCAATGTTACTATGTCGTTAATTTTGAGAAAGTTAACTTTATTTCATCATTAGATTGTAATAATGAAAAGAAGTTACATACATAATCGGTCATTACAACCCTTCAGTCAGGATTATTAACTAAGTTTCTCACAGCACTTATGTTGTGTGCGTTAATTTTTATTCATAACTGGCGGGACCTACAGTTTAAAGTCGACTCCGAACGACAGATTTTTTTGAGAAACTTTTCATGGCAGGTTTATTTACTCAAAATTTTTGCCAGAAATCTGCTGAGAGGAAAATCGTCGAAGAAATACTTTTTTTATTTTGTTTTGATATTTGGCTTGGGACTCAAACCCTGACTTTACGTATAATAACCCAACACACTACCTACTAGACTACGACGAAAAGAAGTTAAAGGTAACTTTAAAGTTTAATTTAGCTAAAGTTAACCCAAAGTAAACTTAAGTTGTAATAACGACCCTTAGATTTATATTTTTATTCGTTCTTTTAGTAGTTTGTATATATGTACACAGCTTAGGTCTGAAAGTAAAAAAATTACCATGAACAGCTTCCCAAATTTGTTGATCAGATCGCGCCAGACATTGGTCGTGTGGTAGCAAGCTGTATGATATAGGTAGCTATTGCAATCCATACTCCTATTCTGAAATAATAGTTCCGTCTATGATTTTTGCTTTTTATACCAATCCGTTCTTTAGTTTTTTACTCCAGAATTAATTGTTAAATTCCATATTATAACATCTAAGTGTTGTACGATATTTAATGGGGGTTTAATATTAATTTCTACTAAAGACTTCATTATTTCGAGCGCCGTAGTCTAGTATGTAGTGTGTTGGCTTATTAGACGTAAGGCCCGAGTTCAAATACCAGAAAATTTGGCGACTTCCTCTCAGCAGACTTCTGCCAAAAACTGCACAGAGTAAATAAAATTGTCGTAAAGAGCTTCTCAAAAATCTATCGTTCGGGGTCGACTTTAAACTGAACGTCCCGTTACTCATGTATAAAATTAATGCACTCAACATACATAAGCGGTGTGAGAAGCTAGCTTAATCCTGACTGAAGGGTGGTAATGACCAATTATGTAGTACAACCTTTAATGCACGAGTACGATATTAAAGATATAAAATTGTAGCAAGACAACGATTGTTCTGGTGGTCGCCATGTTGACCAAAACTAGAAACTTTACCTTGATTGCATGCATCGCATCTAGACTTGGGTTCGTTAGCTCTTTTGAGTGTTTGCTCTTTCTAGTTCAGCTCCCTGTAGTGAACTAGGTCGTTCTTTTAGTTCAATAGTTCAGTAGTTCTTTTTCAATTTCAGTTATATTTAAACTAATGTAAACAATGCAAATTTATATCAGTAAAATGAAAACATATTCATAAAGTGTTTTTTCATTTTACATAAAGCGTAGTATTTAACATTTTTTCATTTTTATTAATTCATTATGTGCCTGAAGCACTTTTTAACTAAAATTACTTAACTGACTAATACTAACAAAACATAAATATTTAATTATATACACATATTTACAAAGATATTAGAAAAAATAAAAAAAGTTAGCTTTTGCATATAATCAAAAAACAAAAATAAATTATACACATAAAGTAGAAATTATTAGGAATTCAGTCTATTGCAATCGTATTTATTAATGTTGCGCAATAATTTCACGGCGTTTTCGTATGAGCTGTCCCTTTTAAATCCTAATTTTTTAAATCTGGAATATAATATTGTGCTCTCTGCGTATAAATTACTTAGTTCTAGTTCACCACAACGATTAGTAATTTCTCTTTTCATCACGGAAATTAGTTCTTTTATTTCGCTTTTAGTTAAAATCAGAAATCACACTCTCCAACAAATTACATAGAACTAAAACTTTCAAAAAGTTTAATATTTATTTATATATATTAGAGTAACAGACCAGATTATCTTGTGTGAATCAAACTCATTATCGAAATTTGATTATAAAAAATATTTTATAATTTTTTTTTTAGCAATAAGGTGCTATTCCAATGCATAAAATTTGAATTACATTCAAGAAATGCAAAAAAAAATTAATTTTAATACATCATCAAAAATTACAGGAGTACTTATAAAAGCATATAATTTTTTTTAATACTTAATAAGAATTTCTTCGGATATTTGTCGTCTAAACCATCCTTTTAATTAAATTGAAAAAAATATATTATTTTTATTTGCTTATTTTTGTATTTTTTGAAAATTTCGCTCTTTTTTAAGGAAAATGTCTCCATAAGTTCTTTTATTAGTACGTGGCAACACCGCCGAATACCATGAAGACGATAAACAACAGAAAAGAACGAATAAGAAACGAGAACAAGAGAGCCATGAACTACGGAGCTAAAAAAACACATTTTTCAGCTGGTTCTCTTAGTTCAGTTGTATGAATAGTTCAATTGAACTAGTTCGTTCGTGAACTACATAACTCTAGTTCGTTTGTGAACTACACAACTCTAGTTCGTTCGCGAACTACACAACTCTAGTTCGTTCGCGAACTACACAACTCTAATCGCATCGCAATATTAATTTTTATTGTCGTTTTTGGGTACTTTTTACCGCCATTTGATGTCAGATTGCGAACTTCGAAATGGTTACTTGTATGTATGCTTAGTAAGCTTGCAATGTTCATTACTTGTATTTCATTCGTATTGTTTTCAATAAAATTTTAATTTCGTACAAATACAAGTAAAATATTGTTATTTAGTATTCTTATTTATTATGTTGCAATTATTAACTACTTTTTATTATTTCGAAATTGCCTAAACTTTTATTAACTCTTGTCTTAGTTCATTCATTAGTCTTACAAGATTTGATTTGATCAGAATACCATCATTTTATTTCACATTTCCTGCATATATTTATGCTGATAATAAACTCACCAGGGCTTAGAACTAGCTAATCGGAAGACAACTAAGTTAGGGGTCTTCATATTGTTTCTTCAAAGCATGACTTTACACTGTTAACGAAATCTTTAGGATCGTTGTTTAAATTCTTTTAGATTTTAAATAATTTTGTTGAATTTGTTGTAAATTGTTTTTTAAAAAAAATTAAATTAAAATTAAAAAGAAAAATTTCTTTCTACATACACACATATGTACGTACGTAATACATACTGAAATTACTTACAGTATTTATTAGTACATATGTAAAATACACCTACAAGACTATACAAATCGATTTGAGAATACACAAAGCACCACGCAATGTAAGTGTAAACTTTCGCCTGACAACAACAACTATAATAATAACAACAGTACGTACTACCATTAACCAACACCAACAAACAAATAACAAATTTAATACCTAAATTAACCCTTTTACTGCGTTTGAAAAAAAATAATAATACGTTTTAAGTAACAATTTCGTAACAAAAAAAAGAATTAAATTTGTCGCAAGTAAATTGAGTTACTTTCATTAAATATTAAAATTTTCTAATAGGCCGGGCGTTTCTACATCGGGTCACATTTTTTTTTTTATTTGTTTAAGGAAGAAGACATGTACAGTGATTAATTCTAAAATTTTCTAAATAATTGGACCTGCCCATCTATGAATACCACGTAGATTTTATTCATTTATTGCTGACACTCATTCTCATACCAGCATTGGACCACTATGGTGCTTAACAGTAGGCTTCAAAATTATTGTATGTGTTACAATTTAATCGTAGTCGCCAGTTGAATTTAGGTTGTTCGCAATAAACTGTTAATTGCGCAATGCCGTTGTCCTACATACGTAATTGGTCGTTATGTACATCCCTTCAGTTAGGAGATTACGACCTAGCTTCTAACACCATATCAAAACTGCAAACTGATCAGATCTGATTTAAAATTATTCTATGGTCTATGGTTAGAATAATAGTTAGCGAACAAGCTATTCCACGTGGTTAGGTAGCATTCATGTACATACATACATACATACATAAGTACATACAAACATACTTTAAATATTTCATTTTGGATTTGTACTTGACTTTCTTGGAGCTTGTAAAAAAGCGAATAACACAAATGGACAATTTGCAATTTGGGCTCTAAGTACAATTTGAGTGTTAAATGCTTACATTTTTGTTGGTATAAAAAACATTTGGAAATATCATAGCTAAAACGTCTGTAGCTCATACACAGACTGAGAACAGTATCCGTTAAGTAAGTACTGTAGTCTCAGTGTATGTAGTATATGTTGGAAATAGTGCTTTACTCTAACCGGTGCTTGCCGGTGGTACACAGAAAATGCAAGCCATTTAATATGCCGGCCGGTTAGGTTTACTGTTTTTGTTCTGATACAAAATGCATATACGATATGTGTGTGTGTGTGTATGCATTCATAAAAATTTGCGTTCAAACGCATAAACTACACTGCATTCTCTCTTTCGCCTGCGTTGGCAGAAAATGTGAATATCACGGTTGCACTCGACTGCAGTTGCAACTGCGACCAGTTAATGTGCACCACAGTGTCTTTTACAATGAATTTCGATTTCCTAAAATGACTAAACATTTCAAATGTCTATTATTAATTTACTTATGTAAGTAGTAAATGGTAAATGTATTATCATTTATGGTTTGGTAAGAAAATTTTTATCATCTTATAATAAAAAACTATTTCATATTTCCTGTTAAGAATTGGTAAATTTTTTGGAGATATATATATACTGACTAAATCGCCGGTAATGTGTTTTTTACCAGGCATGAGGTCGTGGTTCAACCCCCTACCTATACATCTTCGGCGACTTCCTCTGAGCAGATTTCTCTGAGTGTAATAAAAATTGCCATGAAAAGTTTCTCAAAAATCTATCGTTTTAAATCGACTTCAAACTGTAGGTCCCGCTACTCCTGAATGCTACTTTAACTTCCATAAACGTGGCTGACTTACATCATCGAAACAATATAACAATTCGAATACAAATATGTTTTGAAGATGATATGCAATTTGCAAAATCGGAAATATATTTCAAATATACCTACAGGGTGGCTGATATGTATTACAACCAACTTCAGGTTGTTATCATTTGTAAACCGTTCGTCCGACAGTTGACAGATTTATTCCAGCGACAGTTCATTTTATTATTTACAAGCTTACAAAAGCATTTTGATCTACTGCATTCAGAAAAAAAGTTATTCGTGGTGGAATTCAAGCGTGATAGTGTGATTGCTTTATATTTGGCTGGAAAACCACAGGTGGTTAGAGACCTCCAGCGTTTAAATGTGAATAAATCTTTTGTTTCACGTACCATTGCTCGTTTCCGTGATACTAGCAGTGTTGCATCGCGTCCAAAAAGTGGTCGAAAAAAGCGGTAACAACACCAGAAATGATCCGAAAAGTGGAGGCCAGATTTGATCGAAATTCACGCCGCAATGGTAGAAAAATTGCTCGTGAGCTGAACATATCGTGAAAACGAATGCAACACATATTAAAAAATGAGCTTGGACTAAAGCCATTGAAGTTCCAAGAAGTGCAAGAGCACACCGATGGACAAAAAAAGTTAGAATGAAAAGACCCAATAAGTTACTTCGCTTGCACGAAAGTGCCCAGTTACCGAATTTGGTTTTCTCCGATGAGAAGCCGCCGATGGTAATGGTATGGGTCGCTGTAATGGCCGATGGTCGCTCCCCGCTCGTATTCATCGACCGTGGTGTCAAAATAAATGCCGAATATTATCGGGAAAATGTCTTAAAGAGAGTATTGAAGCCCTGGGCAGACAAACATTTGGGCCGCAGACCATGGACATTCCAATAGGACTCAGCACCACCGCACTCAGCACGCGTCAACCAAGAATGGCTTAAAAAGGAGGTTCCTCGCTTCATTTCTACCGCACAATAGTCACCAAAATCTCCGGATCTCAATCCGTTGGACTTTTGCTCCTGGGTCATTTTGGAGAGTAGGGTTCTCACTAAACAATACCAAAGTGTCGATCATCTCAAGACGGCGCTTCGCTGGGAATGGCCCAAAATACTGGAGAGCCACTTTCGTGTAGCCTGCGGTGGATTTGTCGGCCGCTTGAAGTCCATAATTCGTACCAAAGGTGGCCACTTCGAACAAATCTAAACTGATTCTTAAATTTGATGTTATTTCCAACATTTTTTGCTTTTATTTCAAAGCAAACCAGGGTTCGAGTCCCATGCAAGACATCGAAACAAAATACAAAAAGTATTTCTTCGACGACTTCCCCTCAGTAGATTTCTGGCAAAAACTCTGAGTGTAAATAAAATTGCCATGAAAAGTTTCGCAAAAAAAAATCTGTCGTTCGGAGTCGACTTCAAACTGTAGGGACAATTATTTATTTTATTTATTTATTTGGTTACGAGAACAAGGATTTTAATGCAAATGTATGTTTATAGTCGGTAAGTCAAAATCACTTTTGACAATATATCTTTTCGAAACGAAGAGTTTGCCACAAAATTGTATCGATTTGTTGTTGCATATTTTTCTTATAAGTGCATATATTTAGCATATTTTACTATTTTATTGTATATTTAATTTTCTTTTGGAAATATTTTGATGTCGATACACCAGTTTACAAAAATCTCATTTTACCTTCATTCAAATAATATTTTTATTTGTTCGTTAAACTGAGTACACAAAATAAATTTTGTTCGCTATTTAAGGTATTCAATAGGAAAAATTTGACTGTTCGTTAAATGCGATGTTCGTAGAATCGAATGGTCGTTAAATCGGAAAACTACTGTATAAATATCTCAATACTAGTAACTCTATAACTAGTAACTCAAGAACTACTGCACTATGCCGTGTTTCGTTGAAGGCGTTGGGTCGTTAATCAGCGTGCAGTGGCGTTAATTAGTCCGATACCACACTGATTTTGATTTTCTTCGAAGAGCAGTTCAAAATAAAAGAAAAATTTGTGGCCAGCAACGCGGATCGGGCCAAGCTATCAAAAATATATAATTCCATTTAAACAATAATTGCTATGTCGGTGCACTAACACCTTTCGTTCTTCTTCTAAATATCAATCAGCCATGACTTTTCATGGAAACCCGACTTACAGTGTAAATAAAATTCGAAGGCAAAACAACGTTTGCCCGGGTCTTCTAGTTTATTATATTTATAATTCAATATATATAATATATTGAATATTCAATATAATAATGAATTATTTAATTTTCCTTTAAAAAATACATTTAAAATCTTATATGTTCCTTATAAATATGAAACTGTGACCTGAATTTTATTTTTTTATTTGTTTAATAAATATATTTCAAACAAAAAAATTTTTTATTGCATATTTTTAACATTTTTAGTGCATATTTTCTCTCTTATAGTGCATATTATATACGCATATTTTTAATTTTTTAGTGCATGAAATTTCTTGCCCTGGTCATTACGACTCTCTAAAATATAGTGCGATTGTTTTATAAAGTATATAACTAATACATAAAAAGGCAATAATTAAAAAAAAATGAAAGTAATTGTTTTTTTTTATATTTGAGGACATATAGTCATAAAGTGACTTCTCAAAAATGCTCTTTCTCGAAATGTTTTTAATAGACATTGGGAAGGAGTTCCACAATTTAATTGCGTTGATGAAAAACAATCTGCTAGTATTGATGTAAGTGTATCTAGGTGTAATTAGAGTTGTATACTTAGTGGATACAAGCTTACAAATACAAGCTTCTCAAAGAGATAGGATGGTTTCTTACGACAAAGAAGATTATGTAAAAACATAATATTTCGCATCCGAAGGTAGTTGTTTAACTCACAGTCCAAGATCATTTTCCCCCAGGACGATACACTGCTAAATCTAGTCAAATCATACACATTCCGCGTAGCATTATTAAAAGATACTTGGAACTTATGTAGTGAGAGAGAGTCCAATTTACTGTAAACCTCTGCAAAATAAATTATGTATGTAATTTTGGAAGGTTTGTTGTCATGCAATGTTTTTATCGGTTCACATGTTTCGTTGATGTTCGGAGCTTCCGCTGAAACGCTACAATTCACTCAGCAATTCACACTGCTAGTATAACTGTTTTGACCAAATGCGTTGAAATTGAATTGAAGGTTTAACTTTATTTCGAAGTACCACTTCATTAATCAATAACAATAATAATTGTCCACAGACGCTAGAGTATGTTTTTTAACATCATATTGACCATTGGCGATTCGGTTATTATTTTTAGTTGCTTCGATTTACTGGTAATTGTAATGTGGGGTACCCGCTTCTAGGTAGATAAATCAATTTTAGTATGGGTCCTGGAAATTGAATGCCAACAAATGATAAAACAGATTGCCCACGTTCATGTTGTATGAATCTATTGGTGTCACATGTTGAAATCGTTCATAACTGTTGCTATGATTTCTCGAAGCGCTGAGCGTGTACATCATAAAAAAAATCCTTCATAAAGAAATCGGTGACTTTGAATGATGCGTAGCATTGAATGTGAGATTGTGAGCAATGGTACGCAACTAAAATGATGTAACTCTACTTATAATTCACCATAATGGAACTCACATACCTAACGTTAGTTGTCAAGCCAAGTATTTCAACTTATAGAAAATGAATTCATAGTAAATTGTATTAGTAGAGATATTTCCGATATATCTCTTTCATTCCGGTTTCTGTGAGAGACTGTGGTGATGTAATGTCAGCCCTTCTGGCCACCGAACAACTGAAAAAGACTATCAAGTCTCCGTTGAAGAAAAGTTGAGGTTGACAGTTCGAAACATTAGTTTGTTTAAAACAGAAAAACAAAACAAACAATATTGTCCAGTAAAATAATTATTATATGCATTCTATAAATGTATACATATGTATATATTGTTACGTTCATTGCAAACAAAATAAAAATAAATATGTGTTTGGTTTTAGATAAATTCTTTATTGTTCGCACTGTTTTATAAGCCACTGTACACAACAACAATTTGTTTAGTTCGCTATTCTTCTTTGCTTACAACGCAGATCTTTCCAAGGGCGTTTTGTTCAAACTTACATGTTATGTGGTTTGATCAGTTAAACTTTTAAAATATAATAATTTTTTTTCTCATTTTTTAAAGTGTAGCTATTCTTAATTGCAAAATTTAATTAAAAAATATAAAATAAGTGATGACATTCTGGAAGCGTATTATCTTGTGAACCAATTGACTTCGTTTGATCAAATCAGACAAAAATTACCGTAATTGTTATTTTAATTAACAGTCACAGTTGATTGTTTATAGCAAAAGTTGGCTAATCTTTGTGTTTTTTTTTTTTTTTGCAAATATTATTATTTCTCTTTGAGCATACATTGACCAACGACTGGTGGTCGCTCAGACGAAAAATTGACAAATTTGCCGATAAGAACAATCAAAATCCATCAAAAATTTTTAAAATTTCTGATATTTGATGAATATAACTCGACTGTTATACTATTTAAACAATAACTACGATAATTTTTGTCCGATTTGATCAAACAAAATATTAATCTCTTCACAAGATAATGCAGTTTCAGAACTTCATCACTTATTTAATATTTTTTTTATTAAAGTTTGCTACTATGAACGGACAAACTTAAAAAAAAAAAAATATTAAAAAAAATTCACATTTGCCAAGTTTACCACATCATACCCCATAGCATATTAAATCGAATAAATGAATAAAGGCCCATCCGTCTCCTTTCTAATAAATGTTAACGCAAAATTAGAAAAATATTTTATAAAATATATTCGCATTTCATATGAGAATATTTATTCGCCTTTATTCTCTATTTAATCACTGTTCATTTACGGTACGCCGTTTAATGCAATGCAAAAGTGCATTTTGCAGCTTCATTTTGCGCATCTACATGAGTAGCGAAAAACAGAAACAAGTCCTGTCAATATGCCCATATGTATTCATACCTAAATGTCTGTGTGTGTGTGTATGCATGTATGTTTGTATTGAAATTAAACGACTATGGGTGTCTCATGTACACCAAGTGTGTAGTGTCCATGTAAGTGCAATTGCAGTGTCCATCAAACGGTGCAGTCAGTGCATGTTGCAAGCAACGCAGACATACAGACTTTGTAATGCTTACTTCTATAATATTGTAGCTAATGAAAGGCAACGTTGACGCTGACCAAAGCGTCATTGTCGAAGAAGAAGAATTTAATAATATGGATGCTCTGATAACTATGCGTATGCATCAATACAAATGCACACTCGTACACGCACATAAGTACATTCTAGGAAATAAATATATGAGCCTATGTCTGCATAAGTGCAAATTATTTATATATATAAATACATATGTATATACATAAAATATATATATACATATATATATACATATAATAATATATATATATATACAGTAGCGAACAAAATAAATACTTAACTCTCTAAGATATGACATTAAGGTTCATCTTTTTCAAAATAATGTTAGGCAATTCATATGGGTATCTCATTTGCCATATGCTTGTATAGAGATTACCAATTAGTTTCCATTTAAAAACAGTTATTACATTAAAAACAAGAATAATAAACTAAAGATTACGCCATCACGCACAAAAAATTAAAACTTTCTGCGCATGTTTAATCAATGACGACGAAAATTGTTTTCATTGTTTTCCTATTGGCTAATGATAACGTAAGTTATATTGTTGGGCTGCCAACTACTTTCGCGTAGTGCATACACTTTTCAGAAGAAATGTTCGTTTTTAAAAAAGAAAAAGACTTGGAAACCTTTAAAATAGCCCAACAACGCCATCTAACGGGAAATCATGCGCAAGGCGTAATCTTTAGTTTATCATTCTTGATTAATATACAATTGCAAATTACATTTTAATTATTATGAATTTACCAACGGCGACCATTTGTCCGATGTAGTGCAACAAACCAAAGCTTTCATACTAATATACTAGCCCACTACACTCACAGTTGACTACCAAGACACCTAACAAAAGGTCTCATAAAAATATATACTATATATAGACGCCTCCATTCTATAACGTTCTAAGTACACTTAGAATTTTCTTGTATAAATTCTACGTTCTCTAACATAAATACTGTCAAAATTTGGTTAAGATCAGTTCCGAAGTTATAGGGAAAATCTACTTAGAATACACATAGAGCCGTGTGTGGCGTGAAAACTTTGAGAACTCATAACTCATATACTTTTTCGACTTAGGACTCTAGTAGTCTAGTAGGTAATGTGTTGACTTATTTGACAAAAAGGCCGGGTTCGTATCCCAGGTCAGACATCAAAAATAAATGAATTAAGTTATCACAATAGAAACTAAAATAAATTATTGATCATGCTGCTCGATGAAAAGAAGTAAAAAAAACAAACGATTATAATTGCAATGCATCTCTCCTATTCAAATTTCATACAAAGTAACTTTGCTCTTCCAATTCTGTCCTCTACTGTGATAGACCTACATATGTAGTATACATTCTGTTTGTATGTAAATATAAATGCACTTGTATGTAGCTTATGCATTCATGAACGGTTTTCAGATTAAACGTTCTTAAATATGTGCAGTGACAATATAAAATGACGCTGATGATTATGCTGCTGTTGCAATTAATATTGGTTGAATAGTCGTCGCGTAGCCGCTGTTATTGCCCGCGTTATTTGTATAGTGTTAACACTCATTGTTAATATAATGCTGAGCTTTGTCCAGACCGCCCCCTCTACCCAAAAAATGCATCGCAACGTTGCACTACGTTGCGTTGGTGCATTGGAGAAGAACAACAACAACAAAAGCAACAAAAAAAAAAACAAGAAACGAAACGAAATAAGCCAGAAAGAAAATGTTTGCAACTTTTTGTTGAGTCCACGAACATTTTTTAACTCATAATAAGCCTTTTGCTGGATTCTACAGCACATACAACATCAAATTTTTCCGGCAACGATTTTTTCCAATTATTTACCATACAACAACAAAATATTACAATATAATTAATTCTTATGTGCAAAAATAAAAACAACATAACAAACTAGCAACAACAATAACAAAATATGCAACAAAAATAGCAAAATAAAACTAAATTAAAACAAATACTTAATTTGTTTAAAACTTTACAAAAAATCTTCCAAAACACAACATAAAAATCACAATTATTTTCCATATTTTTTTGTTTTTTTTTTATATATCAACATTTAAAACAACAACAACAACAAAAATGTTGAATATATAAAATTAATGTTGAATAAAAATTTAAAAATAAAAATTTAAAATCAAATACATCAAATGATTATAAACAACAACAACAACAACGACAACAACATCAACAAAAATTTGTGAAAATAATGTGAAATCTTAGTTATTGTTGCACGCAGTTTAACCAAAGTAATGTTACAAAATAATTTCAATTCATAATTCAATTTAAAATGAAACATTTATTCTCCATATATTTTAATATTTAATACATCTAAGAAGTGTTTTTTTTAATTAATTATTATTAAAAAAAAAATAAAAAAAAGTTCAAGTGAAACGAAATATAATTTGGAAACAAAGATTTAAAAAAAAAAAAATCAAAAAAAAAAACAAACAAAAATATTTGCGCACAACCAACACGAGACTGTACTTTTTGATGGCCATTTTCAATAAGCCTTTAAGGAAGTAAAAGAAGAATAATTTTTACAAGTCGACCATGTTGTGTATTATAGCAAAAGACACATGGCTGATATCAAATACCAGTCACAACAATATTATTCACATTCACAATGCTACAGTACAGTTTATCTGAGTCATCAAATGAGATTAAGGTTGCCATGTTGAGTTGAGTTTTTGTGTAAAATTTTTACCATTAGGTTAAAGTGTCATTGCCATTGATTACAGAAGGGCAATGTAGAATAGAAAAATGAAAGAAATCAAATACTAAAGCTAACTATACTTATACGTTCTAAAATCTTTTCTTTTCTCTCCTGTTAATTCCTGCCATCTAAAATAGAGCGGTTATTCTAGATAGTACTTAGACCATCGAAAAAAAAACAAATTAAATTAATATCACTTAGAATTTGACTATACAGGTAGTTCCCGACTTATGATCATTTTCATTCCATTTTTTTTATAGGACAAATATGTAGTTGCGGGGATTCCCCTAAAATATATGAGAAAAAAAAATAAAAAATTCGATTAAGTGAATAACTTTATATTATCCGAAAAATTAAAAAAAAATTTTATTTTTTATATGAAATTCGACTTACGATTTAATGGATAACGTATCTCGATCGTAAGTCGGGGAATATAGTACTAGTACACGTGCATGTACATACATATATCGAGTCATATGGCTTCAGATTGAACAAATCTCAACTAATAGCATCGAAATTGCATATTTTTCTTTTGTTATTATTTTTATACTCTTATGAAGATAGTTATAATAACATGAGCGACCAAATTATAGAAGTTATCGTACGTACGTATAAATTCATTAGTCCTTACAATTTCAAAGGGAATGTTTTAGCCAGTCATCGTTTTCGATTTTCTGCGTAAGACCTTTATGACATTTATATGTATTCTTTTTAGCTGTAAGTATGTACATACTATACATATACTATAGATTTAAATTAATTAGTAAATTCAAAAAAGAATTCGTAATTTGTAAAGCATTTGAAAAATATTAAAAATTAAACACTTTTGATTTTATCGTTTTGTTTTAAATTCGAAAATTCAAATGGGAATTCGCAACTTGTAAAGCAATTGAAACTTTTTAAAGGCACAATGAGATTCCCTAAAATTTCGAATTTTTTCCTTTTTTTTTTAAATGTTCCATTTATAAATTGTTTATTATCTATATTTGTCGATTACATTTTATTTTATTTATTTAACCTTCGATTTCAATTTTTTTAGACAATCATGCATGTCACAGATTCCGATCGGAATGGGGTTGATTCTGAATATACAATTTCGATTGATTTTATTTTAGGTTCTTCAAATACCTAACGTTGATGCTTTTCAAATAAAGTATGACAGTGTAGTGCATGACATAAGAAAGAACAAAAATAAAACAATTAGTGAAAAAAATACAACCAAAAAAAAAATTAAAAATTTTATTTGAAAAATGCCGGAGATTACAATTTTTGCTGTTGGAAATCGCTATTAAAAAAGTACGCCGAAATGCATTTAGGGTACTGCACCCCGATGAAAAAATAGATCACTTTGTTTTGTGTTTCTCAGCAAGTTTACAAGATTAAATTTCTTAAGCATAAATCGACGCTTCCATTATGTACACTTAGAAAATTTTTAATGTCTTTGCATTTTTAAATTCTACGTTCTCTAACTTAAATACTTTCAAAATTTGGTTAAGATGCGCCTATCCGTTCCAAAGTTATAGAAAAAAATCTACTTAGAATGCACATGTAATCGTATGACGAGTGAAAACACAATTTTTCGACTTAGAATGTTATGTAGAACGCAGGCATCGCAATATTAAGTAAATACTTAGAAACCTATGTAATAATAATATCTACCATTTTATCTTAAAGTTTGACAAAGTTTTATTAATATTTTTTACTTTAATAAATCATCAAAAATAGCAAAACAGAACAAATTTCCGAAGAAATTTTTCATTTTCTAAAGACTCGACTTTCGGAATTGAAACCACTTTCAATCGGAGTTGCGTTCTGTGGCATGGTTGAATGTGTCTGTAATTCAGAAAAAGTTATCTACATAATTTTTTCTCATTTTATTAGTATTACTATTTTTACTATTAGTAATATTACTATTACTAGTAGTATTACTATTAGTAGTGTTAGCATTACTATTAATAGTATTACTATATGAAGCCAATTGCATACATAATTGGTCATTACAACCCTTCAGTCAGGATTATAGGCCTAGTTTCTAAAACTACTTATGTTGTGTGTATTAATTTTTGTGCATAAGTGGCGGGACCTGCAGTTTAAAGTCGACTCCGATCGACAGATTTTTGAGAAACTTTTCATGGCAATTTTATTTGCTCTCAGAGTTTTTGCCAGAAATCTGCTGAGAGGAAATCGCCGAAAAAATATTTTTTGTATTTTTTATTTTGATATCTGGCCTGGGACTCGAACCCTGGCTTTACGTCTAATAAGCCAGCACACTACCTACTAGACCACGGCGACTTCACGGCGAAGCCAAGTAAAAAATTAAAATTTCAATCATTTGCAATATATACGACCTTCTGAATGATCCTGTGGTGTTGTTAAAGTCTTTGTGAAATTTCAATCGTAAATAATACAATATTTTCGGTATTTAAAAAAATTTGAAAGGTAATCGTTGAATGAAAGTGAAGATATTGAAATTTCTGCTCTTCGTGTTCCCGCTGCTGAAGACCTTGAAGAAGTGTTGTGGACGAGAAAATAATATAAATTTTCGTGCAGAAATCTTTCTTGAAATGTGTTTTTTTTTTCATATTTGAAAAGAGTCTTCAGCCCTGTATTGTATTTCATATTATATTACAAAAAAATGATATTTAGGTCAAGTATGTTTCGCTTTGATAGTGTGCTAATCGTGAGTGTTTAAAATTTTACGAATATTTCGACTTTACGGAAAATAATCTGAACATCATTCAACTTTTTATAATCCCAATAATGCTATAACTAATAATAAAATTGATATACATATATGTACCTCTTACCCCTCTAGGGAGCATTGATTCCAATGAGTTAGATCATCAGCGCGTTGATTGACTTCGTTCCACTGTAGACGTAGTTTGAATAGTTCGGTTGTGATTGGCGTTTCCAAACGTGTGATAGTAGTCCGATGCGCCTGCTTCCATGGGGGTTCCAGTCTATGACATTCTTTGTGAGGTCACCTAATGGCTTACGAAGTGTGTGAACAAGCCATCTCCACTTGCGTCTCCTTATTTCCGTATCAATTGGCTGCTGGTTTTTATCTGCCCAGAGTTGTGCATTATGGAAGGCCAGTAAACAAGTTATAAATTTTCAAGTACAGTAGTCGGTCGGTTATATGAACTAATTCAAACAGAGCCTGTTAACTAAATGGAGAAATTCACATAATCGAGAGAATATAAAATAAGTAATTCAAACGATTTTTATTACATTAAGGTTTTATTTTTAATAAGCTTTTTAATAGTTAATATACATGAAAGTAGTCGGTTATATTTTTTGCTTGTTTTCATTCGATACACCCCAAAAATAGAAACTATCCCGTTGCGGGAGTTTTGTTGACAATGATAATTCAGACTGTGATAGGTTAATTAACCATTCTCTCAGCTTTATATGTAAATATTGCAGAAAGCGAAACACTTAAACAAGGTTTTTGTAATCAGGTTTGATAGTGTTGGAATTATTAGGGTATCATCAGCTGTGAGTTCCACTCAACAGACCTATACAAACACTAATTCGGTCATCCGAACTAACTAACGGTTGCGACCGATCTGAAGTCTGGCTTGGTTAACAGACACCAACTAATTACATCTCCTTTCGTTTTAACTATAATTATATACATAAAGCGCCATTACAACCCTTCAGTCAGGATTACGGCCTTGCTTCTCACACCACTCGTATGCGATATGAGTGGCGGGACCTACAGTTTAACAGCGACTCCGAACGACAAACTTTTTCATGGCAGGTTTATTTATTCTCAGAGTTTTTTCCAGAAATCTGCTGAGAGGGAATCGCTGAAGAAATATTTGTTTTTCATTTTTTGTTTTGATAATTGACCTCGGATACGAACCCCGGCTTTACGTCTAATAAGCCAACACACTACATAATAGACTAGGGCGACTTCAATTTCATTTAGAGTATTCACATTTTGAATACAACAAGAAGGAATTTTCCTCATACATTAAGACCCCGCTTTACGTTGCTCCGCTGAACGCTGTTTCATTATTGCGCGGTAGTATTGGGATCCCTCTAAATCGCACACTGTATTTATACTTGTCGTATATGTATATGCGCAAATGAAACGGCTTTGCACCAACTAAAAGCGGTGCACTATATAACGACGGTGTATACTATACACATATCTTTTCCAAATGTATTTTCCGAAGACGATATGTATTACATACATACGTGTAAAATTGCCTCGTTTAACGCTGTAACTTATTGGAACGCTTAACGCGAGGCCTTACTGTATACATTTATTGTTTTTAATACGATCTTTGAAAGTTTTTTCAGACTAGTGCTACTAGCAAATCTCCGTTTCTTGTCGTCTAAATTAAACCAATATTAAATTGCGGAAGAACCGACCTGGTACATTGGCTTCTATGCGTTGCATTAATAAAATATTGAGTAGAACTCAAAAATATATTTTTTATATTTCTCGAACCCTCCAAACTTGTTTTATTTGACAAAAATTTTTTGTTTTTTTTTACTTACGTACAAATTACTCATACATTTCCGACCCGATTATCAAAATTTAAATCTCATTGGAAAGGGAAGAGATGGACGTTTAAAACGGTATACATATATCTATTATTCGACTTAATATGCTATTAGATTTGATGAGGTAAACTTGGAAAAATCAATTTTTTTCATATTTTTCAAGTTTGTCCATTCATAGTAGCAAACTTTAAGAAAAAAAAATTAAAGGATAAGTGATAATATTCTTAAAGTCTGTTCTCTTGTGGAAAGATTGATTCATCATTGAATTACCGTAGTTGTTATTTAAAGATTCGAGTGTTAGTTTTTACATATGCATGTCATCTCATCAAATGAACCTTTAGTTCAAAAATTTTCAGAATTTTTGATGGATCTTGATTGTGTATAACCAAATGTGTCAATTTCATGTTTGAGCGACCATCAGAAGTCGCCTAATGTTTTTGATTTTTGCAAATATTATTATTTCAAATCAATACGCCGCACGGCTCTACTTGTCGATAACATATACTTCGTTTTGCCCTCATTTACTGCCAAACCCATCTTCTTAGCCTCCCGTTCAATAGCACTAAAGGCAGCAGTGACATCTCGTTTGGTACGCCCTATGATGTCGATGTCGTCAGCGTACGCAAGCAACTGGACACTTTTTTGAAAATTAGTCCCATTGCGATGCACTCCTGCCTTTCGCAGAACACTCACCATGATGAAGTTGAAGAGGTCGCATGATAAGGGATCGCCTTGTCTGAAACCTCGCACGGTATCAAAAGGTTCGGAGAGGTCCATTCCTACCTTGACGGAGCTGCAGGAATTGCTCAACGTCATTCTGCATAGCCTTATCAGCTTATACCGAGCTCAGACATTGCGGCAAAAATACGATCCCTTATGGGCTATCGAAAGCAGCCTTATAGTCGACAAAAAGATGGTGTGTATCGACTTGATTTTCGTGGGTCTTTTCCAGGATTTGGCGTAGTGTGAAGATCTGGTCGATGGTGGACTTGCCAGGTCTGAAGCCGCACTAAAAACGTCCAATCAGTGTTTTGACGAGTGGCTTTAGTCGTTCACACAATACGCCTGTAAGAACCCTATATGCTTATACCTCTGTAGTTGGCGCATATCGTAGGGTCTCCCTTTTTTAGGACGGGACAGAGGACACTGAGGTTCCAATCGTTGGGCATACTTTCCTCTAGCCATATTTTGTAGATGAGCTGGTGCATGCGCCCTGCCAACTCATTATTTCCGGTCTTAAACAATTCAGCGGGAAGGCCATCAGCACCTGCCGCTTTGTTGTTTTTAAGTCGCATAATCGCGACTTTAACCTCTTGATTCAACCTTACCAATTTTTAGATTTTTGCGACCAAAAAAAAAGGTTTTTATATCAATAATTCAAAATGACATACCACATGTAGTATATTTTATTTTATAAGGTTTTTTTGCTTCTCCTGTAAAATTAGAAAAAGTATTTCTTCTGCGATTTCCGCTCAGCAGAT
This sequence comes from Sarcophaga peregrina, assembly GCA_014635995.1. Taxonomy (NCBI): domain Eukaryota; kingdom Metazoa; phylum Arthropoda; class Insecta; order Diptera; family Sarcophagidae; genus Sarcophaga; species Sarcophaga peregrina. The sequence continues at coordinate 5,351,945 of CM025794.1, forward strand.
TTCCGGCAAAAACTCTGAGAGTAAATAAAATTGCCATGAAAAGTTTCACAAAAATCTGTCGTTCCGAATCGACTTTAAACTGTAGGTTCCTCCATTTATGTATAAAATTAACATACACAACATAAGTGGTGTGAGAAACTAGGTCAATAATCCTGACTAAAGGGTTCTAATGTACACCTAAAATGGGGATTCCCGCAACAATTAAACTCAGAATATTAACGTTTCAAATTAAAGAAAATTCTGTTCAAATTATAGGGCTTTTTAAATTTGTTCATCTTTTAGAGCAGTCAATGAAGCAAAAAAATGTTCACATCAAGCGGTGTTCATATAATGCGGTGTTTACATCAGCGCGCGTATTTGTCTGTATTTAAGAAGGAATTGAAAGATAAGAGTTGGAGGAAAGTGAAAAGGTTGACTTTTCTGTTCAAGATATATTCTTGATATTGACGGTAGTAGTCGTAGTCTAGTACGAAGCGTGTTAGCTTATTAGATGTCAGACCAAAGGTCAAACCTCAGGTCAAAAATGTCCAATTTACAATGAAAGGTTGTTATGACCGATTATATATATGTTTGTATGTTATATTCCTGCTGCTGGAGACTCTAAAGAAAATGAAAACAGAAGCTCGTCTTATGAACTGACGAAAATATTCGCAGCAACAAACATTACAATCAGATTCTTATCGCCAAATATAGTACTGCTTTAGTAGTTTGGGAAGAGAAAATACTCACAATTTTTACGCAGATTACGCTGTTTCTTGAAATGTTGTAGAATCTATCTTACTGCTCTTCTCATATTCATCTCATGTGATAGACAAGCATTATAAAAAGGTATTTCATCCTATTTTTTATTTCATTGATATTGCAGAAGGATAATATTTCGGTCAACTACAAACGTATGCGATAACAGAATTATTCGCTTTGATAATATGCTACTCGGAAATAATGATAAATTTACAACTATTACGCCTTTTCGAAAAATGAGCTCAAAGTCTTTCAGCTTTTAAGAATCTCAATAATTTTGTCACTCTAGATTAGTAACTAATTGAATTTTATGGTCGATATAAATTTCGCGGTCCACCGAAAACGAATTGGCAGTTTTACATTCAACTGCTTGCTACATGCGTAGCAACTACTTACAACCGTATTTGCAGAAACTCGCATCCGGGAAAATAGAGAGGAACCCAAAAGAGAGCCTTGTTATTGACATAATCGACGTTCTATTGCTACCGGAAATTTTTTTACCTCACATGACGTTGAAAACAAATTTTTCTAACGAAATATAACAATGGTTTGTACCGTTAGGTTTCAGCCAGCCCTCAATTGAGAGTGTTACTGGCTCGGGTGACAATAAGCTGCCCTATCTAAACAATTGAAAACTTGTCAATCGCCGCAAAGCAAGTGTGCTAGATGACAAATTATTGCCATTTAGATAAAAATAAAACTAATCTGACATGAAGTGTTTGATTTTTACGTAAAAAACCATACTGCAACGAACATCATGTTAAAAATTTTAGCTTAAATTTCATAAAAGTGATATAATAATATAATGTAATATATAATAATAATGTAATAAATAATATAAAATAGTTTTAATAAAATGAATTAAAATAAATCAAAATATTAAAATTTTTTAACAAAATCTATCAATAATCGTGAAAGTACTATGTACTACAAGCATGTATCAAAAGTGATACATAAGCTAGAATTATGAAGTTTTTTTAAGGCTCGATCTACAGTTAATACCGGCTGACCACTCACAATACCGTAAAATTGTTTACTGAGTGCTAAAGTAAAGTTGCAATGCTTATAAAGCTGAATTTACGAACGAAACTTTCTTCAGACGTGATTGTTGTTCTGAACATCCGGTATGACCGTTACCATCCATTTAGACTCAAAATTTTAGAACGATTTGTCCGAACATTATCCGACTTTCTTCGTTTGCAATGGAAAATTCTGACTGATGTTACTAAATTCATATGATTTGACGTTGTGAGACATTTACATAAATTTTTCGCCGAGATTCTACACAAAATCAACAATAAGTGGACAAAAACCATGTACTTTTAAAAGAATCGACTGTTGCAACCACTCCAGAGGTGATCACTTAAACGCCATTGGATTACGTTAATATAATGCCGTAGTTTAGTAGGTAATGTGTTGGCTTATTAGACGTAAAGCCCGTTCAAATCCCAGGTCAGACGACAAAACGAAAATCTGAGAATATTTCTTCGGCGGCTTCCTCTCATCAGACAAAAACTATGAGATTAAACAAAATTGCCAAGAAGAGTTTAAACTGTAGGCCCCGCCACTCTTGTAGAAAATTAACACGCACAACATAAGTAGTGTGAGAAGCAAGGTTGTAATCCTGACTGAAGTGTTGAAAGACCAATTATGTATGTAGGTAATACGTTCATTAATTTTTTTTTTTACTACCCGCAGAGATCTATTTTTGTTGTAGATAGTTCGCCCTTTAATTTGACGTAGTTTGTGTGGATTCTCGGGGAGCAGTCGTCTTATTTTCCTGAGTATACCATCATGCCAAACCCTATCGAATGCTTGTGAGATGTCGATAAAAAGATCTGAACAATATTGAGTATTTTCAAATGCCGATCTAATTATAGTGACGATCCTATGATCAGCTTGAAATCCAAACTGATATTCAGGGATAATTTGTCGTTCGTTTAGGAATGTGACTAATCTTTAGAAAAGAATTTTATCGAACACTTTTGATATTATGGATAGCAAGGTAATATACATGATGTAGTTTGGCTAGCATCTTTTCCTGGCTTGGGAATCATAACAATTGTAGCTTTTCATCATTCCAGAAAAAAATAAAGAAATCATAAAGTGTTGCTTGTGCTGCAAATAAAATATTTAATATTTAAAATTGTTATAAAAATTTATTTAAATTTTTCACTTGAATTTTTTTTGTTAATATTGAACAAGTTAAAAAATAAAATAATTTTTAAATTCTTTGAATTTACAGGTCATCATTATTTAAACTCAACGCAATAGACCAGATAAATTTTAAAACAAAATTTTACTTATAAACAAACAATAGATAAACTCCCTCTTAAGAACCAACCACTTTTAAGTTTATTTCCCAATAGAACAGTTATTATCAAGAAAAAAAAATTACAGAAATTATACAATTTTACGCAAATCCAGGCTTAAATAACAAAAAAAAAATATTACAAAACGACTACTTTCGAGAAAATAAAAACAAAATAATAAAAATAAAACGAAATTAATTTTAGAAAATGGTTATATAAAATTAATATAATTTAAATAAAAAAAGAATTATTTTTTAATTTTAACATTCGGTAACAAAAGTACAAAAAAGTTAATATAATTACTAAAAAAAAAAATTAAAGAAAAATAACAAGGAATTTAAAGGAAATAAAACGAATAATAAATAAAAGCATAAAACAATACAAACAACTCAGTAATAATAATTAATCAAATAATAATAGTAATAAATCAAACAGATTATCATTATAACATTTACAATTAATTATTCTAAACAACCAAAATTCAACAAATTTATTTTATTTTATTTTTAGTATTACAAAAAAAAAAATAAATTCATAAAAGTATTTTAAGCTATTAAGGAAACTAATAAATTATTATAAAGGAAATTTTGTATTTTTAAAAAATTATTCGGATTGATTTTTATTTATTATAGAAATTAAAAAATAAATTCAAGCTTTTATTTCTAAACTACAAACGAAACTATACTACACCGCACATATGAGCCACACTGTAACGGTAATGCGCTTACAGAAAACTACAGAAAACGCAACAAAACGTCCTTAAGACATTTAACTTAAGACACAACATCACTACAAGTACAGTCATTCCAAAATACAACTACAAAACTACATTCCAGATATACGTAAAAATACTGATATAAAAAGAAAAAGAAGTACCCACACACACATACATACATACATACACATTTAGTATAGAATTTAAGAAAAACAAATAAAATTGTTAAATTGAAAAAAAAAAAAATAAAAAATATAAATAATAATTAATTAAACAGAAAATAAGTAAAAAAAAAAAATAAAGAAAAGAAAACAAAAGCTAATTAAATATAATTTTTAAAAAAGGAATTTAAAATACAATTGTCAAAATAAAGTCTTTGATTAGACTAGAAAATTACACTGACACCGGTACAGACAGTTATCAATACCATTTACCATACAGCTAGCATTTACAGTATTTACTGCTTATATTATTACTTTATAACAAACAATAGCAGCAACCATAACCATAGCCATAGCCATAAGCGCCCACCCAGAAGACAAACTAAAAAGCCAAGAAGTAAACAAACAAAATATCTATTTTCTAAAATCCTAGTATATATATTATATAGTAAAAAAATAAAAATATTTTCCACTAAAATTTTGTTTATAATTTTATTTTAAATATAAATTCGTTTATAAGGCATACCATATGTAAAAAGTAAAGTTTATTTTTCTTAGTGTAATATATACATGCATACATACATACATACATACGCATAAAAAAAATTAAATTAACGTTAAATAATTTACTATCAAAAGAAATTATAATTTTTAAAATAATAAAAATAATAACATAATAACAAATTAAATAACAAACGAAATTAAATTCTACTATATAATCAAATAATTGAAACAATATAACATAATAACAATAAACAATAATAATCGTTATAAAACTATTCAATAAATAAATAAATAAAATAAAAATAAAAAAAAAACACAAAAAAAAGTTATAAAACTTTAAAAATCAACACAAAACAATGAAAAACAAAATTACGTACTAATTATCAAGAAACAAAAAAAAAAAAAACAAAGAAAATTACAAACTAAGACTGCTGCCCCTCAGCAGAGACTTTAGTTAAACGGGCAGAACTAATTTAGTAAATTTGAATAAAAAAAAAAAAAGTGATATTTTTGGCCTAAACCTTTAATACAATTTTCAATATTCGGGTAACTAAATGTGATCAAAAAAATTAAATTAAATTTCCAAAACCAAAAATAAACAAATAAAAAACAGACTCATAATAATAATAATAATAACAAAACAATAACAGTAACAGTAATAAATAATATTGTGCTATTAAATATTTACCGTAAATGCGTAAAAAATAATTATAAAATAACAAAAAAAAAAAAAAACCAAATAACAACTAATTAAATTTTTTAAAATACTTAAAAAAAAGAACTTTTTAATCCCAATTATATTTTTTCTCGAGTATTTTTATATCAAAATTAAAAGATGAAGTCAAGTGTAAAAATTAAAATATACCGTAAGAAACCAAAAACGAATTTGTGCCTTAACTTGACCTTAAGAAACTTAAAACATAAACTAACATGTTGAAAAATTTTAGACTATAAGTAACTACATATTGTAAAAATAAAAAATTATAATATTAAATGAAAACAATTGAAACCCTTAAAAATAATAATAAAAAAACGAAAAAATTATTAACAAAAATCTTAACAATCAATCCGAAGGACATGAAAAACCCCCAACTAAACGAAACTATACCAAATATGGTTTGAGGATCATCGCTAAAAATAAAGCCACAAAACCCATAAAATTCAGGTAAATATTTTCATTTTTTCACTTTTCCAAGAACTTTATGCTTTTTTGTTTATAGCCCATTTACAATACAGCGAAATCTAGTACTTATGAGATTTCGAGCCAAATCTAGTTGATTTTAACTAGATTTCCCATACTTATTTAGTAGATTCTGGCAAAATCTAGCAAAAATTGGAATGCACTATGTGTTTTGCCAAATAGTACTTAAAAATACGACGCTGCACAGGAAAAAAATGACATTTCAATTCACAATATAAACAAAAAAAAAAATGAAAACAAATTAACCCTTATCCTGTATTAATGGGTCAAAATTGCCCAAACTGTTTTTATTCCTCATTTATTCTTTATATACTCAACTTCTGTACAATTATTATTTTAGTGAATGCTATTAAAATTTAAAACATAATTTTTGTAGGTCGTTTCACAAAGCGTATGTAAAAAACTTACGCAAATGGTACTTTTGGGTAAAAATTGCCCAATGCAACAAAATCAATTTTCGCATGCGTTACGAGCTTAGTAACAATTTTTTGCGTCTTGACAACTTCATAACTACCCTGCAGGAGATTAAGCGTCTATTGTCTAAAAGCTACTAGTACTGGCTCAGCTGGCACTAGTTTACACAGGGTTTAAGTTTTTATAGGAAAGTACTAGTAGTAGAAGTAGTTAAATATACCAGGCTTAAAGGATTTTTTTGTGTAACACAACAAAAATTCACATGCTGTTTTTAGAATTAAATTAATTTATTTAGTTTTATTAGTTATTTATTTGTATTCATTATTTTTATTTATTTATTAATTTTTCACAATTGTGAATCTTTCATTCATGGCATTTTATTGTGAGAAATAACATTTTTTGAAGGAAAATGCTAATTTTCTATTTGAATTGTTTTTTAAAGACTTGCCATATGGCAACACTGTAATATTTTAATAAATAATTATACAAAAACTAATTCTTTAACCATTATTTTTCACTTAACCAACAAAGGAACCTACCAAATTTTGGTATATTTTTCCATACAAAAGAACCAGTAATAAAGTGGTTCGAAATCTCCCAAATATATCCAAATATACCAGTACGAAACTAGAATCAATGATACTAGTAATAATACCAGTACGAAACTAGTACCGATGGTATTAGTAATTTTTCAAACACACTCAAAGCAAATTTGATCATTAAGATGGTATAGAAAAGTTGACAGTTGAGTACTACTACTGGTGGTTTTTGTACTAGTTCAATCTTCTGCAGGGTAGCAACAAACCAAAAAAAGTAATTAAAAGCGCAGCATTACAAATTGCAACAAATCCAAAAAAGAGAATAACTGGTGTAAATATATTATTCGTTTATGTGTTTTTAAAGTTGTTACTTTTATCCAAACCGTTCTAACAGTCAGTGTTGCCAGAAAATTCATGGTCAAAATCTGGAGATTTTTGCGTAAAAAATCGTCAAGTCACTTTACAAAATCGTCAAACACAAGTTTTTATTTTTTTTGTTTTAATTGGCTTATTTCAAAAAAAAAAAAATAATAAGATTTATTCAGTCTTATTAACTATATTTATTTAAAACATAATAATGAAATATAGAAGTTTTATAATAGTAAAAAATAATGTTCATATTTCATATTTTTATAATACATACATAAAATATAAAAACTAGTTAACATATTTACCAAATACTTATTTTATGCATAAATATCAATTTAAGCAAATTTGAATTCATGGGTCATAAGAGCTAGATTTTTTAAGTTTTAAATAGTCTTTTGTGTAAAGAATGCCTTCTAAGGAATCGTTTTGTAAACGATTACGCACTTGGGTTTTATTTAAATTTACCTGACTAAATATTCTTTCAACATTTGCCGAAGAGTGTGGTAAAATCATTATATTGCGAACAAAATTTGTTAAAATAGGAAAAGCCAAAGAAGAATCAGATCGTTTTACTTCCGATATTTTTATCCAAAATTCTGAAAAGTTTGTCTCTTTTCCTTCAAAAATAGTTTTAAAATCTAAAAATTTTAATTCCCTAAACTCTGAATCTATACTTTGTTTATCATCTTCTTTTAAAAAATTTGGAAAAGCCTTTACAGTATGTAAAATTTAATTGGATTCACCATTTATTAGTACGTTTGGATTAAATATACTTAAGGATTTGAATTCAAAATCAAATCTTCTAAAAATCTGGTCAATTAATTCAATGTAAAATTATTATTATTTCTTGTACATCACTTTCACAAAGATTTGAATTTGAAAGAATTTTTGCAGCGTAAATACTAGGGATGCCAATCGGGAAATCCCGAAACTTGAAATCCCGGGATTTTCGGGATTTACACAACCCGAATCCCGGGATTTTTAAAAACTTGTCCCGGGATTTTCGGGATTGTGAATTCATATGTATTTTGACCCTACAAAAGGTCCTGAAGTCGCCGTGGTCTAGTGGGTAGTGTGTTGGCTTATTAGACGAAAGGCCCGGGTTCGAATCACAGGTCAGTCATCAAAACGAAAAATATTTCTTCGGCGGCTTCCTCTCAGCAGATTTCTGGCAAAGACTCTGAGAGTAAAAATTGCCATGAAAAGCTTCTCAAAAATCTGTCGTTCGGAGTCGACTTTAAACTGTAGGTCCCGCCACTCATGTATAAAATTAACGCACACAACGTAAGTGGTGTGAGAAGCTAGGACGTAATCCTGACTGAAGGGTTGTAATGGCCAATTATGTATGTATGTATTCATTATTTCCAATGATTATATATCTCTCCACTTTCTTTTCTTTTCTGCTCTAAAAATTTCGTAAAAGTCCTTTATCCTCATTGGTACATATTTTATTATATTTTTTTATCAGAAAAAATTATTTGTTTCCACTCCTGCTTCCAAGACACGTGACTTCTTGCAAACTCCAGACGACGTTCCTTATGCAGTAAAGATAGCCGAGGCTTTGGCTTAAGTTTTGCTTATTTTATGGATGTAGTCGCATTTAAAACTCGTGCTATGGCTCGGAGAGTTATTGGATGTTGAAGTTTTTCTTTGTTTTCCCTACAGGAGAGGTGATTTTTTAAGGCTTCATGTCGTGTTATACCTTTTTGGCGCAATGATAGTTTGGCTTGATTTATATTTTATTCCATATTTTTGACCTTTTTTAAGGTAATTTTGCAGAGCCCATTTCTTATAAAAATGTCAATAGAAATTAATTGTTCTGGACTTATTAAATTTAATACAATTTATTTCACCTTATTTTTGATAAAAATTCCGTCGAATAAACTTTAATTCTGACAATTTAATCTTATTTGTTACTGCAGACAAACGTTTGTCTTATTGAAATATGTTGTTTTTATAATCCAACAAGTTTATTTTTTTTTTTTAGAAACAGTTACAAGCCTAACGGTACCCATTCTGAGTTAGTCTCTCTTTAGTGTATATAAACAGCATGAATTAGAAAAAAAAATTTGGTTCTAAGAAAACAGATTCCAAACGAATATTTATAAAAAAATGATGCGTACAAACGATTGTATTTGTAAATCAAATATATATAAGCAGATTGTACCCGGCGTTGCGCGGGTTATTTTTTCGCCTCTTTTCCCTTTTCAGTTCCCGTTTGGTCCAACTTTATAAACCAAACACTTCCAACTGGGAAACTTTTCAAGCAAAATCGTAAAAAAATACCTTTAAAACAGATAAAATATAGCATTTATGCATAAAAGTGCTAATTTTTTCTCCCCTTTTGGTGAAAATTTTAAAAAAGATTTATAGCCTATTACCTGCACCGACGAGAGCTCAATCTATATCCCAAATTTCAAGAAAATCGGTTCAGACGTGATTGGCTATGCACTCAATTTGCCCGTTTTTGGCCCCTTTCCCCCTTTTTAGACTCCTTTTGTTTCAACTTCATAAACCGAACACCTCCAATAGCTATTTGGGAAACTTAACCAAGCAAAATCGTACGTTTACTGGAAAAAGCTTAATCAATACTTAAATGATCGTAACAATTTCGTGAAAAATCATTTCAACTGTAATTCACATACATAGTAGCTGTTGTTTACTATGGAATTTGCAAGAACTACAACTTTATGAAATACTAGCAGGTTGTACCCGGCGTTGCTCGGGTTGCCGGTTTCTTAAAAAATGCAATTTTTCAAATTATTCGGAAACCAGTTTAACAAACAACCCAGTTTTTTGAATACTCTAAGTCCTAAATATAAATGCAACAAACAAACAAAAAAACTGACTTACAGAAAGACTTATAATATATATTATATGAAATCTCCTGTAGGTGGCCACCGGTCGTGACAGCAGATTTAACCGTTAAGGGAAGGTTTCCGTACATGGGATAGTATAAAAATTAAAATTAAGTAGACAAATTTCAACACAACTTAAATATTTATTTAATGTTAATAGACGCAACATATCCTTTCTGATTATATACAACAAACAAAATGTAACATTCATTAAAGGTTTTACATCGACATCACCTCGAATTAATCGCAGAATAAAAATAGTACTCATCACAGAGCGACGATTTTTAAGGATTGGCAGCTTAATCAAGGCAAATCTACTCCGATATGACGGTAATTCATAGAAATTCCAACTAAGACCTCGTAAACAGAAAATTAAAAACTGTTTTTGCATTGACTCAATGGTATTGAACTGCATAACAAGGGTCCCATATGATAGAACCGTACTCTCGAATAGGCCGGACAAGAGATACAAATAACAATTTAGTTAAATAAGGATCAACAAATTCCGTAGACCAGCATTTCATATAACCAAGTATGCCATAAGCTTTATTCACGATCATGGATATGTTATCCCGAAAATTGAGTCTGTGATCCAATAGAATACTAAGGTCCAAAATAGTTTCTACTTTATCCAACACAGTATCAATCTTTGAGTGCTTAAAAATGTCATGCTTAAAAATATAGTTTTATTCCAACAAATTCAATTTGCACCGCTTAATAAAACTACAAAAATCGGCACTAAGTAGATCAAATCGATAAATTTAGATGTGAGTTTAATAATTTTAGATGTGACATTTCTAAATTTGACTTGTCGAGTTCTTTGTGACAGAAGTGACGAAGTTAACCATTTTACAGCAGAATCTCTAAAGCTCATAAGTGATTTTTAGTGCAATAAAAGCTTATGATTTACTTCATCAAATGCTTTACATTAATGAGTGTATATCACATCAGTCTGCAGTTTATTTGAAAATCCTGCATTGACAATTGTATTGAGTTCCAAGATATTAATTGTTGATGATCGAGATTTACGAAAACCGTGTTGTAGGAGATCAGTTATCATTTTTTCAAAAAGTTTATGAATAGCATTAATTTTGGCAATACCTCTGTAGTTTGATATATTCGATCTAATGCCACTTTTAAATAAAGGATATTTGATTTCTTCCAAATTAATGTTAAATAACACATTGAAGATTGTAGTAAGAGGCGCGGCTAGAAATGATGCACAATTTTTTAGTATATAGCTCGGTATGCCATCAAGACCTGGACTAAATGAGCTTTTTAGTGATATTAAGTTCGAAAATAACAGTGTCAATATTAATAAACGGAATGCATATCCCACATGATTGGTTTATTGCATAAAGACAAGAAGCTCCAGTATCTTAAGACATAGAAGAATACGTGGTTGAGAAGAAATCAGCAAATGTATTACTTATTGAAATATCATCATCAGCAACTATAGAGCCATATTTTAGAAGTTTATTATAAGTTACGTTAAGTTTATTTTTGCTAACCAAGTCCAAACCTGCAAAGAGCTCGTACCTATACAAGAGCTTAAGAATAAGATATGTTTTCGACAGGAGCATTCGTATATTAAACGATGTAAAGGATTAAGCCATACAGAGATTCCTCAGCATAGCATACATCTTCCCACAAATAGTATTAACGTGGTTATCCCAGGAAAGTTGACTATTAAAAATAATACCCAAGTTTTTGGCACATTGTACCCTTGCTACGGGCGAGTCTCCAAAAACTAATGATGGCAGAAGGTTCGGTAAACCTCAATTATGATATCATTTAAGCAAAGGCCATTTGCAGTAGCCCATTTAACTATATTGTAGAGATCCTAGTTCAGTTTCAATACACAATTGTCGATGTCAGATTCAATATAGCTAATGTAGAGTTGGATGTCATCGTCATACATGAAAATAATATAACGAGAAGATAGGTCATTTGAGTACATTATGTATAGTAGTTGGCCGAGAATTGAACCCTGTGGTGCAGCTCTTCGTACAGAGCTGCTGAATTATTTTACATTACCACGGTAATGCAAGATCATAATTAGATGGTTTACTTTTATATTAAAAAAATTAAATAACAGTATTTTAGAAGAAAAAGTATATAGACTAGATGACCCTTATGTTGCGCTAAATAATAAATATGTTAATATTCCTTCCTGTCTTAAACAATTTCCTACATTACAACTCCATGCAATGAATTCTTAATGCGTACATACTTACAATTTTATATAAAACTTTTTTATAAAAGCTGCAAAAATATTAAATACGTAATTTGTAGATTTCGCACCGTTAGTTGTCATTTTTGTAACATAAAATGAAAATAATCAATAGAAATTTAATTAAGAGTATAAAAATATTAGAAATCATAACATCATCGTACATATTTTATATACATACATACATATCGCTCCTTTATTGCAACATAGTCATATTTCAAAAAATTAAAAATTTGTAATTACTTAAGCAAAACTGCTCTTTTAGACCTTCTTTACATGTTGAAAAAAAAATCAGTTTTATATCCTAAGTTGAACCGAAGTTATAGCAAAAAGTGTTTGCGGCAATTAGATCTAGGACTTTTTGATTTAATTTTAGTTTTTTGACAAAATTTTTACACTGAAATTTCGCAGCACAAATGCGATTTTCGTAACAAATGAACACAGCGCTTTTGCGCCGCTTAATAGTCAAAAGGTTAATTTTGGTTATTTTTTTTTCTAATTTTGTGATTTTTTTTTACAAATGTTGGTTACAATACTTTTTTTTCGCGGCAACACTGCTGCCCATGTAAAAAGACCGATTCTGGTAAATACAATCCTACCTTTTGAAGGGTTCGGAAAGGCACAGTTGGATCAGAAGGTGTAAGGTTGATTCGGCGTATGAATACAGTTTTATCGGTATGAATAATTTTTGCTGATATGATATGCTCTCCCAAGTTTGTTACGATTAGCCTGGTCCGTTTATTAACCCCTGTTTAGCATTAAGATTTCTGATTAACATTATAATTGCATTTGTCTTTTCAAATTCACGTTATTTATATTGTTACGTTGCACGTTATTTTTATTCTTTTTTTCTGTTAAATATCAGCTGACACTATATATGTACATATGTTAATGTATTAAAAGACACCGTATTACTACACTTCATAAAACAAACAATGCCATGACAATAACGACATTACCAAAATGGCTTTTACAACTTTATATATTATTATGTGGAATAGCATTACAATTAAGCAGCCCTGTTTATCGTACTTGATCTAACAACTACTGCAAAGTCTTGCCAAAACAGCTTTTTACAACTTCATATGCATATTATATAACTGACTTAGTAATTAATGGCATTATAGTAAATAGCGGTATTGCCAGAATGGATTTTAATACATACTATATTATATAGAACTGCATTACTATAAAGCGATCCTGTATTACCTCACTTGGCCAAAAACATATAATCATAATAACAACAGTATTATCATGCAGTTCTATATAAAATATAATTTTTATCAATATATTAATTTTTCAACTTCTAATTATTTTTTGTCATTAGTGTTAGATATAAGCTTTAAAATGAGATGTCATTAATTAAATTTGATGCAGTGGCATGGGAGATATTTGCAACAGACAAAAAAAGGGCATTAGGAATAATATGTATGATATGTTCCTTTTACTCCTCTAGGGAGTATAGGGCCTCCACAAGTTGTTTCCAATGAGCTCGATCATCAGCGCAATGTTTGACTTCGTTGCATTGTATACGTTGTTTGGCTATTTCTGTTATGACTTAGCGTTTCCAAGTGTGCGATTGTCGTCCGATGCGCCTGCTTCCTTGCGGGTTCCAGTCAATGGCATTCCTTGTTATGTCGTCTAATGGCTTTTGGAGAGTGTTCCCAATCCATCCCCACTTGCGCCTCCTTCTTGACTGTATCCGACGACTTGACGGACGTTGGACTACGTCCAGTTCGGAGACACTTGAACTCCTCCTTGATACTCACTTTCCAGGAAGTGTCACATTTGGTGGTCAGGCTTTTTATCAGGTTAATGAACCACCGTCCGGGAACTATTCCCCCCTGTCCCTTACCCTTGGCCAACTGCAATGGGCTGTTAGGTCTTTCAAACCATTCAAGTCACCAGGACCGGATGGCATTATTCCAGGTGACATTCAACATGGGGAGGAGATAATCCTGCCCTGGTTGCTTGCCATCTATAACGCTAGTCTCAGGCTCCTCGACATCCCTTGGAGCTGGAGAATATCTAGGGTGATTTTCATTCCCAAGGCTGGGAAACCGTCCCATACTGGGGCAAATGATTATAGACCCATAAGTCTGTGTTCCTTTCTTCTGAAGACACTGGAAAGAGTCCTCGATGTTCATATTAGGGCCTCGATTGATTCTGCGCTTCTGTCCACTTCACAACATGCATATACGAGAGGTAAATCAGTGGAAACAGCACTTCACTCGCTTATCTCCCGGGTGGAGAAGTCCTTGCACGTTAAAGAATACACTTTGTCCATTTTTTTGGACATTGAGGGCGCATTCAATAACGTCAACCCGGACGCCATAGTTAGGGCTCTCGGTTCTCTGAACCTGGGACAGGATCTGGTCAGGTTCATCGAGCTTATCCTCAAATCGAGGATAGTGAATGGTTCGTAAGGGTACTCCGCGGGGCGGTGTTCTATCACCTCTTCTCTGGAATCTTACAGTCAACTCACTCCTGAGGGGGCTGGAACAATCTGGCAATGAGGTCATAGCATACGCTGACGACATTGCCATTGTAGCGTCGGAAATTTGTCCGCAGACACTGTCGGACAAGCTGAACTTGGCGCTGTCAATCGTGTGGGACTGGTGTAGGGATTTTGGACTGTCTATTAACCCCTCTAAGACCGACACGATTCTTTTTACGAGGAAATATAAAATTCCGACCTTCTCCCTTCCCAGCATAGGGGGGACCAGACTCACGTTGAGTCCCGAGGTTAAATATCTGGGCCTGATCCTTGATCCCAAACTGAACTGGAGGGCGAATCTGGCTGCTAGAGCACGTAAGGCGGCATGTGCAGCCTACTGCTGCAGTAGGACGGTCGGAACCAGGTGGGGTCTTCGCCCAAGGATCATGCGTTGGATATATTCCATGGTCATCGAACCCAACCTCTTATACGGTGCTGTGTTCTGGTGGACTGCTCTGGACAGACAATACAACGTCAGACTTCTTGACAAGGTCAGAAGGTCTGCCGCCATTCATATAACTGGTGCTCTACGCACCACCCCCACGAAAGTCTTGTTCACAATGCTAAACTGGCTACCTACTGTGCTTCTCGCAAAGCAGGTGGCCAAGTTTGCTGCGACTAGACTTAATGCTCTCTCTCGTTGGCACATTGTACCTTCTGGTCACTCCACAATTCTGGAGATTGACCCGGTGGTCCCTGGGGACATGGACTTTTTCCCTGCTGAACATTGTCTTGATAGATGTTTCCACTTTCTGATTCCGAGTAGGGATGACTGGAATCCTGATACGATCGTCCCCCCGGATATCCTGGATATATATACTGACGGCTCTAAACTCGAGGTTGGGGTCGGAAGCGGCGTCTATTCTAGGAAACCGGACCTGAATATTTCTCTCCGTCTGCCGGACTACTGCAGTGTGTTTCAGGCGGAGGTGATGGCAATTTACTGGGCCGCTCAATGGATCCTCGTTAACGATGCTCCTTTCAGTCGCGTCTCGATCTTTTCGGACAGTCAGGCTGCGATAAGATCTCTGTCAGGGTTCGTGATCAACTCTAGGATCGTTAGGGAATGTCGCCGCTGTCTCGACCTAGTCTCGGGGCGGTTCACCAGGGTCTCTCTGGTGTGGGTCCCCGGGCACAGTGATATTCCGGGAAACTGTAGGGCCGACGAGCTCGCCAGAGCTGGTGCGCTCCTTCCGGAATCCTCTTCTATTGAGATGGGTATGCCACTTGCCTCGGTTCCTTGCGGAGGTTCCTTCGGGACGCCAACCTATCCTGGGTAAATGAGGAGTTCTGCTCCACCGCTAGACTTACCTGGCCCAGGATGAATGGAAGGCGTACCAACCAATTACTTAGTCTCGGTCGTGATGTCATCTCGACTGTGGTGGCCGTGCTTACGGGTCATTGCATCATGGGTAGGCACGTCGAGAGAATGAGGCTCCCTTTCAACGACTTCTGCCGTGGATGTAGGTCCACTGAGGAAGAGGAGAGCGTCGTTCACTTTCTTTGCCAGTGCCCGTCTCTTGCTAGGAGCAGATATAGGTTATTTGGCTCCCCATTCCTTGTTAGCTTAACGGAGCTATCATCTATTGATATCAAGGATATAGCTTCGTTCATCAAATTTTCTGGCTGGTTTTCCAGTGCGGAGTAGTCGTGCTTTTATTGTGCAGCCCTTGCGCTGACCAACTTCTTCCTTTCCCTGATTTGGCGGAACTTGGTTAGTACAGGGACTGCGTTTCACCCGTGGCATCACAACGGCATCATGCGTGCTCAAGTGAGCTTTGTGATATCAGAGCTACCACTACGACCTAAGACCTAAGACCTGCGCCTCCTTATTTCCTTCACAATTGGTTGCTGGTCTGTATCTGATCAGAGTTGGATATTACAGAAGACTAGTACACATGCATGATTCTACGCAGGCATTGGTTAACGAATACCTGAAGAGACCGGAATCGCACGGTGCCATATTCCACGTTTCGCAACCGTATAGTAGTGTGGATTTAACGTTGGAAATGAAGATTATAATTTTGGTGCGCCTCTATATGTTCGATGATTTTCAGACAGAGTTAAGTTCGGCAAAAGTATTGCGCGCCTAATTAATGCGACTGGCAACATCCGCTGATGAGCTGCCTGATTTATCAATTATACTGCCCAGGTCACAAAAGGACCCTACTTCATCGATTTCCTTGCCGTATATTAGGAATTTACGTTCCATGTTAGCATTTAACCTGAGCGTATTGGTTTTGCTGATATTAATCCCTCAGTCCAGCTAACTTCGCGGTTTCGCAAATTATATTTAGTTTTGCTTGCATGTCCGAGAAAGAATGACTTAGCAACCATATATCATCCGCATAGTCTAGGTAACAGCACACATCTTTGACGGACTCCAGTTTTCATTTTGATACTCTTGCCCAGTTGTTTCTCATTAGGACAAAAAACACATCATATTATTGTTATGTTTTTACCCTTTTAAAAACATTAAAAATATGAATTTGTAGATTAAAAAAAAAAATAAAAACAAATTTGTGTTTACTTTTAAATTAATTCTTTATTTTTCGCCCAATTCCGTATGCCACCTTTCACGACTTGACTTAAGCAGCAACAGTTTGCTTTAACTGTTATTATTATTCTTTGCACTCTTCCACGTACACAATAACAATTGTTCAATAGATCTTTTTAATCTTCAAACCACAGTTATTCTTTTCACACGCAACGTGGTTTTACAAAAGACTGAATGAATTCCTTCTGAATTCCCGTTGCCTGCCGGCTGTTATATCGCAGGATAAGCAGTCTGATGAATGCACTTGAAGGAGAATGTTTTTGCCTTCGCGAAATCTCTATAAATATAAACAAGTTGTTTATTGCACCGTTTTTGTTGTCTTGCAGTGTTGTTGTTCTCTGTTTACTTATTTATCGCCATTTTATGCTGCTGTTGTTCCTATATTTTTGTTTATTCGTTGATCACGTAAACAACTCCATTGTTTTGTTTTTGGAGCATTTGTTTATCATTTCAATAACATCATTTCCATTTTCGTAACAATACTAACGTAAAAACAAAAACAATATTAAAAAAAATAATGCCAAAGTCAAAATATATCTCTTAATTACTCTAACCCTTCTGCACTCCTTGGGTCAATTTGACCCAATTTTGATTGTCAATCCCTTTAATTATAAGATATGATCGTGAAACTTTAATTTATCCATCACAGGTACAAAAACTATGCTTTTAAATGAAAACAATAAAATTTAAATTTTTCCTTCTCCCCTCCACATTTCAAAACACGATTTGCACACATTTAATATCCTTTGGGTCAATATGACCCAACATGCGATATTACAAGTTTACCATTCAGAATCATCGATCAATAATCTTATCAGTGAAATGTCAAAGTGTTTACGATTTGACAGCTTTGAAGGTAGAGAAGAAAAAAGACTTCGTGACGAACTAGCATCGATAAGAAACGTTTGGGATAACCCTTTCCGTCCCAAGAAATTTTAAAATTGGAGGATTTCAATGAAATTTTTTGTGTGTGATAATTTGCCACTAAAAAACACAAAAATAAAGTTCATACAAAGTTGATGTCCTTAACAAAAGGACATACACATATGTATGTGTACCTTGGGTTTTCAGTTAGTCAAAACACAAAAATTTTAAGATACTCGTAATAATAAAAAAACAAACTTTTTAATTCATTCAAAAAGCAAATAACGACTACTCGAAATTTAAAATATTGTGCAAGCCTATATGCACATGCATGTATGTATGTGTGTATGTATATGTAATATTAAATATTATTCCAAGGAATCATCTGCTCATCTATTGAGTAGTTGGCGAAATTTCTGGGAATGGCAAGGCATCGGGATCTGCCAGCATCAATGATTGGCTGAACCTTCCAGAGGTAATTTGAATGTGCTTCTACTGAAGGTTTTGCAGTGTCAACAAAATGTAGACATTTTCGTTAAAGAAACAAAGGATTTGGTGACATCTTTTCAGAAACAACGTTTTTGCCGAACTTCTGCTCCCAGTACATCCTTAAACGGGGAAGTTTGACGTAACCAATTATTTTAATTTCGGATGGATCTGTCTTCAATTCAGTTCCAAATGCTTTCATGTGGTACACTGTGCTGTGGTGAACTGTGCTGCTTGTTGAAAATGCTCATCAGTAAAATGTAGTTCAAAATACATTCTTTATTGCCAGAAGGGGTTTTGCTGGTTGTTTGCAATTGTCATGCAGTGGCCTAATAAAAGAGTTGAAAGTCCCCCTTTTTCATAATAATGGTCTATTTCTAGGTTCTAACATTAGCCTCGATTATATTTGTGTCGACAATGTCTGCGTCGATATTACTTGCGTCCACTAATTCTGTATGTGTTCTGCCCTCATTTTGATTGTCAGAGTGCGGAGATGGAATACTCACTTCATCACCGAATTCAATTGATGTACTATCGCCTGCATTTTCCGATAAATCACTAATTAATTTGACTACTTCGTCCAAATCTTCTTCATTTTTCAAATTATATTTTTTTTCTGTAATGACGATAAATTGTTTTAGTAAAAACTCAACCTACACATATGTGTAGGCATATATTATGCTTACAAAAACTAAACAATTCTTGACGCATTTTAAAATATTTTCATATTATTTAAAGATTTTATGCCTCTATTACAAAATAGTAACAAAATCTTTAAATATTTGTTTTTATTTAAATAAAATCATAATACTGACATTTTTGTCTCCCGCACTGCGAAACATGATCCCCTTTATTGCACTCTCAATCACAAATACTAAAATAAAGGAAAAAACTTTTAACAGAACGAAATAGAGATAACCACTAGCATGAGGACATTTAATTCAATAAGAAAAGGCAAAATAATAATTTACAAATTTCTCTCCAAAATACCCTTAATTTTCCTACACATTTGTGTAGGCAGGGACGCAAAGGGATAAGTGGAGTAATCAATCCTCATGAAAATATTACTGTAGATGAACAATTGCTTTCATTTCGAGGTCGGTACAGTTTTAGGCAATATATTCCATTAAAGCCCACCAGATGTGACATAAAAATTTGGGCACTTTGCGATTCCACAACTAAATATGCCTACGCAAAGCAAGAAATCCACAGCCAGCAAAATAACATTGTCAGACTTTTGTACAACGTATTATATTTGTTAGATTTCCGTATTTTTAATTTAGGTGAGAGAGTGGTGCACAATTACATACAATCTTGTCATTGAACTTCTTTCTCGAAATATTACATTAGTTGCCACTGTCCGTAAAAATAAAACTTTATTGTCATCAAAATTTTGGATATGAAAAAGAAGCTTCAGAAAAAAAAAATAAATTAATCCTTTCTCGTCTTCAGCTCTTTTCATCATTCAGGCGATGTAAGAGATGATGAAAAAAAAATCCTGAAATAATACATCATTATAACCAACCGAAAGCTGGAGTTAATGCGCTTGACCAACTGGTTGCGAATTACACATGTAAGCGCATGATTAAGCGATTGAAAAGCGAAGAAAAGTTTGCCACATGGACCATATTCAGGAAATCTTATCAAAAATATTCAAGAACAGAGTGATCTTACAAGTGCCCAGCAATGTTCTAACCAAAATAATACAAATACACTATTGTCCAGAAGTTTACCAAATAAACGACAGGGGTGTGTCTTTTGTCAACATAGAAGGAATTCAAATAAGCATTCAACTGAATATGATTCTTGTAAAAAATTTATTTGCAAAGAGCACATGGTCACATTGTATATAAATTGTCACAAAAAGTGCTAAATTTGGTTAATACACATACATACATAATTGGCCATTACAACCCTTCAGTCAGGATTACGACCTAGCTTCTCACACCACTTATGTTGTGTGCGTTAATTTTATACATGAGTGGCGGGACCTACAGTTTAAAGTCGACTCCGAACGACAGATTTTTGAGAAGCTTTTCATGGCAATTTTTACTCTCAGAGTCTTTGCCAGAAATCTGCTGAGAGGAAGCCGCCGAAGAAATATTTTTCATTTTGATGTCTGATCTGGGATACGAACCCGGGCCTTTCGTCTAATAAGCCAACACACTACCCACTAGACCACGGCGACGTTAGTATTAAAAATATAATTACTACAAATGATAGCTGCTCCGAAGTCGCTGTAGTCTAGTAGATAGTATGTTGGTTTATTAGACGTAAGACCCGATTTCAAATCCCTGGTTAGACATCAAAACAAAAATATAAAAATATTTCTTCGGCGACTTCCTCTCAGCAGATTTCTTGTAAAAACTCTGAGAGCAAATAAAATCGCCATAACAAGCTTATCAAAAATCTGTCGTTTGAATTCGACTCTTCCCGCCACTCATGTATAAAATTAACGCACACAACATAAGTGGTGGGAAAGCTAGGTCGTAATCCTGACTTATATGAATGAATTGCTCAGGAAGGTTTTAGTTATCATTATATTTTATTATACTAAATAAAAAAAACAACAAAGCAAATTAATTTCTTAGACGCCTTTTGAACGTTGAAATTTGTTTCGAAACAAATTTTAACACTCTTGAGTTTGTAGGAGAGAGGGGGAAAACGAGCGGGGGTGATTTCTGAATTTCATGTGCTCAGAAATTTCTTTGTTCTTTATTCGTATATACACAGAGTTGTATTTGATTTCACATTTTCTTTTATATTTTGTTTCGCAAAGAGAAGTTCACATCTTGGTTGCCGCGGCAACTTTCAGAAAACTGACCAATAACGACAATTTAATATTTTCACATTATATTACTAAAAACTATTTTTAGATCGTAGATACCATCAAAAGGCAAAAATTATGTTTTTTAGGAGAAAAAGTAGGTAAGAGATGACTCGTAGTTAGTCAACGGTGTTAAACAAAACATTAGCAAAAGAAAAATTTTAGCGCCAAACACTTAATTAAAAATAATAATAATGCATAAATATATAATATATTATAATATAATAACAAATATAATATTCGTATAATATTCATGTCTTGTGTTTGAACCTAAATCACAATGCCAAACAAAGTTGCAACTGACAACAACAGCAGAACGACGCGATAAAAGAAAACAAAATTTCTGAAACTAATTTTTTACGTCCAAAAGCGAAAGAAATTTTAAAAGAAAATGCAAAAAAATTTCTCACAATTGTTTCGAAACTAATTTCAACGTGCAAAAGGCGTCTTATATTAAATATGAAATTTTGTTTAAATTTTAATGTTAGGTCATATTGACCCACAGGATCATGGGAAGGACATATATGCAAGGCTACTTGGACTACAGCACTAAGACGACTTCTGTTGACCTTAGTCTGCAATAAAATATGGATTTTGAATTTGTTCTGGCTGATTTTACGAAACCAATGCTGCGTGTTGATTTTTTATATACAGTAACAGTCCATTTGCCCGGCATCCAACAGTCCGGAATGCCCGATAGGAAAATGTTAAAAAATTTTGGTTTTCTCCAAAAGTGTATCTTTAAAGCAAATAAAAACGCTCGAGAGCTATTCGGGAGTTTTAGGGACAGTTCGGGATCATCCGGAAGCGCTCGGTATTGTTCAACAAATTCAGGTGCAGTGCAGCTCCGTTAATAAATCACGAAACTTCTTCGCCATTTTTTGTGCGTTGTTGTTTTGTGTCCTTTAACTTTTGAAACTGTTTGTATGTATTTGGAGTTTAATTATTAATTTAATTGTTCCTATAATTACCACCCGATAGTCCGGCACCGAGTCGGTCCCGAAAGTGCCGGATGAATAGCGTTTTTCGGTACATAAATACTATTTTTTAGTTGACGTGCGCAGAGGGCAGCGCTGAAGACATTGTTGGGATAATTATTTTTACTGTCAACGGTGTCGAATGTATTGACAATGTGAAACAAATTTATACTCACAAAAAAATGACTTGAAAATTATAGCCCCTGACGGGTTCAGTTTCAAATTTATTGAGGAAATAATTTTTTTTTTTATATAAAACCAGCACTCGGGGGCTGATCCCTACTCATGCAGTGCATTGTGCAGGTTTTTTAGGAAAGGTGGATAAGGGAAAATGCGAACGGTAAGGATACGAGTTGCTGCTGGTGACTATGAAATGGCCAGTGCTATACCTTCACCATTAGACAGTCTACAGCAATCGTCCTCAAGAAGTCCGCAATTTCTCACACCACTTATGTTGTGTGTGTTAATTTTATACAGAAGTGGCACGACCTACAGTTTAAAGTCGACTCCGAATGACAGATTTTTTGATAAACAAGAAGAGAAAGAGAAGAAATCGCCGAAAAATACTTTTAGTATTTTTGATTTCTGGCCTGGGACTCGAAACCTGACTATACGTCTAATAAGCCAGCACACTACCTACTAGACCACGGTGACCCCCAAAAACATGCGTAAACCACTGCGTTAAATACCTCAAGTAGAAAGTCTACTTGCGGCAATTAATAAAAGAGAGTATTTAAACACTCTAAAGAACAAATTCACCTACAGTTCGGAAGAATTAAGAATATGTAATAGTTATTACTTAAAGTCGCTGTAGTCTAGTACGAAATGTATTGGTTTATTAGACGTAAGGCTACAGTTCAAACCGTAGGTCAGACATCACAACGAGAATATGAAATAATATTTCCTCGGCGGCTTCCTCTCAGCAGATTTCTGGCAAAAACTCTGAGAGCAAATGAAATGACCATGCAAAGTTTTTCAAGAAATCTGTCGTTCGAAATCGACTTTCTACCAAAACCCACATAGACTTAATACTGCTCCACTTACATAGTTCCGATATGATTCCAAGAGGGTATTTAGGAGATTATTTGGAAGAATGGTTACGTAGTCGCTAAACCTCGAACAAAAGTCAATCGAAAAACTTGCTCATGAGTGCTTGGCGGCAAAAATCACATCCGAAAACACTAAACAAAACTGATACATTCAATGCCCGAAGGGTTAAATGGAGTAATTGACCTTTAGGGCTATCTTACTAAATATAAGGGATAACACTTTCATATATTTAGCCTATGGAGTCATTAGAAACTTTTCTTATTTTTCTCTTGTTTTATGGAAAACATTAAAAATTTGTTTGTTACATAATAAAACAGCAACAAACAACAGAGCAGACAACTCAAAGAAAATGAAATACGAAAAAATATTTAAGCGATCCATAGACATTATGTCAATGAACATTATGACATGCCATCTGCGAAACTAGGTCGAAATTCTGAATAAAGTATTGCAGTAATGTATGTATGAATAACAGATGGCTCCAGGTGTTTCCGAAGGCATTTTGCGCGCAGAACACGACTTTCCATCACGTCACGTTTTCGAGAAAAAAAGGATTGAACACCTTAAAAATGGCGTTTTTGGCCATTTTTGAAAAATTGTGGAGCTAAACACTGATATCCTAGAATCATCGCTATTGTCCGAAATTGACAATTGATTTTTGGTCTTTAAAATGAGCGCAAAGCCAAATTCATTGCATGCACCCTTAAAGTAGGGGAAAATTAGAGAAAAAGAACCACAAACAATTTAAATTTAAATAAAAATTAGATTTACATGAAAATTGTTACTCAGGCGGTTTTGGGGTCGCTGATTACAGATCTTCATTCAGATTTAAAAAATTTAAAATGGTGGATCCAATACCACCGAAGACTCTGGTTTGTTGCACTACACTGAGCATAGGGTCTAGGCTACTCAGCTCGTAATAATTATGACATCAATTTTAATTCTATTCTGATGATTAAATAAGTAGATTTTAATTTCTGAATTTTTTAAACATTATCCTTTATTGCTAATACAACAAATCATGTTAACAATTTATTTCGATATCTATTCACTATTCGGTAACAATTCTTTCCTGCAAACTTAGCGAAACAGTTTCTATTGAACACAAAAACCTCTTATAAGAAGGCTTGACCGAGGTTAAGAGGTTGAAAAAACACAGACCTCAAAATACCACGGCCGGATGTTTTAGTATCATTCAAGGATCAGGTATACTTTTACTTACCCTATGAGCAACTATTTTGGACGTTTAGTGGGAAAAGCTTAACCATAGCAATTTCGTGAAAAATCATTTCAACTGTAATTCACATACATAGTGGCTGTAGTTTACTGTGGGTAGATTCCGCAAGAACAACTTTATGAAATATTTCAAATAGATTGAATGGGAAATCTTAAAAACCAATCAGAATTTATGGACCCTACAAAACCTTCAGCATAAATATGGCACTGATATTTCACTTGCAATATTTAGTGAGTTTTGGTGGTCTCTAGCTGCACCTAAAGCCATTTCAGAGTGTACTGTAAAAAAAGACTTTCCTAGCCTTTTCAATAATGTAATATCAGCATCAAACTGCAAACTTGTTTAGTGATCATGGGAGATTTTAAGGCCCAAATAGGTCGTAAGAAAAAGAACCGAAAAAGGCGAACATTTTTAAATATATCTACCACCAACAACACCGAACCAACACAAACTCATTGATAAAGAAGCATCGGGATTCATTTATGTGTGTATGTAGACCACATTACTAAGGATGCCAATCGGGAAATCGGGAAATTAATTGGGTAACTGATTTAGATATTCGACATACAGCGATCTTCCTCTCAGCAGATTTCTGGCAAAAACTCAGGGAGTAAATAAAATTGCCATGAAAAGCTTCTCAAATATCTGTCGTTTGCAGTCGATTTTAAACTGTAGGTTCCGCCACTCATGTATAAAATTAACGCACACAACATAAGTGGTGTGAGAAGCTAAGTCGTAATCCTGACTGAACGGCTGTAATGACCAATTATGTACATACTATGTAAGTATACAGCTATCTTGGAACTATTTTACCAACAAATGTTGATTGCGAGCAGTGTTTTCCAACTGCGGCGTATGTTAACAACAAAATTCGTTCAAGCCTATCAGATCATATGTTAGATGCTTTAATCTTTTTGTTGGAATCCAAATAATTTTCTTAAAACTAATGCATTTCCATATGTATGAATAGTTTTTATTTTTGTTAATTTATGCTTTTTTGTTACTTTTTGTCTTGCTTTTTTTATATTTTATTTTTAATGGCATATAATTCTGATATAATTGGAATATAAATGATTTTGTTAACAAAATATTTTTATTATTAAGAAAAAATCGGGATATTTCTCGTAATTTTTCGGGATTTTTTGATCCCATTTGGCATCCTTACACATTAATTCTGGGTGTAGTGCTGGAAAAGACACGATCAGTTGTGGTAGTTCGTTCTGTCGAACAAAGTCAGCGTATTTTCGAAATATGTGCACAATTAGGGCGAAAACCCTCCCATGTGATGTCTTGTTAAATAGAAAATTAATTTTTATTGTAGGGAAAAGTTGATACAAAAAATTTGGGTTGAAAAGCAGGTCATCATGAACTCCCATCCAAGATAGAAAATATTGCATATAATCAGGCAGAGAAATACAGCAATCTTTCGATTTACGTCGCCTCGTTTAACGTTGTTTCGATTTACGTCGTCAAATTCTTTGTTCCCTCTAATTTCAATTTGCGTCGTCATTCGATTTAAGTCACTTTTTTTTTTTAAATCAACTGCGACGTAAATCGGGGGATTACTGTACCACAATACACGCAAACATATTACAACATTTCCTAATATCAACGTCATACGATAAACAGGAAAAGTGGCACGTAGCGTGAAGTACAATTACCAACAATGCTAAGGTGAAAAATCAAATTTATAAGCATTAGTAGCAGTGGAAAAGGACCTAAAGGCTGCTGTCAAATCTTCATAAATACGAAACATAAAAGTGGGCTTTCGAACCCAGCACATCAATTTGTGGGTTATAAATATACATGGTTAAGTAGCTGATACAGCGAACGACTATTTCTTGTTTAATAGACGACATCTGGCAGATTTAAAGACTACAACTTGCCGTTAATTAAAGGGAGGATTTAACGGGCAGAAAATTATTTTTCATTATTATAAATGGACAATACGGTAGAAGTGAACGTTAAGCTAAAGGGAGGATCATCCCCTTCGAATCCCGTTGTTGTAATTACGTTTAAAAAAAAACTTGTTTAATTGAGCAGTGTTATCGACGTTGATCCGGTACTGCCATATATTTGAAAAAAGTTAACTTTATTTTATGTCTAAGTTGTAATAATGAAAATAAGTTAAAGGTGACTTTACAGTTCCCTTTAGCTGAAGGACCTTTAACTAAACCAAAGTTTAACGGTAAGTTGTAATAATGGCCCTAAGGATTTAAAGGGGGCATAATAATCTAATTATTAAAAAATGTGGCATAGTAAGCTATAATGAGGTAACACTCTGCTCTATTTAGTAAACAATATAATCTCTCTCATATTACACCAGTACTTCGGCTTACGCGGAACTCGAAATATGCAGTTTCGAATTGACGCGGTTTTTAAAATGAAAAAAATTTTTTTTTACTCATATTCTATTCAAACTGAAACTAATTCAATCGTTGCACTATCTAATGAGATAACATTATCTAGTGTTGATAGAATTTAAAAAATTTCATGTTTTGCGCAATGAGGTGGAGAAATGTTTGAGTAATCCAGATAAAGTAAAGTAAAAAAAAAACAGTTTTTGTGAAGTAAAAGAAGTTTGGAGGGTTCAAAAAATACAATAATATTGAAGCAGAATAATTGAAGTATATTTAAGAGATGAGGATCGTGCCAATTAACCACAATACTGCGGTCTCTACGACGAATTTTTTTTTTTTTTTTTGTGCACTAATGAATGAACCTAAACCATTCAACGAACCATAAACAGATAGATTGACCATAACATCATACAAATAAATCTGCAATAACTACCTAAAAGGTAAGATCAAAACAAAACTGAACAAAAATCAATTAAACATATTCGTACATATTCTTATAATTGCGAAAAGAATTTCAAATCAAAATATCAAAAAAGTAAAATACGTGGCAGTAGTGAAGTAAAAAACATCACAATAAGATGTAAAAAGGCAAGGTTTTGTGGAGATATTATGTTTCTCTTTGGAACGATAAGTGTTAGTGTTTCTCTTTTCTCACTTTGTGTACAATGAAGCAAATTTGAGGAAGACAAAATTATTTTTTATTCCTTAAGAAAATTTTCAAAAGATATTTTAAAATATTTTCTCCATAATCGTTAACGATTTAACGTTCGAAATCAATTATACTTTCTTTTTAAAATAACCGGCGGTTTTGTTTGTTAAGGAAATGTTACTGAAACTACGTTTATTGCATGCTAAAGAATAAAACGAACTGAATTTCTTATTCTAACACCAACTATGGCATAAGGCCGGCAGGACTATCACAATCAATTCTGCGTGCTAATTTAACGTCCACAGCTCTTCTATTATTGCACATGAATCGCTTAGCCTTAGAGTCTAACATAGAGAGTGCAACAGCAGCAGTACGAGTATATAATGGAGCCCAAAACCAAAAAAAAAAAAAAAAATTCGCGATGCGTTCTAAAAATTTACGCCAGCGTAAATTCTCTTCTATATGTAAAGCATTAAGTATCTCTGTATGTAGTAGTTGAAGAAAATGCGTTCAAATAAGAACGAACGAAAGGAATAAGAAAAGCCAAATGTTCATATTCAAAGGAATAAACAAAAATGAATACACGGGGAAAAATTCATTTATTTTTTTTGCATTTTTTGGTATATGCCACTAAAATGAAATATGAAAAACCTATACAACTGCACATAATTACAAGCACAACCACTAACCCAAACACACACAGACACCTTACACAAACGAATAGAATGCATAAAGCCAAGGCAGGTCATGCCAAAACTTGCCGAATAGTGTAGTAAGACAAATTTCTTAAGGAAAATAATAAAATAGTAGTAGCAGCAGCAATTCGCTTGCTGCTTGTGCGAATTCTTGCTTGCTTGTATGTACTGCCTTCGACTTTCTCAATATTTTGCATTCTATTATAATAATTACCAACGAAACGATGATGATGATGATGACGATGATGATGATGATGACAATAATAATGACAATGACATCGTTGAAGGAGCTCACAACGATAATGACGATAACAATGATGATGATGATAATGATGAAGATAATAATAACGTTGGTGGTTTTGCCTGTAATCATGGTGGAGGCATTAATAAAGACGTACATACGTATATATGTACTACATATCTATGTACGCTGTAGTAGAAGAAATAGAAGGCCATCATATAATATTTATACTTTAGACTCAAAAGAAACTAAATTAGTTTGTTGACAACTTTCGCAGAAGTATCTTAGAGAACTAGAAAATCCAATAATTCGCTAAGACTCGCTCGCCAACCGTGTTAAAATGCTTAAGACCTATGAACATTTTTGGGTTAAACGAACGAACGTAAACAAAGGCAAATACAAAAACAAAATATTAAAAAGAAACACACAAAATTATTTTGAATTGTGCTACTCTATCCACACATGTGCAGCTAAAACATAAACATACATATGTAAAGAAGTAATAATATTATTATTAGTGTTAATATATTAAAAAAAAAGTAAACAAAAAATACAAACAAAAAAATAAAAACAAAAAAAAAACATGAAATTTTTAAGAATAAAGCGAAAAATTCGTGTACATATTGAAAATAAAAGAAATGTTCGCGCCAAAAAATTTTCTTGCTAGTGTTGTGTTCACCCGAATGTAAATGTACGATTATGACAAAATTGCTGAGGTAAAACACATGAATGAATGAATGAATGAATGAATGAATGAATGAATGGCAAAAGTGTCAATCTTAAATAAGACAAAGCACATATTCACACCCACTTACACTTAATTCACACACATATATATATACACACACATATATATAATGTATGTATTACATTGAATTAAATTTAATACTGTTTTAATAACGGAAGTAAAAAATAAAGAGAAAAAAGCAAAACATCAAAAACAATATGAAAAATGAAAATACGTATGAATGTTGTGTATCGAGTTAAAGTTTTATGCAACACGTACTACATACATACATACATACATACCCGAATAATATAAAAGCAAAAATTGCAATAAATGTGTTAAAAGTTTTAATAGAATTTTGATCGATCATTTTGAATTGAATCCAATGTTTTACAATATTAAACAATTGTCTTGCTGTCTTGCTGGCATATAATATTACTTCCTATCCAACAATGCAAAACAAGTAAGAGAAAAAAAAAGAATAGTTTCTCTACATTAACATCATCATTCGATAATTGCAAAAGTAATTAAGAAGTTCTTATAAGATTTGATTTGTTTAATTTTATCGTAAATATTTTCGTTCATAAACTAAACTAAATTGCTGCTTTTACTTTTCGCGGTAAAATCATTTGGTTTCTGCAAATCGAAAGATCTATGAAACATCATCATATATATTATTTCTAAAGCATTTTTTTTTGCCTGTTGCAAATATCTCCCGTACCACCGCATCAAATTTAATGAATGATATGTCATTTTAAAGCTTATATTTAACACTAATTGCGAAAAATAATTAGAAATTGAAAAATTAATATTTTCATTGATAAAAATTATATTTTATTTAGAATTGCATGATAATACTATTGTCATTATGATTATACATATGTTTTTGTTCAAGAGTGGTAATACAGGGTCGCTTAATAGTAATGCAGTTCTACATAATATAGTATGTATTAAAATCCATTCTGGCAATACAGCTATTTAGTATAATGCCGTTTATTACTAAGTCAGTTATATATAATATGCATATGAAGTTGTAAAAAGCTGACAATACTTTGCAGTAGTTGTTAGATCAAGTGCGATAAACAGGGTCGCTTAATTGTAATGCTATTCCACATAATAATATATAAAGTTGTAAAAGTCATTTTGGTAATATCGTTATTGTCATGGCATTGTTTGTTTTATGAAGTGTAGTAATACGGCGTCTTTTAATATATACATATATATAGTGTCAGCTGATATTTAACAGTTAAAAGGTTTTAAGAACAATATGAATAAAAATTTGAAAAGACAAATGCAATTATAATGCTAATAAGAAATCTTAATGCCAAAATGGTATCAGGCTAATCGTAACAAACTTGGGAGAGCACATCATATCAGCAAAAATTATTCATACCGATAAAACTGTACTCATACCTCAACTTTTCACCTTTAGATCCAACTGTACCTTTCCGAATGACACGAAAACAATTCCCTGTGAAAGTTGCTTTTGCTATGACGATAAACAAAGCACAAGGTCAAACCGTTCAAAAGGTAGGATTGTATTTACCAGAACCGGTCTTTTCACATGGGCAGTTATACGTGGCTTTTTCTTTTGTGCGTACGTTTAAAGATATTTTTGTTTGTATTAAGGATTCGTACGGACAAAAAGTTAACGATGATCATATCATTACCTCTAACATTGAATTCAAAGACGTGCTTTTATAAAAGCATTTAAACTTATATATGTAAATATGTATGATGATTTCTAATATTTTTATACTTTTAATAGAATTTCTATTAATTATTTTCATTTTGTGTTACAAAAATGGCAACTAACGGTGCGAAATATTCGCACGGGTCATCTAGTAAAATTTATCACAATCATCCTTTGTCAATTATCAAAGGCTGTAATTGCTTAGAACCGATAGCACGGCGCTACAGTGAAAATACATTTTTTCATTTATTAAATTGAATTGAATTACAGAATAGGGCCTAAGCGCCTTATAGGCGAGTTAGCAAAAATTAACAAATTGCTATTAATAGTAATAAAATATACATTAAAAGTAAAAAAAAATAAATAAATATAACGTATATACAGTGGCCGTCAAAAGAAACTGTACTTTAAAAATATACATTCGTAAATTACCGTATTTTTTATTTTAAAATTGTTTCATTGCCAGGTTTTAAAATTGAAACAGAATGAAAAATATTACAAAAAGTTTCGAAATATTGTCCAATTTTTTAGAACACACTCCTTAAGTGGTAAAAGCTGAATTTTGTAATTGTTAGAATTTCATCCTTAGTGTACAGTTTCTTTTGACGCTAACTGTATATGTAGTGTATAAAGATACTATGTATCCATATATGAATATTATGATAAAAGTTCTTCAATATTTTCTAGTAAAAATTTTTTTAAATTGGATTTAAACATCGAGATTTTATCGACAGATTTCAAACTATCAGGCAAGTTATTAAGTTCTCGACTAACCATATACTCTATGCGCTGCTTTGTTGTTTCCTGCCTACATCGTGCTACTGCTAAATTCATATTGTTTCTAGTGTTGATTTTTGATATTTTGATTCTGTGAAAATTTTATTGTATGATATTCTATATTGTACAAGGATTTGAAGGCATAAACTAAAACCTGAACACTGATTTACATACGTTTTCATATAAAAATATAGTAGAATATGTTATTGGAAGATCATATACGACTTTCAGGGCTCTATTTTGCATGCGTTGCAGTGTTTTTAGCTCAGTGGTTTTTTTACAACCATTTATGATTGCTAAATAATTGAAGCGACTTTGAACTAGTGCATTATAGATCAAAAATTTTGTATTTACATCGAATTTGTTTCTGAATTTGTACAATATTCCAATTGCTGAGCATATGTATTTCATATTATTAGATTGCCTAAATATCTAATCTAATTGTATTCGCTTCGATTCCATCGACAAAAACGCAAAATATGTTATTTGGAGGACTATGAGACTGAAAACGTTTTTTGTTTTTGCATTTGTGACGAGTTTATTTATTTTTGCAAATTTCCACAATTAATACCGCATCTTGTTCAGTATACGCTTTAACTTCTACCTCATGCTTAAATGGCTAGAAAAGACAAATATCGTCAGATATTTACCATAGAGATCAAGATTTTTGATATCGTTATGATACACAGAAAATAACAGCGACCCCAGCACACTGCCCTGAGCCCACTCTACCAACAAAACTTTTTTCCTTATTTATTTGGACAAATTGTTTCCTATTTGTTAAATAGCTTTCGAAAAGTTTTAGCTCATTGCCACGAATTCCATGTAACTTTAGCTTTTGCAGTAAAATATTATGATTAACAATATCAAAAGTAAAATCGAAAAAAATACCAGCCACGCCTTTATGTTCTTGATCCAATCTTTTGCAAATAAAGTTAGTGACATTTACCACAGCTTCCTCTGTGCCACAATCTTTTCTAAATCCATACTGGGATTTAAACTCGAGCCTTTCGTCTAATAAACCAACGCACTACCTACTAGACCACGGCGACTTCGTTCGAATACATTATCAATTACTGATAATACCGCAATTGGACGAAACATGTTTGTTAAGGTACAATTACTATTCATAGGAATGGGAATAATCTTGTGAATTTTTAAGACGTCTGAATATATTCCCAAATTTATCATGTCGCTAAATATGTTTACTAAGTGAAGTGTCAGTTCATTTTTACAATAGTGAAGCAGTTTTGGAACAATTCCATCATGACCTGATTCCAAATTCGATCAAAAATTATCAACTTCCTTAGATGTTGTACCACAAAAATTAAGTGTACCATTGTACTGAGTCATTGTCCTCAAAGAATTGAAACTGTTTACTGCTCACTATGTTGCCTTAAGTCCTTAACTGATTGAAGTCGCAGGTAACAAGTTCACCATTCGAATCTTTTATATTTATAGTACGACTGGAATCTCTGCCAAGTGTTTTGTTTATAAAATTCCAACATTTACGTGAGTCTTGATTAAATGCACTTAAGTTTGTTTTTATAACTGTTAATTATTCATAGAGGTTTTTGCTAGCTTTTTTAATTACAACACTGATTACTCTCAATTTGTTTTCCAGATCGTAATTTCTAGGGACTTTTCTTCAACATTTCTAAAGTACTTGCTTGCAATCAATAAGCTTTTGTTAAAAGTTTTCTTTGCTCAATTAGTTAAATGAAGTTCTTTTTTATATTTCTCGAACCCTCCAAACTTGTTTTATTTGACAAAATCTGTTTTTTTATCTTTACGTATAAATTTCTGGATTACGGAAACATTTCTGACCCGATTTCCAAAATTTAATTCCTGTTGGAAAAGGTAGAGATGGAGCTTTTAAAACGGAGTACATATATTTATTATTTGACTTGATATGCTATGAGATTTGATGAGGTAAACTTAGAAAATGCGAATTTTTTTCATATTTTTTCAAGTTAGTCCCTTCATAGTGATAATCTTCTTAAAGTCTGTTCTCTTGCGAAGAGACTGAGTCATCATTTGGTAAAATTTGATTGTTATTATTTAAATAGTATAACAGTCGTGTTATATATTTTATATACATACATATCGCTCCTTTATTGCAACATAGTCATATCTCAAAAAATTAAAAATTTGTAGTTACTTAAGCAAAACTGCTCTTTTAGACCTTCTGTATATGTTGAAAAAAAAAATCAGTTTTATATACCACGCTGAACCGAAGTTATAGCAAAAAGTGTTTGCGGCAATTAGATCTTGAAAACTTAAATCACATTTTGCCAAGTTAAAGTTTTTTTGAGATATGACTATGTTGCAATAAAGGAGCGATATGTTATCTTATCAAATAAACTTACAGTTCCAGTTCACGTTTGCACGACTATCAGAAGTTGGCTAAAATAAAAAAAATTTTTTTATTAAATTCCATTCTGGAATATGTTGTATTATTATTTCTCGTTGAGCAAACATTGGCCAACTACTGGTAGTCGTTCAAACGTAAAATTTACACATTTTCCAATAAACAATCAAGATCTATCAAAATTTATCAAAATTTTTCAACTGAAAGGGCACATTTATAAAAATATAACTCGACTGTTATACTATTTCAATAATAAACACAATCTCTTTACAATATAATGCACTTTTAGAATGTGTTATCATTTACTTCATAGTTTTAAAGTAAAGTTTGCGACTATGAACGGACAAATATGAAAAAAATTCGCATTTTTCAAGTTTACCTCATCAAATTCCATAGCATATTAAGTCAAATAATAGATATTTGTATACCGTTTTAAAGCTCCAACTCTACTTTTTCCAATAGGAATAGAATTTTTTAAATCAGGTCAGAAATGTTTAAGTAATCCAGAAATTTGTGCATAGTTTTTGTCAAATAAAACGAGTTTGGAGGGTTCAAGAAATATAAAAAGAATATTTTTGGGATCTACTCAACAAAACTCATAACCCACAGGATGTCATTAGCCGGTATTAAACGTTTATTAAATTAACTCAAAATACTAAAAGTCTTACAAGCATTCTATGTATGTACAAATTTATTGACCTTCTTAGGCCTACAAAACTTTCAGCAGAAATATGACTCTGATGTCTCACCCGCAATATTTAGTGAGATTGAGTGATCTTTAATTGCACCGAAAACCATCTCACTTTTTGTCTTGTTTTTTTTATAATTTATTTTTATTGGCATATAATTCTGATATAATTGGAATATAAATGATTTTGTTAACAAAATATATTTTTTTCATTTTTATTATTAAGAGAAAATCGCAATTTTTCGCGAAATTTTTCGGGATTTTTTAATCCCATTTGGCATCCTTGAAGTCGCCGTGGTCTAGTGGGTAGTGTGTTGGCTTATT
Source organism: Sarcophaga peregrina (assembly GCA_014635995.1). Taxonomy (NCBI): domain Eukaryota; kingdom Metazoa; phylum Arthropoda; class Insecta; order Diptera; family Sarcophagidae; genus Sarcophaga; species Sarcophaga peregrina. Next base: position 5,387,012 of record CM025794.1, read on the forward strand.
AGACAAAAGGGCCGGGTTCGAATCCCAGGTCAGACATCAAAACGAAAAAATATTTCTTCGGCGACTTCCTCTCAGCAGATTTCTGGCAAAGACTCTGAGAGTAAAAATTGCCATGAAAATCGTCTCAAAAATCTGTCGTTCGGAGTCGACTTTAAACTGTAGGTCCCGCCACTCATGTATAAAATTAACGCACACAACATAAGTGGTGTGAGAAGCTAGGTCGTAATCCTGACTGAAGGGTTGTATGGCCATTACCTAATATCAATGTCATACGATTAACAGGAAAAGTGGTACGTAACGTGACGTCCAATTACCAACGACGCTAAGGTAAAAAATCAAATTTATAGGCATTGGCAGCAATGTACAAATTTGTTGACCTCAGTAGTATATTTCACGACTTCATATTGGGCCTTCATCTTTGAAAACAATTTACATTTTAATGTGTGGTTACATTTCAAGAAACTCTATTACCTCTTGAAGTCGCCATAGTCCAGTAGGTGGTGTGTTTTCTTACTAGACGTAAAGCCCGGGTTCTTAACCCTGTCATGCAAAAGTTTTTCAAATTTGTGTCGTTCGGAGTCGACTTTAAACTGTAGATCCCGCTACTAACTTATAACATGAGTGGTGTGAGAAGCTAGATCGTAATCCTGACTGAAGAGTTGTAATGGTCAATTATGCATGTATGTATGTATGTCTCTTATTTCCGGATATGATACAAGGTTAATTAAAACTTTTAAAAATAGCTGGCAATAACCAGTGTTTAAAGTGTTTGTCAGTTCCAAGAAGATTCTGTATTCTGGGGGACGTTTCTATTCATTTTCAAGCTTTTAATATATTCCTATAGGTGAAGTTATCTATACTTCCGTCTTATTAGAGGTAAGTCCCGGCTTCAAACCCCAGGTCAGACAACTCCAACAAAACGAAATATTTTTTCGGCGGCTTCCTCTCAACAGATTTCTGCTAAAAACTCTGAGATTAAATAAAATTGTCATGGAGAATTTCACAAAAATCTGAAACTCTTCACCTTATTTTACTATTCAGTTCTATTACCAGATATTTTACCTATGTTTTCTGACACATTATCCCACTCAGTAGTCGAATTAGCCAAAAATACTACAATTGTAGTTTGTAGTCGATTAATTTAATTTTAGTAAACTTTTAAAAACTGCACGTTAGTATTAGATTTGTATCATACGCATAGTCTCGGAGTTCAGTACCCATCATAGATAATTCTTAACCAGGACTTACAATTCAGAGCTTCGTGCTACATTTTTGTTCTTTCTTTTATGGTGTATTCTACGCAATGAACTGATCAATCGTTGAATGTTTTTTTAGAAATTCAGAGTGATGAGAAGCTACTAATTATGATGTATGATCAATGATTTTCTTTAGTGAAATCTGAAATAATTTGTCACGGGTACATTAGTCGGCACGAGGTAACCGGCATAACAGACATAATAGTTTTAAGAATCATTTTAATTTCAGATATTGTCGAACGCAACAAAACATTTAAATTTAAATTACAAAAAATACTAAATACAAAAAATACTAATATTACAATACTTAATATTTTAAATTTTAATGCAACTCTGGATTGACTGAATCTAATCTGAGAATTTTCTTTTTCTGGAGAAATTTCCAAAGTGATCTCATTTCCGGTAAATAGATCAGAGCAACTGAAGATGCATAATCAGATTTAATTATTAATTAATTGTTCCACAATTGGGCAATTCACACAATCCGTTGTATCGTTGTATTCATTGTATTGTTGGACGGTTATACGACAGTGTATGCCTGTTGTTGATAATTTTCATGTAAAAATCCGATACACTTTTACACATTTTTTTCATATTTTTTTTAAAAGTTGTATTGGTTTCGTGCTATCAAATTATTTGAATGCCAATGGAATACGAAATACACAATACAGTATAGCATTAAGCGTTCACTGACGATCAAATGTATTCAATACAGCATAAACGATACACGGTCGTGTGAATTGCCCAAATGTTTATTGGAAAGTATTTTCAAATTAATTGAAATTTTTTTTTTATTTATTTCCCTTTTGACCATCTAATATTTAATTTTGAATATTCAAATATTCAATTTTTATATGTAATTAATGCTGAATATACTGATGACATACATACATATGTATGTATGTATATTTTTAAGGTATTACAAGATGCATACATACAAATATTTATCAATTAATTTTATTTTTCCATTTCCTTACTTCGTAATGATAATAAAAATTAGACTACAACAATAAAAACCAAAATATATGGAAGTAACATTGAAATACTATATAAAATATATTTATCAACGAGCAAGTATTTAAATACCAGACAAAACAACTTTAAAAAGAATCGAACAGAAAAAAGTAAAGAAAAATCAAATCAAAGAAAAAATTATAAATAGACAACAACAATTCACACTGGGTCAACAACAACAGTACCAATTATCAGTGCAGCAGCAGCAACAACAACAGCGGCGGCATTATCAACAAGAACAACAACAACGACTACAACGACAACAGCAACAACAGCAGCAACATTACAAACAAGTTAAGAAAGGCAAATGTGTGAAGGACAACGGTGTGGAAGAGCAAAATTTACAACGACAAAATCCTGTGTATAGGGAAAATTTTGATATAATAAGTGCCCACACAAAGGTGGACCAGTGGTTATTACAGCACTTTAAAGTAACGGTCGAAGAGAACTCCGATAATTTAGCAACTCAGACAACAGTTGCTGGATCAGTAGAGTCTATTTCAATTGCAAGCAGTAGTGGCAGCAGTGTTAGCTGCTGCAATCAATCGATAACCACGTTACACATACCAACGCCGAAACTATTAAATTTTGACGCTGTTGCAAATGGCGCCGCACTTAATATACCACAACTATCCCGTCCAATAACGTTGCCGCAACGTGATTATCAAAAATCTCCAACGACAAACGCGGCTGGTCAGGTACAGGACAACTTTAATGTGCCTATGACAACGACCAACACGGTGCAGCATCACGCACAAGTGTCGAGTATACAGCAGTTGCATCCATCTTCTCAATCGCATGCTCCAATTTGCCACTATCAACAACAACAGCAACATCAGAATCAATCAACGCTTCAGACTCATCATCATCCCTTTATTAATCCCTTTAAAATGGACACAGACTTTTGGCAGCAAACTCGCGGAGCGCCCTTTGGTTTGCATGCGGCTTTAGCCACAAATCATATGTCCCATCATGTGCAAGGGCCTCCTCATATGCATCATCAACAACATCAAGCCCACCACCATCACCACCAGACGCAGCCACATCACCATATAACTGAACAATCACCAGTTGCCCAACTGCATATTCAGGATAACAATCCGATTCAACAAGATGATGCCATTGCTATAACGGAACAACAGCGACAACACCATCATCAGCAACAGCAACAACAACAATTGACACATCATCAGCAACTTCATCAACATCATCAACATCTCGTTCACAACGAACAGCAACAGCAACAACATTCTCAATTGGCCACAGAACAGAGTCATCACCTGTTGTTTAATGCTGCCGCTGCAGCTGCTGCTGCCGCTCATCTCAGTGGTGTGGTAAAATCAAATGAATTGTGTGCTACAGCAACAAGTGCAAGTGATGATAAATTGATTAACAATAACAATAACAATACTAATAGCAATAACATCAATAACAACAACAATAACAACAATAGCGATAACAATAGTGGCATTAGCAACAACGATCCAAATGCCGTAGCCAAACAAGAGCCGCATGCAACAAATGGCAGCAATAATATGACACTCAATACACAATATGTTAGCAGTGGGACAGTTGGCAATAGTGCACATACTACACAACAACAATCAAGTATAACAAGCGAAAATCAAAGTCATCATAAACAACATTCGCTAAAGTTTGAACAAGGTGTAGCAAGTCCAGGATCACTACCATTGGAAGCTTTGCAGCATCAACTACAACAGCAAATACAACAAACCAAACCACATATACGGAATGTCATTAGCAACGATGGTCACAAGCACGACACGCAGCATCGTTCTCAGCTTCTTCAAAACTCTCATCATCATCAGCAAAATCTTCATCAACAGCAAACTCAACAACAGCAACAACAACAACAACAGCAACAGCCGCCTGTTACCAATACAGGAGACAACAATTTGGGTCAAACAGATCATCAGCAATCGCTACTACCCGCAACGACAGCATCAACCACACAAATTCCACCCACAAGCCCATTACACATAACAGCATTAACTCATCATCATACACCCACATCATCACCCCAACCATCTCTGACATCACCATCGGCCGGCAGTTCTACGCCAGATATTAAATTTAACAACACCGACAACAACAAACTACCCAATGAACTTCAGGTAAAGCCAAAAACAAAAATAAAAAAAAATTTCTAATCATAAACTTGAAACTTGCAGCAAAGAATTTTTCAAAAATATGAATGTTCCATGCATTCTATGTATTGTATCCATGCACATTCTATGTATTGTCAGTAATAATTATTTCCTACACATACATACATACATGCATGCACACATATGTTGTTATGGTAATCTTCGAAAGATACTTTTGTTCCGACAAAAGCATGCACGATTCACCATCACTGGTGACTACGCACTAAACCCACCACCTACACACTTCAACCACTCTCCCCCCGCGAGACTGCCACCTTCGCGGAGGGTGGCTGGTTAGGTCGAAACCTTTATCATATTAAGTCAAATTTCGCCTTTGTTCCTCCAGTCCTTGGAGTTCTAATATTACTTCAGCCATTTTCTGGCTGTATTGGCTCCAAAGCGTACTAGTTTCTCCAGGCCATCTAAATCTGGGGCAGCATGTTAGAATATGTTTCGTATCTTCCTCTTCATCTACACAGTTTGGGCATATAGGGAAGCATCATGTTCGAATCTGTGCAGGTACTTCCTAAAACATCCACGACCAGTTAGGAACTGGGCCACGTAGTAATTCAGTTCGCAACGTTTGTCCTCCATTCAAGGTGTTATATAACGGACAAGGTGAAATGTCCATCTTCCCTTTAAACTGGTCTCCCATCGTGACTGCCATTTGTGCATGGAAGTCCTTCTTTCCTCCGCTTTTATAGCCGCTGTCCATTATGGACTCTTGAGACGGCGAAAGTATATCCGCATCATCTCATCCTCCACTATGTCTATTGGTATTGTCTTTGTCAATACCAATACTGCTTCATCAAACACTGTCCTGAAGCCACTTATCTGCTTAATCGCGTCGTTCCCACGGAGAGTGCCTCCCACCATATTGGGCAAGCATTATCGACGTTACTACTGCTGAAATTATCCTCCTCTTGAATGGACCTGGTTCACCAATATTTGCATTATCCTCGCCAGTGCTCCCTGCATTACAGATGCCTTTTCGCCGATGTATTTTACGTGCTCCTTGAAATTCAACCTGTCGTCGATAATCATTCCCAGGTATTTTATCGCTCTCTTTGATTCGATCTTTGTGCCTCAACGGTCACTTCCATCTTCTTCACTATCTTCCGGCCGCTTATCAAGACGGCTTCTGTTTTATGTGCAGCAAGGGTCAAACCTGCCTCATCCAGCCATGCTCCAACATTTCGAATTGCTGTGTTAATTTTCTCCTCTGTTTCTTTTACCCTCTTAGCTACCGAGACTATGGCAATGTCATCTGCAAAGACCACAATTGTAGTCTCGTTTGGCAACCGCAGTCGAAGTACTCCATCGTACATAATGTTCCATAGTAGTGGGCCATGTACAGAGCCGCCGTCACTACGTATTCCTACTCTCCTTTATCCGTTAGGTATATTACCTTTCTGACCTGAAAGTAATTATTTAGAATTTGCATTAAGTATGCATAACCCTTGGTGTCAAATCTCCATCTTTGGCCCTCCTTATCGCATCAACGTATATAAATATGTATGTACGTACGCAGGGTCACAAAAGTATACATACGGTTAACAAATTTCACAAATTTCTGAATCAAATCAAAAAACCATCTTAAAATCGAGAAAAGTTGTCACACAATTACAGTCGAAGTTCTATAAATTGAATCACCATTATCCCGAAAAAAACTTCAATTTACAGAAACTTTAAGTTAAAGAAGCAAAACCTAATAGAATTTCTCTCCAAGATGCTGTTGCTGTGCTAGAACTTATAGAAAATTCAAGGAATAGAAGATCAAATTAAAGAAGTTCGACTGTATAAAGGTTTTCAATGAAAACGGAAATTTGTTAACCGTATATATACTTTTGAGGCTGAGTTTTCAAAATAGATTCTAGCCATACTCATAATTTCGGATACTTATTTTATTATCATACTCACACTACTCATATTCAAAGTTTGAAGTACTCATCGTATTCATACTTAATAATAAGTATGATGTTGTTGATTTCGACTCGCCTCTACTTAACATATACGCGAAGCACAAAATATGTATGATTCGCGTACGAACACCACAATACTCGGTAGAAGGTTGTGTGTTTGCTTGGCTTGCTGTCTCCGTCATTTCTTTCTTCTTTGTTTGTAAACTAAGACAACAACAACTAAGACTGTAAATTTTTATGAATGATTCGAGTCACTCGAATTACTCATACTTTAAACTGCATGAGTACTCATGAGTAGCAAAAAGACGATTCATTGCTAATCTCTGATGTATATATGTACGTATGCAGGGTAACAAAAGTATACATACGGTTAACAAATTTCACAAATTTCTGAAACAAAGCAAAAGAAAAAAATCGAGGAAAGTTGTCAGACAATTATAAAGATTTTCAACGAAAACCGTATGTATACTTTTGTGGCTGAGTGTATGTACGTACATATCTCAGTCCAATATTCATTATAAAACTTAATAATTTTGTGTTTGTGCTGTTTTATTGTTTATTGATTAATATGAATTGATTTTGTTTAGATTTGATTTGATTGGATTTGATTGTAAGAAAAGTAAGAAATGCTAATACACAAACCAAAATAAAATGCGTCCGCTTAAAAGAACCTCCACCAACATGTTCCGTGTTGTTAGACAATTAGTCATTGAGGAATTTTGGGCATAGTAAGGATGTCTTATGAAATACACACACACACACACACACACAAAATAAAATGTTATTTTCTCTATCTTAGATCATGGCACAAAAAAGCTTTTGCCTAAAGCTATATTAAACAAGAACCGTCTTAAGCTTTCAAAATTAACTCACTGCCTTCTTGGTGGTAGTAGCATATCTCACGATTCTAATGCCTACACATACACACATACGCACAAACACACTTATACTTGCAAAAGTAGTCGAATTAGAAATTTAGCGAACTTCTTCTTTTAGTTATAAAAATTTCCGTTTGGTTGCTTTCGTTCCTTTTATTTCTTGTTTTTCTTTTTGTTTTTGTCTTTGGGTTTTTTTTTCTTTTGGGTTTTTCTTTGCCTTCCTTGCATTGCAAACATATAAGAAAATAGGGGAAATAATAAAAGCATGATGCACAAACTCAAACACAAACATATATATTCGCCAGAAACATTCTCACTCATAGAATGTTTTGAAATTATTTGAAAACAATTGTGTGCACAGTTATTAAATTGCTCTCACTCTTACGCTCTTGCTCAGTCTCTCTCTCACTGTCTCTTAAATAAAAAACTGTGTTTAGTGTTTATTTTGCGTTTCACGTCTTTTAATATTTTTAGAAGAGAATTGAGTTAGTTTCTCATAGTCAAGTTGTTTCTCTTATTTTATAATAATGAAGTTTCGTTCCATCACATAATGTTCGTAATGTTAAGTAGTATAGTTAGTGCATGGAGTAAGGGTTTCTTATGTAGTGTACGTTGGAGAGGGTGTGAGCATAATTTGAGTGGTTGCAGTGTAGAAGAAGGGGTGCTTATTTTTTCGTTTTTTTTAACTATAACCTCAAAACAGGTATTTTTTTATACGACGTTGCGTTCTTATATTTTATGTTTTGGTTTCTTGTTTTCTTTTTTTTACCCTTCTTCGTTTAAATTCGTTTGAATAACTGTTACAGTGCCCAAAGTACGAGGGAAGGAATAAACCGTGCTGGTTTTCTGTTGTGTTCTTCTGCTCTGTAAATATAAAAGCGTGTGTGTGTGTGTGTGTTTACGACATGGTGGAGGTGTTTCTTGTTCTTGAATTATTGTTCGTCTTAATGGCAGCAGCTAAAAATAAAAAAAGAAAACTGAGTTTGTGTGCCTCTATCTAAGCACATGTATTTGTGTGCGTGTATGTATGTGTCAGAGTCGTGGTGTTAGTTACGATTTAAAATAATTTTCTCCAGTTAATGTTTAGACCGTCATTTCAACTTCTTACGTTAATGTAAGCGTTATTGTTAGTGCCTTTTTAGTTGTAGTGGTGGTAGTAGAAATAGTGTTTCAAATAAAATTTATATTACTGTGTACATACATAGGTATATATGTATGTACATACATATATACCTATGTATGTACACATATATATTAACAAATACATTATAAACATTTTTTTTCTCCCATTTTCAGGTTTATTTTTGAACGTGTATATGTTCCCTGTTTTTTTATTCTTTTTTTTTGTTTGTTAAATTTTTTTTTTTTGTGTGTTTTTACAGAGTTTTTTATCTGTGTTTTAATTTCTTTCTTTTTTTTGTGTTTTCTTGTGTTTCTTTTTTATTTCGCGCATAATTTCTTGAGAAGAAGACGCAGTTTTTTCAAAGACGTTTGATGTCCTGTTTGAGGATAATTTTACTTCACTATTACCGGCAGAAGTTTTAAGGACATCAAACAGTGAAGATGTTTAAATTCGCGCTCTACTTTATTTAACCCAAAGAACACCTCTAACAAAAAATAATTTTAAAAACCAAAATAATAATAAGAAAATAATAACATTTTCTAATATAATATAAATTATAATATTTTGCCAAAGCAAACAAACAAAAAAAAAAATAAAAAATTAATCAAAGTTAAATTAAGTGATTTCAAACAAAATCGAAGAAACAAAAAATTCAAAAAAAAAGAAAAAATTTTGTTTAAAAATAAAAAAAGAAGAAAAGAAAAGTAAAGTTTGTTCAAAAATCGTTTCCATATAGAATTGAATAGATTGTGTTCTTTATATATTTTTTTAATATTGCAAAAAACAAAACCAAAGTAATAGTTTTAACGCTTGCGAATAATAATGACAGAATATAATAAATCGTACAGGACATAACTGAACACTAACTAACTAACTACCTTAAGTAAAATGAATCAAAAAATAATAATAATAAATAGAAAAGACAAAAAACAAAAAATATTTGTCTCGTGTCTAAATAAATTTCATTCAGATATTCTGTTTTTGCCGGCAAATCGTTGTTATTATTGTTGTGGTTATTGTTTTTCTTGTTTCTTATTTTGAATAACAACAACAAAAATAAATACGAAACACATGCATACAATTCGTACACACATATGTATGTACGTACATACATGCATACATACGTACATGTATACCTACACATACATACTAATAACACACATGCATATGATTTGTAAACGTAAACGTGCACATGACAAACACAAAGATTGCAAAGAACCAAACAACAAACGAACGAACGAACAAGTACAAGATATAAAATGTAATAAACACACACATATGTATGCATGAGTACTTACTCTTCACTAATACTAATACTAACACAAACATAAACATTATAAACATACACTCATTCTTATACATACGTAGACTTTAAATATGCATATCCTCATTCATACACATTTTTGAAAAAAAAAATATAAAACAAACGCAGGCTGACTAAATGACTATTGACACATACATAGCCATTTAAATGCAATTACTCAAAACAAAAAAAAAAAAAAAATAACCAGACTAACAAAAGTGAACAAAATAATAGTAGAGTTGTTTTTGTTATATTTTATATTTTTATTAATTTTTTTGTTGCAGTTATTACTGATGATAAAATTAGTATAAAAAAACACAAAAAAATTTTTTATATGACTGCCTTAGACACTGCATGACCTGTTTTAGATATGAAAACTATTAAAGTAAACCACAAAGTTTTTCAAGTTTATCTAACACTCTATGCCTACATAAGGACACACTCACTCACTCAAAGTATACACTTACATATGTATGTATGTATGCATGTATGTTTACTACGTTTAAAATCAAGTGAATCAAACATTTAAATTTAAAGTTGATTTAAAACTTAAATTTCGGCGCGTTTTTTTGTTTTCTTTTTTTTTTGTTTTGTTTGTGATAAAATCAAAAATTTTTTTTTTTTGTGATCTTGTTTAAGAAATTTATTTAGCAAAACAAAACTATATTTACGTTCAGTTTATTATTTAATTTGATTCTTTGCTGCTATTATTTTTTTCACTTCTGTTAAGCAGAAGATAAATTCTAATTTATATTTTTTAATGTCTACTAAAGCTAAAGTAGTACTCGTCTGGTGTTTTAATTATTTTATTTTTCATTTTTTTTTATTTTTCTCGATTTTCCATTTAATACGGCATTTCTTCTACAGAAAACAAATTAAAAATAGGAAAAATTTTACGAAAAAACAACAACAAACAAACAAAAGATGAAAACAAACAGTTAAATAAATAAATAATAAATTTAAATAAAAAACTTTGTTAAATGTTTTAAACAAAAATATATGTACATACGTTATAATTACAAATAATATCGTAATTAAAGCAAAATTTTAAACGCCGCCGAGACAAAAGTACAAATAAAAATGACTCTCGAATGTGAAGAGCAACACGATGTAATTGTTTATTTAGAAAGCCAAAACAAAATTCAAAATTCTCGTAATTTTTGTTTTTAAATTTAGTTTTAAATACAATTTTTTTTTTCTTTCATAAATTAACAAAAGAAAGTTTAGTTTTAGAATTATTTCGTTTATTAATTTTTAATTTAATTAATTTTTTCTAATTTCGAATTGGCCGTTTTGAAAATTCCTTTTCCGTTTTTAGTTATTAATTTAAAAACTTTTTTGTAAAGAAACAATATAGGCAAGGAAAAAATTATATGGTCCAGGCTTTTAAAGCTAATTTTTAAGTTTATATATTTCTTTTTATAGTTAGTAAAGAGAAAAAAAAATTTTAAAGTAAAAAATTTTCAGAGTTTGTTTATTTTTATTCAATAATTTTTATAGTTAATTCAAATTCTTAAAGGAAATATTTATTTATATGGTACAAAATAAGAAAGAAATCAGAACTTAAAGCTAATTACTGAATATATTCAAATAAGACATACATTTAAATAATGCCTGTGACCGATTTTTGATTATTTCATTTAACCGAAGCGGTATAGAGTTTATTAATTTTTGTAACTCATCTTGGGGAATTTCGATCCATTTTTTTTTTTTATTAAAGCTTCTGTCAGCTCTTTTAAGAAGTTATAAGTCATTCCACTTTTGTATATTTCGGCACTTAGAATTCGACAGGATTTAGATCGGGTTTAAGTGCTGGCCAGTCCAAAACAACTACAACTTTTTCTTCAAAAAATGCTTTGGTCCTTTTGGCTACATAATTTTCTTCAGTAAATTCAATAAAAAAAATATCCAGTAATTCCACACAGTTCTCCGCATTCATTTTATAAGAATAAAACAGATTGGAGAATGTGCTTTATATCCAAAAGCAAACCATGTCATTACGTGTTATACTGGTCCAATAATATTTGTATCCATCTAGTCCATCAAGGTTGAATTTTTTTAATCCTAAAATTTTGTTTTTTCAGTGAAAGTCAGTCTGGCTGCCTTGTGTCTAGGAGTCAATTGTGGTTTGGGGATAATTTTTTGTTTTTTCTTATCTAGATCTTCCAGTTCCGACTTTATTTGGGTACAACTTTGTGATAGCTAAGCGCTTTATTGAGCGTTTATCGCGGTCAGTCAGTATTGGCTTTCTACCAGATCGTTTTTTAGTGCCGTATGATTTTGGATCCCCCCAATAATTTTGTAGGGTCGTCTGTTTGCCTATTTTCCCTCAACAATTCAATGTGGGTACGTTCTACTAACGAACGTTGGGCTCCACGGCGCATTTCTACCTAAAATTCAATAATTTTCACACAAAGCAAAAATTATTTAACCGTTTATAGTAATATTCTTTAATACTTACGCCAAATAATATATTTTGCACTTAAAATTTTCTTTCAATTCTAATTTATGAGATAAATCTGTTAAAAATTTATTCTTCTACCATATAATTAAATATTTCATATGATCACAACGATATAAAAAATAACGGTAAGTTCATGATGTCGATATCAGTGAAGTTATTATTTTTAGGAAGAGAATTCATGCACCATTGTAATAAGTAGCATTAAAAATTAAAGTTCTTGCTATTACTTATTCAAAACATGTAAAATAAATTTGTACCGTATATTTTCTTCCTTGGCTGTAGATGAAGTCTGTGCAGAAGCCTCTACACTTGCTGCAGTTAATAATTTGTCCGCAATAATTGATTGAAATTGAATTGATTAAATTCCAGATACTTCTTGAAAAATTCAAATTTAGAATGGAGTTATCAAACATTACCTTGCAATCGACAGTTTCATTAAACTCTTTCTAACTCTTGATCTATATATACAATATATACTACCCTTAACATTTCTGATAATTCAGAATTTTTATATAAAAAAAAAAAGAACTCGTCCTCAACGGATTCAAATACAGAAGTCTTTTTGTTAAATTTTTTGTTTTTTTTCATTTGTTTTTGTTGGTTTGTATTTTTCAAATAATTTTAATTCTATACCTTTTCAAAATTTTCGTGTTGTTGTATATATTTATAAACGTTACGTTACGTTGTAATTTGTTAATGTTATTTACTCGAATAAAAAAAAAAAAAAAAAAAAAAAAAAACAAAAAAAAAATACAAACGAAAAATAATAAAACTAGCTGTCTAACAAATATTGCAAACGGCAATTAAAAGCACGTAATGACAAATATTTAAATTTTTATTTGTTTATTTCTTATATTTTTAATATTTTAACAATTTGTTTGTTTTGTTTTTGTTTTGTTTCTTAGTTTAGTTAATTTAAGTACTAATTTAATCAACTGATAAATAATAAATGTCTTATAAATCTGTATGTCTTTTAAGTATTTTTAAATTCGAATTTCGTATACATTTGTGCTACAAGTAACGAAAATATATGAAAATAATTTTAAAAAGAATTATTTCTATTGGCATTTGTGCACATTATACTGAAATTTGAAAAATAATATGTATTTTATATTGTTTTAAAAACTGGTATTACCACATAAATAGTATATTAATATTATAATCGTTTCGCAATATTTTCAAAGTTAAATTTTAAAAAACTAAAAATATTTTCTGATTTCACACTTTCGTACAATGGAACAGCATATATCGAAGGCTTAATACAGGCAGTTCCCCGACTTACGACCATTTTTTCCCAATTTTTTTTTCATACAATATTCTTCTTTAATATAATTCGCAAACACGCCAAGTCCACTTTTTCCCAAAACTAAGATTTTAATGCAAAACGATAACATTATACGAAATACATATTTTACTCAAACAACAAAAAATGTCATTATGTATTTTAAAGTTGTTGTAATTTTATGGTTTGCAAAAACGCCAAGTCCACAAAACTATGAAAAACGATAATATTAATATTATTAGTTATTAATATTAATGTTATTATTATTTTGTAAAAATAATTGCCGTTTAAAAAGTTTACAAATTTAAAAAACCGAAAAATTTTTTTGAGTCTCCAGTAAAATTTGAAAAATGGGCTTAATACCTTTGCGAATTATACTAACGACTTAAAGAAGACAAACATATAGTTGCGGAGGATCCCTAAAACATTTGAGAAAAATTAAAAAAAAAAAATAAAAAATTCAGTGGCTCCCAGCTTATTTCAATCAGCACCTTTAAAAAAATCAAGCTCGTATAATTTCGAAACGAAACAAGATATTTTAATAAGAGTTTATAGAATATGTTTAAAAATTATGAAAAAAAAAGTTTTATTTAGTCTCAAACGTAAACTTACAAACTAAAAACCAAAAATATAGGAACCCAACAGTATGATCTCCTATTTGCTTAATTACAGCTTTCAGACTTTTTTGCATTGATTCCACTTCCTAGTGGTTTGGAGAATTATTATTGTCCATTCCTTTTTCAGAGCTGCTATAAGGTCATTATTGTTCGAAATCTGGTGTCGGCGGACGTTTTGATCACAAATTGCCCATAAATTTGAAACTGAATAAAACTTTTTTGTTTAATTTTTAAACATATTCTATAAACTCTTATTCAAATTTTTTTCTTAAAGGTGCTGGTTGAAAAAAGGTGGGTGCCATTGCATTCCAGTATAAATAATACATTACATTACCTAAGGCGGCATTTTTAAGTGAATAATTTTATATCATGCCAAAAAATATAAAAAAAAAATGTTATATGAAATTCGACTTACGACTTAATCGACTTACCACCGATGACCAGGAACCTATCTCAGTCGTAAGTCGGGGAATGCCTCATATATAGAAACATTTTGAATTATTGATAAAAAAAAAATTGGTAGGGATGTTCTAGATAACCTTACGAATCATAATCAATCAAAAACTCTGTTTTGATGATAAGTACTTTTAGATTTTCAACGACGATATCTAAAAGTATTAAATTTACTGTTAAACACTTATGATGTGAGGCTACATTACAGCGAAAATCGTATTTATACAGTGTTGGAAAAAGTAATAGGGACACTTAAAATTTTCAATATAATCTTATATTTTTATTTACTTTTCCATAAATATTACAAATAAATAAATAAAATAAATATAAATGACTAGTTGTGCCAAATTCTTAAAAAACAAATATAATTTATTTGAAAAAATAATAGGGACACTTTATTTTATGCTAAAAATATGTATATTTTGTTAAACATTACCATCATCTTCAGGCATTATTTCAATATTCGGTTTAAGGACGATGCATTTTTTTTACCTCCTGACAGTGACGATTCATAGATCCCACAAGATTCGGACAGACGCCAGGGGAATTGAAACAATTCCTGTTTATTTTTTGATTTAAAGTTGCCGATTTTATTTTTTATGACTCCCCAGAGGTGTTCAATGTGGTTTAAGCCCGATGATTGGGACGGCCTCTCCATTATAAGCACCTAATTCTGTTGAAACCACAATTTGACCTTTCCAGCGGAATACTTCGGATCATTGCATATACTTTGTAATAATTATGGAAAAGTAAATAAAAATATAAGAATATATTGAAAAATTTAAGTGCCCCTTTTATTTTTTCCAACACAGTTAATGAAAAAATTCCTCAAGTGTATCTATAATGGAAAGTTTTAAGCTTGTTGCCGAAGATATAGTACTCCTAAAACGGAGCTTCAGTCAAAAGACGTATAATGTATGTATACGCTGATAATGATAGTTCTGTTAATTATTCCTGTATGTCGTGTAAAACTATCCGAAAGATTAATCGTTGGCTTTCGACATAATGGCACATGTATAAAACTTTTTTGACAAGCAATGAGACCTCAGCAAAATCACTTTTGAATTTAGAGCTTAAATTATGATGTGATTACCGCTAGATAAAACATATGGATTTTGATTGGTGACTTCATTGATGTTGCCATGGTATAGTAGGTAGTGTGTTGGCTTATTAGACATGACGCCAGATCAGTCATCAAAACGAAAGCATGAAAATATTTCTTCGGCGACTTCCTCTAAGCAAATTTCTTTCAAAAATTCTGAGAGTAAACAAAATTGCCATGAAAAGTTTCTCAAAAATCTGTCGTTCGGAGTTTCTCTCCAGATTAAGATGAAAAATTCTCGTCCAGATACTTCTATCCTTGTTTGGCATCAATTCAGGCTTTGAGACTATCTGCGTAAGACCATCGGCATGTGTGCATTGGATTTAGACGTCTACGTCAGTAGGTCACATCAATCGATGACAGGGCTCCCCAATTTGGTCCTTCCAACGTTGACAAGATCATCCTCAACTTATGCTAATCCCGCATCAAATACTCGTCTTTTTTCATTCGACATTAAACGCTATAAATATGCCCCTTAACGTCCATGTCTTTGAGGAGTTCATTATTTGAACGGATGCGGAAATTATCGCAAACTCGCACTGGATAGATAATCTTATGTAGGTTAGGTTAGGTCGGAGTGGTAGCTCTGATATAACAAAACTCACTTGAGCATGCATAGCATCCCATTGTGATGCCACGAGTAAACGCAGTCCTGTACAGACCAAGTTTTACCAAAATCAAGGAAAAGGAAGAAGTTGGTCAACGCAAGGGCTGCACAACAAAAGCACAACTACCCCGAATTGGAAAACCAGCTAGAAAGTTCGATGAACGAAGCTATATACTTGACATCAATAGATGATAGCTCTGTTAAGCTAACAAGGAATGAGGAGCCAAATAACCGATATCTTCATCTAGCAAGAAGCGGGTACTGACAAAAAAGTGAATAACAGTCTCCTCTTCCTCAGTGGACCTACATCCACCTAGAATTCGTAAGAAGGGATTCTCGTTCTTTCCGCGTGCTCCACGGTAGTCGAGATGACGTCACGACCAAGACCAAGTAATTGATTGGTACGCCTTTTATCCATCAAGGACCAGGTGAGTCTAGCGGTGGAGCAGGACTCTTCATTGACCCAGAATAGGTTGGTATCCCGATGAATTTCCGCGTAATGGTCAACTTGACCGAAGCGAGTGACATACCCAATTCAACAGAAGAGGATTCCGGAAGGAGCACACCAACTCCGGCGAGCTCGTCAGCCCTATAGTTTCCCTTAATTTCACTGTCCCCGGGAACCCACACTAGAGAGATCTTATGTAGAACTTTTCTCTCGAATATTCTCAAGACTGCTGTATCAGTACATAATAGTCTCCATGCTTGTGCGCTATAAATAAGCACTAGGAGGAAGACCGTCTTGTAGTTAGTTTTGTCGTAAGAGAGAGGTCTAGACTGCTGCTGGTAATGGCAGTGCCAAGATAAATAAATTCAATGACAACATCAAAAGTATAATTATCGGCCATAGTCTTAGATCTGATTCGCAGCATGCACCTACTTGTTGATAATAAATAGTTCGTTTTCCTTTCATTTACTGCCGGACTCATCTTCATAGACTCCTATTCAATAGCACTAAAGACAGCAGTAACATTTCTTTTGGTCAATGTCGCCAGCGCATGTAAGCAACTGGACACTTTTTTAAAAATACCGCCATTACGATACACTCCCGCAGGTGCGAAGAACACAAAAAAGTTTGAAGAGGTTCTTTCCTACCCTAACGAAGTTACAAGAGTTTCTGAACGCCATTCTATGCAGCCTTATCAGCTTCAAAGAAATACCGGGCGAATTGGTTTTTTCCAGGATTCCGCATAATGTGAAGATCTAGATCTGGTGGGACCACGTTCTGGAGGGTATCATATTGACCACAATCAGAAACTCGTTTACATGTATCCCATCCCTGATAGGACTTCGGTCAATCTAATTTTTTCGTATTAATTCGTAAGAGGTTGGTGAATATTTTTTAGACCAATAGGGCAAACTTTTTCGATCATTTCCAACATCTTTGTAAAAATCATATTTGAAAAATATTGCAACGTAGCTGCAAGTTGTAGCAATAGCGGGATCTTAGAGCGGAAAAGGTGCTCATTTAGTGTGTCTAGGACTATACAAAAAGCATCGTTGTTCAACCGGTAATGTGCTATAAATCTGCAAAGCAGCTTTAGATATGAATGTACAGGATAACAAATGTACTTACGCAGTCTGCGATAACAGCAGTATTCATTTACTTATTTGTTTATTTAAAAATATTTATTTTTTGTACAGTAGAACCTTGATTATCCGTGATTCGATTATCCGACAACATCAATTATCCGCCATGGTGAAAGAAAATTTTTTGCATCGACTTAATTTCGTTTTAGATCGACTGAAATTTTTCTGTATCGTTTAACCGTGATTACCTCTATTATCCGTGATTATAGTCAAACATTTCTTTCTATTATTTAGGACTGTTCACTTTTCTGACAAAATTATTTTTTTTTTTTTTAATTTATTTGAAACATGTGATGTACATACATATATAAAATCCTTGAATTATTTAGTTTTTATATAAATATGTACATATTCATTTATTAATTAATAAAAATATCTAATTAAAACTAGCAAAAATTGGTACTCAATTAACCGGTAAAATCGATTATCCGGAATGCTTCCGGTCCCGACTATCACGGATAATAATATTATTTTAATAAAAACAGATATTCTATATAAAAACACTTTATATTTTGCCAAAAAAAAAAATAATTTATAAAAATTGTTAACAAATACACAAATGTCAACAAGAGCTGTTTCGAACATCGGTTTTATTTCAATTCGATACTAACAAAACCGACTTGGTTTTTTTTATTGTTATTGAATCTTTCCTAATAAAGTTTACAATACGCCCATATTCTGGAAAACTCATATCGCTTAATGTTCGCGTAACGTTTTCACAAACGAAATCGCTAGAAATTTGGTGTTTTCAAATCGCTAGGGTATACTTTTTATTCTTTTTATTAAACCAGCACTCAGGGGATGACCCCTACTCATGCAGTGCATTGTGCAGGTTTTAGGCAAGGTGGACAGAGGGAAGACGCGAATGGTAAGGAAACGAGTTGCTACTAGTGACTATAAAATGGCCAGTGCTATACCTTCACCATTATACAGTCTAGAGCAATCGTCCGCAAGAAGCCCGCAGTTTCTCACACCACTTATGTTGTGTGTGTTAATTTTATACTGAAGTTATCTTGTCTTTTTCATTTAAACTGCACCTTAAATGAACAATAAAATTATATAAAATTTAAATTTAATACGTTTTTTTCTTATTTCAATGAAAACTTTTAGCATTTTTTGACGATTTAAATTAAAAATATTGAAAAAAAAAGTTTGCTTTGAGTTTCTTCATTGTTTATGCAAACAGCTGATCAGATTGATCTTCGAAAAAAATTTGAATGCTACTGGTGTTAATTTTACAACCAATTATTTGGTTATTTCCTTTTAAACTATTAAATCGTAAAAATGAACCCTTAATAAAAGTTAAAAAATAATTTAAAACCTGTATAAAGTACTTTAAAACTTTTATGAGAGCAAATAAACCGACTACCCGAGTTAAAAATTACCAATTATTCGTGAGTGCTTATAAGTAACATCTCTAACTGAAATAAAGAATTTGCCAAAATTTTTCTGATAACTCACAAATAAAATACGTAAATTATATATAAATTACGCATGATCTGGATTGTCCAATGGATTGGAAAACTCCTCAGTGTTTTTTCATTAACATTTCTTAGCTTTTTTAGTTTTTTAAAGCTAATATAGTAAGCAAATACGCTGTAGGCATTTAAAATTTTTATATTTGTTTATGTTTTCTTATAAAACATATATTTTCATTGTTCGAATGCAACTTCGAAAAATGCAAAACGCCAGCAAATCGCTTCGTTTTTAGAACAGGCTGTAATGTGTTTTGTGTTTTTTTTTTTTGCGTTTCGCTTAAGATTTGAAAACGCTGCGTTTTCCAGAACATGGGCGTACTTTTCAAATCTTAAAACTAGTTCTGAGAATTAATAGTTAGCACCAGCGTGTTAACTATATTTTGTATTCAAATCTTATAATAATACTACGTACAACTGCAACTAGGGTCAGTGCCAATTACGGGAAAAAATGCTTTTCATGGCAATTTTAATTACATTCTGAGTTTTGGGCAAAAATCTGCTGAGAGGAAGTCACCGAAGAAATATTTTCGTTTTGCTGTCTGACCTGGGGTTTGAACTCGGGCCTTCAGTCTAATAAGGCAACACACTACCTATTAGACTTCGGCGACTTCAAACTGAATTGCAACGGTTTATAACCGATTTAGTTATTAAACGCAGTGCTGTCCAATCGGAAACTGAAAATGCTTATGTTGTTTGAGTTGAAAGCTATTCTGAACCAACCTTACGTAAGCGATTACTTATGAAATCCGATGATGATAGCAAATAGAATTCTGTTATTTTCATCATCACATTGACTGCTTTTAATTTTTTATTTATGAACTTTCGATGATTTTTAGTTTGTTTAAATTGCCTTTAAGGATTGGTGAATGTACCATTTGTTTATCAACTTATATTATTTTTTTGACTTCCTGAACTACAATAATTTTAAATTTATGTTACTTTTTTATAAGATTTGAATCGCTTATAATTTTATGAAATAAGATATGCATTAATGCTTACAAAAATTTTATTTAGTTTTTTATAAAGATCCTCGTATCAGTTTTTTCCTACGAATTATTTTGTTGTTACATTTTTTGAAAGATATGAAACCAACCCCATTCTTTTCTATGTACTTCATGTCTTTTTTAGACGGTTTTTTCTGGAATGTATCTACCGTGTAAAAGCAGAATTAAACGCATATGACAAGAAAAGATGAAATTGTTAAAACATAAAATATATGAATATAATTTTAAAATGTACCTTTAAATTGAATTTTCTTTTTAAAAAGTTATGACACCTCAGGATCCACAAAAGTTTCGAAACGAAAATCCAGAAGACTGGCACTATATATGTGAAAAAACAATTCAATAAAAAATATGTATAATTATTTACATTTTATTTCATTTAACGTTAATTTCAAATTTTCAAACTATTTATTTGACGGGTTTCTGACGGTTTAAAAATTGGATTTAGCGATTTCTGGTGATTTTTAAAGCCCAATTTGACGGGAAATTTTGAAAAAAAAAATTGGCAACACTGGTCAGTGCAGCCATCGACCGAGGCTCAATGTGTCACTTCGGTTTAACCTCTGATGGCCATTGAATTGAAACAGGTCTCTTGCCAATACGATGGGTTGAATCCGACGTATTTTATGGCGAATTTTTTAATTTCTTCCTGAATTATAGGAATGTTGAGTCGTGTTATTTTGCTGGGTAGACCATCATGCCAAATCTTATCGAATGCTTGTGAGATGTCAATAAAAAGATCTGAACAATATTGTTTCCTTTTAAATGCCGATCAAATTACAGTGACGATTCTATGAACCTGCTCAATGGTACCGTGATTAGCTCGAAATACAAACTGATGTTCAGGGATAATTTGTCGCTCGTCGAGGAGCGAGGCTAAGCTTTGGAGAAGAATTTTTTCGAACACTTTTTATAATATTGATAGCAAGCTAATAGATCTATATGATGTAATTTGACTAGCACCTTTTCTCGGCTTGGGAGTCATAACGATTGTAGATATTCTCCCAGATGATGGGAAGTTGCCAGTTTTTAACATTGCTTTAAATTCTTATAGCACAAGTGGGTAAGTTGATTAACATTGAGCCTGTAATGCCATCGGGCCCTGGAAACTTTTTCACGTCAAGGCTTTTAAAAGCGACCTGTACGCGAGAAACCCGGAGTTTTATTGGTGCGTTAACAGTATTACTTATGTTTGAGCGTTAATGCCGTGTGGTTTGAAGACTTTCTCCAGCTGGTTTGCAAAAGCGTTAAATTTTTCACTAGAATTCTTTGCCCAAGTATGGTTCTCCAATCTTAGCGGTGATTCTAGAGTAATAGGACATTTCATATGCGTTACAGCTTTCCATAGAGAATAATTTGTGTTTTTTGTTTGGTTTAAATTCTGGAGATAACTAGCAAGTCTAGGTTTTTGTGTATACATCAGGTTACTCCGCAGTGATACCAAACGAATCCAATATTGGTTTTCAAAAACAACTAAAGGCAAAACCGACTTGGATTCATTGACAGCCCTGATTATATAGAAATATACTTTGTTTAAAAAAAAGTGAATTAAATTATAATATTAATTAATGTCGTGTCCAATCATATTCATGCATATTATTTTACCAGCATTTTATAAAAAATTAAATATTAATGTATAATGTACAGTAGCGAGCACAAAAAATGCAACGTTGGGTAAAATTATCTTTAAGCGCGATAACTTTAAAAAAATGGTGACCAGTTCAAAATATTTCTTTGGGTTAATAATCCCTACAGTTATAAATACCTATTATCAATAAGATTATGTAAATATTTTTAATTAATGATATATTATTTTGTCATTTATTAAAAAGAGTGCGAATTTCATGGGAGCAATAAAAATGCAACAGCATAAATTTTAATGTGTTTATTTAAATTAAATAGTAATTCTTACAAAAAAAATCTTAAAATTAATATTTAGTGGCGTAGCCCTTATTTTCTATGACTTCTTGCAACCTAGAAGGCATAGAGTCGACTAAAGCTATTAATGTGTTAATGGATATTTTCTCCCACTCACTTTTCAAAATTTCTTCTAATTGCCTCTTATTTGACGGATGTTTCCTCTTAACTTCCCGATCTAATAGCTCCCATAGATTTTCTATGGGGTTTAGATCGGGAGACTGTGATGGCCAAACCAAAACATTGACATCATTGTCGCTTAAAAAGTTTCGAGCTAAGCGACTTGAATGCTTTAGATCGTTATCCTGTTGGAATATGCTACCAGGAAGCATGTGTTTTCCAAGGATTTCACAGTACTTCTTGGCGTCCATTTTTCCTTCGATTTGAGTTAAGGGACCTACCCCATCACGGCAAAACGCACCTGTAAATACGTGACGTAAAATCAATAATTTTTTTTAAACATATCGTTCCTTACCCCACACCATTATTGATCCACCGCCATGTTTTACGGTTGGAAGTTGATATCTTGGAGAATATCTCTGTCCAGGCGGTCTTCGAACAAAATTTATCCCATCGGAGCCAAACAAATTAAATTTGCTTTCATCGCTCCACAAGACTTTAGCCCATTGTTCATTTGACCAATCCTTGTAACGTTTTGCAAATTCCAGGCGCTTCTTTTTATTGATTGCACTGATGAGAGGTTTCTTTGCGGGTCGTCTCGCATGCAAATTAGCCTCTTTCAACCTACGGCGAACAGTGTGAACGCCTATAGAGACTCCCATTTGCTCAATTGCGAAATTAGCAACGTCCACTGCGGTCTTTCGTGGATCTTTTTTAACCAGTGCAATCATCTGGCGGTCTTGGCGAGAGGTAGTTTTTCGAGGTTTACCACTACCTGTTTTCCTTTCCACACTATTTCTCAAGGAAAATCGAGATTTAATCCGACATACGGTTGATTGATTTACACCAAAGAGGTGTCCAACTTCACGCATGGATTTTCCTTCTTCTAAGGCTTTAATGATTGCAGTTTTGCTGTCAACTGAGAGCTGCTTCTATTACAAAACTCATGTTGTATAACTTATTTAAGAAATTTTCAATTATAATTAAATAAATAACTTACTTTAACTATTTTTTTATTATGTTGCATTTTTTTTGCTCGCTAAAAATTTGCACTTTTTTCACTAATTCAAAAATATTTAACTTTTTAAAGCAGAATTTGGAACAAACTGTGGTTATTTTGAAAACTTATATTTGAAAGAATTAACAGCAAAAGAAAATAGATAAATTAGTTCCCGTTATTTTGAAACAGATCTTATTAAAGATCATATGGCACAGTGTTGCATTTTTTGTGCTCACTACTGTATATGTATTATAATTAATTAATTAATTATTTAATTGTATAAATAATTGAAACCGTTATAAAAATAATAAATTATAATAAACAATAACCAATAATAAGGTAATAAATTATGCAAACTGATAAACAATAGTAATATAATATGAATAATAATATAAAAAATAAATTAATTAATTAAAAAAAATAATAAATAATAATAACAATTTATAATAATAAATTTATTTTAATAAAAAATTATAAATAGTTATAATAATAATAAAATACATACAAATTAAGATAAAAAATAAATTAATTAATTTAAAAAAAAATAATAAATAATAATGAATAGTAATGTTAGTTATGAAAAAAAATATATTACAATAGTTTTTTATGTAATAATAATAATCATTCTGTCTCATAATAACCATAATAACAGCTCTTAAAAATAATATTTCGTTTTTC
Organism: Sarcophaga peregrina; assembly: GCA_014635995.1. Classification (NCBI taxonomy): domain Eukaryota; kingdom Metazoa; phylum Arthropoda; class Insecta; order Diptera; family Sarcophagidae; genus Sarcophaga; species Sarcophaga peregrina. The sequence goes on from CM025794.1 coordinate 5,410,988, forward strand.
TTTTTTACGTTTATTTTTTTTTCTTTTTTCTTTTTCAATATGTGACGAATTTTTGGAAAACCTACATATGGACCTACTACAACAGCTACAATTATCCCATTCAAATAGTGCAGCTGCTATCAGTGAACGTACTTTGGAAGAATGCTGGTCAACCCTGCAACGAGTGAGTTGGCATCTATTTCGTTGTGTATAGTACTCTTCCACGTTATAGACACAAACATAACAAATAAATCAGAAATCAAAATTATACAACAATTTTAAAAATAACTCAACATTATTTCTCCTAAGGTCATAAAATCTCGCAAAAAATCCTACAAAAATTAATAAGAATTTTCAACATAACAAGAAGACAATTTTTTTTTTGCCAATAATTTTCAATGTTTCAGTAAAGAAATTATTATTCGCTGCGTTTTGAAGTTTAAAAGAAACTTATTGGAAAATTTATTTAAAAGATGATCATTCAAATAGTACACAAACGATGTTTAATCAAAGTATTGTATCGTCATAAATGAGTTGTGTTATCCAACGTTTACAAGCATATGAGACTTTATGCTCCTTGTAGCATGAATAACAGTTGGCCATTTCACACGACTTTGTATCATGTATGTTGTATTGAATACACTTTTTGCTTGTGAACTCTTAATGCTAAGCCGCATTGCGTATACAAACCGTCATAAAGTGAGTAGAATTCAAAAATATTTATTTTATTTTTCTCAAACCCTCCAAACTTGTTTTTTTTTTGACAAAAACTGGTTTTTCTGACTTTACGCACAAATCTCTCAATTACTCAAACATTTCTGCACCGATGGAACTTTAAAACAGTATGTATTGAGGGATTGGGATTCTTGGAATGTTCGAATTTTTTTTATATTTTTTCAAGTTTGTCCGTTCATAGTAGCAAACTTTATAAAAAAAATATAGGATTAGTGATAATATTCTAAAGTCTGTTCTCTTGTCAAGTGATAGAGCCATCATTTGATCAAATCGGACAAAAATTACTGTATTTATTATTAAAATAGTACACAGTGAAATTGACATATTTTGTGATAAACAATCAAGACTCATCAAAAATTCTGAAAATTTATGAACTGAAAGTTTATTTGATGAGATGACATACATATATAAAAAATATAACACGGCTATTATACTTGATCAAACGAAGTGTAAATCTCTTCACACTTCATACTTTTTAAGTAAAGTTTGCTACTATGAACGGACAAATATGAAAAAATTCGCATTTTCCAAGTTTACCTCATCAAATTCCATAGCATATTAAGTCAAATAATAGATGTATGTATACCGTTTTGAGGGTCCATCCCTCCCGTTTCCAAGATTTCAATTTTGGAAATCGGGTCAGGAATATTTGAGTAATCCAGAAATTTAAAGTTAAAAAAAGATAGTTTTTGTCAAATGAAAAAGTTTGCAGGGTTCGAAAAATATAAAAAAAATGTTTTTGAGATCTACTCAACAAAACTCACAACCTACACTATGTCATTAGCCGGGTGTATTTAATTATTTTTATTTTGTCGCAGAGTGTTATCTATGCACCCAAAAGCATTTTGAAAAGTTAATTGTTGATTCAAGTTACATAGAAAATTTTTCGTCCTTTTATTTTTCTTCTTGATTACAGGTAGTCCCCGACTTACGAATATTCGCACTTACGGCCATATTTTTTCTAACTTTTTCACAGAAAATACTTAAAGAAGACAGATATGTAGTTGCGGGGAATCCCTAAAATATAAATTTTATATATACAGTGCACGCGCGCTAATGATATGAACATTATATGAACACCGCTTAATGTGAACACTTTTTAGGCTTCATTGGCTACTCTAAAAGATGAAAAAAGTAAAAATTCCTATAATTTGGACTGAATTTTATTTTTTAATTTGAAACGTTAAAATTCTGTGTTTATTAGTTGCAGGCATCCCCGTCTTAGGACTGCATCTGCTTGCATATTTAGTCTTCATTTGAAATTTAGATACTGTGAAGATAATGATTTTAGTTTAAAAGATGGTATAATTGTGTTAAAATGTGAACAATTCGCAAAAGTGACCAATGCCAGTATTAATTAGCTCACATTATCGTGCGTGCAGTGTATAAATATAAATTTTGGGTTGTTTTATTTTTTTTGACCATCAAAGTTAATAGTACAGTACAGTATTCCCTCGAATTACGTCGTAGAATGGACGACGTATATCGAAACGACGTAAATCGAATTTCAAAAAAACTCATACTATCAGATGCTTTTTATTAAGTACATTAAAAAAAACCAAAATAATTACATTTTTATTCTATGTAGTGAGTCTTTTTAAAGAGGGAATTCCCTGATTTTGTTAATAAACAACGTAAGGCAATGTAAATCGAATGACGACTCAAATCGAAGTTGAAGGGAACAAAATTTTTGAGGACGTTAATCGAAACAACGTAAATCGAGGGAATACTGTATGTAATTTTTTGCTTAAATTTTTTTTAACTCGACTTATGATTTAATCGACTTACGACCGATAACCAGGAATCCGGGGAATACCTGTAATGGCATTTAAATAAATTGATAGCATAATATAATACAAGTGTACAAGTGTATCTGATTTGTATGTGAAAATTATCAGCAACAAGCATACACTGTTGCATATTCCTCCAACAATATATTGAATACAACTATACAATGACTTGTGTGAATTGCCCAAATGTAAATTTATATTGACTGAAACACAGATCAACTGCCATATAAAAAAAATTGATTTTTTAAAAACTTTTTTAATAATTTTCAAATTATTTTGTTGTAGCTTATTTTTGTGTTCTTGTATCATGTGTTTTTCTAGAAATGATGATCTCAGAATTAAACTTTCCAATAAAAAAAATTGCACAATTGCAAATGCAAAAATATTTTATGAATATTGTTGTTGCAAAATAAATTATTTGTTTTCGCGAATAACGAATATTGCCAGATAGAAGAAAAACAAAACGTTTACAAAAAACCTACATATGCATACTTTTACATTTAAACGTCATAATGTTTGGAAGTCTGTACTACAAAATACACTTTTGAATACCATAGATTATAAAGCACCCTCTACTATTTACAAGCAAAAAAAACACAACAAACACTGATCATCCAAACAAATTCATTTCATACATACATACATACATACATACATACATATATACACATATACACACATTAATTAGTATACATACACTAACATATACATATACTAAGTTTATACATCCATATACACACATATATAATATAAAATATATATTTAAAAGTGAATTATTTATTAACTTTACATATGCATTTTCCTAATTGTATTGAATGAAAAATCTTATTGTATTTTTTTAATTTTAATTTTTAAATTTATTTTTTATAATTTCTAATGCTTTGATTTGTATTCAATAAACACGATTTTATTATTTTTTTATTATTCTATTTCAAAACAAAATTGTGTTTTTTTTTCTTTTCCTTTCTTTTTTTATTTTTTTTTGTTATGAAAATAAGTAAGTGATGCTGAATAATTTTCCTGCGAATGAAAATTTTGAAAAAAGTTATAATTTTTTGATGGTTTAGAATGTATAAAAATCAGTGTTAAAAAATTCAGTACTTTAGTACTTTTTGAGTACTTTTCCACTTGAAAAATAAATATTATTGCATATTTAACGTTTTGTGCTTTTTTCAACTGTTAATGCATTAAGAACGTAATGTGAAAGGTAGAATTATGGTGTTTTCTTTTCTACCAACAAATGTTCATTGTAGTAATGCAAAATGCAATTTTGCGTTTGTTTCTTCAAAATGTTTCGCCCCCTATATGGTAGTATGTTTTATTCAAAATAATTCGCACTTGCCAATGGTGGAGGGCATTGCATTTTATGCCCCGTATAAATCGAGAGTGCTGATAATGACCTGTAAAGCATATTTAAAAAAATCGCCTAGTATTGTTATCCAATTTGAAGTTAATTTTTTCATTGTTTTGTTAAGTAACCTTAAGAAAACATTACATTATTAAAGCTACATGGTCCGTAATATAAAAAATTGCATTTAATGTTAGAACAGAGTTAAAATGTTTTTTTTTTTTGTTATAAAAAAAAGCTCTCAAAAAATAAAGTTGAAAAATCAGTGATCTGGCAACACCTTTTTAATATAATACATTTTCTTATTGAAAACAAATCAAGTAATATAACATCTTTTTAGATCTAAAACCTTTTTTATGAAAAAAATATAGATATGGATATTGCTGCATCTATTTTATTTGCGAACATGGAAATAAATCAGATATTAGATTCATCTTCAACAACATACATAGTCAACAGCCGCCGTGGTAAACACAGGGCATACCCTTTTTTAAATATTTGTGTTATGTTCTTCTCAAATAAAAAATGACATTACGGCAGGGTTGGTCAAAAAATTTTTTAATGCACTTTGTAAGAGGGTGACATTTTCTTTGTAGAAAAGAAGCCCCGGTTAGCCGAACGTCCACGGAACATACGTTAGTTTTTAGAATACGATAAATAATGAGAACGTTGTCCGAACCGTAATGTGATTTCGGTAAGCATCGTCATAAGCTACAAACGAAAGTATGTGTATTCCATAACGTTCCGTCAACGTTTGACTACTCGAAACATATATGTTTTGTTACTTTCAGAATCGGCATATTTGTTTTATATGTGAGGAACACGTATAGGTCGTTAGTTTTTCTGTTCCGTACCGTACGTGTATTAAATATAAATAAATAAATAAACAGTCTAACAGGTACAGTGTACTGGCTTACTAGATGTGAGCCCGCGGTTCATACCCCATGTCATACATCTCCAACATAACGAAATATGAACAAATATTCCTTTTGCGACCTCATTCTGTCCAAAATTCTTTGGAGTAAATAAAATTAACGCTTGCAACATAAGTTTTATAAGATGATAGTTAATAATCCGGATTGAAGGATTGCAATGTATGTATGCATTTTTTTTGTTAACAAAGTACCATTTGATTCGAAAAAGTACTCTTTCAGTGATAGTTCTGTACCATTTCAAAATTTAAATTTTGCAACACTGGTAAAAACGTGAACAGTTAGCTTGTCTTATAACTGTTAAAGAATAAAAATTTCAAAATATGAAGTTGCCGTAGTCTAGTAGGTAGTGTGTTAGTTTATTAGATGTAAGGCCATCATTCAAATGCATTTATTAATATTACAATTAGTTGTTATAACTAACAAGTATTTTACTTCAAACAGTTAAATAAACATAAACTTTAATTTAATATACAGTGGCTCCCAGCTTATTTCAATCAGCACCTTTAAAACAAATTAAGCTCGTATAATTTCAAAACGAAACAAGATATTAAAAAAAATTTAATAAGAGTTTACAGAATATGTTTAAAAATTATGAAAAAAAATGTTTTATTCAGTCTCAAACGTAAACTTACAAACTAAAAACCAAAAATATAGGAACCCAATTCGTCATAGCTTATTTCAACACCTTACTATAAACAAACTATTAAATGATTAATTAACTGAGAGTTTTAATTTCAAAGTTTAGTATGATCTCCTATTTGCTTAAATATGGATAATTATTTTTGGCCACTCCTTTGCTATAAGGTCACTCCTGTTCGAAATCTGGTGTTGACGGACGTTTTCATCACAAATTGTCCATAAATTTGAGATTGAATGAAACTTTTTTGTTTAATTTTTAAACATATTCTAGTGCTTGTTGAAATAAGCTGTGAGCCCCTGTATGTCGGTTCCAATGGGCGTTGTGTTGGGAATTAAATTCTTCTTCTGCAGTCAGAGATAGGTTATTTCTAATATAAGGCTTATTATATCGACGACTCCATTCTATAACATTCAAAGTTGAAAAAGTATGTTTTGAGTTATGCGCTCTCAAAGTTTTCACGCGACATACAACTATACGTATGAGTATTCTAAGTAGATTTTTGCCTATAATTTCGAAACGGATCCGAGCATCTTAACCAAATTTTGACAGTATTTAAGTTAGACAACATAGAATTTAATCTAAAGTACACTTAAAACGTTATAGAATGAAGTCGTCGATATTCGGATATTGTAAGTATATAGGACAGATTCGACTAAGGTTCAAAACTATATGAATGACATATATTGTAGAGTAGATTTTTAAAATGAACATAAATTATTGTGAACTTTTTCCATGTTGAATAGAAAACAGATTCTTTTTTCGAATACTTCGAGCGAACATAGCAAGAGCCATGCAAAGTGACTATAAATTATGAGAAAGAGAGGATCTTAAAATTTTATGCGAGTACCAAGGTGCAAATGTATATTCCATATTTTTTTAACCCTCCAGATATTAGTAATTGCGTAGGGAAGGCGTAAGGTATCATATATTGAATCTTACAATGACAGTACATTGAAAGCTCCACTGGCGGACAGCTCTAATAGGCGGACATTTCCGCTAGACGGACGATTTGCTAAGTCCCGTCAATTAGGTCGTATTTTTAGAGCAAATTCATCTCCCCTGGACGGACGCGGACATCTATTTTTCCAAAAACATCTCCCATAGGCGGTCAAATAAATATTACAAAAGGCAAAGCTAAGCAATTTTATTGTATTTCGGTTTATCCCCCCCTTTTATATAATGCGCAATGTGTGGATACTACAAAAATTTGTCTTTGTTGAGTGTGTATTTTTCAACTTAATCGTATTGTTACGTTTTTACCTTTTAAAAACGTTAAAAATATGAGTTCGTAGATTGCAAATAAAGTAAAAATAAATTTGTGTTCAATTTTAATGAATTCTTTATTATCTGCACAACTTTTGTGCCACTGTTCCAGCTTATTCTACGTATACAAAGATAAATTTCGCAATATATGTTTCTTCGTGATAATTCTCTGCTTACAACCTTTTTTGTAAGCAACAACACTTGTTAGTTATTCCTCGCTCACAACCTTTTTGTAAGTACAACACTAACAACGGCTTCCTCCAAACTTGTCTGCACACAACCGATTGATTTATCACTTCAACCAACGTAATGTTGTTATACACGTCTAGCTTAATTCACACTTCGAATGCAACGTGCCGTCTGCACACACGACTGATTCAACTCAAACTCCGAACTCTCAATCTTCTTTGCTCGCTTTGGCTTGCCTTTTATATCACTGGATCTTCAGTGTGATGAATGCCCTTGAAGGATGATGACGTCCTTCGGGAATATTCTAAAAATGTAAATAACCTATTCTTATTTTTGTTGTTCCTTGTTTACATTTGAGCAGGTTGATTACGTTATTTACGTCTTTTGTCCTTTATTCATGTTTATTCATCGATCGTGTAAACAAGCGCTTTATTTTTGTTGGTATATTTTTCTACTCATTCATTGATCACGTGAACAGTGCGCTGTTCTGTTTTTGGAGCTTTTGTTTATCATTTTATGCATGATCATTGTGTTGTTTTTGGAGCTTTTGTTTATTATTTTAACAACACCATTTCCACTTTCGTAACAGTATTATGTAACATTGCGTAGTGCGGTGATTCCCCGGCTTATTATTTTATGTTATGTGATGTTCATAGACAAAATCTAAATTGTGATTCCCTTTTGAATTTGGTATATGCGATAACCGATGGATGGTCATTAAATATGATGTGAAGGTTTAAAGTTACTGTGTTTAAAAATCGCAAGGTATTAAGATGGCTCCGCCAAATTTTCTTTCATTAAAAGTTTCTGTATTCGATATTACAGAAAATGAAAAACTTTCAGTTCGAGGCATCGCAAAAAGGTTTATGTACTTCAAATTCAAATTTCATATCCCATGGCCGGACATCTCTCCTAGACGAACAAAAATGCTTCTAAGCTCGGTGTCCGACTATGGAAGATTTCATGTTAGCGTATTTTTAAAGAACTTAATTGGAATCAAGGATATAACAAAAATTAATTTTGTCCAGGTTTTTTTTTTTGTATTTACTTCGTAAACTTAAATTTATTGTTAGACTATTCACCATAAATGTCAACAATTTTTTTCCCTGAAACACAAAAAATTTAAGTAGCCGAACAATTTCATTCAAAACTCGAAACACATATCAGAAGAAATTCTAATTGAAAAAGTTCATGTTTACATTGCGTGAGTGTAGGGTATCTTGTATGGGGAAAAATAAATACATAGGATAGTATATAAAAATCAATTATACTATGTTCAGACAGACACTTTTATTGCGCAAATCGCAGTAAACACCGTTATTGAGCTCAATATTTCATATAAAATTTCAACTAATTATTGCGCAATAAATATGCAAATTGTAAGAATACTGAGTAAAACTGTAAATACAGTGAGTATATTACAATTTTCCGTACAATTTAAATTGATATTTGACAATTCAAATGTCACCACTGACTTAATAAAAGTGTCTGTCTGGACACGGTATTAATGCCCAGTAGTAAAAATGTAAAAGGCTGATCAAACTCCAATTTTCTTTTGGTAGACGTAAATTGTAATGTTCAAAGCAAGTTTTAAAAATAAATTGGAGTGATTGAAATACAGTAAAAGAGAAGATTGACAAAAAATTCAAGTGTTTCATTATTCACTCTATAATTGTATCATTCATTCATCATTATTCTTCTTCATAATCTGATCATATTGCCTGAATGTTTCAGAATTCTGCTTGTTAATGGGTTAACATTCCCTAAACAACCGGACAAACAAACAAAAAATTAAAGTAATGATTAACTTTAATATGTATTTCAATTTTTTTTTTCGTCGATCTGTAGTATCAAATGAAACAAAACGATCGAAGCTACAGATGCATATTTTCGGTAAAGAAATGCCAATCGTAAGCCAACCAACCACCCCTCTGCAAACAGTTTCAAATTTACATATTCATCCACCAAACAAAACTATTTTCAATATTTGAATTTGTATTTCTACCCGTACTTACACATACAGACATTACTACTTATTTCAATCACAAACTCTACAACTGGCCTGCCAGTTGCGCTAAAATAGTATTAAAAAAATGCCTGTGTTTATATTTTCCCCTGCACACAGGCACACTCGTAGTTACAAATGTGGTATGGCTGTTTTTATTCTTTTCTTCTTTTGTTTTGTTTTTTTTTTACTATTCTTTTAGTCACTCTTATTTTTTTCTACTATTACCCTGCCAACATTTGGGAGTGGCATTATAAATGTGTATTTGCCTTACAAGGCCGTCCATTGGCTTCATTCCTTTCCGAATGAGAAAAAATTCAAGAGAACAAAAAAAACGTACAATGAAGAAAAGAAGAACAAAAAACAAAAAAAAAATAATATTAATAAAAGAGTCCATTGTGCAAACTATACATAAGGCGAAAAAAAACTATACATATTGATAAAAGAGCGAAATAAAAGAAAAGGAATGAAAAAAAAAATTTATTAATTCCACTCCGTTCACTAACAACAACAACAGAAAGTAAAGAACCACACACACAAACACACAAAAAAAACAGTAGGAAACCAAATAAAAAAACACAAGCAAGACAGGACATGTAGTCTAAAGTGAAGAGTAAAAAAAGCCATTAAAAAATAAATGTTCGTACCATTCGTATTCGAATAGAATGTGAGTATAAAATGGACATAAACCATGCATGTATGTGTGTCAACTTATACTTTTATGTACGTACGTACACACATACATATCTACAATTCAGAGGGTGTTCAACACATGAACAAAAAAGAAAAATTTGCGTACTATACTGCACGACAATTGATCAAGAAAAAATTAAAGTAAAACGCACACACACACAATCATATTGGCACGTAAACAAATGTTGTTACCTTTTGAAATGAACTTTTTCAAGAAAAAACAAAAAAACAGGCAGGCACTTGAGATAAATGTTACCACAATTCCTATGAAATTAAGAGACAAAAAATTTTATGAACTTTGAAGGCAAATGAAAAGGAAAATTGAAATACAAAAACATTTAAAGTAAGCGAACATTTTTTTTTAATAAAGATGAAGATCAATAGATTTTAGTGAAGTTTTAGAAGTTTCTCATACTGGTAAAATTTTAAACGGTAGTTATTGGTCCGTTACACAAAGTTTACTTTTAACAGTCATGCTTTGCTAGATTCTATATCCTAGATAAAGATTACAGTACAACACGTGTATTCCCTCAAGTGACGTGGGGATTTTCCACGTCCAGTCAATTGAGTAAATTGTCTTGTTCTAAACTTAAATTAACTTAATTCGACGCCTCCTTTCTATAACGTTCTAAGTATATTTAGAACATTTTTAAATTCTACGTTCTCTAACTTAAATACTGTCCGCCGATCCGTTCTGAAATTATAGGGAAAAATCTACTTAGAATACACATACGTATAGTCGTATGTCGCGTGAAAACTTTAACAGCTTATAACTCAAAACACACTTTTTCGACTTACAATGTTATATGGAACGGAGGCATCGAATTAATCTGAACTTTTTTATTTGTTTTTCGTTTGACATGTCAATTTTTTGCATTCGTTCATAGCATAATTTTCTTAGTATAGTATCCGCTTATATGTTATGGAAGAATAACATATAAGAAAAACTAACCTACGGAGGGAGCGATGGGGGATATTATCGTGATTTATTCCAATATCGTATGGAAATGTTATCTCCCAGTATAATAGCAATAGCAACATATTTCGAAAGTTCGAACCTATTTAAATAAATTCATTTAAAGACCCCTTTTACCAGATCTAATCTGTCAATTTTAAAGTAAAGGCATAACGTTCTTGCTAGCCCTCAACTAAGTCATTTTTGATGCAGCCTCACATTCTTTATGCCACACAGTCTTGTTAATCCCCTCAATAATTTCATATCTCTACCGTTTACAAGGAAGCGAATACGATCACAACTATGATTTTTACTTGTTTTTTTTATTGGGCGCATGTTATTGTGGTAAAAATAAACAATAATTATCGAAGAAAGCAGTAGCAAAACATTGCAATTAAATTGTACTTTTATCGAAAGCCTCATCATACATTATATTTCAACAAATTTGGTTTTATTTTGTGTAGTCAGTCCAAAACAGCTATATCTTTTTCTTAAAAAATGCTTTGGTCCTTTTGGCTACATGTAAAAAAAGTAAAATTATTTTCATATATTTCTTCAGCAAATTCAACGAAACCATTGTCCAGTAATTGCACATAGTTCTCCGCATGAATTTTATGAGAAATAAAAATGATTGGAGAACGTGCTTTATATCCAAAAGCAAACCATGTCATTAAAGATTCTCCCTGAAAATTGCATGCTATTCAGGTCCGCGTATCACCTCCTTTTACTCTCCGATAACATTTGTATCCATCTGGTCCATCAAGGTTGAATTTATTTTCATCGCCTAATATAATACTACGCCACTCATCTTCCCAAAATTTGTTTTTTTCAGCGAAAGCCAATCTGGTTGCCTTGTGTCTAGGGGTCAATAGTTTTTGTTTCTTTACATCTAGATCTTCATTTAAAATTTGATTAATCCGTCTCATGGTTACGTTTAGTTCCAGCTCTGACTTTATTTGAGTACAACTTAATTTATTGGTGATAGCTAACCGCTAACTAACTTACTTTCTGCCATATCATTTTTTAGGGCCGTCTGTTTGCTATTTTTACTCAACAATTCAATCTGGGTACGTTCTACTAATGAAAGTTGGGTTCCACGGGGCATTTCTACCTAAAATTTATTTATATATTGAAATATTCCATATAAGAAATTTTGCACTTCAAATTTTCTTTCAATTGTAATTTATGAGATAAATCTGTTAAAAATTTAATCTTGTACCACATAATTCCATATTTCATATGAAAACAACAATATCAAAAGAGAATATAAAAAATAACGGTAAGTTCATGATGACGATATCAGAGAAGTTAGTATTTTTAGGAAGAGAATTCATGCAGCGTTGTAATAAGTACGATTAAAAATTAATGTTCTTGCTATTACAGTAAGATCCCGCTTAAAGCTACCCCGCTTAACGCTGTTTCAGTATTACGCGGTTGCAAATGAAACGGCCATGCACTATCCAAAAGAGGTGCACTATGGTGTATACTATGTATCTTTTTCAGCACTCTTTCGTTAGTCTGTTTAGAAAAAAGATTTCAACTGTATTTTTCGAAGGCGCAATCACAGCACGAACGTATCTTTCCGGCGTTAGAGTTGATTTATTTGTTGTTCTCAACGTTACGAGGTCTCTACATGTGTACGTGTGAAGTTGCCTAATTTAACGCTGGAACTTATTGGAACGTAACCCGCGCGTTAAGCGGGGTCTTACTGTACTTAATCAAAACATGTAAAATAAATTTATAGCATACATAATTTCTACGGAGTTTTTCTTTTTTTTTTTTGTAATTATTTATTCATTATTCGTCTAAAAATTCACTTAATATGGGACAAAGATCATATGATCGAAATAAATGTGTTTTCATATTACATATGTACGTTTATTGGTATTTTGAGAGATTTTATTTAATATTCAAAAATCTATTTACTTGGTTATATACCTCATCAACTATATAGTTTGATATTAAAATATTGCAATAATCGATTTTCTGATTCGTGCATTTTTATTCAAAATGTTTGTAATTATTCTTAAAAACCTTGTCTTGCCTCTATTTATTGTCTTATATAGAGGAGTTTTTATATTTTCCGTCTATGTTTTTAAGGGTGGTGGATGATTTCGTTTTCAACCAACGATAAACCTGTACTAAAACATTGTTTTAGTAGTTCTTATTTGCGGATGCATTAAAAAGGAGCCAGCCAAGTTTTAGTTGGTTTGTTGGTTGGACAGATAGATGACTGGCCGGCTGGCTGGACGTCTGTCTGCTTGGTTCGTTAGTTACATTTACATTTACGTTTACACTAGCAAGTTAAAATCGCGCAATACCCATTTTATGCTGTAGAAAAAAAATTTTTTTTTCCTTTTTTTCAGTATAAAAAAAACGTTGAAAAGGAACAGGAAAAACTGAGCAAAAAGGTACTCTTTTCTTTGGTTCTCCGCTCAATTCCTTTACTTTCCTTTATGGCTAGTATAATAAATCCCTCTTTTAAAGGTGGCTGGCTGGCTGGTGACTGGTGGCTGGTGGCCGTGGTTGTAAAGTTGAAAAAACTATAATTGAAAAAATAGTAAAATCTATGTATAAGAGTTTTAAAAGAAGCAAAAAAAAATGTTGCATTTACTAACAACCTCCAGGGCTGCAGCAGTTTTGCAAAAAGGAAGAAAAGGAGAAAAATAAAAACGCCACAATAAAAATACAAAAACGAAAACGAAATAGCCGTTTAATGTATTAGTTAAGTCGACCGCCTCCCGCTTTTGTTGTGTATTTTTCATACTTTTGTACTTAAAAAAAAAAAGAATTTTTTTTGTTTTGTTTCTTTTTTTTCCTTTCTTTCTTCTCTTTTGCAGCCAACCAGAGTCGTATTTTTCTGTGCAATCACAATTCAAAACGTTTATAGCTATTGCAAGGAGGAAGCTAAATGCAAACATAGACAAATACATACGTATTGTATACATATATACCGACATACATAAAAACATTTTATTTTAAAAGTATTTCGATATCGTTCCGAGGTTCTATTTAAACGCTTTTTTTCCTACTGCTACTACTACTGATTGAATTTTGTAGTAGAAAATTATTTTACTAAACATTATTTGCAAATACATACATATGTACTTATATATTTTCTATAATTATTGCTTTATAAAGGGCGTTCCGAAACATATATTTATTTTTTTAACGCAGCAGGTTCCAAATTGTTAGAAAGAAAACAATTATAAAAAAAATGTTCATGTACTCGTATGTACAGTAGCGAGCACAAAAAATACAACGTTAGGTAAAATTATCTTTAAGTGCGATAATTTAAAAAATGGTGACCAGTTCAAAATATTTCTTTGGGTTATTAATCCCTACAGTTATAGATACCTATTATCAATAAGATTATGTAAATATTTTTAATTAATGATATATTATTTTGTCATTTATTAAAAAGAGTGCGAATTTCATGGGAGCAATAAAAATGCAACAGCAAAAATTTTAATGTGTTTATTTAAATTAAATAGTAATTCTTACAAAAAAAAAATCTTTAAATTAATATTTAGTGGCGTAGCCCTTATTTTTTATGACTTCTTGCAACCTAGAAGGCATAGAGTCGACTAAAGCTATTAATGTGTTAATGGATATTTTCTCCTTTCAAAAATTCAAAATTTCTTCTAATTGCCTCTTATTTGACGGATGTTTCCTCTTAACTTCCCGATCTAATAGCTCCCATAGATTTTCTTTGGGGTTTAGATTGGGAGACTGTGATGGCCAATCCAAAACATTGACATCATTGTCGCTTAAAAAGTTTCGAGCTAAGCGACTTGAGTGCTTTGGATCGTTATCCTGTTGGAATATGCTACCAGGAGGCATTTTTTCCCGCAGATGAGGAAGCATGTGTTCTCCAAGGATTTCACAGTACTTCTTGGCGTCCATTTTTCCTTCGATTTGAGTTAAGGGACCTACCCCATCACGGGAAAACGCACCTGTAAATACGTGACGTAAAATCAATAATTTTTTTTAAACACATCGTTCCTTACCCCACACCATTATTGATCTACCGACATGTTTTACGGTTGGAAGTATCTTGGAAAATATCTCTGTCCAGGCGGTCTTCGAACAAAATTTATCCCATCATAGCCAAACAAATTTAATTTGCTTTCATCGCTCCACAAGACTTTAGCCCATTGTTCATTTGACCAATCCTTGTAACGTTTTGCAAATTCCAGGCGCTTCTTTTTATTGATTGCACTGATGAGAGGTTTCTTTGCGGGTCGTATCGCATGCAAATTAGCCTCTTTCAACCTACGGCGAACAGTGTGAACGCCTATAGAGACTCCCATTTGCGAAATTAGCAACGTCCACTGCGGTCTTTCGTGGATCTTTTTTAACCAGTGTAATCATCTGGCGGTCTTGGCGAGAGGTAGTTTTTCGAGGATTACCACTACCTGGTTTCCTTTCCACACTATTTCTCAAGGAAAATCGAGATTTAATCCGACATACGGTTGATTGATTTACACCAAAGAGGTGTCCAACTTCACGTATGGATTTTCCTTCTTCTAAGGCTTTAATGATTGCAGTTTTGCTGTCAGCTGAGAGCTGCTTCTATTACAAAACACATGTTGTATAACTTATTTAAGAAATTTTCAATTATAATTAAATAAATAACTTACTTTAACTATTTTTTTATTATGTTGCATTTTTTTTGCTCGCTAAAAATTTGCACTTTTTTCACTAATTCAAAAATATTTAACTTTTTAAAGCAGAATTTGGAATAAACTGTGGTTACTTTGAAAACTTATAATTGAAAGAATTAACAGCAAAAGAAAATAGATAAATTAGTTACCGTTATTTTGAAACAGATCTTATTAAAGATCATATGGCACCGTGTTGCATTTTTTGTGCTCGCTACTGTAGTTCACGTTATACTGTTCATTGTCCTGTTTTTTTAGATGTGGCGGAGGAAATCTTATTATTATTAAATCTTAACTCAATGCAGTAAATAAAAAAAGGCATTTTAAATGTCATAAAACATTTTTTTTTTACTTTGTAAAACTTATGATTTCATTTAATAAAGGAATCCATTTTGAAAGTATCCTTTTCTTTTACTCTAAAAATTAAATTAAATTGTCTAAACTTATTAATTTTATTTGTTTTGTGGTAACTCCTCAAAGGGGTGGAATGCGGGGTACAGGAGCCTTTTCCGGAATTTGATTTCGTTTGCATGATTTCAGTGTGGTATTCTATTGGCCATGTATTGATCCGTGCATTCCCCTATTTTTCTTTGCTAAATTCAGATCAGATTTTTCCTTTGGGGGTATTTATTAACTCCTTTCATCTGATGTTTCAAAGAAAGATGAATTTAAAGCATAAATTGAGAACATGAGAAAAATTTCCAATTGGACTAAGGATCATTATTACAACTCGCCGTAAAGATTGGGTTTAGTTAAAGGGAAGTTTAGCAAAAGTGATCATAAAGTCGCATTTAACTTCTTCTCGCTATTACAATTTACAGACAAAGCTGCCAGATAAATGAAGCATCAAATCGTCAAATATTTGAAAAAAAATCGTCAAAGACGGTCATTGAAAATAAATAAATGAAAGGTATTAAAAACAAAAAAAAGTCAATGTTTAGAAGCAATAATATTGCATCATCTATACCCATGTGTGGTGTAAATATAAGGGAGTCTGAAGATCTTGACATTATGGGCATGAAAATTCAGTGTAATGCTCGCTAGAACTGACACATTTTTCAGTGCCTTGATTTCTTAAGACGGTGCAATAAGTATTTCACTTCATCTGATCTACTTACCATTTACACCATTTATAACAGACCGAGAATAGAACACAACTCTCATGTATGGATTCTCCGTAAAAGTCTACTTTAAGACCGTAGCTAGTTGATCACGATACTGTGAAAAAAGGAAGCTTGTTTATTAAAATCATGTATTCCTGGGTAACACTTGTCTTTCTCGGCCAGCACATCCGTGTGTGGTCGATTGGCTTGTGTATCGTACACTGCATTACAGTATTCCCTCGATTTACGTCGTAGAATGTTCCGGTAAAAAGGCGACGAAAATTGAATTTCAAAGAACTCAATTTCAGAACTAAATTTTTATTATATGTATTGAATTTTTTTTAATAGTCCCCTAATTTTGTTTATAAACAACAGAGGCGACGTAAATCGAATGACGACGCAAATCGAAGTTTAAGGGAAAAAAAATTTTTGACGACGTTAAGCGAACAACGTAAATCGAGGGAATACTGTACAGACAAAGTTCGTTTGTTAGACTGACTATTCGTATGTGGAAATCCCTTCCTGCAGAGATCTTTCCTGTTACTTATGGTATAAAAATATTCAAACCTAGTGTTAATAAACACTGCTCCGTCATTCCTCCTTCCTAATTCACAAGTATTCGAAAATAACTTAAAAATATAATACTTTACTCCTTGTGATTCCTAACATAAATTTCCAATAGAATTGTTACTAGCAAAACTTAAGGAAATTTAATTGCAAAAAATCGTCAAAATTACGGCATAAATCGTCATGTCGTCAATGTGATATTTTTGCATCACAAAATCGTCAGAATGACGTTAAATATTCAAATCTGGCAGCTATGCCTACAGATAATATAAAGTTAACATTTACAAAAATGTAGCAGTGCAGGGGCAATGCCGATAACACTGTCGAATTAAACAAGTTTGTTTTGAACTCAGTGGCAATGACGGGCTTCGTTTATTTTTTGCCGTATTGAGAAAAACTGGCAAGTTCAAACCTAAACTTAACTTTAAAAGTTACCTGTAGGATGATTCTCCCTTTAGCTTAACGTTCACTTCTACTTTATTGTCGACTCATAATAATGAAGAGCCTTTAAAATCCTCCATTTAGTAACGGCAAGTTGTAATAATGGCTCTTAGAGATACTATTTTGTCTACAGCCGAGATTAATCCTTGAAGAAATATTAGAAAGATTTTATAATTTTGAAAACAAAACATTTTTTACAAATGTTACTGTTACACTCCTCATACTTTGTCGAAGCGCTCTTCATTCTTATAATCTCTTGACAACGTCAGTTTATTTACTTTACAATATTGGAATAAAATTATTATTTCGAACTTATCTTTAAACTGTAAAGAAACTATTTTATTCTTTAGGTTAGTCGACTGTGAAAGCTATTTAATAATTACTTAAAACCCTGGTTTTATAATTTATCAGCTCAAAACTTTCAATTAAAACAGGCAATTCGTCAAACGATAAATGAGTAAAAGCGTATCCAATTTATATATTTTAAACTACACGGTTTCTTTGATGGGTGACGTAAAGCTATAGTCCACCAGTTCCAAATAAAAATAATCTTTGTTTTATCCAACTATCGTACATTCTTCAAGGTATTTTTTACGAGTACTTGGCAAATTTCAATATTTTTCATACGTTCTGTTTGTTGAAAAGAGGTATTTTTTATTTATTATTATTATTTTATTTATTTATTTATTATTCTTATAAAGTGCATACACTGTTGAAGTCTACCATTCTTTATTTATTTTTTGCAAGCATTTTAATTTTTTGTAACTTTAAGACCCATTATTACAACTTGGCGTTATACATGGGTTCAGTTAAGGTACCTTTAGCTAACGGGAGCTAAAGTGACCTTTAACTTATTTTCGTTATTACAAATTAGAGATAAAATAAAGTTAACTTTTTTCAGAAAATATGGAGCGCCGAAGAAATGCCGATAACACTGCTCAATTAAACAGTTTTTTTTTTTTGATCGCAATGACAACGATGTGCTTCGTTTTTTTTTTTTTGTATATGCTCACTTTGTTTATTTTTGAAGTTTCCATAATATAAAATATGACAAGTTCAAACATAAACTTAACTTTAAAAGTTACAGGTAGGATGATATTCCTTTTACTTTAACACTCCACTTATAATAATAAAAAAAATTCCTCCTTTGCATTAACGCCAAGTTGTAATAATGGCCTTAATCGTAATTTTTTAGAAAAAAAGGAATGCATAGTTCACACTATTTCCACCGACGTGTATATCTTGATAGATCTTTGTTTTTTCCCATTGCGCATTACATTTGCTTATAATCAAAACAGGCTACCAAAATTCTTGAAAATAAGCTTAAAGCAATCATGTTTACTACATTAAGAGTAGTTTCAGTACTTTAATCGTTTAAATAAAAAAATCATTTAAACTTTAACAAACCATTTACTTAGCACACTTATTAAAAGTTAACGAACATACTGTAAACAAAAATCGATAAAAATAACATGTTGCTGCACATCATACAACGACTACATACATACATATGTAAGTACATACAGACAGTGAGACATGAAGCAGACATTTTAATTTCAATGCATACGAGCAAACAAAATGGAGAAAAATAAAAACTTTAAGGACAAATTACTTGAAGGCGACAACATTATAAAATTAAGTGAAGTAAAGCATGCTAAAAATTAGTGAAGCAGATGAACTTAATCTGTACCAAGTTCAACGATCATTTAATAAAACCCCTTAAACGTACATAGGTCAGAAGTTTATAAAAGATGAGATACCAGAGAACCAGAAAAAAGAAACCATTTTGTACTTAAAGCAATAAGGGTTAAAACTTTACGACGTCCAACGATAACAGACGTCTTCATCTTGATGGGGGTACATATTGGATAGACCTTTCGCCTTACCAAGCTATGTGAACTTTATTGTCATTGAATTGAAAGAAGACGATAGTGCCGTGTAAATCTTGCAGGAATACTGAAATTCAGGTTAGAAAGCAAAAACTCAGAATCAATATCACCTTTAACCAGATTAAAAATAAAACAAATACCTAAAACAGACCTTCTACGTTCCAAAGTTGGAAGTTTTACCAAAGCTAATCTATCCTCATACGGCGGAAGCCCATTGGTATAATCCCATCCTAAGCCACGTAAACAGAATAAGAAAACTGTCTCTGCACAGACTCGATTGAATCACTATGATAGTATGGATTCCAAATAACAGACGCATACTCCAAAATAGGCCTAACAAGTGAAATGTACAGTAGTTTTGTTATATAAGAATCAATGAATTCCTTAGCCCATCTTTTTACAAAACCAAGAACAGCTCGAGTCTTGCCAATCATCAAACTAATATGATCAATAAAAGACAATTTAATATCCAATAATACTCCCAAATCAAGAAATGAAGGCACAATTTCCAAAGGGCAAGAATTAATCACATAAGTGGACGAGATTACACCAAGGCGAGAGAAAACCATGCATTTACATTTTCTCAAATTAAGATCCATTAAATTTATCCTGCACCAAGTAACAAACAAATCAATATTTCGCAGAAGAACAGCCTGGCCATGATCGTCATCAAAAGTATAAAATAATTTAACGTCTTCAGCATACATCAGAATATTACAATCAGAAAGAGCAGAAGGAAGATCATTCAGAAACAATAAAAACAGTAAAGGACCCAAATGGCTACCCTGCGGAACACCAGAAGTAACATATACAGTCTTAGACAATACATTCCTATAACAAACAATACCCTCTGAATCCTAAGGGAGAGGTAAGAGTCTAGCCAACGAAGAATAATATCAGGAATACCGATTAGTGAAAGTTTAAGAAGCAAAATTCTATGATCAACTCTATCAAAAGCTTTACTGAAATCAGTATAAATTACATCAGTCCGAGCACCGACAAGAAAGCCCCTGAAAACATGTGTAGTAAATTCAAGAAGATTTGTGACAGTCGACCTGAATTTCAAAAAACCATGCTGGAAAGGAGATATTAAAGATCTCGTATTAAAAAAGAGATAATCCGTCACTAGTTTCTCCATCAACTTGGGAATAGCACTGAGCTTGGCAATACCCCTGTAATTGGAAATATTAGATTTATTACCCGACTTGTGCAAAGGAATTATGAACGAACTCTTCCAAATAGATGGAAAATGATCAACCCTCAGAAGCCTATTGAATATAAAGGTCAAAGGACCACTCAAGACAACAGCACATTTTCTTAAAATACAGGCCGGGACCCCGTCAGGGCCCGGCAAGTATGTAAGTTTCAGTCCAGACAAAGCATCAAGAACAGACTCCTCATCAAACGAGTATATGTTAGGAATAGCGACACTTCCCACTGAATAAGGATACCCGCCACTCAGATCAGGGCCCGGGTCCAACTGCCTATAAGTAGACTGAAAGAAGTCAGCAAACATATTCAAAATATCAAGGTGACTAGAGGATGATACATCCCCGTAAAACATCTCAGTGGGAAACAAAGATGATTTACGTTCAGCTCGAACGAAGTCGTAAAACGACTTAGGATTATTAGCGAAATTCGACCTGACTCAAATCATATATTCCTCATAATAGTAATGATTCATTCTACGATAATCCGCACGCGCCCTAGAGTAAAGAGCATAATCAATATCAGAACCTGATCTAACAAACTTTTTAAATAACTTCGATTTCCTATTCCTCAACCTTGACAGTCTAGCCGAATTCCATTGAGGACCAGAACGCTCCAAACGACTTTTTACCAATGGAACACACTTCTCAAAACATTTAAATAATACATCATAAAAGCCAAGATACTGTCAAGTGAAAGAGAGTCGTACGGTGGCGAGATAAGTACAGACGACCAATCAACAGAGGACAGAAGTGTATTCAAACGACTAAAATCCGTACGATGGAAATTAAAACGCCTCTCATTATCAAATGAGCGATCAATTACAGGAGGTAAACAAAGATCAACTTCAATAGAAAGTAACAACGTAGGATGATAACTATCCTCGGGAATAGATATAGGATCAATGCGAAATAAAGAAGAAATACTTGGATCCTCCAAAAATACAAGATCCAAAATTCTCCCCATTGAATTAAATACACCATTAACTTGGAAAAGACCTAGATCACACATAGCGGACAGGAGTTCATCATAGAATGGAACTGAAGAACATGGCACCAATGACCCAGACTCAGGTGAAAAATTCGAAGATATATGAGGAAGATTAAAATCACCAAGAACTACAATAATCCCCTCTTGCCCCATTGAATCCATTACTTTAGAAATCAAAGTGAGCCCTATAGATATGAATGTCAGCACAGGGAGGAATATATGAACAAGTAATGTAAATAGACTTCCCACGATTATAGACCCTAACGCAAATAAACTCAATATCCTCCGAAGAAAAAAAGTCAATTAATTCAGATGAGTATTTAGAACAAATTGAAATAAGAACACCACCACCATTTCTTAACTTCCTATCCCGTCTATAAATATTAAAATTACTAGACAAAATCTCAGAACCAAAAATATCACAATTCAGCCAAGTCATCAAATCAATATCAAAACTACTATTATAAAGCGAAGAAAGTTTAGACCTGAGTCCACGAACATTTTGAAAGCAATACCAAAATTATAAGACAATTTCGAAGCTAGTTTTTTTGAGAAAAAGAACCAGGCAAATTAACACCATTCCTACGATGACCCAGCCTGAATACGAATTCACGTACCAATACAGCCTGTGGCCAGAATGCACGATCAACAATTTCACCAAAGATAATATAAAAAGGTCTAAAGAACATTTGACAGAATCTCCAACCGACTTGAGTGAAACACTTTCGGATGTCGTGAAGAGTCCGCTGAAAGATTCTTGTACCGCAAGCAGTATAACAGAATCCAAGACATCCAATGGTCTTAGTTTATATTCTGTTAGTACGCAAGTAATGAAGGTGAACGACTTTTAAGCCGAAGAAGTCGCTTGTATGATGATTTTAATATGTCTGCAATATCTAGCAGCTCGATGCATGGCAACAAAATAAGTCTAGGATCCTTCTTCACTGTACACAAAGAAGATGACAATATAAGTGATATTCGTCCGTCTATTTTACTAAAATTAAAATTAAAAAGAAAACAAAATTAAAATAAAACAAAACAACAACAATTGTGCGGCCAAGAATTACAGTTTTTAAATAAAATAATAACCTATTACTCTTGACAACAATATTTTAAATATTAATAAGACAACAAAAATAAAATAAAAACAGTTTCTTTTTTAAACAACAACACCATCCCACAAGAAACCAGAAGAATTTAAAATAATCCACAACAATAACATAAAATACTGAAATTAAAAAGAAAACAAAATTAAGACAAAACAGAATCAGAAAAAATAACAATTTCGCGGCCAAGGATTACAGTTTTTAAAACAACAACACCATCAAACGAAATATATATTTACTAGCAGATTGTACCCGGCGTTGCGCGGATTATAAAAATAACAATAAATAAAAATCCGATTTCAAAACCGGCTTTTTAAAAAATCCGATTTTTTAAATTATTTGGAAACCGGTTTATCAAACAACCCAGTTTTTTGAATACTCTAAGTCCTAAATATAGATGCACGCAACTTGCCCGGTTTTCGCCCCTTTCTTCCTTTTTGGACCCCTTTTGGTCCATCTTTATAAACGGAACACCTCCAATAGTTATTTTGGAAACATAACCAAGTTAAATTGAAAAAAATACCTTTAAAACAAATAAAATACAGCTTTTATGCATAAAGTTCTAATTTTTGGCCTTTTTTTCTACCTTTGTCCCATTTTTTCCCTTTGGTTCAAAATTTTGAAAAGATTTATAGCATATAAACTGTACCGACACAAGCTCGACCAATATCCCAAATCTCAAAAAAATCAGTTCAAGCGTTCAGGCGTGATTGGGTATGCATTTAATTTGCTCGTTTTTGGCCCCTTTTGGTTCAACTTTATAAACCTCCTATAGCTATTTGGGAAACTTAACCAAGCTAAATCGTAAAAAATTAACTTTAAAACAAATAAAATACAGCATTTATGCATAAAAGTATAAATTTTTGCCCCATTTTTTCTCCCTTTGTCCCATTTTTACTCTCGTTTTGATCAAAATTTTGAAATTTATAGCCTACAACCTGCACCGACAAAAGCTCAATCTATATCCCAAATTCCAAGGAAATCGGTCTAGACGTTCATGCGTGATTGGCTGGCAAACAATCTAAAAACAGACTTACAGAAAGATTGATAATATATGTTAGGATTAGGATAACCTGGACTGAATTTGCCCGTTTTCGGGCCCTTTCCCCCTTTTTGAACCACTTGTGGTTCAACTTTAGAAATGGAATACCGCCAAGCTAAATCGTAAAGAACTACCTATTAGCATTTTTTCCCCATTTGTCCCAGTTGTGCTCCCCTTTTGGTAAAATTTTAAAAGGATTTATAGCCTATAACCTGCACCGACAAAAGCTCGATCTATATCCCAAATTTCGACAAAATCAGCCCAGGCGTGATTCGCAAACGAAAAAACCAACAAACATTTGGGAACTTAACCAAGCTAAAACGTAAAAAATTACCTATTACCATTTTTTCCCCATTTTTTCTCCCCTTTTGGTCAAAATTTTGAAAAGATTTATAGCCTATAACCTCCACGTACAAAAGCCAGATCTATGTCCCAAATTTCAAGAAAATCGGTCCAAGCGTTATGCGCTTAATTTTCCCGTTTTTGGCCCCTTTCCCCCTTTTTGGACCCCTTTTTTAACTTTAGAAACGGAACACCTCTAATAGCTATTTCGGAAACTTAACCAAGCTAAAGCGTAAAAAATTACCTATTACCATTTTTCCCCATTACTCCCATTTTTTCTCCCCTTTTGATCAAAATTTTGAAAAGATTTATAGCCTATAAACCTGCACCTACAAAAGTTCAATCTAAATCTCAAATTTCAAGAAAATCGGTCCAGGCGTGATTGGGTAACGAACAAAACAACAAACATTGGGGAAACTTAACTAAGCTAAATCGTAAAAAATTACCTATTACCATTTTTCTCCCCTTTTGGTCAAAATTTTGAAAAGATTTATAACCTATAACCTCCACGTACAAAAGCCCGATCTATGTCTCAAATTTCAATAAAATCGGTCCAAGCGTTCAGGCGTGATTGGTTATGCTCTTAATTTTCCCGTTTTTTGGCCCGCTTCCCCCTTTTTGGACCCCTTTTTCAACTTTAGAAACGGAACACCTCTAATAGCTATTTGAGATACTTAACCAAGCTAAAGCGTAAAAAATTACCTATTACCATTTTTCCCCATTTCTCCCATTTTTTCTCCCCTTTTGATCAAAACTTTGAAAAGATTTATAGCCTATAACCTGCACCTACAAAAGCCCATTCTATATCCCAAATTTCAAGAAAATCGGTCCAGGCGTTCAACCGTGATTGGCTAACAAACAAAAAAACAGACTTACAGAAAGATTTATAATATATATTAGGATTTATTTAAAGTCGATAGATACAATACATCCTTACTGACTATATTCAACAAATACAATACAGATTAATTCAACAAGAAGAATATGAACAATTCAGAAATATGGTTAGGGTATCCTTTTAAACTTCTTTACACTCCGAAAAATCCACTACTTGGTAGCATTCATTAAAAGTTTTACAGGCTGGTCTAAACGAATTATTACTTTCATAATCAGGGGTCAAATCAGCGCATTCGATATTGAATGCAGATTCGAGTAGACACTATTTTCGATGGCCGCAATTTCTTGGATCATGGTATTCGATCGTAATTTGTATTAAATTTGTAAAAAAAATATTAAAAACAACTTTTTTGAAGCTTATTTCTGGCCAAATCGGGATATTCCATTATAAATTGTGCCGATACCTCTTTTTGTTTCCCATTTACCTTATTTGTATTTATTCTGGAAGTGTTTTTTCATTATTTATTTGTTTTTGTGCTAATATTGGGTCTTCTTGGCCTTGATGTTCAGTATCCCTAAAAACTATGAAAATTACATTTTTGAGAAAATGTTCGAAAAATTCTTTCATTCTTACTTACTTATTATTTTACTTCGTTGTTTTCAGATATTTCTTTTGTTTTATACCAAAAAGCTACTATTTGTTTTCGATGACAGTTTACAAATCGAGTACAACTACGAGTAAATACGGTACGATAATGATTACTGTGATCTACATTAACCACATTTCGATAATAAAGCACTCGATTTTAAATGCGGTGATTTGGTCCCAGATCTGTTGTAATTTAGTGAAAGCAGTTCAAAATTGCGAGTAGCGCAAAGCGCACAGGAATATTGAATTTGAATCGACATCACCTCGTATTAATCCCAGAATAAAAAGAGTACTCATCATAGAACGACGACTTTTAAGAGTTGTAAGCTTAATCAAGGCAAGTCTACTCCGATATAGCGGTAATTCATAGGAGTTCCAACCAAGACCTCGTAAACAGAAAATTAAAAACTGACTCAATGCTATTTATATGAACTGCATAACAAGGGTCCCATATGATAGAACCATACTCCAGAATAGGCCGGACAAGAGATATAAATAACGTTTTAGGTAAAAAAAGGATCAAAAAATTCCTTAGACAAGCGTTTCATATAATTTCATAATGGAAACGTTATCCCGAAAGTTGAGTCTGTGATCCAATAGAATACTAAGGTCCAAAAATAGTTTTTACTTTATCCAACACAGTATTATCAATGCATTAGAAGGTATTGGAATACAAAACAACTTAGGGAAGGTCATTAATAAACAAAGTGAATAAGATTGGACCCAAATGACTGCCCTGAGGTACTTTGATATGGAATCAAACGAAATTCTAAACATTTTAAAAATATTAGTACTTTGTTCAGACAGGCACTTTTATTGAGTCAATATTAGTTTATTTGAGAACAATATTTTAAGTATTCGGACATACACATACAGTCAAACTTGGTTATAAAGAATTCTTGGTTATTACGTACATATTTTCAAGTCCCAACGTTTTAATAATAGTTTTCATACAAAAAACTTAATTTATTACGAACTTTTTTATAACGAATTCTCGGTTAAAAGGAACTACTTCAAATGGTCCAAGTATTTAAATTTCATATATTTTGCCTTTTTATATCGAATCCTCAGAAATAACTTTGAAGTGTAGCAATCGTCTTTACTTTTATTTAATATGGCAGCATTAAATTATAACTCAACATTTTTAATCAGCTGATAGATAAATAGAATTAAAACATATTTTTGGTTATTAATGAAAAAAATATTTTTTTTTATTAATAAATGAAAAAAATTCTTTGTATTTATTAGGAAATTTACCTATAACGAACTATTTTTTCTTTTCCCACGGAGTTCGTTAAAACCTATTTTGACAATTTTTATTTGACAGTGGTAAACAAAACAGCTGGCTGTTTCAACAACATTATTTCAATTTTTTTTTAGTTTGGTTTTTTTTGTTTGTTAACACGTTCCCTGCCACATGTACCGTTTTCGGTGCACGCTAAACCTCATTTCTACGCCAAGCTGAACTTTTTAATTTAAACTGGTAATATCGAAAATTTAATTATTAGTAGGACTATTTTATGTAACGTAATGATGCTTAGAGCAATTTTAGAGCGATGTACCGGTAACGGTGCACGTGGCGTGGTCATTAGTTATCGGACCACTTTTGAACTTTTATTGAATACGACAGTTGTAAATGCATCGATTTTATATAATATAAGAAACAATAGTTTAATTTCGCCTTTTAAAATATAGAAAGTTACTGATTTCATATTTAAGAATGTATTTTCTGAAGAAGATGACCATGTCCTACCTTCTAGAATTACACCATGAGTTACAAAACGGTAATGGTAGACCAGTAAACAGGATGCAGCCATGGTATGCAGAAAGTATGAAAAATTATAATAGTGCAATCAAACTTGAGTAATTTATGTATCCTTTTTTGTACATTACCCTTATATCCCTTATTCTATGTGAAATAAATTTAATTTTATGTTGTTAATTTGTGCATTTTGTCCTTTGAATAGTAATAATTTTGAAAATAACATACACTTTTTCAAAAATAAAAAAAGAACATGTATTTTTATAGATTTCTGAAAGTAGTTATCGTGTACCGAAAATGGTACACGTGGCCTAGAAATGACACCTTCTCAAAAACAGCTTGGCAGGGAACGTGTTAAATGTCAATTGAAAATGTTCGGAAAATTGTACGTTCAATAAACATGGACTTATGGCAGTGTTGCATTTTAAGTTTTATTCAATATTATAACAATTTGCGTATTCATATTGCGCAATAATTAATTGAAACTTTATGTGAAATATTGACCTAAATAATGGTATAATAATGATAATCTGTATATAAAATTTAATAGTCTGTAAGGATTTACCATATACCACTTGAAATAAATAAATAAACAAAAATAAATCTTGCAGATATAAAGTCTCTCTAAATCTCTTTATCGATATCATTGATGATTAGACCAACATCATTTTGATTTCTCAAGGGAGTATTTCCTCTTACATTTAGATATCGGGTCACCAGTCGGAAAAAATAAAAGAGTTTTCACATCTTTTTTTTTTTTGGGGGGGGGGGGGAATATAAATTAGAATTACATTACACTAGAGCCCCGACTTGCGTCGTTTCAATTTGCATCGCTTTTTTAAACTGGAAAAATTCGGTTTGCGTCGATTCTATTGTGCATCGTTGTGATTTCGATTTGCGTCGCTAAAAACGATTAAATTTTTATTACATCATTGTACATTTTAGGCATTTTTAGTGTGTAGTGATGATATTGATGAATTTTTGCTGTCTCACAATGAGGAGCTTGATAATGAAAATTTTTAGCCATTGATATTCAGCATATTTCCTGTCATAACAGGAGATGATGCATTAGAAGAAAAAATTAACAGTAGCCAATATTTCTAAAGCTTTGCAATTAATTTCTCATGCAATGGATATATTTTCTGAAACGATCCTGACAAAAATCGTATCACGGGCGTAGCAGCATCCGTTAATCAAGCCATTGGTTGTTACAAAAATATATATCAACAAAAAAATATTTAAATCATCTAATCAAATGGATATAAGTGCATAAGTGTTTCTGATTTAGATTTATCATCTGAAGAGAGTTCAATGTAAGCTAAATACATTTGAAGTTTTAATGCACCTACTTTTTTGAATATACATACATACATACATACATATGTAAATGAATAACATTTTTACGTTTTCTCTTAATTTATTGTTTTGTTAGCTCTTTATAATAATTAAATATAAACATTTGTTGAAGTAAATGAAATAAATAAAAATGTATTCGTACTTGTTTTTATCAAAAATACAAAATTTTTTGCTTTGTTTTGAATATTTTCCTCAATAAATTAAATTTTAGTGCATTTATATAGAAAAATGTGATTCGATTTGCGTCGCGTTTCTTCGGTCCCCATTAACGACGCAAGTCGGGGCTCAAGTGTACTTTCCTTTAGGGCTTAAGATTTCAATTGCCTTTGAGTATATTTTATAGAACGTTGTTGGACTATAATTATATATAAATTGTTGGACGCCATAAATTCCAACAAAAATCAGAAGCATCATCAGCAACTACAATTTCTTTTTCTTTTCGTATATTTTCTTAAATATTTAGTTGTTAAAATTTTTTTTTGTTTTTTATTTATTTAGTTTTTTTATTCGATGACAATAATTATATCTTATTATGTATTTTGTACAATTTATGAGAAAATAAATTTAAATAAAAATAAAATAAAAAAATAAAACACAAAACTATTTTAACGAAACTAAAGAACTAATATTTATTTTTTAAATATTTTGAAATGTGTGCGCGTGTCATTGTGCTCTCATCTGTGTGCGTTTTGTCGTCCTACGATTGTATAATTTTCTATAGCTTTTCATGCACAAAAGCGCCATGCAACAAATGCAACAACAAATACCCCGAACTGGCTTGGGAGCAACCGGTACTGGTGGCATTGGAGCCGAAACTAAACCACATCAATGTCAGCAATGTATGAAAAGTTTTTCCAGCAATCATCAATTAGTTCAGCATATACGGGTACATACCGGAGAAAAACCTTACAAATGTTCATACTGTGATCGTAGATTTAAACAATTATCCCACGTTCAACAGCATACCCGTCTTCACACAGGTAAGCTTTAAACCTAAAACAAACCTTTAAACAAACAAACAAAACAACTAAAAATGAAAACCCAAAAAGCGTGCACATATAGTATTATGTACTGAGACTAGTCTTGTTTCGGGCAGTTTATTTTGATTCAATTTACGATAATCAAAACGTAATATTTATTAACTTTCACTCCCATTAAGAATCTGATTTTAAATTTGCCTTTTAATACACACACACATACTTTCACTAAACAATCATAATGCCATAGAATTAAGAAATTCGTTTATAAATTGTATTTTAAGTCAGTCGAGTGTTCCAACTTGTGTTATGAAAACAATTTTTTAATTTCATTTTTAAAAAACATTAAAAAACCATAGGATATTATTGTTTTCTTGATGGAATCATCTTCATAACACAAATTTCTTCCATTTTAATTTTACCATGCCTGCGACGTAGTTATCAACTTCATTGTATTTTGATAAATAATAGGTGTAGTCGCCATAGTCTGGTAGGTAATGTGTTGGCTTATTAGACGTAAGGCCACGGTTCAAACCCCAGGTTAAACATCGAAACGAAATTATGAAAAAAAAAATATTTCTTCGGCGAGAATAAATAAAATTGGCATGAAAAGTTACTCAAAAAAAAATCTGTCGTTCGGAATCGGCTTTAATCTGTAGGTCCCGTCACTCATGTATAAAATTAACGTATTCAACATAAGTGGTGCGAATTGATTATCGTAGCCTTTTGTAAAACACAGAAAACTACTGAGTTCGTAATATCGTTTTTTTTTTTTTTTGTGAAAATAAACGACAGTTTTCGTAAAATAAACAAATACACTAATACCCCGGTTTGCGTCGCCTCGTTATGCGTCTGCTGTGAAGTTGCGTCTTTTTAAAATTTCTGTGATTTCGAAGTTGCGTGGTTTTTGTTTCAGTTTCGAAGTTGAGTCGTTAGTGCTTTGATTTGCGGCACTAATACGAAAATGTTTGTACAAAGTTAAAACAGAAAAAGGGGATTTCCCGTTTAAATCTGGTACAAATTCAAAGTTGTGTCTTTTTTAAATTTCTGTGACGAAGTTGGGTCGTTTTTGTTTCAGTTTGCGTCGTTAATACGAAAATGTTGTACAAAGCTAAAACCGTTTAAGTCTAGTGAAATTACATACATATGTATTTATGTTGTCTGATGGTTGCACGTGGAAGGTCGTTAGTAAATTAAATATTTTTTATTGAAAAATCTGTTTTCACAGCTAAAATTATGAATCTCGGAATCAAATAAATGAAAATCAATACAAATGTATGGTAAATCGTGCTTCGTTTTGCGTATATAATTTAATAAAGTACACTAATACCCCGGTTTGCATCGCTAATAGGGCCTGAAGAAACGCGGTATTAGTGTACTTTATAAAATTATATAATGGCCGTTCTGGTCCAACACCTTTGTCATCTTTCTGGTAGTAGCATAAAATGTTTGATCTTTGCTGGAAAAAAACTGATGGAGGTGGTTTTTGACCTCCTCATTTGAGGTGAAGGTTTTACCCTCTAAAAAATTTTTAAAGTGACCGGAACAAATAATAATCCGATGTTACCAGATCTGGAGAATATGATGCGTGTGGCATTGTTTCCCATTCAAGCGATAAAAGCTTAAGGCGATCAAACTTGTGTAAGTTCTCGCGTTGTCTTGAAACTCCTTTCCTGTTGAAATGCATCATTCTGTTAATGATAATGTGCAGTTAATGACAGTAGACTTCCGAATTAATCGTTGATGCCTTTATCGTATCTGTATCAACTTCAACCGGCCTTCGCGAACGTGGTGCATTTTCGACATTAAAATTGCCGGATCGAAATTTACCGAACCAGTACTGTCAACACACCTTCTCCATGCACATCGGCCATTTTCTCTCTGTCTTGAACAGCATTTTTGCTCTTTCGGCAGTATAACATCGTTCGCTACAACATTCGTTTGTAGCATGTGACGATGCTTACCGAAATCACATTACGGTTCGGACAGCGTTCTCATTATTTATCGTATTCTAAAAACGAACGTATGTTCCGTGGACGTTTGGCTAAGCGGGGCTAAAGACTATTGGTGTTTTCTTTTCTACAAAGAACCCTATCGTAATGTAATTTTTTATTTGAGAAGAACATAACACAAATATTTAAAGAAGGGTATGCCCTGTATTTACCACGGCGGCTGTTGACTATGTATCTTGAAATAAATTCAGTAATTTTTCATCAGATGACGAAGACGATCTAATAACTGATTTATTTAAATTTTCGCAAATAAAATAAATGCAGCAATACCCAAATTTATCGCCCATGTTCTGGAAAACGCATATCGCTTAATATTTGCGTTTTCGATTTGAAAACGCCATATAGGTGTTCTGACAAACGAAATCGCTAGAAATTTGGCGTTTTCAAATCGCTAGGGTATACTGAAGCGATCTGGTCTTTTTTATTCAAACTGTACCTTAAATTAACAATAAAATTATACACAATTTAAATTTAATATGTTTTCTTTTTATTTCAATGAAAACTTTTATCATTTTTTTACGATCTAAATTAAAAATATTGAATACAAAAATTTGCTTTGAGTTTGTTTACTGTTTGTACCATTTGTTTACTTATCAACTGGCGATTTATGCAAACAGCTGATCAGATTGATCTTCGAAAAAAATTTAATGCTAGTGGTGTTAATTTTACAACTAATTATTTGGTTATTTCTTTTTAAACTTTTGATATTACATACATACATACATAATTGGCCATTATAACCCTTCAGTCAGGATTTTGATATTAATATTTGAAATTTATTAAATTCACATATCTATATTACATACATACATACATAATTGGCCATTACAACCCTTCAGTCAGGATGACGACCTAGCTTCTCACACCACTTATGTTGTGTGCGTTAATTTTATACATGAGTGGTGGGACCTGCAGTTTAAAGTCGACTCCGAACGACAGATTTTTGAGAAGCTTTTCATGGCAATTTTTACTCTCAGAGTCTTTGCCAGAAATCTGCTGAGAGGAAGTCGCCGAAGAAATATTTTCCGTTTTGATGTCTGACCTGGAATTCGAACCCGGGCCTTTCGTCTAACAAGCCAACACACTACCCACTAGACCACGGCGACTTCATATCTATATTAAATCGTAAAAATAAACCCTGAATAAAAGTTAAAAAATAATTTAAAACCTGTATAAAGTACTTTAAAACGTTCATGAGAGCAAATAAATCATACAGAATTTTATTTTAAACCGACTACCCGTGTTAAAAAGTACCAATTATTCGTGATTGTTTATAAGTAACATCTCTAACTGAAAAGATGCATTTGCTACAATTTTTCTGAAAACTCACAAATAAAATACGTAAATTATATAAAAATTACGCATGATCTGGATTGTCCAATGGATTGGAAAAGCCCTTTAGTGTTTTTCCATTAACATTTCTTTTGCTTTTTGTTTTCTTAAAGCTAATATAGCAAGAAATACGCTGTAGGCATTTTAACTTTTTTCATTTGTTTATGTTTTGCTATGATAAAACATATGTTTGTCATTGTTCGAATGCAACTTCGAAAAATGCAAAACGCCAGCAAATCGCTTCGTTTTCAGAACAGGTTATCATGCGTTTTGCGTTTTTTAAACCGTAAGCGATTTGAAAACGCTGCGTTTTCCAGAACATGGGCGTATATTTTTTTCAGAAAAAAGGTATTAGATTTAAAAATATGTTGTATTTTTTGATTTGTTTTCAATAAAAAATGTAAATATGAAAAAGGTGTTGCCAGATCGCTAATTTTCAACTTTATTTTTTGAGAGCTTTTTTTTTATAACAAAAAAAAATATTTTAAAACTTTTCTAACGCTGAATGCAATTTTTTTATTATTGACCATGTAGCTTTAATAATGTAATGTTTCGTTAAGGTTACTAAACAAAACAATGAAAAAACTTTTTTAAATTTCATCTGGTAGCCATATAAATAAACAAAAGTCCTCTGCTTTACAGGCATTATCAGCACTATCGATTTATACAGGGCATAAAATACAATTCCCTCCCCCATTGGCTAGTGCGATTTATTCAGAATAAAACATACCACCCTTTTAGAATGCGAAACATTTTTAAGAAACAAACGCAAAATTGTATTCTGCCTTAATAAAATGCACAGTTTTTGTTAGAAAAGAAAACACTATAAGATATATCGATAATACTGCTTATCGCTTTCCATATTTAACAGGGGCAACAACCAAAAACTACTGCGTAGAATTAATTGGAATTTTTCACACACAAGCCTAACTAACAATATGAGCTCTCAAAGCATATACAAATTATACGGCTTAAGTGTGAAGTTAGGTGCAAAAAAAAAAACAATCAAATCCTCTGTCGGGAAAAAACGAAAAAACTTACCTATTTTATTTACTGGCTTTACGAAAAACATAATTTTTGTTGTCAATGTTTGAAATCCAAAAAAAAAAAAACAAAAATTATGGTGTGAACACGTAAAAATCGTGCAAATTTTTCTACTTCAAATGCTCTATTAGCTACACAAATACTTGTTGTATTGGCTAAAAAAAAAATTTATTTTTTTTCTCATCGCATAGCCTTTAAGTAATAAATTGTTTTAACTAATTTGGTTTTAATTGGCCTCCTAACCAAGGTAAATTAATTTTAATCGTGATTAACATGAAAAAAAAGTGCCCAAATGAACGAATAAATCTGATGACGGTTAAACTCATCAATGTTCAATATGAACAGTAAGTGCTTCGAATGTTGCAGTATCATTACAAAAAAAAAATGGGTTCTTTGAAATTGTTGCGCCATTTAAATTCTCAACCATTTAAATTCAAACCAACGCGAAAGCAAAGAGTTGTTAATGCTGAAGGTCCTTTCGTTTACTTACAGTCACAGACAAAACTGTTAGTGTTCGTGTATATATATTTGTTGTGTTATCTTTCATCTTTATCGACTTTATTTAGTACCACTTTTTTTATTATTTTGTAAAATAATACATTACACTATGCGACAAAATAATAAAAAAATTAAATACACCTGCCTAATGACATACTGTAGGTTGTGAGTTATGTTGAGTAGAACTCAAAAATATTTCTTTTTTCTCGAACGAACCAAACTTTTTTTTATTTTGGACTTTACGCAGAAATTTCTGGATTACTCAAACATTTCTAACCTGATTTCCAAATTTTAAATCTTGTTGGAATATATACATATCGCTCCTTTGTTGCAACATAATCATATCTCAAAAAATTTAAAATTTGTAGTTACTTAAGCAAAACTGCTCTTTTAGACCTTTTATACATGTTGAAAAAAAAATCAGTTTTATATCCCAAGCTGGACCGAAGTTATAGCAAAAAGTGTTTGCGACAATTAGATCATAGGACTTATGTCTTGAAAA
Source organism: Sarcophaga peregrina (assembly GCA_014635995.1). NCBI lineage: Eukaryota > Metazoa > Arthropoda > Insecta > Diptera > Sarcophagidae > Sarcophaga > Sarcophaga peregrina. The sequence continues at coordinate 5,445,842 of CM025794.1, forward strand.
CTTAAATCGCATTTTGCTAAGTTCAAGTTTTTTTGAGATATGACTATAGTTCAATAAAGGAGCGATATATCTATTATTTGACTTAATATGATATCAGTTTTGATGAGGTAAATTTGGAAAATTCAAACGTTTTCCATATTTTTCCTAGAAACAAACTTTTCTTAAAAAATATGAAATAATAATTCTGAAATTTCATTAACTTGTGAAGAGATTGGCACTTCGTTTGATCAAATCGGACAAAAATTACCGTAATTATTATTTAAAGAGTCTAAGGGTCGTGTTATATTTTTTATATATGTGTGTCATCTCATCAAATGAACTTTTAGTTCAAAAATTTTCAAAATTTTTGATGGATCTTGATTGTTTATCACAATATATGTCAACTCCAGGTTTGAGCAACCACCATAAGTTGGCAGATGTTTGCGCAAAGAGAAATAATAGTATTCGCAAAAAACAGAAATTTAGTCGACTTCTGCAAGTCGTGTAAACGTGAAATTGTGATAAGAAATCAAGATCCATCAAAAATTCTGAAAAATATATCGCGTTTATATAATAACTACAGTAATTTGTATACAATTTTATCAAATGATGACTCAATCTCTTCACAAGAGAACAGACCTTAAGAATATTATCACTTATCCCATATTTTTTTTTTTCATAAAGTTTGCTACTATGAACGGACTAACTTGAAAAAATATCAAATATCAAATTTTCCAAGTTTACCCCATCAAAGCTCATTGCTTGTTAAGTCGAATAATAGATATATGTATACCGTTTTAAAGGTCCATCTCTTTCCTTTAAAACAAGATTTAAATTTTTTAAATCGGGTCAGAAATGTTTAATTAATCCAGAAATTTGTGCATAAAATAAAAAAAAAACTGTTTTTGTCAAATAAAACAAGTTTGGAGGGTTCAAGAAATATAAAAAAAAGATATTTTTGAGTTCTACTCAACTAACTGAATAACGTTGATTATGTAGTTACTCGGGTGCATTTTCACTGTCGCACCGTGCTATCTATTCATTCATCTAATCGAAACAGTTTCTTGTTTTATATTTTTGTGTCCACATTGTTGATTGCTCCTGTCTTATAAGTTAAGTTATTGAAATTGTAAGTCAATAAATTGCACAATTGGTGTCTTGCATTAAGAAAAAATAATTTGAAATTGTACACGAAGAACTAAGTAAATGAAATTAGTTAAATTATGCTTTCCACTGTACATAACTATAACAAGTGTGACTGGTTTTTATGGAGATTGTACCCGCATAACATTAACAAACTGTTGATTTCCCAACAAACCAAGCCATAATCAAAATTTAACTACATTGTAGAATAAACTTATTATAACAAATTTTCTACACCATTTCATAAGCGTACTTATGATGGGTATATTTTTTTTACAGTTTTTTAAATGCGATTGTAAACGACTTATGCTCGCAATAGTTTTGTAATCGTTTAGTAAAATATATCCCGTTATTTTATTGCGTGATGTTCTTTTTTTGTTCTTCTTTTCATTCTTATTCTTTTGTTTGACAAAAACAGGTGCTTTAAATTGTTTAAGAGTGTTTTTTAATAAATTACAAAATAAAAATAATATAAAATATTTGATTAAAAAAGGTAATTCAAATTAAATTTAAAAAATGCCATATAAATTAAAACACAGTGTTCGTACGGAATCAAAAGAAATTGTTGAATTGCTTTTAAATTTAAAAAAAACTAAAAACACCGATTCGAGTGAAGTTCCAGCAAGCTCTAGTCCAAATTGTTTAAATTTTTGTGAGGAAAATTAGGATACAAGTGAAAATGAGGTGTCTAGTTCTGAAGATGATTCAAACTGTAGCAAAGACTCCAAATTTTACCAAAAACTGTTGGAGGAAATTATTAGTAGATGAACTAGCGGAAAGGCTATGCTGGAAAGGAACAGAAGAAAAAAAGAGTGTCCGTAGCCTGAGCACATCAAAAGCTATAAGAAGTAAAATAGTGTACTTATACAGTATTTATTCATTTATTAATAAACACTTTTTTAACTTTATAGATGCCGCAATATCTATTGGATTGGGGGAGGAAGAATTTATTAAAAGCACAAAATCATTTTTCCAATTTGCCAAAAATAGACAAACTTGCAAAGCAAAATATAAGGAAAATTCTAAAGTTAAAGAAAATTATAATTGAAAATTTTCTATTTATAACAATATTCATGAATTCCTTTATTTTTTATTTACATATGAATACTTACTTTCGAAATTATTATATATTTTTCTATTTCTAACAAAAGCATGAATTCCTTTATTATTTACATACATACGTATATGTATATATTTTCGAGAATATTTTTTATTTTTCTATTATTTTAGTTTATAAATGAATATAATAAAATTATTAAAAATATATAAAATAAAAACCTTTATTTTTTTATTGGATTTAAAAGCTTATAAAAATAATACCAATGTAAGCTTATTCCATAACTACACTTCAAAGCTTGTTATATACCTTAACTTGTAATATTACCGCAAGGGTTCAATTTTCTTAATAAAATAATTGTTAACAAGCCATTCATAATAATTATCATAACAGTTTTGCAAACCTAACGCTTATGGTAGTAAGTTTGTTACAAATTATTTTAAAAGGCTTTTGGTTTATTGGGTTTGTTCTTTTTACATACATACATACATACACACACACACACACACACACAAAGCTAACTCATACTGGAATTTACTTACAGCGATGAGAAAAAAAAAGAAGAAAATCACCAGAAAAATGTTTTCAGACCTCCGTTTACGTGGTACGTAGTATGTAAGTGATAGCAAAAAAAAGGGTTTTAATCGCTATTAATGAAATGTTTTTTATAAACGCTGATTTTCCTTTTTTTTATTCGCAACATTTAAAAGCATTATTGACATCATCTGTTGCTGCCGTAGTTGACAATGACGATGATGATGCTGATAATGGTGATGAGGACGATGATGATGGTAATGACGATGATGGAGTAGTCAGTCGATGAAGATTATATGCAGAGACTGTTGCCTGATACCGAAGCTTATGTTGACTGATTTTATGCTATGTTATATTTAAGCTTGAAAATTTATTAGAAATGACCTCAAAGGAAATAATGTGGTGGTAATATAAATATAAATGCTAATAAAAAAACAAAACAAAACGCAACAAATAATCGCGTTACAATTTTCGCATTTGAAAGCATTGACTTATAAAATACATTTGAAGAGGAAAAAAAATTAAGAAGTGAACGAATTTAATATACTTTCTCTATCTAATATGTACTTCTTGTCAACCATATGTACATACAACCGAAGGCTATAATTTGAGAACGCTTTGGTTTAACACTCCTTTATCAAATATTTGCATAGAAGTCAAGGCAGTGAAATATGAAAATAATACGTATTGTATTAAAGTTGTACGATTTCATGAAATATTCATTAATTTATAAAACTAGTTTATGTCAATAATTAAATATTGAATTTGAAAGTAAAAAATCGAATTCTAATTTCTAAAGTTCTACAATACATTTTTGTTGGAAAATTATAAAAATATTAGGTAACCCAGCGAACTTTGTTCCGCCCAAAATTGATTTTTTTATTGTCCATACTGGTCACATTATATATTTATTATAATACACTGCATAAAGCGCTGCTACTACAGCTTCGTAATCGCTCACAAACAAAAACCAACAGAGATACATGTTATATATGTAGATATGTAGTTTGTCGATATCTATTCTACGAACTTACTCACCAAAATACATTCGTCTACGATTACAATGTCCCTAAATATTCAATTTTATAGGTTTTGCCACGCCTACTTTTTGCTATATCGAATTTTTTTTAATCATCTAAACCTGATAAGCTTTCTCACAAAAAAAGAATGGTTAAAATCGGTTCAGCAGTTTAAGAGTTATAGGCATCACATGAATGAGTCGATTTCTCCGAAGATTTAGGAATATTGTTACATTTTTACCTTTTAAAAACGTTAAAAATATGAGTTCGTAGATTGCAAATGAAATAAAAATAAATATGTATTTAATTTTAATAAATTCTTTATTATCTGCACAATTTTTGTGCCACTGTTCGAACTTATTCCACGTATACAATGATAATTTTCGCAATATGTGTTCATTCGTGATAATTTTCCGCTCCCAACCTTTTTGTAAGCGCAACACTAACAACTGCTTCCTTCAGACGCATCTTGTCTCTACACAAGTCTAACCGAATTACCGCTCGATCTCGTGTGCGCACACATCCGATTGATTTATCACTTCAACCAACGTAACGTCGTTATACACGACTAGGTTAATTCAAACTCCAAATACAACGTGCCGTCTGCACACACACGACTGATTCAACTCAAACTCTGAACTCTGAATCCCTCTTGCTCGCTTTTTCTTGCCTTTTATATCACTGGATCATTAGTGTGATGAATGCTCTCGAAGGATGATGACGGCCTTCGGGAAAATTCTAATAATGTAAACAACTTCTTTTAATTTTTGTTACTTCTTGTTCACATTCGTTCATATAGGTTAGTTGTTGTTGGTTTATTTCTTTTATCCCTTATCCTTGTTTATTCATCGATCGTGTAAACAAGCGCTTTATTTTTGTTGGTATATTTTTTTACTCATTCATTGATCACGTGAACAGTGCGCTGTTTTGTTTTTGGAGCTTTTGTTTATCATTTTATGCATGATCAAGTATATTGTGTTGTTTTTGGAGCTTTTGTTTATTATTTTAACAACACCATTTCCACTTTCGTAACAATATGAAAAATAGATGTTGTCCGATTCACAGACCTACCCGATATGCATACTAAATTTCATGAAAATCGGTCGATCTATTTCATAAGAGTTTGACCACTAACACTGTGACACGAGAATTTTATATACTAGATTTAGTTACTCGGGTGTATTTTCATTGTCGCACTGTGTTTTAACAACGCAAACATGTTTAGAAGTGAACTACTGATCCATTTAAAATGTCTAATGCTTTAAATATTGAATTTTAAACATTTGAAAACCTCAGTTTTTTATTTCATATTGTTTATAAATTGCTTATTTATTTAAAAATTGTATTTTATTACTTAGCATTTTAATTTTTATTTTCCTTTAGTTTGGGCCTGTTCGTAAATGCATTACTGCGCTCCATATTATACCCATTATTTTCATAAACGCAAACCTTGGCAGCACTGCAGCTGTCAAATGTTTATAAATGCAACATATTATGCGCAAATAAATACAAAACACTAATCATAAAAATGCTGATGCTTTAAATGAGTGAGAGAGAGAGAGAAAGAATGAGAGTTATAACAGAAAGATTCTTTATTTCCGTATTAAAAGTCTTCTTTATAAGTTTGTTTTATCGTCCAGTTCAAAAATCTGTTGGTTCGCATCAGCTACATGTGATTAGCAGTGTGAGCGCAAAAGATTCATATTATTCATTTAAGAACAGGCCCTTTACTTATAGACAATTCTAGATAGATTGTGCTAAATATCTAATTTCCACTAAGCTATTGATGTATTTATTTTATTTTATTTTTTTTATGAATTTATTTATTTGTTCAAAATAATACAACAAGATTAAATCTTATATTACCGTATTGCTTAGCAATTGTTACTAACATTTATTGTGAACAATTTTTTTAAACTAAATTAACAAAATTTAACACTTTAAAAAATCAATTTAAAAAGAAAAGAAACTTAAAATTAAAAGAAAAAAGAAAAGGAAATTTAAGTAAAGAACAGGAAAAAAGAAACATTATTATTACAAAAGTATTAAAAGAAGAATATCAAAAGTATAATAAAACTAAAGGGAAACAAATTTAGAGAATATTAACTAAGTAAAGTGCTTGAAAGTGGCAGTTTTGAAATGCTTTGCATTGCTGATCATTTGTATTTGAGGGGGAAGTTGGTCCCACAGACGAATGGAGTGAATAAAAAATGTTGTTGAGAGATGGCCTTGTTATATTTCATACAGTTTATCCTGTTCCCTCTATTCGACCTAGAAAATATTAATCTCTTAAACAAAAAAGGTGGCTGTCGATTGTATATAAGTATGTGTAGAAATAGCAGAGTCCGGTAATTCAATATAAATTAGTCGGGCGATATGCTCCTATTCCTCCTGATGCCAAAAATGTATCGTGCCATAGCGTTGCAGGTTGCGTTAAGTCTTCTTCTACTAACTGCATCGCAGCTAGCTAAGAGCTCACATCCGTACATAAGAGCCGGTAGTAAATAAGTCTTCGCTAATAGCATTCAAATATTAGTTGGTGTAAAAGTTTTTTCACAGTTTTCCACAAAAGTTTTCACGTGATCCGAGCAACTTAGTTCTCTATTCAGAGTTATGCCAAGACTTTTAGCCGTTCTAACAAATCCTATATTCGATCCATTAATTTGAATTGGTGGTAGATTGGAGATAAAATGTTCAGGTGCTCCAACCAGTAACGCCATTGATTTGTTGGGATTTATACTTAGACCATTAGCAGATGCCCATAAATAAATCTGATTTAAATCCTGATTTATCAAACGGATACAGTTGGTAGCATCACTAGCACTACAACCCATGTCATCAGCATACATGTGTATTTGGCAATGTTTTACCTTCAACCGTAGGTATTTATGTAGGTACGTAGATCTTGTTGTGCTGTACCCATTAATAAATAAATGAATACGTAAATAAACAAATAAATACCGGGTCCGCCAGCTAACGTTTTTTCTTTAACTAGTGTTTATTTAGTGAATGGTAACACTTAGCTCATGTCTGATTTGACAGATAATTAGTTTTGTGCTTCCGCTGAACGAATATGGCTGTGTATACGTGTTTTCGCTTCGCTACTTGGGCCTGCGACCGACTTATAGAAAATACCGATTTTGGCAAAAAAAAAATCATCTTTTCAGATGAAGCGGGTATGTAAATAAGCAAAATTGTCGCATTTAGGGCACAGAAAACCCGCACGTATACATTGAAAACCGACGCACCCAAAACGAGTCACTGTTTGATGCTGATTTTGGTCCAGAGGCATAATTGGGCCATTTTTCTTCGAAAATTAGCAAGGAGTGACCATTACAGTCAATGACAGTCTGGCCGTGTTGAACAAATTTTTGTTCACAAAAATTGAAGAGGAGGATATTGGCAACATTTGGTTTCAACAGGGCAGCGCTGCATGCCACACAGCCGAAGCTACACTCGATGTATTGCGCTCTGTTTTTGAAGGGCGCATTATCAGCCACAGAGCTGATATCGTTTGGCCACCGCGGAGCTGCGATTTGACACCGTTAGACTATTATTCGTAAGGTGCCGTCAAAGATAAGTGTTACGCCGACAAGCCAGAGACAATTGACGCTTTAAAGGACAATACTCGTGAAGTCATTGGTGAAATACAGCTGCACACAATCAATAATGTGCTTAAAAATTGGACCGATCGTGTAGACTACTGCATGGCCAGCCGAGGCAGCCATTTGAATGAAATTATTTTCCATTATTAACCGGAAGGATTGTAGTTTCAAATAAAAAAGAAATTTCCGAAAATATTCAGTAGCTTTTTTTAAGCATTTTCAAAAAAAAAAAAGTTATTTGGCGGACCCTTTGAAAACATGAATCGATCTGTAGTGGAACTTTGTATATAATTTACTTACAATATTATTTAATATAAAAATAAACGTTTAACCAGTAGGATGTAGAGTATTCGTTAAGATCCTCTTTTTTTTAATAATTGTCCAACTGAGTTTACAGACACACACACATACATACATACATGCAAAGCCAAATATGTATATTCGGGCAAAAAGAATTTAACGGTTTTTATCTAGTTACCTCATTTCCGTTTATACAAAAAATGTTACGGATTCGAAGGACATTTGTGCGAAATATAAAAACAAAACAAAAAAAAATTAAGTGTCCCTTACTCTCAACCCTTTCATTCTAAAAATAAATAAAAACGAGAAATTAACCGTTTTTCAACAATTCCCAAAGCAACACTAACAAAGACAACAACAACAACATGAACAGCCTCTGCTTTACACAAAACGTCTAAAAAAACAAAAAACAAAAAAATAAGAAAAGCCCTGAAAATTTTGGATAATGGCACAGAAACTCGTTATAAAACAATCACCAGAAACATTTGCACTTACGTTGAAAGGACTTTAATAAAATACTGAAACACAACGAAAATATTAAAAAAAACTTTAAAAGTAAAAAAGATAATTTAAAAAGAAGTGTTTCCATATAGAACTTGGGTTTGTTTGTCTGTGGATAGGGTTTTAATTTCGCGTGAAACAAAGATAAAAAAGAAAAAAACAGGAATTATTTAAAATTAAAGTACATAGAATTTCTGTTACACAAGAGTTTGTATGAAATTGTAAAAGATTTGTTTGCTATGAAAAAAAAAAGTTTTTTTTTTTAAGTTAAAGTATTAAAGCGGTTACATTTTGTTTTAAAATTTATTTTTTGAGGATTTTAAGCTTACTAGGTGACCTGTGCGAATATTTCGCACCGTTAGTTGTCATTTTTGTAACATAAAATGAAAATAATTAATAGAAATTTTATTAAAAGTATAAAAATATTAGAAATCATATTATCATCATACATATTTCCATACATACATACATATGTTTAAATGCTTTTATAATACTTCTTTGAATACAATGTTAGAGGTAATGACATGATCATCGTTAACTTTTTGCCCGTACGAATCCTTAATACAAACAAAAGTATCTTTAAACTTACGCACTCGAGAAAAAGCTACGTATAACTGCCCATGTGAAAAGACCGGTTCTGGTAAATACAATCCTAACATTTGAAGGGTTTGATCTTGTGCTTTGTTTATCGTCATAGCAAAAGCAACTTTCACAGGGAATTGTTTTCGTGTCATTCGGAAAGGCACAGTTGGATCAGAAGGTGTAAGGTTGATTCGGGGTATGAGTACAGTTTTATCGGTATGAATAATTTTTGCTGATATGATGTGCTCTCCCAAGTTTGTTACGATTAGCCTGATACCATTTATTAACCCCTGTTTAGCATTAAGATTTCTGATTAACATTATAATTGCATTTGTCTTTTCAAATTTTTTTTTTCTTTTTCTTAAAACCTTTTAACCGTTAAATATCAGCTGACACTATATATTAAAAGACATCGTATTACTACACTTCATAAAACAAACAATGCCATGACAATAACGACATTAGCAAAATGACTTTTACAACTTTATATATTATTATGTGGAATAGCATTACAATTAAGCGACCCTGTTTATCGCACTTGATCTAACAACTACTGCAAAGTATTGTCAGCTTTTTACAACTTCATATGCATATTATATAACTGACTTAGTAATTAATGGCATTATAGTAAATAGCGGTATTGCCAGAATGGATTTTAATACTATATTATGTAGAACTGCATTACTATTAAGCGACCCTGTATTACCACACTTGAACAAAAACATATGTATAATCATAATGACAATAGTATTATCATGCAGTTCTATATAAAATATAATTTTTATCAATAAAAATATTAATTTTTCAATTTCTAATTATTTTTCGTCATTAGTGTTAGATATAAGCTTTAAAATGAGGTATCATTCATTAAATTTGATGCGGTGGTATGAGAGATATTTGCAACCGACCAAAAAAGTTCTTGAGAAATAATATATATGATGATACTATTATACTCTTCATATGCAACTAACAACTAGCCGATAAATCATGCAAAAACTATTAGGCATTGCAAAATATTACCAGGATATTTTAGGCTAATAACACAAAATATTCACTGCAAAAAAATATTTTCCAGTGGACCCATATACACATGTGGTGATTAAATTAGGTACGATTCAAAATTTTTCTTAAAACTATTTTAACTATTTTTTTTTGTGTAATGTGGGTTAAATTCTTTTCCATTGGTCTTCTGACATTACGGTCTGCATCATTTACCAATAATTTTATCTTGGTTTCATTGCTCCAGAAAATATTATGAAATTTTTTGATACCTTCTGCTCCACACCATGTCTTGTGATTTTGTGCAAACTGTTTTCTCTTCTTCAAATTTTTTTTCTAAGCAATGGAAATTTGCGAGCTATTATTCCTGGAAATTTAATGTCACACAGACGATGCCGTACAGTTCTTGTCGATAATAGATTATCTGTTTCAGCAGCTATCGCTTTCGAAGATTTAAAAGGATCCAGCTTAGCTCGAATAGTGATGTAACTGGGACAGTTTTTTTCACTGCGCCACGTTTTTCTACGACTTTTTGATACTTGAGAGTATTAACACTAGACGGTTATCTTTTATTTTGTACATTAAGGCTACTCTTCATTGATTCGACGAACACTTTTGCTTACAGTGTTACTAATTGCTTACTGTTCGTCGAATCGACGAAGATAATTTCTACTTTATCAAATAATTCTTTTAAGTATGGCCAAATTTCGCTCTTTTTATAAACAATGTTGATGGACTATGAAAGCTTGTAGTGGTTAAACGTACCCGAGGCAACCAGTTTTTTAATCCTGGATGGTCATTTTTGTGCAGTAAGGTTATTCTTCGTCGAACAGACGAATTTTTTTTCATCTACTGACTGCAAGCTTTTATTATTAAATAACGTTGTTGAAAACATGAGCGAAATTTGGACAAACATAAAAGAATTACATGATAAACTGTAAAAGAGCTTCATCGATTCGACGAAAAGTAACCGTCCAGGGTTAAAAACTAAATTTTTAGATAGCCCAAGCGTATCGGCTATAAATTTATACGATTGTTTCTGATCTCGAAGCTTTTAAATGAGCCTTCTCTCCTCTAGCGTTCAATATTGCGCTCAAACCATCTATTGATAATATCAGTATAAAACGAAAGTCTATTTACCTCAATATTAAATTTATTTTTGATAGCAATCCTTAAAATGTAAATTTTGTGACAAAATTTGCAAAAATCTCCACGCGTCCCTATTTTAATGGCCAGAAATTTTTCTTAGTAGTTTTAAAAACCTTTTCATAAAAAATAGGAAACACATTGAAAGTTAACAGAATTTGTTATGTCACAAGGAAACAGCATTGAGAATTAAAAACAACATAACAAAATTTTGCAATTGGCAAAAATATGCCATGAAATTCGCGTCAGTTAAAGGTCGTTCCTATTTTAATGGCTATGCATACATACTATGTAGTTGCCAAATAAATGAAGCATCAAATCGTCAAATATTTGAGAAAAAATCGTTAAAAAGTCGTCAGAAAAAATAAAAAATTATCATTTAAGGATATACTGACCGAGAATGGAATACAACTCTGATGTCTGGGTTGGTGTATCAGCGTCTATTTTAAGGCTTCTCAACCGTTTGTAGGGGAGGCCGTACTAGCTCGTTAATGATGGTAGTGTATCCAACTCCATTGGTTCATTGGAGGAGCATCGTTGCAATGTGGCTTGTGTTTCACTGTTGTTATTTATTTTATTTTATTTATTTTATTGATTAACTCCAGTACAACAAGCATTTTAATTTTATTTAATAGTACTGTTTATACAATGTTATTATTAAGTTAATAATGGGGGATTTTTTAAGGACTATAGAAAATTTAAAAAAAAACACATAAATTTCAGAAAAATGCATGAAATCTTTATTTGAATCGATAGTACGGTCCATATAATTTAATGTTTGAAGATTATTTCATGCAAATGTTGACCTCGACTGCGCCTCAAATGGTAAATTCGCTTAGCCCTATTTTGTCATACTCTTTCCAACATTTCGGCCGGTATCTCACGAATAAATGCTTCAATGTTGTCTTCCAATGTATCAATTGAAGCGGGCTTGTTTGTATAGCCATGAGCTTTAACATAGCCCCACAAAAAATAGTCTAAACGAGAAATAAAATGTTCACCAAACTCGCCTCTCAATAAGTCCATTGTTACGCGTGCTGTGTGGCATGATGTGGCACCATCTTGTTGAAACTACATGCTATGCAAGTCAAGCTCTTGCATTTTGGGCAAAAAAAAGTTGGATATCATCTCACGGTAGTGCTCACCTTTCACAGTTACGTTACGATTCGCAGCATCTATGAAAAAGTACGGTCCAATGATGCCACCAGATGCATAAATCGCACCAAACTGTGACTTTTTCTGGATGCATTGGTAGCGTTTGCAATGCTTCTGGATCAGCTTCACTCCAAACTTGATAATTCTGCGTATTTACGTATCCATTGAGCCAAAAAAATGAGCTTCGTCGCTGAACACAATTTTTCGACAAAGAAGTGGATCTTCGGCCAACTTTCCAAGAGCCCATTCACCAAAAATTCTGCGTTGCGGTAGGTCGTTTGGTTTCAATTCTTGCACTAGCTGTATTTTGAAAGGCTTCACACGTAAATCGTTCCGCAAAATTTTCCACGTTGTTCAGTAACAGAGGCCCATTTGCTGCGAACGATGACGATCACAAAATGGAAGAAGCGCTCGATGAACTTACTGTTAAGAAAGTTTTGATAATAAAATTTAATGATTTGCAAGTGTTGTTCGTTTGTAAGACGATTCATGGTTAAATAATAGACCAAACTGAAGATGTTTGACAGTGAAACAAAACACGAAACGTGCGTGAGCTGTTTACACCAGTGTTGCCAAAAAGATAAAACCAAAAAAATCACCTTTTAGTTATATAGGTATGTAAACTTCATCAGAAATCAAAAATTATATTAATTTGATATGGTGGCAGTAAGTTCGGCAAAATGCCAATTTTCCCAATTATGAGAGCTTTTGATTTATTAGTTACTAGCAGATTGCACCCGGCGTTGCGCGCGTTACAAATATAACAATAAATAAAAATCTGGTTGCGATACCGGCTTCTTAAAAAATGCAATTTTTCAAATTATTCGGAAACCGGTTTATCAAACAACTCAGTTTTTTAATTCTCTAAGTCCTAAATATAAATGAATGCAATTTGCTCGTTTTTTCAACTTTTTAAACAGAACACCTCCAATAGCTATTTGGGAAACTTAACCAAGCTAATTCGTAAAAAACTACCTTTAAAACCCATAAAATACAGCATTTATGCATAAAGTACTAATTTTTGCCCTTTTTTCTCCCTTTGTCCCATTTTTTCCCTTTGGTTCAAAATTTTTAAAAGATTTATAGCCTATAACTTGCATCGACAAAAGCTCAATCTATATCCCAAATTTCAAGAAAATCGGTCTAGATGTTCAGGCGTGATTGGCTAACAAACAAACAAAAAAAACAGACTTACAGGAAGATTTATAATATATATTAGGATTAGGATAACCTGCACTCAATTTGCCCGTTTTCAGCCCCTTTCCCCCTTTTTGGATCCCTTTTGGTTCTACTTTAGAAACGGAATACCTCTAAAAGCTATTTGGGAAACTTAACCAAGCTAAATCTTAAAAAAGCACCTATTACCATTTTTCCCCATTTGTCCCATTTTTTCTCCCCTGTTGGTCAAAATTTTAAAAAGATTTATAGCCTATAACCTACACCGACAAAAGCTCGATCTATATCCCAAATTTCAAGAAAATCAGTCCAGGCGTTATTGGCTAACGAACAAACATTTGGGAAACTTAACCAAGCTAAATTGTAAAAAATTATCTATTACCATTTTTTCCCCATTTTTCCCATTTTTTCTCCCCTTTTGGTCAAAATTTTGAAAAGATTTTTAGCCTATAACCTCCACGAACAAAAGCCCGATCTATATCCCAAATTTCAAGAAAATCGGTCCAGGCGTTCAGTCGTGATTGGCTAACAAACAAATAAAAAAACAGACTTACAGAAAGATTTATAATATATGTATATTAGGATTATTATCAAGCAAAGACCATTTCCAGTAGCCCATTTAAATATATTGTCAAGGTCCTGGTTCAGTCTCAATATCAGTTCTAAAACAGCTAACGTAGAGTTGAACGTCATCGGCATACATTCGAATTTCACAGTGAATAATACAAGAAAATAGTTCATTTGAATACATTATGTATAGCAGATGGTCGAGAATTGAACCCCATGGTACACCTTTTCGTATCGCGCTGCTAAACCATTTTACATCACGATTTTTACTGTCCGACTTCTATTAATCAAGTATGTACGTAATAGTTTCACTGCTGATGTTGAAAATGTTGATGTTGAAATGTAAACTTGTGACAAAGAATGTCTTGTGATCTAGAAGTACCAAAAAAGCCATCATGTTTTGATCCATTTTTGACCTCAACTCCTCTACAACATCCACTAAAGCTGTAACGCAGCTGTGTTTAGGTCTGAAACCAGATTGTCTGATAGACACATAAATATTTATTGATCTGACTATGGACTTTTATCAGGTTTCGGTATGGGGATAATCTTCGTATGTTTCCACATTGAAGGAAATTTTGATGTCGTCAAAATAACCAAGGATAATCTTTAGAAATTTTGAAATTTAATCTCAAAGTTTTTGCTACAAATCTGCTTAGAGGCAGTCACCGTAGAAATATTTTCATTTTTTCGTATTGATGTCTGACATGGGATTTGAATTCGGACCTTACGTCTAATAAGCCAACACACTATCTACGAGACTACGGCGCATTACTTATTTAATTCTCTAAAATACGCTTCAGTCAGGATTACAATCCAAATTCTCATACCACAAATATGTGTGGGTGTGTTAATTTTATCCATGAGTGGGGGGACCTACCGTTTGAAGTTGACACCGAACGACAGGTTTTTTTTTTTTTGAGAAATCTGCTAAGAGGAAATCGCCGAAGAAGTACTTTTTGTATTTTGTTTTGATGTCTGGCTTTACATCTAATAAGCCAACACACTACCTACTAGACTACGGCGACTTCTTTGAGATTTTTAAGGCAAACAAATAATTTTGTTCGTATTTCGTTTAATTGGATATGTCTGGGCTTATTATCTATATGAAGTCTAAATACAGTCGTAATTTTCGGCAAATCTACGTTGCATTATAATGAATTTTAAAAAATTTCATTAAAATTAAAAGTAATTCAGAAAAAGAGAAAACAATTATAAAAACAGAATAAAAAAAAAGCATGATTAAGAAACAGATATTTTTACTACAAATTATGAATATTTACACCAACTGTGCCAAATGCACTAAATTTCAAATTTTATAAAAGAAAACACATGTCCTTGAGGTGTATAATGAAAACACGTTTTTGAAATATCACATTTGTTTAAATGTAACACTATACCACTAAGCATCCGTTAACGATAAAAAGAAAGAAATATTGCATGCAAATGTTTTCCTAATATTAAAAAAAAAAAAAAACCTAAAAAGGATAAAAACAAAACAAAAGGTCCCTAAGTACAATTAAGTAAGGGTTGCTGGATTGTGTGGCGTGTTCATAAGTTTTAAAATGTAAAAATTCTGGTTTATTTTACCTTTTTCTTTCCCAAAACAATATAAATTTATTTGATTTTCTTTTTTTTATTTTTTCTGATTCTTTCTGATTCTTTTGCTAAATGAAAGAAAAATTATAAGCAACAAAATTTTGCCTTTTTTGTTCCTTAAAATTTTTTTAATAATTTTTTTTTTAAAGACGTTTTCATTCAGGTGTGAACAATTTATTCGTCTATGTATGCACATAGGTGTGTAAACGTTAGCATTGATTCGCGCATTAGAATTTTTCTGAATAAAGCTAATGATGTTGAACAAATTGTTTTCTTTTGTTTAGTTGTGTTCGTCGTCTTGTTTTCGTCTTCTATTACAACAGCAACAGCAACTAAAATATCTTTCATACACGAAAATATTTTTTAAAGAGAAAAAAAAAAAATTTCGTAACAAATTAAGATCGTCGCGACAGTCAAGCACTTTATAATTATTTGATTATGAAATATAAAATTTTTCTTCAATTTTGCCTCAAATCGTCATTATCGTCCTATCAGTTTTTGCAAAAACATAGAAACTGTCGAAAGAAAGAAGAAGAAAGAAGGAAAGAAAAAAATACAATTATTGCCTTTTTTAATATTGTAAGAAGAGACAACAAGAACAACAACCGAATCAAATACACAAACCGTGCAAAGTTAAACACTCTCCAACGAAATGCTTAATTATGAATAGAAAGAAATCATTTATTGCTGTTTGATGCAAGCAAGCCAAGCTCTCCAAGCAATTTGTCTAAACTCAAACTCAAAATCAAAAATTAATTTTTTGCTTTTTATCCGTAATGCTAAATAAGAAAAGGTCGCGAAAATATGGAATCTCTCTACCTCACACCATGAAATAAATTCATTTATTTTCATTTTTGCTATTGCAAACAAAATATTTTATTGAAGGCATTAAGACACAATACTGACAACATATTTTTAGGCAGCCTTTCTGAAACCGTAGGAAAAATAAAACATGTTTCATACTTATTTAATCGATTCTGCTTTCAAGTTGTGATGAAAAAAGTATATACTTTGACAGGAGTTCAATCAAAATATACATACAGTACAGGCTCGACCACTAAATACAGTGCAATTTTTAAATTAAATTTTTTTAACAGAAACAAACATTTAATTGACATGAAATAATTATTCAATAATAATTAATCTGAAGTCGCCGTGGTCTAGTAGGTAGTGTGTTGGCTTATTAGACGTAAAAGACAGGGTTCGAGTCCCAGGCCAGACATCAAAACAAAATACAAAAAGTACTTCTTCAGCGATTTCCTCTCAGCAGATTTCTGGCAAAAACTCTGAGAGTAAATAAAATTGCAATGAATAGTTTCTCATAAAATCTGTCGTTCGGAGTCGACTTTAAACTGTAGTTCTGGAGTTCATGTATAAAATTAACACACACAACATAAGTGGTGTGAGAAACTAGGTCAATCCTGACTGATGGGTTCTAATGACCAATTATATATATATATCTATATAATTAATATATATAAATGTTATAATAAAAGGTTTAAATTAATATATTTATTACTAATAAAAATAAAAAATAATAATATTTAATATTATAAATTTAGTATTCACTGGTTTAAATAAAAAATTTCAGATTTTTCTCTGAACTTTGGATTTTTTAAAGTTTTTGTTAATTGCAGACTCCTTTATATCCTGAAGTGTAACAATTTTTTCAAATGAAATGTCATTTGTTGTTGCCCAATCTATTCAAACGTTAAGTACTTTAATGATATCATCAGTTTTTATTTTTGGTATTTCTTGTCAATACCATAGCATGAACTGAATTTTCATCATCAGAAAGTGTGGATCCACACTATCATCGATCCACATATTCACTTCAGCTGTAAGGTTCACATTAGGTAAAAGGTACAAGTAAGGCCTCTTTCTGGAGCATATTCTCCCGTATTGTATTTAAAGATAGATCATCCTAATCTGTCCATTGTTCATTGCTTGTCATAGGAATGGTCCAGAATTTCTTAATTGTAATGGATGAGACTTTGCCCATGTGTTGGCCAGAATTGTAAACGCCATACGAATGTTAAAATCTTTTAGCTTTTGTTCTAAATCTGGGCCCCTTATACCAATCAAGTGTCTCAAAAGAAGAAGCAGATAACTGTAAATAAACATTATAAAATTTTTGTAGGCCAGTGTCGTCGTAAAATGATTTTTTAGGTTTCTATGATTTGTCAAACAATTTTAAATTATAGTTCTGATTGAAAAACTATGAGAATAAAGAAAGAAAATTAAATAGAATAACTTCCTAATAATACAACATCCCAACCTAAATTACGGCGTAAAGCGCAAAATAAATGCTAAAATTTCTCATGCCCATACAAAATGTTTGAGACCACATCTCACTTCATATTCCACATATTCACTTCAGCTGTAAGGTTCACATTAGGTAAAAGGTACAAGTAAGGCCTCTTTCTGGAGCATATTCTCCCGTATTGTATTTAAAGATAGATCATCCTAATCTGTCCATTGTTCATTGCTTGTCATAGGAATGGTAAAGAATTTCTTAATTGTAATGGATGAGACTTTGCCCAGGTGTTGGCCAGAATTGTAAACGCCATACGAATGTTAAAATCTTTTAGCTTTTGTTCTAAATCTGGGCCCCTTATACCAATCAAGTGTCTCAAAAGAAGAAGCAGATAACTGTAAATAAACATTATAAAATTTTTGTAGGCCAGTGTCGTCGTAAAATGATTTTTTAGGTTTCTATGATTTGTCAAACAATTTTAAATTATAGTTCTGATTGAAAAAATTAAATAGAATAACTTCCTAATAATACAACATCCCAACCTAAATTACGGCGTAAAGCGCAAAATAAATGCTAAAATTTCTCATGCCCATACAAAATGTTTGAGACCAACCACAATTGTGCGGTGTTAACGCTTTACAAATGGAAAATTCAATTTTGACAGAGCGTAAAGAAGTGAAGTTTGTTGTAAATCAAGTTTGTCATTGTTAAGTAATGACATTTTAGCTGCTTTCAGTCCAATTTTGGGATTTTATTTCCATTTTTTATTTTCATTTGGCGATTTTTATTTAACATGGTGACTTAATACTATGTTCAGACATGCACTTTTATTAAATCAATATTTGGTTTATTGAGAACAATATTTTTAGCGTTCAGACATGTAATATACGAAAATTTATTTGACAACTAGTAAACAAAACATCTGATTGGTTCAACAAAATTGCTTTTAGTGCCAAAAATATTTTTTAGAAAAAAATAGAAAACAATTTAACATTGGAAAAGATATTACTAATGATTAACCGAAGCCGAGCTATTGCGGTTAATAGGGACTACAGTTATTTGAGAAGCTCTTCATAGCAATTTTATTTATTCTCGGGCTTTTTGCCGAAGAAATATTGTTTTCATATTTCGTTTCGATGCCTGACCTGGGATACGAAGCCGTGCTTTATGTCTAATAAGCCAACACACTGCCTACTAGACTACGGCGACTACAAATCAATACATTTAGCACGAATGTGGTCCGTAATGAAGACATAGTTTTTCAATTTTTTTTTGTTTTGTTTTTTTTTTGTAAGTAAATTGAATTATTTAATTAATTAAAGATGACAGTTATTCCGTCATACTGTAATAAGTCAACGACCTGTTTGATTCATGAAATTTAAACGATCTATGCAACCACAAAAGAAAAATGTAAACCCAATAATGACCATTTTTTGGGCTTGAGATCAACGATTAAATTATTTTTAATCTTTATATTATATTATATTGTGTGTGTTAATTTTATACAGAAGTAGCGGGACTCGATTCCGAACGACAGCTTTTTGGCAAACTTTTCAAGAAGATAAAGAGAAAAAATTGCCGAAAAAATACTTTTTATTAATTGGCCTTTTTAAAGCTTTTGCTGAATCATTAAACTCAATGCCTGCCAGTAAATTTTGCATGATAGCAGTTCCATAGTGTACCTTAAAGTTTTGAATAACATCCTGCTCTAATTGTTGGCAAAATGAAGTGGTAGTGAGAGTCAAAAAAAAAAAAAAACAATTTTAATATTACGTCTTTATATTGTAAATTTCTAATTTTCATATTTTTAAATGCTGTAAATACAGTCCCTTGTCCAATTATCAATAATTTTTCTTTATTTACACAAAATTAAATTGTAAGCCTCTCCTTAAACAATTTTCCACCGAAACACTTTTCCGATTTCAACGCCTTGATTTTGTCTGGTAAAACACGAAATAAATACCGCTCTCATCAACGTTGTAAATGTTCCTGGACTCATATCTAGATAATATCGAAAGAAGTTTTTCTTTAAATTCTGTAACATCTGATTGATTAAGGCATTTCTCCAGAAATGCACTTAAAGTTGATGGAATGCTTTTTACCCCATTTTTGCAGTCACCCTGAAAAAAATTTTGCGTACAATTGTTCAATGTTTTCACTACTTTTTCTCAACTCTTCATGTTTTCTTTTTTTTTTTTTGTAATTTCCGCTTTTTTTTCAATGAAAGTATTTTTTTCCTGTCCGCATATGGTCATGGGAGCGCCCGTTATAGGGAATGTAATTTGTTTGCATTTCAGTAAACGGTTCTAAAAATGTAAGTTTTGTCCGCTTATCAGAGGTGTCCGCAAAGGGACCTTTCACTGTATATGTATATCGCCTATTCTTTTTATACGTGGTTTTGTTGCCTTAGTAACTTTGAAGGGGAATTATTATTATCTTAACTTATATATTTGAAAATCAATCATTACGGTATTCCTATAGAACAAAATTTAATGTTGAGATCAGTTCACCAATAATTAACGCACATACATGTTCAATGAAAATAAAATAATATTGTTATGGTTCTCCATTTTAAAAACGTTAATTGCAAACGTAGATTACAAATGAAATAAAAATAAATTTGTGTTTAGTTTCAAATCAATTCTTTATTGTTCCCACAATTCCGTGTGCCACCTTTCACGATTTGACTTAAACAACAACAATTTACTTTAATTGTTATTATTATTTACATTCTTCCGTGTATACAATAACAATCATTCAATAGATCTTTTATAACCAGCGTTGTCAACTATCAATTTTCAAAGAGCACCAAACTCGTTAAAAAAAACGCGTAATTTTGACAAAAAAGCACTAAAACATTACAATATTTTTTTAATTTTGTCACCATTTTATATAATCATTAAAAAATTTACAAACCAAAATTAATATTATTTATTTAACTCCAGCAATAATAAGAATAATAAGTTGACATTTTCGAAGGTAAAATCATTTACATTTTATGCGTAAAAAAAAATTATGTTTAATGTACGTTAACTTTCACACATGAAAACTTTCATTTACATGTAAAACTGCAGTCTTAATATGTCAAATTAGTATATACATTTAACTATAGACTAGACTAAAAATTAGACTAAAAATTAGACCAAAAATTAGTATAGTCTATAGGCTTTTAGAATACCTTATGGACTAATTTTTAGTTTAGTCTAGTTTTTTTTTTTTAATATTTAATTTGGTGTCACTGACATGAAAAGAAAAGCACTAAAAAAAGCACTAGGCACTAACTCGAAAATTTTCCGCGTCGAAAGTTTTAAAAAGCACTAAAAACAGTGCTAAAAGCACTGAGTTGACAACGCTGTTTATAACAGAGGTCTTCAAACCCCAATTATTCTCTTCACACAGGACTGACTGAATTCCTTTTGAATCACCGTTACATGTACTTTCTTGCCTTTAATATCGCAGGGTAAACAGTTTGATGAATGCACTTGAAGGAGAATGTTTTTTCCTTCGCGAAATCTCTATAAATATAAACAATTATTTCAATTTTCAATATCTAAACTTATGAAAGTCCACTACTATACTTGTACAGGTATCCCTCCTACAACATGGTCGATAAGTTACTATAATAAGACGTGTTACGTGAAACTGTGCTATAGGAGACTAGATGCTGGTACAAAAACAGTGTTTAAGTTCCAAAAAAATGTTGTAATGCCAACGAAGAAACTTTATGTCTATTAAAAATAAAAAAATTAATTTAAATCCACATAAATACATAAAAATTAAACAAAAATCGGTATAAATATATGTAAATGTATATTATAAATTTAGTTTAGTAATTTTCTTCATCATCGCAGTTCAATTCGATTAAATGGGAACGTTTTTCGGCTGAATAATATCATCTTCACTTTCTGAACTTGTACAGTTAAACTCGGTTATAACGAATTCCGTGGGACCAGAAAAAATATTTCGTTATAGACAAAGTTCGTAATAAACGGGGTGAAGTAATGAAAGAAAATATAAAATACAAAAAATTTTTATCATTTATTAAAAACAAAAAATATTTTTTTCATTAAAAACCAAAAATATGGTTTTAATTAATTTTATCTATCAGCTGATTAAAGATGTTGAGTTATAATTTAATGCATATTAAATAAAAGTAAAGACTATTAACACATTTCCTTTAAACCGAGAATTCGTTATAAACGAGTTCGTAATAAACGATGCCTTGAAAATTTTTACGTAATAACCAAGAATTCGTTATAACCGAGTTCGTTATAAACGAGTCTGACTGTATTTATATTTTGTTCACCTGCTGATTTCTTTAAAAAATCCGTAACTTTGCTTTGTTTGCTTGTCCGTCATAGACAATTTTGTAATTGCCTTTAGAATTTTCTGCTTAGTTCTGCATCGAAGAACAATAATACCAATTTTTTGGCCAATCTAATCCTTCCTGTAATTCTTTTAGTTTCAAATGATTAACTTCATTATCTTCATCAGAACTAGATTCGAATTCATTTACTCGGATGCGATTTCTACCAACTTCTTGTCCTACTAATAAGTCTAGCCTGTTCTAATATGCCACCAATTTCATTTTCTCATGCACGTTTTCTATCCCAACTACTGCGGGCCGAATCTTTTTCCAACACCGATTTAACGTTGTAATTTTCAGTCCTTTCAGCAATAAGGATATGATATCGATGCAGCCTTTAATTGAAAATTGTTTCTAAGCTTCCTTTACATCAATAGATTTTAAATCAGTTATGTATGTCTAAAATCCATCTTCTTATGTAAGAAGTCTTTAAAACAAAAATAGTGTTATAGAAGTACCGTGTTATAAGAGGTTTTCGGAAATTTTTTAAACGCGTTATAGTGAAGTCGTGTGGTAGGAGGAATACCTGTACATACAAAATTTTCTTTTCAATTTATATAATTTTATCCCAGTACTATAATAGAAAATTACTCAACAATGATGTTATTAAACTGTTATTTTATACGTATACTAGCAGATTGCACCCGGCATTGTGCGGGTTATAAAAATAACAATAAATAAAAATCCGTTTTCGAAACCGGCTTCTTAAAAAATGCAATTTTTCAAATTATTCGGAAACCGGTTTATCAAACAACTCAGTTTTTTGAATACTCTAAGTCGTAAATATAAATGCATTTAATTTGCCCGTCTTTCGCCGCTTTGGACCCCTTTTGGTCAACTTTTTAAACAGAACACCTCCAATAGCTATTTGGGAAACTTACCAAGCTAAATCGTAAAAATACCTTTAAAACCCATAAAATACAGCATTATGCATAAAGCACTAATTTTTGCCCTTTTTCTCTCCCTTTGTCCCATATTTTTCCCTTTAGTTCAAAATTTTTAAAAGATTTGTAGCCTATAACCTGCATCGACAAAAGCCCGATCTATATCCCAAATTTCAAGAAAATCGGTTCAAGCGTCGGTTTGCCCGTTTTTGGCCCCTTTCCCCCTTTTCAACTTTAGAAACGGAACACCTCCAATAGTTATTTGGGAAACTTAACCATACTAAATCGAAAAAATTACCTTTAAAACACATAAAATACAACATTTATGCATAAAAGTTTTAATTTTTGTCCATTTTTTCTCCCTTTGTTCCATTTTTTCTCCCGTTTTGGTCAAAATTTTGGAAAGATTTATATTCCAAATTTCAAGAAAATCGGTCTAGATGTTCAGGCGTGATTGGCTAACAAACAAAAAACCAAACTTACAGAAAGATTTATAATATATATTAGGATTAGGATATTAGGGTTTTTAGCCCCTTTCCCCTTTTTGAACCCCTTTTGGTTCAACTTTAGAAACAGAATACCTCCAAAAGTTATTTGGGAAACTTAACCAAGCTAAATCGTAAAAAATTACCTATTTCCATTTTTTCCTCATTTGTCGCATTTTTCTCCCCTTTTGGTCAAAGTTTTGAAAAGATTTATATCCTATAACCTGCATCGACAAAATCGGTCCAGGCGTGATTGGCTTACAGAAAGATTTATAACATACATATATTAGGATTAGGATGTACGAGTAAAATATATTATGCAAGTATTATGGACGCAACAATTTGGGAATCAATGTATCCTTTAAGTTTTTATATCCCCATATATTATTTTGTTGCTATAAAATGTTCACTATAATAAATGATGTAAGAGCATGGACATTTACAATTAAACTTATATTTAAAACAAAAAGAAAACAAAAATTAATAATAATAAATATAATATAGAAAGTAGAAAAAAAAATGAAAAAGAATTGAATCAAAACAAAAAATAAAAAAACAAGAAAAACAAAAAAAAAAATTGTGTAAAAGACACAGATGCGACTGAATAATTAAAACTTTGAATTTGCGCCTTAAGGAAAGCGGTTAAAAATTTCAGTCATAAATTCATTGTTTGTAAGAAGAATATCAGTTCGTCGGCTATGCTCTTCTCCACTAAAAGCCACTAGAAATAAATGCTGAAATAAAAGTAAACGAGTAAACGACAGAACAAACAAACAAACATACATACATACATAGATACATATATACATTCAAATTAATATTATATTATCTTTATGGAAAACATTTCTCTTTTAGCTGGTTTTCAAGGAAAAGAAAAAAAAATAATTTAATCAGAAATTGAGACATTGACCCGACTCTTATTATGAAACGATAAATTGCAATATTTTATGATGGCTTTTAGTAAAAATTTAATGAAAAAAATTTATTTTTAATTTTCTAACAATGGAAGTAGACCAAGTAGCCGAGAAATGGTTGCAATGTTTTTAGACTTTAAAGTGTAAAACAAAATATAAAATTGAATTTGAATTTAAATGCCAGTAAAGCAATTTGTAGAAATGTCTCAACCAGACTGTTCATTGGAATACAAATTCCTAAAATTCCCTCCAATGGTTTATATTCGTGAATGTCGTCAAATATTACTCGGATCAGAAACGTTCAGCGGGATATTTTGCAAAAACTGCTTCAATCTGTTATAACTCTAGTCGATTTAAACCTATGCCGTGGATAATGAACAGATTAGATATACAAGGTTTGATAAAAAAATAACCGATATTTTCAAATTTCGAAAGCTACTTATGTTCGATTTTCGCATTATTTTTTCTGTTATGTTGGTACCATAGCTGCCAGATTTGATGATTTTGTACTCCAAAAATATCAAATTGACGACATGACGATTTAAGCCCTTATTTAGACGATTTTCGAAATTAAAAATTTACCTCATTTTTTTTAGTTTCGTACATTAAGAGTTTCCTTTGCAATTGTTACTATTAGAAATAGAAAATTTTAAAAATTCGATAATAGCTTCTAATATTACCATAGAAATAACAAAGGCAAGTGCCAGTACTCAGAGAATGTTGGAACTAAGAAAATATGTTATGGGAAGGAGGAAAGAGGGTGCAGTATTTATGGACACTAGGTTTGAATATTTTTATACCATAACTAACAGGAAAGATCTCTGCAGGAGGGGAGTTCCACATACGAATAGTCATGTTGTAGTATCGATAGATAGATAGAACAGTATAACACAAGTCACATTGCAACGATACTCTAATGAATCAATGGAGTTGCACACACTGTCGTGATTAACGAGCTACTACGACCTTTGCATTAAACGGTGGAGAAGCCTCAAAATAGGCGTTAAGGGCCAACCCATACATGAGAGTTGTAATCAATTTTCGGTCGACTATAAATGGTGTAAATGGTAAATAGGTCATTGCACAGTCTTAAGAAACCAAGGCACTGCAAAATGTGTCAGTTCTGAACACACTGTTTCTGTTCACACTGAATTTTCATGCCCATAACGTCTAGATTTTCTGAATCCACTAATATTTACACCACACATGGGTACAGATGATGCAACATTATTGTTGTTTAACATTAACATTTCGTTTTAAAACCTTTCAATTTATTCAATTTTCTGAGAATTTTTTTGATTTCAATGAACGTCTTTGACGATTTTGATGATTTTTTCTCAAATATTTGAGGATTTGATGCTTCAATTATCTGGCAGCTATGGTTGGTACACATATCTGTTATACATATACATATATGTTGACAAAATCAGCCATTTTGGATTGTCGGTTTGTTTTTGACAGATAAAAAAGTCAGTCGTGTTTTGGTGTGCTCTTCGATTTTTTACAATTCGAAAAAATGGATCAAATAAACCTGTTGGTCAGGCTACTCTCCGTGCAATGAGCTATTATGAGTTTGAAATGGAAAGCTGAATCAGCTAGGCAGAACAGGATCCCTATTTTCCGTAGAAATTTGGCAATAATGAGCAAACAGATCCATTTACTGGGAGGATAACTCCCACGTTGGTAATGAGACTAGAATCTTTGTTGATTACAAACAGGGGTTTGGTAGGGTATACATACCTAATTGGTCATTACAATCCTTCAGTCAGGATTACATTTGAAACGTGAGCATTCGTTGTGGGCGTTAATTTTATACATAAGTGGCGGCAACTACATTTTAAAGCCGATTCTGAACGACAGATTTTTGAGAAGCTCTTCATGCCAATTTTATTTACTCCCAGAGCTTTTGGTACAAATCTGCTGAGAGGCAGTGGCCGAAGAAGTATTTTTTTTATAATTTCGTTTTGATGTCTGACCTGTGGTTTAAAGCGTTTGCTTACGTTTAATAAGGCGCCACTCTACCTATTAGACTACGGCGACTTCTAGGAATAGGAGCAATATTTTTAAATACAAAAAATGATAAAATTTAATAATATTAGTAGTTCTATAATACTCTTCAACATTCCGGGGGCATTGGAAGAAATATTCAATAATAAACTGAATTTATGAATAGGCCATCGTAATAGACTTTTCGTGTTTTTTACGTCAGCAACTGGAACGTTGCCATCTTTGCCGGAGTATTTTGCCTCAAACGTCCGACTGGCCATTTTAACGGTGATATATGGTACCAAAGAGTTTATAATATGATTGGACTAGACGCCTGACCATAAATTTTTTTTATAATAAATTGTTTAAGTAGCTGGTTGACCGCCTTTTCCAAAACTACTGTTTTACACCTGCGATTCGTTTATATCTAAATAATTAATATCCGGATATCCTATACTTCGTTTAGGCAAACGGGCTACATAACAGCAAATGCCCAGGTGTTAGATTAGATTAGTATTTTAGCTTTATACCAAAAGCTCACTTGAGCGTGCATAGCGGCCCATTGTGGCGCCACAGGTGGGCGCAGTCCCTGGACTGACCAAGTTCCACCGAGACATCAATGGACGATAGCTCCGTCAAGCTGACATGGGTTGTAGAGTCAAATAATCTATATCTGCACCTCGCAAGAGATGGGCACTGACATAGAAAGTGGATACCAGTCTCTTATTCCTCAGCGCATCCGTATCCACAGCAGAAATCGTTAAATGGGAGTCACATTCTTTCCGCGTATCTAGCCATAACACAGTGACCTGTTACAATGGCCACTATGATCGAATCATTTCGACCAAGTCCAAGTAACTGATTGGTGCGCGTTCTGTTCATTGAGGGCCAAGTGAGCTTAGCGGTGGAGCCGGTCTCCTCTTTGATCCAGGATAGGTGGGCGATTCGGGAGAATTTCCACGCGATGGCCAGTTTGAACGAGGTAAGTGGCATTCCCATGTTGACTGAAGAGGATTACGGAAGAAGTGCGGCAGCCCTTGCTAGCTCTACAGTTTCCCGGAATGTAACAGTGTCCGGAACCCAGATAAGTGTGACACTGAATTGCCCAGAAAAAAGGTAGCGGCAGCGGCGGCATTCCGACAATCCTAGAATTTCCAGGTGTTAGTGGTTCAAAATCATTGAAGCCATTCGATATAACAGTTATTGGCCTTGCATTCATTATTACCACAATTTCTTCCAGACTTGAAAGTTGAAAGTACTATAATTGTTAACTTTGCATTTACCAACGATATAGGTATTCTTTTGTGGACTTAAATTAAATTTAATAAATTATTTACTTATTATTATTTATATTCGAAAAAATATCACGGCGTTGAATTATGATGAGAGGCCGTACACAGGCTCGATGTAAACTGCTTTATTTGCTTCTAAGGAAATGAAAATTGCATCATAAGGCTGCATTCCAATAATGATTTTTATAAAATTCATCCTACGTTAGCTGGAATACCATAAAGAAGAGCACACAATCTACATTCATAACATGGCACCAAGGGATGAGGATGTGCTCCTCTGAATCACCTTTAAAAGCTTTAAGTTACATACAACAACAACTGGAATCTCTTTACCATTGGATAGAAAAGTAGAATATAAAAGTCAACGTTCAAAAATCAAGCCACTTGAACTCTACAACAAGAAGAAGCCGTCTAGTAGGTAGTTTGTTGGTTTATTAGAAGTAAGGTCCGGATTCAAACTTCAGTTCAATCAGAATTTATTGAAAATCAAATATTTAGCTTTATAAAATCATACATACATAATTGATCATTTCAACCCTTCAGTCAGGATTATGGACCTAGTTTCTCACACCACTTATGTTATGTGTGTTAATTTTATCCATGAGTGGTGGGACCTACAGTTTAATGTCGACTCCGAACGACAGATATTTGAGAAACTTTTCATGGCAATTTTATTTACTCTCAGAGTTTTTGCCAGAAATCTGCTGAGAAGAAATCGCCGAAAAAATACTTTTCATATTTCATTTTGATGTCTGACCCTGGCCTTACGTCTAATAAAATCACGTAATTTTAATGACCAGGTTGATGTCATTATATTTTTAGAAAAAAATAAATCACAAAATCACTAAAATTTTACATTCAGGTCTCGTTTTATGTGACAGATGCGTTTCAAAATTGAATTCGCATAAAACGATACTCTAGCTTCTTATAAAAATTAATTATTCGTTCCAAAGTTCTGAAAAACCGCATAAATTCAAATTTTAATTGAAAAATCAAAGGGAAATCGCATAAAAAAATAAACAAAAATAAAATATTAATTCATTATTTACAGAAAAAAAAATAACATAATGATCAAAAAAATAATAAACTGAAGTCTGTAATTATGAAAGTACGATAAATCATTTTGCATCGTTTTGGAGTTGGTTCGAAGTCACTTTTATCATTACATATGTAGGTAGTCCATACAAACATATGTAGGGAACTAGATCAACGAATTTTTAAAAAGTTTTATTGTTTCTTCTGAATAAGAGTATTAAAGTGTCAGTTATTAAAAAGGAGCAGCTCCTTTAAATCATAAGAAAGGATTGACTTTTGAAAGCTTTTATTGCCATAGTTGGAGCAATCTGATGCTAATCAATTGCCTTTCCAATTGGAAACAAACTAGAACGATTGATTTTCACAAGCTTTTCGGCATAGACATCTGATAGCATTAGGTGTCAGGTTCAAACTGCAAGAGATTCTCATATAAAAAGCTTTTCAAACCGCAGGGAAATCACTGCCGCTTTCTGATTCATCAGCTTTGGTCATCACAACCCTTTAAGTAAGACTAACAATAATGATTATATCAGTGGTACAAACTTAGTTTCATTTAAAAATGATGCAAAAGTTAAAAAGGTATCATAAAAGTTACAAAATCTATAAGAAATCTAAAACCAATTTTTCGTTTAAAATCGCAATTTGAATTTGCATAACAAAAAAACACCGCATAAAACAAGATCCGAGTGTATTGTAGATGATTACTAAATACTTAGTAGTAACAGCAATTGGGTTGTTTATTGTACGTACAAACTCGTATTTATTTCGATGATGTTACAATTTATGTGAACAGAATTAATAGCTGGTTTATTTACGCTAATCTGCTGGGAAAAAAACTTTAATTTAATTTGTCGACAGTTTCATAATCTGCATTTATAGAGAAGAGTTAGAGACTATAATGAACCATAAGATGGTAGAAATACCTGACTAACGGACAGCCTTTAATGTTATTTAATTTAAACACACGCTTAATTAAATTTTCACGTTGAAAACTTTTAATGCATTTGCAATTTACACTTAACTTTTCAGCAAATCTACTTAATATTCCACCATTCTTACAATTTTTTGATATTCGTGTAACTAAAACACAGACACCAGACACTAGACACTAGGACCTGACCGCCAAATACGAAGACAAACTGGTATCCCGCTATGTTAATGTAACACCATTTCCAAATTCTATTTGGAATTACATAATTAGTAGAATATTTCTAACTTAATGAGTCTATATTCAAGCCTTATACAAATAAGCAAAAAATTCCATTTAAGTTTTTGTCATGACACTCATTGGAAATAGTGTAGTTAAATTGTTGATGCACATACATACATACACACATACATATATATTTGTACTTATTTCTTATTTCAGACTATGAAGTACGCTCTTAAATGGTTATAAAGCGAATAAAAGAAACAAATTTAAGACGGTTGCGTTAAATAGTACGTACATAAATACATACATACATACATATATAGTATATAGGCGTTTCAACCGTATCAAAAATGTATGAGTATATAATATTTAAACCTTTTTAAACTATCTCTCCACAACTGACCCTATTTAGTTAAATTAAGCACTTATTAAAGTTTCTATTTCTAAAGGAGTTCCAATTAAGATTGCTTTAATTTAGAATTTCAGAAAATATTAAATTTAGAGAATACAACCAACTAAGAAAATATATGGTACAAATTTATTTTACAGTCAAAGCGAACTCCGTGGGACCAGAAAAAATAGTTCGTTATAGGCAAAGTTCCTCATAGAAGAAAATATAAAATACAAAGAATTTTTTTCATTTATTAAAAACAAAAAGTATTTTTTTCATTAAAACCAAATTATCAGCTGACTAAAGATGCTGAGTTATAATTTAATGCTGTCATATTAATTAAAAGTAAAGACTATTGTCACACTTTAAAGTTATTTCTGAGGGTTCGTTATAAAAAAGGTAAAATGTATGAAATTTAATTACTGGGACCATTTAAAGTAGTTCCTTTTAACCGAGAATTCGCTATAAACGAGTTCATAATAAACGAAGTTTTTTGTATGAAAATGGTTATTAAAACGTTTGGACTTGAAAATATGTACGTAATAACCAAGAATTCGTTATAACCAAGAATTCGTTATAAACGAGTTTGACTGTACATGTTTTGATTAAGTAATAGACATAATTGGCCATTACAACCCTTCAGTCAGGATTACGACCTAGCTTCTCACACCACTTATGATGTGTGCGTTAATTTTATATATGAGTGGCGGGACCTACAGTTTAAAGTCGATTCCGAACGACAGATTTTTGAGAAGCTTTTCATGGCAATTTTTACTCTCAGAGTCTTTGCCAGAAATCTGCTGAGAGGAAGTCGCCGAAGAAATATTTTTCGTTTTGATGTCTGACCTGAGATTCGAACCCGGGCCTTTTGTCTAATAAGCCAACACACTACCCACTAGACCACGGCGACTTCCAATTATTAAGTAATAGAAAGAACTTTAATTTGTAATGCTACTTATTACAACGCTGCATGAATTCTCTTCTAGTGCTGTTAAAGTATTGAGTAGTGGGTATCGAGTATTTAATAAACTTTTTGGATACTCAATATTAAAAAGTAAGTACCCAATACTTTTGAGTGAAATAAGCACAACATAATGGGGTTATCATAGTCATCAAAAAAGTATACTTTATAAAAACGTCTACTTTTCGGCTACTGTAGACGTCAATTTTATACTTAAAACAAGGTGAAGTTGTTTTTAACGAAGTTAACATCATTTTAAATCTATCAGCTGTTTGTCATTTGTCAAAAGTTGCAAAATCAAAACAAACCAAAAACAATACAATATTATGAATTGTGATAAATTTTTTATAAATTGTAGAAAAAGTTTTAGAAATAATTGAAAAAATGTGTACAATTTAGGACATTGAAAATGATTTTGGTATTATTGAAGATTTGTGTGAAGGAAGAAAGCCTAAATTGTATAAGGAAAGGTTTTGGCCATTTGTTTATAATTTTATTTATTTAATTTTTAAAAAATAAAAACAATTTTTACAATATTATAAAATTAAAATGTCGCAAAAGAGGAGCGATGTCTGGTCTCATTTTACCAAAAAAAAAGTTATCTCCTAAAAGGTAATGTTGTCTCTATCAAAAAAGCATTAATTATTTTGATTAATATTTAGGGCCTAACATAATTTGTAAAATATTTTATTTTTTAGTTTTCAAAATTTTCATTTCATTTGTCAAAAATGTATGGCGCCCAATGAGCTGGTGAAATTGTATTAACTTATAAATGTCAAAACTTTACTTTTTGGAGTAAATTGCTACCGATTGGCACACACTTAAAGTACAAATTTTTTAAATAATTTAGTTTTTTTAATTCGTTAACAATGAAATAAAAGGTCACTTTTCTAATTTATTTATTTTTTATAATAAAATACCACGTTTTTAAATTTAAAAAGCCGTTAAAACTATCGAGTAGTATTGAGTACCCAAATGAAAAGTATTGAGTAGTATCGAGTAGTGAAAAGTAGTAGAATATTACAGCACTATTTTCTTCCCAATATCGACATCATGAACTTATCGTTATTTTTTATATTCTGTTTTGATAATGTTGTTTTCATGTCGACACCTCCATTCTATAACGTTCTAAGTGTACTCAGAACGTTTTTAATGTTCTTGCATTTTTAAATTCTACGTTCTCTAACATAAATACTTTCAAAATATGGTTAAGATGCTCCGATCCGTTCCGAAGTTATAGGGAAAATCTGCTCAGAATACACATATAGTCTTACGGCGGGTGAAACCTTTGAGAGCTCATAACTCAAAACATACTTTTTCGACTTAGAATGTTATAGAACGGAGGCGTCGATATGAAATAATTTTATAGTTCAAGTTAAATTTTTAACAGATTTATTTAATAAACTAGCCGACCTGACGATCTTCGTCAAGCCCGAAATTGATTTTTTTATTACCCAATACAGTTCACATTATATATTTATTGTAATTATATAATTGGTCATTACAACCTTTCAGTCAGGATTACGACCTAGCTTCTCATTTATTCCTTTTAATACGCTGCATAAAAGTACTAACTTGCTATAAGTGTGTGGGGATGTACTTATAATCGAAAGCGTTGTAGACAATGAAAGTATGCTTTCTTTGGGGTAATAAATTATTCTTTATTAAAGTTACGAATACATTTTAGATACCAATTCTTGATAGCTATCTAAAAATCAAAAATTATTGTTCATATTTTTATTTTAATTAAAATAAAAAAAGAAATAAAGTGTAATCTTTCAGCCCATATAGGGTGTACCAAGAATGATAAACTAAAGATTACGCCATCACGCACACAAAATTAAAACTTTCTGCGCATGTTGAAGCAATGACGTCACGAAAATTATTTTCATTGTTTCCCTATTGGCTAATGATAATGTAAGTTATATTGCATGGCTGCCAACTACTTTCGCGTAGTGCATACACTTTGCAGAAGAATTGTTAATTTTCACATATGAAAAAGACTTGGAAACCTTTATAATAGCCCAACAACGTCATCTAACGGGAGATCATGCGCAAGGCGTAATCTTTAGTTTATCATTCTTGGAGTGTACAATATTCTTGCCTAGTCCGTCTTTACATATATAATTGGCCATTACAACCCTTCGGTCAGGATTACGACCTAGCTTCTCATTTATTCCTTTTAATACGCTGCATAAAAGTACTAACTTGCTATAAGTGTGTGGGGATGTACTTATAATCGAAAGCGTTGTAGACAATGAAAGTATGCTTTCTTTGGGGTAATAAATTATTCTTTATTAAAGTTACGAATACATTTTAGATACCAATTCTTGATAGCTATCTAAAAATCAAAAATTATTGTTCATATTTTTATTTTAATTAAAATAAAAAAAGAAATAAAGTGTAATCTTTCAGCCCATATAGGGTGTACCAAGAATGATAAACTAAAGATTACGCCATCACGCACACAAAATTAAAACTTTCTGCGCATGTTGAAGCAATGACGTCACGAAAATTATTTTCATTGTTTCCCTATTGGCTAATGATAATGTAAGTTATATTGCATGGCTGCCAACTACTTTCGCGTAGTGCATACACTTTGCAGAAGAATTGTTAATTTTCACATATGAAAAAGACTTGGAAACCTTTATAATAGCCCAACAACGTCATCTAACGGGAGATCATGCGCAAGGCGTAATCTTTAGTTTATCATTCTTGGAGTGTACAATATTCTTGCCTAGTCCGTCTTTACATATATAATTGGCCATTACAACCCTTCGGTCAGGATTACGACCTAGCTTCTCATTTATTCCTTTTAATACGCTGCATAAAAGTACTAACTTGCTATAAGTGTGTGGGGATGTACTTATAATCGAAAGCGTTGTAGACAATGAAAGTATGCTTTCTTTGGGGTAATAAATTATTCTTTATTAAAGTTACGAATACATTTTAGATACCAATTCTTGATAGCTATCTAAAAATCAAAAATTATTGTTCATATTTTTATTTTAATTAAAATAAAAAAAGAAATA
The DNA here is from genome assembly GCA_014635995.1 of Sarcophaga peregrina. Lineage (NCBI taxonomy): Eukaryota > Metazoa > Arthropoda > Insecta > Diptera > Sarcophagidae > Sarcophaga > Sarcophaga peregrina. The sequence continues at coordinate 5,479,960 of CM025794.1, forward strand.
AAGTGTAATCTTTCAGCCCATATAGGGTGTACCAAGAATGATAAACTAAAGATTACGCCATCACGCACACAAAATTAAAACTTTCTGCGCATGTTGAAGCAATGACGTCACGAAAATTATTTTCATTGTTTCCCTATTGGCTAATGATAATGTAAGTTATATTGCATGGCTGCCAACTACTTTCGCGTAGTGCATACACTTTGCAGAAGAATTGTTAATTTTCACATATGAAAAAGACTTGGAAACCTTTATAATAGCCCAACAACGTCATCTAACGGGAGATCATGCGCAAGGCGTAATCTTTAGTTTATCATTCTTGGAGTGTACAATATTCTTGCCTAGTCCGTCTTTACATATATAATTGGCCATTACAACCCTTCGGTCAGGATTACGACCTAGCTTCTCACACCACTTATGTTGTGTGCGTTAATTTTATATATGAGTGGCGGGACCTACAGTTAAAAGTCGACTCCGAACGACATATTTTTGAGAAGCTTTTCATGCCAATTTTTACTCTCAGAGTCTTTGTCAGAAATCTGCTGAGAGGAAGTCGCCGAAGAAATATTTTTTCGTTTTGATGTCTGACCTGGGATACGAACCCGGGCCTTTTGTCTAATAAGCCAACACACTATCCACTAGACCCCGGCGTCTTTAGCCTATACAAACAAACTGGATGGTTTTCCCACGGGGGACATGCCACATAAAGTTGCCCGTGGGAAAAGCATTGTGTTTCCAAATCTAAGCGACATATAAAGAAAGTCTGTCGTTGTGGTCATCTGCAGCAATATATTTTCGCCTTGAAACTTGCTATTCAAAATGTTGGCTTCCCCTCTGAGTACTTCTTAAAAAGAAAAACGTAAGCCATATGTGTCGGTACGCTATTTAGGTGAGGCATACAAAGAATAACAATAAGAGGACCGAATCATGAGTAGCGCCGACGAGGTTGTAGTTGTTGTACTCGTTCCAAAAAAAAAAAAAAACCAATAGACATACATATTATATATGTACGTAAACCTAAACCATCGAATTAGTCAACTTATAGGTATCTCTTAAAGGGGGAGCGTTACCATGCCCATTTTTGGCGAGTTTGTCTATATCGACTTTATGAACCTACCCACCAAATTTTATTCGTCTACGATCAATATGTACATAAATATTCAATTTTAACGAATTGCCATGAAAAATAGATGTTGTCCGATTCTCAGACCTACCCGATATGCATATAAAATTTCATGAAAATCGGTCAATCCATTTCGGAGGAGTTAAACCACTAACACCGAGACACGAGAATTTTATATATTAGATTACAACTGAAACAAAATTTTAAGTGCAAAATATATTATTTGGCGTAAGTATAAAAGAATATTACTGTAAACGGTTAAATAATATTTCTTTTTGTAAAAATTATTGAACTTTAGATAGAAACGCTCCGTGAAACCCAACTTTCGTTAATAGAATGTATCCAGATTGAAATGTTGAGAGAAAATGGGCATTAAATAAAGTCTATAGCAAACAGAATTAAGAGATCCAAAACGACCGTTCAAAATTATATGGGGGATCTAAAATCATACGGCACTAAAAAACGATGTGGTAGAAACCTAATACTGACTGACCGCCATAAACGATCAATAAAGCGCAAATAATTTAAGTTGTACCCAAATAAAGTCGGAGTTGGAACTAAACGTATCCAAGAGATGGGTTAATCAAATTTTAAATGAAGATCTAACTGTGAAAAAACAAAAAATGATGACCAAACCATGATAGGCACCTAAACACAAGGCAGCCAGATTAGCTTTCGCTGAAATATACAAATTTTAGGAAGAGGAGTGGCGTAGTATTATATTAGGTGATGAAAATAAATTCAACCTTGATGAACCAGATGGATACAAATATTATTGAAAGAAGGTGATACGCGGACCAGAATACCACGTAATTTTCAGGGAGGATCTTTAATGACATGGTTTGCTTTTGGATATAAGGCACGTTCTGCAATCTGTTTTATTTCTCATAAAATGAATTAGGAAAACTATGTCGAATTACTGGACAATATTTTTGTTGAATTTGCTGAAGAAAATTATGGAAATAATTTTACTTTTCAGCAAGACAACGTCATTATATATGTAGCCAAAAGTGCCAAGCATTTTTTGAAGAAAAAGATATAGCTGTTTCGATCTAAGTCCTGTCGCAAACCTCTGGGAAATTTTATAACTCCTTAAAAGAGCTGAAAGAAACTTTAATAAAAAAAATGGGGCGAAATTTCCCATGATGAGTTACAAAAATTAATAAACTCTATGCCACCTCGGTTAAATGAAGTAATTAAAAATCGAGGAGGACACAGGCATTATTAAAATGTATGTCTTATTTGAATATATTCAGTAATTTGATCTAGTAGGTAGTGTGCTGGCTTATTATTAGACGTAAACCCAGGGTTCGAGTCCCAGGCCAGACATCAAAAAAATACAAAAAGTATTTTTTTGGTGATTTCTTCTCAACAGATATCTGCTCCCTTCTACTCTGAGAGTAAATAAAATTGCCATGAAAAGTTTCTCAAGTATCTGTCGTTCGGAGTCGACTTTAAACTATAGGTCCCGCCACTTCTGCATAAAATTAACACACACAACAAAAGTGGTGTGAGACGGTTGCAGTAGACTGTCTAATCGTGAAGGTATAGCACTGGCCATTTTATAGTCACCAGCAGCAACTCGTTTCCTTACCGTTCGCATCTTCCCTCTCTCTTTCCACCTTTCCTAAAAAACCTGCACAATGCACTGCATGAGTAGGGGTCATCCCCTGAGTGCTGGTTTTATATATAAAAAAAATCAGTAATTAGCTTCAAGTTTTGAATTTTTTCTTATTTTGTACCATATATGTCCATAAATAATTCCTTTAAGAATTTGAATTAACTATAAAAAATATTAAATAAAAATAAACAAACTCTGAAAATTTTTTGCTTTAATTTTTTATTTCTATTTAGTAAATATAAAAAAATATATAAACTTATAAATTAACTTTACACAATTTTATTTAAAATTTTTTAAGAATATTTGCATCAATTCTATTTGGCATGAAAAATAACGTTAGGTTAGGTTAGAGGACGTGTACTTGTCAATTCTGACAAGTAGAGTACTCGGTGGTCGAATTGACCTATTGTACTACGTCCTAGCTTTAAAAAATAACGTTTTTATATAAATAATTCAAAATGGCGTACCATATGATTTATATTTATAACGTTTTTTTGCTTCTCCTGTAGAATTAGAAAATTTCTATAATTACAAACGTTTTTCAGGCTATGTAGGTTACGATTTTACGTTTCTTACGCTTGTCTAACCTGGCATTACGCTCTTTTTAATGCACATTGTTGATATTCCTGTCCAATGTGTGTAAAAAGCCGAAGATGTTCGGCCCCCGGGAACTATTGGTGTTCACGTTTTAGAGCTTTCAGATTTTGTTCAAGTTTTCGTGAGATCACTGTATAGCAAAAGAAATGTACAAATTCTTCAATAAATTTAAAAAAATCTCAATTATACATTTCATCGCGAACGTCAAAAAATAATTGAAATAAATATTAAAAAGAAATCATGACCTATCTATAATTTCCTTATCTTATTTACAGGAGAGCGTCCATACAAATGTCATTTACCTGATTGTGGTCGTGCTTTTATACAATTATCAAATTTACAACAACACTTACGCAATCATGATGCACAAGTTGAAAGAGCCAAAAATCGCCCATTTCATTGCAATATATGCGGAAAAGGTTTTGCCACCGAATCCAGTTTAAGAACACATACCTCAAAGGTCAGTGACATAATCACCAAAATATTTAATTACAGTTTTAAATCGAAATAAAAGCCTTCTTTTATGTTTAATTTATAACCACACTTCCATTAACATTCCCATTTTAATATCCTTTTTTAATCTATTTGTTGTTTTAATTTGCAATGCAACTTTAAATTTATAAATTATGATGAAAACAAATCGCAGGAGTTACAGTTACATCTTGGTGTACTGCAGCAGCATGCAGCCTTAATTGGTGGCCCAAACGCTACATCTTGTCCTATCTGTCACAAGCTATTTTTAGGTACTGATGCTTTAATGGAACACATGAAACATGTGCACAAAGAAAAAAATTCTCAATCGAACAACAGTAAGTATTAATAAAAAGTGAATTTTTCTTTTAACAAAAAAAAAAAAAAGAATACAATTAAAAACTAAAGGAAATAAAATATTGTTAAGCACTGTTTACATTAGATAGATAACTAAGGAAGGACCAACTAACAAAGAATTCTGTCCGATTTCACAACTCGACCTTATTCACTCTTAAATCGTTTAGAACATGTAGGAAATCCATTTTTTTTTCACTGAAGAGGGGTAAATACACCTAACCGCATAGAGGAAGTGGTCAGATCCTTCGTGTGTGGGGCCCTCACTCACTAAATTCTCCCCTCGTCTCGTGGACTGTTGTGACCACTCCGGACCTACGGTGGTATTACTTCGGAGTAGAATCTTTTTGGCTCTTTAGCCCCTGCATGCTCATATCCGCGTCCGAATTGCGTGTCGAAAGGTGAGGAGACATCTAAGTGTCTCCACTATTTCCTCTTCATTGGTTCCTGAATGGAATTTCGTTTGACACGTGTGTCAGTGTCATCTATGCCGGCGTGCCTACATGTTCTGCAGCCTCAAGATCTCTCTTCTTCAGTCTTAGAATGCGCTCCACGTAATTCGCCACCGAGTCCCACTCATAAACCCGACAATGTTAGCGGCCGTGATTGTTCCAATCATCGACGTCAGTACAGAGCGTGCATATTCGAAAACAGTGTGTTCACCAATTAAAATTAAAGGCAGTAAGGTGAGGCTGTCTTGGCAATTCTGGGCACAACGTCGTAATTTACCTCTCCAAATTTCCGACCAATCCAAGGCTTTATGTCTGGAATAAGTCTCGCCGCTCACCTTCTTCATCGTTTCATCGTCGTTGCCATTCTAAAATGGTGAAATCGCCTTATAAATCACCATCCGCTCTGCTGCCAGCAGATCCAGAGGGCTTGTACTTGCTATCAGAAGTACGACTGGGGCGGAGACTGTACGACATGCCGACGCGATACGTAATGCAGCCGTTCTCTGTACCGATAGAAGTAAGTTTGCCCGTTTTTTAACCTCTAGCGTTTCGGCCCAAATTTCGCTCCCATAGAGTATAATGATGCTTCCAACCTCCATCAGGAGTCTACGTCTTGCCGATAGCGGGTCTCCAATATTCGCAATTAATCTGCTGAGCTGTCCAACGATCTTCCAGGCTTTGACAAGCGAGTACTGAATCTGATACGAAAATGTCAGTCTGGGATCTTGCCTTATTCCCAGGTATCTTACTGAGCCCTTGGTCCTAATTACCTCATTTCCAATACTCATGTCCACCTGCAAGGGAATCCAACCAAGTTTTCATTCTTAGCATGACACGTCTCCGTTTTCGTTGCGCCTCTTCCGTATTCTTGGCCGTAATAACAGCTGCAATATTATATGCATACCTTACCAAAAAAGTTCCATCTGGCATATCCTCTCTTAAAATTCCATCGTCATTAACGCTCCATAGTTCGGGGCCGAGGATAGATCCTTATGCCGCTCCTGATGTCATTAGTTTCACTCTTGGTCCCGAGCTTGAGTTATACACCAGCTGTTTGTTACTCAGATTACTACTTATCATGGCCAGGATGTAGTGTGGTACCGAGAAATTTGTAGGAATCCCATTAAGTTTCGAGGGTTTAAGCCAGAGTAATTTGTCATATTTCTCGACAGTGCAGGAAAATAACGGACGAAATAGGTCCTTACTCATCTACATACTTTCTACCATCATTTGTTCTTTTCTAATGCACTATGTGGAACTCAAACCTCAAATCAAAAATAAACCCATCTATCATGTTTATAACGGTTTTGTAATTTCAGCGAAGTCGAGTCTTTCGTAACATACATAGCATAAGGAAGTTCTATGGATCATCCAACTTTCGCTAACGTCCTTAGCGTAAAACCTAACTCATATTTAACCTTGACTAATGAGACATTTTGAATATGACAAATTTCTTAACAGGAAGTCTATTGCGTATCATTACAAACCCTTCTGCAACTAGATAAGCTCCCGTGTGTCCATGTTCATGTTCAAAACATAACGTCTCTAGTTCTCGTTTAAAGCTCCTCAGCATTTTTTTATTAGATTTAATTTCGCATAGAATACAACAATTATACCTTAGCTAGTGTAAACTTTTATAAAAGACTGTATCCATATTTCAGTCGAACATTCTTACGAGGAAACTGGACAACATTGAAAACATTACTAGAAATTGAATTAAGTTCTGCGGGTTTAGTAATTTCCTATGGTACACAGTCTTAACTCATGATTGAAACCGCCCTCTTCAACACCACCCCCGGTAATCACCATTCTTTATTCGTTGTGTTGTCATTTTATTTACTTTAAAAACATCGGTTGTGCGATGTGAAACAAAGCAAAAAATTATCAGACAATGGGGAAATACTATGTGGCAGTCCTATGTTTTTAAAAATTTTCTCAAAAAACTGTCGTTCGGAGTCGACTCATGGGCGGTATGAAGAATTAAGTTGTATTCCTTACTCAATATATTTGTATACAATAAATGTGCATTATTGTTTCGAAAACAACAAATAACTTACTTACTTAATTGGCCATTAACAACCCGGTTAATGGATGTCGGCCTGCCTTAACACATCTTTCGAGGCGAATTTGCTTCTTGCGCGTCTTCAGCAGACGGTCATACCAATCGATAAGAGGACTACCGTGATTAGGTCCAAGGTCGTCCTCTTCGCCGACTTCCACAAAACGTATCAAATACCCGTCTCGCTCGCTAGAACATCCTTTTCCATTCGAATGACATGGCCGAGCCACCGCAGTCGAAGATATTTCGCAGAACTTTTCACATCAGTGCTTAATAGTGTTCTTGCCTTTGCGCCATAAAGAAGTAAGGGGAAGGATGAGTGTCTTGTAGAGTATTAGTTTCATCGTACGAGAGAAACTGCATATTGCATATTGAGGCCATAGTAGCACCTGTTAGCAGGAGCATGTCCTTACTTATCGACAGCATATACTTCATTTTACGCGCATTTGTCGCCAGAACCACCTTAATAGACTCCCGTTCAATATCACTAAAGGCAACAGTAACATCTCGCTTATGTCAATGCAACTGGCCGCTTCTTATGAAAATAGTACCATCGCTATGCACTCCCACCTTCCACAGAATACTCTCCATGAAGAAGCTGAAGAAGTCGTATGTCTGAAACCTCGGCTCGGAGAAGTCAATTCTTAACTTTACGAACTTGCAGAAATTACTCAACGTCATTCTGCATAGTCCTATCAGCTCAAACTTTACGGCAAAAACATGATTGCTTATGGAGCTAATCGGTCTATATAAGGTATAATCAGTGTTTTGACGAGTAGCACCAGTCGTTCACACAATACGCCTTAAAAACATTATATGCGATAAGGAGAAGACTTACACTTCTGTAGTTGGAAGCATATCGTAGGATCACCCTTTTTCAGGACAAGACAGAGGACACTGAGGTTCCAATGATTTAGGATAAGGGACAAAAAATATTTCTGGCCCTCTCAGATTGCAGCTTCTTACTTACCTTTTGCACAAGAAACTATGTATATTCACTGTGACCGAAAATCACCCACATTTCGATTAATATGTAATTAAATATTGTATTTAGGAATTTTTAAAATTTTCATTGAAGAAATATAAAAATATTCCAAATTTCCTCGATTTTAACACTTATTTTCGCTCTGCATATTTGTTGCTTTTAACACATTTGCTTTGCAAAACATTGTAACATTTCTTTCTCCCTCTACATAAACGGTTAAAGCTGCTATTTTCAGCGTTTTTCTAACGTCATCATTGTCAACTCTGGTTATTAAGTGCTCGAAACAAAGGACTGTTTCTGCAGTGGTGCACAAAGTGTGGGAGATTTTGGCCCACGAGAGTTGACCGGAGAACGCCTCGACTCTTCTTTATGACCGCAGCTTGCTGAAGTCCAGCTCTCGCTTCGACTGCGCGTCTGCGGAATCGAGTGCATATGGATTCACTTCGGACAACGATATTTTGACGCCTGAATGTGTGCACATCTAGCACATTGGATACCAGCCTTCTGTCAATTATAATGTGATCAATCTGGTTGGATGTTGATCGATGGAGGGACATCCAAGTGGCTTTATGAATATCGTAAGCAGGCTAAACTGACCTACAATGTGTTAAAAGTTGCGACGACGATTTAGGCATCATGAGCCGGGTGCTTATATACATTCTCGACCTTCAGTTTGGACGTGAACACAAATAAGACTGATGTTATAAAATTGTTCTCTGATACGGGTTGTGGCTATTCTTTCGTTCACAGGAGTAAGCCAAATATCATTACAATTCCCGTAAAATTAGAACAAGATAAACCCGTTTTATTGTGTGCATTGTTTCATTCCGACGGTTGTTAACGTAACGCATAAGGCGGGCAACTTTTAATACGTTGAGCACTTTGGCATCTATCTGTTCTTTTGGTAGGTTAGGTTAGGTTAGAGGACGTATACTTGTCAATGGACAAGTACAGTACCTGGAGGTTAGAACGGAAAGATAATAGAGGGGAGAGGAACTAGGAAAGGGAGAATTGGAAGCCGAGGAATTAAATAAACCAAACAAAACAAAAAGGGAGAAAGCGATTAGACTGATGAAGTCCTAGCACTTCTTAACCAGCTCAAGCTACTAATGAATCTGTGGAGACCCTTGAAGTCGGCTCTAGACACAGAATTCAAACCCTCAAAGAAACCCCTGCCAAGGGTCCTAAACCTCAATTTACTAAGGTCTGGCCAGGTGCTGGACAGTCTCCAATTCCTCCTCATCGAAACATACCCGGACGGCTAGGATCTGTACCAGATCCACGAAAGTAATGTAATGTTGCGCTGCGCAAATTTTTGTGGTTAATACCGCCATCTAACTTTTTTTCTCAACTAGTGATTATTTCGTGAATGGTAAGACTTAGCTCATGTCTGATTTGACAGATAATTAGTTTTATTCTTCCGCTGAATGAATATGGTTGTATATACGCGTTTTCGCTTCGCTAAGTGGGTCTGCGATCGACTTAAGATGATGCCGATTTTGGCAAAAAAAAATCATCTTTTTAGATGAAGCTCATTTTGATCTTGGCGGATATGTAAATAAGCAAAATTGTCGCATTTAGGGCACAGAAAACCCGCACGCATACATTGAAAAGCCGACGCACCCAAAAGTCGCTTCGAAAATGAGCAAGGAGTGGCCGTTACAGTCAATGGCGATCGTTATCGGGCCATGTTGAACGAATTTTTGTTCACAAAAATTGAAGAGGAGGATATTGGCAACATTTTGTTTCAACAGGACAGCGTTGCATGCCACATAGCCGAAGCTACACTCGATCGCATTATCAGCCGCAGAACTGATGTCGTTTGGCCATCTCGGAGCTGCGATTTGACACCGTTGGGCTATTATTTGTGGGGTGCCGTCAAAGATAACTGTTACGCCGGCAAGCCAGAGACAATTGACGCTTTAAAGGACAATATTGGTGAAGCCATTGGTGAAATACAGCTGCACACAATCAATAATGTGCTTAAAAAATGGACCGATCGTGTAGGCTACTGCATGGCCAGCCGAGGCAACAATTTGAATGAAATTACTTTCCATTATTAACCGGAAGGATTGTACTTTCAAATAAATAAAGAAATTTGATAAAATATTCAGTAGTTTCTTAAAATCATTTTAAAAATAAAAAATGTTATATGGCGGATCCTTTATATAAATAATTAGTTTAAGGGCCACTATTACAACTTCCCATTAAAATTTGCGTTACTTAAAGCTACCTTTAGCTAAAGTGAACGGCAAAATTACCTTTAACTTATTTTCGTTATACAACTTACAGATAAAACAAAATTAACTTTTTCAAAAATATGGCAGCGCCGGAGCAAAGTCAAAAAAAATGCTCAATTAAACAAGTTTTCTTTTGTTGTATAGGCTTATTCTGTTTAAATTTGAAATTGCCATATCGAAAATAGTATATGATATGGCAAGTTTAAACATAAAGTGACCTTTAAATGTTAAAGGTAGGATGATCTTTACTTTAGCTTAACGTTCACTTCTATCTTATTGGGTACTCATAATAATGAAAAACAATTTATCTGCCCGTTAAAATCATCCCTTTAGTTAACGACAAGTTGTAATAGTGGCCCTAAGTCTTCATTACGTAATCGTTTTTTCGAAAAGAGGCATCATTGCGCAATTTTATTATTAGGAAAAAATAAAATATCACACGATTACACCTGCGATAAAATTTTTTATTATTAAATAATATTTATATCAATGAGAAACATTTCCCCATGAGTAACTATGTCTAATATATTGCACATCACTTGACAGACAGGTGAGAAGACTTATGTACATATAACATATATATTAAATATAGAATCAGCGGCATAAGATTACATACATAAACATAACACATTCATAATTGGTCATTAGAACCCATCAGTCAGGATTTCGACCTAGCTTCTCACACCACTTATGTTGTGTGCGTTAATTTTATAAATGGGTGGCCAGCACTGTTGCCAGAATTGACGATTTTAGGTTGAAAAATGACGATTTTACTAAAATTTAAGTATATGGCAACTATTTTCAATATTACAATCTGAGAATTGGTTTTTTTTTGGTATGTTACGATTTATGTGTGTATGAAACCCTTAAAATTTATTTTTCCTTTGCGGTCAACATCGACAAAATCGACATGGCTAAAAGCATTTTCAAAAATTTAAATCATACAAATCAAATTTACTTATCGTTTCTAAAATACATGGTTGGTATTATAAATAATTTCAATAAAATTTTTCAGAGTTAAGCTACTAAAATTCATACCTTGTATTTACTGATGGAAAAATTACTTAAAATTGTAATGAGCAACTTTTTAAAATCAAATCTTATTAAAAATAGCAACATTTTTTTGGTTATTATAAAAATAGTAAAAATTTTCAGGATAGTAAAAATGTTTATATATGTATTTCAAATTCAAATCTCTGTGAAAGTGATGCACAAGAAATAATGAATAATTGCATACAATTTTACAATGATTTAATTGACCAGATTTTTAAAAGATTTGATTTTGAAAATGAATTTAAATAATTAAGTATATTTAATCCAAACGTATTAATAAGTGGTGAATCCAATTCAATTTTAGATGCTGTAAAGGTTTTTCCAAATTTTTTAAAAGAAGATGAAAAACAAAGTATAGATTCAGAGTTTAGGGAATTAAAATTTTTAGATTTTAAAACTATTTTTGAAGGAAAAGAGACAAACTTTACAAAATTTTGGAAAAAAATATCGGAAGTAAAACAATCTGTTTCTTTTTTGGCTTTTCCAATTTTAACAAATTTTGTTCGCAATATAATGATTTTTCCACACTCCTCGGCAAATGTTGAAAGAATATTTAGTCAGGTAAATTTAAATAAAACCAAAGTGTGTAATCGTTTATTTATTATTTAAAACTTAAAAAGTCTAGCTGTTATGACACACAGATGAGTTCAGATTTGCTTAAATTGTTATCATCAGATATTTATGCAAAAAATAAGTATTTGGCAAATATGTTAACTAGTTTTTATATTATATATAGGTTTGTGAATTCTGATCTCAATATGAACATTATTTTTTACTATTATAAAAGTTTTACATTTCATTGTTATGTTTTTAAATAAATATAGTTAATAAAACTGAATTAATCTTATTATTTTTTAAAATAAAACAATTAAAACTAAAAAGAAAATAAAACTTGTGTTTGACGATTTTTTGACGATTTAGGCTATGAAATTTCTGGCAACACTGGTGGCCAGACCTCCGAAAGACAGATTTTTGAGAAGCTTTTCATGGCAATTTTATTTACTCTCAGAGTTTTTGCCAGAAATCTACTGAGAGGAAGTCGACAAATAAATATTTCTTTATATTTCGTTTAGTTGGAGATGCCTCACCTGGGGACCTAAGATTAAATAAAAGCATAATTTTTAAAATTTTACATCAACTGTGTCCATTTCAGATCTGAAAGCTATTTTTTTGTATAAAAATTTTCTAAAAAATAAAAAAATTTAAAATATGTAATTTTCATATTTTGTATGTAAATCAGTTTTATATTTTTGCTAAATCGGGATTTATAGTGAATTAATTAAAATTAAACGAAACTTTTTTGCCAAAATACGATTTTTGAATCTTTATGCATACTTTTTATTGAATGTAGATCCTTTTGTTGATAGTATATGCGGATCGGCTGGTAATAATTTAAGTAATACGGGCAGCACCAGCTGTTTGCAATCTTCAGGGACATCTTCCTCAAATGATCCATACTCAGCGAAACGTCGTACAGCTAATCATCCGTGCCCAGTTTGTGGTAAACATTATGTGAACGAAGGCTCATTACGTAAACATTTGGCCTGTCACGCTGAAACTTCTCAACTTACAAATAGCTTAAGAATGTGGCCCTGTTCGGTGTGTCAAGCAGTATTTACCTATGAAAATGGTATGTAAACAATTTGCTAAAAATTATATTCTCTTGATCCTCAACGTTCAAAATAATCCATAACCGAAATGCCATTACAACGTTTTTCAATCTTGGTAAAATTGTCAATCGTATATCAGAAAGAAATATTCAAATATTAAAAATTTCAAAGCACTATAATTTTTCTCTAATATTAAAAGGCATAATCACTGAATATATGTATATACAGTGCTGTTCAAAATAATAGATTCACTTGTTCTCCGAAATTGTTTACTATATCTAAATATCTTATACTAAGGACTGTATATAAAAATGTAACTGCAATTTGTTTACTGACCTCTTATAAATACAATTCCGTTACATTTGAAAAATTTGAACCGTCACTCTTCTTTAATTAATTGCAAGTATAGATGTGGTTGTAATGTTAGATCATGGTGAATCTATTTTATTGAACAGCACTGTAAGAGTACAAAGTTCTCCTGAAATCTTTGTTTGTTAGTTACTATACTCAATTAGATTAGATTAATAAAGTTTTGAACTTGTAACATTTTTAAAATTTAACATTTTATAACGTTTAATTTAAAAAAGGACTTCTAACTCATATGGAACATATGCGTATGGATCCAAAACATCAATTTGCTGCCCAATATGTATTATCGAGGGCTGCAGCAGAAAGACGAGATCGAGATAATATTTTAGCAGCCACTTTGGCATCATCAGGTTCTAGCGGCGCTGGTATACTGCCACTGTTAGGTGAAGGAAGTGGCGCTGGTGGTGGTGGTGCAGGAGGCGGTTCAAATTCATTGTGTCCCTCTCCATCGGCCAATTCCGAGTGTTCTTCGACTGGTCGATTATCCTCATCAGCTACCTCGGACCCTGGAAGTGGTATTAATTTGTTAAACAACAACAATAGTAGTACTAATAACAATACGAATAATAACAATAATCACATTAATAATAACTGCAACAACAGCAATAGCAATTTAAGTTTGAGTAACAAACTGAATGATATTCTACGAACGGGTGGAAGTAATACGAACAACACGTTATGTGGCCCACCCTCACAACCGCATCCACATAACACACATCAGAACCACCCACATAATATAGCTGGTCATGGACATTACGGAGGCATGGCGGAATGCGTCGATGCCGATTTGCAAAATCATATGAACTTAATGGCGGCCGCATCGGCTGCTGCGGCTGCCGTTGCAGCTAGTACAAATAATGCAGGAGGCAAAGGCGTTACATCTCCTCAAAGATTTGGCGTTGATGCCACACATGCCTCAGCCGGTAATGCTGTTGTCCAAGCAGCTGTTGTTAATTTGGCTGCAGCAATTAGATTAAATCATACAACTGCCTCTAGTTCAACAGCGTCGAGTGCAACAAATTCAGGTCCAACAACAAGCATGGATTCCAGTTTACCTCAAGCACAATCCCACAGTCAAACTCAGACCAACGGCTCGCAAAACCATTCAAATGGAAGAGTCATGTCACCCGTACATCAGGTATTAGCGACAGATGCATCCACAGTTGTTATGAACGCGATGCGTGATAGAATGATGCGCAGTTCTGTAATGGAAACAACAAATACCGATGCTAGCCATCATCACCAACAGCACCAGCAACAACTCCAACATCAAACGTCAGGTCCAAACACCTATGCACACGCTAGCAACGCTAACACAAACATAAGTCAACAGACTACAAGTTCAAATAGTCATAGTAGTCATCATCACAGTCAACAGCAAACGCAACATTTACAACAAATACAACATTCACAACAAAATCCAACTGCCACTAGTGATGCATCATTGCAGCATTTACATCAGCCCAGCAATCATGCCGCATCTCCTCATAGTCTACCACAGTCGCAACCACATCCACCGCCATCACATTCACCTGAAACAGCTCTACATATGCAGCAGCAAGCCGAAGCCATACTTCGATCTCATACGGAAGCCGCATTTCGGTTGGCAGCCTCCGTTGTCCAACAACAGACAAATGAAATAAGCAGTAGTAACAATAACAACAACAATACTGACAAACACGAACAACACCAACAGCAACAACAACAACAGTCCAAAACAACAGAAGAGAGTCTGCAACACAAACTCCATTTGAATCAGCAAAATTCACAAGACATTAGCGAAGTTATACGTCTGCAAGAGCATCGACTTGAACAAGCTCTACGCATACACAGTGATTCCCGAACGTTTAACTTCTTAAATACGGCTGCAGCAACAAGCCAACAACAGCAGCAGCAATCAACAAACAATTCAACAAATCATACCAACACAAATGCATCGAATGTCACCCAACATCATCATCACCATGCGACGTGAAGAAATGTGCAAGTACTTTAAGTTTTAATTTCTATCAAAATATTAATTAAATTTATAATTATCAAAAAAAAAAAAAAAAACCAAAACAACAACAAAAATACCAACAATAATAATGAGTGAGGAAACATAAACTAACAAACAAACATAGAAAATGACTACCAAACCTGCGGTCAGAAAATAAATACAAAAACAAAATTCTTAGCATATAAATGTATTTGTGAAAATAAATATACGTGTATATATGTAAGTGTAAACTTGTAAAGCTCATATATGTATGAGAAAAAGAGTAATTTTTTTTTTTAATTTACAGCCTTTCATTCTCGACATGTCGACTGTTTCTAACCAAAGTAAATTTTTAAGAGAAAGAACGGGAAAGAAATATGTTTTCTTTGCTATACGTGGGAAAACATAATATTACTAAAAAACACGTTTGTCAGTGTTGAAGTAACCTTTACAAAATGCAGTTCGCGGACAAATTGAAACAATATTCTATTGATAAAAGAAAAACTTAATTTATATTTTTTATTCGATTAAAAATTGAGAAAAAAGAAAACCAATTTTTTAATATTCATACTCAAACAAAGTATAAATAAGAATTAGGCTTAAAAGATAGGTAGTAGGCTAACACCGGAAAAAAATACGTTATTAACTATTGATAATACAGGCTGTTTATAGTTTTCCCATATTTCTGATAAACTTAATGACTATTATATGTGGATATTCAGAAATACCGATGGCATAACTATGCTTGACGACCGTTGCGTCGATTCACAACATTCAGTCCGCTCAGATGGCAACCGTTTTTACAATGAAGTGCCGGATGGTGCCATATAACATTATAGCATATCGACAAATAAATTCGTACTTTTTATGGTGGAACAGTTTCTAATACTGCTCAAAATCATCAAATACATAGTTGCTGTTTTTGGTCAATGTGCGAGTTGAACAAACAGCTTTAAAGTTCGTACATGTGATTTTTGAAAGTCAGAATAAATTAATTAAAACGCATTTAATACTAATCATAGGCACCACCTTCAAACTTTACAGTCTAACTGCTTGGTCGAAAATATTGAATAAGCCGTCCTAAAAAAGAAATTATTGTTTTGATTAATAGAAGAAATCTATGCATGTACAGTACCGAGCAAAAAAAAAAAATTCAACGCTAAGCTGATTGATCTTTAAGTACGCCTCTTGCAAAAAAAAAAAACAGTATCGAATTTAATAATTCTTTTCTAATTTTATGCTCCACAAACTTAGTTAACAAATACAGTTTACAATATCAAGATTTTTCTATCCACTTATTTTTATTTTACCATTTAAGAAAAAAAAACTGACAACTGACCATTAGAAACAGTTATCAGCTGATAAGAAGGATAGCCATTATTAAGGCTCTGGAAGAGGGTAAAAACATGCGAGAAAAATGGGCAAATATTCGGCGTAAACAAGTCAACAGTGTGTATGCATAAAAATCACTCGCCTTAGCTTTGAATTTTTTTGTTCGGTACTGTATATTCAGATCTAACTCTCTTGTTTCTTTTTGTTCCCCTTGACGATACTCTCTTATTGTATTGGATCTTTGAAGTTGTTTCTATGTGCGAAGCGGAGACTGTTCGTCCATAACATCATATTTTCTTTTGATGTGAATTACATGGTAAAAGTTTATATTCCAGCCTCAGGTATGAGTTTCTCTCAATAGGCCCATGCGTTTTAAAGAATTTCGACTTGATTTGTGGAATTTCCAAATTAGAAATCTGCAAAATTATATGGCCTGTTTTATCATTAGGCAATTATCTTTTTCCCCAACGAAAAACTGCAGATTGCTTCGAATTTGTCGCAAAACTAACCAACCCTCATATGTCGGTTATTTTTATTTGTTGTACAGATAAATTCAATCAGCTGACTGCAGTTCATATTCTTTATGTGGCAATACCTTGAGTTTTTGTAAAAATAAAATAGATTATAGAAAAAATGTTTAATAGAGGAAAAAACGTTAATTTGATGGAGGATTAACTCGAAAAACATGAGTTCCAAGTAAATGTCGAAAGAGTTTATCATGCCAGGCCTAACTGGCTGGCTAACATGGATGATAATGAATTTTTCACTATTGGAAAACAGCTGATTTATGTTAATATGTTGTCATTTGAAGACAGTGTTTCCAATTTTCACAACAAATTGCCAAATGAAAATGTCTTTGTCGGTATATTGAGAAAACCAAAATTGTCTAATAAATTTGTGTCGACATTTAGTAACTGGCAGTTTGTCGACACATTGAGAAAACGGGCCTATGTCTAGCTATTTTTTATATGCGATTGCTAAAGCACCACTTGGTTATTTATTCTCAATAATCCCATTTATTTACAACATACCTTCTGCCCACTATGTATATGTAATACATATTAATAGATAAGTTCAGTTTCAGTTTAGGTATCATGCCATAGTGGAATGTTTGAGGAACATGTTTAAATAGTTAAGCATAGTATTTATTTTCCTCCAATGGTTTTTGCAGTGCACGAATTTTTTCGGCCAGAGCTAAAATTTTTTTTAGAACATGTGTTTGTTAGCCAAGGTATATATATGAAGTGATATTAAATTCAGAGTCCTACGTATTGGTAGTTGATTTAAATTCAAATTTTAACTGGTCAACAAAAAAGAGAAATATTTTTGTATGTACCATGAAAATATTTATTATAGAATTATAGCAATTTCATTAAATCGTTCCAAATAATACATGCATACATATGTATTCTTGTAATTTAATTTGATTATATTTAAAAAAACCTGAATTTTTATCAAGAAAATGAAGTTATTACGTTTCATTGCAATATTAATCCCAATGGAATCTAGTGATTTCCTTATACTATGTTCAGATATGCACTTTTATTGAGTCAATATTCGGTTAATTGAGTACAATATTTTAAGTGTTCAGACATAATAGTATGCGAAACTCAGCTTACTCAATATTCATTTAACAGCTGGTAAACAGCAATATTGTTTTTATTTTGTTCGCGAAAATTACTGTTGTTAGTTAATGTATTAGTGTTTGTTTGTAGTTGTTGACATTTAAGTTTTCAAATATCAATTGAACATGTTCTGTAAAATATAATATGCCAACTAAATACACTTATGACAGTGCTGTATTTTAAGTTTTACTTAATACTATAACAATTTGCGTATTTATTGCCCAATAATTAATGGAAACTTTATATGAAATATTGATCCAAATAATGGCGTTTACTGCGATTTACGCAATAAAGGTTCATATCTGAACACCGTGTTATGTAATTCAATTCAGGAATATTACGTTATAAAGTCCAAGGACAATTAAGGACTCCACTTGAATTGATATCGTTTTGCTATAGCAGTAAAATTTTTTGAAATGTTTGCAGGCTCCCATATTTTTTGGGGAAAATTTCCAATCTAAGTAGATAACAGCCCCAATAAATCCAATAATTTTATGAACATCGTCAGTAATTTTGGAGAAAATTTAAAATAATTTGAGCGCAATAATTTTTCTAGTCCCTACTATATCGCTCAAAACCTTTAAACTAACTATGACTACAATTTTTGACTTATAATACTATGCTATGAAATAAAAAATATTAAATACACCCAGCTAATGACAGCTTTCAGTAGGTTGTGAGTTTTGTTGAGAAAAACACAAAAATATTTTTTTATTTTACAAAAATTGTTTTTTGAACTTTACGCACAAATTTATTGATTATACAAACATTTCTGAAACGATATCCAAAATTTAAACCTCATTAGAAAGGAGAGGGATATATTAAACAATATATACAGATTTGATTTAATGTGCTATGGTGTTTGATGAGGTAAACTTGACAATTGTGAATTTTTTCATATTTTCTCAAGTTTGTTCGTTCATAGTAGCAAACTTTAATTAAAAAATTTGAAATAAGGAATGACATTCTGAAAGTGGATTATCTTGTGAAGAGATTAACAACACATCGTTTAATCAAATCGGACTAAAATTACCGTAGTTATTATTTAAAGAGTCTTAACAGTCGTGTTATCTTTTTCATATACAGTAAAACTCGTTTATAACGAACTCGGTTATCACGAATTCTTGGTTATTACGTAGATTTGAAAATATCCCAACATTTTAATAACAATTTTCATATAAAAAACTTCGTTTATTACGAACTCGTTTATAACGAACTCTCGGTTAAAAGAAACTACTTTAAATGATCCCAGTATTAAATTTCATACATTTTACCTTTTTTATAACGACCCTCAGAAATAACTTTGAAGTGTGGCAATAGTTTTTACTTTTATTTAATATGGCAGCATTAAATTATAACTGCTAGATAAAAAGGATTAACACATATTTTTGGTTTTTAATAAAAAGAAAACTTTTTGTTTTTAATCAATGAAAAAAATTCTTTGTATTTTATATTTTCTTCTATGATTTCACAAAAAAACCAAATATTAGTCGTGTAAACGCAAAATTGACACATTTTGCGATAAACAATCAAGATCCATCAAAAGTTTTGAAAATTTTTTAACTGAAAGTTCATTTGATAAGATGACGTATATAAAGAATATAACACGACTGTTATACTATTTAAATAATAACTACGGTAATTTTTGTTCAATTTGATCAAACTAAGTATCAATCTATTTACAATAGAATGCACTTTAAGAATGTCATCACTTATTTTATAGTTTTTATTAAATTTTGAATTTAAGAATAGCTAAACTTGAAAAAATTAAAAAAAATCATATTTTCCAAGTTTATCCGATCAAAACTCATTATCATCATCATCATTTGAATTATTTGTTTATGTATATCATTTTAATGGCTCATCTCCCTTTTCAGAAAACTTTGGACTATGAAATTTTGTTAAAAAATATTTGAGTAATCAATAATTTTGTGTGAAAAGATCAAAAATACCGTTTTTGTCAAATAAAACAAGTTTGGAGGGTTCGAGAAAAATAAGAAAATATTTTTGAGTTCTACTCAACAAAACTCACAACCTACACTATGTCAGTAGTCGGATGTATTTTGACTGTCGCACTGTGTAATTAGTATTTCGATATATATACTGAATTGGCCATTCACAACCCGATTAACGGATTTCGGTCTACCGCAACACATCCTTCCAGGAGCCTCTGTTTCATGCGCCAGTTGGTCACACCAATCGATGACAGGGCTCAAGATCGTCCTCTTCGCCGACTTCCGCAGATCTCCGCATCAAATACCCGTCTAGCCGGAGCATCCTCCTCCATGCGAATGACATGACCGTGCCAGCGCAGCCAATGCACAATGTCTATGTCATTGAGGAGCTCACTGTTGGATCGGATGCGGAAATCATCGCCAGCTCGCACAGGACCGAAGATCTTACGTAGGACTTTTCTCTCGAATACCCTCAAGGCTGCTGCATAAGTTCTTAATAGGGTCCATGCTACTGCAGCATAAAGAAGGACGGGTAGGATGAGTGTCTTATAGAGTATTAGTTTTGTCGCACGAGAGAGGTCTCTGCTACTCAATTGCCTATTGAGACTATAGTAGCACCTGTTGGCAAGAGTTATACTGCGTTTGACCACCAGACTGACATCATTTTTGATGGTAACGGAGGAATCCAGATAAATAAATTCCTTGACTGTATCAAAAGTATAGTTATCGGCCGTAATCTGAGAAACAATACGTCGCACGTCTCTACTTGTCGATAACATATACTTTGTTTTGCCCTCATTTACTACCAGGCCCATCTTCTTAGACTCCAGTTCAATAGCACTAAAGGCAGCAGTAACATCTCGCTTGGTACGCCCTATGATGTCAATGTCGTCAGCGTAATCAAGCAGTGGACGCTTTTCTGAAAGATAGTGCCACTCCTGCCTTTCGCAGAACATTTTCCATGACGAATTTGAAGAGGTCGCCTTGTCTGAAAATTCGCATGGTATCAAAAGGTTCGGAGAGCTGCAGGAATTGGTCAACGTCATTCTACATAGCCTTATCAGCTTCGCAGGTATACCGAACTCAGACATTGCGGCAAAAACATCCCTTATGGGGCTATCGAAGGCAGCCTTATAGTCGACAAAAAGATGGTGTGTGTCGACTTGTTTTTCGTGGGCCTTTACCAGGATTTGACGTAGTGTTAAGATCTGGTCGATGGTGGACTTGCCAGGTCTGAAACCGCACTGATAAGGTCCAATCAGTGTGTTGACGTTTGGCTTCAGTCGTTCACTCAATACGCCTGTAAGAACCTTATATGCGATAGGGAGAAGGCTTATACCCCTGTAGTTGGCGCAAACTGTAGGGTCTCCCTTCTCTCCTTCAGGACAAGACAGAGAAAACTGAGGTTCCAATCGTTGGGCATACTTTCCTCTAGTCATATTTGTTAAATAAGTTGGTGCATGCGCCCTACCAACTCATTACATCCGATCTTAAACAATTCAGCGGGGAGGTCAGCAGGACCAGCCGCTTTATTGTTTTTAAGATGCATGATCGCGACTTTGACGTCTTTATAGCTAGGCGGCGGAATTTCCACGCCGTCATCATCGATCGGGTTCGAAACATCATCTCTAGAGGCGGTATTAGTGTCGTCATCGCCTTGTAGCAGAGTAGAGAAGTGTTTCCTCCACAACTTCAAAACTTCAACCCTTTTAATGCATTGATAAAATACTCTAACTTTTTGTTTGAACAAATTTAGGTCATATACCGAAATATTGAGACATTTTATTATGTTAAATGTTGTTCATTAGATATTGAAACGTTCTGATGGTAGCAAGTCGAATGCTTCATTTTCACTTTATTCTTACATAGCGAGCATTCTGCATAATGCCGCCATAAACAATGACGCAGGGCAGGATAATTAATTTTATTTATTGTTTCAGTTATAACACCTTATGTGTGAGTGAGACAAAATACCAACTATCGAATGAGTGGTTCGTTGATTCCGTCCAAAGCGTAGGAATAATAAAATATATACATAGATCGAGATCATTTTGCTCAGTCAGTAAGAATACTCAAGATGTTAAAGCCAACCTTTAAATATGGTCAATCATTATGATTGAATGGGGTCAGGTTGTTATATAATTTCAAGTGTTTTTTTCTTTTGAGTCCTATGTAAATATACATTTTTAACACATTATATAACAGCAAAGATTTTCTCGAACAGTTTTTATAAGGAGAGTATGAAGTATTATTATTTCTTCTTCCAATTTAATTAAACAGTAACCGGGCTTATGTAGAAGGGTAAATTTAATATGATTGTTATTAAGAATTTTTAACAGTAGGTTGAATAAAACTTCTAAAGGAAAATATGATAAAAACTGTATGTAAAAAACTCAGACTTCCCAAGGTGACACAATTATATACATTTTTATTATAATAATTACTATTTTAATTATTTTATTCGGCAATGATTTATACATTAAGTATTTCTATGTGCAATACTGTATTTAAATTTGCAACTTTATTCAGAATAAATTGGCAAATAAATCAACAATATTTAGTCTGTTGTATTAATAATTAGTTACACTTCACTAGTTCCAGTTAAGAATCCGAGGAACTAATTTCTTTTTTTTTTAATTAGTTATTAGTAATTGAAACTTCTGATTTCCAGCTACATATTTCTTTCAGTGTTTTCACACTGAATGGTTTTAATGCAAAAGTTGGTTTTAACGTTAAAACCATAATTAAAACCTGGTTTTACCATACAAAATTATTGTGTTAAAACCATCTTAAAACCTTTTTTGAATTGGTTTTAAGTAGGTTTTATGAAATACAACCTTGTTGTCGATGTACTAAATCAAAGCTACCAACATTGAAATGTTGAAACAGCTGAAAAAAACAGAAACAAATATAAAAATGCATTTAAAGTTTTCTTTTACAATATTTAGAGTAATTTTTAGTTTATTGTTCATTTCTTAATGTTTCTTATTATTTATTTTTTTTTCTTAAACAAAAACAACTGTTGCACAGTCATAAATGTCATTAATGTTAAAACCAGATTTAAGAAAACTTCTAGTATGAACTGAAAATCAGCTGATTATGGTTTTAATGTTAAAAGCAGGTTTTAACTTTAGGCGTGAAAACACTATTAGACAGAAAAACTGAACATTTACTATGAAAATATATACCAAATTGGGTTACCTATCCGTTATTCCTTTCTTTTAAAGAATTTTTCATAGAAATCATCTCTCCCTATATTTCACCGTTCTGCAGCAACAGCTGTATTGTTAACTTTAGTTAACTCAAATCGATCTGGTATTTTTTTAAATACAATTTACTACTATTATCAATAGTAAGTACAATTGTTTTAGGTACTGTAAATAGGGTGATTTGTTCAAGTACATATCGCTCTTTTATTGCAACATAGTCATATCTCAAAAAAACTTGAACTTAGCAAAATGCGATTTAAGTTTTCAAGACATAAGTCTATGATCTAATTGCCGCAAACACTTTTTGCTATAATTTCGGTTCAGCTTGGGATATAAAACTGGGATATTCAACATGCACAGAAGGTCTAAAAGAGCAGTTTTGCTTAAGTAAATACAAATTTTTAATTTTTTGAGATATGACTATATTGCAATAAAGGAGCGATATGTTGCATATTATGCTGACTTTAGTTGTGTAAATTTATCAATTTTTTTTACTTATGCTATGTTGAAAAAAAAAATTAAATTTAGAATATTTAGCTTAGGTATTTTAATTGTACATTTTCTATAATTCATTATATTACACTCTTTTAGCATTTTTATATAATTATTGCAAAATTATATATTAGAATAAAATCGAAATTAATAAAATAAAAAAAACCTACAACAGTTCTAGCGAATTTTAATAAATCGAAAAAAAAAATTTCGTGTTAATAAAAAGTCTATACATATATTACATAAATTATAAAAAGATATTTAATTTTTTATATAAATGTTGATACCAAAAATAAAAACAAAAATAAATTAATAAAAAAAATTTATACATACACTATATTTAAGAAAATATGAATCTATAGGGAGAAAA
The DNA here is from genome assembly GCA_014635995.1 of Sarcophaga peregrina. NCBI lineage: Eukaryota > Metazoa > Arthropoda > Insecta > Diptera > Sarcophagidae > Sarcophaga > Sarcophaga peregrina. The sequence continues at coordinate 5,503,852 of CM025794.1, forward strand.
TCAATAATATAGATTAAACATAGTAATTATTATAAGAATAATAATGTGAAATGAAAATTAATAAAAAAAAAAACAAAAAAAGAATTAAAAAATGTATAAGAAATACAAATATATATATTCCTGAATATTTTTTATGTAACAAAAGAATACTATATAAATACAAAATTATGATTTTAATAAAGTTAAAGAAAAGATTTATTTTAGAACTAGAAATAATTAATATAGTCCGTAGTACGTTTGGTTAGTGTAAAACTGGACTTTTATTTGTATGTAAAAGAAAAATAAAAAAGCATCATCAAGTACACAACACCAAATTTCTTCAGTACGTGAACACACTAATATGTTAATTTTGTACTGTGTGAGACAGAGACAGACAGAGAGATAGAGAGAGAGTGCGCGAGAGACGCAAAAATAAAGATGCAGAGAAATTGAAATACCATTCACAATAAGTTTTCTCTTTTATGAGAGTGATTGTTGCTACTCTGTAAAAAGCAAACTTAAACACAACATCCGCGAACACACAACGAAACATTTAAAAGAGATATGTAATGAGATTATATACGAGGGTTAGCTCTATCTATATAACTAAACTTGTAAGCATAAACACTCATAAAGAGTACGTAAAGACTTATTTAAGTTTAGATAGTTAGAGCTTTAAAGCACCAAAGAAACTAAACAACTAAAACACAACAACAACACTGAAACAGCAATGATATAAAGAGAACAAAACTAATACATACAAATTAATAGACAATTTTGCACTCTTTATACTTCATAAGTATGTAATTTATGATATAAATAAAACCTTTAAACATATTATCTTAATTATAATAAATGTGGTACATTGAAATACTTAAACTAACTAACTAACAATCCCATGCTCCCTGTGTTCAAAAAGGGAACTATAAATAAAAATGATAATATTAAAATATTTTATATTTCAATATTTATTTATTTCAATGAATGGTGGGCGGTCGGTCGGTCGGTCGGTCAAGGTATAGTTTAAAACATTGCAAAAATCTCCATTGTGCATAAATATGATTTCGTTTTCCGAATACAGTAGTATCTCTCATTTCGTCAAGCTTTCTAAAACATATAAAACTTTAAAAAGGAACTCTCATACAAAGCTTTAAATTATTAAACGAAAGAGAACGTAAGTATATAAATATAAGGAAGTAAGTTATATTTTCTGTCTCATTGTTGAAAAATTCAGTACTTTTGTATTTTTTTGGAGTAATTTTTCATTTCAAAAATATCGCAAAAATACCCCCAACCCAAGCTTTCAGTACCTTTTTCATCAAATTCGTTTTAGTTCTTTATAATATCCATATATTATAATAATTCGCACATTCTTTTTCCGTTTTCGGCTTTATTAATTAGAAACTAAACCCCGTTTGTTTAATGTACTATGTGGTCTGTCTGTCTGATAGGTAGTTAGTAGCGACATTAGACTCCCAAAGGCCGCGGTTGAACCGCAGGTCAGACAAAACTAAAGATGCAACAAATTTAATGTTATTTTTATGAAGTGTAGTGAATTTTGCAGGTGTGTTGAGTTTCTAAAATGGTGAGTTTTTACAAAATGTGGTGACTCTATACTTTGTGGTGAATAAAATTGAAACTCACCAAAGTTCCGATATACTGTATTATCATAGACACATGTACTGCATACCGTGACTTTGGATGGTTCATGCCTAGAATAAACAAGTTTCACATATGTTAGTGGAGACATTCACCCTTATGTCTGGTTACCATTCTATACACCCAAGAATATTACCATTGTGTTATTTTCTATTTAAAATTCAAAAAAAAAAAAAAATTAAGAAAACACAAAAAATAATTCAATTTATTAGGGCCATTATTACAACTTCCCGTCAAACTTGCCGTTAGTTAAAAGTAGATTTAGCTAAAGTGAACGGCAAAGTTACCTTTAACTTATTTTGGTTATTACAACTTACAGATAAAACAAAATTAACTTTTTCAAAAATATGGCAGTGCCGGAGCAAAGTCGATAAAACTGCTCAATTAAACAAGTTTTTTTAATGCAGTGCAAAAAACATCGTTTTGGTTGTTGTATACGCTAATTTTGTTTAAATTTGAAATTGCCATATCGAAAATAGTATATGATATAGCAAGTTCGAACATAAAGGGACCTTTAAGGGCCATTATTACAACTTACCTTTAAAGTTGTCGATAGTTAAAGGTACCTTTAGCAAAAGTGAACGGCAAAGGTACCTTTAACTTATTTTGGTTATTACAACTTACCGATAAAACAAAATTAACTTTTTCAAAAATATGGCAGTGCCGGAGCAAAGTCGATAAAACTGCTTAATTAAACAAGTTTTTTTTTAATGCAGTGCACAAGGAAAACTTCGTTTTGGTTGTTGTATATGCTAATTTTGTTTAAATTTGAAATTGCCACATCGAAAATAGTATATGATATAGTAAGTTCAAACAGAAAGTGACCTTTAAATATTAAAGGTAGGATGATCTTCCCTTTAGCTTATCGGTCACTTCTATCTTATTGGGCACTCGTAATAATGAAAAACAATTTATCTCTCCGTTAAAATCCTCCCTTTTGTTAAAGGTAAGTTATAATAATGGCCCTAAATGTTAAAGGTAGATTGATCTTCCCTTTAGCTTAACGCTCACTTCTTTCTTATTGGGTACTCGTAGTAATGGAAAACAATTTATGTTTCCATTAAAATCCTCCCTTTAGTTAACGGTAAGTTATAATAATGGCCCTTAAAGTATTCTGTAAATGGATTTTTGAATAATTTCTTACTTTCATGTTTTATGCCCAAAATACTTGCAAAACTGGAAATTCTTTGTCGAAATATTTGTAATTTTTTGTGCTTTGTTCGAATCTGATCTAAATTATTAAAGAATTCTTTAATTTTTCCCCTTTTTCAGAAGTTGATTACAGATTTTTGGTTTTCTGGCAACATTTCAGCACTTTTTTATTATTATAGATTTTATGATTTGCGCTTTTCAACTATAAATAACTCCATTAGTTAGGCAGGTTATAATGCTAAAGGTGTTTTGGCCCCAGTTATTCAGGGGCTAACTATCGTATGTACATATGTTCGCTTTTAGATTACAAGAGATTCCCGAATGCTAGATGAATGAAAAAGTAAGTTAGTTTTTCTATTCTATTTAATTCCGTCGAACATTACATACATACATAATTGGCCATTGCAACCCTTCAGTCAGGATTATGACCTAGCTTCTCATACCACTTATTACAGTTTAAAGTCCACTCCGAACAACAGATTTTTGAGAAGCTTTTCATGGCAATTTTTACTCTCAGAGTCTTTGCCAGAAATCTGCTGAGAGGAAGTCGCAGAAGAAATATTTTTCGTTTTGATGTCTGACCTGGGATACGAACCCGGGCCTTTCGTCTAATAAGCCAACACACTACCTACTAGACCACGGCGACTTCCGTCGTACATTATTAAGTATAAATATATTTTTATAAAAGTACCATTTTATGCAAAAAGGTACTATTTCAATTATAATTTAGTACTATTTCAAAATTTTAATTTTTTATCACTGTTTTTTATCCCCCTGTGATTATTTACAAACAGTAGTACAGTACCTCGTTTCTGTAACTCTCGCATCGAGTAATTTCTCGCATGAAACAGTGAAATTGAATAAAAAACAACGTAAATTGAAACACGATTTCATATCTCACATGTAAGCGTTTCTGTAATTTCATTTTGTGAGAACTATCTGTCATTTAAGTTTTTTGACGTAACTTATTGCAAATTTGTGAGTCAAAGTGTTTCTGTAAGAAAATTTTGTGAAAAGTTTCTCACATGAACTGTCAAAACAACTCACATTTAAAAACGGTGCGAAAACAAATTTTTTTCAAAAAATATAATATGAATACAAAAAATAAAGAAAAGGTAAGATTTTATTTTTAATTCAAACTTAAATTAATTTTAATTATTTTTAGAAAATTGAAAGAATTTCAAAGTACCAGAAGGAAAAACTGGTGGATCATATGAGCGAAAACTTGGAATTTGCAAGAGGGCAGTTCAGCGGGATCAGTTCCAACTTCAAGTACAAAGAACAATGGCAATTACTTACAGAGTCCCTTAATTCTTTAGGCGGATGTGCAAAAACTGTTGAGCAGTGGAAAAAAGTAAGTTTTGGCTCTGTACATTATCTACAGACATATATGTATATTAAAGCGCTTCAAATATGTAGTGTTGGATAGATTTGAAAAGTGGTGTAAAGAAAAGTGTTAATGCTAGAAGAAAATTTATAAATCAAACTGGGGGAGGTAGTTGGAGTGACGTACCCCGTGATCTCAATCCTCTAGAAGAGAAAATACTAGCAATTATAACGATTGATGCTGTCGACGGGGATGCATCCACACCGGAAGCCGGTGTTGAATTTAAGGAACGTCCTTGAGGTAAGTCTAATTCGTCATAAAACCTTAATTATTACATTAAACATTATATATATATTTATCCAATAGTTCTATTCGACCTTTTTGATTATAATTAAATAAAAAGATTTATCGAGCTTGAGGTCAATTTTTTCTATATGTTATTTATTTACTTCCAATATTTCGATATCCTACAGATATCATTCTCAAGGAATAAGTAACAATTATATTTGTCCTAGACATAGTGCAATATTAAATGTGAGGATGTGTAGACGTCTAGGACAAATATAATTGTTACTTATTCCTTGAGAATGATATCCGTAGGATATCGAAATATTGGAAGTAAATAAATAACATATAGAAAAAATTGACCTCAAGCTCGATAAATCTATTAAAACTCCCAGGTCAGACATCAAAACGAAAAATTTTTCTTCGGCGACTTCCTCTCAGCAGATTTCTGGCAAAGACTCTGAGAGTAAAAATTGCCATGAAAAGCTTCTCAAAAATCTGTCGTTCGGAGTCGACTTTAAACTGTAGGTCCCGCCACTCATGTATAAAATTAACGCACACAACATAAGTGGTGTGAGAAGCTAGGTCGTAATCCTGACTGAAGGGTTGTAATGGCCAATTATGTATGTATGTATGTATATATTAAAAAACTTTTTTTAAGGATTTAACATCTGTGGATATTTTGGAAAGTGAAGAAACATTTATATCTCCCGGAAAAAAAATGAAAACAACTCCCTTACTTTCAACCCCATCAACGTCTAAAGTTTGCCGAAACAAAAGCAATAAAACTTTTACTCCACCAAACAAGAGCAACAAAAATTCACTATCTTCAAACATACCAAAATATAATGAAGCATTAAATGAAGCAAAGGAGATGCATAAAGACTTGATTGCAAAATTAAATAATATAGAAAATCAAAACCAAACAATTATAACTAAACTAGAGAAATTAGAAACTATTTTAGAAAATATATTTAAATGAAATCAATTGAAATTAATTTTAATAAAAATATTAATTTCTTAAATATTAATAAATAAATAAAAAAAAAAATAAATAAATGGTTTTTCTTTTATTGAAATATCAAACATTTAATCAAGAACATTTGGTTTCTATAGTACAGTCTATAGTCTAGTATAGTCTATGGTCTAGGTTATAGTCTAGTCTATAGTATAGTCTAGACTGTTGACTAGATTATAGATAAAATCTACTAAATTAATAAAATCAAACTTTAATTTAAATTGCTAAATCTAGATTTTAGTCTGTCGCGAATGCGAGAAGCTGCCCTTAATGGTTCTTCATATTCTTCTTCATTACTAGTATCACTGTGTTCCTCTATATTGACTAGGTAGTCTTCTGAAAGCAATCCATGTGCCAGTCTAAAGTTATGAAGCACTGCACAGGCATTAATGATCTTGCCAGCATTTTGTGGAGATGTATTTAACCCCCCTTGTAGGGATCTAAATACATTCTTTAACACTCCATTTAAACGCTCCACACAATTTCTTGCTTGTGCATGTACTGTGTTATAACGCCTTTCATTTTCAGTCGCCGATCTATATGGTGTTAAAAGCCTCGGTCTTAAAGGGTATCCGCAATCCCCTGAAAAAATAACGTGTTTTGGAGTAAAATACAAACTGATATGAATTTGTACATACCTAATAGCCAAGAATGATTATTCTTGTCAGCTTCATATCTTTCTTGCAATAATACATTTATTCTGGAGGCTTCCCAAATATAGGAATCGTGTGCAGCCCCCCCAAACCTTGCAAATCCACCAAGAATTTTCAAATCATAATCGCATATCTAAAAAATATATACATATTTATGTAAATGCACTAAATTGTCATTCAATGTAACAATAATATACTTACCAGCTGTACATTTTTTGAATGATAACCTTTTCTGTTTAAATAGCAGCTTTCTACTTCTGGCTTTGGCTTTTTAATACGTACATGGGTACAGTCTATTGCGCCAATTACGCCGGGAAATCCTGTTTCTTCATAAAATCTGTAAAATTGTGGATATACCTGCTTAAAATTTCTGGAAAACAATTTCCCCACTTATGTACTTATTTTTGTTTTATAGACTCGTATTGGGAAGGTGTTGAAAACGTAATCCATTTAGGCATTAGTTTCTGTTCCAATATGCCGGCTACTTCATGTATACTGCGGCATACAACAGTTTTGCTTACTGAAGCCGTAAAATCCTGTCCAATGTCTCTATAAAAAGAGCCTGTCGCAAAAAATTTAGTGCTGCACACATTCGGAGAGGTTGTGGAATAAATGTACATCTCTTTCCCTGGCTAATATGCGGACTAATTTCTAATAGTAAAGCATGAGCTGCTTCCTTGCTTAACCTATAGAGGTCTTTAAAACGTTGCTCCGGAATAGTAAATGGATCAGTTGTATCCCTTAATTTTTGGCGATAAATTCGCAACATATTTCTACGATTATGTTGCTCTGCCTCTATTAATAAATTAGTATACATTTCTGATCACTATTTAATTATTTATTTTTTTAAAAAATTATAATTTTACTCTTTAATTTTTTTTTTAAATATAAATTGATTTGTTTATTTTTATTTTCTTCTTTATGTTTTTGACAGCTTGATTGGAAATTTCCAATAAAAACGTAATTAGTGCTGGCTCTTCTCACTTTAAGTTACAGAAACACTTTTTTCTCCCAAATCGAGAAACGATGGAATTTTTTGTTTCACACTTCTCGATGTGAGAACTTCTCACAAATAGTTACAGAAACGGGGTACAGTTAAGCAAAGGCTTCCAAAGTTTTTTGACATGCAAAAAAGTTTTCACAAAATTTGTTTTCTAGTAAAACAAATAAATTTCGATTTTCAAATTTTTCTAATAAATTCCATTATAATAACATGAAATATTCTCATCTTCAAATAAAAAATTGAGTGTTATATTAGTCACGGGCAAAGGTAGCAAGGAAACTCCAAGGCCGAATTTCGGTGTTCTCTTTTAAAACTTTGGTCCTTTAAAGAAAAAAAGTTTCGTTTAGGGTGATCGATTCTTCAACATTTTTTCGAAATCGGTTTTCGGTTTCTTCAAAAAATTGCGAATTAACATAAACCGGTTAACCGGTTTTTTTTGGCAAAATATTAAAACGCTTAGAAATTATAAAAAAAAGTTTTATTTATTAAAAAACAGTTCGCAGAAAGACATAACAAAACAAAAATGAGATCATATAATTGTGATAATGAATATATATACATCTATTCTAATAACAAATAAGGGTTTTAAAAACGCTTAAATACTTTTTAATTGTAATATTGATTATTTCTTTTAAAACAATCCCTTAGAAATAAAACGCAGTTTAAATGCTTTGGACTATATCGACATTTTCCGTATTTTTTTACGGAATTAGACATGGAAATTGATCTTTCACTCAGTGTACTTGTATGAGATATAGTTAACAAAGCATTGAGTAAGATTTTAAGCTTTCCAGATCGCTTATGGCATTCGTCTAAATATAAAAAGTCTTCTAAAATAGTATTTTTTTTTTTATATAAACCAGCACTCAGGAGATGACCCCTACTCATGCAGTGCACTGTGCAACTTTTTTAGGAAAGGTGGAAAGAGAGAGGGAAGATGCGAACGGTAAGGAAACGAGTTGCTGCTGGTGACTTTAAAATGGCCAGTGCTATACCTTCACCATTAGACAGTCTACAGCAATCGTCTCAAAGAAGCCGCAGTTTCTCACACCACTTATGTTGTGTGTGTTAATTTTAGGCAGAAGTGGCGGGACCTACAGTTTAAAGTCGACTCCGAATGACAGATTTTTGAGAAACAAGGAGAGAAAGAGAAGAAATCGCCGTAAAATTACTTTTTGTATTTTTTTTTTATTTTTGATGTGTGGCCTGGGACTCGAACCCTGGCTTTACGTCTAATAAGCAAGCACACTACCTACTAGACCACTAAGTTTTTTGGATTATTTGGAATATTTTGAATATAAATATAATCCAAATTATATTCAGAATTGCCACTGTTTAAATATGATATTCCATATCATTAAATAAATGATAATATAATTGAGAATCAAATTCTTTTGTCTCAGTTTTGGTGGAATAATTAATGAATGCATCACCCACAGGAAATTTGCCAGTGCTTAATTGTTAAAATTTTGATACGACGTTCAGTTATTCGTTTCTTTAAGCGTTGGAGCAAATCTTATGATAAAAGGTTTTAATTCTTGAAAGAGTTTTAGACATAAATTGAACTCCGCCTTCAGCTTCAACTAAAGTCGTAGAGTTTTTTGACAGTCCATTAATAGATATTTCTAACGGCATTAGAGTGTTATTAATCTCTGTCAATGCGTGTATTTCATATTCACAAAATTGTGGTCTATGATTAAATCAATAAAGCCTTATAGATCTTCTTCTTCCGAATCAAATTCATTAGAAGTGGAATAAATATGTATTAATGGTGAAGGTATAGCACTGGCCATTTTATAGTCACCAGCAGCAACTCGTTTCCTTACCGTTCGCATCTTCCCTCACTCCATCTTTCCTAAACCTGCACAATGGACTGCATGAGTTGGGGTCATCCCCTGATTGCTGGTTTAAAAAAAAAAATGTTATAATCTTTTTTTGAATAAATAGTCTCCACAACACAAAGATGAATTGCATGATTAACACAAAGTTGAGATTCTGCCTCTATATTATCTCCATATACAATATCGTATTCAATATTTAACGAGAACTCATCCAGTTTTTTTGCTAATTATTTGTTCTAAGTCAACTGCAGTTCCTTTTACCTTGATTTCTTCCAATTATAGTGACGTACGGTAACATTAACATATTTCAAATATGGCAGGTCTGACCACCCATCACTACAATAGAGAATCTTCCATTGTTTTGCTTTATTTGGATAATTTTGTCTTTTAGCTGTTGTTTTTTCGTTAGATTGTTGACTCCGCTGGCATATTGTAGTTTTTTGAATGAAGATATGCCAGTACTACACGTGATTTTTTAACCGCTCTCACAGACATCCCATCTTCAGCAACACAACGGGCTAGTATTTTGGGGTTTTGTTTTAGAAGTACTTGGAATGGAATCACTTCTTGAGACACTCCTGGAGTGAACGTAATTTTGTGGATAATTTTAGCATGACTAAGAAGGGAAGATATTGAAGAACCTTTGCAGCTTAACAATTTAGGACAATTTAGGCATCTGGCCTTGTCTTTACCGATACGATTAGAATGACTCCATACTTTCAACATCTTGAAATAAAATTAGTATTATTTGTTTTTTATACTAAATATTAAGAATAAACTTAATTCTTTATACATATTTTGAACAGAAAATTGTGTTTTCTTATATTTTTTAATGTAGTCAACAAAAAACGCACCTCTATACATATATTTTGTTATTTTCTATAAAGGTGTACTTCTTATTCTTCTCACATTCTGCTGAGTAATTAAATAAACAAATAAGAAAATTGTATACTTCAAGCAAATATTTTTTAAAATTTTTAATACACCATAATTCATAACAACACACTTTTAAAAAAACCGGCTATTCGAGGAAAAAACTCATTTTTACGAGTACCCAATAAGATTGAAGTGACCGATAAGCTAAAGGGAAGATCATCATACAATTAACATTTAAATGTGACTTTGTGTTTGAACTTGCTATATCATATACTATTTTCGATGTTTTAATTTCAAATTTAAACAAAATTAGCATATACAACAACCAAAACGAAGTTGTTCTTTTGCACTGCGTTAAAAAAAACTTGTTTAATTAAGTAGTTTTATCGACTTTGCTCCGGCACTGCCATATTTTTGAAAAAGTTAATTTTGTTTTATCGGTAAGTTGTAATAACCAAAATAAGTAAAAGGTAACTTTGCCGTTCACTTCAGCTAAAGGTACCTTTAACTATCGCCAACTTAGGGCCATTATTATAACTTACCTTTAACAAAAGGGAGGATTTTAACTGAGAGATAAATTGTTTACATATACAGTCAAACTCGTTTATAACGAATTCTTGGTTATTACGTACATATTTTCAAGTCCCAACCTTTTAATAACAATTTTCCTAGAAAAAATTTCGTTTATTACGAACTCGTTTATAACGAATTCTCGATTAAAAGGAACTACTTTAAATGGTCCCAGTAATTAAATTTCATACATTTTACCTTTTTTATAAAGAACCTTCAGAAGTGTGGCAATAGTCTCTACTGTTATTTAACATGACAGCATTAAATTATAACTCAGTATCTTTAATCAGCCGCTAGATAAAAAGAATCAAAAACATATTTTCGGTTTTCACCCCGTTTGTTACGAACTTTGCCTATAACGAACTATTTTTTCTGGTCCCACAGAGTTCGTTATAACCGGGTTTGACTGTACTTATATAATTGGAGACAATTACTAATTCTAGACATATACTGTACTAATAGTACAATGATCTATGATAATACAGTACATTATGCAATAACACTATAGTTAATTTTAATTTTGTTCTTTGCAAAAACTCACTACCCCGGAGGGAATAGGTTCCACATGGGCCAGCATTTAGGCCCATTGTGTTTCCACAAACAATTCTATTCGGGGATAAAATATTCCCTAGAAAAAACCAACCCAACTCAAAATAAATATTAATATATCAGCAATCTATGCATTAGACGTCCAAAAATGAGTAATTAAGAACCTTAGTCTCTTTAAAACAAGAGCAGCTCGCTGACACATTAGATGAAACTACCTTTGACCTGGCCCGTAAGAATTACTATTATAGGATGTACAGAAATGAGTCGGTCATCTTCTTATCCGTAAGTGTCGAGCAACAAAAAATGTGTGGATAATAAATGCGAAATCCTCTGCATTCACAGATAGGCACAGAAATTGAAACTAATTTCGGTAGTGCTTTACGAGTAAATTATGATTTTCAGAGAAAATCCAGCAACCCATAAGCATTGTATCGCTTTAAAAAATGAATGCGACCTTTACCTCTCTCCACTTAGCAGTTGCACGTGAATTCAAAAAACAGATAAAGAAGAGACACTGCAGACAGTGAATCACTATATCAAATGTTTCCTGAAGGTCCGTAGTATCTGGTGATATAAAACGTTTATACTCAAATAAATTGTCTACGTAGATGTCTTCTAACGATGGATGTCACGCCGGCGTTCACAATTGCCGGAAAAATAGATAACAAGGTGCTGTTATCCGATCTAATAGTCAGTCTTTGTCAGAAGTTTACAAAGTCTGGCACTCTTATTTAATTCTTCCACTTTCTTACAAAAGGACCTCTTTGCCTTTAGGTTACGTCTATAAGTTCGCGTAACTTGTTCCAGCAGTCAATCGCGTTGTTCGTCAACTTGATCTTACTGAACATGCTCCTTCATTCGCCCCGCAATGCCGTAATTTCTGAATTCCACCATTGGGGTTTAATTTTACCCAGTGGAATATTCTGCAGGTTTTGCCGGTGACTATCTTGTAACTGGCTGTTCTGTCTCTTAACTTGTCAAAAAGCACAAAAAACAAAGGCACCTCAGTAAGTATAACGCCTATATCTATATCTTCCTCAGAACCTCTTTAATGACAAGCGTTGGGTTTGCGAGATCCGATAGATAGTATTCATTGGATACCCTCCAGTCTGTAAAGTGTTTACTAAGAGAACTCCCTACGTACAGAATTAAGGAACATAGGTATGTCACTTATATTCAATATCAACAATTTAAATCCGATTAGAAATACAAAAATTAACTCACCTCTTTCATTAGTACCCGAGCTTCCCATCATTGTCTGGCATTCAAAATTGAGTACCTCAGACAGCTATTAGTTGGAGAGGAGTCGTCATTCGTCGTTTGGCAGATTTGTCGCTATACTTTTTGTGTACCTTAGTACCCTTTTGCTATGGGGTATTAATACATGACCATTTCAGTTTTCCTTTATCATTCCCTGATTGCTGGTTTAACAAAAAAAAAATGTTATAATCTTTTTTTGAATAAATAGTCTCCATCGCCATTCTGCGTAGCTGAGGTTTTTGTGTAAGGGATAGAGGGCTTATATTGTCTTATAAGGCCTCCCATTTTGGAATGGGCAAGGGTTTGTTAACTGAGGTTCCGCCTGAGGCTTTTTGTCCCCAGAAATTGTTTTGATTTTAGCATTTACCATTAACAGGATTCATTTGGTCCTCATGAGTGTAGGGGCGAGGAAGATTGACCAGGTCATACCCCTGCAAACTTGGCAAGACAACAATATTTCAATTTATTTTAATTTCACTTCATTTAATTTCATTTTTTTAATTCTATTAATAAAAATAGCATTTTTTATGCCACAATATGACAATTTTTATTTAAATCGGTTAAAAGTTCCAAATCTAAATTTCCTGCTTCTAGCAGATCTGTTTACGTCCTAGACAAGAATTAAAGTGAGCAATTACGCTTCATCCTTTATTAGAGCATGGAGTGTCTCTGAAACCTATAAACAAATTACAGTCGATTTCGACTATCTGATATCCTTAGAAAAATGCCATCATACAAGGTCCCTATATAAAGTTCCATTACTGTCTGTCAACGGACAGACTTTTTGATTTAGTCCTTCTCCTTTGGACAATCGTTTCCTTTGCGGTTGATACTTTGTTAACGCTAGATATTTGAGCTTAACGAACAATTTTGACATGCGTATTACAAAGTGCGGTGATGCCAGATTTGCGCAAAGAAAAAAATTAGATGCGTAAGGAAAATACGAAAGCGCAATAAAGAGTACCAATTGTTTGATTACGTACAATTTTCTTACCGCTTCGCAATAGAGTGTAACCCCCCATGAATTCTCCTAACTAAAGCATGATGGGAGCTCGGTCAAGGCATGGGGATGTATGGCAGACAGTGGTGTGCGAAATTTGGCATTTATAGAGAATACTATCAATAAAACAGATTATCTCTCCATTTTAAAAAATAATTCAGCACAATGTGTCGAAAAGATAAGTTTAGATCAAACTTGGGTCTTTCAGCAAAAACAAACAGATAAAATAGTAAAGGAAAGGCTACTTCGGCGACTTCCTCTCAGCAGATTTCTGGCAAAGACTCTGAGAGTAAAAATTGCCATGAAAAACTTCTCAAAAATCTGTCGTTCGGAGTCGACTTTAAACTGTAGGTCTCATGTATAAAATTAGCGCACACAACATAAGTGGTGTGAGAAGCTAGGTCGTAATCCTGACTGAAGGGTTGTAATGGCCAATTATGTATGTATGTAATAAACACAACTTTCAGCAAGAAAAATTTTTTATGAGCTATTTATCTTATTTTGAATTTGTTATACTTATCTTCTTACATACCTTTTACATAAGAACCTATATTCATTGTCACTGTAAATCACACACATTTCGATTAAGAATTTTTAATATTTTGATTGTTGAAATTAAAAGTATTCTAAATTTTCTCTTTTTTAACACAAAATAAATGTTTATTTATATTTCCTACTTTATTACCAATTTTCGCTCTGCATATCTGTTGAATCAAAAACATTTACTTTGCAAAACTTTTTTCTCCCTCTAAACAGAGCGTTACGGCTACTACTATGTATCATAACAATTAAAATTTTTATAGAAGCGACATGAAATGTTCTTGTATACATAGGTATGCATATATTAGTGGTTATATATGTGTTTTCATTTTTACATACTTAAAAAATCAGTAAAAGAAACAGCTGTTCGTAATTATAATTGTTGTATATTGTTTTGATATTGCATCAGCAGTTTTTTCCCGCTCTGTTTTCAAAGAATTTAAACAGCCAACATATAGCCTGTCGAAATGTCAACCTGCTGTCTGTTGTCTACAGTGTTCGAAAAAATGCTGTACACAAACCGTTGTGTACGTCACTGATAAAATACTTTTAACTTTAACACGTTACGTACACAACAGATGAACACAAACTCTAACAATACGTACTGAATAGAGATCAATACAACGTAAATAGTAATATAGTTAGAAAATAAATAAAACCGAAAATCCATACCATGCATTTTATGAGACCTTGCGTTACAGTCGTATACCAAAAAAGTTGAACCAATGTACAGTAAAAGTCCGAAAATTCCGGTCTACCGGGCGGTAATTATAACAACAATTAATAATAATAATTAAACTACAAATACAGTGCAAATACATGCTTGTAAATACATACACTGCACTGAATTTGTTGTGACATCTGAGGTTTGCCGGTCGCTAATTGTTTTCAAACAATACCGAGCGCTTCGGGATGATCCCGATCTATCCCTTAAGCTGAGTACGAAAGTCAATACCATGCATTTTATGCAACCTTGAGTTACATGCGTTAGTAAAAAAAGTAGAATCAGCATAGAATGTAACAAGTAGGTTTAAGCCAAATGCGTGCTTGCATTACATGCGTATACCGAAAAAGTAGAATCAGTATTGTTGTTTGTGACAAGATACAGAAGAAAACGCACAGAATGCATCAAGTATGTTTAAGCCGAAAGTCCATACCATCCGTTTCATAGGTGCTTGCGCTACATGCGTATACAAAAAAAGTAGAATCACTGCGGTTGTTTGTGACAAGTTACAGAAGAAAACGAATAGAATGAGTCAAGTAGGTTTACTTTCTACTTTTCTACGAGACCATGCAGTGTTGGAAAAAGTCAACAATTTTTTAAACTTGGCATGCCAGGTTATATACTATTGTGAATTGTTTCGGTAAATACATACAGTAGCGAGCACAAAAAATGCAACACTGTGCCATATGATCTTTAATAAGATCTGTTTCAAAATAACGGTAACTAATTTATCTATTTTCTTTTGCTGTTAATTCTTTCAATTATAAGTTTTCAAAGTAACCACAGTTTATTCCAAATTCTGCTTTAAAAAGTTAAATATTTTTGGATTAGTGAAAAAAGTGCAAATTTTTAGCGAGCAAAAAAAATGCAACATAATAAAAAAATAGTTAAAGTAAGTTATTTATTTAATTATAATTGAAAATTTCTTAAATAAGTTATACAACATGAGTTTTGTAATTGACGCAGCTCTCACATACATACATACATAATTGGCCATTACAACCCTTCAGTCAGGATTGCGACCTAGCTTCTCACACTACTTATGCTGTGTGCGTTAATTTTATACATGAGTGGCGGGACCTACAGTTTAAAGTCGACTCCGAACGACAGATTTTTGAGAAGCTTTTCATGGCAATTTTTACTCTCAGAGTCTTTGCCAGAAATCTGCTGAGAGGAAGTCGCCGAAGAAATATTTTTTCGTTTTGATGTCTGACCTGGGATTCGAACCCGGGCCTTTTGTCTAATAAGCCAACACACTACCCACTAGACCACGGCGACTGCGACGCAGCTCTCAGCTGACAGCAAAACTGCAATCATTAAAGCCTTAAAAGAAGGAAAATCCATACGTGAAGTTGGACACCTCTTTGGTGTAAATCAATCAACTGTATGTCGGATTAAATCTCGATTTTCCTTGAGAAATAGTGTGGAAAAGAAACCAGGTAGTGGTAATCCTCGAAAAACTACCTCTCGCCAAGACCGCCAGATGATTGCACTGGTTAAAAAAGATCCACGAAAGTCCGCAGTGGACGTTGCTAATTCCGCAAATGAGCAAATGGGGGTCTCTATAGGCGTTTACACTGTTCGCCGTAGGTTGAAAGAGGCTAATTTGCATGCGATACGACCCGCAAAGAAACCTCTCATCAGTGCAATCAATAAAAAGAAGCGCCTGGAATTTGCAAAATGTTACAAGGATTGGTCAAATGAACAATGGGCTAAAGTCTTGTGGAGCGATGAAAGCAAATTTAATTTGTTTGGCTCCGATGGGATAAATTTTGTTCGAAGACCGCCTGGACAGAGATATTCTCCAAGCTATCAACTTCCAACCGTAAAACATGGCGGTGGATCAATAATGGTGTGGGGTAAGGAACGATATGTTTAAAAAAATTATTGATTTTACGTCACGTATTTACAGGTGCGTTTTCCCGTGATGGGGTAGGTCCCTTAACTCAAATCGAAGGAAAAATGGACGCCAAGAAGTACTGTGAAATCCTTGGAGAACACATGCTTCCTCATCTGCGGGAAAAAATGCCTCCTGGTAGCATATTCCAACAGGATAACGATCCAAAGCACTCAAGTCGCTTAGCTCGAAACTTTTTAAGCGACAATCATGTCAATGTTTTGGATTGGCCATCACAGTCTCCCGATCTAAACCCCATAGAAAATCTATGGGAGCTATTAGATCGGGAAGTTAAGAGGAAACATCCGTCAAATAAGAGACAATTAGAAGAAATTTTGAAAAGTGAATGGGATAAAATATCCATTAACACATTAATAGCTTTAGTCGACTCTATGCCTTCCAGGTTGCAAGAAGTCATAAAAAATAAGGGCTACGCCACTAAATATTAATTTTAAGATTTTTTTTGTAAGAATTACTATTTAATTTAAATAAACACATTAAAATTTATGCTGTTGCATTTTTATTGCCCCAATGAAATTCGCACTCTTTTTAATAAATGACAAAATAATATATCATTAATTAAAAATATTTACATAATGTTATTGATAATAGATATCTATAACTGTAGGGATTAATAACCCAAAGAAATATTTTGAACTGAAATATTATCGCACTTAAAGATAATTTTACCCAACGTTGCATTTTTTGTGCTCGCTACTGTATGTTTAAATAGTGTATTACTATTTTCGCAGTTTTCTTTTTGCATTATAAAAATATTAATAAAAACACATTTCATAATAAAGTTTATTACTAATTTAAGAGGAATATAGCTTTTTTAATACATTTCTTTCATGAACAAAATATGTATAGTAGTTGTCGATTGTTTTTATGCACTGAGTGTCATCTCTTTTGAATTTATTAATTTTTAAACAAGAGCAATGGGGGAGAAAAATATTCGCTTTGTGTTCTTTTGAAGCTTTTCGTAGACCTTACCATATATGTATATAAATTTGTAAATAATACCATAAATTCTTTTAAAATTACAATTTCATTTTCTATACTCCCAAATATATTAAATTACAGCGAACATTTTCTTCTTCTCTTGTGTAGTCTTTATGAATGAACTTTGAGTTTATATCTGTTAAAAATTTATTTTGTGATCAGAAAGGCGGAAAGCATCTCTAATTTTTTGACAGTAATCCCGAATGACTTAATTAAATAGTTTCAATTAATAATGACATTTGCTATAAATACCTTAAGAATAAAAAATTGTTAAAACACTTCAATTGTAGGCGATATGTTGTACGACTTGATAACGCAGTCACTTGTCGCTCGCATTAGCTCGAGGTTCCAAAACCCGCAACACTAGTTAAGCCATTTCGTTTTTCACCATTAGAATTGAGTTTCAGTCAACGCTCGGAAGGACTCATGATCTAACAGGACTTGGTTTTTTGACTAGGGTCTGCGATGTCTTCATATTCTCATCATCATAATAATTCGGCGTGCGCTTGCATGCTCACTATTCTTATATTATTTCAATTATTAAAATATATTAATGTAGGTTGTATTTATTTTATTAAATGTTTTATTTATAAAATTAAATGTTTTATTTATAAATTTAATTACGGTCCGATTGCGTGTTGTCCTTTCGAAATCTATCTTCCAACTTACTGTCTACTTCATATTCCCACAGAGACCAACTCCCTCTCTCTCGCTTTATCTACACTTCACTCAACTCACCTACGGCGTCCAACCTTGGACACTCCCACATTCGGCCCTCCTGACACAGCATTCGACCCGAATGCGGCGTTCCACGGCTTCATATATTCCGCGACAGTGGTGCATCTCCTGGAACCTTCGAATTCTCCAAATGGTATACATCAAATTCACCAATTTGTGAAGCAATACAAATTTCGCCAAACTCACGAACGACTTCTCCATATTCTGATTCGCAAGCACTCTTCACCTTTACTACTTCCGATTTTACTTCCGGTTTTGAAGACTTTAATGAGAACTTCGCTCCATCAGCATTAATCAAAATGTCCACGTAATCAAGAATATCGTTCCCCAAAACAGCCGAATATAAAATATCTCCCTCTCGAGCTACATGGAATTTTACAGGAATTAAAACACCATGCAAATCAACATCAGTCTCGAAAGCACCAATCGTTTCGATCTTCTTTCCACCTATTCCCAACATCCTACATCTTTCCGCACTTATATTCACATCTTTCATCATCATTAGGGAATCATACCTCACACAACTGATGTCACTGCCAGTATCCACTATAGCTGATATCTCAAATCCTAGTATAGTAACGACCTTAAATATTCTGTTAGAATGCGTTAACGCATCTTTGTATGATTTAGGGCCATGGGGTGAAGACAGCGTATGCATACTGCTACCCGCCTTCTTATCCTTCGTCCCATCCACTGTATTATCACCTTTCTTACAGTTGAAGGATTTGTGGCCGATTTCATTGCACTTAAAACACTTCGGCTGTTTCACAGTACACTCCTTTAAAATATGGCCCTTACCACCGCAATTATAACATCGTAGGGTTCTCTCTTCCTGCTTTTTAACATCTACCGGAAATTCCTGCCTTCGGCGCGATCTGTTGAAACTTGTTGCCTGAGCTGGTTTGGTTACCTTTTCATACACTTTCAACTTGGTCTTCAAATCTTCAATATTCGTCGCCTGGTAAAGAACTGTCTTGTTGGCTTTACTATCGGATATCCCCTCGATGAAGTACTCTATAATGCTGTCTTCATCCAAAGCTATTGGCGAACCGATTTCCATTAAACAATATAGGTACTCTCTAAAACTTTCACTCGGACGCTTCCTTCTAGTTTTTAACAAACGATGAACTTCTATAGCCGAGAGTTTTACACCAAACTCCTTTTGCAATGCACTCTTCAGTGACGACCAATCTCGAACATTCGGCTGGCTCCGACAAAATATTTTTGCTGCTCCTGAAAGTAATTGGCGTGCGTATATGTATTTTTGCAAATCGTTTCATCCTACGGTATAAGCGCAATCTTCATAATCGTTCAGCCACTGCCCTATTTCGGGTTGCCCCTCGCCTGAGAATTTGGATAATGTTTCCTCAATATCTTTCAGTGTGAATGTGGAAGGTCCATGACGTTCTGCATCCACTGGTCGCTGAACAACCGACGCCGCCTCATCGTACTCCGAATCCTGACCATCAGCCCGCTGACCAAAACCATAAAATGTAATAATCCTCTCCTGTAAAATAGTCTTTGATCCGTCCACGTCCAAACCCAATTCACTACACTTTCCCTTCAACTCCTCAACAGTCAGTCCTAAAATTTCTAATAATTCCATGTCGACCGCAAAGTCAAATATTACAGTATTATTTCAATAAAATAAAATTAATTAATGTTAATAAATATTATCAAATACAATATAAATACATCAAAATGATGCCTTCATATCATCAATATCAATACAAAATAGATCAATTCACAAAAAGTACACCTTAACACATTAAACAATAACTGTAAAAAAATCAATATGCCTGCACGTACGTGCAACCTTTCAAAATTCACATTACTTCAAAAGAAAAACAAATATTCAAATGCAATAGTAAACAAAGTTATTTTCACTCAAAATTTACGTTAAATTCAAAATTCAATTTAAAACTCTCAAGCCTCACAAAAAAAAAATAATTTACATCGAAATATAAGGGTTGTTTTCCAAACCATACAATCAACATACTACTCAAACTCTCTGAAACTTTAAATATAATACAATATAATACAAAAAAAATACTTAAAATACTCAGCTTCTCCTTATTGCAGCATCATCTTCATAGCGGCATAACTTTTGTTGTAGTATATTCTTCATAACAACTTCGGCATAGTTGCGTCATCTTCATAGCAACAACGTCTTCACGGCAAAATTTCTGACTTCATCTTCATATACGCATGTATAATTATCGTTGCTTTATTTACTCTCTTCGTTCTCTTTGAGTCTTTTCTCTTACAACTTTTCTTAACTTTTCATGTGAGTGTGTTCTCTCAACATTTATCTACGATCTCACTCATTCTGTGTGTTCTTCAACATCTTTTTTTTCATATGTGCTTTTTCAATTCTGTAAAGTCTTTTCAAAACAACAACATACAACAACGTCCATTTTCTTCTTTCGGCTCGTTTTTTCAATAGACTTTTTACACACAGCAAACTGCTCTTTTTATTGTTGTTGTTTTAGTGTCTTTTGTTCACTTCTTGCTTACTACACATATACACATAAACACATCACTCTAAAACGTAGAAATTGTTTCTTCTTATATTTCTTCGTTAATGATCTTTATATTGTTTTTCTTTTCCTTGATTCCAACTTCACTTCTTTTACACACACACACACCATCATCAACAAGCACAGAAATTGTTTTTTCTTATGTTTTCCCGTTAACGATCATCAAGTTTAGTTCTTCACATAAACACAGAAATTCTTTTTTCGTATGTTTTTTCTTTTATTTACTTAATGACGATTATAGTTATTTCTTCCTTAGGATTATTAATTTAACGTCTTTCTTCTTTTCCACAACACAAAACTTATTGTCTCTTTTCATTAGCTCGTTCTTTTCTTTTCTTCTTAAATAGTTTTTATACAATGCACATCTTATTGTTTTTTTTTTTACTTCAAATTAAATTATTTACTTTTCCTTTTTTACACTTCTTTTGGCTCGTTATGGTCCATTCCGGACGAGTTCCCATTTGTAGGTTTTATTTATTTTATTAAATGTTTTATTTATAAAATTAAATGTTTTATTTATAAATTTAATTACGGTCCGATTGCGTGTTGTCCTTTCGAAATCTATCTTCCAACTTACTGTCTACTTCATATTCCCACAGAGACCAACTCCCTCTCTCTCGCTTTATCTACACTTCACTCAACTCACCTACGGCGTCCAACCTTGGACACTCCCACATTAATATATTATTTCTGCTTGAAAATTATTCGAAATGTAACAAACGATCTAAGAAATCATCATTGGCTGATTTAATTTATGTACGTACATACAGTTTATCAAAAAAAATTTTGCACATAGCGAAAAATTAAGAAATCTTCGAAAAATTCCTTGATTTCTAATATAAATAATCAAATTTTTAAATTTTTTCAAACAGGATTTTATAAACATATATTTTGTTAATATAATAAATAAAAAAACTTTTATAACAATGACAAAATTCTAATGTAAAATATAAAAAAACAAAAACAATTCAATTTTACTGCTGTCAAAAAAATGTTTGCACACTTGATACAATATTAAGACTTATGTAATTTTTTTTAAATGTATAGTGTTAATA
The DNA here is from genome assembly GCA_014635995.1 of Sarcophaga peregrina. Lineage (NCBI taxonomy): Eukaryota > Metazoa > Arthropoda > Insecta > Diptera > Sarcophagidae > Sarcophaga > Sarcophaga peregrina. The sequence goes on from CM025794.1 coordinate 5,525,520, forward strand.
TTTTGTGGGTTCACCTTGAGCATCAATTACCGCTTGCCGACGCCTTCTCATGGATTGAATAAGCTTCGGAATGTCATATTCTAATGGTATTTTTTCCCACTCTTCTTTGATGAACTTTACCAAATCGTTTTTATTTGTGGGCGAACTTTTCCCTACCTTTTTCTTTAGATGAACCCACAAATTTTCTATAGGGTTAATATCCTGACTTTGAGCAAGAGTATCAATAACTTTGGTGCAGTTGTAAAGTAACCTGGAGTTACATAAATAAGCTTTATTTTAAGGATCATTATTTTGATAGTACTTGTAATTACATTTTTTTTGATTAACCGCGTCAATAAAACCAAATTTCTTAATTCTGGCGGACAGTTCATTTTTTAAAATATCAAGCTATTATTTCCTCTAAAATCCTGATTACACCAACTCCCTTGCTGGATATACAGCCGAATACCATTACAGACAGTTTTCCAAACTTTACTGTAGGAATAAGATTTTTATTTTCTAGTGCTTTCAGAGGCTTACGCCAAACTCTTTGCGGTCAGTTATGATAATAAAGCATTATTTTCGTCTCATTTGAGAAAATAACATAATCGCAGTACTCCGGAGGAAGTGAAATGTATTCGGTGCCAAATCTTAATTTCTTTTCGACATTTTGTGCTGACAGTAGGTGTTTTTTCCTAGTCATTCTTGAAGAATGTTTGTGTTTTTGAAGAACATTTCCAATGGTTTCTTGGAAAACACGTAACCTAAAGCCTTTTTGCACTTGAAGAGGTTATCATCTCGCACTGGATTGCGGGCTGTCATACACGGTTCTAATAATTTTTCTCACAACTCGCTGCGTCATCTTTTTTGGCCAATCTGTTGACCCCTTTAAGTATAGTCCTCCTTCTTTTTCAGTACGGGATATAAAATTATATACAGTCCTGATTTTTAGGGAAAACATATCGGCGATTTCCTTGGCAGATTTGCCTTTGTAGTAGTTGAAATAGCCCAATTGTATAATATTTTTTGAAACTCGTTTTCAATTATAAGGACCCTTGTTACATAAAAAACGATCCCTTCATTGCTAAAACGTTATTTACCCCTTTCACATTCCATCTCCTTTGTAAAAAACAATTTTTTAGGGAAATAACAGCATTTTTTTGTAATATTTTTTATTATCTTCATTGAATATGCAAAGATTTTTTACACTTCTTATATTGAGTAAACTTCTTTTGTTGTTGTTATTATTGTAATCTGTATTACTATTAGAAAACTATTGGAGTCTTATGGTCGTAAACAAGTACAGTTATAGAATGTGTGCAAAAATAAAAGTATATAAAAAGATTTTGTTGTTGAAATTCTTGAATGAAGATCAAATTTTACATTTTTTTGGTCTGTGCAAAGATTTTTTTGACAAACTGTATGTATGAATGTTAAAATTCATTATTCTTAATATTCATTTTTACTTAAGAATAGTATTTACTATAAAATTTTTTTTTACCCTTACTATTTGTATTATTGTCATCATCATTTTAAAATTTTATTATTATTATTTTTGCCGTTATATTATTGTTAAAATTACTTTTACAACTTTTATTGCAATTAACATTACCATTAATATAAATGTTATGATACATTTTCGTTCTTTAGACATTAACATAAAGCTTACAATATAAATAGACATTTTATTATTATTATTATTCAGGTTATACGTTTTATTGTATTTAATATTTTCTATTATTACAATTATTTATGATTATTTATAATAATTTAACTATTATTATAATTATTAGTAAAATTCGTTTTAATTAAAATAATTTTGTTCAATTATGTTTTCATGTCTAAATATGAATGTGTGCCTTAAATATGTTCATATTTGTAACAAACAACCCTGTTTATTAGGGATGAGAGTTATTGAAATCGTTATTTTAATCGATAACTTCGAAGTGTCATCTTTAATTTTCACAAATTTTATTTATTTTAATCACTGAGTAGTCTGTGATTTTGATGTCAGAAGTTTTATTTTTTCGTGTGGTGTAATTTTACGGGCAATTTGCGTATTTCCTTCGATTTTATTATCTTATTATTATAATATTTGCAACTATAAGTCGTCTACATCGCGTTCTATATATTTTTTATAAATTTTTTATGACTATGTTGTAAAAAAAAGCAATCCGATAAATATTTTTTCTTTGGGTTACATATTCTGTGCGCATATATCTTGGGGTAAAAAACAAAAAAAAAAAAAAAAATAGGAAACCAAAGCAAAGATTAAGAATTTCGAGTGAGTAAACAAGATTAATTGGGAAAATAACAAAGGAGAAGGATCTATCAGTGGTAAAATAATCATTAGGTAAATATGTATTGAATTTAAATACGTGGAATTGCAAACAGATCAATTACACATTCATAACTCGGGCTGGACAAATGTAATTAATATCTATTTGAAGTTTTAAGTATATTAAATATGCTACAAATGAATTGAGTCATCTTTAAATCGTCTATCTATTAATTTTGTTTAAAAACTGAAATTGATTTGTTACCAGTATATATAGAAAAAGGCCGGTTGTACTGAATAAATCTTCTTTCGTAAATTATGGTTTTGTTATTAGATTATGTTCCGTGGGCAGGAAGGGAATGTAAACAAATTCCAAGCCCCACTTGAGTCCAAATATTTAATAACACTACGGTATATAAAACGATATAATAAACCAATCAATACTTCTGATATCTATCGATATTGTCAATTAACCACGGCTCACCGAGGATAATCCCTAAGAGGAATGTAAGGAGGTCTGTAATTTTTCTCGATTCCGAATCAAAACCTAAGGGCTTGAAGGAAGAAGGAATAATCTGCCTAGGCAACTAAAACGTTGCCATTATTGAACCATTTTAATGTTCAAATAAAATCACAAATGGTGAATTACGCAAACTGTATATTATAATCTCCATTAAGGATTCAATTGTGATTATCGCGCCATCCGCTTAACAGGTAAATGTTGTGTAGGCAAAATCCAAAGTCGTCAAAGCTGTTTGGATTTCGTAAGTATTCAAATATCGGATATATTCTCGGTTGCCTGCCCCTAAATTTCCTCATTCTGCCATTAGAGTCCGTTTGAGGTTGCCCTGTTTCGACTCGTCCGAAGTGTACCTGTTATCAGCAACTCAAACAATCTTAACATTCTGTAATTAACTGTCATTAATAGTGTTTTGTAGAGAAAGGCACCAGATCAAAGATCTAAACATGACTGCTGGCCGAATTTTCAATAAATAAATAACAAACAAAACTTTAGCGCAGATTGGTCCTATAGTTCTCCTACATTCATAAATTGAATGGAACATCTTTCCATATACGTTCGGATCCCTTGTCAGTTTGTAGTCCAAAATGATGCCAAGTTCGTAATAGTCACATCAGTAACTACCGCTTTTAAGTGCAGCTTGACTAATATTATTTATTAGTTATAATTTAGATAAAAAATTCATTTATTTTGCAATATTTATCCACATTGGGCTTAATATTATTTGATGTAAGTCTAATTGATATTATAGTTATAAATATAATTCAGTAAATACATTTAGGGCCATTATTATAACTTGCTGTTAAAGTTGGGTTTAGTAAACTTTAGTAACTTTAGCTCTTGTTAACTATAAAGTCATCTTGAAATTTTTTCGATATTACAACTTACTGATAAAATAAAGTTAATTTTTTTAAAAATGTGGCAGACCCGTAGCAATACCGATCATTTTTGCCAACTGAAAAAGTTTTTTTTTAACGCATTGGCAACGACGACATTTTTTTGTTATGTTTGCTCACTTTGTTTATATTTGTAGCTGCCATAGTGAAACACAAACATAAATTTATCTTTAAGAGTTAGAGGTAGGATGATCCTCCCTTTAGTTTAACGCTTACTTCTATCTTATTATCCAATTATAATAATGAAAAACAAATTATCTGCCCGTTAAAATTCTGCCTTTAGTTAAAGGCAAGCTGTAATAATAGGCCTTAAAGTATTATTAAAAATTGTATTCGTGCAACTAGATTCAGTTTCCATAGATAGGAGTGTGCCTATCTTCTATGTTCGACATAATAGTCAAAGCTATGATAGACGTGATCACCCTGTAGCACAAAAGTTCTGCTATTGGATTTAAGAGTACACAGTCTACATCAGATGACTTAAGTACTCAGAGAGTTTGTTATTAAAGGGAAGTTCAATTTACGTAGCAAAAAGCTATTAAAATATACTCCTTAGGTATATTGGGACATCGATAAAAATTTTGGGTTAAGTTGCAGCCCATACGCGTTGCGATTTGTTGTACAACACAGTTGAATAAACAATTTGGTCGTTTTCGTCATATGTTTCGATTTTTACTACTGATTCAACTTTATTTGTAAATTATGCTTGTGGCAGCAACATTCGAATGAGTTCATTAATTTTTGCATTAATGGAAGATTTCTTCTAGCATTCCATAATTTCGGCATCTTTTTGAATACCTCAATGAATTCATATCTTTTTTTTTCACTTCAACTAAATTTTTTATTTGAAATGCTGTCTACCTGCTATGCTTCACTTGTGACGTTATAATATAAATGGCGAGCATTAATCGGATTGTTCATTATGATCGCCTAGGGGGGCCACATTGAATTAATGTCAATTATCTTCTTCAGTACTTTTTGAAAGAAAGATTATAGAGCGTTTTAATCTTTTAGGGCTAAAGGCGGCATTACACCTTGTCTAAAAAATCAGTGCGTGGAGCAAACAATTTTTAAATATGTTTTAGCCAGGAATTTGCAGTCGTAGATTTTTTGGAATGATAAAATCGGCTCTAGGGATCGACACTGCTAATCGCTCATTTACTTCTTTACTTATTAATTGGTACAGACTTTTCTCATATTTGTATATATGTTTGGATTTTTTTTTATAATTTTTCTGTAAATAATTTCAAATAAATTATTTTCCTTGCCATAAGGAACATTTTTCAAACTTAATTCAAATGTTAAATTGATTGCACTTTTCCATATTTATTAGAAAGTCTACCAGGGATGTTACAGAATCCAATAATGACGGAATTAGATTTGAAAACGTCACAAAAATCATTTTGTTTTCGAACTTGAATAAGTATGGGTTTTAGGTGTCACAGAATGTGTATAAAAATAAACTTAATTTTACTTCATAAATAGCCTTTATTTTATCAATTTTTTTATAATGTGTTGGGTATTTCGTCTCGGATTCTCTGAAAAATTTTTTTTTTTAAATATTAAATGTAACGGTGAGCGCCATTCTTCGAAGTTTTTACATAACCTTTATAGTATTTATTTGGAAACTTTCAATTACTCATCATTTAATTGGAAATTGAATTGGATGTTCTTGAATGTATTATCTTTCCAATAAATTCACAAAACATATTGATAAGTGTTACCCTGCAATTGTTACAATCTGAGAGGACATCCTTAAAGTCCCGCCATTCATGTATAAAAATTAACGCACACAACATAAGTGGTGTGAGAAACTAGGTCGTAATCCTGTAATATGTATGAGGGGTCTTCTTTTTTCGGAATTTTGATTAAGATATTTTTTTTTTCATATTTGTTGGTAGACAACCTGAACTAATTAATAAGTGAATGTTGACATCGTATTCCCATGAGCTTTTCCGTCCTTGACTAGGGCAATTTATATTAATGTGGTCTCTTCTATCTGCAGTAGTAGACTTGTGTTGCCTGTGAAGTTGAGAGCATATTGGAATATATAATCATTCCAAATTGACAATTATGTATCAATAGTTGTGGGGTTTTTGGAAATTGGCAATCACTGTGGGTAATACTTGTAATTTGTCCTACAATTTTATAAATGTCCGTATTTTTGTGTAAAGTAGCAGCAGCGTTTATCTTTGTTTTCGTTTTGCTTAAGGAACATGCAGAGCTTGTTGTGTTGGGCGTTTATGTTAGGTATCATGGAGCGTAACTGTGCCTTAATGTCAATTTCCAAGTAACGTCGGATATCCAAATTTTTCTCTTGGACTGTATATAGCCAGGAAATCAATATAGCATCGTATATACGTTTCTCAGCAAAGATGTTGCCACCAATTACCATGTAGCTAATTTGGTTAAGCTTACGAAAAAGGGAATAGGTTCCATGAATACCCATGACCAATTCTAGGTTCAAAATACTCCATATTTTTATGGCTCGATCCAATAGACTGTAAAAACTTTCTTTGTCAGCATGACTGGAGATGGAGACATAGCATTATGTGCGTGTGGAACATAGCATTATGTGCGTGTGATATTACGTGCTCATATCTCAATGAAATTCATTAAAGCATTTTTTTCTTGCTTTATTGGCAAGAATCTAATACCTCTTGTTCCCTTGCTGAAGTCAATTTTTTGAAAAATTTTAAATTAACGATTAAGTTAACTTTAATCTTCGTATTGAGTTCTTGAGTTTACTTAATGTTATGTTGGTGGTTTAAACTTAAGCTTAACTGTCGAAAGTATTTGACCAATTTTATTTAAAAAAACTTTTAAGTAACAAAAAGCCGAATAAGGCAAATATTTAAGTGATTATGAATTATATACAGATGTCTTTAACATTTTAATTAAATTTGTCTTTGATATACAAACAAATTTCAAAAAGAAGCGACGAGAATCTGTTTCACTGAAAGTTGATAAGCGACTGAATGCATTTTTACGCTCTTTTTAACGAACATTGTTTGTGTTCGTGTCCTATGTGCGTAAAAAGCCGAAGATGTCCTCCCCTGGTGGACATTGGTGCCGACGATATAAAACTCAAATTGACAATAGATATTCTTAATTTTTTTATTTTTTAAAAATTATTTTTTTACTTAAAGATCAATCGTATTTAACTGCTTTTGTTCTATACATAAGCAAATTGTTGTGAAAACAGTTGCCATGGCAGGTCTACAAGGTTAAAACTTCCACTAAAAAATGAAAATTCAATTACCGTAAGATTAAATTTAACATGAGATTATCTTAAACTTGAGTTTAACCTGGATCTCAAAAAAGGGGCCTGAATGTTTGGTGGAAATGGTTTTTGAGGTGACCTAAATAGGAACTTTTGCAATTTATTACCATTAGCAACTTATCCGCAATCTCTGGCGCATGTACTACATTTCACAATTGGGCGATAATTTAAAATAAACGAAACTATGTAAAAAAATCTCCCTTCTATCAAAAAAAGCTAAGCGCACAAAATCTATTACTTTTTTAAATATTGTACTATAACAGTACGTTTTCCCTTAATCTTCTTAATCTCTATAATAATCGACAATATTGTGATTTTTATTCAAGTTTTTGTTTTTCAGTATTTTTGAATTAGATTTTAATTAAAAAAAATTTTTTTCCTAGGTTAGCAGTTAAAAGTAGTTTTATTTCTTTTTATCATTGCAATTTTTAGTGTTGATATAATACAATAAATTCAACAAATACTACAAATATTACCTTTTAGTTTTCGTTAAACCAATTACACATTTTAGGCTGCAATTTTTTATTACGACAAGAATTTAAGATTTTAGAAAATATGTATAATTCTGAATTCTATATTTGGTTTTAAAATTCTTTTAATTAAAACTTTAGAAATTTTATGTTTCCTTTTCTGAGATATTCATAGTATTTGGGGAAATTTTCAAATTAAAGTATAGATCGTTGGTCTCATATAGAAAGGCCCTAACTCGCATATTTTTTTTTTTTTTTTTTATTGAATGAATTTTTGTGTTAAATGTATTGGAATCACAAAAAAATCAACATCGAAAAAAATGCGAGTTGGGGCCTTTCTACATGAGACCGAAGATATATTTTTCATATAGTAAATTTTAATATTATTAAGTTTGTGTTTGTTATTTTATTGATTTACGTGAAATCTTATATCTTATGGAAAAGGGTTTTGCATAATTTTGATTTTTACGTGATTGCTTTTTTAGATGTTTTTGCATTGTAAAAGTTTTTGACACTATAACATTACAAAATTGGACAGACTCTTTGTGAATTTGTACGACTACGAGAGGTCGTACCAGCAAATATTGCTACGGATATAGGTAACAATAGCGAAGATGGGCCAAGTTGGTCCACCACACCTCCGCAAAAGTAAATACTAGAATCTATAACAATATATTCTTTACCGATTAATACTATTTATTTACTTTTTTGCAGTACTACAATTATTGCTTCTACAACATCACCAGGGGGTTTACGAAAAACAACAAGGTGTGATAATAAAAGTGGAAAATTTAAAACAATTTTAAATTCACCCACTACGTCAACCCGCGTTAATAGGCCAAACACTAGTATTAATTTTGATAATATCTACGCCAATGTTAACAAATATCAGAATCCGAGACAGTTAGTGGAGAGACAATCTTCACACCATGTAAAATATCACAGAAATGTAGACGATTTTTCAGATCAATATAGATCTTTAACATCAACAAGAGCAATAACTAGTACGCCAGGTTTAACCACAACTCAACCAACAGCATCAACTTCACACACATCATCACACATAGCTACATCATTTTTGCAACGATTAAAAAAGAGCAACAAATTTCCCGCCAATTTAGCATCTTCGACAGAAATAATATCATTAAAGAAATCTAGTAGCACTTTGAACCGCGTTTTACATGAATTTTCTGGAGATTTATTAATTCGTACTACTAAATCCATTCAAGGGAGTTCTAAAAATAATGTATGTAATCAATAAAAATTACAAAAGTATACCGTGTGCGAAATTCACTTTTATTAAAAATATTTCTGACAAGAAACAATCATACTCATTAAAAACTACCTTTATTTACTGCAACTATATTTACAATCATCCTGGTTTAATAATATATGTGTATGCAGAAATATTATTAAAATTTAATTTCATATTCAAACCAAAAATATTTTATTTTTACTCTATATTTGTATGCATTTTAAATCTTAGGTACAATTTCTAAAGAGGAAACATAATCACATAGATGGCCATTCTTTTTTTTTTATTAGTTTTGACATATTTTAAAATTTATAAAGTAATCAATGCATTAATTATCTAATAAACATAAGTAAACGCTTATTAGTTAGGCAACAAGCTTTCACATTTAACAAAATTATTGAATTGTTTATCATCAGTGATGTTATTTCTGCGACAACCTTAGCAATTATAGACCAATCTAATCTTAGTCACAATGCTTGACATTAATATGTGTAAAAAAATTGTTTTTTCTATGTTATTATTAGTAACAAAAACATATTTTTTTATATATGAAATATATATGGTCTTCCAATAGGGCCTTTCGAACTTTAACAGTCGATAACGGTCGTATTTTGGAAGTTACATCTGTCCAATTAGTTGTCATTTATTTAGTCCGTTTTGCCAAATTAGCATCGCTGAAAGGGGTCTGAATCAGTTGGCAACTGATACTGATTTTCATCGAAAAATCATTTTCAAAAATACAACCCATTTCGAATTTGAACGATACCCATTGCGATGTTCTATGCATTCCAAAAAGTCCTTGTGGACATATATCTTTGAAAACGACGTAGGGAAGGTCATCTCTGCTAAAGGCGATCACTAAATTTGATGATGTTGATATTAACCACATGTACGACAGGGCCCATGCCACATTGAATAGTCATCTCAGTTGAAGATGTTGTGAACTGTTTCCGTTAGAGTTTTTTGTGGTTTCTCATAACTCCACAGCCACAAATCATATATGTTCTCAAAGAAACGTAACCTACGCCCTAGGTCAAAGTCAACCTGAATTAGTGTCAGAGTCATGAACATCATCCAAAGAAGCCATGGTGGATATTTGAGCTATTCGACACAATGGCTTTCAGACGAATAAAGAATTTAATGGATATTTACCACAAATTTTGTTTTATTTAAAATTAAAGAAAAGAACCTCTTAAAAACGTTATATATAATCATGTGCAAATTAATTCGGATACTAATATGACACTTAAAGATTTAGTCAGAAAGTAAGTAAAATAAGAAAGTTTGTGGTAAATGACAGGGTTTATTTTCTGCTAATATGTCATAAAAGCAAAATTAATGCAGTTTTATAAAAGTTTTATTTTAGAATATTTATTAAATTAAAATTAAATTGTCCAAAAAATAAGTTTATTACATTTTCTTTCCAAAATAGTTATAAAAAAAATAGAAATGTAATATTAGTTTCCACTAATTTAAGAGGTTAATAATTTGTAGAAATTCCGCTGTGATAGAAATCGTCTAAGAATATGGTCAACAAAATTTTGACACACTGTATCCGGTAATTCATGGTCACAGCTTATCGAAATTTGTGGGATATTTTCCCAAGATGGTTGTTTTTACTGTATTCCAAAAGTTCTCGCCTATCTAATACATTAATGTTGTTATCTTAAAACCACTTCTTGGCGCACTTTGCATAGACTAAGTGTCATGTTGATTAATTTATATATGTATATACACTTATGTATATATATATAGTGTGTTGGCTTTTTTAGACATGAGGCCTCTATGCCGTTTAGGTATTTTAATTTGTAATAGAAAAATGCGTTTTTTAGAATCTTAATTATCTATAGATTATATCTACAACTAATTTTAAGTCTACAGAATGAGAATATTTGATATATAACATTTTTTTTTTTTTTTTGTTAAAAAGTGTAAATATAGTTTTGTTGTAAGATAGTCGTTAATAATTTTTCAATAAAATGTTTTGGAAGAAGAAAGTTCGTATTAAATTTATCTTGTTATAGGTAGTATTTTTTTAGGAAATAATTTAAAAAAATGTTCCAACGTTCAGAAAAGAAATTATTTTATGTTTAACAAAAAAGGAGAAACTATTTCGAATTTAATAATTCTTAGTTATTTACATGCTACATGCAGAATATTAGGCAGAAAAGACAAATAATTTCGCTCACATATGAATGACTATGTATCTACATTACATACAATAATTTTTTGTTTGATTTTTTTTTGTTTAATAGATTTACTCTAATAAAGTCAAACGACTTTCGAAAGATACGTCCAGTACTACTACTATGGATAAGAACAGTGTTGAAAGTGACTTTAAAAGCTCCAATTCACTTAAAAAAAAGAAATCTACAATGGAAGACAAAAAGCTATCTAGCAGTGTAAAAGACCAAAATAAACCAGGTCAAAGTTCAGCAGATTTTATTAATGAACCGGTAGATTCAAAAGAGAATACAATACTTAACAAAATAACAAGTCCATCTGCAACGCTTAAATTAGACAAGCATATAACAGGAAAAATGGAGTCCAGTTCGTGTACAGCTATTCAAAAATTTAATCCAAATATGCGTTTTATACGTAAAAGTGTAGAACAATCAGCACGAATTGCTAACACCAATTATTTAGAACTTGAAACAGAATTTCCTCGTGACTATGATGATAACATTGAAATGTTATCGCGTGAAGCGGAACATTTGGAAGAACAGTTTCGTACGCCAACGAGGACAAGTACTACAGATCTTACAGGCCAACACACTTCACTATATGCAGTATCCAGTGAACCAATAATTGTAATCAAACCACCTACACCTATTCACTATAGTGATGAGACTACTCCTTCTGCTGAAAAAGACACCAAAATAAAGGATGGCGCTAGTAACATTAAACGCGTTGGCTTTAAAGTAGAAGAGAAAATCGTGGAACATATAGCTGAATGCCATGTTATACCGCAAGGCATTACACAGATATCACGTGCTGTGGAAGTTGGTCAGCCGGAAATATTATCTACGGAATCTACGGCAAATGAAGACAGCAAAATATTATCAAATGCTAATTTGAGCTCTGACTCTGGACAAATAAAGGAAGCTCAATCGCAACTAATGCAAAAATCTACAGCGACAATAGCGACTGGAAATTCTTATGCTTCGACAGTGTCGACCAGTTCTTCAATAAGCAAACCTTCCAAAGACGACGATGATGAGCCCATTGCCATGTCGCCTTGTGGTCGGTTCTTTAAGTACGATAAAGAAGTTGGACGGGGTAGTTTTAAAACCGTTTATAGAGGGTTAGATACTGAAACTGGCGTTGCTGTAGCATGGTGTGAACTATTGGTAAAAACATTTGATAATTTTTTTTTTTTTAAATCTGATATATTCATATTTTTAAAAGGACAAGCAAGTTAAAAAGAGTGAGCGTAAGCGGTTTCGCGAAGAGGCCGATATGTTGAAAAAGTTGCAACATCCGAATATAGTTCGTTTCTACACATATTGGGAATTTACTGTATCTCGTAGAAAAAACATAGTTCTAGTCACGGAGTTAATGCTTTCTGGAACTTTAAAATCGTAAGATCTTAAAAACTTCAATGTTATGAATGCTTAAAAAGCTTTGCAAATTAGTATTGGATTTTTTACTTTATTAGTTTTTGCGTTCAAGGCTAAATATGTAGAATAAAGTTGTTTTTTTTTTACTATATTTGTATTTAAGTAATAAAACTTATGTAGTGTCATATTTTTTTCCAGATACCTTAAGCGTTTTAAAAAAATAAATCCGAAAGTTTTAAAGTCTTGGTGTCGTCAAATATTAAAAGGTTTGCATTTTCTCCATACACGGCAGTTGCCCATAATTCATCGTGATCTTAAATGTGATAACATATTTATAACCGGTACTACGGGAAGTGTTAAAATAGGTGATTTAGGTCTAGCAACTCTAAAAAATCGTTCACATGCAAAGTCTGTTATCGGCACACCTGAATTTATGGCTCCCGAAATGTACGAAGAGCACTACGATGAATCAGTTGATGTATATGCTTTTGGCATGTGCATGTTAGAAATGGCTGTGTCAGAATACCCATATAGCGAATGTAAAGGTCCTGCACAGATTTATAAAAAAGTCATATCGGGAATAAAGCCGGCTGCTCTCAGTAAAGTTGAGGATCCCAAAGTTAGGGAAATTATAGAGAAATGTATTGAACTGAAAAAGGAAGACCGCCCCAGTTGCAAAGATTTGCTTAACTCGGAATTTTTTGAAGAAGATATCGGAATTCGTGTTGAACCAACTGCGACAGAAGCTTTCTTGAATAACCCTGAAAATAATGTGATAGAGTTTCGTTTGCGCTTTTTGGATCCCAAAAAGCGGTCCTCGAAACACAAAGAGAATGAAGCCATACAATTTGAATTTGATATCAAAAAGGATGATTGCGAACAGTTGTGCCAAGATATGAAACAGGAAAATATTATATCAGAAGAAGATGCTCGAGCTGTCGTTAGATTACTAAAAGTGCAAGTGTTTTCGTTGATGAAAGAACGTGTTCAACGACAAACCCAGTTACAATTGCAGAATGAAAAATCTCGATTAGAAAAGTTGGCTTTACAAAAGCAAAGAGAGATGTTGCCTCCTAATGTTGAGGAAGAGGAAGAAGAAGATGAAGTTGATTCCGAAGAAGATGATGATGTCAAAAAATTAAATCAGCAACAGCAGAAACAACAGCTACAACAAAATCAACAGCAACCTATTACACAACAAAGTGATGACGCGAAACGGCGAAATATGGAAAATAATGAGCAGCAACAACAACATTTCATTGGTTACCAACAGACACCAATAACAACACAGTGTAATTATGCTACAAACACCCAAGATCTTCAATCTCCGCAACAAGCTTTATCACCAACTACGACTCCATCTCAAGCTCAATACTATAATACACAAGCGGGACAACAAATCTTGTCCAGTACCGTAAATATGCAACATCAAATCAATCATTTGACACAACAGCAACAACAGAATCCTCAGCAATCAACAGTATTGTTGCAACAAAAGGTACAATATACATAAAATTATATAAACAGTTATAATCTCATTTCTATTACACTTTTTTCTAATAATTTTATTGATGCATTCGTGTTTCATATTCGCGTGTTTTTATATACGCAGTACGAATACAGATTACACTCCTTTATTAGTTTTTTATATTTATTACTTTTGTTTATTTAATTCCTTTTATAAATATACATAGACTTCGAAAGTTTTCAACAATCAACCAGTAAATATATGTACGTAGTATTCAGAAAGAAAATCCTTAAAATTCTTTCCCAAATTCCAACTTCTATATGCAGTAAAAGTCCATTAGTCTAACATCCAACAGTCCGGAATGCCCGATAGTCTGGCATCGCTCCAGAAAATTGTAAAAATTTTGGTTTTCTCCAAAAGTGTGTCTTCAAAGCAAATAAAAACGGTCGACAGCTTTTCGGAAGTTTTTGGTGTAGCTCGGGATCATCCGGTAGCGTTCGGCTAGTCTCAGCTGTCACAACAAATTCAGATGCAGTGCAGCACTGTTAATCACGTCTTCGCTATTTTTGCATACGTAGTTGTTTTGTGTCCTTTCACATCGCAGTAAACGGTTGAAACTGTTCATAAAAAAAGTGATTTTCATTCTAACTATACAGTGACCATGTTTTGTATGTTTTTACATACTGTTCTTGCAGTTTAATTATTAACCTAACCGCCCGATAGATTGTAATTTTCGATAGTCTGGCACCGAGACGGTCCCGAAAGTGCTGGATTATTGGTCTTTTACATTCATATTCTACTGTATTTTTGAACAGAAAGTAATTAGTTTTAATCTCAGAGCTAAATATTGAGGTCAACTAGGACTTGAACCAAGAGCTAGAAAGTAATTATTTTTTTTTTTGACCATTACTTTAAATTTGTTTGTTGTATAATTAATATACATTAAAGTATAATATACATAAAGTATATAAATTATAGTATAAATATTTTGTGGAATATTCCACAGCTACACAATTTGCAACATCAGCAACAATATCCTTCGCAGACACAACAATTTTCTACTCAATACACATCACAACAAACTGCTCAACAAACACAGCATTTAGTCCAACAACAACAGCACCAGCAGCAGGTAAATCAACAAATTCAAAAACAATATTCACCACAGGAAGCTACAATTCAACACTCTCAGCTAGTTAATACCCAACAACAGCAGCCCCAACAAATGTCATTGCCACAGTTAAATTCAAACCAATCATCTCAGCAACCAGCACAGCAAATTCAGCAACCAACACAACAAATTCAGCAACCAATTATAGACCAACAAACTTCTATTTTGCAGCAGCAACGTATGGTTCAGAAACAACAACAATGTTCTACAACTACCACACAATCAACCCACCAACCGAAACTTGTTGACACTAATCCCCAAAATTCTAATAAAACTGCATGTAATCCTTCACCCTCTCATCAACAACGTGCCGAAGAAAAGCCAACCAAAACAAAACCTAGACGTCCAACCCGTAGTGGCAATGAGCGTATTCCAAAGCTGAGCGTTACCGGTATTGATCATGGTACGGTCATAAACTGTCACATGGAAAATAAGCAGAAAACCATAACATTCAAATTTGATATACGTGATGTAAATCCTGTCGATGTAGCTGGAAAACTGGTAAGATAATTTCTAAAATAATTATGTTCTTTACATGACTTTAATCTAATGCATTGCACCTATTGTATATACAATCAAATTGTTTTTTACTTTCATAGAAATTATAAATTGTTTTATTTCTGCAAGATCCTAAAGTTACAATGAAATAAAAAAAGGATCAAAAAATTAATAAACATTACCTAAAAACTAATAATTTCCATGTTATTACTTAATTAGAAAAGCTAATTAATAATATTATTTTTATTATACAGTTAACTCGCGATAACGTGAACTAATTTTTAACAAGGCAGTTCACATTTTCGAGTTTGTTCACGCTTTCGAGTACCCAAATTTAAATCAAAAAATTACCCTATTTAATATGAAAAATGATAGTTTAATAATTAAATAAGTCATCGGTGTCATCTTTGTCCGAAACAAAATTTAAAATAATTTTCCAGCAATAGTTTAAAATTTATTGCGAAATTCTACACCATGGTGAATCCAAAAGATTAATTGCATCTTTTATAGTTAACATCTTAATAGAGTTTAGCAATTCGATTTGTTTTCCAGCCACTAATCCCAAGAGACTGTGTATATACATAATACAGTTTTGTTATTTTGAGAACATTCTGGCTGAATTAACGATGTGACGTAGGGTCGCAAAACATTGCACAAATGAATCCGTGATCAGAAATCAATTGAGATTCCACCAAATGTGAGAAGTCATTGTTTATTAATAGAAGGGCGTTTATCGGTAGCCGCTTTTTAGCTAAGAACTCAGTAACTTAAAGCCAAAAAACATAACATCATTTTCAGTTTTAAATTTGTTTGTTGAAATCTACCTCTTTAACAAAACATGAATGAAAAATTTTAGATATCATCCATACGGACTTGGGGAATTTGTAATTCACTGCACAAGTTTTTGAAACTTCGTGGAATTTTATATTTTCCAATTACTAGTAAATTAAGTTTGTGGGTCCTCAAAGCATTTGAACAGCCCATGAAAGTTAATCGTTGTTTCTCCATCTTAGTACCTGGGCCACTTTTCTCCAGAGATGACAAATATGTTTTATATGTAATGTATATGTTTTATATATATAAACCAGCTTCATCAGCTTTATAAAGTTCTTCCATTTTTGCTTTTAACTTTCCTTAAATGGGTCAACAAATTGCGGCTGTGCAGAAAGCACATCCGTCTCTGGTGTTACAACCACGAACATTTTCTTTAATATGATCGTGAATTTCTTAAGCTTTAGCTTTTAACATCAGCATACATAAAAAAATAATTGTTGTTCGGGGATTTCCCAATTTAAAAACAGGTAAAAAATCGAAAAATAAAAATAAAGTGCTCACGTTTTAGAGCTTTCAGATTTTGTTCACGTTTTAGAATACTCTGTGAGACGTTCACACTTTCGAGTGTTCACGTTTTCGCTAGTTCACTGTACGTTGAAAATACCATTTAAATTGCTAGAAATTCAGGCCAAACAGAGAGTGGAACACATGCGGAAGTTTCTTGTTTTTGAATTAAATTAACAATATTATGCTGTCATCGTTTTTTCGCGTTATTATTACAGATTCTAAGCGTTTAAAACTTTCTATCAAATTCATTATTCGATTTTTTACGATTCCGAGATAATTGCTGCTTTTTACCTAATACTTTGTAATTTTTACAAATTAAATAATATTCAAGTATAACGATTATGGAATTTTAAAGTTTTAGTATAGGGGTCGTTATTCTGATAAAAGTGAGATATTTTTGTCAGGCCTAGTTTATTGTTTATTTTTAATGACTTAATTTATGTGCGTTTTGTTTTTTTTTTTCATAAGAGCATCTGTTAGTTCTATAGATATAATTCAAGAAGGACAAGTTCTTTGACGAGCTCTTTATTTCGATAAGTCTTGTTTGCATATGTTTTTAAAATTTAAACATAAACTTCGTACTTTCAAATTTTAGCATATTTAAGCTTACTTTTTAACAACAGCGTAAACATATTTTTTAATTACAATATTAGAGTACGAAATTACAGGGTTTTTTTTTTAGCAAATTTTAGGTTTTGATTTCAAAATATACAAATTTTTGTCTAATCAGCAGTACACTTGTTATAAACAAATACTAAAGCATTTCTGAAAATATGCCACAAAATTCTAGGAATGCGTTAGTGTGAAGTAGATAACTATAATTTAATGTTTCCCAATGCACTTCGAAACAGTTATTTATATCGTGATCTAGATGTGCCAACTGACATTGACGATTTAAAAAAAAAAAAAAACAAAAAAAATCCACACGGCTCATAAACAGTGTTACAAAACAATGCGACTTTACTTCAGTCAATTGCTTACCGTAGACCAATGCAAAGTAAAACACTGGGAATTTTTATGAAAACCGAGTGACAGAAGTTTTTACTTTATTTATTATATTATATAATGCAAATCGATTTTTTAAAAGATTAACTTTTTAAATGAAAATTGCTTGTTTTTTTTAACTAAATTAAATTAATATTTCATTAAATAAAATATATTAGTTATAATTATATAATTTATCTTCTCACGATTTCATGATTCTTTAATGCATTAAACATAATTAATCAAAAAAAGTATCCGTCAGTTCCATTGTAACTTTGGATCTGTAGATTTTTAATATCATTTCAATATAACTAGATACTTTCCGATAACAAAAATATTTTAAAAATAGTATATTAAGCAAGTTTAAACCTTTCGTATTTTTAGATAGCTCAAGACTTATTATCCCAATGCCAAAATAACTCCTTTGTGGAAATGATAAACGATATCATACGTCAAGTGAAGTCAAACCCTAATAAAATTCCTGTACCAGCTATCTATAAACGAAATATAGAAATGGTAAGTCCTAAGTATTTCTATTTTATTCTTTGAATGAAAAAACTAAAAAAGCATTTCGAAGTTCTTGTATTTTACAATACGTCTTAACTACTGCAATTAAAATCAACAACAATTACGTTGTTTCCCTGCCGCTTCTAACTGCTCAAATGCTGATCACTTATATATTATAGAAACATCAAATTTTCATGACATTTCGCAATTGCAACTCGGTGTTATCGCAATCAAAATCGAAAACAATATGTCGTTACCTTCAATGTGCATTATTATTTTTTTTTTTTTTTGCTTTATTTAAATAAAACAATAAGAGACAGTTTATTTTTTGTTTTTATGTTCTAACTCTTATAATTGATTACTAAACTTCATGGTAAAGGATAACCAATTTATTGAATTTATTTTGAATTCTAATTGATTTCCAAAAGCTCACCGTTATTAACTTTTTTAGTTAATTTTCCATATTTATAATTACAAAATATTTCTTCTTTATTTATAATTGTTCATAAATACAGTAGCGAGCACAAAAAATGCAACGTTGGGTAAAATTATCTTTAAGTGCGATAATTTTAAAAAAATGGTGACCAGTTCAAAATATTTCTTTGGGTTATTAATCCCTACAGTTATAGATACCTATTATCAATAACATTATGTAAATATTTTTAATTAATGATATATTATTTTGTCATTTATTAAAAAGAGTGCGAATTTCATGGGAGCAATAAAAATGCAACAGCGAAAATTTTAATATGTTTATTTAAATTAAATAGTAATTCTTACAAAAAAATCTTAAAATTATTTTTTTTTTTTTTACCAACACTCAGGGGATGGCCCCTATTTATGCAGTGCATTGTGCAGGTTTAGGAAAATAGGTTATAGGAAGGAGGAAAGAGGGAGTAGTGTTTATGGACATTCGATTTAAATTCACCAATATCGTAATTGACGGGAAAAACTCTCGCAGGAAGATCATTCCACAAGCGAGCAAAAAATGAATTCTCCCTGTAATGCATTGTGCGGTTCACTGAACAATCAACCACAAAAGGATGTGCTCTGTGAGAAGCTCGAGTACCACGTAAAAATATGTGGTTATCGGGAACCAAGCCCCTTTAGTGGCGTAGCCCTTATTTTTTATGACTTCTTGCAACCTAGAAGGCATAGAGTCGACTAAAGCTATTAATGTGTTAATGGATATTTTCTTCCAATCACTTTTCAAAATTTCTTCTAATTGCCTCTTATTTGACGGATGTTTCCTCTTAACTTCCCGATCTAATAGCTCCCATAGATTTTCTATGGGGTTTAGATCGGGAGACTGTGATGGCCAATCCAAAACATTGACATCATTGTCGCTTAAAAAGTTTCGAGCTAAGCAACTTGAGTGCTTTGGATCGCTATCCTGTTGGAATATGCTACCAGGAGGCATTTTTTCCCGCAGATGAGGAAGCATGTGTTCTCCAAGGATTTCACAGTACTTCTTGGTGTCCATTTTTCCTTCGATTTGAGTTAAGGGACCTACCCCATCACGGGAAAACGCACCTGTAAATACGTGACGTAAAATCAATAATTTTTTTTAAACATATCGTTCCTTACCCCACACCATTATTGATCCACCGCCATGTTTTACGGTTGGAAGTTGATATCTTGGAGAATATCTCTGTCCAGGCGGTCTTCGAACAAAATTTATCCCATCGGAGCCGAACAAATTAAATTTGCTTTCATCGCTCCATAAGACTTTAGCCCATTGTTCATTTGACCAATCCTTGTAACGTTTTGCAAATTCCAGGCGCTTCTTTTTATTGATTGCACTGATGAGAGGTTTCTTTGCGGGTCGTCTCGCATGCAAATTAGCCTCTTTCAACCTACGGCGAACAGTGTGAACGCCTATAGAGACTCCCATTTGCTCATTTGCGAAATTAGCAACGTCCACTGCGGTCTTTCGTGGATCTTTTTTAACTAGTGCAATTATCTGGCGGTTTTGGCGAGAGGTAGTTTTTCGAGGGTTACCACTACCTGGTTTCCTTTCCACACTATTTCTCAAGGAAAATCGAGATTTAATTCGACATAAGGTTGATTGATTTACACCAAAGAGGTGTCCAACTTCACGTATGGATTTTTCTTCTTCTAAGGCTTTAATGATTGCAGTTTTGCTGTCAGCTGAGAGCTGCTTCTATTGCAAAACACATGTTGTATAACTTATTTAAGAAATTTTCAATTATAATTAAATAAATAACTTACTTTAACTATTTTTTTATTATGTTATATTTTTTTTGGTCGCTAAAAATTTGCACTTTATCAGTAATTCAAAAATATTTAACTTTTTAAAGCAGAATTTGGAATAAACTGTGGTTACTTTGAAAACTTATAATTGAAAGAATTAACAGCAAAAGAAAATAGATAAATTAGTTACCGTTATTTTGAAACAGATCTTATTAAAGATCATATGGCACAGTGTTGCATTTTTTGTGCTCGCTACTGTATATTTCTCTACAAGTTTTGCTTACAATATGTTCACTATGAAACAAGTGTTGTACTTTAGCTTGTAAAAGAATTATAGTATGTCATGTCCAAACAGTGAAATATTCTTAACACTCTTTTTTATGTGTCATTTTTATTTTATTTATTTTTTATTTGGCTAAAGATAACTGCAAAATATGTCTTATGAATGCAAAATAAAATTTTATAAACACATAGTTACTAACGAAATATTGTGCTGTTATTTATAAATACATAAAGAAAATTTAAAGTGTCATCGTAATTTTTTACTTTCATTAATCTAAAATATTAAATTGCATTCCATTCCTACTCTTCTTTTACAATGTGGAAAGAGAAAGGAAGTATAATTTGTTAAGAAAAATCCGCGTATGCATAATGTTAATACGATGGAGTTATTTAAAGGCTCCTTTACATATCCTTTGGGAAGTTTATTAGAAATATCCTACTGCTTGGAGGACGTATTGAAGTCAGATCGAAACTACGACAATGCCTGAATTGTTCATAATAGCCTTGAATTATTTTAAAAAGTGAACCAAGCTTGAAATTGTTAGAAATTGTGTACTAAAATTTTAATGGCAATTAAATTTTAACATAAGTTAATAAAAATTTGAAATTAAAAAAATGTGTTTAATGTATAAACGATAAGGTATAGCATTTATGCAAAATCTTAAAGGTTTAAGAATTTCAGATTATTGAAAAGAGAAATATTAAATTTACAGGTTGATTAATTTATATTAATGAATCTTTCAATGTATGCTGTAAAACATATTAAAAAAAATTCAACTATACACAAAAAAATGTATAGAGAAAAGAGAGGGAAAGCAAAGGAAAATATTTACATAAAAATATTAAGTGTAAAAAGGATATCAATATTACATTAACATTTTAAATCAATATTTTTAAGTCGGTATAGGTTTTAACATAAATCACATGACATTTAAAGTTTCATAATCATTCTATGATTACATACGGAATTAAATGCCTCTTAAATGTCAAAATAATATACCCTACTTATATAATAAATGTCATTGTATTTTTAAGACTACTGTTAACTATGGGTAATATTACAAATTAACAATATTTAGGAATTAGTATTATTTATAAAACAAAAACAAATAATCTTTAAAATATATACAATAAATCATTTAAGGAATAAGAAACAAAAAAAAAGTTTAATGCTCAACAATATTTATTGCATCTGCTCCTAATTTTCTTTTAGAAACGCCTTTTTGCCAATTTGATTTAGTTTTCCAGCTGCAGACGAGTAATGATTATTTAAATATACAATTGATTTATAACTTTTTAAGAAAACATCACGAAATTTCCAGATCTTATCGTTGTGCATATTTATATAAAACATAATTCTTATGCATAGTTTTTTAAAACACTGTCAATTTAACATTTGTCATACAGATCCTGTAAAGTCATTTAAGAACTAGCTTTGTCCGACAGAATCTTGTTGTTTTCTTTTTACTAACTTCATTTAACTTTGCAGTTTCAAAAGTAACATTGAGTTTAGATTGGAACTGGTACAAGTTAAACCGAATTACTTATTGTATGTTAAAACAGACCACAGCTTTATAAGTAATATAATTACAAGCCTTAAAGAACTGTAAGCTACACTAGTTTTCAGCAGTCTAGTTATCAAAAATGGTTAAATTATTAAAAAATTTAATGCGTGTTTTATAATAAAAAATTTATTGGAAAATTATTTTTCCATCTAATTATGTATTAATAGCATTTATCCATTAATGCTGATTAAGAAAAGAACACAATTTGTTATCTCACAATATATTTCACTTTATAATGTGTTAAATAACCAGAATCACCTACTCAGTGATTGCCAAATCAACCTCAATGTCTTTCACATATACACATCATATAAAGGTTAGGTTAGGTTAGAGTACGTGGGATCGAATTGACCCATTGTACAACGGATGAAAGAAGGGTATGTAGGAAAGAGGGAGTGGGAAACGGAGGTATTACACGGACCAGACACAACAAAAAGGTGGGAGAGCGCGACTACACCGATAAAGTCCTAGCACATCTCAACCAGCCTAAGCTACTAATGAATCTATGGAGAGCCTTGATGTCGGCTTTCGACACTGAATTCAAGCTCCCAAAGAAGGCCCTGCCAAGAGTCCTCAACCTATCAAGGGCTGTGCAGTTACAGAGGAGGTGTTCGATAGTCTCACTGCTCCTCATCGCAACATGCCCTTCAATAGTCCGGCTGGGATCTGGAACAGCGGCCTATTCTCGCAGTGTCCGGTTATAGAACCGATAAACAACCTTATTCAAACCCAGCAGCCAACCTGTTCTCTTACTGTCGAGAACCAACTATCAAATCGTCCAGTGAAAGCGAACCTAGCCTAGCGAGGGCATTCGCTGTCTCATTGCCCAGTATTCCACTATGCCTCGGAACCCAGCATGGACGGATACGGCCCGATCCAAAAGTCCTCAACGATTCCTTACACTCACGAACAAACCGTGTTTTGCACCAGCACCGACGCAATAGCCCTAAGGGCAGCCTGACTGTCAACGAAGATCATGTAAGATTTGGAATCGAAAGCTGGACTACCAGCTATGGCCTCAATAGCCTTCGAGATTGCGAAAATCGTCGCTTGAAAAACGTTGCAGTCATCATTCAACCTGAAGTGGAGTTCAAGACCGAGTTCCCTACAGAAAACTTAGACCCATCTCTGAAGATCGGTATACCACTCTGTCCAAAACTCTGGAGTGGCCTATCGAACGCTGTTTCCAGCAGCCCGATTCCTTCAGGCGTATGTCACTACGCACCGCACTGACTTGTATGTCAAGCGGAGTTAGGCAAAGCACAGTATCAAGAGCAGCCTGAGGACAACTCTTCCTCACTCCAGTGATACTCAAGGAGGCAATCCGATGAACCTATAATATTTTCCGTTGAAAACTTATCTAACGCACACCACTAAACAACGCAGCCATAAGCCGCTATAACAATCGCCAGATATATCCAGCGAATGACTCTAGGCGGAAGACCCCAGCTCTTACTTATGGAGTTCCTACACTAGTAGAAAGCATTCTGTTCCTTCTTCTTCGTTTACAGTTCAGCTTGCTGTCCAGGACAACACCCAAGTACTTGACCTCAGAAGACAACGGAAGCTAACCTCGGCAATCTGAAGGTTTCAATCTTGTACCTACGCGAGAACAAAACGAGGTCCGTCTTATTTGGATTTATACCCAGACCACATTTCGTAGCCCAAGAGGATAAAATTCCAAGAGCAGACTCCATCAGTTCCCCCAGCGTCGGCAAAAAATTTCCACCCACCAGAATAGCCACATCGTCGGCATATGCCACGACCCTAAAGCCCCTACTTTCCAGAAGCCTCATATAAAACTCCTAGCAGTCTTAATTTTTATTTCTGGAAATACCAAATTGTTCTTAAAATTTTAGAAAATACATTTTTTAATATTTTAAAAACAAAATAAAATACAAATTTTTCTTAGCATTGCATAAATTTGTCTTAACATTTTTCCTAATAACAATTTTACTTAAAATCGTGTGAAATATTTTAATGAAATAAAAAAATTCTAAAGTTTGAAAGAAAAAATCAAAAGTTTTTTCAATTTATTGAAAATTTCTAACGAATAGCAAATTTTTCTTCAAATTTAATGAAAGAAAAAATTCTAAAAGTGCAAGAAAACACGATACTATATTCGAGTGGACATTACTTCGCTGAATAATTTTTATCTGAAATCTCATTCCAGCATCTGAAAGTGAAAGTGTTAATACTATTTTAATAGGCGACTTCAATGCTAACATTCTTTTGGATAGAGGTTTGGCAGAGGAAATGAGTGCCATAGGTTTGCATTTGATTAATGGCACAATGCCTACGCACTACACATCAGGTGCTAGTACATTAATTGATTTGTGTTTTGTTGATAATCCCAATCGAGTGCTTTTATTTGACCAACTTTCTGCCTCTGCCTTTTCTAAACGTGATCTTCTTTTCCTCTCATTTGATTTTCGAACAGCAACAACGAATCAAGTGATTTAATGTAGGGATTTTAAAAGCATTGATTTTGCTTCACTTGAGACAGAGTTGGTAACTATACCATGGAATCAGACCTTTTCGATGCCTACAGTGGATCAACAGATTAGTTTTTTACAGGGACATGCGTAATGGAAAGCCATAGTTTACGAATGAGATCAGGGTCTCAATTAATCAAAGGAATAATGCTTTTCGTAGATGAAAAAGGTATAGGACGAATGAATTTTACGAAATTTTTAGAGCATGTAGGAGAGACACAAAGCTGAAAATTCGGGCCGCAAAATCGAGTTTCTTTGCTGATAAATTTCGATCGAATATTAGCGCCAGTAGAAAGTGGAGAGATATAGAATCATTGGGAATAATGAATAGTGGTATTAAATTCCATGAAATGATTGATGGTAAATCAACTCAGCTTGGAGTTTACAAATATACCGGGAATTGATCCCGATTTGGAGTATTACAACGCTTCTGATGCCTTCCCTACTACTAACCATTTGATTCAACCGAATTTTGAATTTAGTAACGTTACACAGGGTGATGTTGTTGAGAGCATTCTAGCTGTTCGGTTAGGTAATTTTGCCATATGTTCTACCGTACATGACTCATTTAATAAATACTATAATTACATCATCTACTTTTCCTACAATGTGGAAAAGTGCCAAGGTAATACCTGTGCCAAAACAGGATAAAACTTACCGTCCAATCGCAATATTGTCATACTTATCGAAAATTTTCGAGAAATTAATTTAAAAGCAGATGACCCAATACTTATATGGTAATATCGTGCTTTCTGAAAGGCAGTCTGGTTTTAGACCTAATCATAGTTGCATTTCTGCGCTCATTGATTTTTCGGAAGACTTGCGATTAAGTGCGGATGACAATTTGACATCATTTTTAGTTTTACTTGATCATTCTAAGGCATTTGACACCGTTAATCTATACTATTCTATGTCAAAAGTTAAAGCACATGTGCCATTTCTCGGATACTACTGTCAAGCTAATGTTGTAGTATCTACGGGATAGAGGTTAATTTGTGTATCATGATGGTACTGTATCAGGCAATATTTTAACATCTAGAGGTGTACCACAGGTCTTGATACTTGGTCCACTTTTATATTGAATTTATTCTAATGAACAGCCAACAAAGTTGAGGTTTTGCAAGGTACAAATGTACGCAGATGACGTTCAGTTGTACATTAGTTGCATGCCGTCTGATATTACAAATTGTATACGGAAGATAAATTGTGATTTGCTAATGTGTTTCAATGGGCGTCGATTAATGGTCTTTGCCTCAATCCGCTTACGGTTACAAATAAAATATTTTCAATAAAAAATTTTCTGGTAAAGGCGAAGGTAGCTTGGAGGTTGTATAATCACAAGTATTTCGTCCGCTGTAGGATAAATAAATCCATCGACTATATTCACACTCTTTGTCACACTCTATCTAGTCAGTTTAAATGTAATCACGTTCTTCTTCAACTCGCCGAGCACAGGTTTACAATCTGTTTAGCCAGAAGCATTAAGGCGGTCCTTTTTTTATAATGTAACCTGTCTTAAATTAGCATTATGTCCAGTCAGAGCCCCTAGTACAGCCTATCTGTCCACTCTTGCATCCGTCGTAACACGTTGGGAAATCAATTCCGTCATATAACAACCCAATGGTTAGGATTACGACCTAGCTTCTCGCATCACCGCACATATTTTGGTTTGAGCTTATTTACGAGTGTAGATCTAGATTAACCCTGACTCTGAACAACAGATTTGGAAAATTTCCAATTTTAGTTGTGGGATCTTTTTAAAAGTAGAAGAAAAACAAAGATTTTTATTTACTTAATTATAACGGATGAAGTCGTCGTGGTCTAGTGGGTAGTGTGTTGGCTTATTAGACAAAAGGCCCGGGTTCGAATCCCAGGTCAGACATCAAAACGAAAAATATTTCTTCGGCGACTTCCTCTTAGCAGATTTCTGGCAAAGACTCTGAGAGTAAAAATTGCCATGAAAAGCTTCTCAAAAATCTGTCGTTCGGAGTCGACTGTAAACTGTAGGTCCCGCCACTCATGTATAAAATTAACGCACACAACATAAGTGGTGTGAGAAGCTAGGTCGTAATCCTGACTGAAGGGTTGTAATGGCCAATTATGTATGTATGTAATTATAACGGTTTTGTAAAAAATATTGTTTAAATGGATAGTCAGTAGGTTGTGTGATGAGTTAACGTTAATTATTAAGCTAAAAACTTTAGGTTAGGTTGGAATGGAGTGATAGCTTTAATACTAAATATCACTTCAGCACGCGTAGAGGCCCGTTGTTATGCCACAGGTAAGCAGAGTCAATGTACTGATCGAATTTCATAAAATTTCGATGAAGTTTGTCAGCGCAGGGGCTGTATACTAAAGCACGACTCTTCTATGCTGGAAAGCAGTATTAAACTGAAAGTTGACTAAACTATATCCTTGATATCAAAATATGATAACTTACGCTGGCAAGGAGTGAAGAGCCAAATAACCTAAATCTGCACTTAACAAGAGATGGGAATGTTGGTTCATCACCCTAGATAACTAAATTATTAGCAATAATAAAATCGAGGTACTCAGTGCGTTCGTTAGTACCGGAGCTGTCCCACGTTGCATGGTTGGAATCGATTCCGATAACTACTGGCAATAATAAGAAATTTTCCATTAAAGGAAAATAAGGAACTAGAAGTTTGCTGGGCTTATTTTTTTTTTTTTTTTTTTTTTTTTGTAAAATTAAATATGGCCAATGATGCCATTGCGAGAAATCGTAGTATAATAAAAATTTCTCATTCGATAACTATATTCAATGCTTTTAAAATAGAAAATATATTTATGGTATATATGTATATAAATATGTATGTATATATAAATAGTTTATATTATATATTCAATATCTTATTTATATATACATATTTAGCATATATGTATATACATATATATTAAATTCGAAAAGTAAAATATCGAATAGTTATTTTGTACATTGTTTAGTAACTATGTGTAAATAAGACATTGTAATTATATCTTAAAATCAAAGACAAAGAAAGACTGTGTATCTTTAATAATTTTTTGAAGATTATAAAGATTTTTTATGTTTTTATGGTTGTTGTAGGAAATAACAACAACATTTTCATTTTTTGTGTATCCAATGAAAATAATTACTTAAAATTTATTTTTATTTTCAATATTTTTACTATTATCATGTACATAAATATAGGTACGACATGCGTCATTAACACGTCAGCGATCAGCGTTCAGGACCCATCAAAGGCATAGATCTGTAAGTTTCGTTGATTTACTTTTTACTAAAAGTAAATCGTTTTAAATAATGTAATATCTTAAACAGTTTTTTCTTTTTTTTTTTTTTTTTACTGAAACATCACAGATAAAATTAAATCGCCTATTATAATTTGTTTTTATAACTTTTGTCTTTTCTGAGTTTAATATTTGAAATAAATCATTTTAACCAATTCAGCGTACGAAAGTATGTTTAAAGTACATATTATATGTGTTTCAGAAGCGATAATTTAGAATTTTAGGGGATATCGTAAACGAATAGAATGCATTTTATGTTTAGTGTGTGTTCAAAATCAAAGAATAAATAAAATAAATATGCACACAATTTTTTAGCCCTTTTATTCTCGGCGGAGTATTGTATATTTATTATAGCTTTCTCTCAATTTTCAATATTTTGCCGACCAATTATGTTATGGAGTTCATAGTCTTCAAACCGAATTAGCAGGAAGGAAGATTCCAGAAGATTCTATTTTATAAGTTTAAATTATTAATATTGTTACGTTTTTACCTTTTTAAAAACGTTAATTGCAAACAAAGTAAAAACTAATTTGTGTTTAATTTCAGTTAAACTCTTTAACTTTAAACTATCTTATGGGCCGCTATTCCAACTAGTACCACGTACAGTCAGGGACATAATTAGTTGTACACCTTGTATTTTTCAATAATTTTAAGAATTATATTAAACAAAATTAAATGCAGTTTAATCATAAATGCTTTTTTTATTCAATTATAATAAAAAATTATAGCAATATTCAACACATTATTTAAGAAATAACAAAAAAACGCAAAATTCATTGGGGCAAAAGTATTTGTACATTTTAAATATCCTTAAAATTATGTTATCATTTTTTTTAAAAATTAGTATTTTGTGGACCCACCTTTCGCATCAATAACGGTCTGCAGTCTTCTGGGCATCGATCGAACTAAATTTTTTGTATCATCTGGAGATATTTGTTTCCAAGCTTCCTCGAAAGCTGTTTTAAGATTTTCCTTATTTCGGGCGTTCTTTCTACCAACATTACGTTTTAAAATTTTCCAAAAGTGTTCTATAGGATTCAGATGAGGTGATTGAAATAAAATATCCAATGTGGATCAAGACCCAAACGGTATACGCAAGGCTTCAAATTGTTTTCTAAAATTCGTTTATATTGGTGCTTTTATGAGTTTGCTTTGCTTATTGATGATTTTGGAAAACGGTATTATTTACGGATAAAACAAGAGTAAATATTTTTGGCAACGACAGCAGGGGAAAGGTATGGAGAAAAAAGTATACAGCGTTAGATACATAAAATTTGATACCAACAGTTAGGCATGATGGAGGAAGTGTGATGGTCTGGGGTACAATGGCTGCCAGTGGCGTAGGCCGATTAGTTTTAATTTAATGCATTTAATTTTGTTTAATAAAAAGTTAAAAAGTTATTGAAAAATACATGGTGTGCAAACACTTATGTCCCTAACTGTATATAACAATAACTACAACAATAATCTGTTTGTTAGTTATTCTTATCACACAACTATTCCGTAGATCTTTACAACGGCGATCTTCAAACCACGACTGTTTTCTTCACACAGGACTTCACACAAGGCTGACTGAATTCTTACTACTCGTTGTCTGCTTTGTCTTACCTTTTAAATGCGCACGAAACAGTCTAATGAAGGCTCTTGATGTGGAACGTTCGGGATTTCGTCTTCTCGAAAATTCTATCCCGACACATTGCTTGTTGTTGCGTTTACTTATTTGTCTATCCTTTTTTCTCTCATACTTGGTGTTGTTTGTTTACGTGAACAAGTTCAATATATTTGTTTGTAGCTGTTTTTTATATTTTCGTAACAATATTATGCCTAGTCAAAAAATTCGAAATATACATTTAGTCAGACGGAAATGGTGTGTTTTTAAGCACTGACTTTGGTTTTTTTTTTTTTTTTTTAATATTGATTAGTAAACTAGAAGTAGCTTTATCTATACAGATAGCAAATTGTTGAACCTGGAGTTGCAAGCAAAAGAAGCGGTGAAATAACATAAACAGCTTAATAGACTAAATACAGCATTATGTCTTCCATATTTATAAGACTTTGTACATCTATTTTTTTTTAATAAATATTACTTTAAACGATTAGGCTCCTTTTTTTCGATTTATTTATATTTTTATGTACTTTTAAGAAAAACTATATTTAAATAATTTTTTTTTATTGTTATTATAGTTCCTGTTACATATCACATTATACAATGTTTCATAATTATGAGAGCAATGCATTCTTTTTCAAATCTTCATGATAAAAGTGAATGAAACGAAAAATAAATCTTAAGAAACCTAATCAATTAGTTCAAGAAATATTTAAAGTGTATAGTATTGACTATAGATATGGCATATATTGCCCATAAAATAGTAGAAGCACATTCGCTCTTAAAGCATGTGTTATTGTATAAATTGCTTGACGAGATTAATTCTCTTTTCGGTAACTTTTCTAGTGAATCTGAAGTGAAACCTTACATATACAGTTTATCACGGAGACAAGATATTAAAAAAAAATTGAATGAGTGCTTATAGAATATGGTCAAAAACGTCAACCCGTTAGAAAATTTGTGTAATCCGTGCAAAAAAGGCTGAAAACTATAATTGAACAAAAATGAGGTCTTATTAAATTTCGTAATTAAAAATTTGTTAATTATGTAGTCATTTAATTCCTTGTGCGTAGTAAGTAATTGAAATAAACAGAATAATTTTGTTCCTATACTTTTGTAGTTTGTAAGTTTTTAGAGTACAAATTTAACACTGAACAAAAGTTTTGTTTTTTAACTTTTGAACGTGTGCTGGTTGAAATAAGCTTGTGTAAGCTGTATATATAGTATATTATTAAAGGGCAAACTCTGCTACGGATATAAGGGCAATTTAAATTGACATACAGTCAAATTCGTTTATAACGAACTCGGTTATAACGAATTCTTGGTTATTACGTACATATTTTCAAATCCCAACGTTGTAATAACAATTTTCATACAAAAAACTTCGTTTATTACGAACTTCCGGGTCATAGCGGAATACTCGGTAATGATCTCCCAATCTGCAATTTCATCCCATCAATGGATGGGACAAGGGGGAACAGCAGAGGTATTGGGGGAATGGATGTGAAGGTGTTTATGGCCTGCTATAGACAGTGAAAGAACAGGTTCGCTGCTGGACTTGGATAAGGACAATTTAAGGTTAGTTATTGGGTTTATTACGAGGCACTGCGAATGGTCCTAGGCGAAAGACCCCAACTCTTACCTATGGACTTCCTACACTGATAGAGAGCATGCCGTCCCTTCTTCATTCTTTCTTCGGTGTTTCTTTTTCAGTTCAGCTTGCTCTCCAGATCAACACCCAAGTACTTGATCTTAGAAGACAACGTAAGCTCCCTACCTCCTAACTTCGGGAGCCTGAAGGTTTTAATTTTGTACTCACGCGAGAACAAAACTAGGTCTGTCTTATCGGAATTAATACCCAGACCACAGTTCGTAGCCCAAGAGAATAAAGTTCAAAGCGCGGACTTCATCAGTTCCCCCAGCGTCGACTAAAAAGTTCCACATATCAGAAAAACCACATCATCCGCGTATGCCAAAAACCTTAAAACCTCTACTTTCCAGACGCTTTAAATCAACAGCCGCCAACAGCCATAAGAGAGGGGATACTGCCCCCTCCCTGTGGAGCATATTAACCGGCATGTGAGTGATAAACCGCACCAGAAAATCTATAGCATGTATATCCCTAAGCGAAATCTCAATTGAAGAAGTGGTAATATTGTTAATAGCCGCGCTCTGTATCCAAAAAGGCCGACGGTGTGAACTCACCCGTAGCTAAATTTACCTCAACAACAACAACTATCATATCATGAAGAGCGCTCTCAACATACTTACCCCTAATGTAGTCAACAGAGACCGGTCGATGTTTGACCTCAAATATAGATCGAAAACTCTCGAAAACTTTCAATAGAAAGGATGAGGGCGATATCGGTCTATAATTCTTAGGACCGATTAGACTGGCTTTACTGGCTATCGGTATCAGCATCACAAGCACATGTTTCCAACTATTTAGTATATTACATCACCGGAGACAGTCTTTATACACGTCGATCAGGTATTCGTATAATATAAGATTGGGATTTTGGAGTCCTTAGACAGTATCCTACGAAAACGAGCCACATCGGCAATATCTTCGATACTTTCCCGGAAACTTATCTAGGTGGTTCTTGTTACGCGCTTTATTTCCCTTTTATAATCATTAAAACTAGATCAATAAGCCGACCAGTCAACATCTTCACCCGAATTTTTAGCCTTTGTAAAAAGTTTCCTAGTACATCAGCGGAGTCTTTGGAGTTCCGCATTCCACCAGGCTGGCTTGGTGCTCTTACCTGGGTTAGGAAGGGGGCAATCATGTCTATAAAAATACAACAAAATATAAATGGATCATTGATGCAAGGAGTAGAATGACCCCTAAAGGGTTCTAAGTTCCCCCTCCATAGCCTTCTCAAATTTGATCCAGTCGGTTCTTAAGCTAATACTGAAGGAAATCAGCTGATGATCAGAGAAAGAACACTCATCTGAAACCCTGCAGCCCCTAATCATAGATCTATTCATATTAGAGAGCGTAATGTCAACAACAGCTTCCTCAAAAACGATTTCTAAAAGTCGGCGTATTGACAACGTTACAAATATCAAACCCATTAAAAATATTTTTTTTACGCCGAGGAGGGGCAAATGTACCTAACCGCACCATAGAGAAAGTGGTCACGTGCTCCGTGTGTGGGGCCCTCACCCACTAAATACCCCTGTCGTACCGTGGACTGTTGTGCCCACTCCGGAACTACGGTGGTATTACTTTGCAGTGGAGTCCGTTTGGCCGCCTTCATGCACACTTCCGCGTCCGGATTGCGTATTGATGGTTGAGGAGACTTCTAAGTGTCTCCACTATTCCTTCCATCCAAGCTCCCGACTGGGACCTCGTTTGACACGTCCCTAGTGTCATCTATGCCGGCGTGCCTACATGCTCCGCAACCTCCAGATCACTCTTCTTCAGACTCAGAATGCGCTCGACTTAATTCGCCACTGAGGCCCAATTCTCCATGCTCGCAATCATAACCCCGACAATGTTAGTAGCCGTTATCATTCCGATCATCGACGTCAATGCAGAGCGATAGCTCTGCCAGAGTACACATGCGAAGTTAGTGTGTTCTGCATCATCTATTACCTCCCCTTCCTCGTAAAGGCAGTAAGGGGAGGTGGTCTTGCCCCTTCTGTTCAGATATTTCCTAAAGTATCCGTGGCCCGATAGCATCTACGTAACGTAATAATTTACTTCTCCAAATTTCCGACCGATCCATGGCTTTATATCGGAATAAGTCTCGCCGTCCACCTTCCTCTATCCTCATCGCCGTTGCCATTCTGAAATGGTGTTTTCCCGGAAGTGACCGGTTATGTGATTTCCAGCCGATTTCGCCTTATAAATATCCATCCGCTCTGCTGCCAGCAGATCCACAGGGATTTTACCTGCTATTACAAGTACAGCCGTTCTCTGTACCGATAGAAGTAAGTTCGCCCGTTTTCCAACCTCTAGTGTTTCGGCCCAAATTTCATTCCCATAGAGCATAATGCTGCTTCCAACATCTATCAGGTCTCCGCCTCGCCGGTAGCGGGCCTCCAATATTCGCCAACGATCTTCCGGGCTTTGTCAGCCGAGTACTGAATCTGGTATGAAAATGTCAGTCTGGGATCCAGCCTTATTCCCAGGTATCTTACCGAGCTCTTGGTTCTAATTACCTCGTTTCCAATACTCATGTCCATCTGTAAGGGGATACGGCGACTAGTGATCAGCAGTAATTCCGTTTTATGCATGGTCATGTTTAGGCCGTGGGAATCCAATCATCTTCCCGTCCTTAGCATGACACGTCTCAGTTTTCACTGCGCCTCATCCGTATTCCTGGCTGTGATAACGGCTGCAATATCATCTGCGTATCCAACCAAAAAAGTTCCATCTGGCATATCCTCTCTTAGAATTCCATCGTTGTTAACGTTCCATAGGTCGGGGCCAAGGATAGATCCTTGTGCCTGATGTTATATGTTTCACCCTTGTGTTATACAACAGCAGTCTGTTACTCAGATAACTGCTTATCATGGTTAGGATGTAGTTTGGTACCGAGAAATTGTACTCCAAAGCATTCAATACATCGCTCCATCTTAGACTGTTAAACGCGTTTCTAAAGTCCAAAGTCGCAAGCAGTACCATTGGTCTCGTAGAGCTACTCACCGCTTCTGTCACCTCTCTCAAGGCGTCAATTGTAGACCGACCGGGTCGAAATCCATATTGTCAGACAGACAGTCCGCCATTATTCTCAATAGCCACAGTAAGCCGCGACTTCAAAAGTCTCTCGAGCAGTTTTCCCGTCGTAGCCTGTACGCGGATGGATCCGGAGGACTTTCCCTTGCTTATTAAGACCAGCCGTTCTTTCTTCCATATTTCGGGGAAATTACACTCCCTTAGGCACGCGTTGTACATTCTGAGTAGGAGTTTCGGTCTTTGACTGGTAATCTCCCGTATTACCTCAGGCGGAATGCCGTCGGGCCCTGGTGCCTTACCGGGTTTTAATTCGACCGCTACTACTTTCAGCTCCTCTGTGGAAAATGGTAAAAATTCCGTATTGAGCATGTTCTGTCGCCGGTTCATGAGTAGGAAATAGTGTATTCACTATATTTCTCATTACTCGCTCGTCGATAATCTCCATTGTTTTCCTTTTGTTAAGTTTGCCCATTACAATCTTGTATCCAAGTCCGTAAGGGTTTAAGTTTACGTCTTGGCGTAGTTCTTGGAATGCCTGATTCTTCTTGTGCGTTATAGCCTTTTTCAGAGACTTCTTTGCCTCCTTATATGTACTGGAAATATATTTCCAGTCCTCGACTCTGTGATACATACCCTCCGAGACCATAGTGATATCCGGGATGGTGCCCTCGCAGCCTGGTCGTCTGAAGGTAGCTACGCTCCGCTCATTCGCAAAAACCAGCCCGGTTCGAGCTGGCATCTCCACAATTTGCCTGCCCTTTGGATTGGTATTCGTCATTCCCCACTCTACAGCTCTAGAGTTAAAGTCGCCTGCCACTATGAGATTGCCGCCAATCTGCGCTATTGCGTCTTCGATTCTGGCCAATTTCTCCTCAAAGGTTCCCACGTCATCATTAGTAGTCACTCATTAGAGTGATCTCATCAAACTGTACCCAGGTGAAACAATCTCCCCTGCTAAATCTCCTCGGTCGAGGACACCCATTACGAACAATAAAATCCCAAATCGACTCACCTCTAGTATTTATGTCAGCACTGCCCCGTTGGGCGTGATGTGAATTGGCATCACAACCCAAGACGAGGCGACATCTTTCTCTGTTCGCATGGTCCACCAGTACTCCAATTAGGTCAGCAAGAGGAGATGCAGCTTCATATGGTATATACACAGATTACAGCATCAGCTTGATCCCAAGGTCATATTATACGCCACAGTTGTTATATCACCTCTAAAAAGGAAGGAGTGATTAACAGATTAACAGTGATTAACAGATTGACAGAGAATCCACACCACAGCTTGCAAATCTCCTCGAGACAATGCAAGCCCTCTCCTTATGCAAAACCCAAATTTATCCAACTTGTCAGACGTGCCCATTCCTTTCTGGGAAGGAGGAATGGGGAGGTCATCTCCTCATTGCTCCTAGTAATCTGAATACGTGTCAAGTGGAGCCTTCCGATGATCATCGTTTTCATCCGATAGTAGGGAGACAGTGTCTGACTCCATGCACATATCTTCCGTCAAAGTGGGGATCGCCGAAGCAGTTGCCCCACTAACGACTCCTCCACAGTCCACCTCATTGTTGTTTTCAACAATGCTCGCCTGAATCCGCGGAATGAGATGGGACGAGTCTTGTTCAGTTTCCATAGCCTCGTCGTCGTCACCAAGGTTCACTATATCCATGTTCTTGTTTTGTTCATTCCTATCGCTATAAGTCCCACGAGTGAGCTAGAAGAGAGGTCGATCATACCATAGTCCCCAACAGCATGACTCAGTCTGAAATCTGTACTCATTGAGGGGTCCAGGTATCAGTGAGATTCATAAGTAAGTTTATTTATTTATTAATTACAATATAACTACAAATTATATTTTAATTATATACCAGCTGAGTAACGTCGACCATGCGCTCGGTATAGTGTCACAGACCAGAGTCTGTGGTGGGAGTCGAACCCATAACTCTCACGCTAATAGCTTAGCACACTGCCCACTAGACTACCAGGGCACTCTCAAAAACTTTAAAATAAGTGTTCTTCACGAGAAACCCATTTATGTTGGATTAAATCAGGTATTCCGTTCACAAATATAATGACTAATATTACTGTAAATTAGGGGTGTCATATTCCGATTCGCAAAAAGCTGGACATTGTGCTTTAAAAAGGTGGACAAAACAAAAAAAAAAAAGCTGGACATAAAAAATACTGAGAAAATGTTAATTTTGGTTTTGTGTAAATAATTTTTAATAAAATATCCATTGTTATCAACATTTAGCAATTAGCATATTTTATAAACTCATTCCATCTATCGCACAAAGTTGTGAGTCGTCTTTTTAAAGGACCAGCTTCTTCATCAATATCTATTTCAAGATTTTCTGCAAATTATTTTTATTATTTTCATGTACAAAAAAATAAAAGCTGTACGTAAAGAAATTGACTATCGCTCGCAATAATATTTATTATGACATCAGGTGTTCAAGTGTTGAGACGTGTTGTCAGTAAAGATAGAAGAGGGAAATCATAACTTAATTGCATAACAAATCCCCAAAGTTATTGCCCACGTTATTGCAGTGAGCTAAAAAATTTTTATTAGCTGGACAAATTGAATTTTAGCTTGAAACTGGACAAGCATCTAATACGCTTTACAATCCAGCCAAGTTCAGCCAGGCTGGCAACCCTACTATAAATATATGTACCATTGAGAAGCAACTTCAAATGTTTAGGAACTAGGTGAACTCATTGAAACAGCAATAGTCTGAGGAAGAGAAAATAGTGAAAAACTTTTTAATAAAACTCATACGCACGATAAAGCCGGTAGATATATAGCACATCTCTCATTTAAGAAGCAACATCTCTAGGCAAAGGGGTTTGATTTATAGGTAAACTTTTCAAAATTATGTTCGGTACTTTTCGTAATTTACAAAGCTTGGTAACACTTCATAACTTGAAACATTAGACTGGTAATGTTTTGTCTATGCAAAATTCTGCGTATACAAATTAATTAAAGGTACTCTGAATCTGTTTTTTCTTTTTTTTTTGCAGCTAGAAAATATTTTTATTTTAAACTCTTTAGAGTTTAAACTTTTTATTTTAAACTCAATTCGGTTTTTTTCTGTTTCAAGTTGCATTAAATTCCACAAAATAGCTAACGGAAAAGAAAAACGTTCTCACTCCTCTATCCAGGGAGCGATTAACACCTTTAATAACCTTGAAGCTTTAGTCTCAATGATACTTTCTGTCTTTCTTCAAAAAATTGTCTAAGTTGTAGGACAATAAACGACACACGAATTGCAGCCTTCAATTAAAAAAATTAAAGCCAACAGCTAAAGACTGTAGTGGTTACATACTTTTATGGGAAGTTTTTATGCCAATTATAGATCATAGGAACTATTCAGACATGCTAAAAAAAAGTATAATTGTTAGAAAAGTGAACATTTAGGATGTTTACATATTTCAAAAAGGCATTCACCCAAAGCATAATAAACAAATACAATTATTTGATTGGTGTATAAAGTGCGAAAACAATTAAAAATTCCTGTGCAGTCACCAGAACTCAAATCCATTATGTATTTTTGGAATTTGCTAGAACGAAAAATAGGAAACCGTGTCATAAGTCTGAATACGCCATAAATGTTTCCCATTCATCTTTATTATCCGATTTCTTACAAGAATATCTAGTGTGTCTCATATTTATAAGGTCACTTCTAGTTTTCCAAATATCTCTTCAAATATAACTAATCCATTAGGTTCCTTTTAAAGATTTATTTATCTTTTCATGTACTTTTAAGAAAAAGTACATTTATTTACTTTCTTATTGTTGGTGCGTGATTTATGCTACAGACATACATACATAATTGATCATTGCAACCCATTTTGTCAGGATTACGATCTAGTTCCTCATTATATTACATAATACATAATTCGGCGTTTCAAAATTATAAGGTCATTTCATTTATTTTCGGTACAAAGAAGTGAAAATAAATAAACATACCTTTAAAAAGAACCTAATTGATTAAATTTATGTTTTAAAAAGATTTGAAATTAGGAAGTGGCCTCACAAATATGAAACGCACTGTAGTATAATTTAAGAAAAATTTGTTATTTTTTATTATTTTTCTTTGTGTGCCCAAACTTTTGCCAAGTCATGAAAGTACGTTTTTTGAAGTCCTATTATTTTTATTAAATGTGCAATAAAAGTTTTATGTCTTTTTATTAAGATCTTAATTTTATTAAAAAAAATTATATTTAGTTATTTATATACCGTGTATAACGTATGCCGTTTTAAATGCCTTTCTCTCCCCTTTCTAAGAAAGTTTGAATTTATGACATTGGTTCAGAAATGTTTCTGTAATCAATAAATTTTGGGCGTAAAGTCCAAAAAAAAAACAATTTTTGTCTTATAAAACACGTTTGTATTATTCAAGAAATATAAAAAAAAAAATATTTTTGAGTTCTACTCAGCAAAACTCACAACCTACACTATGTCATTAGCTGGATGTATTTATTTGGTGTTAAACGGAATTAACGTCGGGAGATTGGAGCGACCGATCAAGAACTTTTTAGTGTTCGTTACTTTTTTTTGTAAGTTTAACGGTATGCTTAGGATCATTATCATATTGGACAACGGTATCCTCAGCAGTGACAGACAAGTTAGAGGTTAATATGTTTACACACTATTGGGCAGTCACTGTATCAAATATTCCCTTATCTGTAATACAGCCTCATACCGTCACGGATCCATCGCACGAACCTAAAGTTGATCTGACATATTTTTCTTGCAATCCTTGACATCCGATCGCAGACAATGAATTTTAGTTTTATCTGACCAAATATTCTCCGTCCCAACGAATTTGTTGGTGAGCTTTGGCTTCTTCACTTATGAATAAGAATAAGCCATGGTAGGACCATTCTGTGGAGTAAGAAAAGAAGATTGGCAGGTTATACTTAGCGAAAGGAAAGATGAAGACAAATGGATATTCTTTTCAAGTCAAACAAGGTTAGGAACAATCTAAACCTTTGTTGAAAAGTTGCCGTAAGAAGTGAGTTGAATTATGTATTGTAACCGCCACTTCGCCGAACATCATTAACTCAAAGAACATTTATTTTAAAGTAGGGATAGATTTCAGTTCAATAGGAGGATATATCATTATCTAGTAATAAACAGGAAATTGTCCTCACTAATCGAACGACGTCCTGACATTATTTCATCAATGTAAAGAATAAACCATTTGGTCGCAAAGTAAATATATACCGTTTTTTACTTTAATTTTGTTGCAAAATTAAATCGAAACATGGAAAACTTTGTTCCCTATTGTGATTTCCATCACAACCTACAGTCGACTAGCATACGGTCAATCTATTCCAAGTAAAAAATTAAACTTTAGAACTCAAAACAGAATATTATAAAAAAATAAGGTTCTTTATGTTTGAGTACATTCGAGAAATATACATATGTGAAACTCCACTTACATATCTTGAAATTCACTTACACAGTATTTTTGAAATTAAATGAAATTCACTTTGACCGGAAAGTTGTTATTTAACAATCACGTTTGTACGAATCTTACCACTTGTATTCAGTTGAGTTCAATAAACGTTAACAATCAACAACAAATCAAAATCAAAATGAAATAAGTGTAAACAGATATGCATTAAAGAAAAACTTACTGATTTATAATAAATACCACCAGTTTTAATTAGTTTTTTTTTGTCTTTTTCCAATTACTAAAATACTTGCAAACATAAATTTTACCAATATAAAATGCAGAGAATAATTAATAGTCTCTAGCTGTAAAAATGTACTCTTTAAATATATACTATAAATTTAAATTTCGAATAAATTTTTATATTAGGTTGGACTCTTTCTTAATCACATATACTTTTTAATTTTTAGCTTGTTTTTAATTTTTAAATCAAACGCAAACTAAATTGTTGATACCACAACCTTTAATAAATATGAATATGTTTTATTTCATTCTACAGTTGCATTTTAATTTAATCAATCAATATATTGTTTAAATTGCTTCTTTATGAAAATGAATTTTTATTTTAAAATATCTTTAGATACTTTTTAAATAAAATCAAAAAGCAAAGATGTGAACTAATTTAAAGAATATTTGAAAATCATATTGTTCCTCAAACTTTTTATTTAAAAAAAATTTTTTTTTTGTGTTAACTTTCTTCAGAGTTTGCACTTAGTATTTAAGTAACCTACGCGTTGAGTTTATTCGATTTTTAGAATAATTTTTTTATATTTTGTATTTTAATTTCTTTCTTAACCAAAACTATTGTTATACATATTTGTTAAATTTTTATATGAAATGAATAAAACTTAAATCACCATTAAACAAAATATTTTCTAAATCAATCACAAACAAATTTTAGCGAGACGAGACTTCTATTGATTTGTCTAAAATGTTTGACTCAAACACCACTAACACGACTACAACTACTTCAGCTTTAACAATTGGGTCTAACCTAAATAACGGAGAATGTCTTAGCTCTAGTATTACAGCATTAAATAAGACGTCTAATGAGGTCGGCGATAATATAACAGAACTTACACCAAAGATTCAACAACAGCAGCAGAAACCGGATTTAGGTATAAGCAGCGGAGGGAATTTATGTTCAACCCCAATATCTTCGTCTACACCAACAACGACTTCCGAAGGTGGTTACAATAGCAGTGATAACGTCCTATCCTCCGCTTCCACGTCACGTAAAGCGAGCACAGCTTCAGAATACACTTCTTTATCGTCGGACTATACGCCTGACAACACAATCACACCAAATTCAACATTTTTAACTGAAAATGCTCGAAATACACAATATTTTGAAATTAATGATAATATTGATATTTTGACCAGTGAAAGTAATGCAAAAAGTCTTAGTCAGACCACACCGTCGACAGTTATTAGTCAAGAGTGTTCTGATATTAATGTTTGCTCAAATGATGCCACAACAAGCAATGATGCTGAAGTCATTTCGAACGGAAATCAATCTAACAACTCAACGTCAACGGCTCCACCAACGGCCGCTCGAAAAATATCCAGGTTTTATGTTAATCCTGTAGTATTGCCTAATTCTAACAGCGTTTCGGTCATCACTACAACTGCACCTTCGACAGGTATAATACATCCTAAACTATTAACCTTAGCTAACTACTTTAAACTAAAATGTCGGGTTGAAAGTGTTAAAAAATAACTAACAATTAATCGAATCATATTAAAACGTTAGTTGCCCAGTCATTTCAAAATATTCAAACTATTTACTACTTTCATTACCCAACAAATTTTTATTTTTTTGTTTGTTTTGTTTTTTAAAAATTTTATTTCGTTTCAATGAAAACCATTATATTCTTAAACTCCATGTAGTAGGAATGGTAAATTCGGTTGAAAGAAAAGAAGTTTTAAGAAAAAATAAATCTGTATAATTTAATTTTTGGTTTAAACACTTTGGGCGAGTTTTTGAATGCAAGTTTAAACTCGAGATTAAGTTAATCTCCAGTTAACCTTCGTTTTCAGTTTTTGAATTTACTTGAATCTTAAGTTTAACCTTGCGGTTAATCACCACCAATGTTGCTGGTTTAAACTTAAGATTAACTATGAAAAGTAGTTGACAAATTTTATTAAAAAAAATAGTTTTTAAGTGAGAGGAAGCCGCATAAGACACAAATTGAAAATAGACAGTCTTAATTAATTTATTATTCTTCAAAAATTATTTTGCAATTTTTGCATATAATT
Source organism: Sarcophaga peregrina (assembly GCA_014635995.1). Taxonomy (NCBI): domain Eukaryota; kingdom Metazoa; phylum Arthropoda; class Insecta; order Diptera; family Sarcophagidae; genus Sarcophaga; species Sarcophaga peregrina. The sequence continues at coordinate 5,567,594 of CM025794.1, forward strand.
GCGGCAGCCCTACAAAGATTAAACTACCAGTCAAAAACTGAAAATTAACTTTAACTGGAGATTAACTTAATCTCGAGTTTAAACTTGTAGTCAAAAACTCGACCTTATAATTTAAGTAGTCAAACTTAATATTTACAAGCATGCTACATAATAAAAATTAACATAAGATAATATTAATATTAGATTACTGGAAGGGTTTGAAATTATATTCTTGGAATTGATACTAATAACATGAAAAATATTTTAAATATTTACGTTTTAAATTTCAGTAACTCAATTTCTGTAGGTGCCATAACTAAAAATGAAGAATTAGTACTAATAATTAATGACTGAGTAGTTTTCATCTTATAATTCTAACATAGTCATATGGTCTCAATTTTATTTCTTCATTAAAATTTTACTATAATGAAACAAAATTGAACACACAGAGGTCAATACCGCTTAGAAACCATTTTTTTTTTACTAATATTAAGACTAATTTTTAATTTGGCAGTCGTCTTAATAATTAAGGTTTAGTTAAATACTACAAGGTACCGACATGATCTATCCAAATCACCAAACCACCGTTCTGTCAATGAATCCTTCGTCTCAGGTTCCTAAAGTTCGAACATTACTCGCCTTTGCAATAGTTATTATACGGGCGTGGGCAGCAAAGGCCCAGTGTCGCGTTGTACGTAAACATTTTTGTACCTGTTTCACCTATACCTTTTTCCACGCGTCATTACAACAAATGTCATTAAGTAGAATTCAAAACTTTCTCGCATGGGTTCTATTACACAACGACCTATTATCGACCTGAATGCTATTGAGTAAGAAAATTTCCTTATTTATAGTCATCGAATATTTAGTGTCTTAGTGTGTTATTAAACATTTACTTTAGCATTCTAAGTACGCATTAGATCTCAACTTTTATAGGGACAAGGATGTGTTCAATGTTTGAAACAAGCAGTTTGGTGTTTGTCTTTCCTTGCCCTTCAGTACCTATGTGAATCTATCGAAGCACACACGATATGGTCAGAATAGAACGTCATATAGCAACTGTGTAGGTCCCATTTACTGCGAAAAAATCTGGAACATTCTTTAAGATGTCTTGTAAAGATAATTAACTAACACCTCTTTAATGACTCGCAAATGCATGGAAGATTGAAAAGAATTTGAAATGATTTTTGTCATGGACAAACTAAATTTAGTTTACAGATACGCTAGTAAGAATTTGATGTCTTTCTGGGTTTGGGTATCCTTTTTAATTTTGTAATAAAAAAAACGCTTCTCTGGAATTATTCTCCTGTTTGAAAGTAGCAACAAACTAGACTTTTTTGTGTCTTTGAATTGACATTTTCCCATAAAACACGCTCAGATAAAATGTGTTTATGTAATGTGCAATTTTACAGAGGGCCCGTCAAAAATAGCCAAACGTTTTCCTGTGCTACACCGATACTTCATATAACTTTGCAGTGAGTTTACCTGTACTTAGGTTAGGTTTGGTTAGAGGACGTGCACCTGTCGGTCAAGACAAGCACAGTACCCGGAGGTCGAAATTGACCCAATGAACATTGTCCTTAGGGGAGGAAGGAAATAGAGGATATAGGAATGTAGGTAAGGGGAGGGAGAATGGGAAACGGAGGAATTACAAATAAAGAAACAGATACAAAACAAAAGAGGGTGAGAGCTCGACTACACTTATGAAGCCCTAGCACCTCCTAACCAGCTCAAGCTGCTAATGAATCTGTGGAGAGCTTTGATGTCGGCTCTCGACACAGAACTCAAGCTCTCAAAGAGGCCCTGCCAAGGGTCTTCAACCTACCAAGGGCTGGGCACTTCCAAAGGAGATGTTCGACAGTCTCTAACTCCTTCTCATCGCAACATACACTGAAATAGTCAGGCTGGGATCTGGAATAGGTCAGCGACCTAATCTCGCAGTGCCCCGTGATAAAACCGTCAACCAACCTTAAGCTGGCCTTAACCAAGCCCAGCAGCCAATCTGTCCTCTGTCCAGCAGGCCATAGACGTCTAGAAACAGAACAACCCGATCCGTTCCCCCAACGCCTCTGTTCTTCCCTCCTGACCCATCCATCGATGAGGCCATAGAGGTGGCAGACTGGGGGGTCAGGACCAACTGTCAAATCGCCACCTGAAAGCGAACCTAACCTAGCGAGGGTATCCGCCGTCTCATTGCCCAGTATTCCGCTGTGACTCGGAATCCAGCATAGACGGATACGGTCTGGTCCAAAAGTCCTCAACGACTCTTCGCACTCGCGAACGAGCCGTGATTTGCACCAGACCGACGCAAATCAGGTGGCCCTAAGGGCAGCCTGACTTTCAACGAAGAGCATGTAAGATTCCGAATCCGAAGATGGGCCACCAGCTATGGCCTCAATAACCTTCAGTATTGCGAAAATCTCCGCCTTAAAAACGCTGCAGTCATTATTCAACCTGAAGTTGAGTTCAAGACCGAGTTCCTTACAGAAAACCCCAGAACCTGTACATCCACCTAACTTAGACCCATCTGTGAAGATGAGTATACCACTCTGCCCCTGTGCCCTATCCCGTATGAGTATTCTCAAGCCAGGTAGGAACATAGCCTCAGGCACAATATAGTCAGTGACTTTTTCCGAAAGTCCGTACCTTCCGTCAGGAAAGACGGTATGGAGAACTCTGGAGTGACCTATCGAGCGCTGTTTCCAACAACCCGCTTCCCTCAGGCGTAAGACACTACGCGCGGAGTCAGACAGAGCATAGTATCAAGAGCAGTCTGAGGGCAACTCTTCCTCACTCCAGTGATACTTAAAGAGGCAATCTGCTGAACCTTATCCAAGATTTTCCGTTGAAAACTCTTATCTAAGGCACACCACCAGACAACACGGCAATAAGTAATAACAGGTCTAACAATCACCAGATATATCCAGCGAATGGCTATAAGCGGAAGACCCCAGTTCTTACCCATGGGGTTCCTACACTGGTAGAAAGCATTTAGTCCCTTCTTCATTCTTTCCTCGGTGTTTCGTTTCCAGTCCAGCTTGCTGTCCAGGACAACACCCAAGTACTTGACCTTAGAAGACAACGGCAGATCCCTACAAGCTAATCTTGGCAACCTGAAGGTTTCAATCTTGTACCTATGCGAGAACAAAACGAGGTCCGTCTTATTTGGATTTATCCTCAGACCACATTTTGTCGCCCAAGAGGATAAAATTCCAAGAGCAGATTCCAGCAGTTTCCCCCAGCGTTGCCAAAAATTTACCACCCACAAGAATAGCCACATCGTCGACATATGCCACAACCCTAAAGCCCCTACTTTCCAGGAGCCTCAGACCAACATTAGCAACCAAGACCCAGAAAAGAGGGGATAGGACACCCCTCTGAGTGTACCCCTGGTCGCACGCTTGACGACAGAACATCCACCCAGATTTGATCGGATTAGTCTGTTACCCAACATGTGGGTGATAAACCGCACCAGAAAATCTGGGGCATGTATATCCCTTAGTGAATTCTCAATAGAAGAAGTGGTAACGTTATTCCTCTATATCAAGCAAAGCCGACAGTGTGTACTCACACAAATTCGCCAAACAAAACAAGTCACTTCATGAAGAGCACTCTCAACAGACTTACCCTTAACGTATGCATGTTACGACCCACTCAACAAAGACCAGTCAATGTTTGACTTTAAATATACATTAAACATCCCTTCCCGACCTCTTATCCTTATTAAAGAGTCTCCTAGTACAACAGCGGAGTCTCTGGAGTTCCGAATTCCACCACGTAGCCTGGCTCCTCTTACCCGAGTAAGTGAGAGGCAAGCATCTCTATAACAAGACAACAAAATATCCGTCAAAGATCCAACTCGATCATTGATGCCAAGAGTGGAGCGTCCCCCTCCACAGCCCTTTCATATCTGATCCAGTCGGTTCTTCTTGGATTTCTAAAAGGCCTGTTAAGGCCCCTAGATAGATTAATACTGAAGGACATCAGTTGGTGATCAGAAAAAGAACACTCATATGAAACCCTCCAGTCCCTAATCATAGACCTACCCATGTTAGTGAGCGTAATGTCAATTACCGTCTCCCTAACACGGTTTCTAAACGTTGGCGTGTTACCAACGTTACAAATGTTGAGCCTATGAAGAATAATAAAATTTAAAGTAGACTCAAAATAGTATTTATGTCAGCACTGCCCTATTGGATGTGATGAGCATTGGTATCACAACCCAAGACAAGGCGACATCGTGTCCTCTTCGCATGCTCCACCAGTAGTTCAATTAAATCATCAGGAGAGGATGCAGCCTCATACGGCATGTACACAGATGACAGCATTAAATCGATCTCTGTAGGCCACAGTTGTTACGCCACCTGTTCAAAAGGAAGGAGTGATTAACAAGTCCAAACCACTTCGAGCTAAAATACAGGTCCTTACCTTATCACTTGTTCCAGGAACAAGTAACCTATAGTCAGGATCGCTCAAATCCAGAATCCTATCCCTAACGATCCAGGGTTTCTGGATAAGAGCGATCTCAGCTTCATGGCGGCGCAGGGTGGTAAAAAGGTTGTGTGAGGTGGCTTCGCAGTGATGCTAATTAATCTGCACCACTTTTACCCTCCTCTGGGTTACCTGACACCGACTAAGTCCGGAGGACGGAATTTTAGACGTGCCAACCCACATAACACTACACCACCCCTTGCCCTTAACCACTGAGGGGAATCCTGATAAATAGCGATCCTAAGACAACTACCCACGAGCTGGAGTTCAATCCATCATTCTGCTTTCCAATAAGTTTTGGTATGATAGGCGGGACCCGTACCGTCGCTATTGGACGTAAAGGGAGGTCGGATTGAGGGACCACCTCCAAGCGAGCACCAGGCTAGAGTTCACTAAGGCGCTTCACTGATTCCACAAGGAACTTTACAGTTCCCCCGTTTTCACTGCTCACTACCTTGTTGCCCTTGGACCAGCCTATGGAAGATATGCGGGCATTCCTGCCATCACAACTCTCCTCCAACATAATTTCAATGAGCCTTTCTTCAACTAGATTCCACCTTTCAGGAGAGATTTTTCCATCCAATTCCGACCTGTCGATGAAAGACAGCTGAAGGGAAAGGTTAGTTCCCAGGTCACCTTGTTTCTTAGGACGCTTGGAGCTGGAGGAAGGCTCATCGTCGGATCTACCTCTCTTCATGCGATTCCCCTTCCGAGAAACCTGCAGAGACATATCCACCGAAAAGTGCCCCTCCACCTCCTTCGCCCCCAACCTTACATCCTTCTGTGATAAAGGATCAGTGATATTTACTACCCCCTTTCCTTTATCCATTGTAGAAGGAAAACCATCACCCTTTCTCTTCTCCGGAGGTTTGAAAACCCTGGTGTTTTCCTTTACTCCAGTTGGGACTAAGGGTGTAGAACCTTCATGCCCCTTGCTTGCGGCTTGAGAGGTAGAAGCAATTGGCACTACGGCACTCAAGTGACCATCCTTCTTTCCAGAGTCAGCGCCTCGTGAGAGGCCACTGCCTGTTTATTTGGACTCATACCGCGAAACAGTGCTTCTATGACGAATCAGCATCCTCTGCTCCTTGACAGAGAGGGAATCCACACCACAGCTTGCGAATCTCCTCAAGACCGTGCAAGCCCTGCGATATGACTTCCTCTCATTATACATAGCGGAACGTTTCCGCCCAGTCTTTCCCCCTTTGTCAGACGAATCACCTCTTCCCACGCAATGCAAATCCGATGATTGCACTAGTGGATCCGAAGCATCCTGTCCGACAAGAGGGTTCCTTAAAGGGAAAAATCCCACCTCATTGCTCCCAGTAGCAAATTGGACCCGAGTGACGGGGAGACTTTCGATGACAGGGTCTGACTCCACGCACATATCTTCCGTCCAAGTGGGGATTGCCAAAGCATTCGTCTCACTAAAGATCTCCTCTATAGTCATAGTCCTCATGCCAGCTGGGGCGAAATTCCTGACAATTTCGTTGTTGTTGTCAACGATTCTCGCCTGGATTCGCGCAATAAGTTGGGTCACGTCCAGTCCACAGTCGAAGTACAAGTTGTGAAATTCACAATCCATACAGGTCCCACGAGTGAGGGGGAAAGGAGGTCGATCATGCCATAGCCCCCGCTAGCATGACAAGGACTTGGTAGAAAACCTAATACTCACTGAGGCGCCGAGGTATCAGTGAGGCTCCCTTATAATACAGTCAGATTAGACCCCCGACTGCAAACCATCCGAAAAGCACGGGTCGCTTAACACTCCGGATCAGGGGTATGAGAAATATACGTGATCCGACGGTCCGAAATGAGCAAACATAACGTCGATCCGAAGCAGAGTCTTCCCACGATATTAGGGTAACCTTTAGTCATACACTCCAACCCACTCTGGGTCACAGAGTGAATCCAAGTTTGATGTTTTTTGAATTTTTTTCATATTTCTTCCAAAGGAACTTTCTATAAATTCGGTATCATATGAAAGGTCTTTAAGAGGCACTTTTGAAAATTTCGGACAAAATTTTTGTTTTTTTTTTTTAATTTTTTCATAGAATTTACTTAACTAAATTGTTGAAATTTCTTGATTATAAAGACCATGTAATTAAACCAAAATGGTTTTTTCCGTTTTTCAAAATTTAATCTAGTTCAATTCTTATTAAAATTTTTTTAAACCTAAATAATTTTTCTCCATACAAAACCACAAAATATACGCACAATATTTCACATACATAATTGGTCATTACAACCCTTTAGTCAGGATTATTGACCTAGTTTCTCACACTACTTATGTTGTGTATGTTAATTTTATACATGAGTGGCGGGACCTACAGTTTAAAGTCGACTCCGAACGACAGAATTTTTGAGAAACTTTTCGTGGCATTTTATTTACTCTCAGAGTTTTTGTCAAAAATCTGCTGAGAAGAAATCGCTGAAGAAATACTTTTTGTATTTTATTTTGATCTCTGGCCTGGGACTCGAAGACTCGCTTTACGTCTAATGGGCCAACACACTACCTACGAGACTACGGCGACTTTTAACTTGAACATTAATTATTTTTTTTTTTTCAAAGAATCAAACAAGATTAAACACTACGGTTGGACTTATGAACCCGCAAACAAACCATTACACTTTAACCTCCGTGCTCACGATATGTATATATATATATAGCTTATCATATATGTATATATACATTAATTTCTAATCTAGTCAGTTAACTTTTCATGTATTTAAACTTTAACATGAATTCTAATATGTAATTTTTAATTTTAATTCATAATTCGCGTAAAAGATTTCCTGGCAGTCTGGTATATATAGTGTTAAGCTACGTGTTAGTAAGAAACCTTTAAAATTAAAAAAAAAAATCTTTGTCATTAAAAGTACTGCTTTTCATTTTCTGGAAAACCGAATGTAGCATTCTAGCAAATTTATTTATTTTATTACTTTTTATAAGAACGTTAAAAAATTTTATTTATTTAAATTAAATTAAAAAAAATTAAACTAATTTAAAATTTGTACGATGGTGACTCTTTCTATATGAATTTTTTTCTTTATTGGACGTAACGCGAATAGTGAACCAATTACAACAACAGGTCAATGTTAATGCTGAAGAGACAGGGAAGGCACTTAGCTATAGTAAGAGCTCAACAACATCACCTTCTAAAACAGAAACGAATGAAAACACTGAACAGAACACAGAAAAAGCTTTGTTAAATAGCGACTTAGTTTTACCGAATGGTAATAGCATTGTAGGTCCCAATGTTGTTAAACCACCAAGCAGTATAAGTGGAGCTGGAACTTCAGTAAATACAAGTGCTGGTAATACTAATAATTCATTGGAGCAGCTTAAGATAGAATTGGAGAATATAACACATGCACAGGCATTTGCCTCAGCTATAGTGGCTTCAATAAATAATGATCATGCCTACCAACAGCAGCAACAGCCCCCACAGGCTCAGACACATCTGCAGACACAAACACAGCCACACATCCAACAACATATAAATTATCAACAGAATCAAGAAGAGGTATATTTATTGAGTCCAGTGTTTAATGCCGTCTTTCTTTGGTTTGGTTTTTTTATATTTTTTGTTTTGTTTTGAAGTTAGTTTGATTATTATTAATACAAGTTATAATGTAACGAATTTGTGTTTATTATTTGTTCTATATGGCATAATGTACTTCAATGGTGCTTTTTATTAAATTAAAAAAAAAAACAAAAAAAAAAGATCTACAAGGTTAACTTGTAATATATCTACGTGCTTTAAAAGTTGTTTCTATACTCTCCATCCATCTTACTAACAGTATACCACTGCGCCTAACCATAACTGGTACATATTCTGTACGCTAAATACCCACTTTTTTTAGATATAAAAAAATACATGGACCAATAACAGGGATAATAAATATCAGTTAGTTTCAGTCTCACTAGTTGCAAATTTTAAACTCATGAATTGTTGTTTAATGTCATATTTCGGGTGAAACTGCTCATATCAATGTTTATTTGACCCCCATACCCATACTATTAATGTATTGTAATTCTTATTTCATCGAATACGAATACGTACATACATACATACATATATGCTTAAAATTTCTTTTGTCAACATTTGTTATTTTTAAATGGCAATGTTTTGATTATTTTCTGGAGAGTATAGAAAAAGCATATTCTAAGCAACAAAGATACTTTTACTTAATTTTTGGTCAGTGTTTTGTATTAATTTAAATTGTAAGTTGTCAAGTTCTTATTATTTTTTTTTATTAATTTTTTCTAGTATTTTGAATATAATTTATTGATTTTTAAATTTTTTTATTTTTAATTTAGAAAGCTCAACCCACACTGAATGCAACATGTCATTCTCTAGGACAAAGTACACCTACTGGTCCTTTAAGCTCAACGAGAACATCTTCAACATATAATTCGAGACGCACTTCTTTGGATAATAGTGTCTGCAATGATTTGCCAACCAATTTAATAGAAAATAGTGAAAACTTTCAAAATCTTTCTTACGCAAATGTAGAGCAGTCTGGTGCACCAGAGAATTCTCAAACCGCCCAGAAGCTCTCAAAACAGAATAGTTTGGAAAAAACAGTGCCATCAATTTCGGCTGGTAGCGCTGATTCAACGACAAATAATTCCAATACTCGTCATGGTGGCCTCACTCAAAGTTCAATTGCGGATCTGGAGAAAAAGTTGGCTGCGCTACGAAATGCGGAAATACCAGATGAGGTTTATTTTGTTATGTTAGTTTTTATAGCCTCCACTATATATATATCTTGCGGTTTATTAAATTTTTGCTAATACTCAACAGCAACTTGTCTCAATTCTCAACTCCACATATGTTTTGAAGAAGGGTATTTTACTATTCACCGTCAGCAATGTGAGATTTTAGAAAATTTCAGATTTTGTAGGAATTTTTTTCATTCCAAAATTATTAATTCTAGAAGAGATTTGCGCATAAACATTTAAAAAGGGTTTAAAAGTTTTTTGATTAGTGAAAAACTCTTCAGCAAATTTAACAATTTAATAGTTAATAGCAACTAATAGGAATAATTTCAAACGAATTGAACAAAAAGAAACTTTTCTATTATATATCGCTAATTAAACTATATAAAATAAGTTTAAAATGAAATTCATCGCTTAAAATAACGTATAGATTGGTAAATTAACTATAAATTTTATATCCATATAGTGGCTCCCACCTTATTTTAACCAGCACCATTAAAAAAAATTGATAGGAGTTTATAGAATATGTTTAAAAATTACACAAAGAAGTTTTATACAGTCTCTAATTTATGGGCAATTTGTAATCAAAACGTCCGTCAACACCCGATTTCGATAGCAGCTCTGAAAAAGGAATGGAAGTGGAATCAATACAAAAAAGGCTGAAAGCTGTAATTTAGCAAATAGGAGGTCATATTAAATTTTGAACATAAATTAATTAATTTAATTGTTAATAGTAAGTGGTTGAATGGTTTTATTGTGTAAATTTACGTTCGAGACTGAATAAAACTTTTATTTCTTAATTTTTAAAAATATTCTATAAACACTTATTCAAAATTTTTTAATATATTGTTTCGTTTCGAAATTATACGAGCTTAATGTTTTTTAAAGGTGCTGGTTGAAATAAGCTGGAAGCAGCCACTGAATGTTTTATATATACGAGTATATAAATATGTAATCAAATTTCTAAGAATATTTAATAAAATAAACTTCAACAACATGTTATATACCAATAGGATTCCAGAAGATTGAATTGTATCTCTTGTTAATATTTTTGTTCATTTCTACTATTCTATTCACAATTGAAAATTTATTTTTAAATAGGAGTTTAAAGAATCGAACAGCAGAAATTTTATGGCAGATAAAGAATGGTGGAGGGTATAATAAATTCGGCGATGCCGAATATAATTAACTTATACTTACATATCTTGTTTTTTTTATTAAACATTAGTCTAAAAATTCCAATATTGTGAGCGGTACAAATAATCAGAATCAAGTTGCAGATGAGCAGCAGCGTAACGTTCGCAAAATTTCTCGCTTTTGTGTCAGTAGAGTTCAAGAGCAGAAAGGAAATGAAAATGCCAATAATAAAAATACATCGTCCGGCTTAGTAACCCCTCCTAATCCTCCGACTATTGATTTACAAGCAGCGAATTGTAGCGCTAATAATGATAAAAGTAGTTTATTGAACACTCCTACTGAACAATTACCAACTCCTTTAGGTTGTCCTCAACAACAGCAGCCACAGCAACAACCACAACAACAGTCACATCCGCAGACCCAACAGATGACTCCACAACAGCCTCGCCCGCAAACTCAACAGGTTACTCAACAACCGCCTCAACAACAGCCTATTCAACAACATGTTCATCAGCAACCGCAACAGCAGCAAGTTCATCAACAACCTCAACAACTGCCTAAACAGCAGCCTCAACAACAACCTCAACAACAGCCTCAACAACACCCTCAACAACACTCTCAACAACAACTTCAACAACAGCTTCAACAACAGCTTCAACAACAGCCGAAACAACAACCTCAGCAGCAACCCCAACTGCAGATGCAACAACAAACCCAGCAGCAACCGCAGTTTCAACAACAATCGAATAACACCGGTAGTACACCTGCAGCTAATGTTGTTCTACCTTTACAAACGCAAATGCAGCCTACAGTATTAAATTTACAACAGCATCAAACCCAACCAGTCTTATACAACACTAATAACATGACTGTTCAGCATCAACAGCAGATTATACAGCAACAACAAGTACAGCAACCATCTATTCTTCAGCAAAAGATGCCTCTTAATGCTACGACTGGTGGACAAATTGTTATGCCAAACTTGCACGTTCAGCAACCATTAGCACAAAAGTTGAGTACGTCGCCTAACCAACATAAGTCAAGTTTACAAATTTCTGCTGAAAATCAAAAACAAAATTTACCACAACAGCAAAGTTCCTCATCACAACAACAGCAAGTTACTACGTCTCAGCAACAGTCCAACAATTTACAAACTCTTCAAAAGAATTTAAATCAGCCACAAATTCCTGTATCCCAGCCAGCTCCGCCTGTTCTTCGGTCTTTGCTTACACCTACTTTACCACAGAATTCATCATCATACGTTATCCAACCTACTACGCATCAACAACATATGATTAACCCTGCTCAGTCTCAGCAATCACAAATGCCAACGACTAATCAGCAGCAAACAGTCTATATCCATAATGATGGTATGTATGTACTATATCTTTAAAATAAATCATTTAACACGTGGATTAATTTAACCATTTATCCGTCATTCACCTCAGACTTACATTCATTATTACAGTACAGTATTGGTCATTACAAGCCTTCAGTCAGGATTACGACCTAGCTTCTAGCATTATTTACTTACTAATAATTATTGTCATCAAATTTTACATAATTTTTAGCCTTTATAAAACACAATTATTATTATAATTTCAGGTGTCGAAAATGCAATGCGTCTACAGATGCCACAGGAGGAACCAGTGTCGTTAGCAGCCACCCATCCAAATTTATTACCAACTGTCATACAGTCGGTAGGTATTAAAATAAAAAAGATAGTCAAAACTTATAATGTTTTGGAATTATTGTGAAGTGAGAATTGTTCAACGTTACCACTCTAAGGGCCATTATTACAACTTCCCGTTAAAGTTGGCGTTAGTTAAAGGTACCTTTAGCTAAAATGAACGGCAAAGTTACCTTTAACTTATTTTGGTTATTCCAACTTACAGATAAATTAAAATTAACTTTTTCAAAAATATGGCATTGCCGCAGGAAAGCTGATGAAACTGCTCGATTAAAGAAGTTTGTTTTTAACACTGTGGTTGTTGTATATGCTCATTTTGTTTAAATTTGAAATTGCCATATCGAAAATAGTATATGATATGGCAAGTTCAAACATAAAGTGACCTTTAAATGTAGGATGATCTTCCCTTTAGCTTAACGCTCATTTCTATCTTATTGAGTACTCGTAATAATGAAAAACAATTTATCTCTCCGTTAAAATCTTACCTTTAGTTAACGGTAAGTTATAATAATGGCCCTAATAGAGATATAAAATGCAATTAATGTCATTGTGCATTAAAAAAAAACATGAATTTCAGATTGGTTGTAGATGCATAGTTTTTCAAAAGATTACCTGTAAGGATTAATGGTTAGAGTATATAAATTTTTGCACAACAGACACACTTAACTGAAATAGTTTATACATGGTACACATGGTAGTTTGTGTTTTAGTTTTTATTATTGTTGTTGCAACAATTCGACTGTTGCCTCCGGAAGCTTCTCCCTGTATATAAGATATAATAAGATGTTAGTTTTGGTTTCGTGAATATGGTTGTATGTCTGGCTGTCATGACTGTCGTCTCATGTAGTGACAGACTGTAGGTCAACTATTGAAGGTATAAGGTAAGTGATGTCCGATTTGTAAGTTGTGAAGTTTCGTCTTATGTGGAATGGGAAGACAGGTAGCAAGCAATGAGATATTGCTTAGTCACGGTGAAGTGAAGTAAGTTGTTGAAGGTGACTCCGAGAATCTTTGGGTATCGAACCATGGGAATGATGTTACCTTCATCTGCAACGTTTAGTGTTCTGTTTACTCCCTTTGTCCATGTCGTAAAGAGAGAAACCGACGATTTAACAGCAGACAGATATAGTTTCCTGTTTCGGAAGAAATCCACCAAAAACGTAAGGTAATTAGTTATGTTGGTGCAGATGTGATCTATATTTGGGTGCGATTCAAAGACGGGACAGTCGTCTGCTTATGATACCAAGGAGATGTTTGATGATGGTTCTGGGAGCAATGTGACTTAAATGTTAAATAGCATAGGCGACAGACTCCACTCTGTGGTACCTCCATCATTATCCTCCTGTGAGAAGATTTTTGTCCCCTAAACTCAACGAATGCCTGCCTACCTCCAAGGTAGTTAGAGGTCCATCATTTCAGGTCGTTGGACTAGATTGAGTGAGTTTAGTATGTTGCTTAGTAGTATGGAGTGGTCGACCGAGTCAAAGTTTTTTGAGAGGTCAAGGGCCGCAACAACAGTTCGTTGACATGGTCGTTGTAGGTTGGGTACGTTCGCGATGCCTGATGTTATTTTTGTGAGGGCAGTAGTAGTGCTACGACCTTCCCTAAAGCCATGTTGGTGTTCTCACAGTGGAAAGTGCCGTTTGAAGGCAAGGAACAGAAGGGCTTCTAGGATTTTTACCACTGGTGATAGTATTAAGATTGGACGATAAGAATCTCTTTTGGTCGCTGGTTTGTTGCGTTTTAGGATCGGGATGATCCTCGCAACCTCTCAGGTGTATGGTTCACCAGCCTCTGCATTTAAAAGTTTATTAGTTTGGAAAGAATCAAAGCCATCTAGATTCTTCAGCACGAGCATAGACAGTCAGTCGGGTCCCAAGGCTTTTGATGGTTTGGCGCTGATGATGGTGTTTGCTACCGTTGTATGTTCGTAGAATTGTTCTTCTTGATCTCTGCTTAGGTTCCTTTGTATCCTTAAAGTCGCTCTATTGTCTTTGTTCTGCTCAGTAGGGTGTTCTACAAATTGGCTGCAGAATTCATTGGCACATTTCTTACCCTCTTTCTGTCGCCTATCATTAAATTCGGTAGTTGTTGGTTTTAGAGCCAGAAAGATTTTTGATGGTCCTCCAAAGTTTCTTGGGAGATAAGGAGCAGTGTTCCAGGTGTCCTAGCCATTTGGTACATCTGTGCTCGTTCACCAAGTCGTCATTAATTCAAGTCTGTCATCCGCAGGGTTTTCCGCTCTTATATTATCCTGCTGCTGAGACAGGTGTGCAGCATCTGACAGATAGCTTGGTCTTATGTTGTTAATTCTACCGGCAGGGGTAAATCGCTTCGCTGCTATTTGAGCGATTGTTCGGGATTGCCTCTCACCACTTCTGACGCACGTGAGGGAGGGTAATAGTTCGATGAAGGCCCTGAAACCCTCATAGTTGGCCTTATTGTAATTAACGAACGTGTGTCGGTCAGCCTCTAGAAAGCCTCCGTGTTTTTTAATATTGACCAGGATGGGTATATGGTCTGAGCTTAGGCTGTATGTGTCTGCCAGGTTGCATAAGCTCGAAGTGACCGCCTGACAATGGTTAGGTCTGGGGAGCTTGAGCAACTTTCTGTGACCATGGTCGGATGTGGCTCAATTATTGTGGCGAATTCTGACTCATCTATTTGGTCAGCTATCACAATGCCACGTTGATCGTTGGGAAGTAGGGAATAGCAGCTCTCGTGATGTGCGTTGAAATCGCCAAGTATGTTTCTGTTTTCACCATGGAGGAGATGCGTTGTGTTTGGGTGGTAGTGGGTTCCAATACTGTTTACTGATGGAATGTAAACATTGGTGATTTCAATATCATTTCCTCCGACTTTACCGATATGGATATCACCTCAATGATGTTATCTGAATTGGGGTGCGCTAGTGTATTCGTCGCTTTATATTTGACGTTACGCACGAGGATGGAAGTTAGTCCTCCTCCGTTATCCCTTTCCCGGTCTTTCCTCACTCTCTCGGCAGCTTGCTCTCATGTATGGCAAGTATTTCGATGTTATTGTTGCGCATGTAGTTTGTGACGTCTGTTATTTTGTGTCTGAGTCCGTTACAATTGAACTGCATGATGCTGAAATTTAAATTTTTAATTGTGGTGGAGGGTAGGCTGTTGAGATATGGGAATTATGGATGGGGTGATGGATGTTATGGGTTGTGGATTTATGGTTGTCGTCCGTTGCAGCCGATGGCGTCGTCGTGTTGTTGTTGTGTATGTGTTATGTTGCGGGTCTCCGTGCGTATCACGCATGTGTCCCATCGGAACTAGGGGAGGAACAGTTGTGATTTATAACTACAAAGTGGTAGTTCTACTACGTGTGACGTGTAAGGTTGGTGTACTTCCTCATGTGGCACCATTTCACCGAGGTAGTGTTCCTCCTTATGCGGTCCCCACCGGCAGAAGAGGTCCATGTTCTTCTGTCCTTATTGATCTCATTGGCTACTACAGCAGTGGGCTCTGTAGTTTTCTGGTATTGCAAATTAAAATGTGTTAACTTATATAAATTACGGTTTTATTTAAATATAGAGACTTATGCAGGTTAAAGTAAACGATTTCTTCTATAATATAATTGCAATTCCTGTATCCACAGGAAATATTTGTTTTTAAAAATTAAAAAGGTAGTAATAATCGTGTATTACAATTTTCTTTATTGTTGCTTATGAACATCCTGAAACTATTCCTTCCATTTAATAAGCTGCAATGATTTGGTGAAATCAATTATGCTAATACATACTTTAAATAACTTTGATTAAAAATATAAAAATTGTATGAGGATTTCATTTATCTATTAATTTATTACCCTAATAAACTATGAAAAGAAGTGATCGTTATCAAAAAATAAATTTTTTTGTTTGTTTAAGGATATAAAACACAATCTGGATTCATTGGTAAATCAATTGTGTAACTTACGATTGGGGACAAATCAACATCAACGTTTGTTACTGTTAAGACAACGTCAACTTATTGAAGAGGATGAACTACGTTTAAAGCATTATGTAGAATATGAGAAGTTTCAAAAGGCCATGCGGCAAAGTAAGTGTATTTTAAACACATTAAATTATATAAAAATTAATGATTACATGATTTTTTTATTAGCCGCTGATATACCAACTCAGCAACCTTTATTATACATTCAACCTTCTGGTGCAGCTCAACAAGGCTTTATTAATATTGGCGGTGGTTATATACCGAACACTGGTCATTCATCTCATAATCAACAACAAATTGTTAATACAAATTCTCAAAGTGCTGCAATGTCAGCGGCAGTTCAAGGCTATACTGTTATGTTTAATCCTCAATTAACAATACCAACTCAAACACAGCATCAACAGCAACAACAACCACAGCAACAACAACATGCGTCGACTTTACAACAACATATTAGTGCGCCATACATATTAACAAACCAAAATATTCAGCAACAACAGCTTCAAGCTTCTAAACAAGGAATGCCGGCACATACAATGCAGCAAGGCTATACCGATCTATCACATGGTATCCACTTGGCGAATATAAGTAATCATCCTACATCAATGACAGACTCTAATTGTAAGTACACACTTATTTGCGTGACGAAAAAAAAAACACGTTATAGACACTGGTTAGTTAATTTAACTTGATTTTGACTATACAACTACAGTGGTGGCCTTATAATTAGAAAGGACTTAGCTTGCTAATTTATTTGCAAAACTTTGTAAATCATTTTAAATTGTATATGTAGCCGTGTGCCTGGAGGACGTCTTACACAAGTTTTTCCATCAGATTGGAACAAATTTAATTTGAATTCGTGACTCCAGAGAACTCTGTTCTAGAAAAGCGGATATTTTAATGCACCCATGAAGTTCCGATTCCTGTAAACGCCTTCTTATTATCCGTGTGCCCAATTTCAGCCTTTATTCCACGAGAAGACAAGAAAGGATTTCTCTTACTGGCCCTTCAAATAATTCTGTCTTCTGCTGGAGTAGTTTTTTTAGATCTAGGCTTCATACCTGGGGTTTCAAATAATTGTCAAAGGAGATCTTAAGAACAAAAACCCTCGAAATAAAGATGAATTGTTGTAGCTGGTGCAACAAAGCTGCCACAAGACCTGCTGATGTTGAAAACAAGGGCAATCCGACAAAATATTATAGAATATGCTCATTAAATGTGAATTTCTAAGATAGATTTAAGCTATTTGTAAGAATATTTTTTGTTTCTAATTATATGACCAACCTGAAATTGGTATTTTTGTTTTTAGCAAATTTTTTAAAAATTTTATTGATGCTCTGAATTTTCTTAATTTTAAACTTAAAGGTAACATGTTGTACTGTCTTTTTTAACTCTTGGCTTTAACATGAGTAAAAAAGTTTTGTCTTTTCTAATTATAAGGCCACCACTGTACGAGTATGTATAAGAAAATAGAATAATAATTATGAAAGTATTTTAATTGTGGTATTTACTATTGATGTTCTTAATATAAAAATGTTTATATGTTGTAGAACATGCTATAATGATATATATTATTTTCCAGATGTTACGACTGTGCAGCCATGCATTGCTACAACATCTCAGTGTCAGCAGCAGCCACTTCAACAGCACCATACAGTGTTTGCTAATATGACAAATGCCGCTACTTCCAATGCAATGTTACAGCAAGTAATGACGCAACCAATGACTTCCGTATCGTATATGTGTAATAATAATCAGACTGAAGTTAATTTACCCGATTCGGCTGTTTCTATATCAACGCCGACTCAAGAAATGTCCAATGCTTTACATCGTAAGTAAATAGTGGGTTTACATAAGAGTAAATGAGCACGTGCCTTTAAAGAAAACTGTAGTGGTAATAATGATATTTACTTACTCCACTAAATGGTACAAGGGAATCGAACGAGTTATTGTTGAAAACGAACACGAATGTATAAAACAACTACGAGTATATATGAGAAAAAAAATATTTTAAGTTTATAATTACAAAAGCTCTAACGGTCTGTTTAAGCTTTTTATAATAGACTCCTCAGTTGCAAAATATCTTCGTATATAACTCTATTCTATTTATATTTTTAAATCAAGTTCATTTTCATTAATCTCGCTTCATTGAGTATGAATCCAGTACAAGAAAGCAGATAAAGAAAGAATATTCGAGTGAATCTTTCAAGCACCTAATCAAAATTTATTTTCCGAACTAATGCGAAGAACACATTTGCTAATTATAGCAGTTTTTCCTAAACTATCTCTTATGATGATGTTGACCACTAGTCCTTGCATGTGATTTGTATTTGTTGCTTATATATTCGCATATACATAGCTTAAGAGTATTGTCACCGTGTTCTTTTCTCTACAGCTTTGGATTTGTGCTTTAATTGGTTTATAAAGTATGGAAGTTAATGAAGGATAAGAATTTTATTTGAAACGATATGTAAAGATGTTCAACAGGAAGACGCTTAACATCATTGTTGAAAATGCTCGTAGCATCAAAAAAGACAATTGTAATGTAACGTTTATAGAGCTCCAACTTTTTATATATTTGTTTGGATTTTTTCTTTTTTTGTTTGTTTATTAATATATTTTACTTCATTTTGCCTTAATAGTTTAAGAAAAATATTTATATTTTCAGTTAAATTAAATCATCGAATTCACATTCTTAAATTGAATTGATAATCAAGATTATGAAACAAAATTCCGTAATAAAACAAATTAATACCAAAAATTTAGAAGCAAAATATCTCGTTGTATGTTTAATTTCAAAATACAAAAATGCAGACATTTTTCAATTATCTCGTTAACTGAGGAAATCTTCTCGAGGAAACAAAATAATTTTTTTTTATAAAAAAAAATTGTATGTAGTGCGGAATTTTATATCCTAAAAACTGTATGTTCATTAAAATAACAAATAATAATAATAATAAATTGAACGAAATTCTACAACTACACTACACTATAATCGATAACGAAAAATATCGAAATTATAAACTTCTGACAAAAATCATTTATTTACCTACATACATACATATATACAATTTCCAAATTTCAAATCTATAATATTTTAAAACAAATATATTTATATGCATATGACTTGATTGTTATTTTAAAAATTCTAAATTCTTTGTGTGTAATCGAGTAAAAATACCATAAAATTTGTAATGTAATTAAATTTATAGTAACTATATATACAATATATTTTAATAGTTTTATATTTGTTTTTGAATTTAGTTGCTTTATGCTCTTGTTGTTATTTAACATTAAAAAAAAATTCAAGTGTATTTTGTTTAACAAAAAAATTGAATTTTCAATAAAACTACACTCATAGCAAAAACAAAAATGTTTTATTTTTATTATTGTTTATCTCCATTCTCGTAATTTCTTTGTTTTGTTAATTCGTCTTTTTCTTGTGCTGTACCATGAATTTGTTCTTTTTTGTCTCTACTCTGTAATTTCTGTGTTGTTGTTGTTGTAACAGTTCTGATGTTGTGTCCAGATGTATCCCCCTGGTGATATAAGTAAATTAGGTTTATGTGCTTGATAATAATGGAGATGGTAGAGAAGTTTGTTAGTAGTAGTCGTCACGTGATCGGTAGTCCTAAAACGTCCGCTGTTGGTGTTGGGTTCAACCACAAATCTATAGGTTGTTGGATTTGCGGAGCAACCGAAGAGGCGCACAGTATCATATGGTATTTGATTGCATGAGGGGCAGAGATCCAAGGTCCCCGGAATAATCCTAGCCCTGTAGCTATTAAGGATGTTCGACCATTCTGATCTTAGCTGGTTCTGATAACCCTGCTTTTCATTATTTGAGATTGGTGGTGGATGCTGATTGAGCACCCTGTTGTTGGTGTAGGGAGCGCTGTGCCTCCCTAATTGACTGGAAGTATATTATTGTAGGTATGAGGTGTAAAATCTTCGTGTTAAAGTTACTAAAGTCGTGTTTAATGTGGCGATGAGTTGGGTCGTCCATGACTATATGATGGTTGAGATGGAAGGGTAGATATCACGTTATGAGATATTCTTTGGTCAGTAGATCGTTGTGTTTCTTTACTGACAGTATTTAGGAGAGATTTTTACTGTCAGTTATTAAATAATCGGTGCAACGAATTATTTCATTCAGCCGCAGGTCAATTGGACGGATGTCAGAGGTGTGAACTGGGATATTGAAATAGATATTTCTACCATCACGTTGGGCATAGATTCAATGTCCCTGGCATTATCCCCGTAATATGAGTTGACGACTGAGGTGCAGCCTGAGGTGATCTTAATTGCACCAGGGTTGATCCCATTCGCTTGGGTTGGAGTCTTTCACAATCCGTAAGTTCTATTGGTTGACTGTCAAGAACCCTACGTAGCGCATATCTTTTATTTGCATCTGTAACTACCTGTTGGTGTAAATGACCGTTTACTTCCGTAAGTGATAGGATTTTAGGTGATAGCAGCTAGGTACTACTTGTCGGTAGAATGTTATGATGTCTAATTGAAACAATTTTCCTTTCCTCCTGGAGATGTTGGTTAACTTTACGCTACCGGTTGTGATCCTTAGAATAGTTCACATTTGGAATTCCTTCCTGTTGTAGACACAGTGGGGCGTTGACACTTAGGTATCACTTAGGAAATGAATTCAATCCGGCTTGGGGATCCACAATCGAGCAACCAATTGTCTTATGTGTTTTCGCTATAAATTCCTTGGTCATGACCAATGATTAACCACCAACTGCCTTTAGGAACTTGTTTCTTCATTTCACTTTCCTGCTGGTTATGAGCCATGTGACGTAACGTGAGTGAGATTATTAAAGACAACCATTAAGATATTCGTACAACGAACTGATGCTATATGTTATCCGCCAACCATTTTCATTTTTTTCGCATATAAAGTGAATAGTGACCGGTTCTTTAAAAAATTCAACAGTACTGAGGTAAATGATCTTGGCTCTGTCTACCACAAATGTAATTTGCAAGCTAGCGTGAGTTACAGTGCAAATTTATCTATTATAACCTACAGTGGGTTAATTTAATTTAAACAATTTCTTTGCTTATCACTTCATTTCTTTTCTATTCTCTTTAAATATCTTTACAACAAAAACATAGTCGTAAGTAAGTTCTTCTCCTTTTATTCGGTTTACTTATTTAGTCTGTAAGTCATATAATTTAGTCTTATTTGATCCTTAGCAATAAACGTAGTCATAAATATTGAATAAAATAAAACAGTGTGTTTTAATTACATAAGTGGTGCAGTCTTAAAACGAACCAAGAGAAAAACTAAAATAAAATAAAAAAATAATAATAAAGAAAATTTTATAAATCGTTTACCTATAAATGTAATATTTATTGAAAAAATAAATATAATAAAATAACTTCCGTTATTTACATAAAAAATCCATAATAATTTAGTGGTTTTGATCAATTAATTTCTAAAAAACGATTGAATATTTGAAAAAAAAGCACTTAAACTTGAATATATTACAAATATATTACAAAATATGTGTACTTTGATATACATATGTAAATATCAACACATATACGAATATTTGTATGTAGATTTGTACTAAGATTTATTATTTCAGAAAGTACAGTCTAAACAAAAAATTAAATGTGTAAACATCGTAAGACTTTTATTGCAAAAAAGTAAAACAGTTCGGTAAATAAATAAAAAAAAAATAAAAATTTTAACGAAGAAAAGACAATTTGTAAAAAAATAAAAATTGCAGTTAACAACAAGAATTTGAATTCTAAATCTTATAATGTTAAAAAAATAACAGTTACTTAAAGTAAGAACATAAACAGAAGAAAAAGAGAACAAGCAATATCACTGTGGTGCTCCAACAAAAAAAAACAATTAAACTTAAGGACCAAAAAAAAAAAATAATAAAGAGAGAGAAAAGATTAAAACAAAGTTGAATTAACTAAAAGTCAGAACATATTGGAGACAACAACATTTATACAAACAATAACAGCAAGAGCATAAGCTATATATATAATAAAATAAGAATAACAATGGAGGGTCTATCAATGAATGATGTTTTAAAAGACGCTCAGAGGATTGATGTATTTAGAGGAGATGACACATTCGCGCTGACATCATTTATACGTGAAGTAGAAACATTATTTGCGCTAGTACAAACGGATGCCAATGCGAAGGAATACATCTATCAACGAATAATGTTAAATAAGTTACAGGGCGAAGCGCTTCACGTTTTAAGAACATTGGGGCCAAACCCTAACTGGGGTGAAACCAAAACAGCTTTAATAGCCAATTTTGGAGTGAAGGAGACTTACCATCAGCTATACCAGAAGGCTTTTGAAATAAAAAATAATGGTATTGTTAATTATTATAACTGTTTAAGAGATATTTTGTGTAGAATTAATGAAAAATATGAGTATGATAATGAAAAACCATTAGAATTTAGCCCGTCATATGTCGAAAAGATTATTTTGAAAACATTTTTAAACAACATTGATGTCAATTTAGCATCAGTAATTGTAAATAGAAATATAACTAAATTAAGAGATGCTTATAATATTTTAGAAAGAGAGGGCTTAATAAGGAATAAAACTGAGGAAAATAAAACTAATGCAAATAAATATAATGTAAACCATCGTACTAGTCTAGGTGATGAAAGATTTAGGAACCAAACACGTAATGCTAACGGCGATACTTTTCGTCAAGATAATTTTAACAGACGTAACTCTTTTACAAATTCAGGCCAGAATAGAAATATTTCAAATTTTAATAATAGCTCTTCAGGTATGCGAAATTTGAATAATCAATATGATCGCAGGACATATCAGACTCGACGTAATCAATATTTAGGTCAACATAATAGTTCTCAAATGGAGGTAGATTATATCCAAGAACGTGAGGATAATTGTGATAGCGGTGAAAAGGTAAATTTTCACTCAACAGCCTCCAGAAGACACTTCCAATAGTGCGTCTCACAATTGGCGGAGAGACAATTAAGGCTCTAGTTGATTCTGGTTCAACTACTTCACTCCTAGACGATAGAAAGTTACGAAACTATGAAAGACTTACTTTGGAAAATCCCATTCCCTTTTCCTCTTTGAATGCTAGAACAGAGATTAATTGCGAGATAATAACAGAATTGCCAGTAGAGTGTGGTGAAGATGCCACAATGTCGTGGAAACTATTTGCGTTCCATGGTAAACAGTTTGATGCACTTTTGGGTCAGAATATTTTGAAACCTTTGGGTGCCATTATAGATTTAGCTAACGAAACTTTGACCATAAATGGCAGAGTAATTGAATTTTTAAGAAAATGTCCATTTGATCATAGTGAGATTAACCAATTGGAAGCCACGAACATTGATGACACAGTGTTGGGAAATTTGTTCAAGCATTTGAATGTTGAGGAAAAGTTAGCTTTGGAGAATTTATTAAACTCTTATGAAGATTTAATATTTATTGAGGGGCAAATTTTAGGAAATACGAATATTGTCGAACATCGGATTAGAACAGTTAATGATAGACCAGTATATGCAAAGATGTATCGCTATCCGGTGGTGCATGAGCAGGAGATATGTAGCCAGATTGATGAGATGTTGAAGCATGGAATAATAAGGGAGAGTAATTCGCCATATAATAGCCCTTTGTGGATTGTGCCAAAAAAGGTGGATAATTCCGGGAAAAATAAATGGAGGATAGTGATAGATTATAGGAAATTGAATGATATAACTGTCGATGATAAGTTTCCTATCCCCAATATAGACAACATTCTTGATAAGTTAGGTCGTGCCCAATATTTTTCGACCATAGATTTGGCTAAGGGCTTTCACCAAATTATGGTAAGGGAGGAAGACCGACCAAAGACGGCATTTTCTACTCCCTACGGTCATTACGAATTTATTCGAATGCCATTTGGTTTAAAGAATGCTCCGGCCACTTTCCAGAGGCTAATTAATTATGTTCTTCGCGACTTAATCAATAAAGTTTGCGTAGTTTACTTGGATGATATTTTAATATTTTCCACTAGTTTCCAGGAGCATTTGTGCAACGTGAAAAAGGTTTTTGAGAAATTAAGAGCAGCCAACCTTAAGATACAGATAAATAAATGCAAATTCTTTGCTAAGGAGACGTTATATTTGGGGCATATATTGACACCTGAAGGAGTCAAACCCAATCCAGCGAAGGTTGATTCAATTTTGAATCTTAAACTGCCCAATACCATCAAGAAAATAAAATCATTTCTTAGTATGACTGGTTATTACCGAAAATTTATACGAGACTACTCGAAGGTAGCATACCCGATTATTAAATATCTCAGAAAAGACGTTAAATTAAATGTTAATGATCCTAGCTTTATAAATGCTTTTGAGAAATTGAAGAGGATAGTAACTGAGGCTCCGGTGCTTAGATACCCTGATTTTAAAAAGCCTTTTCAGCTAATTACAGATGCTAGTCTGAATTCACTAGGTGCCGTTTTACAACAAAATGGACATCCTATTTGTTTTGCAAGTAGAACCCTGAACAATCATGAGAGGAACTATTCTGCTACTGAAAAGGAGCTTTTGGCAAATTTGATATACTTTCGGATCATTAACCACTGCGTTGGTTATTTGTCAAGTCCCAGAGGAGGCTTTATAGGTGGATTATAAAGCTTAGCGACTTCAATCTGGCAGTAAATTACATAAAGGGAAAGGACAATCAGGTCGCTGATTTTTTGAGTAGAATAAATTGCGATTCTGGAGAGATTAATGTTTTTGATGATTCCAATGGTTCACTCTACAATAACGGTAATGACAGTGATAGGGCAACTATTCATTCTCAAGAAGAGGATTTACACGATCATATTGGTATTCTTGACACTGTTGTGAATATGTTTAGAACTCAAATTATTTTAACTGATAGTAAAACAAGTGAAACGGATATGAAACATGGCAATAGAAAAATTTATATTAATTCTGCGGACTTGGAGAATGGTCTTGATGATATATTAGTTAGGAATATCGAAAAGGGAAAAATTGGAATTTATACCGAATTAAGCGATCACAAATATAATATTTTGCAGAAGAAGATAATAGAACTTTTTGGTGGAAACAATAGTTTTAAATTTATAAGATGCTCCTATCATGCCTTGGATATGCTGTCTGAGGATGAGACATATAAACAGATTCATTACTATCATAGGAACGAGACGGGACATACTGGTATAAGCGAAAATTATGAAGGATTGAAAAGAAAAATTTATTTTCCGAATTTGAAACTTCTTGTTCAGAAATATATTAACAATTGCAATGTGTGCAACAGGGCGAAATTTGATCGTAATCCTGTAAGACCGAAATTTCAAATCTCTGAGACACCGATGAACATTAGGCAAATAGTTCACATGGATGTGTACACCAACTCAAAATCAAATTTTTTGACATTTATAGACAAATTTTCAAAATTTGCAACGGCTTTTTATCTAGAGGATAGAACTAATCAGACAATTATTGAGAAGATAAGATTATATAAATCGCAAAAAGGACATTTTCAAAGACTAGTTACTGATAATGAATTTAAGAGTATAAATATCAAAGATTATTTTAGAAACGAAAATATTGAGCTTCACTTAGTAAAGCCCAACAACCACACTGGAAATGCGGATATTGAGCGATTACATAGTACTTTGAGTGAAAAGATTAGGACATTAACTATTGAGGAGACAAATTTAAGTATTAAGGATAAGGTCAGTAAGTCCGTCGAATTTTATAATAATAGCTATCACTCTGTTATCAAGGAAAAACCCATTAATGTTGAATATGGAAACAGCGATAGAATTAAAATTTATAATGCTATGTTGGCAAATAAACGGAGATATATTAGTAGAAGGAATGAGTCTAGAGAGGAATTTGTCGATAATAGGAACTTTGGGTACATTAAAAATTATAAGGCTTTGAGACATAAGGAACAGCCTAAATTTAGGGTGAGCAATTTACGGAATGTACATAGCTCAAACATAAAGAGGAAGACAAAGTACGATGGTGTAGTTGATACAAAACAATATGACAATTGTGATGAATAATATTAAATTAAGTTATTTAATTGAATATATTAAATTTTATTTGGAAATCTAATTGAATAAGTAGAATATTAAAGAGAATATATAAAAAGTTTAAAATAATTACATATAAGAACAATTTAATTATCATACTGAATTAATAACAAATAATACTTAATATACCATAATTAATTTATAACAATTTACTATTTTTAAGAAGGAGAATAGAAAAGCAACAAGTGTTCTCAAAGCTATGAATTTTTAAGATTTTTATTTTCGTAAGGTCTCAGGAGTGTCCCTTACTAAATGTGGGGGTAGTTACGGTGCAAATTTATCTATTATAACCTACAGTGGGTTAATTTAATTTAAACAATTTCTTTGCTTATCACTTCATTTCTTTTCTATTCTCTCTAAATATCTTTACAACAAAAACATAGTCGTAAGTAAGTTCTTCTCCTTTTATTCGGTTTACTTATTTAGTCTGTAAGTCATATAATTTAGTCTTATTTGATCCTTAGCAATAAACGTAGTCATAAATATTGAATAAAATAAAACAGTGTGTTTTAATTACATAAGTCGTGTGATATGAGATGGTTAAATGGTGCTCTATCTAGCGGTTTTTGTTGGTTAAAGCTATTTGCTATGTGGGTAGTCATTAAATTTATCCGTTTCCGTTCTGATACTATATTAACAACTGAATCTATGTTGACACTTAATGAGGAAGGTATTACCTCAAGATTGTTAGTAGAAACGCTTCTAAAACCTTTGTTATCGGTGATAGAAGTGATAAATCCCCTCCTGTCTCGTGGACTTTTGTCTCCGGAACTACGGTTATATTGCTTCGGAGTGGAGTCCTTTTGGCCCTTTAGCCGGTGCATCCTCATATACGCGTCCGGATTGCGTATCGAAAGTTGAGTGTCTCCACTTGAAATCCCCTCCACGGAAAGCCCGGGTAATTTCTTAAAATTCACAGCACAATACTAGTAAAATGCTTAAGATTTTGATTAAAATGTTATTTTATTAATAAAAAAAGAGAACAACACATTTAAATTCATACTGTATAAACTAAAACAAACAGATTAAAGATAACATTTTGAGAACAGTTATTATTAAGAATTAATTTAAAATATTATTTAAAAATAAAATTATAAAAATTTTTCGAAGAACTAAGTTTTCAAAAAATGAGTTTATAAAATTATTAGTGCATTTAATAACTCATCAGACATTTTATTTCGTAAATTTGTTGAAAATTTACCAGCTACCGAAAAAAACACGTTCGCTTTCTACAGAAGTGGATTTTTAACAATGCATTAAAAGTATGTCCAAATTTTTGGTTCTGTTTGTACTAGGTTAAAATAAAGCTAGCTCTCCTTTTAATAAGTTGTCTGTTTTTCATTTCAGATTTCTTATTTTTTCTTTAGCTCCATTAATGGGGTTTTCAAACTTTTCTTTAAAACATTGATATACTTGTGCAACGGAAATATCTTCACCACTTTCAGCCGATGTTATTTCAGTACCTTGGGATAGGCGTTTGTACATTTCCTTTGCATAGGATTTTAACATTGTCTTTGTTAGGTTAATATTATTGTGTTGTGAAGTGTTCAGATAATTTGCAAAAGACATCAATTTGTCATTATATCTTTCATTGCTTTAGTTTTAATTGTGTGAATCATTTTTTTCCGAAAATATAGAATCAACAGAGAATAACTGTTCATAAAGTGTATTCATCACCTATTATCAAATTGTTTTCACGCCTGCCTAATGCTTAAAAATGTTCAAAACGTTTAATAATGTTTCCAAGTATGGGTTAGCTAGTTATTCAAAACAAGTGTACAAGAATACCTTAATTTAAAATTTCCCGGGAATTCCCGACAAAATTTTTCCCCAAACTCTATATGTAATATATAAAATATGAAGTGTGTCACTATTGTAAACTGACCTAAGTATAGTAATACTTTCAGTTTCTATGGTGTGTCACTATTGTAAACTGACGTAAGTGATGGGAATGCAGAACATGTGCCATCTTGAACGCTTTGGTGTATGTTTAATTCAAGTGCAACAAAATTAAATTGAGTATATTTTATTTTAAGTATTTTGAGTAGAGTTTAAGTTATTGAGTGAGTTTAGAAAGAATTAGAAAATGTAATATTATTATATTATTTTGATCACTGAACTAAACAACTCGTTCTTTATTCATTACACACTATTTCCTGATTGGTTCCCGAATGGAATTTCGTTTGACACCTGGACCAGTGTCATCTATGCCGGCGTGCCTACATGTTCTGCAGGCTCAAGATCTCTCTTTACAATCTCTCTAATCGCAATCATAATCTTGACAATGTTAGCTGTCGTTCCAATTATCGACAGAGCGTTAGCTTTGTCAACGTGCACATTCGAAAACAGTATGTTTAGCATCATCAATTACTTCCCCTTCCTCATAAACGCAGTAAGGGCAGGCCTTGTCCATTCTGTGCAGATATTTCCTAAAACATTCGTGACCAGATAGCATCTGCGTAACGTAATAATTTACATATCCACATTTCCCACCCATCCATGGCTTTATGTCTGGAATAAGTCTCGCCGTCCACCTTCCTCTATCTTCATCGTTCCATCGTCGTTGCCATTCTGAAATGGTGTTTTCTCTGAAGTGACCGGTTATGTGATTTCCAGCCGTTTTCACCTTACAAATCTCCATCCGCTCTGCTGCCAGCAAATCCACAGGGATTGTACCTGGTATCATAGGCACGGCTGGGGCGGACACTTTGCGACATGCCGGCGCGATACGTAATGCAGCCGTTCTCTGTACCGATAGAAGTGAGTTTGCTCGTTTTTTAACCTCTAGCGTTTCGGCCCAAATTTCGATCTCATAGAGCATAATGTTGCTTCCAACCTCCATCAGGAGTCTCCGTCTCGCCGGTAGCGGACCTACAATATTCGTCATTAATCTGTTGAGCTGTCCAACGATATTCTGGGCTTTGTCAGCCGAGTACTGAATCCAGTACTCAGCAGTAATTCCGTTTTATGCATGACCAGGTCTAGGCCGTTGGAATCCAATCATGTTTTCGTTCTTAGCATGACACGTCTCAGTTTTCGCTGCGCCTCTTTCGTATTCCTGTGATAACGGCTGCAATATCATCTGCATATATGTATACCAGGGATGCCCAAAGTTAAACTGTAGTAGTTTGGTGAACGAGAGAGAACTGCACTGAAAGAAAAGTTGTGTAAACTGAAATAAAAAGTACGAAAAAAAATCCGAAAGGCGGAATTTACAATAAAATTTAGAATAGAAATTCTTCCATATTATTTAACTGAAATATTGGTAGTTTCTCAAGAAAAGTTGCAATAAAATTTTAATTATATGCTAATTTTTTATCTTTCATTTGTAATATTTCCCATAAAAGATTTATGATAATAGTTGCATTATTATTCAAATTTAAAAAACAACCGATTATGAAAATAAAATAAATTAAATAAAAATAAAGAAATTCGATTTTAAATGTAAAATATGTTTGGGCAAAATTTTTTTAAAACCTAAAGGCAGTTTTTTTGGTGTAAAAAATAACTTTGAGGAATTCCATTTTAAATATAAATTATTTTTCCCATAGTTACTGTTTAGGACCAAATTTTGAAAAATGCGACAGCCCTATAGCTTTAAAAGCGCTCAAAAATTTCGTGAAAAGTGCAATAACTTTTTACGTGTTAAAAATAATTAAAATTTTATTTTTGCATATAATTCTTCAAAACGAATATTTTGTCAAATTATACAAAATTTATTTATTTTTTTTTTTTTAAACAAAATTCAGAAGTCATAATAAATTTTTTTCAGTGCTGTAAGCAAAAAATATTACAAAAATATCGTACACTCGATAGCAGAGTGACGACTAACCAAAGAGAATAACAATATGTGTGTTTTTAGTTTGCGCGAAAGCACTATGAAATGTGCATCATTGATATATACCCAAAAAAGTTCCATCTGGCATAAACTCTCTTAGAATTCAATCGTAATTAACATTCCATAGGTAGGGGCCGATAATAGATCCTTGTGCCGCTCCTGATGTTATATGTTTCACCCTTGGTTCCGAGCTTGTATTATGCAACAGCTGTCTGTTACTCAGATAACTATTTATCATGGCCAGGATGTAGTGTAGTACCGAGAAATTGTGCTCCAAAGCATTTTTAATGTCCAAAGTCGCAAGCAGTAGCACAGGCCCCGTAGTGGGACTACCACGCTGTGTGACTATGGCCGCTTCAGTTATCTCTCTCAAGGCGTCAATTGTAGACCGACCGGGTCGAAAACCATATTGTCTGGCCGTGGCTTTTAAAGACTCTCGACCCAGCATGCAGAGTGGCCTGTACGCGGATGAATCCTTCGGATCGCTGTTTCCCTTGCTTATAGACCAGCCGTTGTTTCTTCCATATTTTGGAGAAAATACACTCTTTTAGCCACGCGTTGTACATTCCCAGTAGGAGTTCCGGTCTTTGACTGGCAATTTCCCGTATTACCTCAGGGGGATAATGTCGGGCCCTGGTGCCTTACCGAGTTTTAATCCGACCGCTGCTACTTTCAGCTCCTCTGTAATACTCTTAGGCAGTAGAGTTATATACAAAACAAAAGCTTACAATTCATAAATAAAGATAATTTTTTTTAAATGTAGCTATAGCTGTACTTAGATATATTATCTTCTGTTACAGTAGTTTTATTCTTTGTCTTTTTTATGTTTTTCTGTGTTTTATATATTTTCGTAATATTTTTGTTTCAAATTTAGCGGTAATAGTTGCAACACTGGTTTTAAATACACACTTTAAACTAAAGCTCCATTTGTAATAATTGCATTTCAAACATTTAAAACTTTTAAAAAGCTTTGTTTGCACCGGAACTTTACACAAAGTACGAAGTACAATGTTGTCAACTCGATACATTTTGATATGATGTAAGATTTTATATACAAAAATTTAGAAGAGAAAATATTTATTTACCAATCGGAGCGCCCTGGTAGTCTAGTGGGTAGTGTGCTAGACTATTAGCGTGAGGGTCGTGGTTTCGATTCCCACCAGAGGCTCTGGTCTGTGACACTACACCGAGCATATGGTCGAAGTTACTCAGCTTGTATAGAATTAGAATATAATTTTTTGTAATTGTATTGTAATTAATAAATAAATAATATTTACCAATCGAATGGCAGTATAAATTGTAAACACGAAGCTTAAGGGCCATTATTACAACTTGCCGTTAAACTTGGGTTTAGTTCCCTGTAGCTAAGGGAACTGTAAAGTTTCCTTTTAAGTTATTTTTGTTACTACAACTTACAGATAAAACTAAAATATGGCAGTGGCGGAGCAAAGTCGATAAAACTGCTCAATTAATCCAAATGTGCTCAGCACCCCATTTTTAAAACGGTAAGATATTGACTAATTTTTCGTGGCTGGAGGTGTTCAGTGCCCCAAAATTGAGGCAAGAAAAAAAAGGTGAACACAAAGGGGTTAAACAAGTTTTTTTTAAAACTACGGGAACAGCCCGACTTTGTCGAAGTCGACTTTAAACTGTAGGTCCCACCAGTGGTGTGAGAAACTGCGGACTTCTTGGGGACGATAGTTGTAGTTGTGTCTAATGGTGAAGGTATAGCACTGGTTATTTTACAGTCACCAGCAGCAACTCGTTTCTTACCGTTCGCATCTTGCCTCTTTCTACCTTTCCTAAACCTGCACAATGCACTGCATGAGTAGGGGTCATCCCCTGAGGGCTGGTTTAACAAAAAAAAAAAAAAAGAAAAAAAAAAAAAAGAAAAAAAAAAAACTAGATATGGTAGCTTCCCTCCACGTTTATTATTCGGGGATTCATAAATTACGTATGTATTTGCATATGTAGTTGTCTGTGCACTTGTTTTTACACTTCAGTTTCTATTGACATTCGACAGGTCAGTGCTATTAAGCGGTAATTTAAAGTGAAAAAAGTTAATCTTAGATGTTGACAAAGTAAGTTAATAGTTTTACTATCTATGGATGTTTTCTGTTAATTTACAACCATTAACCTAGCCATGAGTAAACGAAAACAGAATTTGTTGTTAAAAGAAATAAACCAGCGCTAGAAGCAGCTTCTGAAGATGTAGAAGTAATAAGTATTTCTACTGACGAGACTGATATTGAGCCACCCCAGCAAAAGAGAATGCGCTTGCTTTCAGAAACTGAGTCCGAAAAAAATAAAAAAAAAAATTTTATTGAAAATAATTGCGTTCCTAATTGCCTTAAGAGCTTGATAACTAATTTTATTTTTATAAATGGAAGAGAATTTTAAGGTTTTTTCTTTATTTTTTTATAATCATAAAATGAAATAAAATAAAAACTCTGTGTATACTATTGAACTAAATCTGTGCGTTTTTATAAAGTTATTCAATTTTATAGGCATATGTAGGCTGCTGCATCAATCCTATGTATATCTTTTCAGTTTGTTTATACACTTGCATACATACATAATATTTGTTTTTTTACGCGTTTTTTCTTACACGGTAGATACGTTCCAGTGGATAAAAAAGTTTGGGTGTATACCAGTTTTTTTTTAATTTGTTCGATTTACACGATTTTCCATACAAAATGTTTTGACTTCGTTTTACATGATTTTCTCAGGAACGTATCTTTTGCGAAAAACGAGGGGCAAGTGTATATGTTCTTTTTATATTTGAAGTTGCCATATTGAAAATAATATATAATATGGCAAGTTCAAACATAAACTTATTTTTAAAAGTTACCGGTAGAATGGTGGGTAGCTTACTTCTATCATATTGTCCACTTATAATAATGAAGAACAATTTATATGCCCGTTAAAATTCTCTCTGTAGTTAGCGGCAATTTGTAATAATGGCCCTAAGTTTTAGAAATCCATTGATATTGAAAAGAAAAAGTTTGAATGTGAAATTTTATCGGCAGCGTATAGTCTCCACAGATGTTACATTGTGATCGTGTCCCTACAAGAAATAAATAACCGAAACTAATACATACAAGGCTTTCTTACTACTACACATGTAATTTTTATTTGACTTTTTATGTTTTAGAGTTGTCAGGTGCCCTGTAAATTTATGAATTTTAAAATTTCAGCCGTAGTAGGCTTTGAAAACAAAAATTTATAGCGTCTTATGACGAAAATTTTAATTGTGTTCTCTATATTAAAAAAATATTATACTGTGAAAAAAATAAGATGTGAAACCAAAAAGTTCAGTATTGTTATTATTTTACTGCATAAACTTTAATATACCTAAAATTATAATTTTATTATTAGCATCCACTCATCTTTGCCAGCTATCAAGAAATACCTCACCAGCGCATATAAGGTAGATGCCCAAAAATTGGCTCCATTCATTAAGAAATATTTGAAGAGTACTGTTTTCAGTGGAAAATTAATTCAAACTACAGGTAAGGGTGCTTCTGGTTCATTCAATTGTCAGCAACCCAAAGCAAAGAAACGCACTCCTGAAAAGAAAAAGGCTGCTCCTGACAAAAAGAAGAAGGTTGCTAGTGCCGCTAAAAGGCAGCATCCATCTGCCGCCAAAAAGACTGCTAAGAAGAAGAAAACGGAAAAGGCTAAGGTAAAAACCGTAAAGAAGACTAGTACTGTTAAAGCTAAACCAGCCAAAAAGGGCCCAGCAACTAAACCTAAAGCTCCTAAGGCCAAGAGTGCAGCCGCTGGAAAGCCCAAAAAAGCCGCTCCGGCCAAGAAACCAGCTGCCAAGAAGTTAATTAATTTAGACTTAATATAATTCGTATAATTAGTGAGAAGCTAGGTCGTAATCCTGATTGAAGGGTTGTAATGACCAATTATGTATGTATGTATAATTCTTTATAAAATAAATTATATTTTTTTAAATAAAAAATATTTCAAAACAAAAAAACATTTTTCTTTCGCAATTTACTCATCATTTGACTAGTTGTTTGACTAGTAAAATTACTAGTCGTTTTACTAGTCAAATGTAAATTTGTTACTTAGAAACAGCGAAGGAGTGAGCAGGTTAGATATATGTTTTACAGTCGAAAGAATTCATATGTTAGAAAGAGATACAAAATCACATGTACACAAATGTTTACGTCAAGTTTTTCACATTGCCCTTAATAACTTGATGGGAAGTTGTGACTAGTTTATAAGTTATACTTGACGGGGTCTTACTATTTTTATTTTGCCATTTGTGTTCATCAGTGATGCCAAGTGTAGGGATTTTTCCCTTTTTGTAGGGATGTTTTGAAAACTTTCACATGTAGGGAAAAAGGGAAAGATTTCTTAGTTTTTTCGAAATGTAGGGAATTTTTTTCAATTTCAAATTTTTAGTACCTAAAAACTATTTTTCTTCCAATCTAAATTAAAAAATGAGTATATTTTTTTAAGTGTATCATTATAATTTTGTAAATCTGGTAATACCTCTGTAATATAAAGTAAACAAACATTGTCTGAATTATATGTCGAAAATTTTGGTCCAAAATCTGCAAATCGAAAAATTTTAATGAAAACTTGATATTTCCAAATTAAAAATGTTACTATGTTTGCCACATGCCAACGCTGACGTTGAAAGAATTTTTTCTGTTATAACTGACGTACGTACAAAAAAGGAACAAATTAAGCCATGAGTTTTTAAATTCTATTTGCATCATTAAATTATAATATTTATATTTTATATACATATTTATATTTTTATAATATTTATATTTTGAAAAAAAAAAACGGAAAAAGTGGCGTAGGGAATTTTGTAGGGAAAATTTAAAGTGGGTGTAGGGAAAAAGGAATATTTTTTCATTGACGTAGGGATTTTTAGAAAAAATCTCCTGGCATCACTGGTGTTGATCATGATTACGTTGATGATACAGATGACGTTAAAATGAAATTAAAAAAAAAAATCGAAAATCATATACAGTGGGTGACAAAACAGTGCAACTTTTTTTAAAATTACACTAAAAATTAAAAATATTCTTAAGAAATTTGCAAAATATTTGTGCTGTAATGATTAAAAAAAATTTTGAGTCAAGAACTGTAAACACTCATCATTTTGGAGAAGGCTTCAACACTTCAATAATATAGTTTCTTTATATTTTTATGCATACTAATGAACTGCAATTTTCAATTTTTTCCTTTTCAATTTTGTCTGATTAGAACACATAAATAAATTTTAGAAAAAATTTGAATTGTTTTGGCATCCACTGCATATCAATCATATGAATAAACTTTTAGGCTTAAGCCAAAAAATGCAAAATTTTGTTATGCAGGTGCAGTTTTTATGCAGCGTTTCCATTTCGTTTATTCGCCTGGAATTAACTTTAACATGAACATCATAATTGAATATTTGAAACCCCTAAGGTATGTTTAATAAATTCAAATTTATTCATTCAGCAAACACTGAAGTTAGGAACGAAATAAAAAAATTTAATCGTATTTTTAAATTTTCAAAAATTTGCAAATCATAAAATATTCAAATGTTCTAAATTCATTCTATATTTCATTCTAGTAACTGATGTTTTGTTTGTACGTGTAGTAGTAGTAGTATGTATGTATGTATGTATGTGTTTGTTTGATGACAACCAAATTTTTGGTTTTCCGTCACAGCCTAACAAATTATATTTACATTAGCCTACAAATCATTATTACAGTTGACTTACCCGTATGTCATTGGGCAAATTCCAATCGGTTTTTCATGTTGTTTTCATTAATAAATGACTTTTTTCTCGGCACTCGTCTGCGGAAACCGTTCTTTCTCAAAACACTTCGAACTGTTTCAGAATGCACAATAATATTGTCGTCACTTTCCAAGGTATGCTATAACTTCTGTATAACAGGAAAATCTTTTTTGCTATTTAGTATAAAGATGGTTGGCAATTACGGCAATAAAATACGGGATCTTTTTCACATTCCTCTTTGGTTTTCAATTATTTCTTTGAATAGACTTATGCGCTTAAGCAGTCATTCATTTAATTATAAAAATTTCAACAAATTTCCCACCACACTTCAATTGACATTAAAAAGTTAATCGGAACGTGAAGAACAATGGACCCTTGACCAAGTCAAGGTCAATCGAAGATCCTGTATTCTGGAATGTCGATGATTTTAATAACACCTTCGCATACAGGAATCCATTTTTAAACAAGAAATAAAATGATTCGAAGTTTACATTTTGCAGCGTTGATAAATATTTATCTATTTGGTAAGCTGTTTGTTCACAAACGGAGGCAAATATTTATGGTTAATAATATTTGGAGAAAATCTAATCAGGAAATGCAACCGAGGTACTTTTATCGTACGGTCAAACACGGTGAAAAGCTTGTAATGGTATGAGGTATTTATTCACCTTCTGGTTTCGGTAAATTGATTTTTTTTTTTTTTAAGAAAATACGGTATCTAACAATTTTTAAAAGAAAATTTGGTATAAAATGCCAAATTCCTTGGATAAAGCACAAATCTGTCTCATTATAATTATTCTGAGTATACAGTTGGAGTTCTTAGGAAAATGCTGTTGAACAATCCTCCTCCAAAACTTAACAGTCATCACAAGATTTTATCACAATCGAAACTCTGTGGTAAAAACCGGAAATTTAAATATAAAAAAGAAAACATTTTCAAAGTCAAAAATACCCTTTTGAAGGAGCGGAATAGATTAAGCTTCCAGTATGCAAAAAAGCTTGCTGTACCTGTGGCACTCATCATGAAGGCTATCCAAATAAGCATTGAAAACGTTTTCATAATGTTTAAAATTACCATTTTTGTTATCGTCGGAGTTTTTTATTTTATTTAATATAAGACCTAATTTTTTTAATCATGAACACTTTGAAGTAATATTTTTTGTTTGCTTATCGTTTAAATAAATTAAGTCAATTGACTGAGCCCAAAACTTTTAAATTTCATACAATTTCAATTGGACCAATTTCACTGTGGTAAACTGTAGGGGCGAAGTATAGCTTTATATCGAAGACTGCCCTCAAGACATCGTCCTTTAATAGTAATATCCAAATTCAAATTTAATTCTTTGGTTTAGGAGGTAAAAAAGGTCTTTGTTGACTTCACGTTAGGTGAGACCGTTAGGTTGGGTTTTGTTGGGAAGTACGCTATAGTTCCCAGATAGGCAGAAGATGTTAGGCGCAATTTACCAACGATATGAATAATATTGCTGGACGATATACACACAGTTTGTCAAAAAATTCTTTGCATTTAGGAAAAAATTAAGAAAACTGAAAAATTCAATGATTTCTAATATAAATAATCAAAATTTTAAATTTTTTCAAACAGGATTTTATAAACATATGTTTTGTTAATATAATTATTTATTTATTTATTTATTTATTAATTACAATACAATTACAAATTATATTCTAATTCTATCCGAGCTGAGTAACTTTGACCATACGCTCGGTGTAGTGTCACAGACCAGAGCCTCTGGTGGGAATCGAACCCACGACCCTCACGCTAATAGTCTAGCACACTACCCACTAGACTACCAGGGCGCTCAAATATAATAAATAAAAAACTTTTATAATAATGATAATATTGTAATGTAAAATATTAAAAAACTAAAAGAATTCAAGTTTACTGCTGTCAAAAAAATGTTTGCACACTTGATAAAATATTAAGACTTATGCAATTTTTTTAAATTTATTGTCCTAATATTTTGTGTGTCCACCTTGAGCATTAATTACCGCTTGCAGACGCCTTCTCATGGATTGAATAAGCTTCGGAATTTCATATTCTAATGGTATTTTTAGCTCAATTTTCTTTGGGGAACTTTATCAATGCGTTTTTATTTGTGGGTGAACTTTTTCCGAACTTTTTCTTTACATGAACCCACAAATTTTTGATATGATTAATATCAGGACTTTGGGTAGGAGTATCAATAACTTTGGTGCAATTGTAAAGTAACCTGGAGTGACATAAATAAGATTTATGTTAAGGATCATTATCTTGATAGTACTTGTAATTAAATTTATTCGGATTAACCGGGCCAATAAAACCAAATTTCTTAATGCTGGCGGTCAGTTCATTTTTTCAAATATCAAGATATTCTTCCTTAGGCATTATTTCATCCAAAATCCTGATTACACCAACTCCCTTGCTGGATATATAAGCGGATACCATTACAGACAGTTTTCCAAATCTTAACTAAAGATTTTTATTTACTAATGCTGTCAGAGACTTACGCCAAATTTTTCGTGGTCTGTCATAATAATAAATCATTATTTTCATCTCATTTGAGAAAATAACTTCGCCCCAGTACTCCGGAGTAAGTGAAATCTATTCGATGGCATATCTTAATCTCTTTTCGTCATTTTGTGCTGAGAGCAGGAGTTTTTTCCAAGTCATTCTGAAAGAATATTGGTGTTATTGAAGAACATTTCTGATTGTTTCTTGGAAAACACGTAACCCCAAGTATTTTTCCACTTGAAGAGCTAATCATCTAGTACTGGATTGCAGGCTATGATACAGGGTTCTAATAATTTTTCTCTCAACTCGCTGCGTCACCTCTTTTGGCCTGCCTGTGGATCAGGGACAACAAATTGGCGACTTCCTTGGCAGATTTGCCTTTGTAGTAGTTGAAATAGCCCAATTGTATAATATTTTTTGAAACTCGTTTTCCTGGCATTGTTTGAAATATGAGGACACTTGTTACACAAAAAACCATCCCTTCATTACTAAAACGTTATTTACCCCTTTCAAATTTCATCTCATTTGTAAAAAACCCAAAATACGCAACGTTTTTGGGAAATAACGGCATATTTTTGAATTTTTTTTTATTATCTTCATTCAATATGCAAAGATTTTTTTGACACTTTTTATATCGAGTAAAGTTCTTTTGTTGTTGTTATTATTGTAATGTGTGTTACTATTAGGAAACTATTGGTGCCATATGGTCGTAAACAAGTACAGTATAGGATGTGTGCAAAAATATATAAAGATTTTGTTGTTGGATTTCTTGAATGAAGATCACATTTTACATTTTTTTGGTCTGTGCCAAGATTTTTTTGACAAACTGTATGTATATAGAGAGAACATTTGCTGCGGTCAGTTACGTTACGTGTGGCTAATGGTGTAGTTACCCACACGATCTGTTTAAAACAGGGATGGGAAATTGATTTTAACAAATTGTACTAACTTTCACAAAAAATTGTACTTTTTTCAGCCCGTTTGTACTAAATTCACTTTTTATCTTTTTTAAACTTTTTTTTTTATTAAATACATATTACATATTTGAGTAGAAAAACATAAAAATTAACAAAATGAGGTACATTGCAGTTTCTTTGTCCTAAGTACTTGTATAGATAGCTGCCAGATAAATGAAGCATCAAATCGCCAAATATTTGAGAAAAAAAAAATTGTGAAAATCGTCAAAGACGTTCACTGAAATCGTAAAAAATCGCCAGAAAGAATAAATTAATAAATTGAAGGGTTTTTAAAAACAAAAACATATACGAGTAAAGTCAATGTTAAGCAACAATAATATTTCATTAAATATACCCACGTGTGACGTATATATTAGGGAGTCAGTAGATCCTGACGTTAAGGGAATGTAATTTCAGTGTGAACTGAAACATTTTTCAGTGCTTTGGTTTCTTAGAACGATACAATAAATACTTTACTTAAGGGCAGGCCCTTAATGTCTATTTTGAGGTTTCTCAACCGTTTTCGGATATTGTTCGAGCGAAATAAGTGGACATACATACATACTTGGCCATTACAACCCTTCAGTCAGGATTACGACCTAGCTTCTCACACCACTTATGTTGTGTGCGTTAATTTTATACATGAGTGACGGGACCTACAGTTTAAAGTCGACTCCGAACGACAGATTTTGAGAAGCTTTTCATGGCAATTTTTACTCTCAGAGTCTTTGCCAGAAATCTGCTGATAGGAAGCCGCCGAAGAAATATTTTTCGTTTTGATGTGGACTCGTTTATTAAAATCATTTCTAAGTAACACTCGTCTTTCTCGGCCAGCACATCCGTATGCGGTCGACCATGAGGCCAGCGTATCCCACACCTTAGAGAGGAAGTTCGTTTGTTAGACGGACTATTCGTATGTGGAACTCCCTTCCAATAGAGATGTTTCCTGTTACTTATGGTATAAAAATATTCAAATCTTGGGTTCATAAACATTGCTCCCTCTTTCCTCGTTCCTATAATATATTCCATCCCCTGAGTGTTGGTTGTATGAAAAAAAAAATAATGCCCCTTGCCTTTGTTCTTCCAATTGTAATATTAGAAGCTATAATCGAATTTTTAAAATTGTCAGCAACGGCAAAAGATAATTTATGCTCATGTTATTTAGAAGTTTTAATTTTTTGGCTTTAAAGGGATTAAAAAGATATAAAATACAGAAACATCATAACAGGTATTCGAAAATGATTTAGAAATATAATACTTTACTCCTTATTACTAGCATAAATAGTAACAACTACAAAGCAAATATAAAGCTTAAGGAAGCTTTTAACATGCTAAAGTGAGGAATACGATGTAACTTCTTAATTTCTAAAAATCGTCAAAATGAGAACATAAAT
Organism: Sarcophaga peregrina; assembly: GCA_014635995.1. Lineage (NCBI taxonomy): Eukaryota > Metazoa > Arthropoda > Insecta > Diptera > Sarcophagidae > Sarcophaga > Sarcophaga peregrina. Next base: position 5,608,125 of record CM025794.1, read on the forward strand.
CGTCATGTCGTCAATATGATATTTTTGAAGCACAAAATCGTCAAAATGACGATAAATCTTCAAATCTGGCAGCTATGCTTGTATATATAATAGATAAACCTAACAACTTAGGTTAATACTTAATTATAAAGGAAAACAAAAGTTTATGAGATATAAATTTTAAATCACTATTTATGACACACAACAGAAAACTAGCCATTATTAGTGAAACATTCACAATAAAAATTAGCAATGAGTTGCCATATGAAAATGAATCGGAAATAAAAAATTTTACAGTGATGAGACATAATATTTAAGTAATGTAATAAAGTAGGGAACATTTCAAATAGTGCTAAATAAATCATTGAGGTGCTATGGTGTTTTTGAATTTCAAATAGTGCTAGAAAAAGTACAATTGTACCAACTTTCCCATCCCTGGTTTAAAATAAAATTCTTCCACGTTTTTACATGACATTTGACCATGAGAGAGGATGAGCAGTGTTGCCACGAAAAAAAAAATATTGTAACCAACATTTGTGAAAAAATCCCCAAATAAGGAAAAATATGGCCAAAATTAAATTCACAGTTTTTTATTTTATTTTTTTCAAATTTAAATTATAATTGAGAAAAAAGGAAACAAAAAATAAGAAAATAAAATTATAGTCTGGCTAGTTAATTAATTTTAACAAACAAAATAAAAGCTTTTCTTATAAGAAAAATAATAAATAATAAACGGCAACACTCATGATGAGTCTGTATACCAGATTCTTTGCATTGTATTCTGTATCGTTTTTATTTATATTCTTTATTGACATATATCCCGTAACATAACGGAATGTAACCGCAACAGTAAAGGTGCGGTCACATCTAAAAAATATTTGCCAAAAAACATAAAATATTTGTTTGCCATAATGTGACCACAAAATAAATTTGCGTGACAATCAGAAAAATCCGCCATTTTTGGCAAATAAAATTGTTTGCCGGCAAACAAAAGTTTTTTTAATGTGACCACCCTGCGACAAATATTTTTATGATTTTTTTGGCAAATATTTGTTTGCTCTTACATATTTTTCGTAAGGGCAAACAGTGGCAAATAACAGCTGTTTAAGACTGTGTTGCATACTAACAAAACAAAACAATTCAAAACAAATTTGAAGAAAATAAATAATTTATTTTATGGAAACCTTTTTATTTGTTGTAAATGTATACATTTTATAGATATAAATATTTGGGTGCCTGCATATACAGAGATACATTCAAAGCCTGAAATATAAATCCACGTTAATGCATATACAGTGTGCGAAATAAAAATAGTCGCATTTAATATTTCGATGTATTATTAAATACGAAAGAACTTTATTTAATTATTTTGCCAAATTAATAACATTATTCAATCTTAAATTAATATATATGACTAAATTTTAAAAATAACGATAAATTAAAATATAATAGGAAAACAAAGTAAAATGTATGCGAAATTTAAAATAGACGCAATTAAAACAATATAAAAAATATTAATTTCATTTAGAGTAAAAAAAAAACTAATAACTGATTAATATTTAGTAATTCCTCCTCTACTTTGTATAACACCAAATATACGACTGGGCATTAATTCCACTAGATTTTTTAATATTCTGTGCTCAATATTTAGCCAGGCCTGAAGAATTGCCGTTTTAAGCTCACTCACTGTGTTGTATTGCTTCCCGTTGCTATAAACTTCTCTCGACATAATTCCCCAAAGGTTTTCTATCGGATTCAAGTCCGGGCTTCTAGCTGGCCAGTCTAGAATTGGGATTGAAGCCGATGAAAAGAAGGCTTTTGAGACTTTCGCTACGAGGATGCTTGCGTTATCTTGCTGAAATGTCATGTTTTTGTCCAAATTATCTTCTAGATAATTTACTAAAACATCTTCCAACATTTCCACATAGGTTTCGGAATTCATTTTAGTGGAAATGAAACACAGCTGAAGCTTCCCAAAGTAACTGAAACCGCCCCATACCATTACGGTACCTCCGCCAAAGTTTCTGCTCATTCTGGGTGCGTTCGGTTTTTGCAAATCATGCCAATAATGACTGTGTCCATCCGGACCATCCAAATTGAATTTTTTTTCGTCGGAAAAAATAATATTTTTCCATTCCTCCGTCCATGACATGGTATATTTTGCAAATTCCAATCTTCGAGATTTATGAGAACTTGATAACGGTGGGATTTTGGCTGATTTTTTCCATTTAATGTTGGAATCGGTTGATAAAATTTGTGGAACTCGACGTTTTCCTACAGGTAAGCCTAATTTCACAACAATTTGGGAGGCATAAAGCTTATTTTTAGTGGCCTCCTGTTTAAGTTGACCAATTTGGCGTTTGGTTAGCTTTGTGTTTCTTTTATTTTTTTTATGTACAGTATTATTTTTTGTATTTTTTTGCAAACACGTACGTACTAGGTGCTCCGATCTTCCAATTATTCTACCTATTTCTCTTTTCGAATAGCCTTCTTCATTTAAAACTCTTATTAAATATCGCTCCTCTTGTGTAACGTGTTTTCCTCTACCCATTGCGCCTAAGAATTCTCGATATGGACTGATACTGATACTCAATGATGCGAACACGAAAAAGCACATGGATTTTTTCTAAAAATCTGATTTTTGTAACGGTAAAAATTAAGTAAAAGTAATTGTGCCTATTTAAATTTCGCTCTTTATTTTGGATTTTTTTGAGTAAAAGTCCCATTATTATTATTTCGAGGGGAAATTAGAAAAACAATGTATATAAAATGGTTACCAACTACTAAGTATTGGAAAATATTAGTAAATTGGAAACAATGAAAACCAACTACTTAAAAATATGCTTACATTTATTATCGCGACTATTAAAATTTCGTCCACTGTATCAATTCCTGTACCTTTCTAGATGAAAGCTATTCAGGGGTTTTAATGATTTTTCAGTATAATGGTTATTTTTTTAAATCTCATTAAAGAAAAAGATGCCTGAAACGACTTAACTCTTTAGTACATGTTTTTGTTATAGAAAATTTTTCATTATTATTGTAATGATTTTAATTCTTTTCCAAATTATCACGAGAAATTTTGTTCCTGAAAATAAATATGTTAAAATATTCAAAGTACAATGTAATGATTGGAACTCTTGAAGTGGACGGTACGAGTCATTGTAATGGAGAATTGTAATTCAACGCAGCAAAATAATTCCAATTTTTCTTTACACACATAGATTACATTTTGGAATTCAATCATTTTTTTGGATAAATTTTCAAACAAAGTGACCTGAAAACCATTCTCAAAAATTTCGATAAATAATTTTCAATTAGACCTAAAAGAATTCCTTCAATTTATATATAATCGATTTCCATATTTTAGATTTAACATCCATTTTAAGTTATGTACATCATTACAGCGATTTTCAAATATGGTGATTGGCTGCACTGGAAAAATGTAAACATTTGTTAATGTTAATTTTATTGTGATTAAAAACATAATTTTTCAGTTTTTTTTTTTTTATTTTATGCATGGAACCCATTTCCAAAGCCATAGTCGCTTTTCTTTTTTTCCCTTCCCAAAATAGCACAGAAGCTCCGCAACACAAAACGAAAAAATATTCACTTTCTATTATGTGTGAAAATGTGTATAATTATTTTTGTTTTCCAAAATTCTGGTCAAACATGTGTTTTTTGGCAAATATTTTTTTAATGTGACCACATCGCAAAAATATTTGTCAAACTTTTGTTTGCCGCTATTTTAAGAAATAAAAATGTGAAAATAAATGTGCGTAGTATGACCACAAAACAAAATATTAGTTGTTTCAGTCATATTTCTGGCAAACAAGGGAAAACAAAATTATGGCAAACATTAGCCATATCTGACCGCACCTTTACGTATTAAATAAAGAAATCTAGTCTTAAGGTGCGGTCACATCTAAAAAATATTTGCCAAAAAACATAAAATATTTGTTTGCCATAATGTGACCACAAAATAAATTTGCGTGGCAAACAGAAAAATCCGCCATTTTTGGCAAATAAAATTGTTTGCCGGCAAACAAATATTTTTTTAATGTGACCACCCTGTGACAAATATTTTTATGATTTTAAGGGCAAACAATGGCAAATAACAGCTGTTTAAGACTGTGTTGCATACTAACAAAACTAAAACATCACTAAAATCGCAAAAAAATGAATGAATACAAATTTGAAGAAAATAAATAATTTATTTTATGGAAACCTTTTATTTGTTGTAAATGTATTCATTATATAGATATAGATATTTGGGTGCCTGCATATACAGAGATACATTCATAGCCTGAAATATAGATCCACGTTAATGCATATATCAATTGTTGTACCTTTCTAGATGAAAGCTATTCAGGGGTTTTAATGATTTTTCAGTATAATGGTTATTTTTTTAAATCTCATTAAAGAAAAAGATTCCTGAAACGACTTAACTCTTTAGTACATGTTTTTGTTATAGAAAATTTTTCATTATTATTGTAATGATTTTAATTTTTTTCCAAATTATCACTGCAAATTTTGTTTCTGAAAATAAACATGTTAAAATATTCAAAGTACAATGTAATGATTGGAAGTCTTGAAGTGGACGGTACGAGTCATTGTAATGGAGAATTGTAATTCAACACACCAACATAATTCCAATTTTTCTTTACACACATAGAGTACATTTTGGAATTCAATCATTCGTTCAATCATTTTTGAAGATAAATTTTCAAACAAAGTGACCTGGGGTCAAGCGGTTTTTTCCGCAGGATAGGGATATGCGATTATAGCTCCCTCGGAGCCTCCAGCCTCTATCCTATCAGGACCGTTAGTGCGTGACATCGTCACATCCTGCTAGAGGTGGCCCTGCTCTTTAACGGAACACTACGGATCTAGACTGGGGAGTCAATAAACACCCCCTCTCAGCCGGGGTGACTATGGCTGACCCCCCTTTTTTTTCTTGGCACGACTCGTTTTCTTCTCGGACTTCTCTCTGCCCCCTTGTTTCTGACTCAATTGCCCTGAGCTGGTGGCTGTAACTTTCTGGACCCAGTTGTGCATGCACGATAGCACCGGGGTGAAACCCGCTGTGCGAATGGCTCCAGGCTAGGGTTACAGCTGCCCCCGTCCCGTTAAAACCCTGGCAGGCCTCAAAGTACGTTCCTTGTCCGTCGCCGTTAAGTTGGTGGTGTAGGTTCGGTTGAGAGGACTCCCGATTAGTACCCGGTCTGGCTCTGAGCACCTGTCCCCATAAGGGCTGGTGCCAACCCTCGCGTGGCCTCCCTGCTTGCATAGATAACCACGGGACCACTAATGGGTAACTACACTTGCGGGCAAGGATAGCGGCTTTGAGTGGGGACCCTATTACAATGAACTCTGATAAATCAAACCCAAATAGACCAGCGCTAACTCAAGTAGGCGAGCGCAAAGCATCCACTGCTACCGGTGGACGCACAATTCTCTCTAGGCAGGCACCGTATTGTTACTTCGGTAAAACCCCGCATGGCACACAAGGTTCCGGCTGTGAAGCCGGCTCCCAGTGTCGCCACACCTCCTGCTAGGACACCTTCCACCGAGGCTCCGTCTACCTGTAAGGCGGCTGAGAATATGCCCTCGCACTCTTCGGTTGCCGCTAAGGCATTGGCTGACAAGTCTGGCGCGCAGGCCCCTGGCACCAATCCATCGGGTGTCAGGAATACCGTGAGGGCATATAGAACTCGCAGATCAGCCATGCGCATGATTGCGAAATTTGGCTCGACCGACCCGGCTCTCCTCTCAGAAGATGAAAAGGAACGGCTTGCCTGGGGTAAGGCCCATCGTAATGATCGCCCCCCTGCTTCTCCGATCACGGCAGAAACGGGCCCAAAGAGGCAAAGATCTATCGAGCTAAACGCTCCTCTCCAGCCTCCTAAGCGCTCCAAGGTGGCCATTCCCAATATCCCCCCGCCTACAAGACCGCGCTCGACGCAACCCAGACGCCCTGTCCCCAACAAGCCTTCTAAACCTCTTAGTGAGGTGTTAAAAGAAGGTCTGACCTGGGCAGTTGTTGATCGGAGCCACCCTGATGGTTCCATTGCCCCCACTAAGTGGAGACTGGTGGAACACGCGCTCCTAGACGTCTTCCTTGGAGTAATGGACTCCAACCCTGGCCCCTCACCTGGCTGCACTGATGCGGGGTGGTATCAGAGGCACATCAAGCTGGTGGCGTGCTCCGACCTCCGCTCTATGGAGCTCTATAAGGAGGCCATCAGCAGGATTGGGGAAGTCTGGCCAGGAGCTAAGCTGGCCAAGTGCAATGGGCTGTTAGGTCTTTCAAACCATTCAAGTCACCAGGACCGGATGGCATTATTCCAGGTAACATTCAACATGGGGAGGAGATAATCCTGCCCTGGTTGCTTGCCATCTATAACGCTAGTCTCAGGCTCCTCTACATCCCTTGGAGCTGGAGAATATCTAGGGTGATTTTTATTCCCAAGGCTGGGAAACCGTCCCATACTGGGGCAAATGATTATAGACCCATAAGTCTGTGTTCCTTTCTTCTGAAGATACTGGAAAGAGTTCTCGATGTTCATATTAGGGCCTCGATTGATTCAGCGCTTCTGTCCACTTCACAACATGCATATACGAGAGGTAAATCAGTGGAAACAGCACTTCACTCGCTTATCTCTCGGGTGGAGAAGTCCATGCACGTTAAAGAATACACTTTGTCCATTTTTTTGGACATTGAGGGCGCATTCAATAACGTCAACCCGGACGCCATAGTCAGGGCTCTCGCTTCTCTGAACCTGGGACAGGATCTGGTCAGGTTCATCGAGCTTCTCCTCAAATCGAGGATAGTGACCTCCACGGTGGAGGCCTCGAATTGTCAGAGAATGGTTCGTAAGGGTACTCCGCAGGGCGGTGTTCTATCACCTCTTCTCTGGAATCTTGCAGTCAACTCACTCCTGAGGGGGCTGGAACAATCTGGCAATGAGGTCATAGCATACGCTGACGACATTGCCATTGCAGCGTCGGGAATTTGTCCGCAGACACTGTCGGACAAGCTGAACTTGGCGCTGTCAATCGTGTTGGACTGGTGTAGGGATTTTGGACTGTCTATTAACCCCTCTAAGACCGATACGATTCTTTTTACGAGGAAATATAAAATTCCAACCTTCTCCCTTCCCAGCATAGGGGGGACCAGACTCACGTTGAGTCCCGAGGTTAAATATCTGGGCCTGATCCTCGATCCCAAACTGAACTGGAGGGCGAATCTGGCTGCTAGAGCACGTAAGGCAGCATGTGCTGCCTACTGCTGCAGTAGGGCGTCGGAACCAGGTGGGGTCTTCGCCCAAGGATCATGTGTTGGATATATTCCATGGTCATCGAACCCAACCTCTTATACGGTGCTGTGTTCTGCTGGACTCCTCTGGACAGACAATACAACGTCAGAGTTCTTGACAAGGTCAGAAGGTCTGCCGCCATTCATATAACTGGTGCTCTACGCACCACCCCCACGAAAGCCTTGTTCACAATGCTAAACTGGCTACCTACTGTGCTTCTCGCAAAGCAGGTGGCCAAGTTTGCTGCGACTAGACTTAATGCTCTCTCTCGTTGGCACATTGTACCTTCTGGTCACTCCACAATTCTGGAGATTTACCCGGTGGTCCCTGGGAACATGGACTTTTTCCCTGGTGAACATTGTCTTGATAGATGTTTCCACTTTCTGATTCCGAGTAGGGATGACTGGAATCCTGATACGATCGGCCCCCCGGATGTTCTGGATATATATACTGACGGCTCTAAACTCGAGGTTGGGGTCGGAAGTGGTGTCTATTCTAGGAAACTAGACCTGAATATTTCTCTCCGTCTGCCGGACTACTGCAGTGTGTTTCAAGCGGAGGTGATGGCAATTTATCGGGCCGCTCAATGGATCCTCGTTAACGATGCTTCTTTCAGTCGCGTCTCGATCTTTTCGGACAGTCTGGCTGCGATAAGATCTCTGTCAGGGTTCGTGATCAACTCTAAGATCGTTAGGGAATGTCGTCGCTGTCTCGACCTAGTCTCGGGGCGCTTCACCAGGGTCTCTCTGGTGTGGGTCCCCGGGCACAGTGATATTCCGGGAAACTGTAGGGCCGATGAGCTCGCCAGAGCTGGTGCGCTCCTTCCGGAATCCTCTTCTGTTGAGATGGATATGCCACTTGCCTCGGTCAAGTTGACCATTGCGCGGAGGTTCCTTCGGGACGCCAACCTACCCTGGGTCAATGAGGAGTCCTGCTCCACCGCTAGACTTACCTGGCCCAGGATGAATGGAAGGCGTACCAACCGATTACTTAGTCTCGGTCGTGATGTCATCTCGACTGTAGTGGCCGTGCTTACGGGTCATTGCATCATGGGTAGGCACGTCGAGAGAATGAGGCTCCCTTTTAACGACTTCTGCCGTGGATGTAGGTCCACGGAGGAAGAGGAGAGCGTTGTTCACTTTCTTTGCCAGTGCCCGTCTCTTGCTAGGAGTAGATATAGGCTATTTGGCTCCCCATTCCTTGTTAGCTTAACGGAGCTATCATCTATTGATATCAAATTTTCTGGCTGGTTTTCCAGTGCGGGGTAGTCGTGCTTTTATTGTGCAGCCCTTGCGCTGACCAACTTCTTCCTTTCCCTGATTTGGCGGAACTTGGTTAGTACAGGGACTGCGTTTCACCCGTGGCATCACAACGGGCCGCCATGCGTGCTCAAGTGAGCTTTGTGATATCAGAGCTACCACTACGACCTAACGACCTAACCTATTGTAATGATTTTAATTTTTTTTCCAAATTATCACGACAAATTTTGTTTCTGAAAATAAACATGTTAAAATATTCAAAGTACAATGTAATGATTGGAACTCTTGAAGTGGACGGTACGAGTCATTGTAATGGAGAATTGTAATTCAACACAGCAACATTATTCCAATTTTTCTTTACACGCATAGAGTACATTTTGGAATTCAATCATTCGTTCAATCATTTTTGAAGATAAATTTTCAAACAAAGTGACCTCAAAAATATCGATAAATAATTTTCAATTAGACCTAAAAGAATTCCTTCAATTTATATATAATCGATTTCCATATTTTAGATTTAATATCTATTTTAAGTTATGTACATCATTACAGCGATTTTCAAATATGGTGATTTGCTACACTGGAAAAATGTAAACATTTGTTTATGTTAATTTTATTGCGATTAAAAACATAATTTTTCAGTTTTTTTCTTATTTTATGCATGGAACCCATTTCCAAAGCCATAGTCGTCTTTCTTTTTTTTTCCCTTCCCCAAAATAGCACAGAAGCTCCGCAACACAAAACGAAAAAATATTCACTTTCTATTATGTGTGAAAATGTGTATAAATATTTTTGTTTTCCAAAATTCTGGTCAAACATGTGTTTTTTGGCAAATATTTTTTAAATGTGACCACATTGCAAGCATGTTTGCCAAACTTTTGTTTGCCGCTATTTTAAGAAACAAAAATGTGAAAATAAATGTGCTTAGTGTGACCACAAAACAAAATATTAGTTGTTTCAGTCATATTTCTGGCAAACAAGGGAAAACAAAATTATGGCAAACATTTGCCATATCTGACCGCACCTTTAAAATCTCATTTTAAAGTCCATTTTCCATGCTATAATGTTCTATACAGCCTCGTTTTGGTCTATTAACGCATCTTGCCATAATAAAAAACTACAAATTGCTCAAAACAGGTTATTGAAACTTATATACAACCTACCTCGGTTTTTTTTTTCTACCTCACGCCTTCATGAAATGGCAGGCATTGAATTAATTTCAGACAAGGTTGAGAGATCTTAGGTTTTTATCAGTAGTACAGTACACGGTTAACGAACGCCCACTATAACGAACACTTTTTAATGGAAAAAAGATTCGCTTAACGAACGAAGTTTCGCATAACGATAAAAAAAGAGGAGAAAACCTTAATTGCATGTAAAATTTATTTCAGTTTATAGTAACGAAACATTTCCATCTTTAACACGTTCCCTGCCACGTGTACCGTTTTCGGTGCACGCTGAACCTCATTTCTACGCCAAGCTGAACTTTTTAATTTAAAATGTTTATATCCAAAATTTAATTATTAGTAGGACTATTTTATGTAACGTAATGATGTTTAGAGCAATTTTAGAGTGATGTACCAATAACGGTACACGCGGCGTGGTCATTAGTTATGGGACCACTTTTGAACTTTTATTGACTACGACAGTTGTAAATGCGTCGATTTTATATAATACAAGAAACAATAGTTTAATTTCACCTTTTAAAATATAGAAAGTTATTAATTTCACATTTATGTAATATAAACAATGACGGATTTTCTGAAGAAGATGACCATGTCCTACCTCCTAGAAGTACACCATGAGTTGCAAAACTGTAATGGTAGACCAGTAAAAAGATTCAGCCATTCCATGGTATGCAGAAAGTATGAAAAATTATAATAATGTACTCAAACTTGAGTAAAATATATATTTTTCTTAGTACATTGCCCATATGTACCGTATTCTATATGAAATAAATTTAATTTTTTATTGTTATTTTGTGCATTTTGCCCTTTGAATAGTAATAATTTTAAAAATAAAATAGATTTTTTCAAAAATAAAAAATGAACATGTATTTTTATAGATTTATAAAAGTAGTTGTCGTGTACCGAAAATGGTACACGTGGCTTAGAAATGACACCTTCTCATAAACGGCTTGGCAGCGAACGTGTTAAAGTATATTTTGGATTGAATTCTTCTTCTCCACCATGTAAGAAGACCTATCCATCAAGAATTCAATCCAAAATATACTTTAGAGGTGGTCAAACAAGGCGGTGGTAGCAACATGATATGAGAGACAATCTCTCGTTATGGTGTGAGTTCTCTATATCGTATCCAGAACATAATGAAATCGGCTGATTACACTGAAATTTTGCTAAATACAATGCTGCCGTAAGCCGAAGAAGATATGGCACTCAAATAGGTCTTCCAGCAAGACAATGACCCAAAGCATACTACAAACTATCAACGAAGTAGTTCCAGGACAAAAAGCAAGGTCTTAAAATGGCCAGCACTGTTCCTTGATATGAACCAATAAAAAATTTGTGGAACGAAGTTAAAAGGGCAATTAGGGGAAAGCAAATTTCGACGAGCTTCGGAATCTTATACAGGATGCAGGGAACGCAAACCCGGTACATGTTTATCAAAATTTGGTCAACGCAATGCCTAGATGAAGAAGATGTGCTGCTGTCCTGGATAACAAAGGATCCGCAACAACGTACTATTGTGGCACTAAGGTTTTTTGCACTAATATTCAGTATAAATATCTATTTCGTTTTACTTAAGTTAGTTATAGCTTTAAGATTTCATGAAGTGTCCTTATTTTTTTTCACACGTTAAACTATATAAATTCACTAGCTAAAACCTGGTGTGTTTCGCTACTCCTATCGATATCTATATATATAAAAAGGAATGTGTGTTTATTTGTTTGTGGGTTTGTTTATTTAAAGTCTATAGACGGCTAAGTGGCTGGACCGATTTTCTTGAAATTTTAACCGTACCTTCCTGTATGTCTGTCTATAGGCTACTTTTTACTTTTAAATTTCAAGTAGGCAAGGTGCTACGCCTACAAACCCAACATGTATTTAATGTCGCATATCTCATAAACCGCAACAGCTAAATTCCTCAAATCGTGTATGGACAACTTTGACATCTATATGAACAAATTGCATTTTATTATTTATTACTTGCATTTTATTTATTTATTTATTATAATCAAAAAATCAAAATATATTGTAGGAATAGAACAAATTTTATTTTTAATCTTTTTTCTACCGTTTAAGAAAAAATAAATCGCTTAAGCAAGAAAGAATTTTCGATTTTTTACTGGGTTGTAAATGTAATGTAAGTTTGGGTGGGAACTGTCCTTATTATTTTTCACATCACCGCATGTATGTATGCACCCCACTCTTTTTTTACACGGTAGATACGTTCCTCAGAAATCCGTGTAAAAAAGAGGCGTTTTCTATAGTAAAATGAGGAATACGTTCCGTGTCATTTGAATACCGTGTACGATGATATAAAGAACTACATTTACTTCGGAAAACCGTGTAAAAAAATGTTGAAAACTATAAAATTTCAGAAATGCATACAAATTGTATGTTCATATGGCATTTTATTGAGCATTAAAACTTAAAATACGTAATTCATACAGGTAAAAAATTGGGAGAGCAACCAAAAAACAAAAGAAATCTAGTAATCCAGAATTAAGAACAGAAAAATTAGAATAGAAATAAAGTAAAAATATTAACTCACATAATTATTCGTCACTACTTGATAACAAGCACAATTATTTGCGACAAACTGGACTAAATTCGGTATCATCACTGGAGATATCCAATAAATTATCCAATGGTGACTTTTGTCCGGTAATAGAGTTTTGAAATGTCGGTCTTATTTCCGAAAGATCTTCCGTCGTCGACGTTTTATTAACAAATCTTTTATAGAAAGTTGAAATTTTGGTTTTTGGGAATTCCCAGTTACTACTATGTATGTTCATTTCAGCAATGGTGTCAAGTGTGGTAAAATCAAACATAATTACAAGACAGTGATTTTGAATCCGTACTAGATTAAAAAATTTTTACAAAAAAAAGAGTTGGGTGTAGGGTAAATGTACCTAATGTCGGCATGTACCAGTAGTCGGTAGTTTTGTAAAAAAAAATGCAAATAAATAAGAAAAGCAAACTTTATTTACTAAAGTTGAAACTGATTTTGGTACAAAAAACAGTTTTGTTCTCTTATGAAATGAGTAAATTGGAGTGGGATGAATAATTTTGTCAATATTTGTCCTCATGCAGTGATGGTTTTTCAAAAAGTAGAGTAGTGCCAGTTTTTTAAGAAATGTTTTAGTTTAGGTGCCTCCTTAAACAAGTAAGTATTTATATTAAATTAAGTATTTTTGAAGAATGTAAGTGATTTTAATGAAAGAAAATAGTTCAAATATTAAATTAAATGTGAAAAATTAAGGAAATTAATATTTTTTTATAATTTATATTGGTGCATTAGGAACAAACAATTATATGATTTCCAATTGTCGGCATTGAGGTGGCGACAACTGGAAATTGAGTAAAACTTGATTTTACTTGATTTAGTCGGCATAGTTTATAATGAATACACTGAGAGCTGCCGAGAATCTGAAGTCGGCATTCTTACATTTATATAACTAGAAGACCTATAACAGGACGAAAATTCGTGGTTCAGTAGGCATAATAGGCTATTCTTTGAATGTCAGGCAATATAAATTCATTAATATGTATGTCCAACTGCGGGAAAACGCTCGCACCAATACTCCCAAGAATGTACTTTAATAGAAGTAAGAAATGGCACATCTACAATACAAATTGGGTGCAAGCAAAAAATATGGAGTCTCGCGTTCCACCATACAGGACAGAATCCATCCATCGGTTGATGCCAGGGTCCACAAGTAGTCTTGACTGAATCAGAAGAGGAATGTCTTGAGAAATGGTGAAAAGACCTAGCAAATTGTGGATTCCCCTTAAGAGCTGAAGACTTGGTAACTGCAGTTCAGGCGATAATAGTGCCTGACAGAGCAAAACGCTTTTGACATTTTGAATGATCCATCGCTAATATTTAATGGAGGTAAACCCACCTTTAGTTTATGCTCAAAACCGGAAAATTTCTGGACCCAAAAGGATATAGAAACGTTTACAGTATCGAAATGCGAATTGAAAAGAAAATAATAACAGTGCTGCTGGTTTTTTTCAACAAATGGTCACATAGTAGCCCCAATGGTTATTTTCCATATGTGCGACCACCTAAAGATGTATTAATAATATCTATAGCTATGTCGAATTCTGCTGCCTTTATTTCTGTATTAAAATCGTGTGCAATGGCCAATGCCAAGCATAGCTCCAAAACTTCTTGTCTTTAACAAAAATTTTAATGCCGACAATAGGATAATTTTTTACCGAGCACTGGAAAAATCGATTATTTCAACAAAATATTTAAATTACTTATAATTTCAATGTTGGTAAATGGATCTAAAACTATGGACTAATGGATCTAATCACAGAATTGTAATAACTAAACAGCATCTCAATACTACTTTCCCACTTTTAACCAGACCAGTTTGAAAAAGAGAAAAAAAATAAAACTGCCTACTACTGGTACATTTACCCTGTAAACATTTTGTAACTATAAAATCTGTTTTTAAGCTAAAATATAGAAATCTGGAACACTTAAATAAATATGTAATTTAGTTGTAACGAAAATGTATATATTATGGATAAATAAATTGAATTGAATTACACATGCAAATAAATTTGGTTCATAGTAAATTTCCAATGTTTGGTGAGCATCGTTTTGACTTTAAACGATTCCTGACAACTTGCTGAACCCTAATGAATGGAAATGTCAACAACGTTTGGCATTTTCAGCCTTTAAACCAGGGATGGAAAAGTTGGTACAATTGTACTTTTTTTAGCACTATTTAAAAGTCAAAAACACCATAGCACCTCAATCACTTATTTAGCACTATTTAAAAATTTTGCCTTCTATATTACATTACTCAAATATTCTGTCTCTTCGCTCTATAAATTTATAAAATTTTTTTCATCAGAGAATATGAATAAAATTGTCTTCTGGTCATATTCTCTGATGAAAAAAAGTGGAACTTAGATGGACTAGATGGCTATCGATACTACTAGCGTGACCTTAGAAAGGAACCAAAGAAATTTTAGGGAGTTAGGTAGTCTCATGGTTTGTTGTGTGATTTCATTAAGTGGCTGCCTCGAACTTCAGTTTTCATTTACGCGAATGAATAGTATAGAGTACAATACTGTTTTTAGCTGTAGTTTGCTCCCCTTCTTAAAAGCAGGAAATTTATATTTTCCAACAGGACAATGCCAGAATTCATGTCAACAGACAGAGGATGGTATGGTTTCGTAACCAATCTATTCAGGTTTTATCTTGGCCAGCTTTCTCTCCTGATATGAATATTATTGAAGATGTTTCCCCAAATGAATTCCCCATTCTTATCCGAAGAGTTTATTAAAATAACAGAGAATTTACCAGTGTTGAAGATTTGAAATTAAAAATACTCAAAGGGTGGGAGAAAATAGACGGAGAAATATTAAAATTCTTTAAAAGATAAAATAAAGCTTCTTATTTAACAAAAGTGAGACTGGCACTGTAATAATGCGAAGACTAAAAACCTTAATTTTTATACTAAAGTAAAAACTACACTAGGTTAGGTCGGAGTGGTAGCTGTGATATCATAAAGCTCACTGGAGCACGCATAGCGGTCCGCTAAGATTTTAAAAAATTTACGGTTATATTTTCTTTTACATTAACAATACACATAATGAAATGTTGTGATGGTGTTATTATAAATGAACTTTTTTAGAAATTCAAAAAATTAGGGTAGTGCTATAATTATGAAAAGCACTATATAAATCAAAGAAAGAAATATACTGTTTGCTTCGACTGTCTCCAAATGAATCCAAACAAGGAATTTTGAAATAATAAATAATTTGCTAGCAAAAAATTTACTAAAAATAGGGATTCAGTTATGTTCAGATTGCATTAAATTATTAAAGTAAGTTGTTAAGTTTACCTATAATGTACCTTTTTGTTAATTTTTTTTAACGTTAATGTTTTTTTACGCACATATTTACATAAATATGTATATGTAAAATGAATTGCCATTTATATTTTTATTTAATTTTTAATAAAAAAGTTTAAAAAGGAAAAAAAATTAATTTAGTACAATGGGGCTGGAAAAAGTAAAATTTTTTGTGAAAACTAGTACAATTTGTTGAGATCTATTTCTCATCCCTGCTTTAAACCATAGTTATCATTATCGATAGTTTTCATAAAACTAAAAAAGCACCAGATACTAAATAAATATAAAAAATATTTTTTTTCTTTTCCTAGGAAAATTTAACCTTTCACAGAAATATAATTTTTATGTTGTTATTTAAATTTTTGTTACACGTATTAGATGTTTCGACATTTTTTGTCGAGTCCAGTCCAGCGATGTTAAATAGAAAACGGCCATACAATTAATACATATTGTACCCAGTTTTCATTCTTTAATTTTATTTTGTTTTTTTTTTTTTGTTATTATTATTAATTTTAATTTAATACACTTCAGTAATATGTTTATGCTGAATAGGCACTAAAACTGCATACAAGAAGAGACGTTGTGTTGGTCGTCTAAATTATATGTCAGCATGCTTCATTTATCAATGTAAGGCGGTGGCAACAAGTTTAAAGTATTATAAGGGAGAGAGAGACCATGTTGCTAATTTTTATTTGGGTTTTGTTATTAAATAGCTATCGAATATCAATAGCATACGTAAAACAAGACGGGCGCATTATAGAATTTGATAATTTCGAAGAATACAAGGTGAAGTGAATGCAAGAATAAAAAATATTGTATTGTATTGTATTGTATTGAGTATTTTATATTTAAATATTGCAGAAATTTGTAAATAAAAGTTATTTACATCGACATGACGAACTTCGCAGCCGTTTTGCATTTGAAGAGAATCGAGTTACTGTGCGTCAACACAATGAACTTTATAATAAGGGAAAAAGTTCATATCGCCTGAGGACAAATATAATGGCAGATATGGTAAGTGAGTAAGTGAATGTCAGACAAATTAAATTTTATAAATAGTGCGGAACAAGGTTCTTCACAAAAACACATTATGTTTGGTGGTGCATTTCAAGACTTCGTTTTCTTTGCATTCAATACTTATCCCTTAGCGACGATCTTTTTTAGTTGTAAAAAGTGTAAAAATCTATGCTCTTGATGACTATATACATAGTTTGTCGTATGACGTCTATGAAGTTTTTAAGGGTTTTGATTATTTTTGGCATACTTTTAACGTGACCATGTAATGCTTCTGCATTAAGATTTTCCAATCCACATTAGCAAATATTTTTCTTTTAAAGAGGTCTGAATGTATTTAATTAATTATAATCTAAAAGCTTTAGCTTTAACGCACACAAGTTATCCTTGAAGAGCTTGACATCTTGTCGCAGATGACGGGCATTTTTAAACTTAAAAAATTTAAGGCCCATTATTACAACTTGCCGTTGACTAAACGGAGGATTTTAACGGCCAGATAAATTGTTTTTCATTATTATGAGTACAGTAAAATCCTGCTTAACGCGGGGGATACGTTCCAATAAGTTCCTGCGCTAAACGAAACAGCGTTAAACTAGGCAACTAATAAATCAACTGTGACGCAGGAAAGATGCGTTCGTACTGTGATTGCAACTCCGGGAAATACAGTTCTTTTCAATCTTTTTTCTGAACAGACTAACAAAAGAGCGTTGAAAAAGATGCATAGTATACACCGTCGCTATATAGTGCACCGCTTTTGATTAGTGCATGGTCGTTTCATTTGCAACCGCGTAATACAGAAACAGCGTTAAGCTGGGTCTTAGTATACCCAATAAGATAGAAATTATCGTTAAACTAAAGGGAAGATCATCCTACCTTTAACATTTAAAGGTCACGTTATATTTGAACTTGCCATATGATATACTATTTTCGATATGGCAACTTCAAATTTAAACAAAATGAGCATATACAATAAAAAAACGAAGTCCACTGTTGCCGCCACTGTTTTATCGACTTTGCTTCGGCCCTGCCAGATTTTAATTTTATTTTATCTGTTAGTTGTAATAACGAAAAGCGGTTAAAGGTAACTTTACAGTTCTCTTTAGCTAAAGGTACCTTTAACTAAACCCAAGTTTACCGGCAAGTTGTAATAATGGCCCTAAGTAGTCGATAATGAGCAACAGGTAACTTCCTTCCGGTCATTTTTAAAGATCAGTTTATGTTGGAGCTTGCCATATTATATATTATTTTCAATATGGCAATTTCAAATATAAACAAAATGAGCATATACAACAAAAATAGAAACCCGTCGTTGACACTGCTTTTAAAAAATTTTGTTCCTGCCATATTTTTTAAAAAGTTTTATATGTAAGTTACAATAACGAAAATTAGTTAAAGTGAACTGTAACGTTACTGTAAAGGTTATAACAATAACCCTAAACCAATTTGTATTTGTAAACTTGATCTGATAAATACCAAAAATTGTAATATGTATATTGATGGAAAGCGTAATATCAAAATACTATTTTCTTCAATTCGTGTTAGCAGGCGTAGTTCGCTAGTGTAACAGTTGCTTAAGACGTATTTATTTAACCAAGTAACCGTAATTCTACAACAATCATAAAAATACAAAAACTCACCCAATAATGTTCCCCGGGGACCGAACCTGTTCATTAAAATGAGCGTAAAAATGCATTCAGCTTTCAGTTTTTTTGTATGTTAATCAATTATACACCTAAAGAAAAATTTAATTAAAATATGGTCTTTACATAATGATATTTTCTGCCTGGTAAAATATTGCTATCCTTTATAGTGGGAAAAATTCCCATGTTTTTCTTTGAATTTTTAAGTGAAATATGTGTATTATTCGGAAGAGTAATTAATGTCATCAAAAAGCATAATAGTTTGTAAAAAATATTTATTCGAACACTGCTTGAAATAATATTTACTAACAATTTTCCTCTGGGTTGTTTATATGCCTTTCACAAGTACATACATACATACATAATTGGCCATTATAACCCTTCAGTCAGGATTACGACCTAGCTTCTCACACCACTTATGTTGTGTGCGTTAATTTTATACATGAGTGGCGGGACCTACAGTTTAAAGTCGACTCCGAACGACAGATTTATGAGAAGCTTTTCATGGCAATTTTTACTCTCAGAGTCTTTGCCAGAAATCTGCTGAGCGGAAGTCGCCGAAGAAATATTTTTTCGTTTTGATGTCCGACCTGGGATTCGAACCCGGGCCTTTTGTCTAATAAGCCAACACACTACCCACTAGACCACGGCGACTTTCACAAGTACACTAACATTTTTATCATGTCCTCTTTGTGCCGATGTCTGGACCAGAACTCAACAGCGAGTATTAAAAACGACGAGTAAATTCGAGTCATGCTTATAATTTCTGATACTTATACGCATTAATACTTATTTTATTATCATATTCAAAGTTTGAAATACTCATCGTACTCATACTTAACAATATGCATGATGTTTATGACTTCGACTCGCCTCGACTTAACATTTACACGAAGCACAAAATAAGTATGATTCGCGTACGAATACCGCAATACTCACAAGAAGGTTGTGTGTTTGCCTTGCTTGTTGTCTTTGTCACTCGAATCACTTATAAATATTATAAGTATTTTTCTAAATTTATGAATCAGAATGAGTAGGCGTATGAATCAAACATATTTCGAATGTTGAGAGTTTGATGTCAACGTTGTACTCATACTTATTGCAACCTATACTTACAAGTCAATGTTGTACTGAGTACGAATGAATCAGAGTGATTGAATTTCAATGCTATTAAATCACTCATACTCAAAACTGCTTGAGTACTTATAAGTAGCGAAAAGACGATTCATTGCTGATCTCTGGTCTGGACATAATAAATGCGCTTATACTACAGTATTGAAAAGTGATTTTGTCGATGTGTTTGATAATTATGGGCTTGATAGAGGGTGTCCTTCATAGTTTCTGACCGGTGCTTCAGCTGTTAACTGCTTTGCTTCATACAAAGCAAACCACTTTCGAGCATTACATTTATATTTATTTCAAAGTTGATTATTTTGATCATCAATGATTAAAATAACTCATCCATAATCACAATGATGTAGGCAAAACAAAAAAGTACAAACTAGTATTACTCAATAATATTTCTTTTTTAAAGTGTGTTATTGAAAATCGTATTTGATAGAGTCAGGGTGCGACTTGTATTCAGTTTATTACCTCTGCGAGTAATTAATTTTGTTGGTTATTTTTAGGAAACTTAATACGAGAATATACAATTATTCTTGACTTTTGGTCAACATTTAAAATTGAATTAAGTAATGTTAAAATAGCTGATGAATATTTTGCAAATCGACAAAAAAATTGTTTTTCATATTTAAAAATGTTTTCGGAACAAAAATACAAAATGGTACATGGCTTTTATGGTTTACGAACACGTTTATTTCCCAACTTGTTATTGCTAAGATTATTTAAACGTTCAAGAGCTAATATTCTATATAATTTAGATCAGTTTTGTCTAAAGTTTTTAGGTATAAAAATGCATCAGATACGAATAATTCTATACAATATGCTTTAACTGTACTTTGTATTACTGATTTTGAAAGAATAATACACTCGGGTCTCGTTTTTTTTTTTTTTAATTTTTTAAAGATTTTAAAATGTTATGATATTTTTTAAACTTTCGCATCATTTTAAGGTTAAACCAAGTTTGCACCACTGATATAATCATTATTGTTAACTATTACTGGAGGGTTGTAATGAGCAAAGTTGATGAATCAGAAAGCGGTTTTAAAAGCTTTTTATATGGGAATCTCTTGTAGTTTGAGCCTGACACCTAATACTATTAGATCTCAATGCCGAATAGCATGTGAAAATTAATCGTTCTAGTTTGATTTCAATTGGAGAGGCGATTGATTAGCATCAGATTGCTCTAGCTATGCCAATAAAAGCCTTCAAAAGTCAATCCTTACTTATGATTTAAAGAATCTTTTATTTAAAGGAGCTGCTCCTTTTTAATAACTGACAATTGAATATAAACTTATTCAGAAGAAACAATTAAACTTTCTACAAATTCTTTAATCTAGTCCCCTACATATGTATGCGCTAACTGATAAGTATGTAATGATAAAAGTAACGTGGATCCAATTCAGAATGATTGCAGTTTATTATTTATTTTATTTTTATTTATTTTATTTATTTATTATAATTTACATAGCACAACAAGATATGAATCTTATAAGTGACAGTGCTATGTTAGGAATCATTAAGATTTAAAAAATTAATAGTGAAACAAAATAAATTAAATAAAGAATACAAAATTAATATAATTAATATCAAGTTAAAATATAAAGAAATAATATAATATAAAGAAATTTAAAAAAACTAACAATAATGTAGAAGTAAATAATAGAGTTGAAAATATTAAAAAAAAGTTACTATTTAGAAAAATCAGTCTAAAAAAACTGGAAATAAAAATATATCCGATATAGACCTATAAAACAAATTACAAATCGTAAAAAATTCTACTCATAAAAATATTTTAAATAACTCCTTTTTGAATGCATTTGCATTGCCTAGATTCTGGATGTAATTTGGTAGGGAATTCCAAAGACTAGTTGTGTGTATAATAAACCGTCTCTGAGATAAAATAGTCCTAAATCTTTGCTGAATAATGTTCCTACCCCGATAGGATATAGCAAATTTAATTCGAGAAAATAAATATTCCTGCCGTTCCGTGTAAATTATCTTATGAAGTAAAATAAGGCATTTAATTTTCAAGAGATTATCAAATTTTACATTAAAAATCCGGCAAGCCAAATGGGAAACGTGATCACGACACGCTTTATGAAAGACGTATCTAGCAATGTTATTAAATCTCAAGTTAAGTCTACGTTTATCTTCACAATCCCAGCTTGGGAAGATTTCACACCCGTACAAAAGTACGGGAATTAAGTACGTTCTAGCAAGTTGCATACGAATGACAAAAGGAGTCGAATCAATAACAGTACACAAGTTCCTAAGCATACTATAAATTCTACATACAACGACACCTATATGGTTAGACCCCGATAAACTGACATTAAAGACAATACCCAAATTTTTTGTAGATTTGACAAAGTCAATCTTATTTCCCCTGATGTACAATTCAGGCATGACAAATGATCTGTCGCTTCTTCAAAGTATAATACATTTAGACTTGGGTGGATTGATGCAAAGTCCATTGGCCGCGGCCCAATTGTCAATCCTAACCAAATCACTATTAATGTAATCCAAACAAGAATCAATATTCCCCCTAGGAGTACTAGGATTAAGCTGCACATCATCAGCATACATATGAACATTACAGTGAAGCAAGACATGCGGTAGATCATTTATATACATACAAATTAACAGAAGCCCAAGTATTGACCCCTGGGTAACACCTCTACTAATATTAAGTGGATCTGAGATATTGCCATTAATATGAACTTTTTGAAACCTATTCAGCAAATAAGAATAGATAAGATTACAGGCAGAATTTGAGAAATAAAACAGTTTCCGGAGCTTTTTCAAAAGAACTTCGTGATCGACTTTGTCAGATGGCTTAGTGTGATCGAGCAGAATTAAAAACGCTACACTATTTACATCTAGTTTCGACCCAAGATCTTCAACAACATTTATTAGAGTAGTAGTACAACTTCTACCAGGGACCGTAACTGTTATAACTTTTATAGTAAAAGTCAATTATTTTGTGACTTATATTTTTTCGAGCAAAAATAAAAGTTATTATTTGATTTTTATTTTTTCGAGCAAAAATAATAATTATTTTTGACTTTTATTTTTGCGAGCGGAAATAAAAGTTATTTTTTGACTTTTATTTTTTCGAGCAGAAATAAAAGTTATTTTATGACTTTTATTTTTTCGAGCAAAAATAAAAGTTATTTTTGTTTTATTTCATGATGAATTCATAATATTTATTAACATTTATTGCAAAACTTAATTCTAAAAATTTTTTAACATAATTTACTTTAATTGTTTTAAAGAATTTTTTAATAAATATTATGAATTCATCATGAATTAATATAGAAATGACTTTTATTTCTGCTCGAAAAAATAAAAGTCAAAAAATAACTTTTATTTCTGCTTGGAAAAATAAAAGTCAAACTTAACTTTTATTTTCGCTCGAAAAAATAAAAGTCAAAATTTAACTTTTATTTCAGCTCGAAAAAATAAAAGTCAAAAATAACTTTTATTTTTGCTCGAAATAATAAAAATCAAAAAATAACTTTTATTTTTGCTCGAAAAAATAAAGGTCAATTTTTTAAAAAGCAGCCCATTTTATAAAAATTTGGTCCAAGACAATCAAAATGGTATACTAGGTTCTGTTCTCCGACATTTCCTTGCGGTTGCCTTTTTTAATAAAAAATGCAAAAATAATAGTTATTTTCGGTCCCTGACTTCTACCTTTCATAAATCCCGACTGACTAAGAGTAAAGTAATTGTGACTCTCCAGATAATTAGTGATCTGTCTGGCCATTATATTTTCCATTACCTTGGACAAAAAAGGAAGCAATTGGCCTGAACCCGTTGTTCGTTTTGGGAATGGGAATGATTTTTGCCAGCTTCCAATGTTCAGGAAAAGTAGATTTAGTCAGAACAGTATTGAACAAGTGAGTAAATATGGCAAAGGTATAGAAGTCAGACCTTCAAGAATAAAAGATCCAAATCATCAGAACCAACCGTATTCTATTTTACCGCTGAAATACGAAGTTAGAATCTTAGAATTTACGAACTGGTCATTAAGCATATTCACATCAACATCAATATCCGTTCCAGGACTCTTTTGGCCAATTCCTATTTCACGAATTACACTCGTTTTAGACCTGTTGTCCATTGCGTTGGAAAACTTTCCAACGTTGGTAACTTCCGTCCGTGCGAATTTATGTAAAGTTTTTAAATCATCAGTCCTAAACCTCTTCCATTGTATGTATGCACTGTTCCTCCTTCTAATGAGTACCTTTATCTCCGTATTAAACCACGGCATCTGTCATAGATCAAGCGTACCTTTTCCTGAATAAATGACAATTTGTCATTCGCATTTGCCAGCGTATATATCTGGTCCCAAGATACGTCATTCAATTCAATATTCAGAGTCGCATAATCCATCTTTCTGAAATCATGATATGTCCACTGCACACCTTACTGGTGTATTATAATTAAGGAACAGAAGATCATGGCTAGAGAAACAAGAAGCTCAAATTTGGTCATATAACTGTACCCTTTCAATATGGTTCACAAATACAAGGTCAATCAAGCTATTTTTTGGACATTTTTTTCTGTAAATAAAAAATTAATATTTTATTTTTGTTAATTTTTTTTGGAAGTTTTTGTTTTTATTTTTTAAGAAAATGAAATAAAAATAAATTTGTGATTTTTTTATACAATTTTGCTTTTATTTTTCAATTAAGATTTGAATTTTTGCGGTTTTTTAGGATTTTGGAACGAATCATTAATTTTTATATGAAGCTAGAGCATCGTTTTATGCGAATTCAATTTATGCGATTTTTTATTGAAACGCATCTATCGCATAAAATGAGACCTGAGTGTAATACAGTATTCCCTCGATTTATGTCGTAGAATATTCCGGAAAAAGGCGACGTAAATCGAAACGACGTAAATCGAATTTCAAAGAACTCATACTATCAGATGCATTTATTTATGTACATTTTACAAAAATAAAAAACTAAAATAATTAAATTTTTATTCTATGTATTGAATTTTTTTTAAAGAGGAATTTCCCCTCATTTTGTTTATAAACAACGTAAGGCGACGTAAATCAAATGACGAGTCAAATCAAAGTTGAAGGGAACAAAATTTTAGACGACGTTAATCGAAACAACGTAAATCGAGGAAATACTGTAGTATTAAACGCCAATGAAATGTGTCTCTGAAATATAATGCTATTGATCCTCTTGATTGATTATTACCTTACTTTTTCCAGAAATATTGAATTAATTTATTATCAAACAACGGAGCAGTTACAAGTTTAAATTAAAAGTATTGAAATTGATTAGTAAATCTGTTTATATTTATTTAACAGAGCAACGAATCCTATTTGAAGGCCTTTTTACGTGTATTACGGAGTAGTCGCTTTGAATCTTCCGATAATGATTCTAAACTTGTGGGGTCAACACATTTGCAAGATACACCTCAATCGATTGATTGGCGAGAAAAAGGTTTCAAAACAGATCTGGACAATCAAAGAACATGTGGTTCCTGTTATGCCTTCACTGTAGCTCAAAGCATCGAAGGTCAAGTTTTTAAACGAACCGGTCGTATTCTAAAGTTAAGCTCACAACAGATTGTGGACTGTAGTACATCACACGGGAATCGAGGATGTACAGGAGGTTCTTTGCGAAATACTTTAAGATATTTACAGGATACTAATGGTTTAATGCTTGATAAAGATTATAAATACGTATCAAAGGTATTCACAATTTATGCAGCCACAATTTTTTTATTGTAATATTATTTATATTCTCTCTTTAGAAAGGCAAATGTCAATTTGTTAATGAATTGGCCGTGGTAAATGTAACATCTTGGGCTATCTTGCCTGTCAAAGACGAAAAAGCTATCGAAGAAACAGTAGCTCATATAGGACCGGTGGCTGTTTCGATTAATGCTACACCAAAAACATTTCAGCTCTATAGTGACGGTATATATGACGATAATTCTTGTTCATCCAACTCCGTTAATCACGCTATGCTAGTGGTTGGGTATACCCCAGACTACTGGATTTTAAAAAATTGGTGGAGTGAACTTTGGGGAGAAAATGGATACATGAGAATTGCTAAAGGAAAAAATCGATGTGGGATTGCCAATTATGCGGCCTATGCAGTAGTTTAAAAAGAAGTGAATGACTGATTAATTTGTATGGAATCGTATTTTTATGTTCATGACAAGTTTTATTCCTTTTCACCTTTCTTCCTTTTATTTTTGATTTCTATTTTGACTAAATACAAATATAATATAAAAATAATAAACTGCAAACATTTCTTGAACTTCACAGCTAAACTGAATGCTAGCTGATCTGTAATTTAATCTACAGTTTAATTAAAAACTAATGGTTGTAGTTTGCATGCTTAATATTTATATTAACAGAACATGTTAATACTTATGAAAACATTAAGGGCCATTACTACAACTTACCTTTAGGGCCATTATTACAACTTACCTTTAACAAAAGGGAGGATTTTAACGGAGAGATAAATTGTTTTTCATTATTATGAGTGCCCAATAAGATAGAAGTGACCGATAAGCTAAAGGGAAGATCATCCTACCTTTAATATTTAAAGGTTACTTTCTGTTTGAACTTACTATATCATATACTATTTTCGATGTGGCAATTTCAAATTTAAACAAAATTAGCATATACAACAACCAAAACGAAGTTTTCCTTGACTTTTATTTTTGCGAGCGGAAATAAAAGTTATTTTTTGACTTTTATTTTTTCGAGCAGAAATAAAAGTTATTTTATGACTTTTATTTTTTCGAGCAAAAATAAAAGTTATTTTTGTTTTATTTCATGATGAATTCATAATATTTATTAACATTTATTGCAAAACTTAATTCTAAAAATTTTTTAACATAATTTACTTTAATTGTTTTAAAGAATTTTTTAATAAATATTATGAATTCATCATGAATTAATATAGAAATGACTTTTATTTCTGCTCGAAAAAATAAAAGTCAAAAAATAACTTTTATTTCTGCTTGGAAAAATAAAAGTCAAACTTAACTTTTATTTTCGCTCGAAAAAATAAAAGTCAAAATTTAACTTTTATTTCAGCTCGAAAAAATAAAAGTCAAAAATAACTTTTATTTTTGCTCGAAATAATAAAAATCAAAAAATAACTTTTATTTTTGCTCGAAAAAATAAAGGTCAATTTTTTAAAAAGCAGCCCATTTTATAAAAATTTGGTCCAAGACAATCAAAATGGTATACTAGGTTCTGTTCTCCGACATTTCCTTGCGGTTGCCTTTTTTAATAAAAAATGCAAAAATAATAGTTATTTTCGGTCCCTGACTTCTACCTTTCATAAATCCCGACTGACTAAGAGTAAAGTAATTGTGACTCTCCAGATAATTAGTGATCTGTCTGGCCATTATATTTTCCATTACCTTGGACAAAAAAGGAAGCAATTGGCCTGAACCCGTTGTTCGTTTTGGGAATGGGAATGATTTTTGCCAGCTTCCAATGTTCAGGAAAAGTAGATTTAGTCAGAACAGTATTGAACAAGTGAGTAAATATGGCAAAGGTATAGAAGTCAGACCTTCAAGAATAAAAGATCCAAATCATCAGAACCAACCGTATTCTATTTTACCGCTGAAATACGAAGTTAGAATCTTAGAATTTACGAACTGGTCATTAAGCATATTCACATCAACATCAATATCCGTTCCAGGACTCTTTTGGCCAATTCCTATTTCACGAATTACACTCGTTTTAGACCTGTTGTCCATTGCGTTGGAAAACTTTCCAACGTTGGTAACTTCCGTCCGTGCGAATTTATGTAAAGTTTTTAAATCATCAGTCCTAAACCTCTTCCATTGTATGTATGCACTGTTCCTCCTTCTAATGAGTACCTTTATCTCCGTATTAAACCACGGCATCTGTCATAGATCAAGCGTACCTTTTCCTGAATAAATGACAATTTGTCATTCGCATTTGCCAGCGTATATATCTGGTCCCAAGATACGTCATTCAATTCAATATTCAGAGTCGCATAATCCATCTTTCTGAAATCACGATATGTCCACTGCACACCTTACTGGTGTATTATAATTAAGGAACAGAAGATCATGGCTAGAGAAACAAGAAGCTCAAATTTGGTCATATAACTGTACCCTTTCAATATGGTTCACAAATACAAGGTCAATCAAGCTATTTTTTGGACATTTTTTTCTGTAAATAAAAAATTAATATTTTATTTTTGTTAATTTTTTTTGGAAGTTTTTGTTTTTATTTTTTAAGAAAATGAAATAAAAATAAATTTGTGATTTTTTTATACAATTTTGCTTTTATTTTTCAATTAAGATTTGAATTTTTGCGGTTTTTTAGGATTTTGGAACGAATCATTAATTTTTATATGAAGCTAGAGCATCGTTTTATGCGAATTCAACTTATGCGATTTTTTATTGAAACGCATCTATCGCATAAAATGAGACCTGAGTGTAATACAGTATTCCCTCGATTTATGTCGTAGAATATTCCGGAAAAAGGCGACGTAAATCGAAACGACGTAAATCGAATTTCAAAGAACTCATACTATCAGATGCATTTATTTATGTACATTTTACAAAAATAAAAAACTAAAATAATTAAATTTTTATTCTATGTATTGAATTTTTTTTAAAGAGGAATTTCCCCTCATTTTGTTTATAAACAACGTAAGGCGACGTAAATCAAATGACGAGTCAAATCAAAGTTGAAGGGAACAAAATTTTAGACGACGTTAATCGAAACAACGTAAATCGAGGAAATACTGTAGTATTAAACGCCAATGAAATGTGTCTCTGAAATATAATGCTATTGATTCTCTTGATTGATTATTACCTTACTTTTTCCAGAAATATTGAATTAATTTATTATCAAACAACGGAGCAGTTACAAGTTTAAATTAAAAGTATTGAAATTGATTAGTAAATCTGTTTATATTTATTTAACAGAGCAACGAATCCTATTTGAAGGCCTTTTTACGTGTATTACGGAGTAGTCGCTTTGAATCTTCCGATAATGATTCTAAACTTGTGGGGTCAACACATTTGCAAGATACACCTCAATCGATTGATTGGCGAGAAAAAGGTTTCAAAACAGATCTGGACAATCAAAGAACATGTGGTTCCTGTTATGCCTTCACTGTAGCTCAAAGCATCGAAGGTCAAGTTTTTAAACGAACCGGTCGTATTCTAAAGTTAAGCTCACAACAGATTGTGGACTGTAGTACATCACACGGGAATCGAGGATGTACAGGAGGTTCTTTGCGAAATACTTTAAGATATTTACAGGATACTAATGGTTTAATGCTTGATAAAGATTATAAATACGTATCAAAGGTATTCACAATTTATGCAGCCACAATTTTTTTATTGTAATATTATTTATATTCTCTCTTTAGAAAGGCAAATGTCAATTTGTTAATGAATTGGCCGTGGTAAATGTAACATCTTGGGCTATCTTGCCTGTCAAAGACGAAAAAGCTATCGAAGAAACAGTAGCTCATATAGGACCGGTGGCTGTTTCGATTAATGCTACACCAAAAACATTTCAGCTCTATAGTGACGGTATATATGACGATAATTCTTGTTCATCCAACTCCGTTAATCACGCTATGCTAGTGGTTGGGTATACCCCAGACTACTGGATTTTAAAAAATTGGTGGAGTGAACTTTGGGGAGAAAATGGATACATGAGAATTGCTAAAGGAAAAAATCGATGTGGGATTGCCAATTATGCGGCCTATGCAGTAGTTTAAAAAGAAGTGAATGACTGATTAATTTGTATGGAATCGTATTTTTATGTTCATGACAAGTTTTATTCCTTTTCACCTTTCTTCCTTTTATTTTTGATTTCTATTTTGACTAAATACAAATATAATATAAAAATAATAAACTGCAAACATTTCTTGAACTTCACAGCTAAACTGAATGCTAGCTGATCTGTAATTTAATCTACAGTTTAATTAAAAACTAATGGTTGTAGTTTGCATGCTTAATATTTATATTAACAGAACATGTTAATACTTATGAAAACATTAAGGGCCATTACTACAACTTACCTTTAGGGCCATTATTACAACTTACCTTTAACAAAAGGGAGGATTTTAACGGAGAGATAAATTGTTTTTCATTATTATGAGTGCCCAATAAGATAGAAGTGACCGATAAGCTAAAGGGAAGATCATCCTACCTTTAATATTTAAAGGTTACTTTCTGTTTGAACTTACTATATCATATACTATTTTCGATGTGGCAATTTCAAATTTAAACAAAATTAGCATATACAACAACCAAAACGAAGTTTTCCTTTTGCACTGCGTTAAAAAAAAACTTATTTAATGAAGCAGTTTTATCGACTTTGCTCCAGCACTGCCATATTTTTGAAAAAGTTAATTTTGTTTTATCGGTAAGTTGTAATAACCAAAATAAGTTAAAGGTACCTTTGCCGTTCACTTTTGCTAAAGGTACCTTTAACTATCGACAACTTTAAAGGTAAGTTGTAATAATGGCCCTTAATGTTGTCGATAGTTAAAGGTACCTTTAGCAAAAGTGAACGGCAAAGTTACCTTTAACTTATTTTGGTTATTACAACTTACCGATAAAACAAAATTAAATTTTTCAAAAATATGGCAGTGCCACAACGCAGTGCAAAAGGAAAACTTCGTTTTGGTTGTTGTATATGCTAATTTTGTTTAAATTTGAAATTGCCACATCGAAAATAGTATATGATTTAGAAAGTTCAAACAGAAAGTGACCTTTAAATGTTAAAGGTAGCATGATCTTCCCTTTAGCTTAACGCTCATCTTATTGGGTACTCGTAATAATGAAAAACAATTTATCTCTCCGTTAAAATCCTCCCTTTTGTTAAAGGTAAGTTATAATAATGGCCCTAAGGGCCATTATTACAACTTACCTTTAAAGTTGTCTATAGTTAAAGGTACCTTTAGCAAAAGTGAACGGCAAAGGTACCTTTAACTTATTTTGGTTATTACAACTTACCGATAAAACAAAATTAACTTTTTCAAAAATATGGCAGTGCCGGAGCAAAGTCGATAAAACTGCTTAATTAAACAAGTTTTTTTTAATGCAGTTCACAAGGAAAACTTCGTTTTGGTTGTTGTATATGCTAATTTTGTTTAAATTTGAAACTGCCACATCGAAAATAGTATATGATATAGTAAGTTCAAACAGAAAGTGACCTTTAAATGTTAAAGGTAGGATGATCTTCCCTTTAGCTTATCGGTCACTTCTATCTTATTGGGTACTCGTAATAATGAAAAACAATTTATCTCTCCGTTAAAATCCTCCCTTTTGTTAAAGGTAAGTTATAATAATGGCCCTAAGTGTCATTAAACTTTCCGTTAACTAAAGGGAGGATGTTAACGGGCATATAAATTGTTTTTCATTGCTATGAGTACCCAATAAGGTAGAAGTGATCGTTAAGCTAAAGGCAAGATGATTCTACCTTGTATGTATATTATGTATGAATTTGTTATGTTATGTATCTGAACAATGGATTTTTTAAATAAAATTGTAAGTACATATTTCCCTTTATTTGCAAGCAGCGTTACCGCTGGACATTTTTAAGGAGTCGCACAAAAAGGGGATTTTTGAAAAAAAGTCGTACAAAAAGGGTATTTTGGCAGTAAAAAGGAGCAACATTTTTGAAAGAAAAGAAAATGAACTAATGCAGATAAAAAAATTAATTTTTATTGGATTTTGAAATATACATTAACAAACATATAATAAGTTCATTTTTTAATAATTTTTCCAATTTTTTATAATAGAAACAAATTTTTAGCAAATATTAATAAGCCTAAGGAAAAGTTTTAATTTTTTTAAAATTATTGGTTTGTTTTATTTCAAGCTCTAAAATGTAATTTCATTCAAATTTTTGAACGTTAGGATATTTAAATTTTAAAAATAAAAAATGCATTTTTAAATTTATAAAAATTCCATTAAATAAAACTTTTTTTTGCTAACCCACTATATAATAATACAAAACAAAACTATTATAATAACTAAAAAAAAAAACAGTTCATTAAAAATAAATACAAAATTATATAAAATTGAGTATTTTGTAATAAATTAAAAAAAATATATATATAACAAAAAATATAATATATGTAAAAAAAAGCAATTAAAAATTACTAATTTTGTAATAAATTAAAAGACATGAAGTTAATAAGGTACATACATTTCAAATAATTACGCTTCACAGAACTGATTCATCCGATAATGAAATAATTTCCTCTTCACATTCCGAAGAACTTCTTTTATTGTCTTCTCCCACAAGACTTTCATGACTAGACGACGGGTGACAAAACCCAACATTTAAAGTTATTACTATTACATACATAATTGTTCATTAGAACTCATCAGTCAGGATTATTGACCTAGTTTCTCACACCACTTATGTTGTGTATGTTAATTTTATACCTGAGTAGCGGCACCTACAGTTTAAAGTCGACTCCGAACGACAGATTTTATGAGAAACTTTTCATGGCTATTTTATTTACTCTCAGAGTTTTTGCTAGAAATCTGCTGAGAGGAAATTGCCGAAAAAATACTTTTTGAGTTTTATTTTGGTTCCTGGCCTGAACTCGACCCCTGGCTTTTACGTCTAATAAGCCAACACACTACCTACTAGACCACGGAGACTATTATTAGTTATACAATTATAATTCCAAAACTAATTTCTATTTTAGAGTAATCGAAAAAACAATGATATGATGGATCAAAGATCCTTTTTGAATATTTCATGATGTTTTCATATTTCAATCGTCTTTGTGAGCAGATGTGTGTTTTTTATCTCTCTTGAAAAATTTGATGATCTTGTTCCAGATAATTTTTTTTTTTTTAATAATTACAAAATTAATAAAACAACATTGTAAAAATAAATGTAAGACATAAGACAAAATTAATAAAATTAAAACAACATAAGAAAGAAATACTTTTTAAAATCAGTCAAACTTGTAAACAATAAATTGAATAATTTACATTACAAACCAATAACAAAACAAAATAAAATACAAAATACAAAACAACATTACGAACCAAAAACAAAATAAAATAAAATTTACAAATACAACTTCAAAACAGCTAAACTTTTGTTCTTAAATTTCTGTGCTTAAAATTTTAAACAAAACACCGAAATTATATAAACGAAACAATAACAAAACATTACAGTACAATTACAATAATAAAAGACTTAAAATCTTGTCGCGCCAAAAGTGGTAAATAATAACGAAACATAAATAAAAACAAAACAAAAATATATAATCTTCTTTTGTTTATAAATTAATTTCTCCTGTCAAAATAAAGTTTGTGTGGAACTCATTTTATTGGTGGAACATAAATTTGTCCGTTAAATAAACAATATAATTTAAAACAATATAAAACTTTTTTTTTTCCGGCTAAACTCCAAACAACACTTCTATTAATATTTACAACTACATATTTGCAATTTTTATAATATGAAACCAAAGAGTAAGAGAACTAATAATCCCAATAACGTAGATACTGGCAGTACAAATATTAATCAACTGGATGAAATAGATGAGATGGGTAGCAGTACATCTAACAAGCGCGTAAGGAGTGTGCTACAAAATTCCGTCGTTGAAAATCTGGCGAAGGCACCTCATGTACCTAATTTTCAGTCCCCATTTAGGACTATAAATATTATCGAAAAGCGTTTCGATAAACTAACTTGTGAGCTTACCGATAAAATACAGACCCTTTTCGAGGAGCGTTATGAAAAACAAATGGAAGTATATAAATTTCTTTTCATTGATTTTGAAAATCAATTATTAAAGGAACTCGACAAGAGAATACAAGAAATGAGGACGGAACTTGACAGCGTCATAAATCGTGTTGTAAAGCTTGAAACAGTAGAGGATGAGATTCAAACACTGAAGGCCGAAATAAACTCTTTGAAAATCCAAGCAATGAAAAATGAAAATTTATTGGTCGCTTGTGATCTTCGCCTCAATGGCATCCCTTATAAGGAAGATGAAAATCTTTCAGATATTTTTGATACCATCTGTAAAACGGTAAACGTTTCCACACCAGCTACAAAATCTATATACCGTCAGCAAAGCAATAAAACCAAAAATAGTTCTCTTGATACAGTTATAATTGTCAAACTATTTTCACCACATGATAGAAATCTGATTTTAAAATCACTGGGTAATTTTAAGAAACAAAATAACTCCAATCTTCTTTTGAGTCTACTTGGGTTTGAATCTAATAAATTTATTGACGTAAAGGAGAACCTAACCAGCACCAACTACAAAATACTTCGAGAGGCTTTAACATTGAAAAGATGTAATTACCTTTACTCAGCCTACACGTTTCGTGGCCTTGTGTACGTTAAGCGAAAAAAGGATGACAACCCGTCTTGCATTCAACAATTAGATGCATTAAATTTTTTTCGTGAACAACCGTAATATTATAATAAGTTTAAAATTTTTAGTCTTTAATTTTAT
This sequence comes from Sarcophaga peregrina, assembly GCA_014635995.1. NCBI lineage: Eukaryota > Metazoa > Arthropoda > Insecta > Diptera > Sarcophagidae > Sarcophaga > Sarcophaga peregrina. The sequence continues at coordinate 5,642,019 of CM025794.1, forward strand.
TTTGAATAATTATTTACTTTTTTACCCTATACAATTTGTACTTTATCAAATTCTAACTATTTTAGCTATTTTAAATTACTTTTTTTTCCACACTACTTTCTATAAATGCGTTACGATTACTAATAGTTTGCGATATTTAGATCATAGAAATGGACAACATAATTGATATGCGAGGAAATTCCAATGATGTAACTATGAGCATGGTGAGAATCCTGTCTAAACAGAGAAGTGGTTTTACATTTTGTCATATAAACGCTCAGAGTCTAAATAGGAAAATCGATGAGTTTCGTTTGGTATTTGAAGGCTCGAATGTTGATGTTATTTGCGTCTCAGAAACGTGGTTTCATAAGGAATCACCTGATGGTTTGGTAAATTTGAAGGGGTATAAGCTTTTTCGCAATGATAGAGATGGCCGTGCAGGTGGTGTTGCCATTTATATAAGACAGCATATAGCTTGTAAACTCCGTTGTATGTCTCGTGTTTTGATTGATCACTGTAATATGGATGGTGTAGTAGGAAATGGCATAAATCGCGTTGAATATCTGTTCATCGAAATTTCATCCAATGGCAGTAAAATGTTGGTAGGCTGTGTATACAGACCTAATTGTAGGGTAAACTACGAATATTTTCTAGATGAGGTGGAAAGTTTGACAGCTTATTACAATGACATAGTTATTTGTGGTGATTTTAATTGTAATATTTTATACGATTGTAGCCTGACTGATAGCATGACCACTTTTGGACTTACTTCTGTCAATAATACTAACCCAACACATTACACTACTTCTTCGAACTCCTTGTTGGATCTCTTTTTTGTCAGTAATGTTTCTAAAGTTCTTTTATATGACCAAATCTCAGCCTCATGTTTCTCTAAACATGACCTTATATTTTTGACATATGATTTTTGTATTCCTGCTTGTGAACATATCTACTCTTTTCGTGACTTTAGAAACATAGATTATAATTTACTTAATGAGAATATCGGCCGAATTGAATGGGATAACATCTACTATATGCCTAATATAGATGAGAAACTGGCTTTCCTTGACGATAACATTCTTCGGCTCTTTAATGAAACTGTTCCGTTAAGGACTAAGTCCAAGTGTACGAAAACTCAACCTTGGTTTACGGCAGATATTAAACGTTTGATTATTCGTAGGGATAGTGCTTTCTCCAGGTGGAAACGTTTCTAAACACCTGATTTTGAATGCGAATATCGTGCAGCCAGGAGGTGTGTGAATACTGGTATAAGACGCGCTAAATATGAATTTTATAGTAGGCATTTTGGTACAGCTTTGAAGTCCAATAAAACATGGAGAGCCATTCGAGACATTGGTCTTGGAAGCTCGGTTACAAATGGCAATGTCTCTATTGACGTGAACGACTTAAATAATATTTTTACTAATCTACCTAGAACACAGGATGATGGTAATTTCTACAGTTTTAGTTCCATGGCTTCTAACAATTTGCGTAATTTTCAATTTACGTGTGTTAATCAGGTCGACGTTTTGTCTAGTTGTCAGTGTATTAAGTCCGATGCATTCGGTTATGATGACATTAATCCAAAATTTGTGAAAATTATTCTACCTAAACTCCTGCCTTTTATTACTCACTTGTTTAATTTCATTATCATGTCTGGTCATTTCCCCACCAAATGGAAACATGCCAGGATTATACCGATTCCGAAATCTAATGGGGAGTACAGACCCATTGCTATACTATGTTATCTCTCCAAGGTCCTTGAGAAACTGTTGAATCGTCAGATAAGTGAATATCTACGGGAACATGACTTGTTGTGTGATATGCAGTCAGGTTTCCGTTCGAATAGAAGTTGTATAACGGCTCTAATTGACGTGATCGAGAATATTAGGAGGGAACTGGATCGCAATCGGTTGAACTTCTTGGTTCTTCTTGACCATTCTAAGGCCTTTGATTCTGTTAATCACCATACCCTGATTATGAAACTTCGTTATTTTTTCAATTTTTCTCATAGCTCCACTAAACTTATCGCCTCTTATTTAATGAATCGCTCGCAATCCGTTTATGCAAATAACATGTCTTCATCACCATTGTTTTTGAATAGAGGAGTACCACAGGGATCCATTCTTGGACCTCTTCTGTTTTCCTTATATATAAATGATCTTCCCAGTCAGTTGTCCTTTTGTAGAGTACATATGTACGCTGATGACGTGCAGCTATATCTGAGTAGCCCGGAAGATTCGGTGTCGGCGAATGTTGCCAGAATCAATGCTGATCTTGAGCGTATACACAACTGGGCCTTGGCAAATGGACTTTTCTTGAATCCCCTTAAATCTAAATGTCTTTTGATACATAAAAGATTACGCAGTCCCGTGATTACCGATGATATTTTTCTGAACAACAGCAAGATTTCACTGACCACCAAGGCTAAGAATCTTGGCATTATTTTTAATAGCACACTGACTTGGAACGATCACATTAATTTCGCTGTGGCGCAAGCGTATGTGAAACTCAGATCCCTTTGGGCTACTCAGGCTTTTACACCTCAGAGAATAAGATTACTTCTTGCAAAATCGTATATTATGCCTGGCCTTCTTTATGGTTGCGTAATTTTCGCTAACTCAGATTCCTTATCCAAGCGAAGACTTAATGCTGTCTTTAACAACATTATTAGATATGTCTATGGTTTAAGAAGATTTAGCTCTACATCTTCCGTTTCTGAAAACTTATATGGGGTATCTTTTGAGAATTTGATTAAAATAAGAGTGCTCTTATCTTTGCATAAAGTCATTTATACACAGGAACCTAAATATCTATTTGATAATATTATCTTCGCCAGGTCACGCAGGGGAAGAAAATTGATACCTCCTGCACATCACACACTTGTCTCTGAGCGGCAGTTCTCAATTTACTCAGTTCGTCTATGGAATTCGCTCCCTCACAGTATACAACTAACTGGTAAAGTAACGCATTTTAGAAAGCAATTGCTCTTCTTTTTCTCTAATTAATTTACATATATTACTTTTGCTACACAAATAACATATAATTTTTTTTTTAATTTTTTTTATTTTTATTATCAAATTAATTAATTAATTATTTTTATACTCTTACTGTTTTTTGTTTTATTTTTTTTTTATCTTTTTACTCTTTCTTTTTATGTGTGTGTACAAATTGTTCTCATTTTCGTTTCTTCTACTTGTGTCCCTCTTTTAGTTTTAAGTATTGATATAAAGTATTAGTTTTAAGTAAATTTTAAGTGCAACTTTTTTCCTTAATTAATTCTGTACTGTAAATATAAGATTCATTCTTGTTGTGCAGAAATTCAAATAAATAAATTCAATTCAAATAAAAAAAAAAAAAAAAAAAATAAAAAAAAAAAAAAGAAAATATACGAACATTTTGTATCGCATGAAAAGTCTTTGAAAGACGCTTTGAAGTATTTAACAAACTTTTTGGTTTTTGAGATTTTTTATTAATTTACACACACCAGGAAATTGTTGACACAGATACCAAAGTATACTCTAGTCTATAGTCTAGTATATAGTCCAGTCTATAGTCTAGTCTATAGTCTAGTATATAGTCTATTCTATAGTCTAGTCTATTATATTATATTAGTGTGGTCTAGTCTATAGTCTAGTCTGTAGTCTAGTCTATAGTCTAGTCTATAGTCTTGTCTATAGTCTAGTATATAGTCTTGCCTATAGTCTAGTCTATAGTCTTGCATATAGTCTAGTCTATAGTCTTGTCTATAGTCTAGTCTAGTCTATAGTATAGTGTCTACTCTAGTCTATAGTTTAATCTATAGTCTAGTCTATAGTCTAGTCTAGTGTCTAGTCTAGTGTCTAGACTAGTGTCTAGTCTAGTGTCTAGACTAGTGTCTAGTCTAGTGTCTAGTCTAGTGTCTAGTCTAGTCTAGTGTCTAGTCTAGTCTAGTCTAGTGTCTAGTCTAGTCTAGTCTAGTCTAGTGTCTAGTCTAGTGTCTAGTCTAGTCTAGTGTCTAGTCTAGTCTAGTGTCTGGTCTAGTCTAGTCTAGTGTCTAGTCTAATGTCTAGTCTAGTCTAGTGTCTAGTCTTTAGTATAGTCTAGTCTAGTGTCGAGTCTTTAGTATAGTCTATAGTCTAGTCTATATTCTAGTCTATAGTCCAGTCTATATTCTAGTCTATATTCTAATCTATATTCTAGTCTATAGTCCAGTCTATACTCTAGTCTAGTGTCTAGTCTATAGTCTAGTCTAGTGTCTAGTCTATAGTCTTGTCTAGTGTCTATTTTATAGTCTAGTCTAGTGTCTCTTCTATAGTCTAGTCTTTAGTCTAGTCTTTAGTCTAGTCTTTAGTCTAGTCTAGTGTCTATTCTATAGTCTAGTCTTTAGTCTAGTCTTTAGTCTAGTCTTTAGTCTAGTCTTTAGTCTAGTCTTTAGTCTAGTCTATAGTCTAGTCTGTAGTCTAGTCTAGTCTATAGTCTAGTCTGTAGTCTAGTCTAGTCTGTAGTCTAGTCTAGTCTATAGTTTAGTCTGTAGTCTAGTATAGTGTCTAGCCTAGTCTAGTGTCTAGCCTAGTCTAGTGTCTAGCCTAGTCTAGTGTCTAGCCTAGTCTAGTGTCTAGCCTAGTCTAGTGTGTAGTCTAGTATCTAGTGTGTAGTCTAGTATCTAGTCTAGTCTAGTGTCTAGTCTAAAGTGTATAGTCTAGTCTAATATATAGTCTAGTACATAGTCTAGTACATAGTCTAGTCTATAGTCCAGTCTGTGGTCTAGTCTATAGTCCAGTCTGTGGTCTAGTCTATAGTCCAGTCTATAGTCTAGTCTATAGTCCAGTCTATAGTCTAGTCTGTGGTCTAGTCTATAGTCCAGTCTATAGTCTAGTCTATAGTCTAGTCTATAGTCCAGTCTATAGTCTAGTCTAGTGTATATTCTAGTCTATAGTCTAGTCTAGTGTATATTCTAGTCTATAGTCTAGTCTATAGTCTAGTCTGTAGTCTAGTCTATAGTCTAGTCTAGTCTACATTCTAGTCTATAGTCTAGTCTAGTCTATATTCTAGTCTATAGCCTAGTCTATAGTCCAGTCTAGTCTAAAACTCAAATTTAATAACCAATTTTTAGTTTTGAATCATTCTACTCACTTCACATCCTTTATTCTGGGTTTTCTGTAACAATCAATTTTTAGTTTTTAATTTTTGTAATTTTTGTGCTGTTTACAAAAGACAAGCAAGTGGTAAAGTAGTACCCAACGAACGTCCACAAAAACCACAGGCAATTTGTTTTTGTTATTTGGTTTGGGCTGTCAAAATTTGCCTGTTGTTATATGGTTGGAGAAGTCAAAATTTTAACGTGTATTTTGTTATTGTAACAAAAAAAATATGTAAATAATAAAAGATAAAAAGCGAGAACCTTTTGTACATATACATACATATAAATAATTATAATTGTTCCGAAAAATGTAAATAAAAGAAAAACTACTTTTCCAAAAAAAGGGGAAAAAGGGTCAAAAATCTTGTAAAGTGTCAGATTTAGTTCATTTTGGTAAGGGGGCACAAAAAGTGGCGAGTTTGCTGAAAAAGTGTCAAATTGCGACTTTAGTCGCTCAACGGTAACGCAGTTTGTCAGTGTTGTTTATTTATTTAACTCTTTCAACAACACTCGACGAAAAGGTTTCTTCTCATTTCTTTACTATATTCTTAAATTCTAAGGTAGAGGAAATGGACCGTCTATTATCATACCATGCAAGACTTCACCGGGTAATTGTAGAGCAGGATGCAGATGTCTCTCAATCCAATAAGGGATATCTTTAATCTATTGTGGTGAATAGTTACGTTCCCAGCCTTTTACAAAACTTAAACGTAAAACGTCTCAAATCGTCAACTCCTATTGAATAGTCGGCCATACCCTATAACCAGTACAGGGTAAGACGGGGTAGGGTGTAGATGTAAGCACAAACCTTTCTATCTTCAATTTGTATATATAAATGATAAGTGTTTGTTAATGTTTTATGTTTAGATATTTATATTTAAACGTTATAAAACGTATATTTTGATTTGTATTTTGTAACACTAAATGTTTTTATTTACAATGTTTATTTTGTTCACAATTAGATATTAATTTCTTAAATTCACAATGTTTATAATGTTTGGGTTTGGAGATCAGTTCACAATTTATATTTATATATTAATTCACAATAATCAGAATATTTGTATTTATATTTTATAATTTAGACGCCTTTTGCACTTTGAAATTAGTTTCGAAACAAATCGGAAAAACCTTTTTCATTTTCTTTTAAATGTAAAAAATTAATTTCAGAAATTTTGTTTGCTTTTATCGCGTTGTTCTGCTGTTTTTGGCAATTGTAACTTTGTTTGGCATTATGATTTAGGTTAAAACACAAGACATGAATATTATATTTGTTATTATATTATAATATATTATATATTTATGTATTATTATTTTTTAATATATTTACCTTATTTGAATTATATTCTTTTTGATATTTTTTCATCTTTTTATAATTAATTGTTTGGCGCTAAAATTTTTCTCTTGCTAATGTTTTGATTTCAAACACAAAATAAACAAAGACTAATAATATTTTAAGTAAGGGAGCTTTATATAAACACGTTGACTAACTACGACTCATCTCTTACCCACTTTTTCTCCTAAAAAACATCATTTTTGCCTTTTGATGATACCTACGATCTAAAAATAGTTCTTAGTAATATAATGTGAAAATATCAAATTGTCGTTATTGGCCAGTTTTCTGAAAGTTGCAGCGGCAGTCAAAGTGTTAAATTCTCTATGCGAATCAAAAAATAAAAGAAAATGTGAAATCAAATACAACTCTGTGTATATACGAATAAAGAACAAAGCAAGTTTCCGAGTACATGAAATTCTGAAATCAACCCCGCTTGTTTTTCCCCTCTCTCCTACAAAAAGGCGTCTTATTAACAATTCAAATCTGGTATTATTTCAAAAGATTTCATAATTTTGTGCACTGTAGTGCACTCCCGTAAGATTTGTTTTGATGTTTCGTGTTGTTCGTTACTCAGAGATCGATAGTCAACTCGCGTGGGGTTTTCCGGGGTTTTGTTGTGTGTCGTTGAAGGATCGGTAGTCAACTGATCAACAAGGATATAAATAATTATGTTGAAGACTTTGATGTGTTGATGATGTCTGTAGATAAGTATGTATATTGTGAATGTGATATGAGTTAGCGATATGAATGTTAATTCGTCTAGTGATGTTATTGTTATTAAGATGTTTGTGTTGTCAGGTTATCAGGGTTGGGATGATGTGAGTTTATTTACTTGTGTGAAGACCTATACCAGCAACGTCCGAAATGTCTTTTAAATATTAATTAAAAGTTTAAAAATATACAAGTTTACGCATTATTTCAAAATATACATACTAAAATATTCAAAATATACATACTAAAATATTCAAAATATACATACAGTCAAACTCGTTTATAACGAACTGGGTTATAACGAATTCTTAGTTATTACGTCCCAACGTTTTAATAACAATTTTCATACAAAAGAACTTGGTTTATTACGAACTCGTTTATAACGAAATCTCGCTTAAAAGGAACTACTTTAAATGGTCCCAGTAACTAAATTTCATACATTTTACCTTTTTTATAACGAACCCTCAGAAATAACTTTGAAGTGTGGCAATAGTCTTTACTTGTAATTAATATGGCAGCATTAAATTATAACTCAGCATCTTGAATCAGCTGATAGATAAAAAGAATTAACACATATTTTTGGATTTTAATAAAAAAAAAAAATACGTTTTGTTTTTAATAAAAGATAAAAATCATTTGTATATTAAATTTTCTTCTATGACTTCACCCCGGTTATTACGTACTTTGCCTATAACGAACTATTTTTTCTGGTCCCATGGAGTTCGTTATAACCGGGTTTGATTGTATATGCATGGTGGTGCACCCAATTGTGAACTCGGCAGATCGGCAACGGCAGGTGCTTGAGCGACATCAGTAGCCTGTGCATTTGTTGATGACATTATCGTAAATCAAATACGTACTAAGTTTAAATTAATACGATGAATTATCAACAAATAAAAATTTTTAAATAGGTGCTTCATTAAAAATCGGATAAATATCCCTGAGGGTTTTACGATTATGGCGGCAGAATAACAAGGGCCAGGCATTTGCATAACATGACTGCTTCAAATTAAAAGGAAATATTAATATCCGTGGTCTTAAGCGACGGCGGAATGTAAGAAAATTTGTTTCGGAATGGGTAAGTACCATGGCTAGATATCCTAGTAGGTCCATTTTTCCAACAAATCCATAGTAAAAAAACTGTTTTTTGTAAGAGGTCCGAAAAACATAAATTTTAAATTTTAATGTATTTTACTCGATTTATGGAGGTAAAAATGGTTTGGTAAATTTCTTAATTTTTATAACATTATCTCCAAATAATTATTTTCATATTATTTTTTTGTAAATTTTAAACTTTTAAGGTGCGGTCAGATATGGCAAAAGCTATAATTTTGTTTTCCCTTGTTTGCCAAAAATATAACTGAAAACTAAGACTAAAATTTTGTTTTGTGGTCACACTACGCACATTTATTTTCCCATTTTTGTTTCTCCAAATAGCGGCAAACAAAAGTTTGGCAAATATTTTTGCGATGTGGTCACACTTAAAAGATATTTGCCACAAAACAAAAATATGTTGACCGCATTTTCACACATAATAGATAGTGAATATTTTTTGTTTTGTGTTGCGGAGCTTCGGTGCTATTTTGGGAAGGGAAAAAAAAGAAAGACGACTATGGCTTTGGAAATGGGTTCCATGCATAATATAAGAAAAAAACTGAAAAATTATGTTTTTAATCACAATAAAATTAACAAAAACAAATGTTTACATTTTTCCAGTGCAGCCAATCACCATATTTGAAAATCGCTGAAATGGTGTACATAACTTAAAATAGATGTTAAATCTAAATATTGGAAATTGAATATATATAAAATGAAGGAAAATTGGAAATCGAATATATATAAATTGAAGGAATTCTTTTAGAGTCTAATTTGAAAATTATTTATAGATATTTTTGAGAAAGATTTTCATGCCACTTTGTTTAAAAATTTATCCTCCAAAATGACTGAGTGAATGATTGAATTCCAAAATGTACTCTATTTATGTAAAAGGAAAATTGGAATTATGTTGCTGTGTTGAATTACAATTCTCCGTTATAATGACTCGTACCGTCCACTTCATGAGTTCCATTCATAACATTGTGCTTTGAGTATTTTAACATGCTTATTTTCGGGAACAAAATTTGTCGTGATAATTTGGAGAAAAAATCATAATCATTGCAATAATAATGAAAAATTTTCTATAACAAAAATAAGAACATTTAATTTTTATCTACTAAAGAGTTAAGTCATTTCAGGGATATTTTTCTTTAATGAGATTTAAAAAAATAACCATTCTGCTGAACAATCATTGCAACCCCTGAATAGCTTCCATCTAGAAAGGTATAACCATTGATATATGCATTAAAGTGAATTTAAATTTCATATTCTGAATGTCTCTCTGTATATGCAGGCACCCAAATATTTATATGTATGTATATAATGAGTACATTTACAACAAACAAAAAGGTTTCCATAAAATAAATTATTTATTTTCTTTAAATTTGTATTCACTCATTTTTTTATGAATTTGGTGATGTTTTAGTTTTGCTAGTATGCAACACAGCCTTAAACAGCTGTTATTTGCCACTGTTTGCCCTTTCGAAAAATATGTAAGAGCAAACAAATATTTGCCAAAAGATCATAAAAATATTTGTCACAGGGTGTTCACATTATCGCAAACAAATATTTTATGTTTTTTGGCAAATATTTCTTAGATGTGACCGTACCTTTAGTTATGTCTTTTTTTAACTTTTTCTTAAATTTACATTTTTTAATTTCGTAGTTATTTAATCGATCTTCAATTCTCCAAGACTTTGTATTGGAGAAGAGACCTGCTAATAATATTCACTGCGATAAAAATAATATGCAACTTTCGAGCTACCTTCACACACACATATGATTTGAAGATTTTCTATAGAAAATATGGCGATGACGAACAAACCTGGTAATCCTGTTTCCCATGTGTACTAAAGTGTGGCCCCACACAGTTATATGTCAAGATGACAAGAAGAAAAAGAAACTACCATACAGACAAAAAAAAGTGGTGTGGGAACCAAAAGAAAATAAAACACATACACCCACACATAAAAGTGGTGTGAGAAACTAGCACACATACATCAACGATATTTAGTTCCACCATTCTGAGTTGAATAATCATCGTGTTTAGAAGTGCATGCGTTTATCAAAATATCAGTTGTTACTTTTTCAATAAATCTTTTTTGATACACTTTTCTTTATAAATTTCTGTGAAAGTTACCTCTAAACCCAAAAAGTTCTGAGGAAATAAGCCAAAATTTAAAAAAAAAATCACTAATTCGTGATGTTTTATATTTCCTGATAACCTTTCTGTTGAGTCATAACAGGGCTTTCGTGTAGAAGTTGAGGGCTTATTGATTGCTTCTTCGGTATTAGAATATGATACATACACTGAGCGCCATAAGTGAGTCAACACCCACTAAAATTTTAGATTTTCCATTATAACAAATATACTTGTACAACAACAATAATTTCTATGATGAAAATTAAAAGCTTCCTTCATAACCAACTCTCACCACAAAATAAAAATTTTAAAAATACAACAACAATATTTTTTTACTAGTTTAAAACAAAAAACTCAAAATATTTCGCAGCAAAAGTGAGTATACACTTTTCCTCTCATTACATTTTTTGCTAAACCCGATAGATTTACTGCTAGTTTTCTTAAATTTTTTGTAAGAAAGTACAATTTAAGCATTCTTTAAATTTATTAGAACTAATCATTTGCTGTGTAATAATCAGACAAGAAGGTTTTATAAAGATGAGAACTGAAATTTCAATAGAAACTCGAAAAATTATTGTAGAACTAAGGGAAAAAGGAAAATCTTATCGTGAAATTGCGTCAATTGTCGGAAGGCACCACACTTCAGTGAAAAAAATCATCGATAAATATAAAAACTTTAAAAGAATAGAAAATTTTGATCGAACAGGTCGGCCGAGAATATTAAATGAAAGGGAAGAAAGGAAGATTGTTGCCCCAGTAAAAAATAATCCTGCTTCTAGCGCAGTCCAGATTGCCAAAGAGATTAGTGAAGAGTTGGAAAAATCTGTAAGTGGAAGTACAATACGGCGTATATTGCATAAATCCGGATTTCATGGCAGACGTCCCAGAAAAAAACCCTTTATTTCCAAGGTAAATAAAGCAAAACGGATAAATTACGCCAAAAAATATGAAAACAAGGACATTAACTTTTGGGAAAATGTCCTGTTCACGGATGAGAGTAAGTTCGAGATCTTTGGAGGTAAAAAAATGAAAAAAATTTGGAGAAAAAAGAATGAGGAGCTGGCCGAGCAAAATATCCAGTGTACAGTTAAGCACGGAGGAGGCTCAGTAATGGTTTGGGGGTGTTTTTCAGCATCTGATCCCAAGCATACCTCCCGTTTGGCGAAGGAGTGGTTGTAACAAAACACACCAAACATGCATGATCACCCTCCACAATCCCCGGATCTTAATCCCATTGAAAATCTTTGGGATCATTTGGACCGCCAGATCCGAAAAAGAAAGATTACAAACAAAGAAACATTAAAGGAAGCATTACTAGATGAATGGGTCAAAATTCCACCCGAATATACCAGAAAATTAGCAGAATCTATGCCAAATAGGCTAAAATGTGTAAAAAAGGCTAAGGGAGGTCCAACTAAGTATTAAAAGTTATTTTTTTTTAATTTTCTTTATTTATCTTTAATAATCATGAAAGTGTATACTAACTTTTGGTGCGAAAATTTTGAGATATTTTTAATTTTAAGTATAAAAAAATTCTTCGTTGTCATGAATTGTTGTTTTTGTTTTAATATTTTATAAGTAATAAATAAACGTTTTTATTTTTGGAAATTCATTCGTCTATTCTCATTTACTTTTCTCGCTATCTTAAGAAAATAAATTATTTCAGTGGTGTTTACTCACTTTTGGCGCTCAGTGTATGTCTAGGCTTTCTCTATCCAACTTTCCGCTAAACTCGACAAGAAATCGTGAAATCTAATTTTTGATTGCAAATTCAGTATTTGATAAAACCGTTGAGAGAAGGGGTTATAGGCAAGATATTGATCGACAAGATCAATTGTAATTAATGATGTAGTGCGATTTCTTGATGAAAAGTTGACTAATTCGGTTGATTTTGTTAGAATCGATCATGTTGGCATTATGAATAGTAAAGATTATTTGAATATTGAGCTTTTTTTATTGTTCCATATCATATATATTTACCATACCATTCCTGTATCATAATTTCACCTCTTCGCTAGTAACGTGTCTCTCCGTGTCGCAATTTTATATTTTTTAAAAACCCACAATCTCTTACCTTATGTAACAATAATTTAATTTATATATAATTATCTGTATATATGTATATGATAGCATTTGTTCAAATATGGATTTAAAAATTTCAAGTTGGTGTTTTCCAAACTAACGCTCTTTCGACAATATAAAATAAAACTGCAAATATAACCTGTTTTCAATTAGCAAATCATTCTATTGAGAATGCCATATTGTAAGTGCGGAATCGTAATCTTCCCCTCCATGGGATTATCCCTTCATCAAGTGATTAATTCTGTCCTGGTTCGTATACACTAGAGGGGTACACAAGACATATAAAATTGCACGCTACTGCATTTTTTTCAAGACCGAATATTGATTGCAGCTGCAAATATAAATAAGTGTGAAGCAAAGATAGTGTACAAAAAAAAAAAAAAAAAAAAAAAAACAACAACTGCACACGTAAACCATTGTACAATAGTATAAAAGAGAGTTGTATGAAGAGTGCAATAAAAATATTGTACTCTTCATGGAGTCACAACGTGCATTTCTTTCTTTGCTCTCGGCAACCATACATCTTCGTCGACGCCAGCATTGCCAGTAATTTTTTTAAACTTATTATTTCTGGTGAAAAAACTTTTTTGGAGTTTATGGCGAAAGCAAAGGATGTATACTATAATATTTTTGTTTTTTTAACGCAATTTTATTTTCATTTTCCAAAAATATAGTAGTGTAATTATAAAAAAGTAATAAAAATAATAAAACCAAAAACATTCATGCAAAACAGACTATTTTTGAAATTATTTATCTTTTCATATAAATCACCCGCGCACGTAAAATCGTAACCTACTCACAACCACAGAATATACACAGAAGGGAAAACTTTGACGTTTGACAACCTCACTTAGCATAATTTTACATAATTTTTTAGAGGGAGACAAAAAACGTATTATAAGTTTTGCAAAGCAAATGTGTTAGAAGCAACAGATATACAGAGTGAAAACTGGTGGATAAAGTTAAAAAATTAAATGTAAACAAACATTGATTTTGTGTTAAAAAAGGGAAAATTTTGAATATTTTTTAATTTCTTCAATGAAAAGTTTAAAGATTCTTAAATATTTAATTATTAATCGAAATGTATGTAGTTTTTGATCGTAATGAATATAGTTTCTTGTGCAAAAGGTAAGTAAGAAACTAAATATATCAAGATAAAATAAGTCATATTGCTCATAAAATTTTTTCTTGCAGAACTTTGTGTATATTACTAGTATTTATTAATTTCTTGAATGAAAAAGTTAAATTTCGGTAATTTTTTTATTATTAATCGAACTCTTAGCATCTTCTCTTAACAATGAAACAAGTTCCGTGTGTAAAAGATAAGTAGAAATAAAAATATAACTAAATATATGCTCATAACTTTTTGATTCAGGAGTTTGTGAATATACCTCTCAATTGGTTAAATACTAAGTTAGTGACAATCGCTGAAATGTGTCACCAAATACATTAGTTCCGTATTACGTTTCCCCAATACAACAGTTCATTTCCTTTCACAAATAGTCTATTATTTTACAAAAATATCATAAATTTCTACCAAATTAGAAAATAAAAACCCACCCTAAAAATTAACTAACATAAATAAACAAAACATAAATAATCAGACAGGGACAGAAATACTTTTTGGTAATATTTGCTGTCCCTTTCACCAAAATTATGTAAACGTCAAAATTCCGTTTCCATTCTGTACGTGTTCTGTGCTCACAACGATGAATAAGAAAGGTCCAAATGTTTTGCTCGCCAGCATTGCCATTTAAACTTTTTATTTCTTGGGAAAAACGTTTTTTTAAACTACTACTTTTTTTTACACTACTGATATTTGTATGGCAATACTGAAAATGTAGCTTCAGTAGGAAAATATGTTCTTACAACACAAAGCATAGTTCCGTTATTTCACAGGCAAACGAGTGCTGTAGAATTAATGACAAATACACATTTCAGTGCACTCGTAAAATCAAGATCAACAGAAAAGAGAACACTACAGTATTGCATTCGGTGAATGGTATGCTATAAGAATGTCTTTTGCACACCTCTAGTATACACTTTTAAATTTATTGCTAAAATAATCTTTAATTTCTTGCACTTTTGTTAACCGTTGAATAAGTTAAGTTATCGGAGTAATGCAGGAAAGTACAAGTTCGGAAAAACCGATTACTACTCACGGTAGTACTGAAAACTGGAGTTTCTAAAAGTGGGTGCATCGACCAATAATTATATGACAATTCCATCCCGGCGATGTAACTGATCAACTTCACGATTATCTAAAATTGTTAATGCTACTGCATCTAAAGCTATTAAACTTTAACATAATTCTGTGACCTATATATTTTAGACATATTGTTTGTTTATGTTGATCTGAATACATAATTCATTCTAATTTGTTAATCCAGAAGGATCACTTGTGCTAAACAGAATATCAGAAAATTATTTTTGCTAGACAAAACAAAAAGAAAAACCTTGGAATAATTTTCATACAGAAAACATAAAAATATAAAAACTAGTGCCATAAGAGAAATCTTAAACTAAAAAAAAAATAAATTAATTTATAAATTTTGCAAACAAATAAATAAATAAAATTTTGTGTTTATCGAACGATCTTCTTTACCTTACTCATTGTATACACAATAATTGTTATTTATTTATTACGATTAAAAAAACCCTTTAAAATCAATGTAAAATAAAATTGAAATTTTGTTTAACGATAAAAAAAAGAAGTAGTGCAACAATAGAAAGAAAAAGGACATCCAACAGTGAACAAAATAACTAAATATTGCATAAAGGAAAGTGTTGGTGATGTGTTAAAAAAATTTGTAACACTTCTAATCTAAGTTCCTTTTCTTTCAGTGTTTCGATATTAAAACGATACCCCCCTTTTGTTTGTGAGCTTTCCTCCCCACGGGATTTAACATTTGGTCCAATCGAACCGTATTTGGAACCTTTTTGTTTTTTTTTTCGGATCTTGAAACTTATATTCAAAGCCAACCTTGGAACTATGTTTGTGAGATCAATAACGACCTTGAAACAATTTTTTTTTGCGACATTTTTATCCCACCAAGTAACCTTGAAATCATAAGGTAAAGTTGTTTTCGTTTTTCTTTTCTATTTGTTTTTTGAATTTCGGTGGTAATTTTGTATACAAGTCAGTTCAAATCAAACTCTCTTTATGAACGGTTGTGTCCATTAAAGCGCTTAGCAATTTCAAAAAAAAAAAAAAAAAAAAAAAAAAAACAAGAATTAAGAGTTACAAAATTGTTATTATATTTTGTTTTGATTATTGCCTACTCTCGTTCTCGTTTGAGCTCGCACACGTGTAGTCAATTACAAAACGAATAAAAGGGAATACAATTAGTGATGGCCCGCGGGGCCAAATCCTCATCTAAGAAGAAAATATCACTTCCTAAGAAAATCATAACTAACACTCATAGACCTGTGGCCTACAACCCAAATATCGCATTATGTTCAAGAAACAGATTTAGTCTATTAGCCGGTATGAACGATATGGAAGTTCTTCCAGAATATAAATGAAGCCAAAAAAACTAAGCCACCCCTTATTATTGTGGAGGCAGATAAACCCTTTACAGAGATGCGAAATCTTTTGGGCAAAGATTGTATTTACAAACGTACTTCCATTGGTACTAAGATTTTTCCTCCTAGTATTGAAATATACGAATGTTATAAGCAAATATTAAGGGAAAATCAAATAGAATTTCACTCTTACAATTCGAAGGAATATAGGCTCTACACAACGTTTCTTCACGGTTTACCCCAAATAAAAACAGATGACATCATGGCAGAACTAAAAAGTTATAATCTTATACCCTCGTCAGTGACAGAGGTTAAGACAAAGTTCAGTTCATCAAACAACGCTGTTTACAAGGTACAGTTCACTAGGAAAACTTTCAATCCTGAATCTTTAAAAAAGATTAGAACAATATCTAACGTAATAATTACTTGGAAAAAGTACAAACCAAAAAAGGATAAACCAACCCAATGTTGGAACTGCCTCATGTATGGACATGGTGGTGAACATTGTTTTAGACATCCAGCCTGCATGATTTGTGCTAACGATCATCATACAAAAGATTGTCCTTACAATTCTAATGTCAAAAGTCCTGCTGCCTTTTCATGTTTCAACTGTAAAAAATATGGAAAAGAACGAATTGATCACTCTGCGAATGACATTAATTGTCCCCTGCGATCATTATATCTTGAGACAAGGGCTAGAGCAACCTCTAAAAACTCTCAACGAAACAACAGGAGAAATCAACGTGACATATTTCATTACAACAATGCTGGCTTCCCAAATATAGTCTCAAATACAGTTAACAATAATAGAAATAACAACGTTTTTCATAATAAACCAACCTATGCTAACCAGCTGAAATCAAATAATGACATTTTTAGTATTGATGAATTATTCGATATATTCTCTACAACAATGGAAAACTTAAGTAGATGTACTTCCAAACCGCAACAAATCCAGGTCGTAATGTCAATGGTTAAATTTGCCTATGAATTCAAAATACTTCACTGGAATGCCAATGGCATCTCAAATTATTCCAAACTAACTCAATTTGAGTTTCTACTAGAAAAAGAAAAAATTAAAGTTGCTTCGGTAAACGAAACCTATTTTAATGAAACGAGTAAACCATATTTAAAAAATTATTTTATTTATCGAAATGACAGAACCAACGGATCAAGGGGTGGAGGAGTGGCTCTCATTATCCATAAACATATTAACCACAAAAACATTTCCGTGGATAAAACTAAATCAATAGAAAATATCTCAGTTGAAATACTGATGAATAACAGACCTATGAAAATAATAGCAGCATATTCAGCCCATTATAACCATAATTTTAAACATGACATCCTTAAATTAACTTCACCAAGCAAAGATTACATACTACTTGGAGATTTAAACGCCAATCATACCTCGTGGAACTGTATCATGAATAACACCGCCGGTAACGTGCTCAGTCAATTACATCACACCTGCAACTTCTTCGTTTATTATCCAAATAATCCAACCTACTACCCTCATCAACACGGACGTGCTCCCTCTACAACAGATTTAGTCTTATGCAACACCACATTAAATTTGAACCTGGAAGTACTAGAATATGAGGTTCCATCAGACCATCTCCCGATTGTCTGCTCTATTAGTTCAACAACTGTAAATACGGTAGATTTAAGCTATTATAACTATAAATTAACTAATTGGAATTCCTTTCAAAACTATATAGATAACAAAATAGTGTCCAACACTAATATATATAATACTAAAACAATTATCGATAATGAATTAAGTACTTTAAGCAAGATTTTTCTGGAAGCTAGAGACATATCTACTCCTAAATTATATCCTTCAAATAATGTTATATTACCTGATAAAGTTATTAAATATATAAAAGTAAGAAGAACATTGAATAAGAAATATCATAGATCGACTAACTTATTTGAAGCTAATTTCTACAAACAATATTCAAAGTTTCTGAGCAAGTTAATTGATGAGAATATTAATGCTGAAAGAAATAGGAAATGGTCAGCACTTTTATCCAAATTGAAGCCAGGTGACAAATCATTTTGGAAAATAAGCAGAAACCTACGAGCTAAAGGTCAAACAAAAATTCCCCATCTGAATGTAGGAATTACTAAAATTATTTCTGACAGTGGGAAGGCTGAAGTTCTCGCCAATAGATTTGAACAGGCTAATAACCTCACAGCACATTTCACTCATTCCTTTGACAAGAAGGTTGACTCTTTAGTAGACAACTTTCGAAACCAATACACAGTTTTTGACAACTGCAGATATACATCTCTTTGTGAAATGATTAACCTAATTTCATCACTCAAATCATCTAAATCTAATGGTTGTATTAAACTTAATTATTTTCCCAGTACATTTAAAACAGCAAAGATAATTCCCATTCATAAACCCAACAAACCGAAAAATGATCCTGGCAGCTATAGACCAATTAGTTTGCTGAGCGATTTAGGTAAGCTTTTTGAGAAAATTATACATTCGCGACTTAATCAATTCGTTGAGGAAAATTCTATTCTTTCCAAATCACAATTCGGTTTGAGGAAAGAGCACAGTACAACACACCAAATAAATAGAATTAAAAATAAAATTATTAACAACATTAACTCCAAACGATCCACTGGTATGATATTACTAGATATTGAAAAGGCCTTTGACACAGTCTGGCATAAAGGACGTTTATATAAACTACTAGAAGCTAACGTACCAAAATATTCGTGTGGATTAATCGACAGTTTTTTAGATAGCAGAAACTTTTGTGTTACACTAAATGGAGTAAATTCCGCACCTAAAGGAATAACTAATGGTTTAGCACAGGGTTCCGTATTATCCCCAATACTCTACTCAATCTATACTTCGGATTTTACAGCACCAAAAGACTTAGAAACAGCTTACTACGTAGATGATACTGCTTTGATCTCATCGAGCAAACTTACCAGCGCATTACTTAAGAAAATGGACTCTCAGCATGCACTAAATATTTCCATAAATGGAGGATTAAAATAAACCTTAATAAAACTCAGGCTATAATTTTCCCATATAATAAATCTCCTAAAAGAATCCCAAAGACAAAGACAAATATCCATAGGGAATGAGCACATCCCTATAGATAATTGCGTTAAATATCTAGGTGTGATCTTAGACAAAAAGTTAATTTTTAGAGAACACATTGAACAGGCGTGTCAAAAAGCTATCAAAGCTATAAGATCGTTATGGTCCCTTTTGAATAAACACTCTTATTTGAATGCCAAAAATAAAAATCTACTTTATAAAAGTATTATAAGACCTATTTTAACTTATGCTAGCCCTGTTGGGTATACGGCTGCAAATTATCATCTAAAACGATTGCAAATTATTCAAAATAAATGTTTAAAAATAATTAATAACAAAAATTGGAAATATCCAACTAACATTCTACATCAGGAAACTTAATATGAAAAAATATTTGATTTTATAACAAGACTAAATAATAAATATTTCGAAAAAGTTGAAAATTCCTCGTATCCACTGATTCGAGAATGTAGACCACTGTTGCGCCATAATTGCTTCATTTATTCATTCGATGTATTTGGTTTCTATATGCTTATATGTTGTATATACTTATTTAAATTATATAAACACAAATTGGTACCACCCTAATATTAAGCAAATTTAAGGTTTATGAATACATAGAATAAGGTTATTGAATATATAGAATAAGATAAATAGGTAGGCAACTGTTAGAATTAAGTAAACATATGCTAGAATTAAGTAAGAAAAGAAAGTGAATAAATCAGTTGAAGAATACAATCTAACTAGAACGGTCCTTTTAATTTCGGCAAAGTTTGGTCTATCGCGGTCAGTGTTTAAGTGCCCGATTATAAGCAGTTAAATTATAATTTATTTAATTTAATTACTTCCTTAAAAACTATTAAGGAAAAACATTTTGGCGCCCGAGCAGGGACATAAATAGTGATCGTGTTCGTATAAAGACCAAACTCGCGAATAATTTTTTATAAGTTGTTTAAAAAGTTAGTTCATGTTTATAAATTATTTAAAACTTAATACATAAAAGTAAAAGCTTAAAAAATGGATAAGATTTACTAAAATAAAAAGACTAAATTCCGCGCGTTTGATAAGTTAATTCAAACTGAATTATGCGGGTATAAATTTTATAAAGTGCTTAAAATTTAAATTATAACAACAGTGGTGATAAACCTTATAAGTTAATTAAAGTTTACAAAATCAAACCACATAAAAACAAAACAAAACAAAATTCTCTGAGAATAAAAATAAGAAACAATAAAATATAAAAAAAACATACGTACAGAGAAATAAAAAATAATAATAATCGCAACAAACAATAAAAGAACAACCAACAATACAAAATAACAATATACAAACAAAATCTCTGAGTGTTGTGACAAAATACAAGAATAATATAAACAAAACATGTTAAAATACAGTACGGTGGAATAAACAAAACAGAAAAATAATAACAAATAAACATACCTAAAAAATATAAAAACAAAAATAACAATACACAGTGACGGAATATATTTTGGCATATTATTGTTGTACGAACATACAAACATACATAAAAAGAAGTAGAAGAAAATAAAATTAAAAAAAAAAATACATACTGTGTAAAAAGAGAAGACAAATACAATGTAACACGAATATGGATACAAAAAGTGCAACATAAATTTCACATAACACTTTACACCGATCAAATTAACACACTACACAAACAACAATAACTTCATCGTTGGACGACTCCAGGAAACAACAACAATTATTCGGGAAAGCCATTCAGCCCAGATGTCCCATTGTCAGTGTATTCTATGCCAGTCGGATAAGAATAAGGGGAGTATTTCAAAATCTTTGGAGGTAGAAAGTGTAAAATATATTTGTGTTTCTCAGTCCTTAAATTTGTAATTTATTCAAATTTAAGAGATTTTTTGTAAATTAAACACAAAAATTGCCAATCGCTTTAAAATTCTTTAAAAGCAGAACACAATAATATATTTTACATTTTAAAACTTTCGAAACATTATATTTCCATATCATTTCATATATTTATAATATTTCCCTAAATATTGTGATGCATAATATTGAGAAAAAACCACCCTTAATTAGTGAAACATATTCGCGAGTGTTAATATTTAATTTAATACGTATTTGCACTAACAATTTGTTCTCTTTGATAGTGAGAAAACATTCAGCAATACCATTTGTGTTGCTTTTGTTTGTTTTCTTTATATTTATTTTCGTTCTTTTGTTTCGATCAGTGTTTCATTCCACGCGTTCCTATACTGCTTGTATATAAATTACATATTACAGCTGTGTACAGTGTGACCGTTCACACTAGTAACAAAAATCAAGTTACATGAAATATCAATAGAATTGTTCACACAAATTTCAAAATTCAAATAATTTTTCGATTATTGTTATTTATAATAGTGTGCTCAGATTGATATTTAAATTTTGTTTTATTATAAAAAAAAAAATCGATTATTTAACGATTTTACTCGGTCAATTGCTTTTAATACCGAAGGCTGTTAGTAAAGCAGTTATATATTTTCTGAGATCAAGTAAGTTATTCTTGTCTCAATTAACACCACTTGTGGATCGGAAATTTAGGATATTGCGTATCCGAAGAATATTAATTAAATTCTATTGTCCAAAACAAGTGAGTATTAATAGATCAAAATATAATTCGACCAATAATTTACTTCGGTCACTTTTCTATACTTGTTTTGAGGAATTAAAATCAGATTAAAATCACAATGACTACTAGAGGCTCTAAACGCCAAGATTCTCCTTCCAGAGTGGAAAATTTGGAGAAATTACTCGCGAAGAAAGCGAAGGTCATTGCAAATATCGACAGGATTCGACAGTCCGTTGTAGATAGAACTATTTCGTTCAATCCTATGGAACTCGAATGTCGATTGGATATCTTAAGATCATATATTGACCAAGCAATGAAGCTCCAGTCGGATGTGGATAATTTGGATCCCGATAATGACGATAGAGCCGAGCTTGAGGATCTGTGTGTAACCACAAAAAGTTTGTTCATGAGCTTATTGGCCGAGAATAGGCAATCGAATGCGCCTGAAACTTCGTTCAGCGTACAAGCTCATCATTCTAGATTACCAAATATGAAGCTCCCTAAATTCAGTGGAAAATATGCTGAATATAAGAATTTCATGAGCTTATTTGAGAACTTGGTCCACAATGATCCCACGTTGACGGATATTGAAAAATTCAACCATTTGATCTCATGCTTGTCCGAATCGGCCTTGGGTACCGTAAAGGCCTTTCAGATCTCCGAGAAGAATTACCCCAAAGCAATAGCAAGTCTGAAGAAGGTTTATGACAATGAATGTCTTATATTTTTTGATAATATAAGAAAGCTTTTTGATTTGCCACAAATCACAAAACCTTCAGCTGTTGATTTGCGAAGCATGATAGATACAGTATCCGCGATATATGATTCTCTATTGTCAATTGGTGATGATAAAAAGATTACGAATGCGATTCTGATACATTTAGTGATGTCGAAAGTAGATCCAATCACCAAATCAAAATGGGAAGAACAGCTTGATTTCGAAAAGCTCCCATTGTGGTCAGATTGCGAAGCCGCCTTGAATAGACGTTACCAGCATATTTCTGCTGACGAGTCTTCTAGTTCAAGGTCGAGGGTTAACAAACCTAAAAATGAACACTTTAATTTTAGAACCGATAGAACATCATTAAATTGTACGAAATCAAAACAATCTGTTGACAAATGCCTATTTTGCGATTCGACGCAACATATGATTGGCAATTGCCCTTCTTTCACTGCTGAGCCTATAACCGACCGATTCGATTTTATAAAATCAGTGCCAGCTTGTATAAACTGTCTGAAAAAAGGACATACAGTTGCCAGGTGTCCATCCTCTAAGTGTCGGATATGTAATGGTGCACATAACACATTACTGCACCGATATACTACAAGTTCTGATAATGCATCAATAAACTACTCCGAACAGCCTTCGACTTCTTTCGCTTCTATTAACTTTTCGGCGTCAGATGAACGCATAATTCTAGCGACGGCTGTGGTAAGAGTAAGAAGTAGTTCTGGTCAATTTATACCAGCCAGAGCTCTTTTAGATTCCGGTTCTCAACCTAATTTGATAACCGAGGAACTAGCGCAACTACTACGTTTGAAAAAAGAAGGAGGCAGATTAAATTTGAATGGCATTGATGAAACAAATTCAGTATCCAAATCTCGCGTCAATTTAACGGTTAGTTCGAGTGTCAACTCTACCCAATTTGCTTCAAAGTTTTGGGTATTAAAATCAATAACGAACTTGCAACCTGCTCGTAGGGTCAACATAGCTAGTTTGAATATCCCGTCAAACGTGGAATTAGCTGACCCTTACTTCTATGAGCCGCAAGGAATCGATTTGTTAATTGGTCCTTTCTTCGAATTATTATGTGCTGGCCAAATCAAATTGGGCCCGAGTCTTCCAGTCCTTCAAAAAACTTCTCTTGGTTGGATTGTTACTGGAAGATACAATTATTCAAAGGACTTTTGTAACACTAAAGTATTTCATATAAATACTTCGATCGAAGACGAGGAGCAGAAAGAATGCGAGAACGAGTCCAAGACTATAGTACAACGTCTTGCGCCGGGAAGATTCGGGGTTTCTTTAGCTTTTAAGTCTTCTCCAAAAGTATTGGGATCTTCGTTTATAACTGCCAAGCGACAATTTCTCTCTCTGGCTATCCAGAAATCTAGTTTTTCTGAGGAGATTTCTAAATTGCAGAAATCTCTGATCCTACCTTCGAATATATGGGGGCTTACTCAGTCCCTTCTTACATTTTCACTTTTAAAGGTAGGTGGGAGATTGCTTAGCACAAAACTGCCATACGCAGCAAAATTCCCACTTTTATTACCGAAGCAAAATGCCTTCGTGTGTTTCAAATCTAAGACGGCACATTTAGAGTTAGTGTCTAATTCATCCACTAAACCTTTTCTTTTATCGTTTAAAGGGTTTGCTGCAAGAAGAGGTTTTCCCAGAGAGGTATATTGCGACAACGCGACGAATTGCGTCAGAGCTAACCGAGTCCTCATGAAGCTTCAACAAGCGTTCGACGGGAGTCGACAAGCCGTCGAGTTATACTCAGCGTCGTCCAGGGTGAGGTTCAGCTACATTCCACCTCGGGCGGCGTACTTCGGCGCTTTGAAACAAGCAAAATTCCTACTTCTACGAGCAGTGAGCAACTTGACGCTCACTCAACAGAAAATGGAAACAATGCTAGCAGAAGTAGAGGCGGTGCTGAAGATATTGCCCATCGCACCGCTGTCTCCAGACCCCCACGACGGAGAAGCAGTAACTCCAGCTCATCTGCTGATAGAAGACGGTCTGCGTTCGCTGCACCAAATCTACCAACTGGCTCCACTCGATTTGATTGAAGAAGCCCAGTCCTTCAATGGGGCCGGAATGTTGCGCCATAATTGCTTCATTTATTCATTCGATGTATTTGGTTTCTATATGCTTATATGTTGTATATACTTATTTAAATTATATAAACACAAATTGGTACCACCCTAATATTAAGTAAATTTAAGGTTTATGAATACATAGAATAAGGTTATTGAATATATAGAATAAGATAAATAGGTAGGCAACTGTTAGAATTAAGTAAACATATGCTAGAATTAAGTAAGAAAAGAAAGTGAATAAATCAGTTGAAGAATACAATCTAACTAGAACGGTCCTTTTAATTTCGGCAAAGTTTGGTCTATCGCGGTCAGTTAATTACTTCCTTAAAAACTATTAAGGAAAAACAACCACTTACCTGAATTAATATTGAATCATCAAACTGAGAATCCTAATTTTATGAAAGACTATTTTTAAAAATAGCCTTTTCATAAAACTACATATTTTCTGTACATGTTTGACTTTCTTTTACAGTCAAATAAAGGTTTTCTCCCTGTTTTGCCTTTAAATATATCAAATATCCAAAAATTATTTATTTATTATAATTCCATTATGTTATTTGCTGTAATATCTAATTGATAAAATCTCAAAATTTTGTATATATTGTAAATAAACCAGTTAATAAAGGATGAATAAAAATCAATCAATCAATCAATGTATACAAGTAGAGTTCTGTTAGACTAGACAACAAAATTTTGCTTGTATATAGAATTTATAACAGTGCATATATATTTACAAAGTGGTGTGTTATAATCGCGATAGCACTGGCACACTTTGTAAATTTATCTCATATAGGAACCAAAGTATTCTTTTTTATGCACTGTTGTACTAATTTGTTTTTTGACTTGTAACCAAAGTCAATAGTGATATCAGATTGTGGTGTGAATATCATAGTTGGAGATCTAGTTCAACCACCCAATTTGATATCGGTTACAAATTGATAATAGTGTTATAATTGGTGATTGTGTCATGGCTAAATAGCAAAGCACATTACCTTTTATAGCACTTTTTCAGATCCATCGGATACTTGAAGAAGGTAACCACAACTAAATTTTATATTTCTTTTATTGGTGACATATCTTGAATTTTAACAGATTTTAAAGTGAATGAGATGTTTTGATTCGTGATGATGACACGATATAATTTATTTGTGGGTTTCCGTGCAATTTTTTATTCTTGTACTTATTTTTGGGATAGTTTTATTTGTTGATTAAAATTGTTGAAAATTTATTATTTTTTTTATAAATTTGTTCGTTGTTATTTAATTTTGAATTTAATATATTTAATCTTTGATTTAACTCGGCAATTATACATATTTTACGTATATATTTCGAATACAAAGGAAGTAGTCATTTGGAACTGCTTTTTCATATTTGTATTTTCTTATTACGCCTTTTCTTTTTAATTATGATGGAAACGATAATAAATATCGGGTTACTGGCCATTGGGAATTCGTCCTGTTGGCTTAGTTTCGCGAAGTGCGTAGTATCTTTAAAATATATGCTCATTTTATTCGACATATATTACGTTTTGTTAAGCTTGCGGTAAGCCGTTAAGTTGATCGCGATAGTACGTTGTGCATAGCCGGATTGATTGCGGTTACCTTTGTTTATTTTTTGAAGATTTTCGTTTTTAGTTGCGTGCCTCGAAATTAGTTACATCGGGGCGCGAACATTTCGTTAGCTATATGTATAGTTTTTTGATATTTTTATCGGATTTTCATTTTCGTTTATTGAATTAGTCTTTTAATAGTAGACTCCTTTTGTTTCCTACTTTTATTGCTGATTAGCTGGGAATCTCCCTGTAATAGGTCGTCGGTGCCTAGGTATAATATTCGTTCATACAAGCACACCTATTATTCAGGTTGGTTCTTTCATCCTTAGTGTTAAAACAGAACAACCTATGTATTGACTGCTTCGATGTTGATCATAGATTGGATGAATGCAGCCGGAAGTTCGAATTGTTCGGTCTGCTATCTGCTACATCACACTTAGCCGCACCGGGAGGTGTTTCGATCCTCTCGGAAACTTGGAGTTTTCGATGCGACAAGTTCCTATAGTGTAGTAAAGCTTGGTAGTGATGTGCAGAACTGTTTTACTGCCATATATGGCCAAATTTTTTTAGGATATTTGTCATCGAAGGCCAATATTTAGAGCTAGGGCTCGGTGAGATATCGGTTCTCAAGCAACTTTTATTCGAAAAGTTGCAAAGGAAAATCAGGATTGCTAACAGCAGCAATAAGAGAAGGTGTAGGACCTATAACTGATACAACTGATAGCGTTTTGATTCGTATACGTAATTTACACATGGACGATAATGGTTACGAGATAACTCATAGGAAAATCTGATGGAATTCTGAGGTTAAAAGATAGAGAGCCTGGACAGGGCTTTTCGCTGAATAGCTTACCGCTAATATTTGGAAGAAGATGTCGAGGACGATGAATTGAAAGCTCGATTGAGCCACGATCATACCTGGTGGACGTGTAGGAATATGGGCCGCTGAAGTTAAACCTTCCACTTACAGGGAAATAGACCTATTCCGTCTGTCCCTAGGAAGGCTATATTGGAAAACTAAAGCATAAGAGAGGACCACCCGCCCACTATACATGAAAAATACAGAACCTCGTTCGTCCTAATAATCCACCACGGAACCTAGTTCGTTCAATGGTCGTGAGAGCAGAAGACCTAGTTCGTCGGAAACTTTAGTTGCCATGTTGTAGTGGACCAATAAGACTCAATATCTAATTTTTTTGAAATTTGAATTTCTTTCCGACGGATCAGAGTTGGAACTGCTGTAAGATGTCAAATTTTTTGGTTTCCTATTATTAAAATATGAAACTAATATGAAAGTTTTTTCTTTTGATTTTTTTTTCTTTTCATTAGGCGGAGGACATCTTTTTGATTGCAGTACTTGCAATAAATGTTGATAAATATTATGAATTCAACATGAAATAAAAAAAAATAACTTTTTTTTTTTTTTTCTCCTCGAAAAAATAAAAGTCAAAAAATAACTTTTATTTCCGCTCAAAAAAATAAAAGTCATAAAATAACTTTTATTTTTGCTCGAAAAAGGTAAAAACGTAATAATATTTTAAATATATTTAGTTTACCGCGATTTACGCAGTAAAAGTGCCTGTCTGAATTGTTTCAACTAATTCATCATAGCATAAAAACCCAATGGGAAATTGATGCGACTGAAGAAAGTAAAGGTGATACAGCTCGCAACAGCCTAAGTACTTTTAGAATTACCAAAATTAAAGAGTTGGAAAAGAGCAAAAATGAATTAATTCTACATGCTAAAGAACTAGCACAAATCTTTATATAAATGCAGATGAAAAGTATAAAATTAAGGATAATTATAGCAAAACATCCCTGATCTCTTCCTCAGCAAAAAACTTAGAAACTTAAGCTTCCGTACAATAGTAGTAGTTGTAGAGAGAGGACGACCTTGAGGTCAGCCTGCAGAGGAAGAAAATACAATCTTTCTACTCAGAACAAATTGTTGGTATAGAATCATATATTCATACCAATGTATATGGACTTAAGGAGCATAATTGTGGGGATGCACATGCGAGAAATATATTGGACAACATTTTGTAAACAAAGTACTCAAATGCATCGTAAACGTAGCATGGTGTATACGTACAAGTGACTTACATCGTGACCTTAACGCGAACACAATTAGACAGTAGATTAAAGGCCATTGCAAGTAAATACAACACCCGACTTAGAGAAAACATAAATTCGAAAGCACAAATCATTGCTGATCGCGTTGGTTTTGGATGTAGTCTTAAAAGATTGAAGCCATCCGACTTATTTAAAAAGTTTGTTCTAACTTGAAGATGAAACAATACCATAATCAAATATAATAATTAAATTTAATCTGCTTTTAATAAAATTAATTATTAGTTGTAATAACTAGTAGTCTTAATTCATAAATGAGAATTTAAACAAAAAAATCTAGTTCAAGGACACAAAGGAGAATTAGAAAAAAAACACATTTTATTCTGTCGTGAGGGCCTTTTGTACCTTAAAAACATGGTTAAAAAATGTTTATCTGATGCAGTAATAAGTTGGTATAATTTTTATTTGTAGAAGTTAGGGTACGAGTTGATAAAGAAAAATGAGAGCAGTTAGTTATGATGACGAAAGGTTCTTTCATTAATTATAGGTCTCACGACGGTCTATCAGTGGCCGTTTATCCGAGGAAGATTAATGTTAAATTGTTCAATGGACTCACGCTTTGTTGTTTTTTTTATTAATATGTACTTACAACACTAGAGAAAAAAAACAACAAAACAAAACATACTCTACTCAAAGCAATAAAGAACTGTTTTGGTTTTTAAGTGTATGTACAGTGTATCGGCAAAAGTAAAACCGTACATTATTATGGTAACCGCTGGATGATTATAATTAAAAGACTGTATATTAATTAATTAATTTCATTGTATATTTAATATTAATTTTAAGTAGACAAAATTAGTATTAACACGAGTAATAATTAAAAGAGAATGAAAAACTATGAAAGCTGTCGCATTCGTACATGCACTTGCAATTCACTGTATAAAGTTAACAAACGTATGAAGTTGACAACTGTTCATAAATTAGAGATGTATATAGTGATATAATAATTCTCCCACTCTTAATATGACGCCATAGAATGATTTAGTCCAATACGTAATCTTCCGTAATAGTCCGGAGGCTTGCGTTGTCGTGAAGATTCCCTGTTTGGACGGGGCATTTAATGTAAATTCGGGTTTTCATCCTCACGTGGAATATGGTTAGCTTCATTGCATGTACCTGCCGAATGTTGCTGTTGTCTTGTCACAGTATCATCTTCGGGGCTATTATTAGGATTAGGGTTGTAGTTTGACGCATGTTGAAACATCAGTTGTTCTGGCGAGGAGTGGACATTAGTTGAGGTTTCAGCTTAAATATTGGTCTATGTGCCTCTTGAATACGTATCCATCGTCCAATTTAACCTTATAATGTAGACTGCCCATTTTCTTAACTATTGCACCCAGCTTCCATAACGATTTGTTGGGAGTGTAATACCGAGCCTGAACTCTTTCTCCCACTCTTAATTGTCTTGATGGAATGTGATCTTGTTGATTACCTTGTATTTTTGGAGGTTTCTAAATATCCAAACGACTTCGAATTTGTCGACCTAAGAACAATTCATAAGGTATTTTACCGTTCTTCAGTGGTGTAGTTCTATATTTTAAAAGAATATCTCGTATTTTCTCCCGCATGAGCGATGAGGGTTTGTACGTTCCTTTCAGCCAGGCCATTTGTGGTTGGGTGTCCAGGAACCATGAACTTCTGGAATATACCGCAATCCTGGCAAAACGTTGAAAATGTATCACTTTTGAAAATCGTCGCATTACGTCGTGTTATCCGTTCCTTGCGAAGATTTTAGGTAGAATTTCAATTGTTGAAGGTGATGTTGGCGCTGTTGTACATATGCCTGCCTCTATCCATTTGGAGTTAGCATCTACTACCATTAAGAAGTAGTGAACTTGATAGGGACCCGCATAATCAATACGCATACGTGTATACGTTCCCAGTTGTTGTCCGGCTCTTCTCACAGGTGAAGTGGAGCTTTTACTGGATTATTCTTGATAGAGGCGCAACCTGGCCAACCTCGTACAAATTTTTCGATATCTTTATCGATCCCCATCCAATACACGTAACGTCTGGCCAATTGTTTCATCTTTGTGGTCCCGATGTGGGTGTGGTGAAGCTCTTCTAAAACTCTATCTCGTAAGGAGGAAGGTATCATTATGTGTTGACCTTTAAATAAAATGTTTCCATCAACTCATACAGTATTTTAGAAAGTTTTTCATTATTTCGTATATCTTCTCGAATCTTTCCGAAACTTAACCTTTTCGAACAAATTTGGTTAAGAGAAAAATTGCATAAATAATGCACCTCCCTATCAACTGAGTTCACAAAGTGCTCATTCTGAGTTACTGGTGCTCTTGAAAAGCAATCTGCACTGACGTTCTCAACATATTTCTTATAAATACTCTAGTAATTGTAACCGCTTAAAAATGCTGCATACCTCTGGAACCTGGCTGATGTCATTTGTGATAGTTTGTTGTTCTGATGAAATATCCTCATCAATGGTTGGTTATCCGTAATAAGATTAAATTGTCTGCCAAACAGATACTCACGGAAGTGCTGAACAGCGTAATAAATAGCCAAAGCCTCTCAATCCAACTGCGAATAATTTTGTTCCGCGCTTGTAAGCGAACGCGAGGCAAATGCAATTGGCCTCTCTTCTCCATTCACTAAATGGGAAAGAACACCAGCTATTCCAGTTGGACTAGCATCACACTCAAGCTGAAGTGGCAATTCGGAATTATGTAGCATTAGTAGCCGGTGACTCGTGATTTTCTTTTTCAATTTGTTAAACCCTTCACGGCATTCATTTGACCATTTAAACTTTGTATTTCTATGCAATAATTTACGCAATGGAGTTGTTATTGTGGACACATTCAAAATAAATCTCGAGTAGTAAGTGACCATCCCCAGAAAACGCCTGACGTCATCGACCGTTTTTGGTTCTGGCATCTGTACAAATGCATTCATTTTCCAAGCAGATTTGCTCACTTTATTGTATTCAATGGTGTGGCCTAAAACTTCTATTCTGTTGCTGAAAAATGTGAAAAATTTTGAACGATTCAAATGTAAGTCGTACTACCTTAGTTGTCGTAAACAACATTTCAGATATGTTTTGCACTCCTCAATAGACTTACTTACTTACTTAATTAGCCATAACAACCCGATTACCGGATTTCGGCCTGCTGCAACACATCCTTCCAGGCGCTTCTGATTCTTGCGCGCCTACGCCAATTGGTCACACCAATCGATGACAGGGCTTCCTCGATTTGGTCCTTCCAACGGATACAAGGTCGTCCTCTTCGCCGACTTCCGCAGATCCCCGCATCAAATACTCGTCTCGCCGGAGCATCCTCCTCCATTCGAACGGCATGGCCGAGCCAGCGCAGCCGCTGGATATTAATACGCTGTACAACGTCTATGTCGTTGAGGAGCTCATACAGCTCACTGATAGATCGCATGTGGAAATCATCGCCAACTCGCACAGGACCGAAGATCTTACGTAGGACTTTTTCCTCCAATACCCTCATGGCTGCTGCATCAGTTCTTAATAGGGTCCATGCCTCTGCGCCATAAAGAAGCACGCGTAAGATGAGCGTCTTGTAGAGTATTAATTTTGTCGCACGAGAGAGGTCTCTGCTACTCAATTGCCTATTGAGACCATAGTAGCACCTGTTGGCAAGAGTAATCCTGCGTTTGATCTCCAGACTGACATCATTTTTGGTGGTAACGGCGGAGCCAAGATAAATAAATTCCTTGACTGTTTCAAAAGTATAGTTATCGGCCGCAATCTGAGAATCAATACGCCGCACGTCTCTACTTGTCAATAACATATACTTTGTTTTGCCCTCATTTACTGCCAAACCCATCTTCTTAGACTCCTGTTCAATAGCACTAAAGGCAGCAGTGACATCTCGTTTGGTACGCCCTATGATGTCGATGTCGTCAGCGTACGCAAGCAACTGGACACTTTTTTGAAAAATAGTCCCATTGCGATGCACTCCCGCCTTTCGCAGAACACTCTCCATGACGAAGTTGAAGAGGTCGGATGATAAGGGATCGCCTTGTCTGAAACCTCACACGGTATCAAAAGGTTCGGAGAGGTCCATTCCTACCTTGACGGAGCTGCAGGAATTGCTCAACGTCATTCTGCATAGCCTTATCAGCTTAGCAGATATACCGAGCTCAGAAATTGCGGCAAAAACACGATCCCTTATGGGGCTATCGAAAGCAGGCCTATAGTCGACAAAAAGATGGTGTGTGTCGACTTGATTTTCGTTGGTCTTTTCCAGGATTTGGCGTAGTGTGAAGATCTGGTCGATGGTGGACTTGCCAGGTCTGAAGCCGCACTGATAAGGTCCAATCAGTGTTTTGACGAGTGGCTTCAGTCGTTCACACAATACGCCTGTAAGAACCTTATATGCGATAGAGAGAAGGCTTATACCCCTGTAGTTGGCGTATATCGTAGGGTCTCCCTTTTTCAGGACGGGACAGAGGACACTGAAGTTCTAATCGTTGGGCATACTTTCCTCTAGCCATATTTTGTAGATGAGCTGGTGCATGCGCACTACCAAACCATTACATCCGGTCTTAAACAATTCAGCGGGGAGGCCATCAGGACCTGCCGCTTTGTTGTTTTTATGTCGCATAATCGCGACTTTAACATCCTTATGGCTCGGCGGCGGAATTTCCACCCCGTCATCATCGATCGGGTCTGGAACATCATCTCTAGAGGCGGTATTGATGTCGTCATCGCCTTGCAGCAGAGTAGAGAAGTGTTGCCTCCACAACCTCAGCACCCCTTGCGGATCTGTTACCAGGTTTCCATTCACATCCTTGCAGGAAGACGCTCCGGGCTTATACCCCTCGGTCAGACGCTTAACCTTTTGATAAAATTTTCGAGTGTCATTCCTACATCTGTACATCTCGACTTCCTCACGCTCACGCCTTTCCTGCTCCCTCTTCTTGTGTCTGAAAATGCGTCTTTCATCCCTTCTCCTCTCTCTGTAATTTTCGACAATTGCTCGTGTAGCGGCCGACTGCAACGTTTTTCTGTATGCGGCGTATTTCGCTGCAGCAGCCTCGCGACACTCCTCATCGTACCATTGATTTCGTTGGGGTGGGCGCTCGAAACCAAGGACTGTTTCCGCAGTATTGCGCAAGGAGTGGGAGATGTTGGCCCACAATCCGCCAATGTCGCTGAGATTGAATGGGGAATGACGGAGCTTATCAGAGAGTTGAGCGGAGAACGCGTCAGCTGTCCTTTGTGATCGCAGCTTCTTAACGTCCAGCTTTCGCAGTGCACTAGAGCGCGCAGCCCACGAGGCGCAAATGAGCACTCAGAATTTGGCTATGACAAGGTAGTGGTCCGAGTTGATGCTTGAACCTCTAAATGTGCGCACATCTAGTACACTCGATACATGCCTTCCGTCAATCACAATATGATCGATCGGGAGACATTCAAGTGGCCTTGTGAATGTCGAGATGCTGAAACCTGGTGCTACATACTACCATGTGGAGGCTGAACTGTCCGACAGTGTGGCCAAAGATACCTTCCCGCCCGACCTTCGCATTAAAATCCCCGAGGACGATTTTGGCGTCATAGGCCGGGCACTTATCGTATACGTCCTCGAGTTTAGCATAGAAGGCATCCTTAACCACATCGTCCTTTTCTTCTGTAGGGCCGTGAGCACAAATTAGGCTGATGTTGGAAAATTTTGCCCTGATGCGGGTTGTGGCTATTCTTTTGTTCACTGGCGTGAACCCAGAGACAAGGTGACGAAGTCTCTTATTAACCACAAATCCGCATCCGAATTCGTGCTTATCAACAGTGCAGCTGTAATACACATCGCAAGATGCTAGCCTTTTGCATCTTTGTCCTATCCATCGCATTTCCTGTATGGCAGTGATGTCCGTCCTACATTTCATGAGGGCATCCGCCTGCCCTATAAAGGGTGCGGACGTTCCATGTGTCAATTCTCAAATCGTTGTCCTTGAAACGTTTGCCGTGGTCGTCAACTTTAGAGGGGATCTTTATAGAGGCTATTGTATTGGCTTTCATTGGATAACATTTTTACGTGGTGGGTTCCAAGCCCTACGCACAACCCAAATTTAACGTCCAGGGGACTCAAAATTTGATCTATTATACGGTTGAATTCTGCCGGCGCAGTCTTTATACCAAAAGTCAATCTGTTCATGCGATAGGTTCCTCTGTGCGTTAAAATGGTCTGAATGATACTGGATGGTTCTTCAACAACATGTTGGAGATAGGCTTTGTATAAGTCTAAACGGCAAAAATATTTGGCGTTACGCAGATTGTTGAAAATGTGTTCAGTTTTCCGAATTGGGTAATGAGCATTAACCAAACACTGGTTTACTCCTACCTTGTAGTCTATCGAACCCCTCCATATGATTTTGGAACCACAACTAAAGGTGAATTCCAATCACTGTTAGAAATCTTTGTAATTATACCTGCATTCTCCAAACTGTCCAGTTTTTTATTGACGCGTTCTGTCAGAGCGTAAAGAATCTGACGTTCTTTTGTGTAGACAGGATCAGCATTATTTCGTAGTTTTAAAGATACATTGTAATTTTAGATGCACCCGACTTTTTCCGAAAATTCCTGACATCCGAAAATTCTATCATAATCTCTTCGATGTCGTTTTGATTATAAAAAATGTCCATCAAATTCTCAGATGTATCCGAATTGTCTAGTTCAGTCAAGTTGATATTGAGACGTCGAATCCATGATCTCCCCACTAATGCTGCACATGTATCCGGAACGATATATACATCTTCCGAGGTTTACACACCATTAAATTCGATATTGACACGCACTTTGCCATCTGGCACAAAGATATTTTGCTTGTATGATCAGAAAATTACATTTGTAGTAATAATTTTCCTATTTAGGTTCAATTCTCTGAATTGTTTCCTAAGAAGAAATGTAAAGCCAGACCCTGAATCGACTTCGAATTTTACCGGTTTACCCTCAATGTTGATATTTGCGTAATAGCGCTCAGAAATAGAATTTTGAAAATTGTTTTGATAAACAGCAATTATCGTGTAAACAGCGTAATCTCTGTGTTGTATACTTTGAATTCGATTCGAGTTGTTGTGAGGTCGTACCATGGCGTTCATTTTCAAAGACGTTATGCACACCTTACTCACGTGTTCCTTTTTGTTGCAACTCGAACATTTTAACTTATCTTTTTTCGTGCGGCACTCTTTAGCCTGGTGGTTGCTCCTCCCGCAGCGAAAGCATAATCCGGCAATCCCTAAATCTTCATAATTCGCTTTCTTTCCGTTGACCTGTTGAATGGGACGTTTTTGTTTATTCTTCTTAATTTTCGAAATTTTATTTATTTGACGTTCAAAGTAGTGGTTGTATTTGCCAGTCTTTGCGGATTCAAGCGCTAAAGGTTTTGTGGCAATCTCATCAAATTTTAGTGAACCTGCCTGTAATAATTGTTCAAGCATATAGTTGGCCCTCAACCCTCGAATAAATTGAGCACGGCGAAAAATAGCCGCTATTGAAACCTTGAAGGTACAGGGGGATGTAAAGGCACACTTGCCTATTTCTGCACGAAGGTTTACAACAAACTAGGTAATTGTTTGCTGGTCATTCTGATATTTGGACAAAAAGTGATGCTGTGCCACTAGTATATTTCTTGTTGGTGAAAAATGACTTTTCAATAATTTCAGTAAGTCATCATAATCCAGTTTAGCTGGAATTTTCGGTGCAGCCAATGCTGTGATTATGTTGAACGTTCTTATCCAACTGAATTTGGTAAAAGTTTCAAGCAATAATCCTTATTAGAGCTAATGCCCTTCATTTGATTGTAATTTTGAAATCTTTGGATGTAATTTTTGTACGGTTCCTTTGGCGGGTCAAACGGATCGAAATTTGGCACCAAAATTGTGTTTGCCATGTTACTTTGCACTTGCACTTGTGCAGTATTTGATGCCATTGTAATTTGTTCGAGTATTTGCATTTGCATCTGTAGAATTCTCTCGAACTGTTTGGCGTCTATTTTGTTCTAAAATTTTCTCGTACTATTATTTGAAATGTAAATTTTCGTGAATTGTTTTAAACTCGTCGCCAATTTATGGTAACCGGTGGATGATTATAATTAAAAGACTGTATATTAATTAATTAATTTCATTGTATATATAATATTAATTTTAAGTAGACAAAATTAGTATTAACACGAGTATTACTTAAAAGAGAATGAAAAACTATGAAAGCTATCAAATTCGTACATGCACTTACAATTCACTGTATAAAGTTAACAAACGTGTGAAGTTGACAACTGTTCATAAATTAGAGTTGTATACAGGGTGGCTGATATATAATGCAACAAAGTAAAACGCAATATTTTTTTAATTTTTTTTTTTTAATTTTATTGTTCACAAGCAAAAAATATTGAAAATATCAAATTATAGAATCAGTTTAGATTTGTTCGAATTGCCCACCTTTGGTACGAAAGTGGCTCTGGCGTATTTTGGCCCATTCCCGGTGACACTTTGGTATTTTTTTAGTGAGAACCTTACTCTACAAAATGCCCCAGGCGTAAAAGTCCAACGGATTGAGATTCGGTGATATTGGTGGCCATTGTGGGGTAGAAATGAAGCGAGGAACCTCCTTTTTAAGCCATTATTGGTAGAATCGTGCTGAGTGCGGTGGTGCTTAGTCCTTTTGGAATGTCCATGGTCTCCGGCCGAAATGTTTGTCTGCCCAGGCTTTCAATACTGGTTTTAAGACATTTTCCCGATAATATTCGGCATTTATTTTGACCCCACGGTCGATGAATACGAGCGGGAAGCGACCATCGGCCGTTACGGCGGCCCACACCATTACCATCGGCGGCGCTTGAGTTCTGGTGGCCAATCGCAGGTGTAAATTTTCAGCTGACTTTTTTGGCAGGTAAACCCTATCATTTAGTTTGTTCACAAACTGTTCAATTTGGAATGGCTTCTCATCGGAGAAAACGAAATTTAGTAACTGGCCACTTTTGTGCAAGCGAAGTAACTCCATGGCTCTTTCCAGTCTAACTTTTTTTGTCCATCGGTGAGCCAAGCTGATTTTTCAATATGTGTTGCAGCCTTTCTCGCGATATGTTCAGCTCACGAGCAATTTTTCTACCACTGTGGCGTGGATTTCGATCAAATCTTGCCTTCACTTTTCGGATCATTTCTGGTGTTGTTAGCGTTTTTTTCGTCCACCTTTTCGACGTGATGCAACACTGCCAGTATGACCGTAACGAGCAATGTTAGGAGAAAAAAAGATTTATTCACATTTAAATGCTGGAGGGCTCTAACGACAGCCACATGTAGTTTTCAAGCGAATATAAAGCAATCACACTATCACGCTTGAATTCCATCATGAATTCCTTTTTTTCTGAATGCAATAGACCAAGACGCTTTTGCAAGCTTGTAAATAATAAAATGAACTGTCACTGGAATAAATCTGTCAGCTGTCAGACGAGCGGTTTACAAATGATAACAACCTGAAGTTGGTTGTAATACATACCAACCACTCTGTATAGTGATATAATAATTATTAGTTACACTTATTCTCTCATTTATGTCCATGGAATATTTGTTATGAAATACTTTAATTTCCACTCTTGCACGCTTATACTATATACTACCATTTTACAACCCAATGTGATCCAAAATGAAAAAGGTTCAGTCATAGACAAGGACACAACGCTGGTTTGGTTGGTCATGGGATCCATCTTAAATAAATTATTTACACAAGTATTTGAATATAATTTTTTTACTCTGCATTAGTTCAACTTTTCAACCGACCACATGAAAATAACCGGGAGAATATTCACGAGAGTGAAAAATTTACAAGACTCCAACCTTGCGTTCCCATATAACCAACAACCCTAAACCTCAGCAGATTTCTGGCAAAAACTCTGAGTAAATAAAATTACAATGAAAGAAGCTTCTCAAAATTCTGTCGTTCGGAGTCGACTTCAAACCGTAGATCTCACCACTCACGCATAAATGGTTTGAGAAGCTAGGTCGTAATCCTGACTGAAGGGTTGCAACAACGAATATATGTTTATTAATGTTTTCATCAATATTTGAGTGCTCATTAATGTTATTGATGGTACTTGTGATTAATTTTCTACTGAGATCTTTTTCCAAATAATATTATATTAAGACAAATAATTGTTGGTCAATATATTGTTAGTAATGCAGTTTATCAGCAACATATGGATTTAGAAGTAAATTTCATTGGACAGAATACTTTTTAATGCAAATAAGCTCTTTCTAACAAGTTTCATTGGTTAATGCAAACTAAAAAAAATTGTAAATAATTCCCCATAATCTAACCCAAATCTAGGAAGTTACAGGAAATCAGAAATCAACATAGAAGTACAGTAGAACTCTATTAGACCGGCATCCAACAGTCCGGAATGCCCGATAGTTCGGCGTCGCTCCGGAAAATTTAAAAAATATTTTTTTCTCCAAAAATGTTCCTTTAAAGCAAATAAAAACGTTTCGAGCTATTCGGAAGCTTTCGGGATAGTTCGGGATCTACCGGAGTGCACGGTATTATTCGGAAACAATTATCGGCCGGCTAGTCTCAGATGTCACGATAAATTCTGGTGCAGAGCAGCCCCATTAATCGATAACGATGCGTCTTCGCGTTCTTGTTTTGTGTCCTTTCATAGCCCAGTAAACGTAACTTTTGACATTGGTTACAAAAAAAAAAAAAGTAATTTACGTTCTAACTGTATAGTGACCATGTTGTCAAAACCTAACCCTTCGAGTCCAAAAGGAGAGAAACGAAAGGCGCAACATTGAGTCTCATTCAGAAATTAAAAATCGTTAAACGGCTAGAAAAAGGCGGAAATACAATAAATGAGTTTAATATTGGCTCATCAACTATTTATAACTTTAAAAACAAAAATATAAACTATTGAAGTTTACTTCTAAATCTGTAACAACTGAAAAATTGGCTTCTAGCCAATCATTAAAAAACCAAAACTGGTTTAGTGCAATACGTCCTGAAGGAAAGCCGGTAACAAGGTCAATGATTGTTGAAAAGGCAAAATTAATTATTCTGATGGTTGGCGCAGAAACTTTAAACGTCAAAAGTCAAGAAAACAAGAAGACTTTCGAGACTTTTTTAAATCTGCTTGAAATATGTTTTACAGTACATGTACATACATTATATGAAATGTAAAAAAAATTGTATGTAGTATTTGCTTAAGTTTAATTATTAACCTAATTGTTCTTATAATTACCGCCGGAAATAAACCAGAATTTTTGGTAGTCTGAAACCGAACCGGACCCGAATGCGTCAGATTATCGGACTTCTACTGTAAAATATTCCCTTCTTTTATATTCACCAATTTTTATTTAAATTTTTGCTTATTGGTGTTACTTTACTTTTTAAACGTTGAAAACATTAATTTGGTCCAATTTTCATAAATTCACCGGATATAGAATCTGGACTATATTTATCATTAATATAATACAGTAAAATCCCACTTAACGCGGGGGATACGTTTCATCGCTAAACGAAACAGCGTTAAATGGGACAGTAAGGAAAGATGCGTTCGTAGTGTGATTACGATTTCGGAAAATACAGTTGGAATCTTTACAGATTAAAAGAGCGTTGAAAAAGCTACATAGTACACCGTCGCTATATAGTGCACCGCTTTTGGTTAGTGCAAGGCCGTTTCATTTGCAACCGCGTAATATTGAAGCAGCGTTAAGCGGGTTCTTACTCTATTTAGAAAAAATTAAACCAACCATGACATGAAGTGTTTGATTTTTATGTAAAAACTCACACGTCATGTCGAAAAATTTTGCGTAAAAGTGATAATAAAATGTAATAAATAATATAAAATAGTTTTATAAAAATGAATTAATATAATTAATTATGATTAAATTTTTGGTTAGTAAATGGCCGTTTCATTTGCACACATATCGCTCTTTTATTGCAACATAGTCATATCTCAAAAAAACTTGAACTTGGCAAAATGCGATTTAAGTTTTCAAGACATAAGTCCTATGATCTAATTGCCGCAAACACTTTTTGCTATAAATTCAGCTTGGGATATAAACATAACACATGCATAATTAGTCATTAGAACCCATCAGTCAGGATTATTGACCTAGTTTCTCACACCACTTATGTTGTGTGTGTTAATTTTATACATAAGTGGCGGGACCTACAGTTTAAAGTCGACTCCGAACGACAGATTTTATGAGAAATTTTTCATGCTTTTTTTATTT
Organism: Sarcophaga peregrina; assembly: GCA_014635995.1. NCBI lineage: Eukaryota > Metazoa > Arthropoda > Insecta > Diptera > Sarcophagidae > Sarcophaga > Sarcophaga peregrina. The sequence goes on from CM025794.1 coordinate 5,682,387, forward strand.
ACTCTCAGAGTTTTTGCCAGAAATCTGCTGAGAGGAAATCGCCGAAAAAATACTTTTTGTATTTTGTTTTGATGCCTGGTCTGGGACTCGAACCCTGGCTTGGGATATAAAACTGATTTTTTTTTCAACATGTACAGAAGGTCCAAAAGAGCAGTTTTGCTTAAGTAACTACAAATGTTTAATTTTTTGAGATATGATTATGTTGCAATAAAGGAGCGATATATATACAACAAGTATCAATACAGTGAGCGATTTAGGGGATCCCAATCTTACTGTACATGAAAAAATTAATATTACCCGCTAAACTATGGCTTGTCAACAGGAAAAGAGGATTAAGATTTTCTAATATATTCCATAAATTTATTAATTCGTAAGTTAATGAATTCATTGCGAATCTAAAAAATATTTTTTTAAATGTTTCTTTCTTCTAAACTCATTATTTTCATTAATTATATGCGTTGGTATCTTATTATAAATTGTTAGTGAAATGGCGCTTAGCTCATTTCTGCCATATTCATTAAAAAATTGCTTTACTTTATATCTTCCTTGAATTCGACGTCTTGTATAATACTGATGGAACCTATAGGTAAGTACTCTGTTCATATTAGCGAAAAATTATGGGTTTTTCGTGCGAAAATGTAGTCTATCTCGCGATTTTAGAAAATTTTTCGATTTTATTGCTTGAAAGTATGCATCATTGCTTTAAATGCGTAAACAAAAACCATATGTTTTTGAAAGCTGAATATAAAATAACAAATTTTAAAAATATAAACTATTTCTATGGCACTTATTCCAAATAAGCTTTTGCTACTATCAGTAACCGCTTATCAGTGCCGTTAAATTTTTCATTTTTTAGTAATTTTGAGATTTTTTCCATTTTTCCGAATCAACAAAATATAATTTAAGAAAAACAAATAAAATGTGATCAGCTATTTGTATGAACAAAGTTGCCAGATAAATTTCACAGCGTTTTTCACAATAAGAACAGAGTACTGCTTTTGCGAAATTTTGAACAGAGTATCTAGCTTAACGTCTTTATAATTCATTTGTTAATGTGATATAATAAATACCTTTCGGGCCATTATTACAAATAGCCGTTAAACTTGGGTATAGTTAAAGGTACCTTTAGCATCGCTTTTTTTTTGTTGTATGTGCTCATTTTGTTTATATTTGAAAATAATATTTGAGATGGCAAGTTCAAACAGAAACTTAACTTTAAAAGTCACTGGTAGGATGATCCTCCCTTTATCTTAATGCTCACTGCTGTCGTATTATCCACTTATAATACGTAATAAAAAACAATTTATCTCTTCTTTAAAATCCTCCCTTTAGTTAACGGCAAGTTGTAATAATGGCCCTTAATGTTAAAAACGTTGAGTTAGAGGCAAGATTGTTTGCTGCTATGTTGGTTGTTGTATCTGTTGTTCTTGCTGTTGTATTGTTGGTTGTTAACAATGTGCTGTTTGTTTACAAGTTGCAAGCTACTGATAAGTTGTTATTAGAAGACGTGTTGTTGTCAGAAATATTGCGTTGCATTGCATTTGGTCGTATATTGTTGGGTATGTTAAGTGTAGTATTGAAGTAAAGTGTTGTCATACTTTGAATGTTGTTGCTGCCATCATTAAGTGGGTGATTGTTGTTGTATGTATTGTTGAAGAAATGGTTGTTTTTTTCAAAAATTTTTAATAATTGGTTTTGTGAATTTTATAGTATTCAACAATGTGTTGAACATCCCCATGCAGTGATACCGTATCTTATAAAAGATTTGTCCAATGAGTGATAAGTTAGTCTTAGAATATCGTATGTAGAGTAGTAACTTAAATAATAAAGCATACATATGTACATATATGGAGATTTACGTAGTTTCCTTTGTAAATTTATAATATAAGTCTTCCACTTAAGCTTATTATCAACATATACTCCTAAGGGCCATTATTACATCTTCCCGTTAACTAAAGGGAGGATTTTAACGGGCAGATAAATTGTTTTTCATTATTATGATTACCCAACAAGATAGAAGTGGTCGTTAAGCTAAAGAGAAGATCATCCTACCTTTAACATTTAAAGGTCACATGAGATACTATTTAACTAAACCCAAGTTGTAATAATGGCCCTAAGTATTTGTACGTTTCCACTTATTCTATGTTTATGTCACACCATAATTGCCACTTCATTGCTGTTCTTGTCACATATTCTCACACGTTTAGTTCTGCAATCCAGATAGTTCTAAGACTATCTCAACAGCTGGTAAAATAGCAATAGGTCTGTAGATGTTGTAGTCGTATTATTTTTCAAATCCGATGGTCTAACACCGTCCATTTTTGGACCTTTCCTGGATTTTAAAGTCCTTAAAATTTTAAAAATTTCCCCCTCATTTGTATATTCTAAATATAAGAAGTTTTGAAGCACAGTTTCAACACTATTTTATTTCGATATAATGCTGCTGTAGTTCAATCTCATTTTAACTATAAGTTGTCTTAATTAATTTTCTCAAACAAATAGTGGCAGCATGGAATACAATTATTCGGGAACTCATCCAAATGGGTTATTCGTGTTGAAACTAATTTTTACTTGTGTTCAATACGAGTTACATGTATTAATAAATATAATTTGTTAAATAATTTTACATTAAAGGTGACATGTCACTTAAGCATTTATTACAATTTATTTTTATTTTTTGTAAATACCAACAATAATTATTTAAAATACTATGCACTATTACGCTTGCTTAACTTAACGTGCTTTTGAACTATATTTTGAAGATTAAAAAAGAAATGTAAACCGTACTCGTCATTGCGATTACATCAGTGTGCTCTATTACGAATGGTCTGTCTGATAAGGAATGAATATGAGTATATATTTGTTGCTTACTTACAACACATGAAAGTTACTGGGCTACGCGAGGTAGGCGGGCCTAAAATGAACTAAAAGAATATCCCACAGTTAAATGCTATTGGTTGTAGTATATCACTGGAGTATAAAGCAACCACCCCTTTGTACTCTTTAGCAAGAGTATACGGTGCACAATGTCATACTTTTTATTGACTCTGCAATACTTTACGATTGCGTTAGAAAAATCATATTTCCTTCTAATGTATGTACATATTTGAATATGTATTCATTTTTAGCAGATATTTTTTTGTTCAATATCCTTCTTGCTGTTATTATTGCCTCTTCCCATGTACGATTACAGTAAGACCTTGATCCGGATAATCGATTTTCCCGGTTAATTGAGTACTAATTTTGGCTAGTTGTTTAATAGATATTTTTATTAATTAATAAATGAATAGGTATGTACATATTTATACAAAAACTAAATACATACATAATTGGCCATTACAACCCTTCAGTTAGGATTACGACATAGCTTTTGACACCACTTTTGTTGTGTGGGTTAATTTTATACATGAGTGGCGGGACCTACAGTTTAAAGTCGACTCCGAACGACATATTTTTTAGAAACTTTTCATGGCACTTTTACTTACTCTTAGAGTTTTTGCCAGAAATCTACTGAGAGGAAGTCGCCGAAAAAATATTTTCATATTTTCGTTTTGACGTCTGACCTGGGATTTGAACTTGGGCCTTTCGTCTAATAATCCAACAGACTATGTACTATAACATGTTTCAAAAATATAAAGAAAAACAAAATAATTTTGTCAGAAAACAGTGAATAGTAGTGACTCATGGTATACTAAAGAGGGAAATCCCCTTTTTCGCTTATTTGTCCAAAATAATAGAAACAATTTTTGCTTATAATCACGGATACTAGAGGTAATCACGGTTAAACTATGCAGAAAAATTTAAGTCTATCCAAAATAAAATTAAGTCTTTCTTTTTCCATCCCGGATGATTGATTTTTCACCTAGATTCTCACACCACTTATATATAAACATGGTACCTACAGTTTAAAGTCGACTCCGAACGACAATTTTTTTTAAAACCTTTCATGGCATATTTTTTTTACTCTAATAGTTTTTGCCAGAAATCTGCTGAGAGCAGTGATGCTAGTAAAATTTTTAAAAAAATCCCTATGTATCTAAAAAAAGATCCCTTTTTTCCCTACACTTAAAAAAAAATACCTACATTTCCCCCTACGCTTAATATTCCCTTTTTGTCTTCAAATAAAAGATGTCCAGTAATGAAATATTGTAAATTTTATTCATTTATTACACATTTTATAAAAAAATATTAAAAACAAAACAAAAAAATAAATAGTTTTAACAAAGTTAATATATAAAAAGTTATTACTTATGTATTAATAAAAAACATTCATAAAAACTTTTTTCCTAAAATGACTTGCAGTCGTATTCATAAATTTGTACATTAACATTAAAAATGAGATTTTATGATATACATATGCATAACATTTTTAAACTACGTTAATATAAAAATTAATTACATGTACAAATCTTTAGAAGGAAATTTTCTAAAGTGACTAGTCGTACACGTAAAACTAATGCAATTTGATTCATTAGATTGCAAATGTGACCTTATGATTCAAATTCAATTTAAAATATCATGACTAAGTTTGTTTCTTTTTTTTGTACGAACATCTGTAACCACAGAAAATATTCGTTCAGCATCCGCAATAGCATGTGGTAAAGGTAATACAATTTCAACCAATTGGGAAACACGAGCTTATCATTAAAATCTTTGGATTTACAAAATGTTTCGACGTCAAGCTTCAGTAATTCTTGTTCAGAGAAGTTATACTCCATTGTTAACCACTCTTCTGAAAGCTTGTTTATATCTATTTTGAATTTTTCGCACAATAGCTAAAATTGAATCATATGTTTATTTCTACCACCAATAGCTAATTCGGGATTTAAAAACTCCATTTTTTCTGATGCCCAGATTGTTTTAAATTTAAATATAGGATTTCTGCTTAAGCATTTGGCTTAGTAAACAAACTTTGTTAAACTTTGTACAAAAAAATTGGCAAACAGAAAAAAACCCTACAAATCGCTTTAAAAAAAAAACTGTCCTTTTTTCCCTACGGCTCAAATTTTTTGGAAAAAAACCCTACAAAAGGGATAAAACCCTACATTTGGCATCACTGGCTGAGAGGAAATCGTCGAAGAAATACTTTTTGTATTTTGTTTTGATTCTGGCCTGAGGTTCGAACCCTGGCTTTAGGTCTAATAAATCAACGCACTACCTACTAGACTAAGGCGACTACGGCCCGATATACATACGTAAGTTTATTGCTAAAGTTCGTCAAATGAATTTCACAATTCGAATGGCTCGAATTTCGCAAAAAGATTTCAAATAACGCCTGACAAAGTCCAATTGTTTGAAGAATTGAAACTGCAGGACCATCGCTTCATTTTCTCTTCGTTATATGGGCCAATGAGATATTGCTCGATGATGTCGATTTTGCCGAAAAAATCTTCTTTTGTGGTGAAGCTCATTTTCGCTTGGTGGGTAAGTTAATTAGCAAAATTTCCGTATTTGGGGCTTAGAAAACTCTAACAGAAGCCAATGCATCCATTACGAGTGCTTGTTTGAGCGGAGGCATCATTGGCCTGTATGTCTTTGAAAATCGGGACGGCGCAACCATTGCGGGCAGATAACCGATTTTTTTGTACCCGCTTTTCGTGGTATTGATGTGAACAGTGTGTGGTTTCAACAGTATGGTGCAATTTATTCGATTTATTCTTAAAGCGTTTGATGGCCATTTAGTTAGCCGAAATGGTAATGTCAATTGTTTACCAAGAAGCTGCGATTTGACACAGTTGCATTATTTTCTGTGGGGCGTCGTTAACAAACCAGAGACAATTGAACATTTGAAGGCTAACATTCCTGATGCCATTGATACCCCCATACACTAGAAAAAGTAGACGAAAATTGGTTCAGTGCATATGAATGAAATACTATTCCATCTTTTAAATGACCCACCCTTTATATTTGAAATTTTATGCCAGACTCGACAAATATCATCATATTATCCAAACCATAGAAAATCCATATAATTTCTCTTATATTTCAATCGACTGCGCTCATAATATGACCCAGTACGATACTAAACAGCTGAGATTACAGGATACATCATTGTTTTACTCCAAATGGTTGATTGACGTTCATTTTCTGAATTCCCATCCTCGTATATATCTCAGATGATATGAATACTTTTCTCAGGTACTACTTTTCTTCTGTTCGCCTAATGGTAATGATTGATCAGATACAATACGCAGAGCATTGATCCATTGTACGCAACTTCCGTTATGCCGCAGATCTAGCTTCTTGACTCATAGATTTTTCTGTAATTTACTATTAAGCTTTCCTCCATATTGTGGCAGCTTACGTATTATATATAGTGTTAAGCTTATTAATTGCTCTTCAGTTGCTGAAGTTATTCAAGTCTCAAGTTATCGTTAACTTAACGTTGATGCATTAGGATGTACGATGTGGTGGTTGTAGAAGTTCAGCCATGGTTTCGATGTCAACCCAACTTTCAGTATTTCATCATCGCCCGCTGTCTAATTATTTCTTAACTTTTAGATTACTTCATTAATTTCAAATATATTGTTACGAAAATGGAAACGGTGTACATCGTTTAACATTAAAATGAGCAAAAGCTGCACAAACAAATACAACCAATTTGTTACAAGTAAACCAACAAACCATGAGTATGAATGAGAAAGGGATAGTCAAGTAAGCGCGCGAACGCAACAACAAAGAATGCAATCAAAATACGCAAACAACAATGAAATTTCGAGAGTTCACGAGAAAGCAAAAACGTGATTACGTAGGCATATAAAAAGGCAAGCCAAAGTATGCAACGTTTAGTAAGAATTCAGTCAGTTTTGTGTGAAGTCGCGTTGCATGTGAAGACAATGTGGGTGGTTTGAAGATCGCCGTTGAAAAGATCTGGATTGTGAGCAAAGAAGAATAGGAGACTAAGCCAACTATTGTTGGATACATCAAGTTGTAAATGGTGACACACAAAAATTGTGCGAATAATAAAGAGTTAATATAAACTAAACACCAATTTAGTTTTATTTTGTTTACAATCAACGAACTCATATTTTAAACGTTTTTAAAAAGGTAAAACTTGTATTGATTGATATTGTTATCAATCACGTTTCAATGTAAAAAAGGTTAATCCATCACATTACCAATAAATTGTTTCCCATTACGGCAATGCCACCTTAATATTTACTCTTATTATTATTAATAAAAATTTGGCTATTACAGAACTAAAAATTAGGAAGATTCGTCCCGAAAAATATCGTCACTTCAGAAGAGGAAGAACAAAATTTGTCGATCGGGGATCGTTTAAAGTTATTAGGCCTATAAGCAACTATCATACTAAAAACTTTTCGAAAGAATTAATTCATATACAATGGATTAAATTAAACCAAAAACAATTGAAGCCTTTAATGACAATAGTCGACGTTAACTTGATAAATTGCCGAGGTAATGCCACAATTATGTCGTAATGTCATTGAAAATTTCAGCGTGGCAATGAGGATATTTGCCAATAACATTTCTTATTCAAAAATTATGCATCATTTAGCACAGATATTTATAAACAGCATCCCTAGGGATCAATACTGGGGCCTCTGTTGTTCAGTACGTATGCATATAAATGATCTACTGGATGTTTTGTACATATGTATGCTGATGAAGTGCAGCTTTATACTAGTAATCGAAAGGAGAATACTGATTCTTGTTTACACTCAATTAACCGTGATTTGGATAGTATGGACAGATGGACTTCGGCTAATGGACTATGTATTAATCCCTCTAAGTTCAAATGTAGTATTCTTTCGAGAACCAATGTTTCGTTTGTCATACCTGAATCGTACATCAGGGGAAATAAAATTAGCTTTGTCAAGTCTGCAACCAGTCCGGGTATGGTATTTAACCCTAGACGGTTACTCTTCGTCGAATTAATTAATCCCTACAGGCTTTCGTAATCAATCAACATTCTTTATAAAAAGAGTGAAATTTGACCATATTTAAAAGAATTATATGATAAAGTGTAAATTAATTAGTTTCGTCGATTCAACGAACAGTAACCAATTAGGGTGAAAGTGTTCATCGATTCAACGAATGTTAATGTACGAAATAGAAGAGTAACCGTCTAGGGTTAATGACAGATTATCGTGGTCTAACCACATAAATGTCATTGTTGGCAGAATATACAGCATGCTTAGAAAATTGGTCATTGATTCAACTTCTGTTGCATTTGTATGGGTGCGAAATTTTCGCAAACTGAGATAGTCATGACAACCGGAAACTCAACTTGGCATACAACAATATAGCAAAATATGTCTTCTTTTAAGGATAGCCGGGATCATATTTCTAATTTATCATACCGGATATTTGGTGTGAAATTTGATAATCTTCTGAGAATTAAATGTCTCATTCTATTCCATAAAATTATTAACTCGGGACAACCGAAATATTTATTAGGTCGAATCTTTCCGGGGTCATTCCCCAACAATGATACAGGACTCTTCTGTCACAGCGAACGTTTTTTGTACACACCACAAGTCTTTGGAATTCCCTACGAAATTACATCCAAAAGTTAGGCAATGCAAATGCGTTCGAGAAGGAGTTCTTTAAATTGTTCTCTTAATTAAAAGTTTTTATATAACTAGCTTGAATATTATATCGGTTAAATATTTATTCTTACTTTTTTATACGGATTGTTCTATAAATATTCCTTTTTTTATATCTTTATGTCTCTTTATCTTTTTTATGTATTTCTGTAGTATTGTCAGTTTTCTAAATGGCTTTAAATTATATTTTTTTTTCTTAAATTTCATACATATTTATAATAATTTGGGAAAATCTTGCCATTACGCTACGGCGATGGCAAAGTAGTTGGAGTGAGGAAACAAGCGGAAGATGGACTGCTACACTTGTTCCTTCTATAGAGGAGTGGATACGGAGAAATTTTGGAGATAGAGCAAATTGGTGAATTTACACCCGACAACATTGCGGACGCAATGCTCGAAAGCGAGACCAAATGGAGCGCTTGTGAGAAGATACGTTGAATGTGTACTCCGCAGGAAGAACGTCGACCTTGACACAGTGCAACGAAATGATACATAAGAAGTCGAGCCAATAGCATGAAGCTGGCTTCAAATATGGCATACCCAGACATGGGAGAGCAGACAACGGTCCTTACCTGGACGTCGTTATGAGCCCTGTCCGAAGTAAAGCCGTCCCGGAGAGGGAGTATCCCCAGAAGAGGAGGAGGGATTGTTTTAGTAGAAGCACCACTCGAGGCAGTTGAAGACAGTCACAGTAAGTGCGAAGGCATTTTGAACTCTACCTCACACGCAAAAAATAAAGTCGACTCCGAACGACAGATTATTTGGGAAGCTCTTCATGGCAATATTATTTTCTCTCAGCGTTTTTGCCAGAAATCTGCTGAGAGGCAGCCCGCCGAAGAAGTATTTTCATATTTAGTTATGATGCCAGACCTGAGATACGAACCAGTGCTTTTCGTCTAATAAGCCATCACTCTACCTATTAGTCTAAGGCGACTACAAATAAATTAAAAATAAAAAATAAATAAAAAAACAGGCTTGACTTAAGTTAAAAACGAATAAACTTGACATTAAACACACATTTATTTCCTGATTACATACATATGTACATAATTGGTCATTACAACCCTTCAGTCCGGATTATTAACTTAGTTTCTCACATCACTTATGTTGTGTGCGTTCATTTTATTCATAAGTGAGGAACTTGCCGTTTGAAGTTGACACCGAACGACAGGTTTTTTTTTTTTGAGAAACTTTTCGCGGCAGGCTTTTTTTACTCTCAGAGTTTTGCCAGAAATCTGTTGAGAGGAAATCGCCAAAGAAATAATTTTTGTATTTTGTTTCGATGTCTGGTCTGGGGCTCGAACCCTAGCTTTACGTCTAATAAGCCAACACACTATCTACTAGACTACGGCAACTTATTTCCTGATTTCTGTATCTTAATTGTGTTTACAGGCCATAGTGCACTGTCTTTTCCACTTTTTCTGTGAGAGTATAATTTTATTTCAAATTAAATACACATTACATACATACATACGTATGTATTTATGTATGTATGTACATGGGTGCATATACATAGATGTTTGTTCAATACACACTCATTGCTAAATTATTGGCTTGTTGTTGTACGACACATGAACAAATATTTTAAACTATGTATAGGTATTTCGGTGTCCTTTATTTTGACATGGATATACATATACATATGTATGTATAGATGTAATTCAATAAACAAATCGAAAATGTTAAACCAAGTGCTTTAATAATAAATTGAATTTCCTCTTGTTTCTATAATGTCTTTGAGAGTAAGGATAGCAATGCGCCGACGCAAGTTTTGTACAAACCAATCCCAACCAGCATAGAGCTGTCACTTTTTGCCGTCTGCTATATGTTCCGGCCTGTCCCATATTTCTTGTTTTTCTTTTTTTTTTTTGTTAAATTGTTGCCTTTTGTCCGTTTCGTGAACATTTCAGTCATTGTTTACCGTTATTAGATTACATGTCGTGTTCTAACGTTAAGTGTATTTAACAGTAAATCGCATTTTTAAGAAATTCACCAAATTAAATAACTGTGCAGACAAAAAAATCAAAAAAAAAAAAATCAACAAAATGGAAAAAATCAAAGAAAAATAATTAAATGAAATAGTAGATAATAAATAAAATCATATACATAATTAAATATTAAATATACATATTAAATATATGTATGTATGTATGTATATGTGTATATAATTTATTAATATGTATGCATATGATTAACATGTATATTCGTTACATTTAAGTTAAATAAATAAAGAAATCAAATTAACGTATATATATATGTGTGTGTGTGTGTGTGGGCGCGTGAGTATCGTCATTGTATACGTTCATTGATCTATGATCGTCATACCATGGGAATAAATTTTGTAACAAAAGCAACAATTGGATTAATATCAGGTAATAGAATACATACGTACATACATTTATCATTATTAAATATTCGTACATACTGATGAGAGTTATTAAAAACGTATGATTGTTGACTTGTAACGTTTTTAAACTTTTATTAAATTAAAAAATCAAATAAGGGATATTACTCACTATTCGCAACATCCTATCTGCACAATTTCGAACTTTTTTTTTTAATTAAAGGTTGATTACAAATACAGGTAGACCCCGACTTGCGACTGTCCGCATTTACGACCATATTTTCCCGCAATAACGAAGACAAATGTGTAGTTGTGGGAAATTTCTGAAACATTTGAGAAAAATAAAAAACAAAATACAAAGTAAATAAGATTCGATTTACAATACATACTTCAGTACAAATAATACATTACATCAGCTAGGTCGGAAAGTCAAATGTAACCATTGAATACAAACTTCCCTTTAATATTGTAAATCAATATGTTTGAATAATTTATTAATTACAATACAATTACAAATTATATTCTAATTATTTACGAGCTTTCTGACTTAGACCTTGTGCTCGGTTAAGTGGCACGGACCAGAGTCTCTGGTGGGAATCGCTCCCACGACCCTCACGCTACCCACTAGACTACCAGGGCACTCAATATGTTTTCAGTGTTAAGAATTTATATGAAATATTATCTCTATTTCGACTATTGAATTTATTTTATTTATATACAGGCCAGCCACCCAAATATATCATATTGACGATTTGACGATTTATGTCCTTATTTTGATGATTTTTTAAATTAAAAATTTACATCATATTCTTTACTTTAGTACATTAAAAGGCACTTTAATTTTCGATCTTGCTTTGCTAATTGTTATTATTTTGCAAATTTAGGTTAGTAATAACGAGGAGTGAAGTATTCTATTTTTATGTTATTTGCGAACACCTGTAATGATTTTTCAGTATTTTATGCTTTTTTTGTTCCTTAAAAGCCCAAAAACTTACAATCTCTTCACAAAAGGCGCTCCACATATGAATAATCCGACTAAAGAACGGATTTTTTCTGTAATGCAGTGTGCGAACCACTCGCCAATCGACCACATACTGATGTGCTCGTCGAGAAAGCCAAGCGTTACGTAGAAATACATGATTTTAGGGAATAAGACCCCTCATTTCGTTTGAGCAAAATTCATTGTAAAACGATAGAATAGTGGAACACAACCCACATTGCAACGATGCTCTAATCAATGAATATAGTTGAATGCGTGTTCGCGGTCGAGAAGTTTCAGAACAGCCTTTGGGTAGCACCAGCCTATACGTGAGAGTTGTATTCCATTCTCTTTCGAATATAAGTGGTGTAAATAGTAAAAAGATCAGAAGTAATGTTGTAAGGAATAAAGAACCAGTAGTATTGTACAGTGATCAAAGTAAAATGATGCCGTCTTTATTTAAATTTGGTTTTATATTCTAATACATTTTCTAATTCTAAACTCGCTCAATAACTCTACTCAAAATAATTAAAATAAAATCTACTCAATGTGATTTTGTTCCAAATGAATTAAACATACTCCAAAAAATTCTTCTAGGTAGCACATGTTCTGCATGCACTAACACTTTGTAATAATTTCGTTCAACCCAATACACTGTGTGCATGCACCTGAACTAAATCAGAGTATGCATTTGTACTCTACAATATGCAATGTATTTCTTCCACCGTCTTAGGAAGGTAAAGTACTGAGAAATGTGTCGGTTCCAGTCAACATCACAATGAATTTTCATGCTCTGAACTTCAAGAACTTCTGAATCCCTGATATTTACACGACCCATAGATTAATATGATGTAATATTATTGCTGCGCTTACGAGTATGTGTCAATAAATAACACTAGGATAGAAAGTTTAGATTAGGTTAGGTTAGATGACGTGTACTTGTCAATTCTGACAAGTATAGTATCCAGAGGTCGAATTGACCCATTGTACAATGTCCTAGCTTATCACACCTTTTATGTTGTATGCGTTAATTTTATACATGAGTAGAGGGACCTACAGTTTAAAGTCGACTCCGAACGACAGATTTTTTGAGAAGCATTTCATGGCAATTTTTACTCCCATAGTTTTTGCCAGAAATCTGCTGAGAGGAAGTCGCCGAAAAAGTATTTTCATATTTTCGTTTTGATGTTTGACCTGGTATTCAAACTCGGGCCTTTCGTCTAATAAGCCAACACACTACCTACTAGACCACGGCGACTTCAGGATAGTAAGTTTAAACCTTATACAATTTTTTCCTGAAAATTATATAAAACTTCTCGACTTTTGGAACAGAAAACAGAAATGAAAATACGAAATTGTAGCTTTTAATTTTCAGACTTGACTAAATTTATTAAGAAATATTATCACATTCGTCATCTAATAGGGTTTTCACACCGAGTGGTTTTAACGCAAATGTTGGTTTTCTCGTTAAAACCAGAAATAAAACCTGATTTTACCATACAGAATTATTGCGTTAAAACCATTTGAAAACCTTTTTTGAATTGGTTTTATGAAATACAACTATGTTTTCCATGTACTAAATAATAGCTACCAACATAGAAATGTTGAAAACAAAAGTAGCTGTAAATAAACATTTATTTTGTGTTAAAAGGGAAAAATTTAGAATTTTGTTTTTAATTTCGTCAATGAAAATTTTAAAAATTTGTAAATATCTAATTTTTAATCGAAATGTGTGTGGTTTCTGGTGACAATTAATAAAGCTTCTTGTGCAAAAGGTAAGTAAGAAGCTAAATATATCAAGACGAAATAAGACATATTGCTCATCAATTTTTTTTCTCACAGAACTTTGTGAATATTACGAGTATTTATAAATTTCTTAAATGAAAAAGTTAAAATTCGGTAATTTTTTCATTATTAATCGAACTATAAGCAATTTCCCTTGATAATTAAAAAAGTTCCGTGGGCAAAGTTAAGTAAAAAGAAAAACATAACAAAATATATACTCATCACTTTTTGTTTTAGGAATTTGTGAATACACCTTTAAATTGGTTAAATACTAAGTTAGTGACGATCGATGAAAAGTGTCACCAAATACAATAGTTCTGAATTACGTTTCCGTAATAGGATGGTTCATTTCCTTTCAAAATTATTCTTTTATTCTACCAAAATATCATCAACTACATAAAATAATAGAAAGCCGAAAACTAACAAAACATAAATAAACAAAAGACAAAATCAACACAAAAACAGCTGTTCCGCAGTCATAAACGTCACGGATTTAAAACCATATTTAAGAAAACTTGCAGTGTGAACGCAAAATCAGCTGATTATGGTTTAACACTATAATGTAGAGATAGGGAGTATTAAATTAAACTAAATCTATTAGAAGCAAAAAAATATAATCGTAAATGTTTCGACTTTAATATTGTATTTGATTTGATTAAAATCTTTAACAATTTACGTATAGGCGTTTTAATATACAAATACACAGTGCCTGACAAAACAATGGAAACTTTTAAAAAAAATTGTACTAAAAATTAAAAATATTCCTAAGAAATTTGCAAAATATTTGTGCTGTTAATTAATAAAAAACGATTTAAAAAAAATACGTGCTAAATATGGACTCAACAATTCAGAACTCTCAAAAATTATTAAAAATTTTTTGAGTCTAGAACTGTGAACACTCATTATTCTGAAGAAGTACTTCAACACTTTAATAACATGTTTTTTTTTAATTTTTTGCATATTAATTTTGCATTGCAATTTCAAATTTTTTTCTTTCTAATTTTCAATTTTGTCTGATTAGAACACGTAAATAAATTTTTGAAAAAAGTTTTCATTGTTCTGTCAAGCACTGTATAATTTTATGCCCTTATTGATACTAATATTAAATTTTAATTCCAAGTACTTCCTGTCCCCAATCACCAATGTAAGCTTTGTATAATTTATCAAATTAAAATTCTCTTTTCCTATTTTATATTTCTGTTAACAACAAACACTTGTTAACGTTAATGAGATTGTACATTTTTGATGAGTCCAAATACAATGAATCACATTTCCTGCTATAAGTCAAACAGCAATTTAGACAGACACCAGCACATTTGAATTAATACGGCCACTGACAACCAGAGACCTGCGCCGAGCAAATTTGACGGCGGCGGCGGCTAAAAGTGAAAAGTTTCGGCGGCGGCTTTAAGTCGGCTGTCAGCCGAAATATGGTAAAGTTTCGGCGGCGCCTTTTATTATGTCTGCTGTGATCCGAAATGACATAAATAAAATGGCCCTGGTTGCTCCACTATGTTAAAGGGCATTTAGATCTTTACAGCACATTTACACAAGCAGGCGTGCGTTAGTATATTTTTCGGAATCTAAATTTTTAGGACTTCCTGACAATATGGATTTTGTTTAGGCATTCGAATTTTACAAATTTTTTGATATTACGTCAATACCATATATAACATAACATGCATAATTGGCCATTACAACCTTTCAGTCAGGATTACGACCTAGCTTCTCACACCACTTATGTTGTGTGCGTTAATTTTATACATGAGTGGCGGGACCTACAGTTTAAAGTCGACTCCGAACGACAGATTTTTGAGAAGCTTTTCATGGCAATTTTTACTCTCAGAGTCTTTGCCAGAAATCTGCTGAGAGGTAGTCGCCGAAGAAATATTTTTTCGTTTTGATGTCTGACCGGTGATACGAACCCGGGCCTTTTGTCTAATAAGCCAACACATTACCCACTAGACCACGGCGACTTCACGTCAATACCATGAGCACGTAAATGGTTACAGAGGTTTGATGTCGACGTAGAAACTCCAAACCTGAAATTATTTCGCATTTTATAACACTTACAAAACAATTATCAGAAATAAATATTCAAAATAAAATTTCCCAAAAAATTTGGCTGAAAGCTAATTGAAATTGGAGTTACAATTTTGTTTTGTTTAATTTTCGTTAAATTTAAATCCTGGATAGAAATAATATATGTATGTACTTACCCCTTCAAACGCATGGGGGACTTATCAAAGCAAACTTTACACATATTATACTTTTTTAGCATAGGTTTACTTCCAATAACTATTTAACCAAAATAGTGCCAAACTATGGACCCTGCTGGATATTTTTTTGTTTAAAAGAATTTGGGTTGTTTCTTTAATTTTTGTTTTAGTGGCTAGTATTTTTTCGTATTCGTTTATGTCATTGTCAATACCATTAGAAATAGCAAGTCGTCATCGGAATCAGATGAATTTAACTCATTTAAATTATTATTTAAATTTTGAAAGAAATTTGTAATTTTTTGCTTCTCCATTATAATTTTTTGTCTTTTAAAAAATTTAACGTAAAGTTTAAACTGTTACCACATTCACCAAAAAGAAGAAAGGGTGTTCAAAATCACCATATCAAAAAATTAAAAATATTTCTATTAACATATCACAAAATGAACAAAAAAACTTCTTTAATGTATTTAAGTCAAGTAAAATAAAAATATATAAATATCATATTTTATATATAATTAAAATTTATTGTATACAGTATTAATTTCAAATTTTCATAATATTTTAATTTTCTTACATACATAAACCGGCGGCTGAATTTAAGCCGACTTAAGCCGAATAAATCTTCGGCGGCGGCGGCTTTTAAATTTTGTCGGCTGCTCGGCTTAGCCGGCTGTCAGCCGATCGGCGCAGGTGTCTGCTGACAACTAACCAACAGTCCAACACTAACACGCATAGATTTTTTGTTAGTTTTTTGTTTAAATTTTAAACATTTACGGAAACCATTACCCAAATTGTTTTCTAATGTGTTAAGAGAAAAATTTAAATATTTGCATGAATTGGTGAGTGGTGTGCAATTAATGAATTAACATAAACAGTATAATAACGATATAATTGTATAGTATTTACCTTTTTTACACCGTTTAAAATATGAGTTCGCTGATTGGAAACAAAATAAAACTAAATTCAGTTTCAATTAGCTCTTTATTGTACGCGCTATTTATGTGTGTCACTGCTTCTAATTTGGCGTATGTAACAATAATTACTTGTTTGTTATTCTTCTCTGCTTACGCCCTTTGCGTAAGCAACAACACTTGTTCATTAGATCTGTTTAGCGGAGATCTTCAAGCCACGACTGTTCTATTCACACGCAACGCGTTTTCACACAAGCCTGACTGAATTATTACTCGTTGCCTGCTTTGTCTTGCCCACGCAAACAGTCTAATGAAAGTTCTTGAAGCAGAATGTTCATGTCTTCGCCTTCGAACAATACTGTATGTCATATCAATTAAATGAACTTTTACTTCAAAGATTTTCAGAATTTTTGATTGGTTATCACAAAATGTGTTAATTTCATGTTTGCACGACTTCCAGAAGTCGGCTAATATTTGTGTTTTTTGCAAATATTATTATTCCTCTTTACAATCAAGATCCATCAAAAATTCTGATAAGATCACATATATAAAAAATATCACTCGACTGTTAGACCCTTCAAATAATAACTACGGCAATTTTTGTCCGATTTGGTCAAATGATGGTTCAATCTCTTCACAAGAGAACAAACTTTAAGAATATTATCACTTATCCTATATTTTTCGTTAAAGTTTGCTCCTATAAATGAAAAAACTTGAAAAAATATGAAAAAATTCGAATTTTCCAAGTTTACCTCAAAAAATCTCTATATTAAGTCGAAGAATATGTATATGTATAACTTTTTAAAGGTCCATAGCTCCTCTTTCCAACAAGATTTAAATTGTGAGAATCGCGACAGAAATGTTTGAATAATTCAGAAATTTGTGCGTAAAGCCAGAAAAAACAGTTTTTGTTAGGAGGGTTCGAGTAAAATAAAAAAAAGTATTATTGAGTTCTACTCAAGTAGCTGAACAACATGGACTATGTAGTTACTCGGGTGTATTTTCACTGTCACACCGTGTTTTTAAATCACTATCATAATCATATTATGTATGTTAATGAAAAAAAAACTTATTTTGTTCAAAATTTTTAGAGGAATCTCCGGAGCCCGGTGCCCTCTGTTGGTGTTTACTGGCTTCTTTTGCCCGGGATGTATAAAATACACAATATTTTACGTAAAAATGTAAATATTTCGTTTTATTATTGTTGAATTTATTGGAAAAAATGTTAAATTTAATTTTGTCAAAACAACTTGTTTTCCAAAAAAAAGGGATAGCTTGGCAAATGGCAACGCTGCACACAACATATATAGTGTGACAAGCTAGATCGTAGTCCTGACTGAAGGGGTGTAGTCTCCAATTGAGCTAAGTGAGTAATTATGTGATACACAATCAACACTTGTGATAATTATTATTTAAAATAAATTAAAATAAACTTAATAAATAATAAAAACATATATCGACCATCTACTAAATGTAGAGGGCCAAGAGGCCACCTTATTAAGCATCCGCAACCAATTCTATTTTCGCTGCCATGTTTAATAGTTTGCTTCACATATAATCTTTGAACACGTTCCCCAGGTCGTCGATAATAGTACTGATTGGAACGTGTTATCCATCTGATTGGAAACATGTTATCTAGTCTGATGAGTCCAAATTTAACCACTTTCAGTAAGATGGAAAGCAGTACTTCTAGCGCAGATCCAGGGAACGTGTTCAAAGATACCATGTGAAGCAAACTATTAAACATGGCAGCGAAAATATAATTGGTTGCGGATGCTTAATAAGGTGGCCTCTTGGCCCTCTACATTTAGTAGATGGTATCATGTGAAAAAAGACTATCTAAAGATTCTGCAAGCCCATCTTCCGAATTTTATGGACAAATGTGCTTATCCCAAATAAGAAATAATTTTCCAACAGGATGGTGATCCGAAGCACACAGCAAAAAATGTACAAAGTCCCGACCTCAATCTGATAAAAAATTTTTGGCCATTCGTGAAATTCCGGCTCGGGCAGTATGAAACAACCCCAACAAACATGGTCAAACTTTGGGATCGTATAAATGCGAAATGGCATCGAATTCCGAAAGATTTTATTGATCATTTGGTAGAAAGCATCTCAAACTGCGTAAATCAAGCTATTTCTAATAAGGGTCTATGGACCAAATATTAAAATTGGGCTACTTTCTTGAATTTACTTGAAACGTGCAAAATTGAGTTTATGTGGGTTATTTTAGTTTTTTCATTCAAACTCATTGAATTCATTTCATTAATTATTGTTTTTTACTGCTATTTGTTAAGAATAAAATGGAGAATTAAAATAAATTTTTTTTTTGTATTTGCTTGTATGGTTTTCTTTTTGTGGATGACGAAACTCAGAATTGTGAACATGCACTCACTTGTGCTCGTCACTGTATATGCATAATGCAATATATTCACACGTATGAAGTGTGTTAATCTGAAGACCATCACTGTATAAACAAATAAACAAATGTAAGCAAAAGCAAACAAAAAAAAAAAGGGGGAGGATAAATTCATTTGGTCTATTAACTTTTCGAATATGTAATTATTTGGTTAACGAACGAAGAGGTGAATTCAATTAAACGTTGCCGCATTTATGTTTGCCTTTCTATTTTTACACAAGCTTACGTTAATAGCCGCAAAATTTTTAACTAATTAAAAATTTATTAATTCCATTTCGTGATACTTACGGATTGCGTTAACACAATACCAGCGTTAACACAATACTAAAGAAAGACAGAGAGAGAGAGAGAGACAGACTGGCCTGGCCTGGCAAATAGTCTAGCAGAAGCAAACACACACTTTGTATACAATTTCATTGGTATGTACGTTGTAAAGTATTTGTGTGGGTGTGTGTTTACATAGTACGTTCGTACTATGCAAACATCAATACGTACACACTCCTAGGCCTTTATGTCCTTTTAATAGTAGCGATACAATACAATACTACATAACACAAGTTCTATCGATAAATATAATTAAGAAGCAATCACTTCAAACAGCTACATACACCATTTAAGTTAATGTAACTTAATTCATTTCAATAAAAACCACAAAAGAGGCATTTCCTTTCTTTTTTTTTTTTAATAGATTTTAATAAAAATATTATTTCGTAATGTCTTATGACTTTGAGAAAATGAAAAATACTTTCTTAATAGGCTTTGCTTGATCAGTACAAATATAATGCAACTGCTAATCTCAAATAATTTAATTAACCCTACCTGAGTAATCTTTCGAAAAATAACACTATGCGACAAAATGACATAACGTAGATTGTGAGTTTTGTTGCGTCAAGATCCATCAAAAATTCTGAAAATTTTTGAACTAAAAGTTCATTTGAAAAAAATGTATATGAAAAATATAACTCGACTGTTAGACTCTTTAAATAATAACTGCAGTAATTTTTGTCTTATTTGATCAAACAAAGTGTCAATCTCTTCACAAGATAATGGACTTTCAGAATGTCATCACTTATTTCATATATTTTAATTAAAGTTTGCTATTATGAAAGGACAAACTTGAAAAAATATAAAAAAATTCGCATTTGTCAAGTTTACCTCATCAAACAAACCCCATAGCATATCAAGTCAAATAATATTTGTATGTACACCGTAAAGACCCATCCCTCTCCTTTCTGAAAAGGTCTAAATTTTGGGCATCGGTTTAGAAATGTTTGAATAATCCAGAAATTTGTGCGTAAAACAAAAAAAAAAAAAAACAGTTTTTGTCAGATAAAACAAGTTTGGAGGTTGGAGAAAAATAAAAAAAAATATTTTTGAGTTTTACTCAACTAACTGAATAACTTAGACTAGATAGTTATTCGGGTGCATTTAATTTTTTATATTATGTCGCATAGTGTTATAGCTGTTGATATATTTTGAAGAATTTAAAGTTGGACGTCATCGGCATACATTTGGATTTCGTAAAAGGAATGTGAGAAGGTAGGACATTTCAGTGCATATAGCATAGTCGTTGCCGTAGTCAAGTAGGCAGTGTGCTGGCTTATAAGACGTAAGGCCTTGATAAAAACCTAAAGTCAGACATCTCCAACAAAACGAAATATGAAAATATATTTCTTCGGCGACTTCCTCTCAGCAGATTTCTGGTAAAAACTCTAAGAACAAATATGAATGCAATGAAAGTTTTCTAAAAAAAAATTTAGAATCGAGATTAAACTTATATTTAAAATTAACACACAGAACATAAGAGGCGTGAGAAAATAGGTCATAATCCTGACTAAACGCTTGTAATGACCATTTTTTTCCAACTAGTTACATAATTGAATATTTTATTTGAACAAAATTGATTATGATTAGGACTCAGTGCCGAAAAAGCATTATTAAGGCAAGTTGACAAATTAATTTAACACAATGTATGTATGTATGTACAAATAAAAAGGGAATAGTAAAAAAAATCTTATATAACTACTAAATATCTACTTTAAAAGGAATAAAATAAGAGAATCTTAAAAAATTAATAAACGTAAGAAAAAACAAATATATTAAATTTAATAACATCAAAATGTTATTACACCCAGCTCTATTTTACACGGTAGATACGTTCCTCAGAAATCCGTGTAAAACAAACTGTGAAAAAAAAGAGGCGTTTCCTATAGTAAAATGGGGGATACGTTCTATGTCATCTGAAAACCGTGTAAGATCAAATAAAGAACTATATTTACTTCGAAAGACCGTGAAAAAAAATTAAAACTATAAAATTTTAGAAATGCATACAAATTGTAAGTTCTTTAAAATTTAAAATGTATAATTCATACAGGTGGAAAATTGGTAGAGCAAGCAAAAAAAGAAACCTGTTAATCCAGAATTAAGAACAAAAAAATTAGAATAGAAATAAAGAAAAAATCTTTACATAGCCACACAATGATTCGTCGCTACTTAATAACAAGCGCAATTGTTTGCGACGAACTGGACTAAAGTCGGTATTAAATTATCCAATGGTGACTTTCATCCGGTAATAGAGTTTTGAACTGTCGGACTAATTTCCGAATGGTCTTGCGCCGTCGACTTTATTTTTATTAAAAAATCTTTTATAGATGGTTTTTGGGATTTCCCAGTTACTACAATGTATGTTCATTTCAGCAATGGTGTCAAGTGTGGTAAAAACAAACATAATTACAACACAGTGATTTTGAAATCGTACTAGATTTTCAACCGCTTAACTTCAAGTCTGTGTAAAAAAAGAGTTGGGTGTTTATTAAAAGCGTTTCGATTGCATTCAATACATACTCTCTATAAGAGGACTAAAAACATAAAAATTCTTCGAGCTCTAAATCGTTATGCAAATTATTAAGCGTTACTCCTCCTATATAATTTACTCTCTGTTCGGTTAGTTCTAACCTGCATCGAGGAACTCTAAGATTTGACCTGTATTAGCATTTCCAATACCATTAATGCATTTAAAAATAAATATGAAAACTTGATAATCATGTAATCCATAAATTGCCAGTATTGACCTAGTAACTTCCTTGTATAAATTAACAGTAAAATACAATTTTTAGGGCTCTGTTTGCAATCCGTTGCAGAGATGTAAGTGTGTTATTATGTTTATTGTAAGCATATGTTATAGCCAAATAAATTAAATAGAGCTGATTTTCGGGAATCACAAATCCCGGGATTTTGCGGGATTTTAAAACTTGTCCCGGTGTTTTGCGGGATTGTGAATTCATATGTATTTTGACCCTGCAAAAGGTCCTGGATAAAAATTCTATATCACTCGACTGAAGTAAACGTAAAGCCAGGGTTCGAGCCTCAGGTTAGACATCAAAACAAAATAAAATATCCATGAAAAGTTTCTCAAAAAATCTGTCGTTCGGAGTTGACTTTAAACTGTAGGTCCCGCCACTTATAAAATTAACGTACACAACGTAAGTGGTGTGAGAAACTATGTCAATAATCCTGACTGAGGGGTTGTAATGATCAATTATATTTGTTATGTATGTATATCACTCGACTTCGATAATAGCATTTCAGATAAGTAAAACCCTACTTCCATTGCTAAAAAGTTGTTTGATGCCATGAATAACGCAAAAGCCCTGTAAAATCAATTAAGAGGGTTACTGATTTAGATACTCAACTGTCCAAAGAAATAGAATTATTTACATCTAAAGCTGGTAGAGGTGAGTATTTCAGGATTTTTGGATCCCGAAATATCCCAGGATTATCAGGATTTCAGGATTTACGATTACAAAATCCCGAATACCGGGATTTTTAACAATCAATCCCGTTTGGCATCCCTAGTATGTATGTACGTGTGTACGTACAACCGAGGGTCGAGATTTGAACCTTGGGGTACACCCCTTGATACCGAGCACCAAAACGATTTTGCATCGCCTTGACGAACTGTCTAACTTCTCTCATACCAATTTTGTAAATAATTGTTTTACTGTTGATGATGGAAAATTAAAAAAGTATTTGTTTTTTAGAAAGAAAATTTTGTATATGTATGTGTGTCTCGTTGTTTTTCTCCTTTCACTTTTTCTTTTCTTAATTTCCTCGTTTCTCTTCTTCTTTTCCTAATTCTTATTTTCATATTTGGATGTACCAATAGGCCTCTAAGTAATGGTTTGGAACTGTGAATTCAGTGATGCGCCACCCTTCTAACCTAAACTCAGTTAGAGATTAAAACAAAAAAATATTAACAAATATTTACTTCCGGTAATCATAAACATCAGGGTGATCAAATTTATAAAATTTCTGATATTATATTGTGCAGTACATATGATTACATTGGATTCGTTCCTACTGACATTTAAAATAATGCATAAAATTATACCAGATGTGCATTTGATTGTAGAATTGAATTTACTTACGGCCACAAAAAAACTTTTTTGTATACGAATTTAAAAGAGTATCGTGTTAAACAAGTAGTCACACGAACATTTGTGTTTTTTGTTTTTTTGTAAATTTAAAATTTAAAAAATGAAATTGAAACGAAAAAAAAAAAAAACGTTTGAAGACATTTTAACACGTTGAATGCCACGGCAATTTTCAGAAAAGTGACCAAAAATGGTAATTTGATTTTTTCACATTATATTACCAAAACCTCTATTTCAGGAGCATAGGTATTATCAAAAAGGAAAAATTATGTTTTTTTTGGGAGAAAAAGGATCTACGGATTATCTCGTAGTTGGCTTCTGTAACAGAAATTGCTATGCAGAAACCAACTACGAGTTAATTCGTAGGGTACGTCTTTCTTCAATATTTTGTTTCATAGTTATAAAAATTATAATTACTATTTATAATAAATAATATTGTAATAATAAATTTATTGTTATTATTTTCTTATTTTATTTCTTATATTTGAGTTAATTTTTACATTATATTGAATGAATTTTTAATGTCGGCACTACTGCTGTCAGATTTTTTTCAGCCCTCATCCCCAAAACAATTTTTTTATCCCCAAAATCCCCAAATCCCATATTTTATCCCCAAAAAATTCCAAATACAATTTAAAATAAATTGTTTCTTATTTTATTTAAGAATTAATTTATATTATGTGCACATATGTATGTGAGTACAAATTAATGTTGAGATCAATATTACCATACAGTGAGAAGTAAAACTGTCCAGATGGTTTACATTCAGAAAGTAAGGTAATGAAATATTTGATAATACACCCATATTTGTATTACTTTCATTACCTTACTTTCTAAACGCAAAACATCTGGACAGTAATGCTTCCCACTGTATATGTACATAAAATTATACATATACTTTTAATAAAATAATTTAAATTCATTTTTATAAATTACCTTAAAGGTTGTTTAAAGTAAAAAATTAATTAGATAAATGTAATACTATATTTACAAAAAAAAAAAAAAATATAATATTTAATAATATAAAAATTTTGTAATTAAAAAAACTCGACCAATATTGACTACTTCAAAAATTTCGGTATCGAAGTCCTCCGAGTCATTAGCTTCAGAAATGTATTTTGTACATTGTATATGAGTTAAAAAGTTTTAACATTTCAGGAGACGATTCAAACTTTTCACAGCAAACAGAATTAATTATTGTATATATATTTAGTCTAACGACAGCTTCTAATAATTCATACTGAATTTTATTCCGTATTTTTGTTTTGGTAAGATTCATTATTAAAAAAATGCGTTCAACGCAAGCGTTACTTGTTGGTACAGAAATAATATTTATAACTAGTTCAGCAATGTTTCCTTGAATGGTTTGGACCATACAGAATCTTTGTAACAGTAAACATTACTCCAAAATATATTTAAATTTAGTCCACACTCTTCTCTAAAACAATCGTTCCATTTTACATATGGCATTTTTCTCTATTGCTCTTCATATAACTCTATTGGTATATTTCCCTATTAAATCCTATACTAAATAGGATTTAATATTTCAGCAATAGAACAAAAATTTGGTTGGTTCATTGAATTACAGCATATACTTGGAGAGAATTGTTTCTATGTTTTAAAAAACATAATTTTTGTTGGAAAACGTTTTAATATTTGAATGACAAGATTTTTCAGATATAAAAAGCAAGTTTTTCTAATTTCTGAAGGTTTTTGTACTTGAACATTAAATTCATTTTCAAAATCACATCCAAAATCCATATTGTCTAATGGGAAAAATGATGTATCCACATCTAGAGTTTCTTTAATTTTTTCTAAATCATCTTCTTTATGCATTTTATAAGTTATTTCAGGCTTTAAGAATCTTGATAAAAGTGAGAAAAGAGTTATTCGTAGCCTCTCATAAATACTTCCTGCGTCGATTTTATTTCTTTGAAAGTCCATGTTTAAACTGTTCATTTCACTTTGAATTGGACACATAGACAATAAATATAGTCTGTTTTCTTCGCTACACATTAGTCTATTAATAATTTGGGCTGTTTTTTCGTTTCTTTTGTTGCTATTATAGAAAAGTGATATCCACTGTTCAAGAACCCTTTTGACTGCTAGGCCAATAGAAAGCCACCTTGTTGGGGATATTTTACCAGTTTTCTAAATTTATTTGAGTCAGTTCCAGTATTTATTAAATCAAACACTCGCTTGTACTTTACACTTCCTAATGGGCTATTGTTAAAATAATTAAAAATTTCTCATGCTAGAAATTCTAAATCAAGCGGAAACTGTTTGGAATCCTCTGACCAACACAAATGCAACGAATGACATGAACTAGAATGACTAGAATTAAATTGGAATTATCGTTCTTTAAAAGTGTATACAAACTTTTCCTTTCACCACATAAATTATTTGCTCCGTCTGTTCCAATGGCTAAAATGTTATCCAAATGTTTAGTCCTACTTTATTAATATATGTAGTTAGACCTTAGTATAATTTTTCAGCAGTCGCCTTTTCCACCAAAACCAATCCTAAAAAATTTGTTATGAGGTCGCATTTTTCTTTGTTAAAGTATCGGACACCAAATACTCATCCATTTATTGTTAGAATTATGGAGTACATAGAATTACCAATATCACTCACCAATTTTGATAGAATAGCAGATGCCATTCCATATTTGATAATTGCGCTGCATTTTGTGCCGTGCAGGCGAAGTTTATTGAACTCCTTTATGGAAAATGATTTTAACATATTTGTGAGGTGGTCCACTAAAGGAATTGAGGAATGTCTTGCAGTAGAAATGACAATTTTAATATCCATAACTTTTGAGTTCGTTGTAACTGTTATTGTACCTGCAATAAATATAATAATAATAAAAAAATAAAATCGTTTTTATAATCGAAAAGTAATTACCAAGGTAAATCCATATAGATGTATCCTTATCTCAACTGCCGACGATTTTTGAAATGTCAAAATTTTTTTGTATTTTGTTTCGATAATCATTTTCGCATTTATAAATCCTCATTTGTACCGGATGTATCCGATACGTACTCTAGAAATTCTTCAGGATTACTATTTATTAAAATTTTTGCAAGATGATTAATAATATTTAAGCCTTTAACACTATATGCATATATCTTTTAAACAACAATCTAGATTTACTATGTTAATATTTATTTAGACCAGAGTGATGGATTACCAAAAAAAAAAAAAAAGATTTCGGTCTCTTCAACTAAGTGCCTAACTGTGAGCAATAACAAATAACGTTTACATCTGCCATTTTTCTCGATGTTATTGACTGCATGGAATAATTTTTTTTTTTTAATTTATAGGTGCCCCACTTTTGCGTAATTAAGCATGACATCAAAATCAAAAGAAATTTCAATATATAAAGTTTATTTATTTTTTTTAATTGCTCTTATTAAGTCCTATGGAGGTTTGAGGGCTAATTTTTTGACATTCCGCGTGCACTTTAACAAAAACAAAATGCCTGTTGTTTTTGCATTGTTGTATTTGTTGTAGAGACGCTCTTACCTATTATAAATATGCCTTGGTAATTATTATTATATTTTTCCAATGTATTTTTTGCCTAGAGATCCTCGACATCATTTTCATGTTTTGTAGTTTCATCATGTCTTTTGAGATCTTTTTTTTGTGATTTCAAACATGTCTTATAGGGAACACACCAGGAAAGATTTTCTGCATTACTTGTAATCGTGGAGCAAAACTGACTGATTTCAGCCAACCTAAAAACAAATATTTAAAACTATATTAAATTATTTATATATTGTTTTGATTTACTTACCTTGCTCCCAGTTCTCGGTTTCCTCAAAAATTCCCTAGATCCCCAAACCGAAATTTTCATCTCCATTGGCTAAAAAAAATCCCCTAATCTGGTAGCACTGGTCGGCACGTATCAGTAGTCGGCAATTTTTGTAAAAAATGCAAATAAATAAGAAAATTTGAATGGGATGAATAATTTTGTCAATTTTTATCCCCATTCAGTGATGGTTTTTCAAAAACTGGAGAAGTGCCAGTTTTTAAAATTTTTTTTAGTTTAGGTGCTTCCTTAAACAAGTTTTAAATTAAATGTTTTTGAAGAAAGTAAGTGATTTTAATGAAAGAAAATAGTTCAAATATTAAATTAAGAGCGAAAAATTAACGAAATTAATATTTTTTTATAATTTTTATTGCTGCCGGCATTAGAAACAAAATATTATATGATTTCCATTTGTCGGCAGGGGGGTCCGACTACTGGAAATTAAATAACTTGATTTACCGGATAGTCGGTATAGTTTATAATGAATATACTGAGACCTGCCGAGAATATAAAGTCGTCATTTTTACATTTATATAACTAGAAGTCCTATAAAAGGACGAAAATTCGTGGTATAGTAGGCATAATAGGCTATCTTTGAATGTCAGGCAATATAAATTCATTAATATGTCCACCAACGGAAAAATGCTCATACTTTCAGGAGTCACTAAAATGTGCATTTGCGGAAGTAAGAAATGGCACATCTACAATATTGGGTGCAAGCAAAAAATAAGGCGTCCCACGTTCCACAGAATTCATCCATCGGATGATGCTAGGGTCTTGACTGAATCAGAAGAGGAATGTCTTGAGAAATGGTGCATAGACGTAGCAAAGTCTGGATTCCCATTAAAAGCTGAAGACTTGATAAGTACAGTTCAAGCGATAATAATAGATGAATAAAGACCCACAACGCTTTTGACATTTTGAATGAATATTTAACGGAGAAAAAACCAGCTTTAGTTTATGCCCAAAACCGGAAAATGGGAATTGGAAAGGAAGCAATAACGGTGCTGTTGCTTTTCTCAACAAATGGTCTGATAGTGTTCCCAATGGTTGTCTTTCCATATGTGCGACCACCTAAAGATGTAGTAAATAGTTTGCTGCAAGAAGAGAAGTTTTCGAGCTATTTTCTTAATACTATCAATAGCTATGTCGTATTCTGCTGCTTTTATTTCTGTAATTTTGTGTGCAATGGGCAATGCCAAGCATAGCTCCAAAACTTCTTTTATTTAACAAAAATTTTAATGCCGACAGTAGGATAATTTTTTGCCGAGCACTGGAAAAATCGATTATTTCACCAAAATATTTAAAATACTTATAATTTCAAATGTAAAAGTCTTTTGACGTGATAAAAATTCAGTCCTTTTGACTTCGGTATTCATCATTTCCGCGTTTGCAGCTGAATTATCTTCTTCAACTTCGTCTTCCGTATTGATACCATCTCGAAACAACATGTCATCGATTTCCACTGGATCTATTTCAGGCTCAGAGTTAGAACACGAAACCTCCGGTATCCAAACGAACCAAGAAAAAAGCGTCGTACGTTTTTGTACGACAGCAACTTTTACAAACGACAGCAACTTTTACAGTTACAGTATGTATGTATGTACAAATAAAAAGGGTACTTTAAAAGGAATAAAATAAGAGAATCTTAAAAAATTAATAAACGTAAGAAAAAACAAATATATTAAATTTAATAACATCAAAATGTTATTACACCCAGCTCTATTTTACACGGTAGATACGTTCCTCAGAAATCCGTGTAAAACAAACTGTGAAAAAAAAGAGGCGTTTCCTATAGTAAAATGGGGGATACGTTCTATGTCATCTGAAAACCGTGTAAGATCAAATAAAGAACTATATTTACTTCGAAAGACCGTGAAAAAAAATTAAAACTATAAAATTTTAGAAATGCATACAAATTGTAAGTTCTTTAAAATTTAAAATGTATAATTCATACAGGTGGAAAATTGGTAGAGCAAGCAAAAAAAGAAACCTGTTAATCCAGAATTAAGAACAAAAAAATTAGAATAGAAATAAAGAAAAAATCTTTACATAGCCACACAATGATTCGTCGCTACTTAATAACAAGCGCAATTGTTTGCGACGAACTGGACTAAAGTCGGTATTAAATTATCCAATGGTGACTTTCATCCGGTAATAGAGTTTTGAACTGTCGGACTAATTTCCGAATGGTCTTGCCCCGTCGACTTTATTTTTATTAAAAAATCTTTTATAGATGGTTTTTGGGATTTCCCAGTTACTACAATGTATGTTCATTTCAGCAATGGTGTCAAGTGTGGTAAAAACAAACATAATTACAACACAGTGATTTTGAAATCGTACTAGATTTTCAACCGCTTAACTTCAAGTCTGTGTAAAAAAAGAGTTGGGTGTTTATTAAAAGCGTTTCGATTGCATTCAATACATACTCTCTATAAGAGGACTAAAAACATAAAAATTCTTCGAGCTCTAAATCGTTATGCAAATTATTAAGCGTTACTCCTCCTATATAATTTACTCTCTGTTCGGTTAGTTCTAACCTGCATCGAGGAACTCTAAGATTTGACCTGTATTAGCATTTCCAATACCATTAATGCATTTAAAAATAAATATGAAAACTTGATAATCATGTTATCCATAAATTGCCAGTATTGACCTAGTAACTTCCTTGTATAAATTAACAGTAAAATACAATTTTTAGGGCTCTGTTTGCAATCCGTTGCAGAGATGTAAGTGTGTTATTATGTTTATTGTAAGCATATGTTATAGCCAAATAAATTAAATAGAGCTGATTTTCGGGAATCACAAATCCCGGGATTTTGCGGGATTTTAAAACTTGTCCCGGTGTTTTGCGGGATTGTGAATTCATATGTATTTTGACCCTGCAAAAGGTCCTGGATAAAAATTCTATATCACTCGACTGAAGTAAACGTAAAGCCAGGGTTCGAGCCTCAGGTTAGACATCAAAACAAAATAAAATATCCATGAAAAGTTTCTCAAAAAATCTGTCGTTCGGAGTTGACTTTAAACTGTAGGTCCCGCCACTTATAAAATTAACGTACACAACGTAAGTGGTGTGAGAAACTATGTCAATAATCCTGACTGAGGGGTTGTAATGATCAATTATATTTGTTATGTATGTATATCACTCGACTTCGATAATAGCATTTCAGATAAGTAAAACCCTACTTCCATTGCTAAAAAGTTGTTTGATGCCATGAATAACGCAAAAGCCCTGTAAAATCAATTAAGAGGGTTACTGATTTAGATACTCAACTGTCCAAAGAAATAGAATTATTTACATCTAAAGCTGGTAGAGGTGAGTATTTCAGGATTTTTGGATCCCGAAATATCCCAGGATTATCAGGATTTCAGGATTTACGATTACAAAATCCCGAATACCGGGATTTTTAACAATCAATCCCGTTTGGCATCCCTAGTATGTATGTACGTGTGTACGTACAACCGAGGGTCGAGATTTGAACCTTGGGGTACACCCCTTGATACCGAGCACCAAAACGATTTTGCATCGCCTTGACGAACTGTCTAACTTCTCTCATACCAATTTTGTAAATAATTGTTTTACTGTTGATGATGGAAAATTAAAAAAGTATTTGTTTTTTAGAAAGAAAATTTTGTATATGTATGTGTGTCTCGTTGTTTTTCACCTTTCACTTTTTCTTTTCTTAATTTCCTCTTTTCTCTTCTTCTTTTCCTAATTCTTATTTTCATGTTTGGATGTACCAATAGGCCTCTAAGTAAAGGTTTGGAACTGTGAATTCAGTGATGCGCCACCCTTCTAACCTAAACTAAGTTAGAGATTAAAACAAAAAAATATTAACAAATATTTACTTCCGGTAATCATAAACATCAGGGTGATCAAATTTATAAAATTTCTGATATTATATTGTGCAGTACATATGATTACATTGGATTCGTTCCTACTGACATTTAAAATAATGCATAAAATTATACCAGATGTGCATTTGATTGTAGAATTGAATTTACTTACGGCCACAAAAAAACTTTTTTGTATACGAATTTAAAAGAGTATCGTGTTAAACAAGTAGTCACACGAACATTTCTGTTTTTTGTTTTTTTGTAAATTTAAAATTTAAAAAATGAAATTGAAACGAAAAAAAAAAAAACGTTTGAAGACATTTTAACACGTTGAATGCCACGGCAATTTTCAGAAAAGTGACCAAAAATGGTAATTTGATTTTTTCACATTATATTACCAAAACCTCTATTTCAGGAGCATAGGTATTATCAAAAAGGAAAAATTATGTTTTTTTTGGGAGAAAAAGGATCTACGGATTATCTCGTAGTTGGCTTCTGTAACAGAAATTGCTATGCAGAAACCAACTACGAGTTAATTCGTAGGGTACGCCTTTCTTCAATATTTTGTTTCATAGTTATAAAAATTATAATTACTATTTATAATAAATAATATTGTAATAATAAATTTATTGTTATTATTTTCTTATTTTATTTCTTATATTTGAGTTAATTTTTACATTATATTGAATGAATTTTTAATGTCGGCACTACTGCTGTCAGATTTTTTTCAGCCCTCATCCCCAAAACAATTTTTTTTATCCCCAAAATCCCCAAATCCCATATTTTATCCCCAAAAAATCCCAAATACAATTTAAAATAAATTGTTTCTTATTTTATTTAAGAATCAATTTATATTATGTGCACATATGTATGTGAGTACAAATTAATGTTGAGATCAATATTACCATACAGTGAGAAGTAAAACTGTCCAGATGGTTTACATTCAGAAAGTAAGGTAATGAAATATTTGATAATACACCCATATTTGTATTACTTTCATTACCTTACTTTCTAAACGCAAAACATCTGGACAGTAATGCTTCCCACTGTATATGTACATAAAATTATACATATACTTTTAATAAAATAATTTAAATTCATTTTTATAAATTACCTTACAGGTTGTTTAAAGTAAAAAATTAATTAGATAAATGTAATACTATATTTACAAAAAAAAAAAAAAAATATAATATTTAATAATATAAAAATTTTGTAATTAAAAAAACTCGACCAATATTGACTACTTCAAAAATTTCGGTATCGAAGTCCTCCGAGTCATTAGCTTCAGAAATGTATTTTGTACATTGTATATGAGTTAAAAAGTTTTAACATTTCAGGAGACGATTCAAACTTTTCACAGCAAACAGAATTAATTATTGTATATATATTTAGTCTAACGACAGCTTCTAATAATTCATACTGAATTTTATTCCGTATTTTTGTTTTGGTAAGATTCATTATTAAAAAAATGCGTTCAACGCAAGCGTTACTTGTTGGTACAGAAATAATATTTATAACTAGTTCAGCAATGGTTTCCTTGAATGGTTTGGACCATACAGAATCTTTGTAACAGTAAACATTACTCCAAAATATATTTAAATTTAGTCCACACTCTTCTCTAAAACAATCGTTCCATTTTACATATGGCATTTTTCTCTATTGCTCTTCATATAACTCTATTGGTATATTTCCCTATTAAATCCTATACTAAATAGGATTTAATATTTCAGCAATAGAACAAAAATTTGGTTGGTTCATTGAATTACAGCATATACTTGGAGAGAATTGTTTCTATGTTTTAAAAAACATAATTTTTGTTGGAAAACGTTTTAATATTTGAATGACAAGATTTTTCAGATATAAAAAGCAAGTTTTTCTAATTTCTGAAGGTTTTTGTACTTGAACATTAAATTCATTTTCAAAATCACATCCAAAATCCATATTGTCTAATGGGAAAAATGATGTATCCACATCTAGAGTTTCTTTAATTTTTTCTAAATCATCTTCTTTATGCATTTTATAAGTTATTTCAGGCTTTAAGAATCTTGTTAAAAGTGAGAAAAGAGTTATTCGTAGCCTCTCATAAATACTTCCTGCGTCGATTTTATTTCTTTGAAAGTCCATGTTTAAACTGTTCATTTCACTTTGAATTGGACACATAGACAATAAATATAGTCTGTTTTCTTCGCTACACATTAGTCTATTAATAATTTGGGCTGTTTTTTCGTTTCTTTTGTTGCTATTATAGAAAAGTGATATCCACTGCTCAAGAACCCTTTTGACTGCTAGGCCAATAGAAAGCCACCTTGTTGGGGATATTTTACCAGTTTTCTAAATTTATTTGAATCAGTTCCAGTATTTATTAAATCAAACACTCGCTTGTACTTTACACTTCCTAATGGGCTATTGTTAAAATAATTAAAAATTTCTCATGCTAGAAATTCTAAATCAAGCGGAAACTGTTTGGAATCCTCTGACCAACACAAATGCAACGAATGACATGAACACTTTACTAGAATTAAATTGGAATTATCGTTCTTTAAAAGTGTATACAAACTTTTCCTTTCACCACATAAATTATTTGCTCCGTCTGTTCCAATGGCTAAAATGTTATCCAAAGGTTTAGTCCTACTTTATTAATATATATAGTTAGACCTTAGTATAATTTTTCAGCAGTCGCCTTTTCAACCAAAACCAATCCTAAAAAATTTGTTATGAGGTCGCATTTTTCTTTGTTAAAGTATCGGACACCAAATACTCATCCATTTATTGTTAGAATTATGGAGTACATAGAATTACCAATATCACTCACCAATTTTGATAGAATAGCAGATGCCATTCCATATTTGATAATTGCGCTGCATTTTGTGCCGTGCAGGCGAAGTTTATTGAACTCCTTTATGGAAAATGATTTTAACATATTTGTGAGGTGGTCCACTAAAGGAATTGAGGAATGTCTTGCAGTAGAAATGACAATTTTAATATCCATAACTTTTGAGTTCGTTGTAACTGTTATTGTACCTGCAATAAATATAATAATAATAAAAAAATAAAATCGTTTTTATAATCGAAAATTAATTACCAAGGTAAATCCATATAGATGTATCCTTATCTCAACAGCCGACGATTTTTGAAATGTCAAAATTTTTTTGTATTTTGTTTCGATAATCATTTTCGCATTTATAAATCCTCATTTGTACCGGATGTATCCGATACGTACTCTAGAAATTCTTCAGGATTACTATTTATTAAAATTTTTGCAAGATGATTAATAATATTTAAGCCTTTAACACTATATGCATATATCTTTTAAACAACAATCTAGATTTACTATGTTAATATTTATTTAGACCAGAGTGATGGATTACCAAAAAAAAAAAAAAGATTTCGGTCTCTTCAACTAAGTGCCTAACTGTGAGCAATAACAAATAACGTTTACATCTGCCATTTTTCTCGATGTTATTGACTGCATGGAATAATTTTTTTTTTTTAATTTATAGGTGCCCCACTTTTGCGTAATTAAGCATGACATCAAAATCAAAAGAAATTTCAATATATAAAGTTTATTTATTTTTTTTAATTGCTCTTATTAATTTCCTATGGAGGTTTGAGGGCTAATTTTTTGACATTCCGCGTGCACTTTAACAAAAACAAAATGCCTGTTGTTTTTGCATTGTTGTATTTGTTGTAGAGACGCTCTTACCTATTATAAATTTGCCTTGGTAATTATTATTATATTTTTCCAATGTATTTTTTGCCTAGAGATCCTCGACATCATTTTCATGTTTTGTAGTTTCATCATGTCTTTTGAGATCTTTTTTTTGTGATTTCAAACATGTCTTATAGGGAACACACCAGGAAAGATTTTCTGCATTACTTGTAATCGTGGAGCAAAACTGACTGATTTCAGCCAACCTAAAAACAAATATTTAAAACTATATTAAATTATTTATATATTGTTTTGATTTACTTACCTTGCGCCCAGTTCTCGGTTTCCTCAAAAATTCCCTAGATCCCCAAACTGAAATTTTCATCTCCATTGGCTAAAAAAAATCCCCTAATCTGGTAGCACTGGTCGGCACGTATCAGTAGTCGGCAATTTTTGTAAAAAATGCAAATAAATAAGAAAATTTGAATGGGATGAATAATTTTGTCAATTTTTATCCCCATTCAGTGAAGGTTTTTCAAAAACTGGAGAAGTGCCAGTTTTTAAAATTTTTTTTAGTTTAGGTGCTTCCTTAAACAAGTTTTAAATTAAATGTTTTTGAAGAAAGTAAGTGATTTTAATGAAAGAAAATAGTTCAAATATTAAATTAAGAGCGAAAAATTAACGAAATTAATATTTTTTTATAATTTTTATTGCTGCCGGCATTAGAAACAAAATATTATATGATTTCCATTTGTCGGCAGGGGGGTCCGACTACTGGAAATTAAATAACTTGATTTACCGGATAGTCGGCATAGTTTATAATGAATATACTGAGACCTGCCGAGAATATAAAGTCGTCATTTTTACATTTATATAACTAGAAGTCCTATAAAAGAACGAAAATTCGTGGTATAGTAGGCATAATAGGCTATCTTTGAATATCAGGCAATATAAATTCATTAATATGTCCACCAACGGAAAAATGCTCATACTTTCAGGAGTCACTAAAATGTGCATTTGCGGAAGTAAGAAATGGCACATCTACAATATTGGGTGCAAGCAAAAAATAAGGCGTCCCACGTTCCACAGAATTCATCCATCGGATGATGCTAGGGTCTTGACTGAATCAGAAGAGGAATGTCTTGAGAAATAGTGCATAGACGTAGCAAAGTCTGGATTCCCATTAAAAGCTGAAGACTTGATAAGTACAGTTCAAGCGATAATAATAGATGAATAAAGACCCACAACGCTTTTGACATTTTGAATGAATATTTAACGGAGAAAAAACCAGCTTTAGTTTATGCCCAAAACCGGAAAATGGGAATTGGAAAGGAAACAATAACGGTGCTGTTGCTTTTCTCAACAAATGGTCTGATAGTGTTCCCAATGGTTGTCTTTCCATATGTGCGACCACCTAAAGATGTAGTAAATAGTTTGCTGCAAGAAGAGAAGTTTTCGAGCTATTTTCTTAATACTATCAATAGCTATGTCGTATTCTGCTGCTTTTATTTCTGTAATTTTGTGTGCAATGGGCAATGCCAAGCATAGCTCCAAAACTTCTTTTATTTAACAAAAATTTTAATGCCGACAGTAGGATAATTTTTTGCCGAGCACTGGAAAAATCGATTATTTCACCAAAATATTTAAAATACTTATAATTTCAAATGTAAAAGTCTTTTGACGTGATAAAAATTCAGTCCTTTTGACTTCGGTATTCATCATTTCCGCGTTTGCAGCTGAATTATCTTCTTCAGCTTCGTCTTCCGTATTGATACCATCTCGAAACAACATGTCATCGATTTCCACTGGATCTATTTCAGGCTCAGAGTTAGAACACGAAACCTCCGGTATCCAAACGAACCAAGAAAAAAGCGTCGTACGTTTTTGTACGACAGCAACTTTTACAAACGACAGCAACTTTTACAGTTAACAAAAAAATTTTTTTTGACCTCCTGGAAATGTTTTCGTTAAAACCGCTTGACACTCAATGTGTTAATAGAAATATTGTGAAGTTGCCAAATATAAGATAAAGGAGTGTCTTTACCATCTACCATTGATGTTCTTCTCTCTTATTTGCTGTTCTCGAATTTGGAAACTTATCCAAATGTATTACAATCGGATCATGTTTCCATTATATGTGATCTATATATATGGAAATGTGCAAGGTTCACATTCTAAAATCCCGCTATATCACAAAGCAAATTAGCCCCAGATTGGAAGATGGGTTAAGAGAGAGATTGTGGCTCATGATCTCCTTGTTGTAACAAGAATTATACTTGAACCAAATAATGGTTATTTTTTTTTAATTGAACGTCCCCGGCTTCACACTAACCCACCTTCCCCGACCGCGGAGGGTTCGTCCCCATTACGTAGGGACACGTACACACTACAGTCCGGACTGTAGCGGGTAAGGGAAAAGTAATGGCAACGAGAACATAAATCAGCTACAGAACTTAATCCCAAGCTGAATAAAGTAGCAATAAACCCGAACCACCTAAGACAAGAACGATAATACATTTTTATATAATAATTTACAAATTAATGCCAGGATATAAGCTACGTTTTATATTACAAACAACACTACAATTAAAATCAATAATCTACGAAAGGGAAAATTACATCCATAGTTCGTTTTATAAAAATCTAAAGAAAGAGGACGATACTGCCGTGAAAATCTTGCTGGAATACTGAAATTGAGGTTACAAAGCAAAAACTCGGAATCGATATCACCTTTAACCAGATTATAAACAAAAATACCCCTAAAAGAGCCCTTCAACGTTCTAAACTTGAAATTTTTATCAAACCTAACCTAGCCTCATATGACGGAAACTCATTTCCACAATCCCATCCTAAGCCACGTAAACAGAATAATAAAAACTGCACAAACTCTATTCAATCACTGTGAGAATGTTAGTATGGATTCCAAATAATAGACGCATACTCCAAAATAGGTCTAATCAATGAATTCCCTAGCCCATCTTTTCACAAAACCAAGAACAGCCCGAGCCTTGCCAATCATCATACTAATATGATCAATAAAATACAGTTTCATATCTAATAATACTCTCAAATTAAGAAATCTAGTCATAGTTTCCAAAGGGCAAGAATCAATCAAATTAGTGGACGAAATTATGCCCCTGCGAGAGTAAACAATGCATTTATACTTTCTCAAGTTAAGATCCATTAAGTTAATTCTGCACCAAGTCACAAACAAATCAATATTCCACTGAAGAACTGCCTTACCATGATCATCATCAAAAGCATAAAATAATTTGA
Organism: Sarcophaga peregrina; assembly: GCA_014635995.1. Lineage (NCBI taxonomy): Eukaryota > Metazoa > Arthropoda > Insecta > Diptera > Sarcophagidae > Sarcophaga > Sarcophaga peregrina. Next base: position 5,720,623 of record CM025794.1, read on the forward strand.
CGTCGTCAGCATACATCAGAATATTACAATCAGAAATAGCACAAGGAAGATCATTAAGAAACAATAAAAACAGTAAAGGGCCCAAATGGTTACTCTGCGGAACACCAGAAGTAACGTATACAGTCTTAGACAATACATTCCTAAATAATACGCTCTGAGCTCTAAGGGACAGGTAGGAGGCCAGCCAACGATGAATAATATCAGGAATACCGATCAATGAAAGTTTAAGAAGCAAAATCTCATGATTATTAGAGATACTACTGATATCTGGACCAGTGGGAGAACACAAAGGGTGGCAAAGACGCTTATCTGCTCTAATATTAAGACTGATAAAAGAATATATCAACGTAAATTGCAAAGATGTAGAAATAATCCTGCAAGACAGTCATTTATAGCGGTTACTGATTGATCATCATTTAACTAAAGATAGAAATGTTCAATGGGGCACTTTCTTATCGAAATTACCTCCGGGAAACAAGAAATTTTGGATGATAACAAAATCACTTAAAAATAAAAGTTCCACAATACCAAATCTAACTGTTGACAATAGAGAAATTAGTGACAATGATTAAAAAGTAAATGCAATCACAAATGTATTTGAATAATGTCATAAATTAACTTTAAATAATACATCCACAATGGATAACAAAGTTCAAAACTACATTCATATTATTAATAATCATAATATAACACCCGAAGAAGTATTCTTGACTGATAGCAACGAACTAATTAATATCACGATCAATATTAGGAATTATAAATCATCTGGGTTGAGATATGTTGCAAACTGTAGTACTGAAAAATATGCCTCCAATTATTTTTGTAGTCCTTGCAAAGGTGTTTAATTTTTGTCTGTTAAATGGCTATTTCCCAAAAATATTTAAAAAGCTAAAATAGTCCCAGTTCCAAAAAAGGGAAAGAATCCTAAATTACCGAAAAACTATATACCTATTAGAATTCTTAGTTTCTTGGATAAACTGTTCGAAAAGGCAATACTTCTCATTTATCCTGAAATAAAACACATTATAAATAAGGAACAATTTGAATTCAGGAAAGAACATTCGACTGTTGATCAAATAAAAAGAGAATTTTATGAATTTTATAGAAAGTAACAAATCTAACAGAAAAATCACTGGCGTGGTTTTCGTAGATATCGAAAAAGCGTTTGATGCCGTTTGGCACGACGGATTAATATTCAAGCTCAATAATTTTAGATTTCCATTGTACATTCAGAAAATCATTAAACATTTTTTATCAGATGGATCATTTGTAGTATATACAGTAGTGGCCTAAAGTGGATACATAAAATTAAATTTTTTTAAATTTGTTATATAGTTATCTTTTAATCGAAAAAAATTAAAATGAAAAATTATAACATTAAACTAAAGCATATTTCTTCAATAAAAATGTCTTTAATTCAGTATAACATATCTTAAAAAATTAAATAAAAGGAATTACAAATTGATGTAACTTTTAACCGGTTTTGTCCATTTTTGAATTTCCTGCAATTTTTGTTGTTAGTACTTTGTCCAAAGGCCAATTAATAATAAATTAATAATAAAGAACAATTACAGATTTTATTTGAATAGGCATACTTTCCACGAGATTTTTAATGGTTTCGAGTGGAAGATTGGCCCATTCCGCAGAAACTCTTGATCAAAGTTCATCCATATTGATCGGTGCTCGTTCATAGAGGGAAAGCTTTCTTTTTATAATCGCCCATAAATTTTCGATGGGGTTTAAATCGGGGCTTTGTGCAGGCCATTTCATTGTTTTGAATTCTTGTTCGAGAAACCATTTTTGCACAATCTTGGCGGTGTGCTTCGGCTACCAATCTTGCTGAAAAGTTATTTCCTTCGCCGGATAAGCGCACTCCTCAATAAATGTGAGCAAACTGTTCTTCAAAATACTTAAATACTGCTCCTTATTCATTATACCATCTATTTTAACTAGGGGATCAACACCCCACCAGGTAAAACATCCCCACGCCATTAAATTTCCACCCCCGTGCTTTAAAGTTTGCTTGACGTGATGTCAACAACAATACTCTTCCAACAATGTTGAATCCCATCAGACTGGAAACGATTAACTTTTGTTTCATCGGACCATATCACTCGTTTCCAGTCATCAATAGTCCAGTTTTTGTGGATTTTACAAAATTCAAGCCGAGCCTTCACATTTTTGTCCGATAGAGCAGGCTTCTTTTTTTACAGCAGACACCAATCCATTCCTGTTTAAGGCTCTTCTTATTGTACGATCACATACGTTTTTGCCCAAAGCTTCGGCAGCTATTTTCGGTGTTCTAAAGTTTCTCGTCACCATATTTCGCTCCACCAAACGTGCGACTGCATCAATAAGAATTCTAGGCCTACCACCTTTATTAGCAGCCAGAACCACATTTCAGCGTTTTCTAACAAGGTTTAATTTTATTGCTATACTACGGCATGATTTACCGTTTTCACTCAATCTTACGATTTCATTTTCTACAGTTTTTGATATTTTTCTCATTCTTATATAGTATATAGAGTAAATTTTTCAAATATATGTTAACCTCCTGACTACTTACTTTTGAATGAAGCAAAAATTATTAATTTTTCTTCAATTCCAACAAATAAAAAACTTCCAATCCTTCGGGGATTTCGAATGCAGAAATATAGAGAAGACAAAACTGGAATTTTCTGTTTCTTAAATGTAAACAATTATTTTGATCAATTTATATGTAGTAGAGATAATAAGATATATTAAATATAAAACTGTATTTTGATGGGACAAACTAAACAAGAGTTATTAACGTAATTTTAAAAATATTCAATTACGTATCCACTTTACTCCGCCACTGTATGTATACCACAAGGCTTGGTACTTTGTCCAACATTATATGCTACGAGTATTTACACCTCAGATATTGTTATCAAAAGAAATAACGCTGTAGCATTTTATGCTGACGACAGTTCTTTCGTTTGCAGCGGTAAGTTCTCTAATGCGATCATTAAAAGACTAAAGCTGGAGTTCCATCACAAAATATTATATTAACAAACTCAATTAATTCTATAAATTCTTTAAAATTTTCAATTTCATTTGCCATTTTTGTACGAAATGTTTTATTCAAGTATTTTCAACTCAATGTTTTTATTTTGTTAACAGAAGAAGGTATGAAATGCACGCAATGATTTAACGCGAAAACGCGTGGTGCGGACCTTTCAGTCATTATCATGGGCTGAAAAGTATTTTCTAAAATTGAAAATCAAGATTAATCAGAAAAAAAACTCAGGCAATAATTTTTCCATTTAATAAATCCCCAAAGCAAATTCCCAGTCTTCCTCTGACAGTAAATGATACTACATTTGAAATTCGGGACTCAATCAAATACAATCAATCAATCAAGTACACTTGGACGGAAAGTTGACTTTTAAAAACCACGCTGATCATGAAGTTGAAAAAGCTATAAAGTATGGTAGAGCTCTGTTCCCTCCCTCTGTTAAACAGGAAATCCAATTTGAACCGACAGAACAAATTGTTACTTTATAAAATGTGTATAAGGCCTATTATGACTTACGGTTGCCAGGCTTGGTTCCCTACGACAGCTAAGACGCACATTAGAAAACTACAGATTATACAGAATTTAAATTTTAGATACTCCACAAATAGATTACATGTCAAATATGGTCATAAGAAAATCAGTGATGTAATGAGAAACCAGACATTGGTATTGGACACTCGATGTCAGCAGTCAAATTATGATATATCGCTCCTTTATTGCAGCATAGTCATATCTCAAAAAAACTTGAACTTGGCAAAATGCGATTTAGGTTTTCAAGACATAAGTCCTATGATCTAATTGCCGCAAACATTTTTTGGTATAACTTTGGTTCAGCTTGGGATATAAAACTGATTTTTTTTCAACATGTACAGAAGGTCTAATAGAGCAGTTTTACTTAAGTAACTACAAATTTTTAATTTTTTGAGATATGACTATGTTGCAATAAAGGAGCGATATGTAATTAGAAATTTATCTTAAAAACAACACCTTCAACTTTTAAGTTAAAAGTTTGTTTGTGTGCTATTTTTATTATTTAATAAATTTTTGTAAAATCAACATTTAATACATTCATATATGGATTAATTAATCATATCATAGGGTTTTTAAATCCTCACTTTTCATACCTAATCTGTGATATATTTACGTATATATGTATGTAACTAAGGATAATATACATCTAAAACAAATGATACAATTGTTGTAATACTAATGTAAAATCTCATAAAATGTTGTCTAAATAAGTTAATTGAATTTAAATTAATGAAGGAAAAAAATAAATGCGTGTGAATACAGCGAAGGGCAAAGTTGCCAGTCAGTTATGAAGTGTGAGTCTTTATAATCAGCAATTGTGTTCAAAAATGCACGTTAAGCTGAATGATATTGAACAGCGAAATTTTGGTTTTCATATATAAGGATCGTAAATAAAATTGATAGCGTTATCAAAAAAGATAGATGAATTATGTTTGAAGCTGTAGTGGAACTGTGTTAAAGGCGGATGAATTCATTGCCATTATAAAGTAATAAATGTGGGTGGAGAATTTTCTTAAAGCAAACATAATTATTAAAACTTAAAATCATCAAAACTACAGTGTAAAGTGACTAAACATAAAAAGTTATTGTTCAACAAATTTCATTAGCGTTTTGACCAAGTTAGAGAGACAAGAACAAAATATCGGTGAGGTAAAAAAATAATTTTACCTTTTATTATTAAAGTTTCTCAAAAAAAAAAAGAAAAACTTTTTCTTGATATCAAATTATTTCGATTATTTCAATTAAATTCGCGAACAAAAATCATCCCTGCCAAACGGCCTCCCATAGACAATATAATTATAAGGCGGTGACAAAAGAAAGCAAAAATTAACTGTCATTGAGTGTAAGAAGAGTAAAAACATTGAACAAAGTTTCTCTTGTGATTTTTACTTCAGAATAAATTCGAATCACACACAAATTGAAATCAGCCCCCATTTATTTTTATATTCGAATGTCTTTTTATATTCCCATAAGGACTCTAAATAGAATAATATTAAATTGATATTATTACGCTTAACTTGCTGAAGAAATTTGTTTGTTTGTTTTTTCACGTTTTAACGACTATATTTCTTCAATAAATTTTACCAAAATTGTACATTTTTTTTTCAAACAATGATGGCATATTTAAAAGACAAAAAGAAATTTTATAAATAACACTATGCGACAAAATAAAAAAAAAACTAAATATTTAATAGATCTTAAAAATATTTTTTTTTTTATATTTTTCGAACCCTCTAAATTTTTTATTTGACAAAAACTGTTTTTTACGCAAAAATTTCTGGTTTACTCAAACAATTCAAACTTGGAAAATGCTAATTTTTTTCATATTTTTTTAAGTTTGTCTGTTCATAGCAGCAAACTTTACTTAATCTTGTGAAGAGATCGGCGCTTCGTTTGATCAAATCGGACAAAAATTATCGCAGTTATTATTTAAAGAGTCTAACAGTCGAGTTATATTTTATTCATACAAATATACAATCAATTTTTTCGAATGAACTTCTAGTTCGAAAATTTTCAGAATTTTTGATGGATCTTGATTGTTTATAGGAAAATGTGTCAATTTCACGTTTGAGCGATGTTTGCGCAAAGAAAAATACATAATATTATTTGCGAAAAACCCAAATATTAGCAGACTTCTGGAAGTCGTGCAAACGTGAAATTGACACATGTTGTGATAAGCAATCAAGATCCATCAAAAATTCTGAAAATTTTCGAACTAGAAGTTCATTTGATGAGATGACATACATATATAAAAAATATAACACGACTGTTCTACTATTTATATAATAACTACGGTAATTTTTATTCAATTTTATCAAATGATGACTCAAATGATGAATCACTTTACAAGAGAACAGACTTTAAGAATATTATCACTTATCATATATTTTTTATTAAAGTTTGCTACTATGAATGAACACACAAACGGAAACAAATTCCAATTTTCCACAGTTTACCTCATCAAATCGTATAGCATATTAAGTCAAATAATAGATATATGTATATCGTTTTAAAGCTTAATCTCTCCCCTTTCCAACAAGATTTAAATCGGAAATGTGGCCAGAAATGTTTGAGTAATCCAGAAATTTGTCCGTAAAGTAGAAAAAAAAAACAGTTTTTGTCAAGTGAAACAAGTTTGGAGGGTTCTAGAAATATAAAATAGGTAGTTTTGAGTTCTATTCAACTAACTGAACAACGTGGACTATGTAGTTACTTGGATGTATTTTCACTGTCGCACCATGTGATTAAAGAAAATTTATCAGTACTGTCTTAAATACAAAGTACATTGTAATCCATTTTTGATTTGTTTAATTTCTGAAATTCTTGATATATACGAAAAGGAAAATAAAAAGTAAATAAATTCAATTTATTCAACAAGAAATGAGTTCCTTGTGTTCTTAAATGAAAATAATATAATAATAAATACTTACTTATTACCATAAATAACTTTTCAAAATAACTTTTTCAATTAATCAAACAAAATTTATTTCCCACAACATTTTCTATCACATTATTTACTTACATTAATACCCAGCGAACATTTTCATTAGAAATCTGTTTTTTGTCCAATATTTATATGCAACATGGACAATATATGCCAATTAAAATAGTTTTGATTCTATTATAATTATAATTCGATTATTTAATAAAATAAAACTCCGATAAATTTAATATACATGAGTGTTTATATTAAATTACAGTTAAAAGTAAATAAAAGTAATGAATGGTAATAAACCGTGATGAAGATTCAATAAGAAATTAGGGCCAAAACGCATAATATATTTGGGGCCATTATTATAACTTGCCTTTAAACTTGGGTTTAGTTAAAGGTACCTTTAGCTATAGGGAACTGTAAAGTTAACTTTAACTTATTTTCGTTATTACACCTTACAGGTAAAATAAAGTTTACCTTTTTCAAAAATATGGTAGTACACTACCTCAATAAAAAAAAATTGAACGCAGTGGCAACGACATGGCTTCGTTTTTTTTTTGTTGTATATGGTCATTTTGTTTATATTTAAAGTTGCCATGTTGAAAATAATATATAATATGGCAAGTTCAAACATTAACTTAACTTTAAAAGTTACCGATAGGTTAATCCTCACTTTAGCTTAACGCTAACTTCTTCTTAGCTTAACGCTAACTCTTAACGCTAACTTATCTGCCCGTTAAAATCCTCCCTTTAGTTAACGGCAAGTTTTAATGTTTCCTAGAAATGGAAACGTGAGAGTAGATTTTAATTTGAAAAGAGCTTATGCCTCAAAATTATGAAAATACCGATTAGTTTTAATTATTTTATTGATTAAATCACCAGATTTAATATTTGGGGAGTATTTTCGGAGTATCCAGATGGCTGTACGTACAGAAATAAATCCAGAAAATATTAGAAAACTAATTGCTTTAATTGAAAAGTTATATATACTCAACGCCAAAAGTGAGTAAACACCACTGAAATAATTCATTTTCTTCGGATAGCGAGAAAAGTAAATGAGAATAGTCGAACAAATTTCAAAAAATAAAAACGTTAATTTATTACTTAAAAAATGTTAAAACAAAAACAAAGAACAAAATTATTTTTGTGCTACAAGTATATTTTTTATAATAGAACATTTAAAATTATAGTGGATGTTGACGTTCTGTTTATATTCAGCCCAATCATAAATAAAAATTCCGCATGAAATCTCTCTTTTCCCTTCTCTCCTATTATGAATAATAATTCCGCGTGAAATTTTGTTATTCTTTCTTTTCCTCTGTTTTAATCCCATTTTTATCAACCGCGTGAAGAGAGAAATATTAAAAAGGGAAAAAGTAGGTATTCTCAATGTATTTTCCCCTAAAAAAATTCACTTATAAAATACAAGGGAGTTTGATTAAAAATTTAAGTAAATTTTTATACAACTAAATTTAAATATATAGACAATATTTAAATGTTCTTGTAGGCCTAAAACAACTATTAAAACTCAAGTTCAACACTTGGTTACATTAATCTGTAAGCACTTTTCTCAAAGTCGATTTGTCTAAAGACGCACTCATTTTTATTTAGCGGCAATTCAAGGAGATTAGATTCATCCCTTAATTGCATTCTAGAAATACATTGGCTGTTTTGTTGTTGCTTTTCTAAACCTCGAATTTCCTCTACCAGGATTTTAATTTTATTTTATTTTCACAAATTGTCAATAATTTAACATAAAAAAAAATTAAAATTCGATATTGCCACTTTTTCGAACTTTTACTTCCGCGAAATTTGTAATTAGAGGATTTCTTTCTCGAGAAAAACATTTTCCGTGAGAAAGAAATTCCTTGAGAATATTCGTGATTGGGCTGATTGTAAATACGTTAGAAGTTAACAATACGGGAAATAATTTTATTGTTTATCGACGCATTATAATCAAATAAGAATACGAAATGGTCACACCAATGATTTTCAACATTGTCTTCAACTATAATTAAATTTACACTTCATCGCAGTTAACACAGAAATCATAATCAAAATGAATGGAAAACTTCGCTTTATTGGTCTGGCTAAAACCATGGCAATGTTAATCATTTAATACTGCTTACTTAACACTTTTAATTCGGGGATATCATAGTTTATTTAATTTTGTTGCTTTATTTGCTTATGGATTTTTTTTATTCGAAAAGTTTTTTTTGTTCCTAAGACTGTATTTTTTTTATTTTATGAAAATTTAGTTGAAAAATGATTGATTATTGCTTTACATCATTTATTCTTCCCTGTTGCAGTAGATCATTCAGCTGATTCGGTGGAAAAACTTAATTACTGAAACAAACAAACAAATATATAAACAAACAAATATATAAAAAAGAAATATTTAATTAACTAAGATCTTCAGATGATTGTTGTTGTAGTATATTGTAATAGACCTTAGCACGATAACCGATCAATCTATCGTTGCCTGGAAACAATACGCTTTATGAACATCTTTTTTCTTCGTGAAACTGACTACACTTAATTTTATAATTTCGAAAACCATGATGACGCTTCCATCTTCTACGAAACCTAGTTAGTCGGGTTTGTAGTTGCGCTCTTTAATACCTCTCGTAATTATAATTTAATAACAATATTTGTTAAATAAATCGTCAGTAGGTATAATTTTTTTTTTATAAAACTGCAGACGTTACAAAAAAGTTAAGTGTTTTGTTTGGTTACATCCAAAGAATAATGTTATACATTGGGACTACAAAATTTAGTAAAGCGCTCTCCATACAACGGAAAAACAAAAAGGAAAGACCACCATTTTTTTTTTTTTTTTTTTTTTTGTTTAAACCAGCACTCAGGGGATGACCCCTACTCATGCAGTGCATTGTGCAGGTTTAGGAAAGGTAGAAAGAGGGAAGATGCGAACGGTAAGGAAACGAGTTGCTGCTGGTGACTGTAAAATGGTCAGTGCTATACCTTCACCATTACCATAACTTTATCTAGAAGTCCCAAACAGATACTGGTTGAATGGCAGGATTTTCACTGGATTAGGAAAATTAATTTTAAATAATAAAAGGAACCGCCCTTTAGAGAGTCATTTAGAACCATGAATCCAAATTAATCCGATGAAAATTTAGTGAATATATGTATACTAGATAACCCGTGCGAATATTTCGCACCGTTAGTTGTCATTTTTGTAACATAAAATGAAAATAATTAATAGAAATTTTATTAAAAGTATAAAAATATTAGAAATCTTAATATCATCATACATATTTACATACATACATACATATGTTTAAATGCTTTTATAATACTTCTTTGAATACAATGTCAGAGGTAATGACATGATCATCGTTAATTAAAAAAAAAAACGAAAGCCCGTAAGAATCCTTAATACAAACAAAAATATCTTTAAACGTACGCACTCGAGAAAAAGACCGGTTCTGGTAAATACAATCCTACCTTTTGAAGGGTTTGACCTCGTGCTTTGTTTATCGTCTTAGCAAAAGCAACTTTCACAGGGAATTGTTTTCGTGTCATTCGGAAAGGCACAGTTGGATCAGTAGGTGTAAGGTTGATTTGGGGTATGAGTACAGTTTTATCGGTATGAATAATTTGTGCCGACATGATGTGCTCTCCCAAGTTTGTTACGATTAGCCTGGTACCATTTATTAACCCCTGTTTAGCATTAAGATTTCTGATTAACATTATAATTGCATTTGTCTTTCCAAATGCACGTTATTTATATTGTTACGTTTTTTACCTTTTAAAAACGTTAAATATATGAGTTCGTAGATTGCAAATAAAGTAAAAATAAATATGTGTTTGGTTTTAATAAATTCTTTATTATCTGCACAATTTTCGTGCCACTGTTCGAACTTGTTTCACGTATACAATGATACTTCACAATATGTGTTCGTTCGTTATACTACTTTGCTTACAACCCTTTTGTAAGCAACAACACTTGTTAGTTATTCTTCTTGCTCACAACCTTTTTGTAAGTACAACAATAACAACTATTTTCTCAAACGCAACATGTCTGCACACAAGTCTGACCGAATTAAAGCTCGATAGATTTTAATTCTCAACCAACGTGACGTCATCTTACAATTAAATTCAAACTCCGCACTCTGAATCTTCTCTTCGGGAATATTCCAAAAATGTAAACAACCTATTCTTATTTTTGTTGTTTCTTGTTTACATTCGAGCAGGTAGATTAGTTGTTGTTGGTTTATTTGTCTATCCTATTTTATACTGCACATTGTTGTTTCTTGTTTACTTCTTGGTTCCCTTTATTTTGTTGTTGGTTATTTACGTCTTTTATCCTTTATTCTTGTTTATTCATCGATCTTGTAAACAAGCGCTTTATTTTTGTTGGTTTATTTTTCTACTCATTCATTGATCACGTGAACAGTGCGCTGTTTCGTTTTTGGAGCTTTTATTTATCATTTTATGCATGATCATTATGTTGTTTTTGGAGCTTTTGTTTATTATTTTAACAACACCATTTCCATTTTCGTAACAATATTCTTACGTTGCACGTTATTTTTATTCTTATTTTTCGTAAAACCTTTTTAACTGTTAAATATCAGCGATATTACCAAAATGGCTTTTACAACTTTATATATTACTAGCAGATTGTACCCGGCGTTGCGCGGGTTACAAAAATAACAATAAATAAAAATCCGGTTTCGAAACCGGCTTCTTAAAAAATGCAATTTTTCAAATTATTCGGAAATCGGTTTATCAAACACTCCTGTGTTTTGAATACTCTATGTCCTAAATATAAATGCGTTCAATTTGTCCTTTCCCCCTTTTTGGACCCCTTTTGGTCCAACTTTATGGAACACCTCCAATAACTATTTGGGAAACTTAACCAAGCTAAATCGTAAAAAATTATCTTTAAAACAGATGAAATACAGCATTTATGCATAAAGTACTAATTTTGCCCTTTTTTTCTCCCTTTGTCCCATTTTTACCTCTTTGGTTCAAAATTTTTAAAAGATTTATAGCCTATAACCTGCACCGACAAAAGCTCGATCAATTTCCCAAATTTCAAGAAAATCGGTCTAGATGTTCAGGCGTGATTGGCTAACAAACAGACTTACAGAAAACTTTATAACATATATTAGGATTAGGATAACCTGCACTAAATTTGCCCGTTTTCAGCCCCTTTCCTCCTTTTTGGACCCCTTTTGGTTCTACTTTAGAAATGGAATACCTCCAAGCTAATCGTAAAAAATTACCTGTTACCATTTTTACCCCATTTGTCCCATTCTTTCTCCCCTTTTTGTCAAAATTTTAAAAAGATTTATAGCCTATAACCTGCCCCGAAAAAGTCCGATCTAAATCCCAAATTTCAAGAAAATCGGTCCAGGCGTGATTGGCAAACGAACAAATCAACAAACATTTAGGAAACTTAACCTAGCTAAATCGTAAATAATTACCTATTACCATTTTGTCCCCACTTGTCCCATTTTTCCCCCTTTTGGTCAAAATTTTAAAAAGATTTATAGCCTATAACCTGCACCGATTAAAGCTTGATCTATATCCCAAATTTCAAGAAAATCGGTCCAGGCGTTCAGGCGTGATTGGCTAACAAACAAACAAACAAAAAAACAGACTTACAGAAAGATTTATAATATGTATTAGGATTATGTGGAATAGCATTACAATTAGGCGACCCTGTTTATCGCACTTGATCAGACAACTATGCAAAGTATTGCCAAAACAGCTTTTTACAACTTAATATGCTTATTATATATAACTGACTTAGTAATAAGCGGCATTATAGTAAATAGCGGTATTGCCAAAATGGATTTTAATACATATTATATTATGTAGAACTCCATTACTATTAAGCGACCCTGTATTAGCACACTTGAACAAAAACATATAATCACAATGACAACAGTATTATTATGCAGTTCTATATAAAATATAATTTTTATCAATGAAAATATTAATTTTTCAATTTCTAATTATTTTTCGTCATTAGTGTTAGATATAAGCTTTAAAATGAGATATCGTTCATTAAATTTGATGCGGTGGCATGGGAAATATTTGCATCCGACAAAAAAAGTGCTTTAGAAATAATATATATGATGATTGTGCGTTGCCACATTAATGAACAGGATCAGCTGGATACTGGTTAAATATAAACGAACACATACATATATAATTGGCCATTACATTTAGACAGGATTACGAACTAGTTTCTCACACCACTCATGTTGTGTGTGTTAATTTTATACATGAGTGACTCCGAACAACTGATTTTATTGAGAAATTTTTCATGCTTTTTTTATTTACTCTCAGAGTTTTTTCCAGAAATCTGCTAAGAAGAAATCGCCGAATAAAATACTTTTTGTATTTTATTTTGATGTCTGGCCAGGGCCTCAAACCCTGGCTTTACGTCTAATACTCCAACATACTACCTACTAGACCACGGCGACTTCCAAGGCTCTATTAGCGGACGAAAGTCACCATTGAATAATTTTGATGTAACGACCATTTATTAAAAAAATCTTTTTTAGAAAGTTGAACTTTTGATTTTTGGGATTTCCCAGTTATTACTATGTGGTAAAAACAAACATAATTACAAGACAGTGATTTTGAAAGCGCACTCGATTAAAAATTTTTTACAAAAATTTTTTTTTCAACCATGTAACTTTAAATCCGTGTAAAACAATAGTTGGGTGTATAAACAAAAAGATCCTATACAAAAAAAGGAGAAACAAAATAAAACAAAGCACGTCGTTGGCTCTGCGTTTAAAAAAACTTATCGACATTACTCTGGCACTGCCATATTTTTGAAAAAGTTAAATTTGCTTTATCTGCAAGTTGTAATAAAGAAAATAAGTTAAAAGTAACTTTGCCGTTCACTTTAGCTAAAGGTATCTTTAACTAACGCCAACTTTAACGCGAAGTTGTAATAATGGCCCTAAGTAATATATGAAAAGAATAGTCGAATCCATTTCAATCATTCAAAACCTATGTCTTGTACACAATTTAGTATCGAAACATCCTTCATCACTCTACTAAAGAATCACTTATTATTATTTCTTTTTTTGAGTGTAAACCTTTTTCAAATAGTTAACAATTTTTTTTTCTGTGCACTGCAAATAATTTTTATAACAATATTTTAATTTTCTTTCTTTTTCAGAGTATAGATGAACGATATGACGCCAAAAAATATCAGCTGAAATGAGATATTGAAAACAGATTTTTTAATTGTCACCAGTTTAGTAAAACTTTTAACCAAACTAATGCTGTGTAGACGAATAAACTTAAATCAGTACTTGTAATTTTAAATAATTGAAAAGTAACTCAATAAGAATTTAGTGATAAAGTTTAAAAAATTTTGAAACAAATAAATTTTGATCAATTAAAAGCAGTTTGAAGAATTATAAAATAGCAATTAATACATAATCACATATAATCGATTTAAATTGTTAAAATAAAAAAACAACTCATTAATTGAAAAATTGTGTACTCTACATTTGTATTTGGATAATATTAAATGTAAATAAATTATATAAATAAATACGTATTTAAATTCCTAATGGGTGTTAAAAAAATTTGCTTTTTTATTTATTTTTGCTCGAAACAAATGTTATAAATGAAAATTACAATAGCCAATGCAGAAAAACAAAAAGAAAAAGCATTGATTTATTTAACTTAAAAAATTATTAATTAATATTAACAATTAAAAATTTAAAACCTAAATAAAATAAACATTGTCATGGATCTACTACAACCACCTTCACATAACAACAATACGTGCGGGTCATTAACGTCTATGACTTTGGCATTAGAGTCACCAACGACCATAGCAAATAACCAGACGGCAACAACAACAGCAACAACGTCAGCTACAATAGAAACAACAAATACGATATCGGCAACAGTTGCTCATAATAATGATATTATGACCTCTAAAAGCCCAAGAACATCGCCTACAAACTCAATTGTTAATCACCATCATCAGAAATCCCAATCCCATCATCATCACCACAATCACCCTCAAAATCTAGTCACGCAAAAATCGAATCAGGTAAGTTTTTTTTTCTAGTTTTTGTGTTTGTTTTTCCTTTCCTTACGTTTCGTTTCGTTTGTTTTATTTTCATTTATCAACGTATGTATGTACGTACATTGTACATAACAACCGTATTTTCGTTCTCATTGAGTTAAGGGAGAGCAATCAATTGAATTACTTAACACATTCGTCAAGTAATCAAATAAAATTTATAATAATTATGACTATTGGGAATTGAACGATTGAAATTGTAATACTCACTCGCCTACGTAAAACGATAATAAGAGCACAATGCATGTCAGTTACAATGTTTGTGCACCATTTGTGTAAATGATATTTTTAGGAATCATGAAAGTACTCGTAATGCAAATAAAATAGGTGTCATTTTTAAAATATTTTTTCTTCAAGGTATTCGTGTTTTTCGTAAGGGGCTTTTTTGGACTTTTTTTTTAAATAAATTTAAATTTTTTCGATTATGGTGATGTCTGACGGCAGCCTGAATAAGGTAAGGTGGCAGATAAATGAAGTATCAAATCGTTTCTCAAATATTTGAGTTTAAAAATCGTTTAAATCGTCAAAGACGTTCATTGAAATTGTCTTTTACAATCGTCAGAAAAAATATATAAATAAACTGAAAGGTTATAAAAACAAAAACATAGAAAGTCAATGTTAAGCAGCAATCATCCACAGCCATGTGTGATGTAAATATTAGGGATTTAGAAGATCTTGTCGTTATACATAATACATACATAATTGATCATTACAACCCATCAGTCAGGATTACTGACCTAGTTTCTCACACTACTTATGTTTTGTGTGTTAATTTTATACATAAGCGGCGGGACCTACAGTTTATAGTCGACTCCGAACGACAGATTTTTGAGAAACTTTTCATGGCAATTTTATTTACTCTCAGAGTTTTTGCCAGAAATCTGCTGAGAGAAAATCGCCGAAAAACTACTTTTTGTATTTTATTTTGATGTCTGGCCTGGGACTCGAACCCTGGCTTTACGTCTAATAAGCCAGCACACTACCTACTAGACAACGGCGACTTGTCGTTATGGGCAGGAAAATTCAGGGTTATGCTCGCTGACAAATTTTTCAATGCCTAGGTTTCTGAAGACGGTGCAATAAATACTTCACTTCATCTGATCTACTAACCGACCGAGATTGGAATACACCTCTCAAGTATTGGTTGGCACTTAAAGTCTACTTTGAGTGCTTTTCGACCGTGTACAGGGAACTTGTTTAAGAAACTCATGTATTCCTACGTAACACTCTTCCTTCAGGGCCAGCACATCCGTATGTGGTCGATTGGCTAGTGTATCCCACAATGCATTCATAACAGACAAAGTACTTTTGTTAGACGGCCTATTCCTATGTTGAGCTCCCTTCCTGCAGAAATCTTTCCTGTTACTTATGGTATAAAAATATTCAACCCTAGTACTACCTAGTACTGCTCCCTCTTTCCACCTTCTTACTTTACAAGTATTCGAAAATATATTAAAAATATAATATTTTCCTTCTTAGTATGTAATATAGCATTAATTTCCAATAGTAAAAATTGCAAAGCAAATACAAAGCTTAAGCAAACTCTTAATGTACGAAACTAAAAAAAATTATTTAACTTTTTAATTGCTAAAAATCGTCAAAATGAGGGCAAAAATCGTCATGTCAATCTGATATTTTTGAAGCACAAAATCTTCAAATCTGGCAGCTATGCATGGAGAGTCGAAATCAACAACATCATGTGTATTGTTTAGTATGAGTACGATGAGTACTTCAAACTTTGAATATGAGTAGTATGAGTATGACATTAAAATAAGTATGGATGCATATAAGTATCACAAATTATAAGTATAACTCGAATCTACTCATCGTTTTGAATATTTATTTTTTTTTTATGAAACCAGCACTCAGGGGCTGGCCCCTACTCATGCAGTGCATTGTGCAGGTTTTTTTAGGAAAGGTGCAAGGAAACGAATTGCTACTAGGTGGCTATAAAATGGCCAGTGATATACCATTAGACAGTCTACAGCAATCGTCCCCGTGAACTATAGTTCGTACGCGAATCATACTTTTTTTGTGATTCTTGTAAATGTTGAGTAAAGGAGCATCAAAATCAACATCATGCGTATTGTTAAGTATGAAACGAGGAGTACTTCAAATATATTATATAAATACGAATGCGTATAAGTATCAAAAATTATGAGTATGAGCTCATCTCTGATCCTGACTGGATGATTGTAGTGACCAACTATGTACGTATGTTATGTATAAGTACTTCAGTATGATATAACGCGTGGCTAAAATTGCGACGCGGTACTCTTATAGTGCGGTTTCCGTACAACTTCATCCCATAAGTTCGTTCCACACAGCCTATGAATGAATAGTAACTAGATATTGTTTAATATAAGTTATATTTTCAACGCAAAAGCTCAGCCGATATACAGTAGCGTGCAAAACAATCAGGACGTAAGAGAATTAGTGCTCGGGGAAGAAACCTTAGATGAGGAAGAACTTATGGAATTAATTGATGCACCCACCTCAAATGCACTGGTAAAGGAAAATAAGGAAAATGAATGGGTGCCAAATTTCGATGTACAAGATGTGAAAAAAGGGCTAAATTTGACTAAACAATTAGAACTTCATTTCATTCAAACTGATCATTCAACGGTACGTAGGGCAAAGTTTAAAAGAGAGCTAAGAAATTGCTTAGCTCCCTATGGAGAGGTTTTAGTGGAGTTAGAAAAAAAAGCGACAATCGAAAAACAATGAATGAAGATGAACCAAGTGAGGATAAATATTAAAAAATAACATTATTTTACAAGTCTTTCCCAATTTTGTTGGAAACCAGTCTTTTAGTTTAGTTTTCATTTCTTTTTTATCAATCCTTATATGAACTCTTGTATCCAATAAAAATAATTTATAATTTATCTTGCCTTTTGTATTTCTTGGTCCCCATATAACGCGGTACGAATGATGTGATTTGTACTAACTCTGTGTTACTTATAGCGCGGTTTCCATACAACGTGGTAGACAGTTTCCATAGAACGCGCTAGGAATTTGCCTGATTTGTATCTGAAATTCGAGCTTCTTATAACACGGTACGCACTCACCGCGTTATAGGAGGGTTGACTGTACTAGCAAACATTTTAAGCTTTCTTTCATGTAAATAATGATATTTTAACAACAGCGTAGCTGCCAATCGCAATTTGATCCCGAAATAAATACAAACAAACATACTCTGATCATGACTAGAAATTCTCTTAAAAAACATTGAAAACCTTACTTATGTAAATTGAGACTAAATAAATGTATGCACATATACACACATATACAATATTTGTATATTGTACGACTAATGTATTCATTTAATGTATCGATTTACGTTGTTTGGATTAACGTCGTCTGTTACGGTACGTAATAATTGAGCCGGTTTTAAAATATAAAACAAAATTTTTAAGAGCACTCCTTGTGCATTACCGATTTATTTTATTTAATTAATTAACACTTAGCGATGAACGATGAGCGCTTTAAAACAATTTTGTAGGCTTGCTTGCCTTTAACCGACTGACTAATAAATTTCGTAATTGATAACTGGTGACTTCAAATGCATATGTGATACATAAATAGGTACCGTTATAATCAACAACAAGAAGTTCTCTTTTACATATTTCAAGAAGAAAATAATGTGTAATACAAAATATAATTACAGTTAGCGAATATTTGCTATTTTAAGAATTTACGAATTTAAGACTTTAATGGGAAGTATCCCCAATACTAATTTGTGACTAATATTTAATATTATTTATGAAATTAGCTTCATTTAGATAAACATTAAATAAAAATAAATTAATAAAATAAGTAAATAAATATTTTCATTGTCAAGTTGAAATCGGCGGCAACATCGTCAAAAATTTTGTTCCCTTAAAGTCCGATTGGCGTCGTCATTCGATTTACGTCGCCTCTGTTGTTTATAAACAAAATCAGGGGACTTCCCTTTTAAAAAAAATTCAATACATAGAATAAAAATTGAGTATGAGTTCTTTGAAATTCGATTTACGTCGCCTTTCTCCGGAACATTCAACGACGTAAATCGAGGGAATACTGTATAGGATTAAAAATAAATAGAAAAATATTTAAGAGTAGTATTACAAAGCGACTTCACAAATCTTATAACGTAATATGCAGAGTATGCAATTTCAAGTGGCTTGTGTTGATTAATATGAGTCACTAGAAATGCATTGCAAATAAGTTTGATATTGTTTTTGATATAATTGTGGGCCACTAAAATATTAACTTTTACGAATAAAACGCACTTTATTCTTTATTTATTATAATTTATATAATTGAGATTCGATTTATTCGATTATGAATTCGGTTCGGTTTGCTTGGATGAAAGGTTAAATCAGAAGGGGCGATTTTAAAGCTGGATTCACCCATTCTGTTCTGAAACAATTTTTTTTACACGTAAGGGTTCGAGTCCCAGGCCAGACATCAAAATAAAATACAAAAACTATTTTTTCGGCGATTTCCTCTCAGCTCTCAGATTTTCCAAAAATAAATCATATGGTAACCTTCTTTTTACAGAACAGTTGTTCGGAGTTGGGTGAACTGTTTCAGAACAAACTCTCAAAAAACTTAACTTGTTTCGGAACAAAAATTTTGTTCTGAAACAATGGATGAAACCAGCTTAAAAGGAAATTAAAATGGCAAGAAATTCAAAGAGAAAGAGATTAATTAATTTAATTAATTAATGATTTATGAAAGTTGCCATATTATTCTTAGGTTTTAAAGCGTTATTTCCCACATTAACAAATGATAGATTCGGGGATTTGAAAAACAGAAAACATTATTTTAAGCAACATAGAATAAGAATTGTATATAAGCCGGAGATCTTTGAAATAAAAATCCAAATCAATTAAGACTTTCACCTCTTCGATTCTCAACAACTTCGGCAATTGACCTGGCTATAAGATATAAAGCCTTCACAATTCTGAGGCTTTTCAAATAAGTTGGTATTCTATAGGTTCATAATTAAAAACTACACCTACACAAACAAAAGGACAATTTTATTACATGGTGCATTACAAAAATTATACACAAGACGATTTATACCGAATGTGAGAGAGTCCCAATTTTATTTCAGAGAAAGTATGGGTATACGAGAACCTTTATTTATGTTCAAATATTAATTCAGAACTGTTGTGATGCCCAAAAAGATGTCTCCATTTGTTTTGTCGATTGTGAGAATGCTTTCGCTTCGGTAAAGCATGACAAACTACAAACTAAATGAAATTCTAACCTCTATCGGAATACAAGATAAAGAACTACGCTATTTTAGAAACCTATATTAGAATCAGACGGCACGAATTGATGTCTGTGGAGTAGAAACTGACGGAATTGACATATCAAGACGAGTCAGACAGGGTTGCATACTCTCTCCATTATTATTTAACATACATACATATATTCCAAGAAATACTTGAAGCAGAAAATATACGGATAAAAGTAAGTGGAAAATTCATCGACAATCTAAGATATGCTGATGATATCACAATTGCAGCTGATAGTATATCCGACCTACAAAAATTGATGGAAACAGGGACCGAAAATAACTGTTATTTTTGAATTTTTGATTAAAAAAAGCAACTGCAAGGAAATGTCGGAGAACAGAACCATGTATACCATTTTGATTGTCTTGGACTAAATTTTTATAAAAAGCGATGCTTTTTAAAAACCTGATTTTTATTTTTTAGAAAAAAAAAATAAAAGTTATTTTTTGATTTTTATTTTTTCGAGCAGAAATAAAAGTTATTTATGTTTTAATTCATGATGAATTCATAATATTTATTGCAAAACTTAGTTCTAAAAATTTTTTAACATAATTTACTTTAATTGTTTTAAAGAATTTTTTGATAAATATTATGAATTCATCATGAATTAAAGCAAAAATAACTTCTATTTCTGCTCGAAATAATAAAAGTCAAAAAATAATTCTTATTATCTGACTTTTACGATAAAAGTTATAACAGTTACGGTCCCTGGATGGAAAAGCTTGCACGTATAAGTGAGATGTATGGATTAAAAATCAATATGAAAAAGACAAATTGGTAGAAAAAAGAAATTCCCAGCAGAACGCAACTTTAAATATACAAAATATAGAAATCGAACGACTGTGATGTGTTAAATATCCGGGATATCTTAATAAGCGATCAGTGGGACCCAGCAAAGGCAATTAAATGTCGCATAGTGATGGCGAGAGATGTCTTTTTTAACTACAACAAAGTATTGAGCAGTCACGACATCAATGTAGCAACAAAAACACGTAGTAGAATTTTGGACAATCAAAAACTCTGATGAAATAAAATTGGAGATCGAGTCCTGAAAATACCATGGACTGCCAGAGTACTTATTGTCAACCGTCATCTAATATTAATGACAAAAAAAAACGGAAAACTTACTTAGAACGCGTATTGAGAAACAACAAATACAAAATTTTACAACGTATCCTTAAATGCGAAATTGAAGGGAGACGTGTTAGAGGCAGAAGGTTAACATCATGGCTGAAAAACTTCCAGATATGGATAGGATATAGTGATGAAAATACCCTCCTTTATAAACATATAATTGTACGATCTCACTAATATCCATATAGTGGATGAGTAAATAAAGAAGATTACAGTATTTATAGTAAAATAAATAAATTTATATCGTAAAAGGAAAGTTATTTACAAATAATTTTCATTTCACTATGCATCTGTTGAACTCTTGGCGGTAATATCAATAAATTTATGTTATTTGGGCATTGAGCATCAGACATTGACGACTTACCATGTAATTTTTTGACGGTATGTACTCGCACTGGTGTTAAGTATATCAAATACTAATTTCATCAAAATCTTTATTGAAAATTTATGTAAAATAAACATGTAGTCATAACTTTTATGATTCAATTATCAAATAATCACAATGTGTCCAAATCAAATATTTAACAATGCCGAAAAAAGATTGCAAGAATAAATGGAAAAAAAACACACAAAAAATGCCAATTTTCTTCTAGTAACAAGTAACACGAAAAAAGTAGAAAAAGATTGTTTTAATAAATTTGTTTTCGCCCTTCTTTCCTAATGCCCTTTTTCTATTGTGAATGGCAAATTTAGAGGGTTGGTGGATAAAAAACAAAACGAAAACGAAAAAAATATTGTTAAACATCGTTAAGAGAACATAGGTAAATGGGTAAATGTATGTACGTATGTATGTTTGTGTGTTTGTGTGTAAAATAACAAATCCTAGAGATATATTTTTTTTCTTCTTAAGAACGTGTTTGAATCTTGTATCTCGTAGTTAACAATTTCATTCTATTCTGATTTGTTTTTTTGGTTCTTTTCTTTCTGTTTTCATGTAGTTTTTGTTGTTAATACACAATACATTTGATGTCATCGTCGTTAAAGTAAAGTGGAGTAGAGTAATTTGTAGAATAAAACAATTGCTCCCTAGAGAGATTTACTAAATAACAACAGTATGCACATTAAGATTCTATTGCTTTCTTCCCAACTGTCGAGTTATCGTTACAATTGCCGCTGCTGTTAAAAAAAAAGGCGAAAAGAGGAATTGAAGAGAATGTTAGGTTTCGTGCGAGGAGGGATGGCTGCAGTTTTGTCATTTATTTTCTTACCGTGAACTCTTAACTTTGTCTGTGAACGCTTCAATAGTTGCAATTTTCAACAAAGTTTTTGGGTTTTTACTCTAGCGATTGTTTTTTTATGGCATAAAATAAATCTAAAAAAGAAAAAAAAAACAAAAACAATAACAAAATTTCCAATGTAATTTATAACTGGTAGATAATTGAGAACGTGCGAAGATTATCGATATTGGCTAAATTTGTTAAGTAAACAATACATTCTACCTTTGAGACTTTGAGAAACTTTTACGCTTATCTTGTGGTATTTCAAACAAAAACAACAAAAAAAAAAAAAAAAACAAAACGGAATGATTATCCAGAACTAAATGTTCTGTTTATAATTAAAAATATTAAGGATTTCAAATATTCTAGTACCCAATGGGTTGGAAGAAGGATAATAATCCTTTTATGTTTCTCTAAAAGAAAAAAGTCTTAACAATACCAGCTATTTACAAAATACTATCATAACAGATTTGTTTTAATTTAATTTCAAACCTAATATTGTTCTAGAGTGGATAAAATTTTATCATTATGCTTACAACCATAGCTGCCAGGCTTGACGATTTATCGTCATTTTGACAATTTTGAGCTCTAAATTTGTTATTTTAACAACTTTACGATTTATGGCATTATTTTCACAAATTGTAGCAATTAAAAATTTACATCATTTTCTTTACTACTCGTATTGTACATTAAAGGCTTCCTTAAGCTTTGTACAACATGGTGTGTAGTATAAATACCGATATCCTAATATATTGTTACGTTTTAACCTTTTTAAAAACGTTAAAAATATGAGTTCGTAGATTGCAAATAAAGTAAAAATAAATATGTGTTTGGTTTTAATAAATTCTTTATTATCTACACAATTTTTGTGCCACTGTTCGAACTTGTTTCACGTATACAATGATACTTCACAATATGTGTTCGTTCGTTATACTACTTTGCTTACAACCCTTTTGTAAGCAACAACACTTGTTAGTTATTCTTCTTGCTCACAACCTTTTTGTAAGTACAACAATAACAACTATTTTCTCAAACGCAACTTGTCTGCACACAAGTCTGACCGAATTAAAGCTCGATAGATTTTAATTCTCAACCAACGTGACGTCGTCTTACACGATCAAATTCAAAACTCAGCCCTGCTCGCTTTAACTTGCCTTTTATATTACTGGATCATCAGTGTGATGAATGCCCTTGAAGGACGATGACGTCCTTCGGGAATATTCCAAAAATGTAAACAACCTATTCTTATTTTTGTTGTTTATTGTTTACATTCGAGCAGGTAGATTAGTTGTTGTTGGTTTATTTGTCTATCCTATTTTATACTGCACATTGTTGTTTCTTGTTTACTTCTTGGTTCCCTTTATTTTGTTGTTGGTTATTCACGTCTTTTTATCCTTTATTCTTGTTGGTATATTTTTCTACTCATTCATTGATCACGTCAACAGTGCGCTGTTTTGTTTTTGGGGCTTTTGTTTATCATTTTATGCATGATCATTGTGTTGTTTTTGTTTATTATTTTATGTTTGTTTGTTTCTTAGCTAATCATAGGGATATAGATCGGTCTTTTGTCCGTGGTGGTTATTGGCTATAAATCTTTTCAAAATTGTGACCAAAGGGGAGATAAAATGGAAAAAATGGGGAAAAAATGGTAATAGGTAACTTTTTACGATTTAGCTTAGTTAAGTTTCCCAAATGTTTGTTGTTTTGTTCGTTACCAAATCACGCCTGGACCGATTTTCTTGAAATTTGGAATTTAGATCGATCTTTTGTAGGTGCAGGTTTATAGGCTATAAATCTTTTCAAAATTTTGATCAAAAGGGAAGAAAAATGGGAGAAATGGGGAAAAAATGGTAATAGGTAATTTTTTACGATTTAGCTTAGTTAAGTTTCCCAAATAGCTATTTTAGGTATTCCGTTTCTAAAGTTGGACGCAAAGGGGTCCAAAAAGGGGGAAAGGGGCCAAAAACGGGAAAATTAAGAGCATAGACAATCACGCCTGAACGCTTGAACCGATTTTCTTGAAATTTGGGATATTGATCGAGCTTTTGTCGGTACAGGTTATCGACTATAAATCTTTTAAAAATTTTGAACCAGAGGGAAAAATGTGGGACATAGGGAGAAAAAAAGGGCAAAAATTAGTACTTTATGCATAAATGGGCAAATTGAGTGTAGGTTATCCTAATTCCAATATCCTAATCTTAATATATATTATAAATCTTTCTGTTAGTCTGTTTTTTTATTTGTTGGTAAATCACGCCTGAACCAATTTTCTTGAAATTTTGGATATAGAAGGAGCTTTTGTCGGTACAGGTTATGGGCTATAAATCTTTTCAAAATTTTGGATAAAAGGGGTGAAAAAATGGGACGAAGGAAGAAAAAATGGTAATAGGAAATTTTTTCCGACTTAGCTTGGTTAATTTTCCCAAATAGCTGTTGGTGGTATTCCGTTTCTATTTGGTATTCCATTGGACCAAAATGAGTCCAAAAAGGAGGAAAGGGGTGAAAAAATAACCCGCGCAACGCCTGGTACAATCTGCTAGTAAATATATAAATTAGAGATGAACGATCCAGTGATTTTTGAAGAACGTTGTTCTCAGTGAACGTGATTTGTTAATCACTCTTCTTTAAAACATTGATTGTGATCACAATAACATCGTAGTTGATAATAAATTATCATACCGCTTGCACACAATTTGTTCATACGATCAACACTCAGGGGTTGGCATTGTAGAGGAAACTAGGAAAATATATTATAGGAATGAGTAAAAAAGGAGCAGCGTTTATTGTTTTTGTTTGTTTACAGTTTTTTATATTCTTTTTATATTCTTTAATTGTTCCTTTTATAAGATGTAGTATGTTCAAAATTTGTTAGTGTTTTTAACTGTTCAACATTAGGTAGATTTTTTTAGACTTTAAAAAATTTAAGAATTTGAAAATTGTTGTTGGACACTGTAAATTTATTTTGATCGTCTATATTTTTGAGATTGTTGTTTATTATTCCCTTCAAGATGTTCACTTATTAGATATTAATTATTAATTTTTTAGATATTAATGCAAAAATCAAATAATAACACAACACCACAAGAAAAATCACCAATTAGAAAAAACAAAAGTAAAAAAAAGACAACTAATCAATCTATTAAAATAAATAAAATAAAGACACTTATACACAAATTAGCGGAGCACAACTTATAATACGTCTATTCAGCACAAGTATATTCAATCTTTTTGGAGAGTAGGTTTGAATATTTTTATACTACAAGTAACAGGAAAGATCTCTGCAGGAAGGCAGTTCCACATACGAAAAGTCCGTCTAATAAACGAACTTTGTCTGTAATCCAGTTCCACTGGCCAATCGACCACATTCGGATGTGCTGGCCGGGAAAGACGAGTGTTATGTAGGAATACATGATTTTCATAAACAACTCCCCTTATTTCGCTCGAGCAATATCCATTGTAGTAGCGATAGAACAGTGACACAAGCCACATTACAACGATGCTCCAATGACATTTCTCAAAATAGACTTTAAGGGTCTACCCATACGTGAGAGTTGAATTCCATTTTCGGTCGGTTATAAATGCTGTAATTTGTAAGTACATCAGAAGAAACGAAGTATTTATTGCAACGTCTTAAGAAACCAAGGCACTGAAAAAGTTGCCAGTTCTAACGAGCGTAACACTGAATTTTCATGCCCATAAAGTCAGGATCTTCTCAGTCCTTAACATTTACACCACACATGGGCTTTATATTCAATTTATTTATCTTTTTTTTACGATTTTTTTTCGATTGCAATGAACGCCTTTGATGATTTTGACGATTTGATGCTTCATTTATCAGGCAGCTATGCTTACAAAGTAGGTCAAAATAGCAACTACTTGAGATGAAGGCGGAATTAAGGTAACGTCAATAAATTCCCTCAAATATGTATCCGAAAATAATCCAAGCAATTCTCAATTAACCATAATTGTTCTTCAAAGTGATACTGTTCAGTGATCGATACATATTCTCGTGCCATCAATCTTACTTCTAAGTAACGCGATTGGAGGACCACACAGAGGGTCACGCGGGCCCATTATACCCTGTTGTAACAACTCGTCAATTTTTGTCTGTACCTCGAGGGCTATACTGGCACGTCACTCAGTAGGTTGATTCTCATACATGCTGGTTCTGACGTGGAAGATATCCCGTTGAAGTACTTCTCTTCAAATAATGCACTCGAAGCAGAAATTCTGCTCGGTCAATGCCAATGTGATTCCCTATCCCCACCGCATAAATCATCTGCAATATTTACTCACATTTATCATTCTCAACTGTGATATCAAAATCACTGACCTCACAACTAAACTCACTGAATTCAGAAACAATTATCTCATTGCCTACATAAATATTTCCAAATCGTAAAACACTCCACAATTCACAAGATTCACTTAGAACCCATACTACCATCTAGGGGCACCCTGATTAACTTCCTTCACATTCACATTCTATAATTTTATTCTCAGCCTTCATTCTTTATCAGCACAAATATAAATTTAATTTACACTATAAGTCGCATCCAATGAGAAACAGTAGCATCTCCTCACCCTCTGGTGCGATTAAATTAGTGGCACACTCTCCCCCTCTAAAAGGTACCTCGTATTTAACACAGCCCCTCTCACTATCTATTCCCTACATAGCTGGATTTCGTTATCGTTATAGCGTACTCACTCCTAAATGGCACCAACGATTCCCTCACGCAGCTAATTTGGTTGCCAGAATCAAACAAGGAAAAGGAATTCATTAGATTAGTGAGCTTGCCACTCCCTTTCAGCGTTTCAGCGCAGACTCTGCCAATTTGATAATGGGCAAATTGTGAACAAAATTAGGTGAGGACTTCAAAGAAAATATTACCGGTCCCCGGATTATACTAGATGGTTCTATAATCGCACGCCCAATTGTCGCAGCTATCATCTTCGCTCTTACGCGTCCATTCTATAAATTAAGTGCCCCAAGATGCTGGCACCATACTAGGGAGTTATTTCATTAGAGCTGTCCGGACTGCATACATAATTGGCTATTACAACCGTTTAGTCAGGTTTACAACCTAGTTTCTCACACCACTTATGTTGTGTGCGTTAATTTTTAACATGAGTGATGGATTTTTCAGAAACTTTTCATGGCAATGAAGTCGCCGAAGAATTTTTTTTTTCATATTTCGTTTTGATGTCCGACTTGGCGCTTCAACCGTGGCCTGTCGTCTAATAAGCCACTTTTCCTGCATCCAATTTAGCCAGATCAATATGACAGATCTGTACCTTCCAAAAGGTACTCTGTTGCCTCATTTTTAGTCGTCTTCTGTCGATGTGCATATTTGAGCATGATCCCAACAGGTATATTTTCATCTGGCACGATAGCACAATGGCATCGTAGACATATCAACTACACGAGGCAGTTTCGGTGTCAGCAGATGTCTGAGGATTAGGTTAGAACGGAATGGTAGCTTTGATATCACAAAACTCACTTGAACCCGCATAGCGGCCCGTTGTGATGCCACAGGAGAACGCAGTCCCTGTACTGACCAAGTTCCACCAAAATCAGGGGAAAGGAAGAAGCTGGTCCACGCAAGGGCTGCACAACAAAAGCACGACTACCCCGCCCTAGAAAACCATCCCGAAAGTTTGATAAACGAAGATAAATCCTAGATATCAATAGATGATAGCTCTCTCAAGCTGACAAGGAATTGGGAGCCAAATAACCTATACCTACACCTAGCAAGAGACGGAAACTGACAAAGAAAGTAGACAACAGTCTCCTCTTCCTCAGCAGATCTGCATCCACGGCAGAAGTCGTTAAATGGGAGTCTCATTCTCTCTGCGATGCTACCCATGACGCAATGACCTGTAAACACGGCCACTATAGTCGAGATGACGTCACGACCAAGACCAAGTAATTGGTTGGTATGTTTTCTATCCATCAAGGGCCAGGTGAGTTTAGCGGTGGAGCAGGACTCTTCGTTGACCCGGGATAGGTTGGCGTCCTAAAGGAATTTCCGCTCAATATCCAACTTGACCGAGGATTCCGGAAGGAACTCATCAGCTCTGGCGAGCTTTTCGGCCCAATAATTTCCCGGAGTGTCACTGTGCCCGGATACCCAAACTATTGGGACACTGGTGAAGCGCCCAGAAAGAAGGTCGAGACAGCGGCGACATTCCCTAACGATCCTAGAGTTATTCACGAAACCCGATAGAGATCATATCGCAACCTGACTATCAGAAAAGACCGAGACGGATTTGAAAGGAGCACCGTTGCCGAGAATCCATTGAGCGGCCCGGTAAATTGCCATCACCTCCGCCGGAAACACCTGCAGACGGAGAGAAATGTTTAGGTCCAGTTTCCCAGAATAGACACCGCTTCCAACCCCATTATCGAGTTTAGAGCCGTCGGTATATATATACAGGACTTCCTGGGGAGCGATCGTATTAGTATTCCAGTCATCTCTATTCGGAATCAGAAGGTGGAAATGTCTGTCAAGAGAAGGGGAAGGCATATTGTTTCTAAGCCCTGTGGCTTACGCATACTAACATCAGGCTTGATAACAGCATAAGTTTAGTGGCAGTCACGGTCACATTAGATATTATGACTGCAGACATGATGGTGGTTGGATTCTAGGCGGTGCTAACAGCTACGACACGGTATCAGCAAGTTGATTTGTAGCAAGAGCTGTGTCAGCGGATTTGTTATCTGAGTGTTCATTAGCGACAGGTACGTCAGCAATCTGTAGACTCACGGTTATGATGTCCCCAGTGGCAAGTACAGATTCTGAACCCAGAAGTCTCTGACTTAATGATGCTGCTCACTTCTGGAGTTACTTGTTAAAATTCCGTAACATTACCAACTCTCCAATGGATATTTTCGTCTTTTAACCACTCTCTTTTTGACAAATGACCTCGCATAACGCCTTCAGCTGCAACAACGATGTGGAAATACCAGCTGAAGTCAAAAAATAGATTTTTGTCTGCGTTCTTTTTCCTTTGACTTTTGTTGTTTTATTGATTTTATGCCAATTGTACCACACACCAGATAACTCCATATGTTCCGAAAATACCAAAAGAACAAAACGAAAAAGCTCAGCCCAAAACAGGACTTTATCACGTTTTGACATTCATTCCCTAAATCTAGTGTTACGGGACCAGAGAACACTACAGGTAAAACAATGTTTGCCATGAAACTCTTATCACTGTTCCCATACTTACCTACATACATACATAATTAGTCATTAGAATCTATCAGTCAGGATTATTGACCTAGTTTCTCACACCACTTATGTTATGTGTGTTAATTTTATCCATGAGTTGCGGGGCCTACAGTTTAAGTCGACTCCGAACGACAGATTTTATGAGAAACTTTTTATGGCAATTTTACTTACTCTCAGAGTTTTAGCCAGAAATCTGCCGAGAGGAAATCGCCGAAAAAATACTTTTTGTATTTTGTTTTGATATGTCTGGCCTGGGGTTCAAACCCTGGCTTTTACGTCTAATAAGCCAACACACTACCACAGCGACTTCACTTCCTACACTTACTTAGCTTAGGTTTATTTACCATTCAAAATAACATTCAGCACCGTACATATGAGGTGTCCTTTATGTATGAAAGTATTACTTCCGTTCCTTTGACGTAGGTTTCGTTTTGATCATTTCATAGTGGCTATATTTCAGGAGACACTTAGGATACGCATTACATGTTCAATTAAGTTTTCTAAAATAATAGCAATGAGATTGCAAACAACACTTGCTTACAGATTTTGTTTTTTTATTTTTATTTATTTCACAGGTTAGCACGGTTTTGCTATACAACATTCCGATTGTAAGCCTGTATATAGAAGGTCAGGAAAGGCTATGTTTGGCACAAATATCGAATACGCTACTTAAACAATTCAGCTATAATGAAATACATAATCGACGTGTTGCATTAGGAATAACTTGTGTTCAATGCACTCCTGTTCAATTGGAAATATTACGACGGGCTGGCGCTATGCCTGTGAGTTCCAGACGTTGTGGCATGATAACACGTCGAGAAGCTGAAAGATTGTGTAAAAGTTTTTTAGGTGATAATACACCGCCGCGTTTGCCAGATGATTTTGCATTCAATGTGCATCACAAGTGTTCCTGGGGTTGTCGTGGTTCGTTTTTGCCGTCACGGTACAATTCCTCAAGAGCTAAATGCATAAAATGTCACTATTGCGGAATGTTTTTCTCGCCAAACAAGTTTATATTTCACTCACATAGAATTGGTCCAGGAGATAAGTACGTTCAACCTGATGCTGCTAATTTTAATTCGTGGCGCCGACATATGATGTTAAGTGGACAGCCACAGCAAGAAGTAATCTATGCCTGGGAAGATGTGAAGGCCATGTTTAACGGAGGTACACGTAAACGCTTAATGACACATGCAAATAATTCATCGCCCGTGCATCACAGAGTTTCATCTTCTTCGCCCAGTTCGTGTTCAGCTGGGGGATCAACGAATAGTTTGAATAGAGATCAAGGTCATGAGGAGGTTGAAAATGGAGACTCTTTAATAAACAATATACAGAAGGTACAAAAGAGTAACAATCACAACAATACCAAAAATGCCGTTAATACAGTTACGGCTGCGGCAGCCGTAGTTGGTGTTACAGCTGTCGCAGTAGGCAGTACAGTGCGTCCACTAAATCTACATTTTCAAACTTCGACAACAGCTGCTGGTTTGGCTACAGAGTCATCCTATTCTGTTGGAGCTGACATGCATTTAATACCAGCGGCCGCATTATCACGCAGTTTTATGATGGACTACATGTGGCAACATGCACATCAAACAGCCAAAAGCACCTACAATCAACATTACCAACAACAGCACCAGCAGCCGAAAGTCAAGTCAGGCAACTCGGCGTTTACGTTTCCTTGGATAAATCCGGCAGTAGGTTCAAACAACGATCACCAAGCTAACGACAGACATCATTCTAATATAAACTATACACCAGCCCTTAGCAGACGTTGGCCAAATGCAACTAGCAACAATTCTAATGATATTACACGAAACTTGTCACAAATTATTAACAAATCAGCTTTTAAACCGGTCATACAGCAGCATCAGCAAACGCCAGAAATGTCAGCATCCTCAACGACAAAGCCCCGTCGACAGAGGCACTCCACTCCGTCACCCACGTTACGGACAACTGAGCAAAATACCCAAATAAGTGCTTCGCAACAAAATGAATCATACAACGCAATATACTCCTCCGATGATGATGAACACGAGGTGGATCATGATGGTGAAGAAGATCAACGTCCATCTCCTACCGAAAATAATAATCAGATTAGCGCAGATGACTCGGGGGCCATTGATGATGATATTTTGGTGGATATTGAAACGACTGAGGACGAAAAGCCCTTATCCTTTTCTACTAATACTATTGTGTCAATGACTACAACCTGCACCCGTACAAGTTTTACTGGCGATAGCCGTGATGAAATTCATACTGACGATACGACTGATAATGATAAGCAGACACCCAGTGATGAGGATGTGATAGATGTAGTGCACAACGACAATGATGATACTGTTTTAGAATTTGCTTCCCTAACGCCTTTGGCTATAGTGAAGCATTCAAAAGATAACGATCGGCATAGTACTTTAAATGCCTCATGTGATTTTATACCCCCCGTACCAACATTGAAGGTACCAGGAAAAGAGTACGGTATGGACTACAATAATACAGAAAATGTGCCACCACCGCTACCTTTACCAGTATCTCCAAAGTCCAATTCAAATTCCTCCTGCTCCCGATCGAGTGAATACCTTTATATTCAAAGCAAAAGTCATTATGACACAACGTCCAGCACAACGCCCATACCATCGAATCCTTCTAGATCTCCTGAAATTGTGGATGATCACAAGATTAACTTTAATACCGATAATGGAGAGGTAAGCATTTCAACTAAATAACAATGGAAAATTAATTTTAATTGTAAAACATCCAGTATTTATATGCAATTTCGTGTCAAGTGAGCCAATTTTTAAAATCGATTTTTTAAAAAAAAAATTTTTTTAATTTTTTTTTTTTCAAAATGGGCCCTTTTTTTAAAGGCAATAAGAAGAACAAAATATGGGCAATTTCAAAATTTATATATTAATTTTATTAAATTTTTTATAATTATTGTTATTTCGTATTATAAGTAATAAATAAAGCATTGAAATAATATTGAAAAATCTTATTCTTGAGTTAAGTCCCATTAATCGATTATAAAGGCCTTAAAGGAAATTGTATAAACTTTCTTTTAAGCAAAAAAAAGGCCCATTTTGAAAAAAAATTAAAAAAAGAACTAAAACAAATTAATTTTTTTAAAAATTAAAAAAAATATTTTTGGAAAAATTAGAGAAATAGCTATCTAATATCCTTTGGAAAATTTTTGCTAGGACCAATAGGTGAAAAGTTACGCACAAACCCAAATCCCCAACTTTGACCCCCTCTAACTCCGGCAGTTTTTGACTGATCGAACTAAAAATTTGTGTCTGGCCTACTATCTAATAGTACTAATTTGGTGCAAATTTCATCCATCGATTTTAAAAATTGGGTCACTTGACACGAAATTGCCCATATACATATGTATGTATGTATATTTAAGTATATTACCCATATTCTGATAAATATAAAAATAAATATAAAATAATACATTAAATTTTTATTGTGGATCAATTAATTTGTCTTTTATATTCTACTTAAGCTAGAACCACTGAAATTCAATAATTTTTGAAACATCGATACACATCTATTTCGCAATTTCAAATTTCAATTTGCCAAAAATTGGTGGTTCTTACAATATGAATCAATTTAGAGTAAATGGCCGTAGGAACATTTTTTCGCCTGGATTTATCTAATTTCGTTTTAGGCTAATCACTTTGTGAATTTCAAATTCTAATAGCCTAGAAGAGGAGTGTTTAATCATCACCATACTTCATCGTTCTACTGAATATGAATAATCATGGATAATTTTTTAACGATTTCGGATTTAGAGAGGCAAAAATGCAAGAAGATCAGTCAAGAAGTCACGTATAAATAAGGATAATAGTAAAACCCGGCTTGACTTTACTAGACTGTATCTGCATTGGTCAAAAGAGCAATGGGCCAAAGTTTTGTGGAGCTATGAATCAAAGTTTAACTTATTTGACTTGATGGGTTACATTATATTCGTCGGCCCCTAAAACAAATATATTCACAACAATTCTGTAAATAAGACAAGACACGGTGTTGAACATAATATGACATTAAGTTGCATTTTTTTCTCTCCACTGTACATGTGGTAGTCGTCATCACATTATAACCGGCAATACAAAGGTTATAATAGGCAGTTTGGAGTCAGGAAAGTGTTATCCACAGAATATTATTTTCTATTAAGGGCCACTATTACAACTTAACGTTAAACTTGGGTTTAGTTAAAGGTACCTTTAGCTCAAAGAACTGTAAAGTTATCTTCAACTTATTTTCGTTATTACAACTTACAGATAACATAAGGTTAAAAATATGGCAATGTCGAAGCAATGTCGGTAGCATAGTTTAATTAAACAAGTTCTTTTTTAAACGCAGTTACCATATTTTACCATATTGAAAATAATATATAAAATGGTAAGGTCAAACATAACATACATAACATACATAATTGGCCATTACAACCCTTCAGTCAGGATTACGACCTAGCTTCTCACACCACTTATGCTGTGTGCGTTAATTTTTATACATGAGTGGCGGGACCTACAGTTTAAAGTCGACTCCGAACGACAGATTTTTGAGAAGCTTTTCATGGCAATTTTTACTCTCAGAGTCTTTGCCAGAAATCTGCTGAGAGGAAGTCGCCGAAGAAATATTTTTTCGTTTTGATGTCTGCCTGGGATTCGAACCCGGGCCTTTTGTCTAATAAGCCAACACACTACCCACTAGACCACGGCGACTTCAAACATAAACTTAACTTTAAAAGTTAGCGGTATGATTATCCTCCCTTTAGGTTAACGCTCACTTTTACCATATTGACTACTTATAATAATGAACAACAATTTATCTGCCCGTTAAAATTATCTCTTTAGTTAACAGCAAGTTGTAATAATGGCTCTAAGTCTCTTAGGAAGTCTTGCCCATATGATATGGATATTACATCTTTAATCGTCCTGTACCCACGCGTTGGCTTGTGAGACCGACAACAGTATTATTGATATTACTTCGAAAAAATTATTTTGAATCCGAAACGAAGCTTATTACGAATAATGAAGTTACCAGTGATATCAACTATTTACAAAAAAAAAAAAAAAAATCGGTCTCACAGACCAACGCGCACGCATAGGAAGGTTAAGCGGTCTCATTGAAATATCTACGACAGCTGTGCTTTGATAACCACCTGGCTGGTATTTACGTCCCCACTAATTTTCGCCGTTACCTCTAAAGCCTGAGCTTGCCCCTAAAAGATGCTACAGTGATCCGGCAGCCTGGTGGGCTTTCCTGTTTCGAATAAATCTTATCGCTAATGGTTCCATCGAATAGAACTCTAAAATATTATTTTTAATATCTTTTTATTTAGGAAATATGGGTTCTTTTATCTTTAGTCTTCAAAACGGAAATAATATGTCAATAATGCTTTACATGTTCGCGAATACAGTTGATACGATCAAATACATAAAATGTATACCAAAGTATATCTATCAGTTAATTTTATAAGCACAAAATTGTATATAGTTTAGCTAAAGATTTAAGTCTTTTATAACTCTGTCGATACATACGTATGTATGTATGTGCGTACGACATACAATATAATTAAATCTTTATAACAGCTGTTTAAAAAGTTGTTACATGACGATTACAATAACAGAAAACCACCCTCAGAGCCATTGTCAATAAGTTTCCTGCAAACGATAAATGTTAATCGGATTGTGTTTTAATAAGCCCTTAGGAATTGGACGGATGGAAAAAGCAACCTAAAACCACCGCATGTACAAATACCAAAACTACAACAAACAAAATACAATAACAAATAAATGTTTGAATGAATTTGAAACGAACATGCACAAGATGTTGGATCAAATCAAGTCAAATCAAAACCATCATTTACAATAGCCATTTACGCTCATTCTCTAGATTTTTACTTTCATGTTTCCTTTTTCCTTCACAGTTGCAGATTAATTGTATGATTATTGTTGCTGAATGCTGAACTGGCAATACCCACAGACTAGACCAGACCAGCTAAGTATTTTTGCCAAAACAATACCATTCAATACACAAAATAAAAGCTGTAGAAAAAGAGCTTAAAATTAATACTCTTACAATAAACAAATCTAAACGTTTTCAAAGTTGCCGAACATAATCATAAAAAAAAAAACAAAAACAAATTATCATTTGTCCAAGTAATTATAAACTACAATATATGGCTGGTATGCACTCTACAATACCAAATATGCACAGTTAATATGAGTTATTTTAAACTTTTTGACTATTTTGACTATATTTTTTTGGAAAATTAAAAACAAACGAAAAATATTTACAAAATCCATAAATTTTCTATAAATATTTGTTCTGATTACGTGCTATTTAGAACTGGTGGTGTAATAAACTAAACGCAGGTTAGTTATGTCAATAAGGACCATTATTACAACTTACCGTTAAAGTTGGGTTTAGTTAAAGGTAGCTTTAGTGAAAGGGAACTGTAAAGTTACCTTTAACTTATTTTCGTTATTACAAATTACAGATAAAATAAAGTTAAGTTTATTCAGAAATATGACAGTGCCGGAGCAATGTCGATAATACTAATCAATTAAACAAGTTTTTTCTTTTAAACGCAGTGGCAACGACGTGGTTCTTTTTTGTTTAAATTTGAAGTTGCCATATTGAAAATAATATATAATATGGCAAGTGCAAACATAAAGTTGACTTTAAAAATTAACGTCAAGATGATCCTCTCTTTAGGTAACGGCAAGATGTAATAATGGCCCAAAGTTTAAGGTTTGAGATACATTATACGTACATGTAGTCTTACGTGTACTTACGATAATTTTTTTCCAATTTTTTTTCATAGAAAATACTTGTAATTTTCTTCTTAAATTTTTTTATATGAAGTTCGACTTACGACTTAATAGACTTACGACCGATGACCAGGAACCTATCTCAATCGTAAGTCGGAGAATACCTGTGATTGTAACTTGGCGAAAAAACGTTAATCAGAGCTTG
Source organism: Sarcophaga peregrina (assembly GCA_014635995.1). Classification (NCBI taxonomy): domain Eukaryota; kingdom Metazoa; phylum Arthropoda; class Insecta; order Diptera; family Sarcophagidae; genus Sarcophaga; species Sarcophaga peregrina. Next base: position 5,757,088 of record CM025794.1, read on the forward strand.
AACTAGTAGGTATATTAGTAATTTCGTTAAGATAATTTAAAATAACTTTTCTCCTCCAATGTCCTAATGATCGCGTGAAAAGAATCCATTTAAATCAGTGAAGGGCAAACACATACTATCACAGTGTTGGTTGTGTTCAGTGATGCCAACTTAGCCCTTTTCGGGCTAGATTTAGCCCTTTTTGGAATGTCTTTAATGCGAAAAAATTTTTTTAGCCCTAAACTAAAAAGTATTTTTGTTTAGCCCTTTTAGCCCGTTTTTCCTTTAACTCTGTATGGAAATCTTACGTTTCTCTGGCAATGACGAATTGTAAACCAATGTGGTAGAACTTTTTTTTCTATTTCTTGTTTTCTTCTTTGTTGTTTATATAGAATTACCAAAAGTACCGGGAAACCCAAGCTTTGTGAAAGTTTAAAATTGTGTTTACCTAATAATTAGGTGGAAAAGAAATGTCAGCCTGCGCTATCGTTATATACTGCAATTCATTCACCATTTACTTTCACAGAACACTTGACAGAGCCAAGTCTCAATACCATATAGAAAGCGATTTAAGAATGAAGAAGAGAATGACTAAGAAGTACAAATCGTATTTAACAATGACCAACTTTGAAAGATTGTAATGTAAATTCTATTTGAAACTAATCTAGTGCCTTAATTCCAGGGACCGAAAATAACTGTTATTTTTGCATTTTTTATTAAAAAAAGCAACCGCAAGGAAATGTCGGAGAACAGAACATAGTATACCATTTTGATTGTCTTGGACCAAATTTTTATAAAATGGGGTGCTTTTTAAAAAATTGACTTTTATTTTTTCGAGCAAAAATAAAAGTTATTTTTTGATTTTTATTATTTCGAGCAAAAATAAAAGTTATTTTTGACTTTTATTTTTTCGAGCTGAAATAAAAGTTAAATTTTGACTTTTATTTTTTCGAGCAAAAATAAAAGTTAAAAATAACTTTTATTTTTTCGAGCGAAAATAAAAGTTAAGTTTGACTTTTATTTTTCCAAGCAGAAATAAAAGTTATTTTTTGACTTTTATTTTTTCGAGCAGAAATAAAAGTAATTTCTATATTAATTCATGATGAATTCATAATATTTATTAAAAAATTCTTTAAAACAATTAAAGTAAATTATGTTAAAAAATTTTTAGAATTAAGTTTTGCAATAAATGTTAATAAATATTATGAATTCATCATGAAATAAAATAAAAATAACTTTTATTTTTGCTCGAAAAAATAAAAGTCATAAAATAACTTTTATTCCTGCTCGAAAAAATAAAAGTCAAAAAATAACTTTTATTTCCGCTCGCAAAAATAACTTTTATTCCCACCCGAAAAAATAAAAGTCAAAAAATATCTTTTATTTTTGCTCGAAAAAAAAGTCAAAAATAATTATTATTTTTGTTCGAAAAAATAAAAGTCAAAAAATAATTCTTATTTTGTGACTTTTAAAAAATAATTCTTATTTTGTGACTTTTACTATAAAAGTTTTAACAGTTACGGTCCCTGCTTAATTCTATTGAAGATAAAATGATCTCAGAAGCAATAATATTTATTAATAAATTGTTTTGTTTACAAATTGTGGTGGTTTTATCTGAAAAACTTTTTTAATTTTAGCCCCCTTTATGCGCTTTTTTGAAAAAAATGAAATTGTATTGTACTAAAAACGTAATTTTTTCAATTTAGCCCTTTTTAGCCCGTTTTTCATTTTTTTTCACGCGTTTGGTGTCCGAAGAGTTGGCATCACTGGTTGTGTTGGTAAAGCAGCGGAGAACAAAATTCAACGTATTTTTTGAGAATCGTACACTGGGAAAATAAAAAAAGGGAAAAAAATGATTTATTGTGTTGGGCGTATGTTAAGTCCGGTTTTAAAGATTTTTTGTTTTTTGTTTTCAAATGTTTATAAATTATGGTTTAATTTTTAATTCGGTTAATATTTTATTTAATAAGACCTTAACATTGAATTTTTTCTTTATATTTTCTATTTATAATAGAAACTATATGGCACATAAGGAATTTCAAGTGACAAAATGAAGTATAACACTTCTCTAGATAATATTATAAATAATTATATAACTTAGAAATTTTGTACGAAGTTGCTTCTCTTTTATTATTTATAAATTCCCTTAATCATTTGGACATACTTAGGCAAGGTTATTCAAAATACTTTTAGGAATTGCCCTCCATTTACTTTGAAAAATTCTGCTTTTATTTGCAATAATTTTAAAGTCCTATCATTCCCTTTAAAGTTGTCGAAAAATCCGTGGCTAGTCTCGTAATGTATTTTTATAAAAAAAAGAATAACGACATAAAGTGCGATAACAACACAAAACATTGTACATTAACATCCATATTCTCTATAAAAAAAATCATATTCCCAATTTTAATTAAACATTTTGTTGCGTGTATTTGCCAACAACAATAAATCATTCAAAAAAGTTGCGTAGCGAGATCCTACTTCATCAAGTGCTAAACGTCAACTGAATTGATTTTCATCTCTGACATCAACACAAAGCAACAAACACATGATCATTATACGAAACCACACGAATAAGCTTATAGTGTAGGTGTGTCAACGCAGCGTCAGCAGAAATTTCTGTGCCTATCACATGTGATACGAAATTTCAAATGTGCCCTTCGCTGATTTAAATGCATCAAAGAAACAACTCTAGTATATGAAGCAGTAGAAGCAAGTACATCGAATTTTTATTTTGTGACTTCTCTACAGCGGATAAATGAGGCCTAAAATTATCTCCAATAATAGAATAGTTTGCAACTTCAATTAACGTAGCTTGTGTTTCTCTGCAACTGAAAATTCTATATTTAGCAGTAATAGCCGTGTTGAACGTATACACACGTGAAAAGTATACGGTTCAGGAATACATATTCCAACATTTATATTTCTTACGTATTTGCTGCTAATCATCACTCACCCTTTCCTATATGGGATATATTGTTCGCAGTGCATCGTCTACTGCTCAGTTCTTCATTATATCACTTTTACTACATTTTTATTTTTTTTATTTTATCGTTCCATCTGTACTAGGCTAGTACCATATCACTTTTTAGAATATTTTTCATTATACATTACAAGCCATTACAACAGTTCAGTCAGGATTACGATCTAACCTCTCTCACCACCCATGTTGTGTGCGTTAATTTTATCCGTAAGTGGCGGAACCTACTCCTAACTTTATTTAATTTATTTTTCATTTTAATTGTTTATATATCATTTTTTTCCCAAAGACGACAGCTCTCGTATAGACTCGTAAGCCAATACTAGACTCTCGACAACATATTTCTCTCATTTTCATTTATACATACTTCTGTACTTTCTCTTTTATCCGTGTTCATGCTTCTTGTGATCACTCTGTAATGGACAGTTTTTTGTATCTCTGTTCTTATATCTATGGAAATTATTTCACTTATGATACTAAAAACAAGCTATGATGCGATATGTAGAAATTCCTTAAAGAGTTAAACTTTATAAAACATCCACATTTAAGTCTTAAGTGTTTTTCACTTCCGACAAATGGGACTAGTTCTGACAGATTTAGATAAAGAAGCATGTTCTCTAAATATCTTGCAAGCATAATTACATAATGTTTCACAATAAGAATATTCGTACCTTGAGGACTTTCGAATAGCTAATTTCCACTCTCAGTTTCGAAGCGTAGTTCTTGGTTTTCAAGTGTATTGAATTTGCGCCTCAAAATTCCTGCTTAATACGTGAAGTTTATTTATTTATTAATTAATTACAATGCAATTACAATTACACAGCCCTGCAAATTTGGACTTTTTTGTGCAAATAAGATGGCTCCAGGTGTTTCCGAAGACATTTTCCGCGCTGATCACGAACCTTACGTGATGGAAAGTTTTTGAACCCAGATTCGTTTTATTTTTTTAATTATTATGACATAGTGCAACATACTAGAATCTCTGATGGCGATCGAGTCCACAATTCTCACGCTAATAGTCTAGCATACTACCCACCACATTGGGTTGGGTAATCTTTCGAAATCCATAAAGTTTGCACGAGATTTTTTCAAAGTTAGATCTCGACCTTCAAATCAGCATTAGTTCTTACTTCTTCTATTTTTTTATTAAAATTGTTTCACTTTTAGACAGTTAGTGAAAATTTGTCAAATACTTTCCGACTTATCGTATCGTTATCGTCTATTATATCACGTACACTGATTCTTGTTTTGTTTTTGGAAAAAGTAGCCTTATTATCTAATCAGTTTTGATTACCATCAGAGACTTTGACCTACAACACGATACCAAACTTAGGGCCATTTTTAAAACTTGCCGTTAACTAAAGGGAGGATTTTAATGGGCAGATAAATTGTTTTTCATTATTATAAGTGGCCAATATGATAGAAGTGAGCGTTAAGCTAAGGCGAGGATCATCCTGCCTATAACTTTTAAAGTCAAGTTTATGTTTGAACTTGTCATAATTTATATTATTTTCAACTTGGCAACTTCAAATATAAACAAAATGAGTATTTACAACAAAAAAACAACGCCCGTCGTTGCCACTGCGTTTAAAAGAAAATACTTGTTTAATTGATTAATTAATTGCTCCGGCACTGCCATATTTTTGAAAAAAGTTAACTTTATTTTATCTGTAATTTGTAATAACGAAAATAAGTTAGAATTTACTTTACAGTTCACTTTAGTTAAAGGTACCTTTAACTAAACTCAAGTTTAACAGCGAGTCTTAACCACCCGTGAACACCGCATTATATGAACACCGCTTAATGTGAATACATTTTTTGCTTCATTGACAACTCTAAAAGATGAAAAATAGTATAATTTGAACTGATTTTTTTTTTAATTTGAAACTTTAAAATTCTGTGTTTATTAGTTGCGGTAATCCCCATTTTAGGTGTACCTATATATGCTTGCATATTTATTATTCATTTGCGATTTAGATACTGTGAAGAAAGTTTGTGAAGATTAAATTACAAAAAAAAAAATCATTAATATTGATTTTTATTTAAAAGATGGTATAATTCTGTTTTAAAATTGTCGGTATTCGGAAATGTGAACAATTCTCAAAAGTGAACAACGCCAGTTTAAATTAGTTCACATTAGCGCGCGTACACTGTATGTAGTTTTTAAAATAGAAATAATTGAATGCAGTCCAATATAATACATTGTAATAATTGAATATTAACATTAATAACATCTGAATATTATATCAATAATTGTTTTGTTCACATCATAACGGCACATTTAAGATATTGATCTGTGCTTTAAAATATCCGTAAAAACTTAATGTTAAAACCAAATCCAAAATTAAACACTCCTTACTGTATGATTTTCAAATAATATATAGGATTAGACAAACAAATCGTAATTTATACTACATTCCATATGTATGTATATATGTTTATTTATATTGTCAAAGAATGCAGGGTACTTGTGATGAGACCATTACTTGATAATTTTGTTTTGCCTGCTACGTGAAATTAAAAAGTAAAATGGCATCTCCGCAGCCCAATCAATTTACAATAATAAAAAGTGATACAAAGGACCTCTTCAACATTTGTGAGGAATATAACACTGAAACAAAATTTTGCATCCTCCTTTGCATCCTTGTTGTGATGATTGGTTGTGAGGTTAAGCAGTAGAAGAAAAACAAACAAACAAACAAACATACAAACAAATACATACATAAACAAGTGACGAACAAATGAAGGAACGACGTCTTAAATGTGAATGACTATGGAAATTTAAAATTGAGAGTGTCGCGTGTTTATTTAAATGAACAATCAATTAATCACCTTTAATTGACGGCTTTTGCCTTTCTACCTGTTTTGCATTCATTTCTACTTAATTGCTATTTTGTTTGATTATATCATCTTGACGATGGCATGACGAACACAACGACGGTTAGAGATAAATACAATATTACATTCATTCACACAAACAAATACACATACACCACACAACACCATACCATACCACACCATACCATATACAATATACAAACATTGTCAGTTAATAATAGAAATTATACCTTAAGTGATTGCTGATGGTTGCATAGACACAAAAAAACAGACAGCGGCTATGAAATTAAAGTTTGTAGAGGCATAAAAACGGTCTTATAAACATAATCACGAACGTACAAATAGTTTGATATACACGTGATACATACTGACATAATTAAGCACTTTAAAAAGCTTAATTACTTGCGATAACAGGGATTACGTATTTAATAAATAAAGTATATTAATAGTGCTAAAAGCTTTACAAAATTTTTATTTGTACAAAAAACTTAATATCAACAACAGGTATCCTTCTTACAACACGGTATCCCACAACATGATTTCTCTCTAACACGATTAAAAACATTTCCGAAAACCTCTAATAACTCCAGTACTTCTACAACATTATTTTTTTTTTTGAAGACTTATTACAAAAATGGAAACTTGGAAGGAATTATTAAAGGCATCGATTTCATATCCTTATCGCTGAAAGAACTGAAAATTACAACATTAAACCGATGTTTTAGAAAACGTGCATGAAAAAATGAAATTGGTGGCATATTAGAACTTGCTAGGTCGATCGGAGAAGAAGGGTTTGTGGATATGGCTATTGAAGATGTGCAAAACTTATTAATGGAACAAGAAGTTGTGAATGCAGATTTGGTAGGAATCGCATCCGAACCCCAAGTGAATGAAATCGATTCTATCTCTGATAAAGATAATGAAGTGAAAAATTTGACACTAAACAAAATTACAGGAAGGATTAGACTTGGCCAAAAAATTGGAATTATTGTTCTTGAAAGCCGACCCGTACGCTGAAAAAAGCCGAAAATTCAAAAGGGGAATTACAAAACTGCCTATTACCATATCAAGAAATTTACAACAACCTTACGGATTCCAAAATTACGGATTTTTTAAAGATATCAGCAAGTGAACAAAATATAAATGCAAGTTCAAGAAGTCAAAATGATATTATTCAGTCGAAAAAACGTTCCCATTTAATTGAATTGAACAGCGATTATGAAGAAAATTACTATTTTTGTTTGTTTTTATGTATTTATGTGGATTTATATTTATTTTATTATTTTTAATAGAAATAAAGTTTCTTCTGTGGAATTAAAATATTTTTTTTTTTAGACCTGTTTATGTACCAGCTTTTAGTTTCCTATTGCACGGTTTCACATAACTCGTCATATTATAGGAACGTATCGACTGTGTTGTAGGAGGGACACGTTCCAATAAGTTCCAGTGCTAAACGAAATTGCATTAAACGACGCAACTTAACACGTATATATGAAATATAGTTGGAATCTTTATTCTGGACAGACTAATAAAAGAGCATTGAAAAATATGCATATTATACATCACCGCTTTTAGTTGGTGCATGGTCGTTTCATTTGCACATACAGTGGCTCCCAGCTTATTTCAATCAAAACATTTAAGCTCGTATAATTTCAAAACGAAACAAGATGTTAAAAAAAAATTTGAATAAGAGTTTATCGAATATGTTTAAAAATTAAAAAAAAAGTTTTATTCAGTCCCAAATGTAAACCTACAACAGAACATATAGGAACCTAATTGTAATCAATAATCAAAAGATATTAACTGAAAAACACTCTCTTTATTTAGTTATTTATTATACTTATAACTTCTTATATCTATTAGTATGGTGTCATGGAATTTGAATATCTCTTCATTAAACTACAAAGTATTCACGGGTATAAAACATTGACCGTAATCCGAAATGCAATAATTAAAGAATGCCAAATATGCGGCCAATGAACTTAAACAATAGCGAAATAATTTGGAAATGCAATATTAAAAAGGTTGTTATTCTAAAATTGGACATTTTACTTTCATAACACAATTCGTCACAGCTTATTTCAACCACTTACTGTAAACAAACAATTAAATGATTAATTAACTAATAGTTATAGTTTCAAAATTTAGTATGACCTCCTATTTGCTTGATTACAGCTTTCAGCCTGTTTGGCATTGATTCAACTTTCTAGTGGTTTGGAGTGCTATTTTTGCCCATTAATTTTTCAGAGCTGCTATAATGTCATTCTTGCTCGAAACCTGATGTTGACGGACGTTTTGATCACAAATTACCCATAAATTTCAGACTGAATAAAATTTTTTTGTTTAATTTTTAAACATATTCTATAAACTTTTATTAAATTTTTTTTAAAGTGCTGGTTGAAATAAGCTGTGAGCCACTGTATATACAACAACTATCAATACAGTGTGCGATTTATGGGAATCCCAATACTACCGCGTAATACTGAAACTGCGTTAAGCGGGATCTTACTGTATACACAAATCTCAAAGAACATTGGCGTTGGCAGGGAAAATTTTAATTGCCAGAAATTTTTTAAAAGGAAAAGGATTATCAATGATGATATCTAAGATGATTAGAAACTTCTAATAACACTATGCGACGAAATAAAAAATTAAATACAGACAAGGAAAAAATTATATGGTACATGTGTTTTTTCTAAAAATCTAAAAACGGTTTTAAAGCTAATTTTTAAATTAATATATTTTTTATATTTAGTAAAGAGAAACAAAAAATTAATGTAAAAAATCTTCAGAGTTTGTTTATTTTTATTTGATATTTTTTTTATAGTTAATTCTTCAAATTCTTAAAGGAAATATTTATATGGTACAAAATAAGAAAAAATTCAAAACTTAAAGCTAATTAAATATATTCAAACAAGCCATAATGGGTGATTTTTTAAGAGCTATAGGAAAATTTAAAAAAAAAACACATAAAATGCATGATATAATTAAATGTTTGAAGATTATTTCATACAAATGCTGGACGCGAGTGCGCCTCAAATGGTCCATCCGCTTAGTCCAATTTTCGGCCGGTATCTCACTAATAAATGCTTTATTGTTGTCTTCCAATGCGTCAATTGAAGCGGGCTTTTCTGTTAGACATGGGCTTTAACATAGCCCCATAAAAAATAGTCTAAACGAACGAGAAACAAAACGTTCACCGAACTCGCCTCTCAATAAGTCGATTGTTAGGCGTGCTGTGTGGCATGTGGCACCATCTTGTTGAAATCACATGTCATGCAAGTCAAGCGCTTGCATTTTGAGCAAACAAAAGTTGGATATCATCTCACGGTAGCGCTCACCCTTCACAGTTCCGTTACGATTCGCAACATCTTTGAAGAAGACGTTCCAATGATTGCGCCAGCCCATAAACCGCACCAAACTGTAACGTTTTCTGAAGGCATTGGTAGCTTTTGCAATGCTTCTGGCTGATCTTCACTCCAATATCGACAATTCTGCTTATTTACGTATCCATTGAGCCAAAAATGAGCATCGTCGCTGAACACAATTTTTCAATAAACAACTGGATCTTCGGCCAACTTTCCAAGAGCCCATACACCAAAAATTCTGCGTTGTGGTAAGTCGTTCGGTTTCAATTCTTGCACCAGCAGTATTTTGAAAGGCTTCACACCTAAATCCTTCCTCGTTTTTGAGTAACAGAGGCCCAATTGCAGCGAACGGCGACGCCCATAAAATGGAAGAAACGCGCGATGAACTTTCTTAACAGAGCACGCAGTTTGATAATAAAATTCAATGATTTGCAAGCGTTGTTTGTTTGTAAGGTTAAATTATAGACCAAACTAAAGATGTTTGGCAGTGAAATAAAACACGAAACGTGCATCAGCTATTTAAACCAGTATTGCTAAGAAGATAATAGCTAAAAAATCACTCGTTACATTTTATTTATTTATTAATTACAATACAATTACAAATTATATTCTAATCATATACGAGCTGAGTAGGTAGGAATCGAACCCACGACCCTCACGCTAATAGTCTAGCACACTACCCACTAGACTAGCAGGGCACTCTACATTTTATAATAGTGCGTGTGTCCTCCTCGATTTTTAATTACTTCTTTTAACCGAAGTGGCATAGAGTTTATTAATTTTTGTAACTTATCTTGAGGAATTTCGCCCCATTTTTTCTTAAAGCTCTTTTAAGAAATTATAAGTCATTCGACTTTTCGTCAGTTAAAATTCGCCAGATGTTTTCGACTGGATTTAGATCGGAACTAAGAGGTGGCCACTCCAGCTATATCTTTTTTTTGTCTTGCTGAAAAGTAAACTTATTTCCATAATTTTCTTTAGCAAATTCAACGAAAACATTGTCAAGTAATTGCAGATAGTTCTCTGCATTCATTTTATGCGAATTAAAACAGATTGGAGAACGTGCTTTATATTCAAAACCAACCCATGTCATTAAAGATCTTCCCTGAAAATTACGTGCTATTATGGTCCGCGTATCACCTCCGTTTTCTCTCCAATAATATTTGTCGCCATATGGTCCATTAAGGTTGATTTTTTTCATCACTGAATATAATACTACGCCACTCCTCTTCCTAAAATTTTTATTTTTCAGCGAAAGCCAATCTGGCTACCTTGTGTCTAGGGGTTTGGCTATCATTTTTTGTTTTTTTCTTATCCAGAACTTCATTTAAAATTTGCTTAATCCGTCTCTTGATTACGTTTAATCCCAGCTTCGACTATATTTGGGTACAACTTAAATTATTTGTGATAGCTTAGCGCTTTATTGATCGTTTATTGCGGTCAGTCAGTATTGGCTTTCAAGTAGATCGTTTTTTATTGCCGTATGATTTTGGATCCCCCAAATAATTTCGTACGGTCGTCTAAGATCTTTGAATTCTGTTTGCTATAGACCTTATTGAATTATCATTTTCTCTCAACAATTCAATCTGTGTACGTTCTACTAACGAAAGTTGGGTTCCACGGAGCATTTCTACCTAAAATTCATTTATTTATAGAAATATTTTTTTATACTTACGCCAAATAATATATTTTTCACTTAATATTGTTGTTTCAATTGTAATTTATTAGATAAATTTGTTAAAAATTTAATCTTGTACCACATTATTAAATATTTCATATGAAAACAACGATATCAAAACAGAATATAAAAAAATAACGGTAAGTTAATGATGTCGATGTCAGAGAAGTTATTATTTTTGGGAAGAGAATTCATGCAGCGTTGTAATAAATAGCAATAAAAATTAAAGTTCTTGCTATTACTCAATCAAAACATGTAAAATAATAAATAAATTCTTCCTTGGCTGTACACCCGGCTAATGACGTAGTGTAGGTTATGAGTTTTATTGAGTAGAACTTAAAAATCCTAATATATGTTATAAATCTTTCTTTAAGTTTTTTGTTTGTTAGTCAATCACGCCTGGACCGATTTTCTTGAAATTTGAGATATAGATCGAACTTTTGTCGATTGTGCAGGTTACAAGCTAATTTTCAAAATTTCAATTTTGAATTTCAAAATTTTGACCAAAAGGGGAGAAAAAATGTTAATAGGTCATTTTTTACGATTTAGCTTGGTTATGTTTCCCATAGTATAGTATTGGAGTTGTTCCGTTTATATAGTTGGACCGAAAGGGGTCCAAAAAAGGGGAAAGGGGCGAAAAACGGGGAAATTGAATGCATTTATATTTAGGACTTAGAGTATTAAAAAAACTGAGTTGTTTGATAAACCAGCTTCCGAATAATTTGAAAAATTGCATTTTTTAAGACACCCGTTCGAAACCGGATATATATTTATTGTTAGTTTTATAACCCGAGCAACGTCGGGCATATATATATATATTATACATATATATATATATATATATATATATATATTAGTGCACTCGCGGTAATGACAACTAATTAAAATTGGCGTTGTTCAAGTTTGCAAATCGTTCACATTTCCGAATACCGACAATTTTAAAACAGAATTATAGCATATATTAAACAAAAATCATTATTTATTAATTTTTTTATAATGTAATCTTCAAAAATTTTCTTCACAGTATCTAAATCGCAAATGAAAAATAAATATGCAAACATAGGTATATCTGTATATGTACGCCTAAAATGGGAATTCTCGCAATTAATAAAGAGAGAGTTTTAATGTTTAAAATTAAAAAAAAAATTCAGTTCAAATTATAGGGCTTTTTACTTTTCTTAGTCTTTTAGAATAGTCAATGAGGCAAAAAAGAAGTGTTCACATTAAGCGGTGTATACTTATACACTTAACCCTCCTAGAAATCGGGTTCCTATAACGCGTTTTCGCTACAACGAGGTTCCCAAAATGCGGACATTTTCTTACAATGCTACTCCTACGCAATTTTTACGAAAATTTTTATATACGAAATTTTTTTTCAAATATTTACTATTTTAACTTGGAAAAGGTTTTCTTGGTCAAATAAAATTCTTTACATTTTGTTCATATTTAAAATCTTTTTTTTTTGTAGCATTGCCACCGTACACTCGAACATGTGTTTACGAAGTGACAATCAAATACAAAATTGTCCTACATTTTAAGAGCTGTCAAAATAATATTCCACAACGATATAATTAAAAAAGGGGTTTCCCCGCGGTTCTAACTACAGATATACAGATACGTCACAGCCTTTTGACATTTAACTCTTCACTTAGAAAGGAACAGCAAATATTACACTGTGGTTCTAACATCACACAACGATTTGTGCTACTTTCATTTGATGTAGAGTAGAAAGTTATCGTTCTATTTTGGCTTTAATTTATTAAATCTTTTAACTTGAATATTTTACGTAGAATTTAAATTATATTTTATTTTGTTTAAATAAATGAAGTATTATTAAATTACATAATATGTCAACAAATAAATATATTAAACACATATTTTTACTATACAAAATCCAATATTTTATTGAAAAATTTTTTTCTTTGGAACCAAACTCTGATTTTTGTATGGAGTTCATATCTCCTACAGCACGATTTCTTACAACGCTGCATTTTTTGAGAACCTATTCCCCGCGTTGTAGGAGGCTTAGGTGTATAAGGGCCACTATTACAACTTGGCGTTAAACTTGGGTTTAGATAAAGGTACCTTTTGCTAAAGGGAACTGTCAAGTTACCTTTAATTTATTCTCGTTATTACAATTTACAGATAAAAAAAGTTAAGTTTATTCAAAAATATGACAGTGCCGGAGCAATCTCGATAACACTGTTTAATTAAATAAGCTTTTCTAAAGGCAGCGGCAACGACTGACTTCGATTTTTTTTTTTTTTTTTTCATATTTAAAGTTGCCATATTAAAAATAATATGGTAAGTTTAAACTTAACTTTAAAAGCTACCGGTAAGAGGATCCTCTCACTAGTGCAGCGCTCACATCTGCCATGTTGTCCACTTATAATAATGAAAAACAATTTATCTCCCAGTTAAAATCCTCACTTTAGTTAACGGGAAGTTGTAATAATGGTCCTAAGTAAGTTAACTATCTAAGAGACTAAAAAGTGGTCAGTGCAAACGTTATTTATATTATATTTTTAAAGGAACCTTCCCGAAAAGACTTGAATTTTTTTATCATGTTCATTTCGATGAATACATATTTTTGCCATCCACGATTTTTACTTCGATCAAATTAAGATGTTTATAATTACTAACTCACGAATTGTTGGTTTTTATGTTTGTGTTTACTGGCACCTGATTCTTTTTATTACCCGCGTGATATATGACTAAAGGAGAAAATATTAAATGTCATTCGTTTTTTTCAATCAAAGTGAATATGTATGTATATAAGCCAAAACGGATGTTATATGAACTACCTGGTAACTGTTTTCAATTATTTTAATGTTAATTTAATACACTTTTTATCGACAATATTTACCAAATGAATTCAAAAGTCTACATTCCTTTAAACCACTTCAGGCATGAAAACAAAATTGTTTTGTTGAAGAAAGGAGAAGAATGAAGAAATGGCATCAACATCATAAAACGCTTCGTTGATTTAAATTAATTGAAAAACTCATCGTTGCAAAATTTCAATTGTAGTATGTGGGTGCGGTGCATTTCGTTGTATTTACTCAATTTGCTTAAACCCATAATGTTTCTTTTTCGCCTACGAGTAATTTAACAGAGCAAACCCATAACACAATTCTATTTAACTACTAAACCCAATCGAAATAAGTGAATCAACGTAAAAGTTTCTCAAATTTTATACACACTCATACATATATATAGACATGTACATGTATATATATAGTATGTAAGTGGATTCACGAGCTTACAAGTACTTTTACGGTTTTAGATTAATACCAACTGTTAAATTTTATAAAAAGCGCTAATTTCCGAAAAAAAAGAGGAAAACATTTTATGAGAAATATAAAACCGAAAATTTTTCAAATTTCTAAGAAAATAAATTTAAAATTTCTTATTTTAGGGGAAGCCTGGAATTTGTTTGTTATTAAATCTCTTAAGGGAAAATAAAACGTGATATGGTATTTAGGATAAAAACATTCGCAATTTCATTTAGTGGCTATAATATCAGAGTTTCGAGATCGAAACATAATGACCGACATGGACAAAAAAGCTTTATGGACTGTAACATCACTTCTTCTTAAAACCACTTACATATTACATAACACATACATAATTTGTCATTACATCCCTTCCGTCAGGATTTCGACCTACCATCTCACACCACTTATGTTGTGTGCGTTAATTTTATACATGAGTGGCGGGACCTACAGTTTATTAAAGTCGACTTCGAACGACAGGTTGTTTGAGAAACTTTTCATGGCAATTTTATTTACCCTCAGAGTTTTTGTCAGAAATCTGCAGAGAGGAAGTCGACGAAAAAATATTTTGTTATATTTCGTTTAGTTGGGTATGTCTGGTCTGGTGTTTGAACCGATGCCTTACGTCTAATAAGCGAACACACTACGTACTAGACAATGGTGACTTTTATGACAATTTTTGATTTCTTCCTTTTTTTCTATTGTGAGTAACATCCAAAGTCTCTGATGGGGATCGAACTCACGGCTCGGCACTTGAAGTTTAGTGCACTACCAAATAAACCGTCGGAGCAATTTCAGGAAAGTTCTTGATCCCGTATTCTGTTATAGCCCTAATTGTTATTTGACTATCAGTGGAGATATTAAAATCCCTATAAGATATTATATTAGTAATATTAGTTAAGATAGTTAGATTGGATTGCGTTCTGTGTACGTAAATAAAGTCGGAAATTTACAACGTAAACAGTCAAAAATTACAACAAAAATACTTCAATTTGTATGAAAGTTTGTGTGAAAATAGCGCTTTTCGAAAGTGTTAACACTGACAACACAGAACAAGTTATTATGAATCTTAAAGTGATGTTGTTTTCTACAAGCAAAACTGTAATGTAATTACCTCCAATTCTTAAGGAGAAAAACTAAAACGGGTATCTTAAAATATTATTTTCGAGTAAGGGGAAAAACTCTTTTTATTTTGTTCCAAGGAGGAGCTCGTATAAGTAAACCGAATTCGAAAAAGGAAAAATGAGTTTCTGTACGTATCCACGACAGTTTTGCATGCAATTTTATAACCGGGGTTATTATTTTCTTGTTTACCTGAATACATGTCTCGTCAAAAAAAAAAGATCGAGAGGAGTATAGAAATTTGTTGTTAAATTAACATTATCGATTTACGACCGAGATAGGTTCCTGGTCATCGGTCGTAATTCAATTAAATCATAAGTCGAATTCCATATAAAAAAATTCAAGAAGAAAATTACAAACTGTACTAATACTACATACATATTTGTCGTAGCGCCGATTACCAACTTCACTTTGAATTGCCTCTATAGGTATAGAATTTGATTACATATTTACAATATTTCCTACATTAGAAATATGGCACTGAGTTCCCAAAAAAAAAATTTAATTTAGCGATTTAATAATACACAAAAAGTTTCAGTACGAATAAAAGATAAACAGTTTTCACACATTGTACACACTGTAAAATGTTTATTCACAACAAATACAATCATTTTCCCATACTGTATATTTACGTACACACACACATTTATATATATTTGAACATTCATACCTTAATTTGGTTTCAGAGGCGGTCAATGTCTTCTTATGGGAATGGGGGGTGATTTTGTGCAGACTGACTTGTTATTGGATCAAAAAATCCCATTTACTTTGGCTTTTTTGTAAATTTGCTTATTGTTGCTTTAGTTATGGTTGGTTGGATTGATATCTGCTTGGTAGGCTGGGTACATAAAATGTATTTTATGCGAAATTTATTCGTGAGAAGTGGAGCGCAATGAATTTGTTTTCGTGTTGGTTGTGTTAAATGAATGGGGCTGACGATGACTATGCAAATGCAAATACACCAATACCGACACACACGCGTATGTATGCTTGTTTGTACACAGTGGCAATCGGTGTTCTTTGTTTTAACATGATCGAAAATTTAATTAACTGTTTGCATAAAAAATTATGTTTACACAATTTAATTATATTTCGCAAATAATGGTAGCAATAAATATACGAGTATATGTAGGTATATGGATAATTGAGAATTTATAGATGAACATCAAAATTTATACAAAAAATATTAAATTTACAAAATTCGTTAAAAGAATTATTTTCTCATACACATTCTTTAATCGTTTCATTCAAGGTAATATAATGTTACGTTTAAATTATGAGTTCATTCATTGCAAACAAAGTAAAGTGTTTAGTTTCAATTAACTTTTTAATGTATGTAACAATATTCGTTATTCCTCTCTGCTCACACCCTTTGCACTTTCACAACACACTCGTTCGTTAGATCTGTATAGCGGAGATCTTCAAATGACGACTTTTCTATTCACACGCAGCGCGCTTGCACTCAAGACTGACTGAATTACTAGTAATTCGAATCCGAAGTATTTTTTTTTTTTTTTGTTTGCAATTTTAGATGAAGTGTCTAATTTAATGTGGGCAATTAGTTCAAATTCAATTCAAAATAATTTTCTGATCATAAACTTATTTACAAGTTGGTTTGGGTGAATGTAAACAAAAAAAAAAGAAATTGCGTCAAAATAACCGCAAATTAACTCTTGTTACAGTTTGTTCCGCATTAGGTTTTGACGGTAGCACTTGAAATTTCTGAAAAAAAAAATTGTTGAAAATTATGAAAAAATTATGCCTTTTTTATAAAAGAAAAGTTTTGCTCAACGCACAAACTTTCGTATAACGACCAATAAAAAAGGGGAAAACCTTAATTGCATGTAAAATTTCTTTCAGTTTTTAGCACCGAAACAGGAGAAGTCCCTAATATACAAACGTTATTGTGTTGACTGTGTTCATCTCTCGTTTCAAGTGCATAATTGCATCAGTTGTGTTCATATAATTTGCCGTATTGTTTTGTTTTTAATACAATTTAAATATCTTAACACAAACGCTCCAGGCTTATTAAATACTTCTTAATGTTTTTAGAGCCTTTTTAATTGAAAATATTTCTATTTTTCAATAAACAGCAGATTTTGAAGTTTAAACTAAAATTCGTAGTTAATTTCTAATTATACCAAAACGAGAGATTTGTAGAACACCATATAGCAATTTATTCGGTTCAAAAAATCTCTCGTTTTTCAAAACGAGTCGATTTATAGAACAGACATGTATACCTTTAGTTGAACCTTAGTTGGTTTAGAGGTGGAACGCAATAACATTGCTGAGCAGAGTACCATGAAGGTCTGCCTACTGCAGACCTTGTAAAATTTCAATGTGCTTTAGAACAAGAAGTTGAGCAGTGAACTTTATCGGACGAGGAGATAACAGAAGAACCGCAATCGTCTAGTGCAATCAATATTGGTTTAATTCTTTCGTTTTAAAAGTTTTGAAGTATTTTTTGTAACTTACTTTTAAATAAAAGTAGTTTTTTCGATCTGGATCGGATTAATTTATTTTACATGCATTTATATGGATATAGTCACTTTGCTTAACGACCTTTTTGCATAACGATGGGTGTGCTGGAACGAATTAAGTTCGTTAACCGAGAATCCACTGTATTTTCAATACCTACATATTGTTACGTTTTTACCATTTTAAAATACGAGTTCGTTGAAAATAAAAATAAATTTGTTTTTGGTTTCTATTAAACTCTTAATTGTTCGTGCAATTATTTTTGTTTTGCTTGTGATTCACCTTTGCTTACAGTTTTGTTTGTAAACAACAACACTTATTCGTTAAATCTGTATAGCAGCGATCTTCAAACCACGACTGTTCTCTTCACATGCAACGCGTCTTCACCCAAGACTGACTGAACGTTCTTCAAGTACTTTGTTCGTGTTTTCGCTTTTTCGAGAACTCAATCGCAACTTTATTGTTGTTCGTATATTTTGTTCACATTGCTTGTTGTTGCATTCGCTTCTCATACTATGTTGTTGGTATACCTGTGATAAGTTCGATGTATTTGTATTTATTCGTAATAATACATATATGTTGATAATTGGTCCAAAAACAAAATTGTCCATAATTCACGTTAAGATAATCCGTCGATAGTAAGCATACACCCAACTCTTTTTCGTAAAAAATTTTTAATCTAGTACGGTTTCAAAATCACTGTCCGACAGTTCAAAACTCTATTACCGGGCGAAAGTCACAATTGGGCAATTAAATGGATATCTCCAGTGATGATACCGACTTTAGTCCAATTCGTCGCAAACAATTGCACTTTTTATCAAGTATCCACGAATAATTATGTAACTATGTAAATATTTTTTCTTTATTTCTATTAAACTTTTTCTGTTGTTAATAGATTTCTTTTGTTTTTGGCTTGCTCTACCAATTTTTCACCTGTTTTTCTTTTTTTTTTTTATTTATTTTAGTAGTATTTTTAAATACTTTTTCATTACATTTCATTAAACTACATTTCATCATCTTTTCTTATTAAGCTCAAATTTCATTAACATTTTTAATAAAATCAACTACCTTTTTTCTAAAAATATTATTGTTTGTTTCATTTTTTACATAATTTGGTAGCATATTATAGTTTCTAAGTTCTTTGTAAAATAAAGATCGTTGCGTATTCACATTATTTGTCTGCTTCAATCTAAAATTATGATCATTTCGTAGTTTGTACTAGAGTTGTGTAGTTCACAAATGAACTAGTTCAATTGAACTATTCATACAACTGAACTAAGAGAGCCGGTCGTAATAATGAGCTCTTTTAGCTCCGTAGTTCACGACTCTCTTGTATTCGTTCATTTCATTCTTATTAGTGCTTTTATTTTGTTTATCGTTCTCATGTGTAGTTCGCGAACGAACTAGAGTTGTGTAGTTCACGAACGAACTAGAGTTGTGTAGTTCACGAACGAACTAGAGTTGTGTAGTTCGCGAACGAACTAGAGTTGTGTAGTTCACGAACGAACTAGAGTTGTGTAGTTCGCGAACGAACTAGAGTTGTGTAGTTCACGAACGAACTAGAGTTGTGTAGTTCGCGAACGAACTAGAGTTGTGTAGTTCGCGAACGTACTAGAGTTGTGTAATTCACGAACGAACTAGAGTTGTGTAGTTCACGAACGACCTAGTTCAATTGAACTATTCATACAACTGAATTAAGAGAACCAGGTGAAAAATGTGTTCTTTTAGCTCCGTAGTTCATGGCTCTCTTGTTCTCGTTTCTTATTCGTTCTTTTCTGTTGTTTATCGTCTTCATGGTATTCGGCGGTGTTGCCACGTACTAATAAAAGAACTTATGGAGACATTTTCCTTAAAAAAGCGCGAAATTTCCAAAAAATATAAAAATAAGCAAATGAAAATAATATACTTTTTTCAATTTAATTAAAAGGATGGTTTAGACAAGCAATATCCGAAGAAATTCTTATTAAATATTAAAAACAATTATATGCTTTTATAAATACTCATGTAATTTTTGATGATGTATTAAAATTAATTTTTTTTTGCATTTCTCGAATGTAATTCAAATTTTATGCATTAGAATAGCACCTTATTGCTAAAAAAAATAATTATAAAATATTTTTTATAATCAAATTTCGATAATGAGTTTGACTCACACAAGATAATCTGTTAGGTTAGAGGACGTGAACTTGTCAATTCTGACAAGTACAGTACTCGGTGGTCGAATTGACCCATTGTACTAAAAGATAATCTGTTAGTCAGTTAAGTAATTTTAGTTAAAAAGTGCTTCAGGCACATAATGAATTAATAAAAAAGAAAAAATGTTAAATACTACGCTTTATGTAAAATGAAAAAACACTTCATGAATATGTTTTTATTTTACTGATATAAATTTGCATTGTTTACATCAGTTTAAATATAACTGAAATTGAGAAAGAACTACTGAACTATTGAACTAAAAGAACGACCTAGTTCACTACAGGGAGCTGAACTAGAAAGAGCGAACACTCAAAAGAGCTAACGAACCTAACTCTAGTTTGTACGGTTGAACATCTTCCACATATCTTAGTTGTTCTCTTAAGTATTCTGGCGCATCTTCCATCTCCATTTTTCTTATAAAAATTAATGTGTTATATCCCATTCTTAATGTATCTAGCATGTGTTTGATTGATGTAAAACGATTGAATTTTAGTATAGACCTCATTGCTTTATTTTGAAGTTTTTGTAATCTATTTATTTGACTATCCGTACAACATGTATACATTATAGTTGATCCGAATTCAAAATGTGGTTTTATCGTAGTATTATAAATTTTTATTGCAGTAATAATTGACATTTTGTTTTAAAGAACCTATCTTTTTTCAAATTTTTTTTGCACATGTATTCTAAATGTTCTTTGAATTTTAAATCTTTGTCTATTAAATACCCCAGATATTTTATTTTATCTACTTTTTCAATTATTACATTATTAATTTTGAATTCTTTATCACTGTTCATATTGAATTCCTTTAGCTTGGTTTTGTTTTCATTTAATTTAAATTTGTTCATTTTTAGCCATTTATCTGTTTTATGCATATCTATTTTTAGTTTTTCATAGCACAAATCTTCTGTTTGGGCTTCCGCGAAAATCAAAGTATCGCCTGCATTCAGCACTATTTTTAATGACCTTTTCAATATCATTTATGTATAATATTATAATGTTATAATAAATAACAGAGCACCCAGAATTGACCCTTGAGGTATACCAAACTCAGATTCTTTTTCTTCTGATTTAACACCATTAAACTTCGTTATTTGTTTAGTTAAATAAGTTTGGAACCATTTTATTTCATTATCTTTTATTCCATATTTTTCAAGTTTTTCTATCAAAATATATCGGTCAATTTTATTATTTTGTTTTACATACTTCCATCTATTTATAACATAATTCACAGCAGTCTCACATGAGTGTTTTTTTTTCTAAAAACTGACTGAAATCTTGACAGTATTTTATGTTTTTCTATATATTTTTCTAGTTGATTTTTAACAATTTTTTCTATAATTTTTTCACATATTTTAAGACTGTTTATAGGCCGATACTTCACAATTCACTGTGTTTTTAACTTTTTCAATTGTTGTTATTACTGGAGCTATTCCGCTCTCAAGAGATTTATTTACTATATTAATAATTTTATTGCCAACTATGTCCCAATTATCCAATATTAACTTATTATCCACTTTATTATAGTCTGGTTGGTTGTTGATATCTTTACATATATTTTTTAACTCTGTTAAATTTATTGCACGAAATTTGAATCTACTGTTTATCACAGGTATTTTATTTTCATATTGCATATAGTCAATGGAGTTATTTATTTCCTTAATACTGCTTATAAAATAATTATTAAAATTTTCCGCTTTTTGTAAATTATCCTTACATTCATTGTTTTTAAAAATAACAGATTTTATCACGGATCTGGGGTTTCTGGTTTTTTAAAACTAGTTCTTTTATTTTTCTCCACATTTCCTTCTGGTTATTTGCACCGTTTATTTTATTATTTATAAACTTATTTTTTTCGTTTTCAATTCTTACTTTGTATAAATTTCTTATTATTTTATAGGCATTCCATGCCTCATTTGTATTTTCATTGATTGCTTATTGGTATTTAAAAATCTTTTCTCTTTTCAGTTTCTAAGATCATTACTAAACCATTTATTATTATATTTTCCATGTATTTTCTTTTTAATTGTAAATCATTTTATTGTATTCTCTATACTTATATCAAAGATTTTAAATCGTTAACTTCATTACACCTTAATGTTGAACTTAATTCATTATTAAAACGGGTTTTAATATATTTAAATATTTCCATTTCTTCAGCTTGTTCATTTAAAATAGCTTCGTTTCTGATAAATATATCCATGGTTTCGTGATCTGATAGTTTATTGTCTATATTAGTTCCTGCTATAATTCCTTCATTATTCGTTATAACAAAGTCTATTACAGTTTTGAAATTCTTTGTTACTCTAGTATATTCATTTGTTTCAAACCATTATCATTCAATTCGCTTTCTATTTTAGATTTATAAAATAAGCATATTGCAGTTTTCTTTCAATAACTCTGTGTGAACATACAATTTGTATGCATTTCTGAAATTTTATAGTTGTCAACATTTTTTACAGGGTTTTTCGAAGTTAATATAGTTCTTTATTTTATCTTACACGGTTTTCAGATGACATGGAACGTATCCCCCATTTTACTATAGGAAACGCCTCTTTTTTACGCGGAATTCTGAGGAACGTATCTATCGTATAAAAAACAGATGGGTGTACTTCTAATTGTATTTTTGCGAGGAGTCAAAAACCAACGGCACATCAGACAGTAACACAATAACAGTCGTAACATGAGTTTATAAATTCGGAAATATAGGAAGTTTTTTTGTTGTCGTAGCCATTGAAACAGAAGTGAGCATAGCTTGCGAAAATTATCGTTTAGCATGACAATAATGTATTAGCGAGTTAATTCCAATTTCCAACATCCCTTGAGCGATTATTCTAACCAAAAAGATACATATACACTTAAGCAATATATGGTGTTTATACTATATTCACGACAGTGGATTGACTTAGGGTGTGGTCACACTGAAAAAATATTTACTTCAAATATGTTTACCCGTATTTGCATTAAATTTTTCTGTATTTTGTTCGATGGTCACATTGACGGCAAATATTTCACAAAAAAGTTTTTCCCCAAATAACAATGAAACAGCATCAAATACAGTTTGGAGCAAACATGCTTTCCCTGCGGTCAGATCGAAGTAAATATTTTTGTTTTCTCATAAATAAAATTTTGTTTCATTAGAAAAAGAGAAACGTCAGCTGTTGAGACTATACTACCTACTAAATGAATATGGCTTGATACATATGATTAAAAAACAAAACAGAAAATTCACAAAACGAAATTAAACAATTTTTTAATCAGAACAACAATAGAACAGAACAAATATAACAAATAAATAAATAAAAACTCGAATTGGAAGATGAGGAAACATTATCGTAACTTTTCATACTCTAAAAATATTTACATTTTTATAAAAATATTGCTATTCCAAACAACTTTTTAACAAATTCTTAGCCAAAAAATGAAGGAACTTCGCTCAGCTGTTTAATTGTTTACTTTTCTACATCAGTGTTGACAACTGAATTGCGTTTAAACGATTAAATTTAAAACTTAATACCATATTGTATATATTAACTATAAAAACATTTGCTGGGTTATTACCTAAATACTTACCAAAAATTTATGCTGACTCGCATAAGTGTGTTTCGAATTTAGTGCAATGAACTTGTTACACAAGAATTATTATTTTTTTCTTTTATTTCAATTTATGCTTAGCGTAAAAAACTGAATTAAGAAATACTTCTTTATGGTAGCAAAATACTATTTTAGATTATTAACTAAAAACTCTAATCAATTACATTTGGTTTTTGAAATAAAGAAGTCGCACCTCATAAGCTGCGCATAAAAAAACTTATACAAAAACTTATAAAGTGTTAACTTATATATACATAAAAATGTAACAAATATAATATTTTTTTGTTCCTGGTTCATAATGAACT
Organism: Sarcophaga peregrina; assembly: GCA_014635995.1. NCBI lineage: Eukaryota > Metazoa > Arthropoda > Insecta > Diptera > Sarcophagidae > Sarcophaga > Sarcophaga peregrina. The sequence goes on from CM025794.1 coordinate 5,780,899, forward strand.
CATGGAGCAAATATATTGTTACGAAAGTGGAAATGGTGTTGTTAAAATAATAAACAGAAGCTCCAAAAACAACACAATATACTTGATCATGCATAAAATGATAAACATAAGCTCCAAAATCGAAACAGCGCAGTGTTCACGTGATCAATGAATGAGTAAAAAAAAAACATACCAACAAAAATAAAGGGCTTGTTTACAAGATTGACGAATAAACAAGGATAAGGATAAAAGACGTTAATAACCAACAACAAAATGAAGGGAACAAAGCAGTAAACAAGCAACAACAATGTGCAGTATAAAATAGCGAAGAGACAAATAAACCAACAGCAACTAATCTACCTGGTGGAATATAAACAAGAAACAACAAAAATTAAAAGGGGTTGTTTACATTTATAGAATGTTCCCGAAGGCCGTCATTATCCTTCAAGGGCATTCATCACACTAATGATCCAGTGATATAAAAGGCAAGCCAAAGCGAGCAAGGATGATTCAAAGTTCTGAGTTTTAGTTGAATCAGTCGTGTGTGCAGACGGCTCGTTGTATTCGGAGTTTGAATTAAGCTAGTCGTGTATAACGATGTTACATTGGTTGAAGTGATAAATTTATCGGTTGTGTGCAGACAAGTTGCGTCTGAAGGAAGCAGTTGTTAGTGTTGTGCTTACAAAAAGGTTGTGAGCGAAGAATAACTAACAAGTCTTGTTGCTTACAAAAAGGTTGTAAGCAGAGAATCATCACGAACAAACACATTTTGCGATAATTATCGTTGTATACGTGGAATAAGCTGGAACAGTGGCACAAAAGCTGTGCAGATAATAAAGAATTGATAAAAATTAAGCACATATTTATTTTTACTTTATTTGCAATATCCGAACGTGTTTAAAAGGTAAAAACGTAGCAATATTAATACACCTGCCAAAAGGTTTCTACACTAATTTTTTGATTTCTATATTTTATATGAAGTTTATTATTAAAAGTTTTCCGTTTCGATGATTTTATGAAAAAAATGTATTATTAAAAGTGGACAACAGTGCTTCCAACAGCTGCTATTTGCTAGATTTGGGGGTAGTGCACTAAATTTGCAGTTTCCACTAAATGTTAGTGATAGTGCAAAATTTTGCATTTAGCTATTTAGTGGGGAGTTGAAAAATAACAGCCTCACTAAGCAATAGTGGTAGTGGTACAAGAAAATTTTTCACTAAAATTAATTTAGTAATAGTGAAAAACCTTTTTTTACAGCTTAGTGGAAATTACTTTTCTCCACTACAGGATAGTGGAAAAATATAATCATTCACTAATGTTAATGGAACTCAAATACATATCATTTTATTGAATTATGTTACTTTTTTATTTTTATAATTTTTTTTTATTATATTAAAGTAGTAACAAAATTAAAAAACAAAAGGAAATAGTAATGTGAAAAAATAAGGAAGTTTCAGCAACATAATAAATCAAATTAAATACATATTGGTACGTAAGAACCTTAGCAATTATTTGCCTTCAACAAAACTAATTTTTGAAAATTAGTCACTTAATTTATTTCTGCGAGGAGCGTCTACCATTCCACTAAATGAAAAGAGTCCTTCTACTGGAGCTGAAGATGGCAGTGGGATATTGAATTTTAAAAAATTTTAATTATATTATATTTTTTAAGACAATGTAAATGAGTGTTTGGATCCAATAGATATGTATCCACTTCATTTTGTATCTCATCTTTTTGTATTTGTATTATAGGTCCTAATATAAATTACATTAAAAAAACATGTTGTTTTAATTAAAAATTTTATAAACTCTATTTTTGAGATTTTAGTGCATATAATATAATTACAGCATTCATGTAGTGACTGCTGAAAATTTGCACTATTTTATTGTAGTGCAAAATTTTTACTATCACTAATGGTTAGTGGTAGTGGAAAAATTTTCACTTCCACTAATTTTTTTAGTGGTAGTTAAAAGATATTTCACTATCACTACATTGATGAAAAATAGTGGAAAATCAAAATGTTGTCATTAGTGGGATTTAGTGGAGACTTTGGTGCACTAAATATTTAGTGCACTACCCCCAACTTTTTTTTTTTTTATGATTTACATAATAAAAGCCATCTGCCTACTTAAACAGTGTATGCTAAAGCGTACGTTATTGCGGAATACCTATTCTAGTTTAATTCTAATTAAACTATTGTAAAGTTTTAAAATTTCCTAAATAATTCATTAAAATTTTTTTTTTTAATTTTAGAAGCCAATTAAAACTGCTCGAAAACGATCCTTTGCAAAATATGTCGAAAGTGATAAAATATCTTGGAGACAGTCACAAGACAGCAGCTGTACTGTTGTAAGTGAGTATATCGATGAGGAAATAGAAACTGATACTAGCAATCTGGAGTCCCACAATAAGATTAAGAAAAAAACACACGAAAGCATTGCAAAGGAAGCACAATTCATAGAGGCTTTAACCCAAAAATATGAGCTTACCTACTATAACAATAACAATAATCATATTAACAATAATAGTGGCTCTAAAAATAATTACATGACTTCGACTAACAACAACAACACCAACAATAATAATAACAACAACATAATAAGCAATAATAATACCGGCAATAATCATAATAACAATGAATTTTGGCAAATGGCAAGATTATGCATGCAACGACCAATAAAATATGAAACAAATCATAAATTGCAACACCCTACCACCCTACAAACTCCAAATAATATATCACAAATCACACGCTTGCCAACATTTTACTATCATCGCCATCACCAACTGCTCCGATCGCCAACTGAACAACAACAGCAAAATATTACCCCACAAACATTTCCTGCCACTCAGCAAGTCTATCTACATTTACAACAACATCAACAAGCAGTGCAAAAAACTCAAAATCAATTTACCAACGATATCCTTTTGTCGCCGACATCCCAATCACCAAGCAATAATACGGTCTCATCTCAAGTATATCCACCTGAAGTTACAGATGTCGCTGCCGCCTACTTACACTTGCGACAAAATAGCCATGATAGTGGAGTCAAATCGACACGAGCCAATGGAGTTGGATAAATAAAATTCTTATTTAATTCTTATATAAATAAATAACTTAAATATGTATATATAGTATATTATTGAAAAATTTTATCACATAATATAATACATACATACACACATATAATACAACCCTCTTATCACGATTACCATCTTGTTTCTCACACCACTTATGTGTTGTGGGTTTTACTAATTTATACATGAATGGCGACGGGACAGATTTCTGAGAAGATTTGACAGATTCTGAAAAGATGTCGAAGAAAAATTATTCCGTTTTGTTGGAGTTGTCTGACCTGGGCTTTGAACCGTTGCTTCATGTCGAATAAGCCAATACACTACCTGCTAGACTACGGCTACTACATCGCATAATACTACAAAAAGCTATCAATTAATTACTAAGACAATTATCTTATAAGATATACAATACATAAAAATACATACGTCGCATAAGCAGTTGTGTTCAAAAAAATAGGAGTGCCGTTAACAAAAATCGATTTTATTATTTGTTACAAAAAACACAAAAGAAATTTTTAAAAAAATTCTTACATAATTTCTGAGGTGATTAAAGCTATAAAAATGTATACAATTTTAGCAAAATTAAATTTTTCATTACAAAATGTTAACAAAAAAAATTCTAAAACAAATTTAAAAGCGTTCAGAATATTTAATATTTCGTAGAAAAACCTCGGTTCATTGGCACATCGAGGCGGCATGGAGTCGATAAGGTCTCTACAACCGTTTACTGGGATGTTACTCCATGCATCCTGGACTGTGCGCCATAAACCCTTAGCATTAGACGGTCTCTTATCGAAAATATATTTTTTAACATCCCCCATAGGTATTCTAGGGGGTTGAGGTCAGGGTATTGAGTTGGCACGAAACGACTCCTTCGCTAATTTACTAGTATGGTTCGGGTCATTGTCTCTTTGGTAGACCCATTTCCCACTCATATTCCACTTTGCGTATGATAACGTGACATTATCTAACATTTCGACGTACGACCCGTTTGGTCCATGATCCCTTTTACTTCATATAATGGAACTACACCACTGTAAGAAAAACATTCCCAAGTCATTGACATGTTTAACGGTCTTTTTGGGAGATATTCTGCATTGGGTGGACGTCGGACATATTATCTAGAACCAGTTTTTCCAAATAAAACGATCTTACTTTCATTCGTCCACTATAAGTTTCGCCATTTTTCTTTATGCCAGTTAACAAGATCCAGCATTTTATAAACATATGTTTTGTTAATATAATAAATAAAAAACTTTTATAATAATGACAACATTCTAATGTAAAATATTAAAAAACTAAAAGAATACAATTTTACTGCTGTCAAAAAAATGTTTGCACACAAAATATTAAGACTTATGCAATTTTTGTGGGTTCACGTTGAATGGATTGAATAATCTTCGGAATGTCATATTCTAATGGTATTTTTTCCCACTCTTCTTTGAAGAACTTTACCAATTCGTTTTTATTTGTGGGCGATCTACCCTACCCTTTCCCTACCTTTTTCTTTAGATGAACCCAAAAATTTTCGATAGGGTTAACATCAGGATTTTGGGCAGGAGTATCAATAACTTTGGTGCAGTTGTAAAGTAACCTGGAGTTACATAAATAAGATTTATTTTAAGGATCATTATCTTGATAGTACTTGGAATTAAATTTATTGGGATTAACCGGGTCAATAGAACCAAATTTCTTAAGCTGGCGGTCAGTTCATTTTTTAAACTATCAAGATGTACTTTCTTAGTCATTATTTCATCCAAAATTCTAATTACACCAACTCCCTTGGTGGATATACAGCCGAATACCATTACAGACAGATTTCCAAACTTTACTGTAGGAATAAGATTTTCATTTTCTAGTGCTTTCAGAGGCTTGCGCCAAACTCTTTGCGGTCCGTTATAATAATAAAGCATTATTTTCGTCTCATTTGAGAAAATAACATCGACCCAGTACTCCGGAGGAAGTGAAATGTGTTCTGTGGCAAATCTTAATTTCTTTTCGGCATTTTGTGCTGGCAGCAGGAGTTTCCTAGTTATTCTTGAAGAATATTTGTGTTTTTTAAGAAAATTTCCAATGATTTCTTGGAAAACACGTAACCCAAAGTCTTTATGTACTTGAAGAGCTAATCATCTCGCACTGGATTGCGGGCTATCGTACACGGTTCTAATAATTTTTCTCTCAACTCCTTGCGTCATCTTTTTTAGCCTGTCTAATGACCCCTTTAAGTCCAGTCCTCCTTCTTTTTCAGCACGGGATATAAAATTATATACAGTCCTGATGTTTAGGGAGAACATATCGGCGATTTCCTTGGCAGATTTGCGTTTGTAGTAGCTGAAATAGCCCAATTGTATAATATTTTTTGAAACTCGTTTTACTGGCATTGTTTGTATTCAAATATAAGGACACTTGTTACATAAAAAAAGGATCCCTTCATTACTAAAACGCTATTTACCCCTTTCACATTCCATCTCATTTGTAATAACCCAAAATGCGCAACATTTTTGGGAAATAACGGCATATTTTTGTAATTTCTTTATTATCTTCATTCAATATGCAAAGATTTTTTTGACACTTCTTAGATTGAGTAAACTTCTTTTGTTGTTGTTATTATTGTAATGTGTGTTACTATTAGGAAACTATAGGTATCATATGGTCGTAGACAAGTACAGTTATAGAATGTGTGCAAAAATAAAAAAATATATAAGGATTTTGTTGTTCTAATTTTTGAATGAAGATCAAATTTTAAATTTTTTTGGTCTGTGCAAAGATTTTTTTGACAAACTGTATATTATGGTAGCTCCTATCTTTTTGAACATTTTCAATTCAAGTAAATATCATAGAGCATAATATTCGCAACAAATTCGTCAATAAAATGCATTTTGAAAGAGTTTGTCAAAGTTTTTGCTTTGGCCATGTGCGTATATAATATAAAAAAACAGGATTTAGTACAAGATATTTAAAAAGATCCGGCAGTTTTCAAGCGATAAGAAGTAGGTTTTTAGGAAACGGATATAAATTCAATTATGGCATATGTAAAGTAAAATTTTCATTTACATTATGTATGCATCATACCGATTAATAGTCACAATTTTATGTTATACAAAAAAAAAATGAATAAAATTCGAATATCATTATCTAAATCACCTCAGAAAATTATAACAGCGGAGGAAAAAAAAATCGATTTACATTTTTAGCCATCTATAGTATAGAGTAGATGCTAGAGTTCTACTACTACCTACTTTCACCACCATGTATTACGGCAAATGCATGAACGCATGAATCAGCGCATACAGTGGCAAGCATAAGTAAATACATAATATTTACAAAATATTTTTAATCCAGTAATAGAATGTAAATAAAATATCTACTCGAACTGTCAACTAATTAACTGTAAAATAATAAAGCAAAAAAAAAAAAAAAAAATTCGCAAATAGTTTAAAAAATCCTAAAAAAAATAAATTTCTTCATAATCATAATTGTAGTAAAGTTAATAATTCTACAATTTATTCAGACACTTCAATTGTCGCTCTACCGGAAAAAGATTATTCTTAAAATAAAATTGCTGGAAAAGTTGGTCTTAATCGTCGGACAGTACTTTCAACCATAAAGAAATGCAAAGCAATCCAAAAATCTTGCAGGTCGTCCGACATATCTAAACAGTGGTGACGCACGAATAAGGAAGCTATTGTTACAAAAAAAAAAAAAAAAATCAAAACTCAGACGGTAGCAGCAAATACTTTAAAAAGGAATGTTAGTAAATGGACTTGACGACACGAAAAAAGTGCCTAGTTTCGGCAGTTAAACAGAAAACGAGAAATGAGCAAAACTGGATAATTGCTGTTAAATAAGATTTAAGCGGTTTTTTATATTTAAAAGTAATTAAAAATAAAACATATGGATTATTTTTTATTTTGATAAATAAAATAGTAAAAAAAATTTAATATCGACGCCTAAGAAGATTTTTCCCTATAACTTCGGAACGGATCGACGCATCTTAACCAAATTTTGGCAGTATTTAAATTAGAGAACGTAGAAATGCAAGAACATTAACATTAATGGAGGCGTCGATATTATGTATCCACTTTTGCTCGTGTGTTTTGCAGAGCACCATAACTACTCTGTCGAGTTATGACCCATTTCATACAGTATTGAGTGTATACTACAGGTGTGAACAAGACATTCTGCTAGTTTACCCTTCACCGAATGCAATATTGAATTGTACTCTTTTCTGTTGCTCTTAATTTTACGAGTGCACTTTAATGTATATTTCTCATTTATTCAGTTTATACAAAAGCTCTCGTTCGCCTGTGAAGTAACGGAACTATGCTTTGTGTTGTGAGAGCATATTTTACTACTGAAACTACAGTTTCAGTATTGCCATATGAATATCAGTAGTGTAAAAAAAGTAGTAGTGTAAAAATAGGTTTTTCCCCAGAAATAAAAAGTTTAAAAATGTTACCGACAATGCTGGCGGCGACGAAGATGTTCGGTTGCCGAGAGCAAAAAAAGAACTGCTTGTTGTGACTCTGTGAAGAGTACAATATTTTTGATGCACTCCTCACACTACTCTCTTTTATGCTGTTGTACAATGATTTACGAGTGCAGTTCTCTTTTTGTACTCTATCTTTGCTTCACACTTATTTATATTTGCAGCTACAATCAATATTCGGTCTTGAGAAATATGCAATAGTGCACAATTTTATATGTCTTGTACACACCTCTAGTGTATACATATTTTTTCTTACTATTAATATCAACTACACCACCAAGCGAGATTTTTAATAATTTTTTTTCATATGCTGTTTATTGAATCTTTCCTTTCGGAATTTACAATGTGTATTAGAATCTTAACCTAAAATAATACAAAAATAAAAGTATAACTAAAAGTGAGCATCAAAAGCAAATTTATCTGGTCAGATCATTTGTTTGAACCCTATTGAGACATCTGTGATTCTCGAATACAAGTAAGTCTCTTACAAGACGGTTGGGATGTTCTGTAATCCTAGAGACGTAGTTGACACTTGCTATTTTTAATTTCTCTCGAACATCTTCAGATCTTTGTTGATGTTACTGTTTCTCATATACCAAGAAGCGCCTGTTATTGTTCTAAGAAGTTCAGATTGCTGCCTTTGAAGCTTCTCTGTTCCCCACAGTTGGTTACCATAAAGCGAAATAGGTTTCAATACTGACAGTAAAGTTGTGCTACTCTGAGTTTGATCTGGGTAATTTTGGCAGCTATATGGTGAATACAGGTAAGGCTACGGTCGAGATGGATGCCCGTATATCTTTTTTTATGTATTATGTTCTGGTACTGTCACACCATTAATCTTGATGGTCGGACAATTTCCCCTTCTCAGTATGAACGTAATGTGCACGCGCTTAGAAACGTTGACTTTTAGCTTCCATTTCAGTAGCCAATTTTCAAATTCACTAAAGCGAGATTGAAGTCTTTGTGACGCCGTATCATCCGCAAAAATGGACGTGTGAGTCACTAAACTTATAGGCATATCTGAAGTGAACAATAAATATAGAAACGTTCCTTGAGGTACGCCAGCAGATATCTTTCTGCGGGAACTGGTGATCTTCTGATTTTATTTGTAAATATCTATTCCATAAATAACTTTTTAACATTTGTTGGTAAATTTAATCTTAAATAGAAATTTTTCATGCCAGACTTTTTGAAGGCTTGAGATATATCAATAAATTATGTAGAGCAATACTGCCTGTCCTCAAAAGCAATACACTTCCTGAATCGCGGTATGCTTTTGGCTGAGGCCAAGATGACGGGAACTATGACGCTGGCATCCATATGCGGTGTTAAACTTCCATAATGTCCTTGTCTTGTTTGGGAATTACCTCTAAATCATATTTTTAATCATTGTAGTTATTTAATCAGTTATTTTGTTAGAACCAGGTGATTTGTTCGGCTTAAGACTCTGAATTTTTGGAACGCATACCCATCCACAGAACTAATTTAACAATGTAGAGAAGCAAACTCTATTGATTCGTTAGAGAACGAGTGTAATGTTGCTTGTATAGGTCAAAACATATATACACAATTGGTTATTGCAACTCTTCTGTCAGGATTACGAACTAGTTTCTTACACCATATTACATACATATTATTTATAGAATATGGAATCTCAAAAGAAAAAAAAATTACTATGTAAATTGGTCATAAACTATAAACAACATAAATATGTATAGTCTAAATGAAATATTACCAAATAAAAAATTCTAATACTCATAATTAATGTGATAAATATACATATTCATTTAAAATTTGTGTATCATTATTTTAAAATGTTTTGCAGTTTCATTCGATTATCATTTCTCTGGTCAATTTTGTAAAAAAAAAGAAAAAGAAGCCTTACAACAACGCATCTACAGAAGTAATAGCAATAAAGGCCACTGGTTAACAGCTGAATTAAAGAAAAACAAAAGACGCCATATTGAAAGTGATAAAAAGAGCGAAAACAAAGATTTTAAAATTTGGAATTAATATTAAATGTGTTAAAAAAAAAATAACAAAAAATAAGAACTGAAACCCCAGAGCATGTCTTCTATATCCATATCTGAATTTTTGTCTTTTAGCTTTTGGAATTTTTATTTCTTTATTTGATTTGTTTACATAGAAACATATGAAACTTTTTTACGTTCTATAATTGCACTTACATTTTTACGTTCCATACACGTTACATTACGTTACTGTCACATTGTGTTACGGTAGCATAACTAAGGCTTAACGTCTAGATAATGTAAAAATGCAAGTGTAATTACACAATGTAAAAACTTGTCATTTGTTTTTAAGTAAACAAACCAAAAAACTAATATTAAATGTCATTAAAATTGCAAAAACTGAAAATAAAAAATAAAGATGTTAATGGGTTTGAGTTTCTTTAATTAATAAAGAATTTTTATTTTAATTTTTGAAACAGAATTATTTTAATTTTAAAAATTTAATTTTCTTAAATTGCGCTACTATCAGCTGTTAATACCGTGTTATCACTACAGCGTTTTTAGATTAATTTTAACGATATTATATTTTTATGTACTGTTTCTGTCAGATAAACAATTTCACTTTCACACAAATAAAAACACTCAATTTTGTTTGTTGTCGAAAACAGATATTTCGGAAATCAAATTTATACGAATGTTAAAAAGTTTTTTATCTTCTCTAGTAAAGGTAAAATGCAAACGGCAAGGATTGCGAACGCTTGTGTGTACATAAACAGGGAAAACTATATCATTATAATTTAAAATAAAAATAAACCCTACCAATATAATGTAATGGTAAAATAGTGTTTAATTTTATTTTAACTTATAAAAGTTAGTAATGCAGTAAATTATAATTTTGATTTTAAAATAAAAAGTTTTATTTAAAGATAATTTCACATATCGATAAATATAACATTCGTAAAAAAATAAAATTCTGTTTATAATTTCAATTTTAAATTTTGGTGGTTTGTAATATTGAAATGTTGTTAACACTGCTATTTTTTAAAGGTTACGTTACATTACATTTCTATAACCATTCGTATTGCTTTATACATAACAAAAACGATCAGCTCTTTCTTACTGTTGCAGTTACATTCCGTTACGGTGAAGTAACTGAGCCTTAACGCAGTGCTTAAGTGAAATAAAAACTTATTTATTTTTTGTCTAACCTAAATATGAATTGAAATAACGGCAGGATTTTATTTAAATATTCAGGACGCAAACCTATTTAAAAGCTTTTAAAGCTTTTCCAATACCAAAGAAACTCGTGAACAGTGGTATTCAAGAATAGCACAAAAAAAGCAACGTTTGAATGGAAATTATTTTATGATTTAAATATTCACTTTTACGGATATATGTACATCCAACTCTTTTTTTTCATTTATTCGTGAGATACCGGCCGAAACTGATATTAAATTATATGGACCGTACTATCAATTCAAATAAAGATTTCATAAATTTTTTATGTGGTTTTTTTTTTTTGAAAAATTTTCCTATAGCTCTTAAAAAATCACCCATTATATACTTTAATATATTTGATTTAAGCACAATTGGTTTGTTTCAATTTTATTCTTTATTCTTACACAAATATTTATATCTTTTTATTAAAGAGAATTAATATAACAATTGAGGTAAGTATTATTTTCACTTTCTATAAATATATATTTTGGTAAGTACCTACATATGTATTTTATTTTCGTTTTCTTTTTTTTTCAATTTAATATATGGCAAATAAAACAAAGTATACAATTTGTAATAAATTTCTTTTACTTTATTTTTATTTGAATTTTGTTGGTTTTATTAATATTTTTTTTTTTTTGTTTTTGTGTCTTATTTTTATGTCAGGTTGTATTGTAAGATTTGAAGTGAATTCTGATTGTAGTTTTTATTGTTTATTAAACTTCTGTTTCTATAAAAGAACTGAATTAACACTGTACTTGGAGACATTCCTTTAGAAATAATGGAAATTATGAGCAAATTTTTGGAGGCATTCCATTTGGAAATTATGTTTAAGTGTAATTAACTCACTTATGTTATTTAATATAAAAATTATTTTTTGTTAAATAATTTATGTGTTCAAACCGAGTTTGAACAATGTATGTATATTAGGGTTGTTTGGATTTTGCTAATGGCCAACCGGAACATGTATTAAACACTTTGAGAAAATGATGTATGATTTTTTTTAAGTTCTTCTGTTAAGGTTTAGGGGTCGCTACCGGCCCCCGAACTGTAGTGTTAATAAAAATCGCTGCCCTTGTAACTTTTTCTTAATTTCTTTATATTTTTCCAGTATCTGTTTTAATAGTGGTACTATTACTATGGTAATTGTCGCCGTGGCCTAGTAGGTAATTTGTTGGCTTATTAGACGAAAGGCCCGAGTTTGAATTCCAGGTCAGACATCATGTTCGGTAACTTCATCTCAGCAGTTTTCTGGTAAAAACTCTAAGAGTAAAAATTGCCATGAAGTTTTTAAAAAAATCTCTCGTTCGGAGTCCAATTTAAACTGTACATCCCGCCACTCGTGTATAAAATTAACGCACACAACATGAGTGGTGTGAGAAGATAGAACGTTGTACAATGGGTCAATTAGACATCCGGTTATTATACTTGTCATAGGTGACAAGTACACGTCCTCTAATCTAACCCAACCTAAGTAATAGGTATAAAATAAAAGGCATACAAATAAGTACAGTAGTCGCTCACAAATTACAACCGCTTTGTTTTTGAGGCAATTCTAATTTCTGAATAATTCTAATTTCTGGACAGTTTTTGTTTTTCGAATAAAAAATAAACAATTAAACAGATTTCCTTTCCAAAACTAAAAGCACATTTAAATTTTTTTGATTCAATTTTATTTGATAAAAACGTGGAAACAAAACGTATCAATTCATAAACAAAATAAATAAATGTGACAATAAAGACATCAAATACGGAAAAACATATATAATTTGGTGATTTCCCTTTCTAGTTTTACAGAATAAAAAGAATTTAGAGATTTCTTGTGTTAAAATAGCAAAAGAAAAAAAAAACGCTGAGCAATTAGAATTTTAAATTCGAAGTTTAGGGCGCATAATGTATTGCAAACAGCACTGAATCGAATTTCTGGAATTTCTAATTACTGAAGGTTCTAATTTGTGATATTCTACTGTAATAGGTATCAAATAAAAAGGATAAAAATAAGTAATACAGTTGAGCATCAATTATCCGGAATCGGTAATGATCAAAATCTTTTTTATTTTTAATCGATTGTCTGGGATTATTAAATAATGGGATCTTAAATAATTTGTTCTTGTAGTGTTGGGAACACCGACATTTGTTTTGATTGAGTTAGCAACACGTAACTAGTAAAACAAAAGCTAAAAAAGGGTCGTCGTGGTCTAGTAGGTAGTGTGCTGGCTTATTAGACGTAAAGCTAGGGTTCGAGTCCCAGGCCAGACATCAAAATAAAAATACAAAAATCATTTTTTTGGCAATTTCTTCTCAGCAGATTTCTTTCAAAAACTCTGAGAGTAAATAAAATTGCCATGAAAAGTTTCTCAAAAAAAATTTGTCGTTCGGAGTCGACTTTAAACTGTAGGTCCCGCCACTTATGTATAAAATTAACACCCACAACATAAGTGTAGTGTGAGAAACTGCGGGCTTCTTGGGGACGATTGCTGTAGACTGTCTAATGGTGAAGGTATAACACTGACCATTTTATAGTCACCAGCAGCAACTCGTTTCCTTACCTTTCGCATCTTCCCTCTTTCGATCTTTCTTAATACCTGCACAATGCACTGAATAAGTAGGGGCCATCCCCTGAGTACTGGTTTTATAAAACAAAACAAACTTAAATCCCTTGTTTTTATTCAGAATTTTCAAACGAAACAGAACAAGATAAATTCAACTCAATGGTGTTCAGGAGATGCTTTTGGGAGATAAAATAAAATTCAAAAGAACAAACAAACTACTTTAAAACATTTTTGTAATTATTATTTACATGTACATGTGCTATGTGCTCCATGTGTATATATGTGCTCCATGTGTATATATGTGTATAGTCGATGTTCAACTGTATGAAAAAAAGTATTTCTTCGGCGACATGAAGAGCTTCTCAAAAATCTGTCGTTCGGAGTCGACTTTAAAACTGTAGTTCCGGAACTCAAGTATAAAATTAACGCACACAACATATGTATGTGGTCTGCGAAGCTAGGTCAAAATCCTGACTGAAGGGTTGTAATGACCAATGTAATGGCCAACCGGAACATATATTAAGCACAGTGAAAAAAAGATGCATGATTTTTTTTTAAATTATTCTGTTAAAATTTAGGGGTCGCTACCGGCCCCCGCACTGTGGTGTTAATAAAAATCATTGCCCTTATAACTTTTTCATAATTTCATTATATTTTTCCATATTTATATTTTACTATATTTAAAGAGATTTATTTCAAAGTTAGTAGGGATAATATATGTATGTATTTACATAAAAATCTTCATCTACATTTATTAATTTAAAAAAATTGTTTTAATGTTTAAACGTAAAATATAAATCTAACAAGATCAGTCAATTCATGAAACTAATGGTGATTAACATAATATATAGTTTTTTAAAAATAATTATTGGAGCAAAGTTGATTTATTGCAATTTGAGTATTTTTTGTCTATAATCTTTCACCAGCGACAATAAATATTGCTTCTGCTGTTCATTGTTGGTATATCGCTTATATATCCATCGCTATATCTCCATCAGTTACTTAACCCTCATCTTCCTCCCAATCTTCAACACTTTTCTTTAGGAAATTGGATGAAATACCGATAATGCTAAAAAATCTAAGAGAGCTTTCAGAAACAAAATCTTCTAATTGTTTGCTAATTATTAGAGTGGCATCTAATGTAATTCGTTTTAAGGGATTTTCTGGTCCTTTAACATCCATTTTTTTTGTTGTATCAACAGAAACTTTGTCGTCAAATAAGGCGAATGCAGAAAGCTCTTCCCATAAGTACCAAAGATGACCAAGGATTTTTTAATGGTTGCAGTTCCAATCAACTCATTTACTTCTGCATAATATTTTAGGTCCTTTAAAAGCTGTAGATCATTTCTTACTTTACATAAATTCTTACTGAAAATATACAAACATTTCGAATTGAGGATGCTTCGCTTTCAGTTTGCTTGAATTTATTTCTAAATAAATAAATCTTTAAATAGTAATGGCTTTAGCCATCCATCTAGCCCGATGAAGACATCCAGGTGCTCTAAAAGACACTTCAGATTCGGGAATACCGCCTAAGAATATTAACGATAGCTTCAATAGTTCCTTGTAGTCATCTCGAGGCTGAAACTCTTTTCACTGATTTAGGATGAAGCAAATGGCGTTATCAGTAATATTTTTCACATGCTTAAAAACGAATTTATCAGATATTCCTGATTTAAAGTTTTTCCAATTAATTTTGTTCCAGCCTAATTTAAATCTTTTAAATATCAATGCTTTAGTTGGCCCAGTTGAAGTACCAAGTGTTTGGCGGAACACAGTTTCAAGCATTATTTCCAAGATGTAATGACGACAATCCAGCCAAAGCGTATCTTTATCCATCTTTTGTTCCAACAAAATACATGCACCATTTCGCCTTCCAGAATTTGTGGCAATTGTGTCAAAGCTCATGCATGTGACTTATTCCATAAGATTCGATTCTACCAATCTGTCAAAAACTGCCGACGCTGCTGCAACTCCAGTTCCATTAGAAAATTTTGGCACTGCTAGATGCTTATCAACCCCCATACCGGACACCAGAATTGGAAGACGTTAATCACTTCTTCTATCATTTTTACTTCGTAAGGACTCTTCCATATATAATATAAATATATATTCCAAAACATATACAAATAATTAATCTATATTTTAGAGTTTCAGAGGCGGGCATTTGGGAAAATTGTGAGAGACTAGGTCTCAACACGGACAGATTCTAAACAAAAACTATGTTAATAAATCAGAATACTTCTGGAATGCTCTGATATTTATGGACGAAAGTATGTTACATATTTTTAAATCAAACGGCAGGAGATTTGTGCAGTGTAGAGAAAGTACAGCTCTTGAGTTGAAAAATCTAATGCCAACTTTAAGACATAACGGTGGTAATGTGATTGTTTGGAGCCCATGTCAGGAGGAGGTGTCTGAAATCTCATTTTTGTTGAAACTACAATGGATAAACACCGTTATTTAATTTATTTGCTTACAAGAACTTTAAGAATGTTATTCTTTTATAGCTCAGTAGGATATACACAAATTACGTTAGTCATTAATATTCCCTAAATTGTAGTGCAATTGTTTCATAAAGTTTATAAAAAATACACAAAAAGGCTATAATTATTGCCACCACACACACAATTGAACCGTGTGAGTAGCGGAATAGAGTACTACCACAGTGCTTCCCTGATTGTCGTAAAAGGCGACTAAATGGGATGGCAGAAGTAGAGGGTGCGGATTAAAAGTCTTGTATATACCCGATGACACTGATGCTTCAAGCGAAACAATGCCGCTCAAAGTATTGAACTACCGTGATATCACGGTGACACCGTGGGAACCATGGACCGGCATGCGTTTGAACGCGCTCCCTACGGATGTGAATGATCGGAGCCTAGTTGTATAGGCATCAGAATTGATACCAGTAAGATTCTGATTATGGCATACTGGACTATACTGCAACATTTGGATTTGATGACATGGGCTGCCAGATGACGTAATCTGTTACCAATATGGACTGGGGTGAAACCTGGCCCAGACGGCTTTCAGGCTAATACGACATCTGTCTCCGTCCCGTTAAAACCTGGCAAGCCTTGGAGAACGATCTTGGATTCGTCCCGATGAGTTGGGGTGTAAGGGCAGTTAAGAATCTCTTCTGTTTAGCTCCCGGTCTGGCTCTGAACACATGCTCTCATGAGGACTTGTGTCAACCTTCGCATGGTTTCCCTGCATTGCAAAGATAACCATGGGACCACAACAAGGGTAACTACACAATGGATCTAATACAACGGCTTCAAGTTGGGACCTGATGGAATGGAATTCAATACAACAAACCAAAACCTTATAGGCGTTACTTCTCCAGCCGGCACCGAGGGTGCAAAGGAGATTCGGCAGGACAGCCCTTTCCTGAATCCTTTCCGGAGGGCTTTGGGGTTGCTTCACTCACCACCGCTGAAACAGAATGGCGAGAGATCTCTCTCGTCACCACCGGAGTTACAGAAGAGCAAAGCTCCTGAAAAGGAGGTGGATGATTTCACCAAGCTAGGCGATAGAATTTCGGAACTAGTAGAGATGATGCGCGGAGGAAGAAGGTCCATACACCAAGCGATGCGTGATTTAGTAGCTTCTATATCGTCACTATACCAGCAGGCCGCTAAGGATAAAGGAGTAGAGCAGGAGAAGTAGGTCAAATCCAATGATTGGATCGTGAAAACTAGGAAGAGCAGAAAACCTCCAAGACCGGAGGCAGTAATAATAAAGCCAACCGAGAACCTATCTTTTGCCGACATCCTAAGAAAGGTGAGGAATGCCCCAGAGCTTAAATCAGTTGGTGAGGATGTCCAACTGGTGAAGAAGACGCAGAGGGGTGAAATCCTCCTGAAGTTTAGAAGATCAACCGAGGTGGCTACGGAGATGGACCGTTCTAAGCTAAGGAGCTTATTGGCCGAAGAGATAGAGGTCAGAACAATAACTGAGGAGGCTACATTCGAACTAAGATACTTGGATGAAGTAACAACCGAGGACGAAATAATCGCCGCATGGAGGGACCAAATCGGTGAAATACAACCGTCGGCACTCAAAACGATCAGAAACGTTCCAGGGAGTACTAGAACGGCCATAATCGCAATCCCTATGAAGCTGGCATGCAGGGCAGAAGAGGTGGGCAAACTGCGAGTAGGTTGGACGGTTTGCCGCTTATTGAGAAAAGTAACTCCGAAGAGATGTTACAAGTGCTTGGAGTTTGGGCATGTGGCAGGAAAGTGTCGCAGTAATAGCGACTGGTCCAAGCACTGCTTCAAGTGCGGAGGGCAAGGTCACTTTGCCAAGACCTGTGGTCGCGACCCTCACTGCCTTCTCTGTAGAGGCGATCCGGATGCTGACGCGAAGCATATCACGGGTGGACATAAGAGCGCACATTATCTGGCGGAACGACGGAAGTTGACATACGCAGGTAAATGAGAATCCTGCAGTTGAACTTGAATCATTGTGAAGCAGCGCAGGAGCTTCTTGAACAGACGGTTCGGGAGCGGAAGATAGCACCTGGAAACTAACGTTGGATAGTCAGTAAATGCAACAGAGCCTCGATATGGTCCTGTGGCAAATTCCCAGTGGGAAATATCGACAACAGGTGGGAAAGCTTTGTGAAATGTACCGTTAATGGGGTACATTTCCTCAGCTGTTATCTTCCCCCTAGCCTATCAATAAAAGACTTTAGAAGCAGAATAGATGACATCGTTAAGGAAGCAAGGAACCTGAGGCCTGTGATAATTGCCGGGGATTTCAATGCTTGGGCAGTGGAATGGGGCTCGGCATATACGAACCCAAGAGGAGAATGCCTTTTTGACGCATTTGCAACGTTAGAGGTTGTTTTACTTAATAGTGGTGACAAGGCTACATTTTCGAGAAATGGACGCTGCTCTAAAATTGATCTGACATTCGTCAGCGACTCCCTGGCGACTTTATCTACCTGGATGGTGTCTGACATCTATACACAACGTTCCTTCAGCCCCACCGAACCGTCTTTGGAAAGACTCCACCTTTGATAGGGAAACCTATGTCCTCACATTGGAGGACACTTGGTTATCCGGAAATGCGAATGACAAAGCAACGGAACTTATGCGCGCCATAACGGAGGCTTGCAACCCATCTATGGCAAGGAGGCGCCACCTGCCTGGGAAGAAGCACGTTTACTGGTGGAATGCGGATATAGCAGATCTAAGGCGTAAATGTAACCGCGCATGGCGGTTGTTCCAAAGGGCCAGAGGCCGTGAGGAATTTGCAGATCTACGAGAAAGATATAGAAGGTGTAGGACGAGCCTTAATGGAGCAATTGCGCATAGCAAGAGAAGGTGCTACAGGGAAATGTGCGCCGACGTGGACGAGAATCCCTGGGGGACTGGATATAAGGTGGTGATGAGAAAGCTGAACTGTTTCCGGCCACCAGCAACGCAAGGCCGAAATTACATACTCCGTGCGAGACATGCGGTCACCGGATGAAATCCCAGAAGTCAGCAGTCGGGAATTGGAATCAGTCTGCAGAGAAATGAAACTCAATAAGGCACCGGGGATCGATGAGATCCCAAACATTGCGCTTATTGAGAATTACACTGAGCTGTTTAGACAAGTTTTTGATGCTTGTATTCAAGAGAGGACGTTCCCTGGGATATGGAAAAGGCGGAGACTGGTCCTCATTTCGAAGGGTAACAATGCGCAGGATGCATTGGGATACCGGCCGCTCTGTATGATTGACACGGCTGGAAAACTTTTGGAGAAGATAATGTGTAGGAGATTAGAAGCATTTCTGAGCGAAGAAGGCTTGTCGGATTGTCAATTTGGTTTCCGGAAATCACGTTCCACAATAGATGCAATGGAAATGGTTATGACTATAGCAAAGGATGCTATCAGCGGTACCCGCTGGTTGGAGCGCGACAAGGAATACTGCGCTATCATTACCTTGGACGTCAAAAACGTGTTCAACTCTGCGAATTGGGATGCCACGCTAGCTGCCCTGGATGGAAAGAACGTACCGAACTATTTATTGGAAATCGTTAGGGACTATTTTAAAGATAGAGTGCTCCTATATGACACGGATGATGGCAGGAAGTCATACGCGGAATCAGCAGGGGTCCCGCAAGGTTCCGTGCTATGCCCGTTACTATGGAATGTGATGTATGATGGTGTACTAAGTCTAACACTCCCTAGAAGTACACAAATCATTGCTTTCGCGGACGATATTGCCCTGGTGATAAGGGGAAAATATCTGGGTGATTTGGTGAGAACATGTAACACTGCGGTTGGCATAGTCAGGAGCTGGATCACGGAAATAGGTCTCAAGCTAGCTGATCACAAAACGGATGTACTCCTTGTAAGCAGTAGGAAGTAGGTAGAATTTATTACCATAACAGTAGGTGACCAGCGCATATCATCAAAGCAGGCAATTAAATATCTGGGAGTAATAATTGACAACAGGCTCACGTTCAGGGAACACCTGTCGTACATCGGCCAAAAATGTGCAGCGACGGCATGTGCACTTGCCCGATTAATGCCTAACCTAGGAGGCCCAAGACAGGAGAGGAGACGCCTACTGATGAAGGTAGTGGCAGCGATTGCTATATATGCAGCCCCCGTATGGGCTGGGGCTATGGAGAAGAGACCTATAGAGCAGGAGTAGAAGTGGCCTACAGGAGATCTGCTCTCAGGGTGATTTCTGCCTTCCGAACGGTGTCTACCGATGCAGCGTTAGTGATTGCGGGGATGATGCCCCAGCTAGTAGTAGATATAGAGAGGAGGAAATATGTCGTAAAGAGAGGAACAGATTTTTCGAACCCTGTTCAACTAACTGATGACGCTATGGATAGATGGCAGCAGGACTGGTCCAATTCCACTAAGGGAAGATGGACCCACAGACTCATACCGAGCATAGGGGTATGAACAAAAAGAAGACACGGTCAGGTGAACTTCTACCTGACACAGTTGCTAACGGGCCATGGATGTTATAGGGCTTATCTCTATAAGTTTGGTCATGACGTGGATGAGGCATGCCCAGAATGCCGTAATGAAAGGGAGACGGCGGAGGATGTGTTCAAAAATTAATACTTTTATGCATAAATGCTGTATTTTATCTTGGTTAAGTTTCCTAAATAGCTATTGGACGTGTTCCGTGTTTAAGATTGAACCAAAAGGGGTCCAAAAAGCGGGAAAGGGGCCAAAAACGGGCAAATTAAGTGCAAACCCAATCACGCCTGAATGCTTGAACCGATTTTCTTGAAATTTGGGATATTGATCGAGCTTTTGTGTAGGTTATGAATCTTAAAAATTTTGAACTAAAGTGAAAAATATGGGAGAAAGGGAGAAAAAAAGGGCAAAAATTAGTACTTTATGCATAAATGCTATATTTTATTTGTTTCAAAGGTATTTTTGTACGATTTAGATTGGTTAAGTATCCCAAATAGCTATTAGAGGTATAGAGCTAGAGGTGTTCCGTTTATAAAGTTGAACCAAAAGGGTAAAAGGGCCGAAAAACGGGCAAATTGCATGTATTTATGTATATTTATAACTTCAATCTGTTAATTAAAATAAAAATTTAAAATAAAAAAAAAACATTTACATATGTTATATACACCTAAAACACATTAACATTTATTATTTACATATATATACACTCTTATTTTACATGGTAGATACGTTCCTCAGAAATTCGTGAAAAAGGCCGTATAAAAAAGGGGATACGTTCCATGTCATTTGAAAACCGTGTAAGATAAAATAAGGAACTATATTTACTTCGAAAAATCGTGCAAAAAAATGTTGAAAACTATAAAATTTCAGAAATGCATACAACATATGGTATTTTACTGAGCATTAAAACTTAAAATAAATAATTCATACAAATGAAAAATTGGTAGAGCAAGCAAAAAAAAAGAAAGAAATCTGTTAATCCAGAATTAAGAACAGAAAAGTAGAATAGGAATAGAAATAAAGAAAAAATATTTACACATAGTAGCGAGCACAAAAAATGCAACACTGTGCTATATGATCTCTAATAAGATCTGTTTCAAATTAACGGTAACTAATTTACATATTTTCTTTTGCTGTTAATTCTTTCAATTATAAGTTTTCAAAGTAACCACAGTTTATTCCAAATTCTGCTTTAAAAAGTTAAATATTTTTGAATTAGTGAAAAAAGTGCAAATTTTTAGCGAGCAAAAAAAATGCAACATAATAAAAAAATAGTTAAAGTAAGTTATTTATTTAATTATAATTGAAAATTTCTTAAATAAGTTATACAACATGTGTTTATTTATTTATTTATTTATTCATTTAGGCGTAAATACAGTACAACAAGATATTATCTTATTTAATAGTACTGCTAAGAATATAGGCATAAAATATTACAAAAAATAAAATATTAAAAATAAATTAACATTAACAAAAATTAATAAAAACAAAATTTATAATATTAAAAAAAAAAAAAAAAATGTGATTGATTAATTACATTTGTACATTATTGTTCATTTAAAAATTTAATTATTGCAGTCTTGAAATGCTTTGCATTGCTTTGTAATTGTATGTTGTTCGGGAGTTCATTCCAGAGACGAATTGCATTAATGTAAAAGTGTCTCTCAGATATCCGTTTATGGTATCTAACGCTATTAATTTTCAAGCCTCTATTAGACCTTGAAAAAACTAATCTATTAAACAAATAATGGGGTTTCCTAAGATGAATGATTTGATGTAGGTATACCAGAGTACGGCACTTCAACAAATTCTCAAAAGATGTATTATAAATTTGATATGAGAACTCAGATATCCTACTGTACCTTGTACGACCATAAACATATCTAGCAATACTGTTATAAGTGACCTTTAGCCTGGTCCTACTCATCGAGTCACAACTAGAAAACAGTTCACATCCATACAGTAAAGTGGGGATGAGATATGTTTTCGCTAGCAGCATTCGAATATTAAACGGAGTAAAATATTGCGCTAGATAAAGTGTTACGCGCCGTTAAATGCATACAAATAACGTTACAATGTACCAAGGCACATTTTCAAATACAGGTTAAGGGGTAGGAAAAGGTCTTTGCCGGCTAGCTCGAAGCTAAAGTCGTGGTTCTCAACCCGAGTATTTGACGCGTAAGCATATAACATACTCTACTACCCTGAGAGTATGAGAAAAATACGAAAAAGTAAAAGTAGTTCATTACCGAAAATTCACGCTGCTTTCAGCAGATAAAACGAATGAAAATTTCGAAACTATCGAGAAAAAATCCATGGCAAGGTGATTGGCCACGTACGGTACACTTTTCCCTTCCAGAAGAAAAAAAAAAATAAACTACCCTATGGACAGAAAAGTACCTACATTCTGAAATCTGTCCCCGAAAGTACGACCACTTACATTACTGACCTACCTTGGATACCATCATCCCCTCCTTTAGTAATTTAGTCTTCTTTCATATTTTTTTCTCCTTTACAAGAATAATTTACAAATGTTTATTTAAAAAAAATCAACTCTTTTCCTTCAACTTGCAATTAAATATATATATATATAAGTATACAATAGGATCAATAGGAATAGGAAATATTAATCTTAAATAGGTAAGTAACTAATTAGGGTATATTATATTACTTATGGTAAGAATTATATTATAAAAAGGTAAGTATATGGTAAATAATTATGGTATAATATATTACTTATGGTAAGAATTATATTATAAAAAAGGTAGGTAAGTATATAGTAAATAATTATGGTATAATCTATTACTTATGGAAAGAATTATATCATAAAAAAAAAGTACATAGTAAATATTTATGGTATAATATATTATTATGGTAAGAGTTATATTTACGTATAGTAGTTATAGCTGAGTTGTTGTTGTTAACAAAAAAAATGTAGAGTATTTATAGCTGAGTTGTGGTTGTTAACAAAAAAATTGTAGAGTAGTTATAGCTGAGTTGTTGTTGTTAACAAAAAAATGTAGAGTAGTTATAGCTGAGTTGTTGTTGTTATATGGGTGTTGAAAAAGTAGTTGTTGTTGCTTTTTTTTTCTTTATTAATGTGGCTTAACATAAATGAGTTTGATTTTATTTATTTCTGTTTTATATTCACTTTAATGCATTTGTTAATATTATTATCTTTATTATTTGTAGTTTTGCTTAACATTTAAACATTTGTTCATTTATTATTACAGATTTTTTTTTTATTTTTGATGAGATACAAAGGAAGGAAGAGAGGGATTTAATATATTTTCCCCTTTTCTTTTTTTTTCATACACTTTATTTATGAGTTACTAAATTTCTTTATTTTCCTTCTTTCTTTGCTTGTGTTTTTTTTTTCTTTTTTTTTCTTCTTTTCCAATTAAAAATTTCTTTTATTTTCATTTTTTTTTTCGAGTTGTTGCCTTTGTTGCCGTTATATATTCTATAAATTTTAGTTTTTTTCCCTCCTTTTTTTTTTTTTTGCTTTTTACCTTCCGCTCTGATAGTTCGCTAACGACTGACTACTTTTTTCCTTAAGCATCATCCATCTAGCTACTATTTTCCCTGTCCTTTTTCCTGCCTATTCTCGTCACTTAGCGCGCGTCACGACCCTATTGGTCAATCGTATAACGGGATCATCGTCATACGATAAAAATGCCAAATGTCAACACATGATTGGTCAATTCGTTTGCGACATTTGGAAGGAACAAGATGTCAAAAGGGATCACGATAACCAGGGAACAAAACCCAGTGTTGCAATCGAATCGGACGAAAGGGTTGCAATAAATGGGAAAGTTACCAACCCTTGAAAAAAAAACCAGTGTTGTGAAGCAACACTAAATATAGCTTAAAAGGAAAGAAAATGAAAAAAAAGAACTTCCAATGTGACCAATCCGTAACAAACCTGCTTCGTATCGAGATCTATGATCGCTGAACGAACAGGCAGGATTGGGGAAAGCAAAATAAAATTTCTAGGTGTCGTTTCGACTAAGATTGCATTTACCTGGCATTGCCGACTTGAATTAATATTCCTCTTCTCTGCCAAAACCTTCTCGGCTTTCCTAGCTAAATCGCGAAGACTACTTAAGTCTCTAGGTTCCGATATAAACAACATTACCTTCAGATCCGCGTTCACAGATAAATCAACCAGATTTGAATTAACTACTGTTCTTCTTGGGGGTGTCCTAGATATTCTAGAAGTATTAGTCTGGTTATCCTGCCTAGTGGTAGGTTTGGGCATAATGGCCCATTGACAAAAGAAATTAAAATTTGGACTCCTGAAATAAAACCCTATCTATGGAAACAATACCAAAATTAGAGGGAAAGGAAAAAGAAAAAATGTAATATAAGATTCGAAAGGAAAAAAAACTGTACAAGTTCTTCTGTAATCGAAAAACTTGTGCAATCCTTTCAGTCAAAATTGATTATTAATATCATACGAAAAAAATCAAAAGTTGTATAGTTCTTAACAAATTTTCCAAAAAATTGACGGAAAAGTGCAAAGAAAAAAAATCGTATATATTCAAAAAAAAGAATCAACAATCATGTAAAAAAGGAGGAATGCTGGCATCCCGCAAGTCAGAGTAAATGGTCGTTAATAAAATATTCAAAAATAATAAAAAAAAATCGATAGCTCGATAGATCCGATAAATTTCCGCTTCATCACGTAATATAAGCCTTTTACCTAGACACGTGCGCGTATATAAAAAAAAATTTTTTTACCACAGTGCAACTCGTCACTGAATAACGAGGAATCCTATAGCAAATTTACCAAGTGATAAGGTATTAAACCCGAGATCCTATCGCAACGGACAACTGGTGATTCATTCCAACCAGTTCGGACTTATAGAATCGCGAATTTAACCGGAAATCCCAACAAACATGTTCCCCCCTTGACGTCGCAAATGAAACTCCCAGGTCAATTCGGACCCAAGGGTCATGACTTACGTCAAAGTATGAGGAATTATGTCGGATGAGAAAGTAACATACGAAAATTGCCGCGTGATTCCGAGTACCATATTCCCTGTCTGACGTCGCAAATGAAACTTCCAGGTCTATTTGGACCAAAGAAGTCACGACTTACACAAGAAATAGAACCGCAGAAACCGAGAACAAAATAAAAAAATATTGTAGTTTTAACTTGGTAATATACCGGAAATATACGCCGCTTAAATAACAAATGCACGTGCCAAAGCACAAAATTAAATTAAATTTAAATTAAGCGTGTTGCCACCACGTGTATACTATCGCGTCACTCACCATGCGTAACAGAAACTGTACATCACCGTTATCTCGCGTCTACCGTTGTAGTCAACCACGTGATGGGCCCCACGTTGGCTTCCTTAACTTTTGTTGGGAAAAAAAAAAGAAATTACGAATTTTCGTAGGTTGCACAAGCTGACGTTTCTTCAAGCGCCATTTACAATGAGCGCCAAAATTACAATTAGCGTCATTAGCTTTACAAAAAAAATTTTAAAGTTTTAGTCAACAGACTAGTATTTCCTACTGTACTTTGCGTTGGGCGCCATGTATGTTACGCGGCCCAACTATGATATTAAAATTTAAAATAAGAAATTGAAAAAAACCGTTTCTCGCTTTTCGTTGGGCGCCATATATGTTACGCGCCGTTAAATGCATACAAATAACGTTACAATGTGCCAAGGCACATTTTCAAATACAGGTTAAGGGGTAGGAAAAGGTCTTTGCCGGCTAGCTCGAAGCTAAAGTCGTGGTTCTCAACCCGAGTATTTGACGCGTAAGCATATAACATACTCTACTACCCTGAGAGTATGAGAAAAATACGAAAAAGCAAAAGTAGTTCATTACCGAAAATTCACGCTGCTTTCAGCAGATAAAACGAATGAAAATATCGAAACTATCGAGAAAAAATCCATGGCAAGGTGATTGGCCACGTACGGTACACTTTTCCCTTCCAGAAGAAAAAAAAAATAAACTACCCTATGGACAGAAAAGTACCTACATTCTGAAATCTGTCCCCGAAAGTACGACCACTGACATTACTGACCTACCTTGGATACCAGCATCCCCTCCTTTAGTAATTTAGTCTTCTTTCATGTTTTTTTCTCCTTTACAAGAATAATTTACAAATGTTTATTTAAAAAAAATCAACTCTTTTCCTTCAACTTGCAATTAAATATATATATATATAAGTATACAATAGGATCAATAGGAATAGGAAATATTAATCTTAAATAGGTAAGTAACTAATTAGGGTATATTATATTACTTATGGTAAGAATTATATTATAAAAAGGTAAGTATATGGTAAATAATTATGGTATAATATATTACTTATGGTAAGAATTATATTATAAAAAAGGTAGGTAAGTATATAGTAAAAAATTATGGTATAATCTATTACTTATGGAAAGAATTATATCATAAAAAGAAAATAAGTACATAGTAAATATTTATGGTATAATATATTATTATGGTAAGAGTTATATTTCCGTATAGTAGTTATAGCTGAGTTGTTGTTGTTATCAAAAAAATCGTAGAGTAGTTATAGCTGAGTTGTTGTTGTTAACAAAAAAAATGTAGAGTAGTTATAGCTGAGTTGTTGTTGTTAACAAAAAAATTGTAGAGTAGTTATAGCTGAGTTGTTGTTGTTAACAAAAAAATGTAGAGTAGTTATAGCTGAGTTGTTGTTGTTATATGGGTGTTGAAAAAGTAGTTGTTGTTGCTTTTTTTTTCTTTATTAATGTGGCTTAACATAAATGAGTTTGATTTTATTTATTTCTGTTTTATATTCACTTTAATGCATTTGTTAATATTATTATCTTTATTATTTGTAGTTTTGCTTAACATTTAAACATTTGTTCATTTATTATTACAGATTTTTTTTTTTATTTTTGATGAGATACAAAGGAAGGAAGAGAGGGATTTAATATATTTTCCCCTTTTCTTTTTTTTTCATACACTTTATTTATGAGTTACTAAATTTCTTTATTTTCCTTCTTTCTTTGCTTGCGTTTTTTTTTTCTTTTTTTTTTCTTCTTTTCCAATTAAAAATTTCTTTTATTTTCATTTTTTTTTTTCGAGTTGTTGCCTTTGTTGCCGTTATATATTCTATAAATTTTAGTTTTTTTCCCTCCTTTTTTTTTTTTTTTGCTTTTTACCTTCCGCTCTGATAGTTCGCTAACGACTGACTACTTTTTTCCTTAAGCATCATCCATCTAGCTACTATTTTCCCTGTCCTTTTTCCTGCCTATTCTCGTCACTTAGCGCGCGTCACGACCCTATTGGTCAATCGTATAACGGGATCATCGTCATACGATAAAAATGCCAAATGTCAACACATGATTGGTCAATTCGTTTGCGACATTTGGAAGGAACAAGATGTCAAAAGGGATCACGATAACCAGGGAACAAAACCCAGTGTTGCAATCGAATCGGACGAAAGGGTTGCAATAAATGGGAAAGTTACCAACCCTTGAAAAAAAAAACCAGTGTTGTGAAGCAACACTAAATATAGCTTAAAAGGAAAGAAAATGAAAAAAAAGAACTTCCAATGTGACCAATCCGTAACAAACCTGCTTCGTATCGAGATCTATGATCGCTGAACGAACAGGCAGGATTGGGGAAAGCAAAATAAAATTTCTAGGAACTCCGGAATGAAACTTATATAACCTCATAATGGATCCCGAATTCTTAGAAATAGGTTAAAATATCAATTCAAAACGTGTGGCTCGACCCACGACCCTGGGATTAAGAGTCTCATGCTCTACTAAAACTAGCCGGGCACTAGCCGGGCATCTAAAATCTACTTATTTTTAAAGCCTCCATCTGCGGATCGATTTCAGATTTGGTATCTGACGGTGTCGTTTCGACTAAGATTGCATTTACCTGGCATTGCCGACTTGAATTAATATTCCTCTTCTCTGCCAAAACCTTCTCGGCTTTCCTAGCTAAATCGCGAAGACTACTTAAGTCTCTAGGTTCCGATATAAACAACATTACCTTCAGATCCGCGTTCACAGATAAATCAACCAGATTTGAATTAACTACTGTTCTTCTTGGGGGTGTCCTAGATATTCTAGAAGTATTAGTCTGGTTATCCTGCCTAGTGGTAGGTTTGGGCATAATGGCCCATTGACAAAAGAAATTAAAATTTGGACTCCTGAAATAAAACCCTATCTATGGAAACAATACCAAAATTAGAGGGAAAGGAAAAAGAAAAAATGTAATATAAGATTCGAAAGGAAAAAAAACTGTACAAGTTCTTCTGTAATCGAAAAACTTGTGCAATCCTTTCAGTCAAAATTGATTATTAATATCATACGAAAAAAATCAAAAGTTGTATAGTTCTTAACAAATTTTCCAAAAAATTGACGGAAAAGTGCAAAGAAAAAAAATCGTATATATTCAAAAAAAAGAATCAACAATCATGTAAAAAAGGAGGAATGCTGGCATCCCGCAAGTCAGAGTAAATGGTCGTTAATAAAATATTCAAAAATAATAAAAAAAAATCGATAGCTCGATAGATCCGATAAATTTCCGCTTCATCACGTAATATAAGCCTTTTACCTAGACACGTGCGCGTATAAAAAAAAAATTTTACCACAGTGCAACTCGTCACTGAATAACGAGGACTCCTATAGCAAATTTACCAAGTGATAAGGTATTAAACCCGAGATCCTATCGCAATGGACAACTGGTGATTCATTCCAACCAGTTCGGACTTATAGAATCGCGAATTTAACCGGAAATCCCAACAAACATGTTCCCCCCTTGACGTCGCAAATGAAACTCCCAGGTCAATTCGGACCCAAGGGTCATGACTTACGTCAAAGTATGAGGAATTATGTCGGATGAGAAAGTAACATACGAAAATTGCCGCGTGATTCCGAGTACCATATTCCCTGTCTGACGTCGCAAATGAAACTTCCAGGTCTATTTGGACCAAAGAAGTCACGACTTACACAAGAAATAGAACCGCAGAAACCGAGAACAAAATAAAAAAATATTGTAGTTTTAACTTGGTAATATACCGGAAATATACGCCGCTTAAATAACAAATGCACGTGCCAAAGCACAAAATTAAATTAAATTTAAATTAAGCGTGTTGCCACCACGTGTATACTATCGCGTCACTCACCATGCGTAACAGAAACTGTACATCACCGTTATCTCGCGTCTACCGTTGTAGTCAACCACGTGATGGGCCCCACGTTGGCTTCCTTAACTTTTGTTGGGAAAAAAAAAAGAAATTACGAATTTTCGTAGGTTGCACAAGCTGACGTTTCTTCAAGCGCCATTTACAATGAGCGCCAAAATTACAATTAGCGTCATTAGCTTTACAAAAAAAATTTTAAAGTTTTAGTCAACAGACTAGTATTTCCTACTGTACTTTGCGTTGGGCGCCATGTATGTTACGCGGCCCAACTATGATATTAAAATTTAAAATAAGAAATTGAAAAAAAACCGTTTCTCGCTTTTCGTTGGGCGCCATATATGTTACGCGCCGTTAAATGCATACAAATAACGTTACAATGTGCCAAGGCACATTTTCAAATACAGGTTAAGGGGTAGGAAAAGGTCTTTGCCGGCTAGCTCGAAGCTAAAGTCGTGGTTCTCAACCCGAGTATTTGACGCGTAAGCATATAACATACTCTACTACCCTGAGAGTATGAGAAAAATACGAAAAAGCAAAAGTAGTTCATTACCGAAAATTCACGCTGCTTTCAGCAGATAAAACGAATGAAAATATCGAAACTATCGAGAAAAAATCCATGGCAAGGTGATTGGCCACGTACGGTACACTTTTCCCTTCCAGAAGAAAAAAAAATAAACTACCTACCTACCTTGGATACCAGCATCCCCTCCTTTAGTAATTTAGTCTTCTTTCATGTTTTTTTCTCCTTTACAAGAATAATTTACAAATGTTTATTTAAAAAAAATCAACTCTTTTCCTTCAACTTGCAATTAAATATATATATATAAGTATACAATAGGATCAATAGGAATAGGAAATATTAATCTTAAATAGGTAAGTAACTAATTAGGGTATATTATATTACTTATGGTAAGAATTATATTATAAAAAGGTAAGTATATGGTAAATAATTATGGTATAATATATTACTTATGGTAAGAATTATATTATAAAAAAGGTAGGTAAGTATATAGTAAAAAATTATGGTATAATCTATTACTTATGGAAAGAATTATATCATAAAAAGAAAATAAGTACATAGTAAATATTTATGGTATAATATATTATTATGGTAAGAGTTATATTTCCGTATAGTAGTTATAGCTGAGTTGTTGTTGTTATCAAAAAAATCGTAGAGTAGTTATAGCTGAGTTGTTGTTGTTAACAAAAAAATGTAGAGTAGTTATAGCTGAGTTGTTGTTGTTAACAAAAAAATTGTAGAGTAGTTATAGCTGAGTTGTTGTTGTTAACAAAAAAATGTAGAGTAGTTATAGCTGAGTTGTTGTTGTTATATGGGTGTTGAAAAAGTAGTTGTTGTTGCTTTTTTTTTCTTTATTAATGTGGCTTAACATAAATGAGTTTGATTTTATTTATTTCTGTTTTATATTCACTTTAATGCATTTGTTAATATTATTATCTTTATTATTTGTAGTTTTGCTTAACATTTAAACATTTGTTCATTTATTATTACAGATTTTTTTTTTTATTTTTGATGAGATACAAAGGAAGGAAGAGAGGGATTTAATATATTTTCCCCTTTTCTTTTTTTTTCATACACTTTATTTATGAGTTACTAAATTTCTTTATTTTCCTTCTTTCTTTGCTTGCGTTTTTTTTTCTTTTTTTTTTTTCTTCTTTTCCAATTAAAAATTTCTTTTATTTTCATTTTTTTTTTTCGAGTTGTTGCCTTTGTTGCCGTTATATATTCTATAAATTTTAGTTTTTTTCCCTCCTTTTTTTTTTTTTTTTGCTTTTTACCTTCCGCTCTGATAGTTCGCTAACGACTGACTACTTTTTTCCTTAAGCATCATCCATCTAGCTACTATTTTCCCTGTCCTTTTTCCTGCCTATTCGCGTCACTTAGCGCGCGTCACGACCCTATTGGTCAATCGTATAACGGGATCATCGTCATACGATAAAAATGCCAAATGTCAACACATGATTGGTCAATTCGTTTGCGACATTTGGAAGGA
Organism: Sarcophaga peregrina; assembly: GCA_014635995.1. Taxonomy (NCBI): domain Eukaryota; kingdom Metazoa; phylum Arthropoda; class Insecta; order Diptera; family Sarcophagidae; genus Sarcophaga; species Sarcophaga peregrina. The sequence goes on from CM025794.1 coordinate 5,812,297, forward strand.
ACAAGATGTCAAAAGGGATCACGATAACCAGGGAACAAAACCCAGTGTTGCAATCGAATCGGACGAAAGGGTTGCAATAAATGGGAAAGTTACCAACCCTTGAAAAAAAAAACCAGTGTTGTGAAGCAACACTAAATATAGCTTAAAAGGAAAGAAAATGAAAAAAAAGAACTTCCAATGTGACCAATCCGTAACAAACCTGCTTCGTATCGAGATCTATGATCGCTGAACGAACAGGCAGGATTGGGGAAAGCAAAATAAAATTTCTAGGAACTCCGGAATGAAACTTATATAACCTCATAATGGATCCCGAATTCTTAGAAATAGGTTAAAATATCAATTCAAAACGTGTGGCTCGACCCACGACCCTGGGATTAAGAGTCTCATGCTCTACTAAAACTAGCCGGGCATCTAAAATCTACTTATTTTTAAAGCCTCCATCTGCGGATCGATTTCAGATTTGGTATCTGACGGTGTCGTTTCGACTAAGATTGCATTTACCTGGCATTGCCGACTTGAATTAATATTCCTCTTCTCTGCCAAAACCTTCTCGGCTTTCCTAGCTAAATCGCGAAGACTACTTAAGTCTCTAGGTTCCGATATAAACAACATTACCTTCAGATCCGCGTTCACAGATAAATCAACCAGATTTGAATTAACTACTGTTCTTCTTGGGGGTGTCCTAGATATTCTAGAAGTATTAGTCTGGTTATCCTGCCTAGTGGTAGGTTTGGGCATAATGGCCCATTGACAAAAGAAATTAAAATTTGGACTCCTGAAATAAAACCCTATCTATGGAAACAATACCAAAATTAGAGGGAAAGGAAAAAGAAAAAATGTAATATAAGATTCGAAAGGAAAAAAAACTGTACAAGTTCTTCTGTAATCGAAAAACTTGTGCAATCCTTTCAGTCAAAATTGATTATTAATATCATACGAAAAAAATCAAAAGTTGTATAGTTCTTAACAAATTTTCCAAAAAATTGACGGAAAAGTGCAAAGAAAAAAAATCGTATATATTCAAAAAAAAGAATCAACAATCATGTAAAAAAGGAGGAATGCTGGCATCCCGCAAGTCAGAGTAAATGGTCGTTAATAAAATATTCAAAAATAATAAAAAAAAATCGATAGCTCGATAGATCCGATAAATTTCCGTTTCATCACGTAATATAAGCCTTTTACCTAGACACGTGCGCGTATAAAAAAAAAATTTTACCACAGTGCAACTCGTCACTGAATAACGAGGACTCCTATAGCAAATTTACCAAGTGATAAGGTATTAAACCCGAGATCCTATCGCAATGGACAACTGGTGATTCATTCCAACCAGTTCGGACTTATAGAATCGCGAATTTAACCGGAAATCCCAACAAACATGTTCCCCCCTTGACGTCGCAAATGAAACTCCCAGGTCAATTCGGACCCAAGGGTCATGACTTACGTCAAAGTATGAGGAATTATGTCGGATGAGAAAGTAACATACGAAAATTGCCGCGTGATTCCGAGTACCATATTCCCTGTCTGACGTCGCAAATGAAACTTCCAGGTCTATTTGGACCAAAGAAGTCATGACTTACGTCAGTGCACAAGAAATAGAACCGCAGAAACCGAGAACAAAATAAAAAAATATTGTAGTTTTAACTTGGTAATATACCGGAAATATACGCCGCTTAAATAACAAATGCACGTGCCAAAGCACAAAATTAAATTAAATTTAAATTAAGCGTGTTGCCACCACGTGTATACTATCGCGTCACTCACCATGCGTAACAGAAACTGTACATCACCGTTATCTCGCGTCTACCGTTGTAGTCAACCACGTGATGGGCCCCACGTTGGCTTCCTTAACTTTTGTTGGGAAAAAAAAAAGAAATTACGAATTTTCGTAGGTTGCACAAGCTGACGTTTCTTCAAGCGCCATTTACAATGAGCGCCAAAATTACAATTAGCGTCATTAGCTTTACAAAAAAAATTACAAAAAAAATTTTAAAGTTTTAGTCAACAGACTAGTATTTCCTACTGTACTTTGCGTTGGGCGCCATGTATGTTACGCGGCCCAACTATGATATTAAAATTTAAAATAAGAAATTGAAAAAAACCGTTTCTCGCTTTTCGTTGGGCGCCATATATGTTACGCGCCGTTAAATGCATACAAATAACGTTACAATGTGCCAAGGCACATTTTCAAATACAGGTTAAGGGGTAGGAAAAGGTCTTTGCCGGCTAGCTCGAAGCTAAAGTCGTGGTTCTCAACCCGAGTATTTGACGCGTAAGCATATAACATACTCTACTACCCTGAGAGTATGAGAAAAATACGAAAAAGCAAAAGTAGTTCATTACCGAAAATTCACGCTGCTTTCAGCAGATAAAACGAATGAAAATATCGAAACTATCGAGAAAAAATCCATGGCAAGGTGATTGGCCACGTACGGTACACTTTTCCCTTCCAGAAGAAAAAAAAAATAAACTACCTACCTACCTTGGATACCAGCATCCCCTCCTTTAGTAATTTAGTCTTCTTTCATGTTTTTTTCTCCTTTACAAGAATAATTTACAAATGTTTATTTAAAAAAAATCAACTCTTTTCCTTCAACTTGCAATTAAATATATATATATAAGTATACAATAGGATCAATAGGAATAGGAAATATTAATCTTAAATGGGTAAGTAACTAATTAGGGTATATTATATTACTTATGGTAAGAATTATATTATAAAAAGGTAAGTATATGGTAAATAATTATGGTATAATATATTACTTATGGTAAGAATTATATTATAAAAAAGGTAGGTAAGTATATAGTAAATAATTATGGTATAATCTATTACTTATGGAAAGAATTATATCATAAAAAAAAAATAAGTACATAGTAAATATTTATGGTATAATATATTATTATGGTAAGAGTTATATTTACGTATAGTAGTTATAGCTGAGTTGTTGTTGTTATCAAAAAAATCGTAGAGTAGTTATAGCTGAGTTGTTGTTGTTAACAAAAAAAATGTAGAGTAGTTATAGCTGAGTTGTTGTTGTTAACAAAAAAATTGTAGAGTAGTTATAGCTGAGTTGTTGTTGTTAACAAAAAAATGTAGAGTAGTTATAGCTGAGTTGTTGTTGTTATATGGGTGTTGAAAAAGTAGTTGTTGTTGCTTTTTTTTTCTTTATTAATGTGGCTTAACATGAATGAGTTTGATTTTATTTATTTCTGTTTTATATTCACTTTAATGCATTTGTTAATATTATTATCTTTATTATTTGTAGTTTTAAACATTTGTTCATTTATTATTACAGATTTTTTTTTTATTTTTGATGAGATACAAAGGAAGGAAGAGAGGGATTTAATATATTTTCCCCTTTTCTTTTTTTTCATACACTTTATTTATGAGTTACTAAATTTCTTTATTTTCCTTCTTTCTGTGCTTGTGTTTTTTTTTCTTTTTTTTTTCTTCTTTTCCAATTAAAAATTTCTTTTATTTTCATTTTTTTTTTCGAGTTGTTGCCTTTGTTGCCGTTATATATTCTATAAATTTTAGTTTTTTTCCCTCCTTTTTTTTTTTTTTTTTGCTTTTTACCTTCCGCTCTGATAGTTCGCTAACGACTGACTACTTTTTTCCTTAAGCATCATCCATCTAGCTACTATTTTCCCTGTCCTTTTTCCTGCCTATTCGCGTCACTTAGCGCGCGTCACGACCCTATTGGTCAATCGTATAACGGGATCATCGTCATACGATAAAAATGCCAAATGTCAACACATGATTGGTCAATTCGTTTGCGACATTTGGAAGGAACAAGATGTCAAAAGGGATCACGATAACCAGGGAACAAAACCCAGTGTTGCAATCGAATCGGACGAAAGGGTTGCAATAAATGGGAAAGTTACCAACCCTTGAAAAAAAAAAACCAGTGTTGTGAAGCAACACTAAATATAGCTTAAAAGGAAAGAAAATGAAAAAAAAGAACTTCCAATGTGACCAATCCGTAACAAAAGATTCCGCAACATGGCAACCGTTTTACCACAGACAGCATTTACATGGTTGGACCAGTTAAGATTGTTGTCAAAGACAACTCCAAGATTCTTAACACTATATACAGTTTCAATAGCAGTATTATTAATCCTTAATTGTGTAAGCTGTGCCGTACAGTTTACCTTGCCTATTATCAAAGCCTTTGATTTCCTCGGATTGAGGCAAAGACCATTAATCGACGCCCATTGAAACACATTATGCAAATCACAATTTATCCTTCGTATACAATCTGTAATAACAGACGGCATGCAACTAATGTACAGCTGGACGTCATCTGCGTACATTTGTACATTGCAAAACCTCAACTTTCTTGGCAGGTCATTAGAGTAAATTGAATATAAAAGTGGACCAAGTATCGAGCCCTGTGGGACACCTCTAGATGTTAAAATACTGTCCGATACAGTACCATCATGATACACAAATTGACTCCTATCCCGCAGATTCGACGACATTAGCTTGACAGCAGTATCCGAGAAATGGCACATGTGTTTTAACTTTTGGCATAGAATAGTATGATTAACAGTGTCAAATGCCTTAGAATGATCGAGTAAAACCAAAAATGATGTCAAATTGTTATCCGCACTTAATCGCAACTCTTCCGAAACATCAATGAGTGCTGAAATGGAGCTGTGATTAGGTCTGAAACCAGACTGCCTTTCAGAAAGCACGCTATTACCATACAAGTATTGGGTTATCTGCTTATAAATTAATTTCTCGAAAATTTTCGATAAGTATGACAAAATTGCAATTGGGCGGTAAGTTCTATCCTGTTTAGGCGCAGGTATTATCTTGGCACTTTTCCACATTGTAGGAAAAGTAGATGACGTAATAATAGTATTAATTAAATGAGTCATGTACGGTAGAACATATGGCAGAATTAACTTTACAAATTTGGGATTAATTCCATCACTTCCGATGGAGTTAGACCGAACAGCCAGAATGCTCTCAACAACATCATCCTGTGTAACGTTATTAAATTCAAAATTCGGTTGAATCAAGTGGTTAGTAGTAGGGAAGGCATCAGAAGCGTTGTGATACTCCAAATCGGCATCAATTCCCGGTATATTCGCAAACTCCAAGCTGAGTTGATTTACATCAATCTTTTCATTGGATTTAATACCACTATTCATTATACCCAATGATTGTATATCTCTCCACTTTCTACTGACGCTAATATTCGATCGAAATTTATCAGCAAAGAAACTCGATTTTGCGGCCCGAATTTTCAGATTCGTGTCTCTCCTACATGCCCTAAAAATTTCGTAAAGTTCATTCGTCCTATACCTTTTCCATCTACGAAAAGCATTATTTCTTTGATTAATTGAGACCCTGATATCATTCGTAAACCATGGCTTTTCATTACGTATGTTCTTTATCCTAATTGGTACATATTTCTCAAATAAATATTGTATATTTCCCTGTAAAAAATTAATCTGGTCATCCACTGTAGGCATCAAAAAGGTCTGATTCCATGGTACAGTTTCCAACTCCATTTCAAGTGAGGCAAAATCAATGTTCTTAAAATCCCTATACTTAATCACTTGATCCGTTGTTGCCGTTCGAAAATCAAATGAGAGGAAAAGGAGATCATGTTTAGAAAAAGCAGAGGCAGAAAGTTGGTCAAATAAAAGCATTCGATTAGGATTATCAACAAAACACAAATCAATTAATGTACTAGCACCTGATGTGTAGTGCGTAGGCATTGTGTCATTAATCAAATGCAAACCGATGGCACTCAAATCCTCTGCCAAACCTCTATCCAAAAGAATATTAGCATTGAAGTCACCTCTTAAAATAGTATCCGAATAACCCAAAGTGAGTGAGGGCAATTTATCCAATAAGGGTTTGACATTAATCCTATTGTTTGGTCGGTAAATTACAGCCAGTAAAAGTTTCTGATGGCTACTATAGAACTCAAGAAATAAAGATTCAATATTATTGAAGCTAGTACCAAGTTCACCGTTATCAGTAATAGAACCCGCTCTCAGCTGACAGCAAAACTACAATCATTAAAGCCTTGGAAGAAGGAAAATCCATGCGTGAAGTTGGACACCTCTTTGGTGTAAATAGTGTGGAAAGAACCAGGTAGTGGTAATTCTCGAAAAACTACCTCTCGCCAAGACCGCCAGATGATTGCACTGGTTAAAAAAGATCCACGAAAGACCGCAGTGGACGTTGCTAATTTCGCAAATGAGCAAATGGGAGTCTCTATAGGCGTTCACACTGTTCGCCGTAGGTTGAAAGAGGCTAATTTGCATGCGAGACGACCCGCAAAGAAACCTCTCATCAGTGCAATCAATAAAAAGAAACGCCTGGAATTTGCAAAACGTTACAAGGATTGGTCAAATGAACAATGGGCTAAAGTCTTGTGGAGCGATGAAAGCAAATTTAATTTGTTTGGCTCCGATGGGATAAATTTTGTTCGAAGACCGCCTGCACAGAGATATTCTCCAAGATATCAACTTCCAACCGAAAAACATGGCGGTGTATCAATAATGAGGTGGGGTAAGGAACGATATATTTAAAAAAAATTATTGATTTTACGTCACGTATTTACAGGTGCGTTTTCCAGTGATGGGGTAGGTCCCTTAACTCAAATCGAAGGAAAAATGGACGCCAAGAAGTACTGTGAAATCCTTGGAGAACACATGCTTCCTCATCTGCGGGAACAAATGCCTCCTGGTAGCATATTCCAACAGGATAACGATCCAAAGCACTCAAGTCGCTTAGCTCGAAACTTTTTAAGCGACAATGATGTCAATGTTTTGGGTTGGCCATCACAGTCTCCCGATCTAAACCCCATAGAAAATCTATGGGAGCTATTAGATCGGGAAGTTAAGAGGAAACATCCGTCAAATAAGAGGCAATTAGAAGAAATTTTGAAAAGTGAATGGGAATCCATTAACACATTAATAGCTTTAGTCGACTCTATGCCTTCTAGGTTGCAAGAAGTCATAAAAACTAAGGGCTACGCCACTAAATATTAATTTTAAGATTTTTTTTGTAAGAATTACTATTTAATTTAAATAAACACATTAAAATTTATGCTGTTGCATTTTTATTGCTCCCATGAAATTCGCACTCTTTTTACTAAATGACAAAATAATATATCATTAATTAAAAATATTTACATAATGTTATTGATAATAGGTATCTATAACTGTAGGGATTAATAACCCAAAGAAATATTTTGAACTGGTCACCATTTTTTTAAAATTATCGCTTTTAAAGATAATTTTACCCAACGTTGCATTTTTTGTGCTCGCTACTGTAGCTACATAATTATTCGTAGCTACTTGATAACAAGCGCAATTGTTTGCGAAAACCTGGAATAAAGTCGGTTTCAAATTATCCAATGGTGACTTTCGTTCAGTAATAGAGTTTTGAACAGTCGGCCTACTTTCCGAAAGATCTTGCTCCGTCGGTAATTTTATTAAAAAATCTTTTATATAAAGTTGAACTTTTGGTTTTTTAAGTTCTTTATACAACTCTTTATACCCAGCAATACAATTATTAATATCTCGTTCGAATTTCAGGGCACGCTCTATATTGTGATATTTTACCAAATGTTAGACCCTCATCTATTGAACTAGCAGTTAGTTAGAGATATCCATTAAATTATAAAATGGTGACTTTCATCCGGTAATAGAGTTTTGAACTGTCGGACTACTTTCCGAAAGGTCTTGCGCCGTTGACTTTTTTATTTGACTAGTTTATTAAAAAAAATTTTTATAGAAAGTTGAACTTTTGGTTTTTGGTATTTTCCAGTTATTACTATGTATGTTTATTTCTACAAACATAATTACAAGACAGTAGTTTTGAAACCGTACTAGTTTAAAAATTTTTTACAAAAAAAATTTTTTTCACCCTGTATACATATATTTATAATATACATATAAAAGGTTTGTGACTTTATCATATTTATACCCTACCCTATAACCCGTCTATTCAATTAATATGGTCAGTAAATGATAAGGTGGAATTGATCCAAAATCCTAAGTATTTAATCTTACTAACGTACACAAGAGATGTGTTCCCCATGTAAATGGTCATATTCCCATCTACTGATTGGTAAAATGTAAGATTTTTAAGGATTGAGGTTATTATCCTCAGCCCATTTTAAAATAAACCTCAAGTCATAATTAAGTTTGTAACTTGTATCCTCTATCAGACCAATACGGTTTGAGATGTACAGCTGAATATCGTCTGCAACGTACCTTAATATACCTGCATACTGAAAATAAATCATTGACGAACATACTAAATAGCAGGGGGCCTAACGCAGACCCCTGTAAAACACTAGATGTTATACGTCTCAGCCCTGACTGCTTATTTCCAATAATTACACTTTGGGCTCGCCCATACAAGTAGTTTTCCGTAAGAGATAAAGTGGTATTTGTGAATGCTGCCAAAGACCTTTGAAAAATCCAGTAAACACATAAGAGAGAGGTTTCCTTTGTCATATTCGGGCTTCATGTCAACAATTACTTTCAAGACCGCAGTAGTACGACTATGAGCAATGACAAAAGCAAATTGGAATGGGGACAAGAGATTATTGTTATTCAGATATAATGTAACCTGTTCAGCAATTTGGGACTTAAATATTTTTGAAAAAACTGGTAAAATACTTATTAATCTATAATCGTCCGCCCTCACTGCATTGACAATCTTTAGCATCGGTATAATTCTTCCAATTTTCCAGGCTGTAGGAAACTGGGTTGCTGTAATGCAATGGATAAAGACATGGGTCAGCGCTCCCAAAATATATGGCAATATAAGTTTAACAAATTTCAGGGCTACACCTTCTGTACCAATGGCATTGTATTGAATTTTCAAGATATGCTTGGGTACAGCAGCCTTTGACACTGTAGAAAATGATAAGTTACTATTGCAGAAGAGTTCAATTCGTAAATTAGGACTAGTATGATTATTTGTCACGCCATTAATATAAAGAAACTTATTAAGCCCATCTGGGACTTCACATTCCTCCACAATTCGCCAGCAAGGAAATTTAAATTAAGTTTCCGGGAGAAATATGATTTTTTAGCTTGTCTGACAATGAGATTGGAGCGGTCTCTAGCTCTATTGTAAGCAGCTCTGTTTATCAACGTGGGTCCCCTTTTCCAAACGTTGTAAGCTAATTGCGATCACGAATACCATTTTTCACAGCAGCTGCATATCACGGACAACAGCGATTATTTACATGACATCCAGCAATGTTTATTTATTTTTATTTTTTTTTAACATCCCTAGTCAGGTTAATATTTAATGTACAAAATAATAAGATCATGGTCAGAAACGAAAGAAATCTGATCATACAAAAGTATGTAATAAGCTTGGATGAGGTAGCAGGAATAAATCGAATAAACTTCGCCTTGAATTGGACGAAAGACATGTGGGAATTTCATCATTACCCGCAGTCATACCCACCGAACTTATGATATCAAGGAAATCATTTCTAATTTCATCCTTAACCATCAGATTTACATTAAAATCACCACAAGTAATAAAAAAAAGTCATAAGTTATGGAATGATTCCTGAAGTTATTAGAAAAAGGTTCAAAAGTTATTGTCCTTATAGGATTATAAAAGCATGACACTAAAGCTCTCACACTATTATCATAAACAACAATATTAATAAATTCAATGTCACAATTCTGTGAAATGTGTCAATACTAATTGAGGTTACTCTTAGCATAAGTTCCAACATCACCGCCTCTTGCATGCCTCCTATCATTCCTATATAGCTTATACCCATTTATGCCATATAACCATCTGGAACCACGTTTCCGTTACATAATTAATATCATTTGTATATTTTAAAATAAAATTTGGAAGCTCGTGCAACGAAATAACGAATGCCAAGAAATTTTCCACTCGTTTACGATAATGACCCATAACATAAGGCCGAAATTGTAACTGAATGGTTAAGTGAAAACTTAAAATGTGCTTTCTCATCCTCCTCAGAGTCCAGATCTCAACCCCATCTAACATCTATGGAAAGTTTTGGAGAAAAAAATCCGTCAGCATATAATAACTGGTAAGGAAATCCTCAAAAACTTTATTACCAAGGAATGGCAGAATATTGATCAAGAAATGACTAGTAAATTAGTATAATTACTGAAAAACCGTTGAAATCATATCACACCTTATTAATTAGTTTTCAGGTATAAATATTATTCTGTACGGATAATTTCTTGAGTTTGGTTTCTGAAGTATTTTTTCATTTTTGTTAATTCAATAAAATTTATTTCTGTTTTAAACTGTATGTACTGTATGTGTTTGTGTAATATGCCTGTTGCATTTCTTAAAAATCAACAACTTATTCTCATTGGATGTACATGTATTTTCCAAACTACATTAAATTATATTTTCAATAGTGGAGTGTACGGAGAATTGTTTGAGTCAGTGTACATAGTATATGCCAAAGAATATTTCTAATAGAGATTGCGTATTTGCATTGTTTTTTTTTCTGATACATGATCATACAGTTAGAGATTAAATGATTATCGTTGTTACATAATATTGTAATTGCTGGAGTTTGATCGTGACCATCATGCTAACCAGACGTTTAGTTCTGATAAGAAAAAATTCTCGTTCAAATAAGATCATTATCTTTTGTGCATAAACTTATATTGTTGTAAGATCACGAGCTTTAGTTTTTTTTTTGTTTTTACTAAAAAGAGATAGAGACTCTAAAATATATATTATAAAAAAAAATAAAAAAAAAAACCGTTACGTGTAATGAGTGAACCTATCGCTTCGACTTCAAATTCAAATTTAAAAAATGTTGTAAACAATAACAACTTAACAAATCAACAAAACAATGAAAGAAAAAGAAAAAGCAATATGCAGTGTAACACAATATTAAAACAATTGAAAAACAATTATTATGCTATTCTGGACAATGACGATTGCAATAAAGAATACTTAGATAAATTTGAGAAACATGTTCGAATCGAAACAGCAACAACATCTCATACTACAATAAGAAACAATCCAAAAACCAGTTTAAATGATAACGACAACGAAATAAATAAGAATCAAAATAAAAATAAAAATATACCACCAATAAACATTTTTGATGTAGATCCAAATGAATTGGTTGAATTCCTAAAAAATGGGTTAAATATTAAAGACTTTAAAATAAAGAAATTTAATAATAAAAAAACTGCGTTATTTATGTCATCAACAACTGATTTTACCCGTGTTAAAGCCTATTTACAAAAAACGAAAGCTAAATTAAAATTCTTTATGTTTACACCAAAAGACATTAAAACCAAAACTTATGTTCTAAAAGGCCTTAGTGCTAACACTGATATAAATACGATTTATGATGAACTTTGTAAATATCAAAATGAAAATTTAAAATTTGTCAAAGTGAGTCAAATGACGACAAAAAAGTCTAAAGAAAAAAGTTTAAAATTGCCAATTTTTCTAGTTCAAATAACTAACGGAAGTAAAATTAGGAACTCAAAGCAATAAAAGGTATTCTATATCGCTGCGTACGATGGGAAGCCTAAAAAACCTGAAATTACACAGTGTAGGAACTGTCAAAACTTTTTCCGTAGCGCATCGAATTGCTATCTACCGCCACGATGTGTAAAATGCAATGAAACACATGAAGCTGGGAAGTGCGACATTAGTCAGGTGCCGATAAACGAAAGAGAGAAACTATATTGTGTTCTATGTAATAAATGTGGCTGCGAAAAATACAAATTACTTTAACAGAAACTTCGAGATAAAAAACAAAGTTTTAGTGAAAAAGGAACAAATTCATTTAGCAATAATATTAACAATACAAATGTAAGTTTTGCCGACGTTTTAAGAAGCAGTGGTAACAGCTTAAATAGAAATCCTTTTCAACAAGCGTTAGAAGAGTTCAACGCTTCTATTCAAAATTTGTCGAACCAGATGATTAATTTCTAAAAGCAACTTCAAATTCAGGCATCGAGAATTGATGCAATTTTCACTATGTTGGAGAATTAATTATTAACAATGGTACGACACAGTTGTAAAAAATCTTAATATTATTGAAGTAAATGTTAATTCTATAATTAAACTTAGTCGAAGACTTGACCTCTCTAATTTTATAAATAAATATAACCCAGATTTAGTTCTATTAAATGAAACTAAACTTAATTTTAAACATTCAATCACATTCAGGGATTACGATATAATTCGAAAAGATAGATCTGATAACAAAAGTGGAGGTGGAACTGCAATTATAATAAAAAATGGTCTAAAATATATTAATTATTCTAGCCACATAATTAATTCATTTAAATGTTTGGAAACCACTATTATCAAAGTCCCCTTGACATCCAATCAGTTCCTATTCGTTATTTCAGCTTACTACCCATCGGGTAACAATAGTAACTATTTTAAAACAGAATTCCTTCAACTATTTCAGAACCTTAACTTAGAAAATCCGAATAATTTTTATGTTTTAGCAGGCGATCTTAATTGCAAACATACTGATTGGGGGAACACTTCAAATAACACAAAAGGAAACATGTTAAAAGAGTGGTTAACTAAATTGTTAACTTAATTAAATGGTCAACTAAATTAAAATTAGATTTAGAAGTAGTTTGTATGCTTCAACAACACCATCTTATCCTAGATGTGGTTCCTATTTAGACCTATGTTTAGCTGACTCTCGTCTATGTATATATAGAAATAATGATACACTGCTTAACAACTCTTGATTATGATAGCGAACATAACGCATTACAAATACAAATTTTAAGTAGTTGTTGAACTGTGTTCAACTTATTATTGTTTTTGCCCACTATCGTGAATTGCTTTGAATTTCTTTCTTTCTTTTCTTTCATATTTTTTTTAATTATCTTTACATATATTTAAGCCCTCTCATTTATCTTTTCCTATATATGTAATTATTTCCCCTTAACTAAAATTGTAACTCTTTTCTTTATATATTTCATAATATGAGCTCTCATAATAACTTTTTATATTTTGTAAAATTAGTTGATAAGTTGATTAGTTGCTAAGCGGATAAGAAACAGCCAAGAAGGCAATAAATTTTAAGTTTTATCAAAAAAAACCTAACCCTTCTTATCCTTTGGGGGATACATATATTCAAGAGGAATATACCAATCCCAACCCCGTCAACTCATCCTTTGTAGACCTTATGAGTTTGGTTGACTCATAGAGCCTACAAAATTGGTCCTTCGAAAGGTCCTAGCGTTCTAGGATTATGATTTGAATCAGTGGCACAAGGTCCACTAGACACAACAGGCGGTTATGCGTCACCAGCATCAACCCCAAAAAGCATAGAGTGGCATAAGGTCCACTAGGCATCACTGGCGATTGAACACTATCAGCATCAATCCCAGCAACCGTGAAGTGGCATAAGGTCCACAGGTTAAACCCAAGTTTATCATCAACCCCCAGACGCATAGAGTGGCATAAGGTCCACTAGACAGCAAGGGCGATTGTGCGCTGCCAGCATCAATCCCAACAACCATCAAGAAGATAAGAACAAGAAGTCAAACAACCAAATAGAAGACAACCGATCACCAACAAATTCATCCCCAGGAAAAAACGGACAAGAAACCGAATATCACCAAATTCATCCCCAGGAATAAAGAGGCTAGAGGAAAAGCTATCAGAAGACCGAGCAACAACAATTTCATCCCTAGAAAAAAAGGTTAATATCAAGGGCATGTGAAGAATTCTACATGAGAAGATAAGTACAGTACTACAAGTGCAGAAAATCAAAGGTTACAAGTGTCATTCAAGGGCATTTAAAAGGTAAGAGAACAAAAGGTATGTGCATTACAGTAGTTATTGATTTGGCTTAAGAAAAAAATCTCTAAGAGAACTGTGTAGGAATTTAAAGAAAAAAAATAGGAAAAAAATATGTATACATATTTACGCGAAAATATTTAAAAAACCGGTTTTCAAAACAACAAAGTGCGAAATAAAAACCACCAATAAGAAAATACCAATAAAATTAAAAAATCATAACAAGCAACGGTAAGACGCCTTTTGCACGTTGAAATTTGTTTCGAAACAAATTTCAACACTCTTGAGTTTGTTGGAGAGAGGGGAAAAACGAGCGGGGGTGAATTTAGAATTTCATGTACTCAGAAATTTGCTTTGTTCTTTATTCGTATATACACAGAGTTGTATTTGATTTCACATTTTCTTTTATTTTTTGTTCCGCATAGAGAAGTTAACATCTTGACTGCCGCGGCAACTTTCAGAAAACTGGCCAATAACGGCAATTTGATTTTTTACATTATATTACTAAAAACTATTTTTAGATCGTAGATATCATCAAAAGGCAAAAATTATGTTTTTTAGGAGAAAAAGTGGGTAAGAGATAACTCGTAGTTAGTCAACGGTGTTAATATAAAGCTCCCTTATTTAAAATATCTTTTGTCTTTGTTGATTTTGTGTTTGAAATCAAAACATTAGCAAAAGAAAAATTTTAGTGCCAAACAATTAATTAAAAAAGGTTGAAAAAATAAAAAATATTAAAAAGAATATAATTTATAATATATTATAATGTAATAACAAATATAATATTCATATAATGTTCATGTCTTATGTTTGAACGTAAATCACAATGCCAAACAAAGTTGTAACTGACAAAAACAGCAGAACGACGAGATAAAAGAAAACAAAATTTCTGAAACAAATTTTTACGTCCAAAAGCGAAAGAAATTTTAAAAGAAAATGCAAAAAAGTTTCTCACATTTGTTTCGAAACAAATTTCAACGTGCAAAAGGCGTCTAAACGAAATAAAACCAGTTTAAAAAAAGTCACAAGCAAATTCCACAAGAAAAAAAAAATAACAAAAAGAATAAGAATAACAGCGGAACGATACAATAAAGAAACATAAGACATTACAATACTCTAACTTAACACCAATATCAACTGTACACAAAGAGAACAAAACTCTACACATCACAACGAAATCAAAAGAAAAAAAAAGAAGAGAGGAAAAAAACACAACAAAACTTTAATGTTTCAAGTTTCGCACTTTTAAGTTTCTATTGCAGTATGCCTACGCGAGCGACTTACAAAAATTCTGGATTCATTCCCATAATAGCGATCGGTGCGACAACACAAAAAAATAAATAAATGCAGAAAAAACCAAAGTGTGTGTAAAAAAAAAACACAGTTAAAACAAAAAATTATTATTGGAAAAAAGAACACAAATAAGACAGTGGAAAAAAAACACAGTTAAAACAAAAAAAATATTTTGAAAACATATAACACAAATAAGACAGTGGAAAGAAAAAAAAAACACTGTTAAAACAAAAAAATTATTATTGAAAACAAAATAACACAAATAAGACAGTGGAAAGAACAAAACACAGTTAAAACAAAAACAATTATTATTGAAAACAAATAACACAAATAGTACAGTGAAAACAAAACACAGTTAAAACAAAAAATTATTATTGAAAAAAAAAAAAAAAAATAATACAAATAAGACAGTGAAAAAAAAAAACAAAAAAAAATTATTATTGAAAACAAACAACAATAATCAACAATCAAAAAAACAAAAAAAGGAAGCTTCTCGCTTGGTAAACAGACAACGGTAAGTTAACCATTGTACAAAATTTAATTTACATTTCCTGTCACCACAAGCTTTAATTGAGTATAAATTTAAAATCTTTGCTTGCAATTCATCGGTATTTTGAAATCGGTAATTCGTTACACTACGCGCGAGAATTTATTTTACCATAAAGTAGACATTACACAATGTCGGCGAAACGAAGGTGTAAGTTCGATATACACCAATTGACGGCGTTGTGTACCGAATTTGAAAATAGGAGTGAGGAGGAGCAAACACCAGCTTTTCTCCAAGTAAAACTGGATGAGTTGGAGAGACGGTGTGGTAGGCTTCTAGAAAGTTATGAAGGGTTTGTGATGGACGAGAAAAGTGAGGTTAGTGACGACTTCAAGGATGGAGTCTCACTACAATATGAAGCAGCGGCACAAATGTACCAAAATTTAAAGGCAAAAATAATGGTGATGATGGCGAACAAATCGATAGTGATGGATCAAAGCGCAATAAATCAGACGGAAACGACAGTCGTTCGGCAATCAAGGTCCGGTTTAAGGTTACCCCCATGTGACATGCCAATTTTCGAAGGTGGTTATACGAAATGGCCAGAGTTTAGAGACATGTTCACTTCGTTAGTGTTAGGAAATAAGGACATATCGCAAGTCGAAAAACTCCAATACCTGCGAACAAAAGTAAAGGGAGAGGCCTACCAAATCGTGAAAAGATTTGATTTGGTTGGACAAAATTTTGAATTAGCTTGGGAAGCCCTTCAGGGTCGGTATGACAACCCAAGAATTTTGGTCAACCAACAGATATAACATATTCTTGGAATCCAAACTGCTCAGAACGAATCCTCAAGATCGATACGATTAATTGTAGATACCATAGATGAAAAAATTGCTATTTTGAAAACCTATAATATCAACGTTTCTTCTTGGGACCCGATCTTGACTTATATTTGTTCTTCAAAGTTGCCGGAAAATACCCTACGAGCATGAGAAAACTCCCTCAAAAATCAAGAAATGCCATCATGGAAAAACATGAGCAATTTTCTGAAAGGAAGGATAGAGATATTGGAAATTGTTTTCGATATGAAGAAACTAAATTGGAAGGAAAATTTAGGTTCAAAGTCGAACGCATTTCACTCTCAAGCGGATGTAATTAGGGGAAAATTTAACTGTAGAAAATGTAAAGAAAATCACCCATTGAAACAATGTCAAAAATTTTTGGAATTATCCGTCAAAGCCAGAATAAAATTTGTATATGCTAACAAATATTGCGCCAATTGTTTTTCTCTAAATCATTTTGAATCTAAATGTCCTAGTAAAGTTCTTTGTTTTCGATGCAAAAGGAAACATCACACTTTACTTCACGTAGACGAGGGAAACACTCGGTCACAGAAAGAAATTTCTTCACGGAATGAGGAAACCGTTTCATACAGCACCCAGGTAATTAGTAAAGAAAAGGCAAAGCCATTTCCTGTTGATCTAGGTTCCCTTCCGCATAGACGCACAACAATTCTACCTACGGCCCTAATTTACATACAACAAGCAGGTCAGCTTTTTACTGTGCGGGGGCTACTCGACTGGATCCGAAAAGAGTTTCGTATCCTCAAAAGTTCAGCAGCAACTAGCAATTCCTGTGGAAGCATATCACACTAGGATTTCCGGTCTGGGAGGAACGGTAGTAGGAAGGTCAAAAGGAATATGCAGCCTTACCTTGCGAACAAAAAGGTCCGATTTCTCAATCACAATTAAAGCAATTGTAGCCCCAAAATTAGCTCATTTTCTACCAAGTTGTCCCATACAGAACACTAATCTTCCAGATATAAAGGATTTAGATTTAGCAGATCCTTATTTTTACAAACCTGGTCCGATAGATCTTATTATAGGAAGCGATTATTTACCCTTCATCAATCTAAGGGGTATAAAGTCAAATATAGAGAACAAGCAAGGGAATCCCACTTTGGATGGTATTTGTCAGGACCAGAACCAAGTCACATGTGTAATTCATTTTCTACCTTGGTCACATCAGAAGAAAAAACGGTCCTACATGAGCAAATGAAACGATTTTGGGAATTAGAGGAGGTAGAACAGGAAAAGGTCGATTCAGAGCACGATATGTATTGCGAGAATTATTTCAGGAACACAGTTGAACGTCAACCAGAGGGAAGGTACATGGTAAGACTACCTTTTAAGGAAATTTTTTTGGGCTCATCGAAAAGCACAGCCTACGCACAATATCTTCAGATGGAGAAGAAACTGGATAAAAATCCGGAACTAAAAGCTCAATATCAACAAGTTCTTCAAGAATACATAGATTTAGGTCACATGGAAGAAGTGACTCATCATGAACCATCAACGGCCAAACATTTCTCTTTTTTTCAACCGCATCACGCAGTTATTCGCCCAGAAACTAAGACTACAAAAGTACGTGTTGTATTCAACGCATCCAAGAAAACTTGTAGTGGTTTTTCTTTAAACGATGTTTTATATCAAGGACCAGCCCTTCAAGGAGAACTCATGCAAATTATTTTGTCATGGAGATACTACAAATATGTATTTACTGGTGACATTCAGAAAATGTATCGCCAAATTTTTGTTCACAAAGATGATAGACCATATCAGAAAATTTTATTTCGAGTCAAATCAAATGCTTCAGTTAAAGTTTTTCAGTTGAAAACAGTTACCTTTGGAGTTAATAGCGCACCATATTTAGCACTAAGAACACTTCTTGAATTAAGCGAAGATTGTAAAGAAACCCACCCATCAGCTTCTTCAATTCTTAAGAAAGAAATCTACGTAGATGACATTTTATCAGGAGGT
Organism: Sarcophaga peregrina; assembly: GCA_014635995.1. NCBI lineage: Eukaryota > Metazoa > Arthropoda > Insecta > Diptera > Sarcophagidae > Sarcophaga > Sarcophaga peregrina. The sequence goes on from CM025794.1 coordinate 5,830,694, forward strand.
CATAATTTGGAAGACGCACAGGAAAAACAGATACAACTTTCTAAAGCATTGATTTCTGCGGGTTTCCCCTTGAAGAAGATAACCAGCAATCACCATGCTCTTTTGGAAAATTTGGCCTGGGAAGATCTTCTGGAAGAAGATTTTTTGAAATTTGAAAACTCTAGCTTATTAAAGACCCTAGGTATACGTTGGAAAGCCAAGGAAGATATATTTTACTACGCACCAGAAACAATAGGAGTTTCACCGTCCACCACTAAACGACAAATTTTATCGACCCCCTAGGCTGGTTAGGACCCATTATTATTATAGCTAAACTTATTATGCAGGAGCTATGGGAATGCAAATCGGATTGGGATGAAGATATACCACCAAGGATATTGGAAACGTGGAACGCGTTTTCGACCATTCTGCCACAAATTGCAACCATTAAAATAACTAGATGGGTAAATTTCTCCCCTCGCTACCAGGCTCAAATTCATGGGTTCTGTGATGCTTCGGAAAAAGCATATTATGGAGCAGTTTATTTGAGAATCTCTACGCCTGAGGGAGAAATTTTTTGTAATTTATTAGTTGCGAAGACTAAAGTTGCGCCTTTAAAGAGGATAACCATTCCGAAGCTTGAGCTCTGTGGAGCCTTACTACTATATAATTTGACGAAGAGCCTAATTAAACGATTAAAGTTTCCCTATGAACTATTCCTGTATACCGATTCTTCAATTGTCTTGGGACGGCTTCAAAAACCCCCGCACACTTTGAAAACTTTCGTAGCGAATTGCGTTAGTCAGATCACTCAGCTTGATCATTGGAGATATGTAAAGACAGACAATCCCGCCGATCTTGGAACTCGAGGATGCACTCCTCAGGAACTTTCGGAAAGTAAATTATGGTGACACGGTCCGCCATGGCTAAGTCAATCCCCGGACTGTTGGCCCAAACCTCGTACTTTTGACCCAACTGATTTAGAATCCCGGAACATAGCAAATTTTCATTTACAAACCCAACAAGAAGATATTCTGAGCGAATTTTCATCATTTCCCAAAGCTCTCAGAATTCTTAGTTATCGCTTTCGCTTCATCAATTGTCTTTTGAAACGTCCCTATGAAACCAAAAACCACATCACCTTCGAGGAAATACAATTTGTGAAAAATTTTGTAATTTTGAATGCACAACAAATTTATTTTTATTTAGAACATGGTTGCCTCAAGAATAATCAACCCATAAATCGGAAAAGTCGCATACTCTCTCTCAATCCCTTTCTTGATCAGGATGGACTACTACGCGTAGGAGGCAGACTCAATAACTCTGAATTAAGTTTCAACGAGCAGCACCCGATCATAATTCCGGAGAAATCGTCATTTGCCAAACTCCTTATCGGATACACACATCAAATTCTACTACACGCGGAACATCACGTAATGTTAAGAGCGATTAGACAAGGCTTTTACATTCCGCGCTTGAAAAACCTTATTATACAATGTGTAAGAACCTGCAAAACCTGTGCAGTTTACAAGCACAAAGTACAAGAGCAAATAATGGGCGCGCTTCCCCGTGAAAGAGTTACATTTTCTTTACCCTTTACTTATACCGGGGTAGACTTTGCCGGTCCGTTCACATTAAAAGCCTCCAATTTGCAGAATGCAAAACTTTTAAAAGTATATGCAGCAGTTTTCGTTTGTCTCTCCATACAAGCAGTTCACCTCGAGGTATGTTCGGAATTATCAACAGATGCGTTTCTGCTTGTTTTACTAGATTTACCAGTCGTAGAGGTTTACCAAAAACAATGTTCTCCGACAATGGCCGAAACTTTTTAGGTGCTGAGCATTCCCTGTTAACAACCCATCATAATTTTATGAAAAATGCAGAAAAATCCCTTATAGAGAAGTATGGAACACATGGGTTTAGCTGGACATTTATTCCCCCATATGCACCACATATGGGCGGCCTCTAGGAGGCTGCTGTCAAAAGCATGAAATCTCATTTAAAAAAAGTAACCGGTAACCTATCATTCACTTTTGAAAAATTCTATACCATACTCACACGCATTGAAGCAATATTAAACTCTCGTCCAATTTCGTCTTTGTCAGAAAACCCCAACGAACTCCTCCCCTTAACTCCAGGTCACTTCCTAAGAGGCGCTCCGCTTATAGCTGTCCCAGAACCACTTAATAACCCTTCTGTGGAAAATATATCCTTCCTCAAACGCTGGGATAGAATCAAAATCATCCAACAAGTATTTGCCCGAAAACGAATATATTACTGAATTGCAACGCAGAAGCAAATGGAGAACAGCACTCAGGGGATGACCCCTACTTATGCAGTGCATTGTGCAGGTTTAGGAAAGGTAGAAAGAGGGAAGATGCAAACGGTAAGGCAACGAGTTGCTGCTGGTGACTGTAAAATGGTCAGTGCTATACCTTCACCATTAGACAGTCTACAGCAAACGTCCAAAAGAAGACCGCAGTTTCTCACAACCACTTATGTTGTGTGTGTTAATTTTATACAGAAGTGGCGGGACCTACAGTTTAAAGTCGACTCCGAACGACAAATTTTTGAGAAACAAGAAGAGAAAGAGAAGAAATCGCCGAAAAAATACTTTTGTATTTTTTTATTTTTGATGTCTGGCCTGGGATTCGAACCCGGGCCTTTTGTCTAATAAGTCAACACACTGCCCACTAGACCACGGCGACCTCAAAAGAAAACGATTTTGTCCACATTAAAGTTGATCTGCTACCCGCTACTGAATGGCGACTTGGTAGGGTAAAAAATGTCATTTGTGGTACATATAAAAGAGTTCGGGTTGCCGAAGTATTGACCAGTAACGGCTTGATTAAACGCCCAATCGTAAAACTTTGCAAATTACCCATTGAATATAACACCCCTTGTAAACCAAATTAATTACCTAAGTTACAATTTCTTTCCCAACACGATCTTGGAGATTTAAGTCAAATCATATTCTATTTGTAATGTGCACATTTTTTTTGTTTTCTCTTTCCAGATCATGCTTAATAAGCCGCGTTGTGAGTTGTGCAGGCGCAACCATCCCCTCAAATACTACGTGCAGTTTCGGGTTATGTCCCCCTCGGAGAGAAGAGCTCATGCTAAGTGGCATGATTACTGCCTAAATTGTCTCGCACAATCGCATACCCGATATTGGTGCGAATCAGTGAATAGATGGACTATCTGCGGCGCCAGACATCATACGATGCTGCATAAGGATGGCAGGGAGCAGGCGGCATCCAGTTTTGAGGAGGAACCTGATGCAGGTAGCCCATCACATAGACCTACTCAACCAGAAAAAGGATGAATACCACCATTGATCCAAGTGAAGCTCGTCCATAATGAAATTTCCTCGATGGCCACCTTGCTTTTGCAAAAATCGAGCCAATATAGTTTCCTCCTGAAGTCGAAAGCACGGGAATTTCCTGAACTTCCCACCTCGGCGACCAAAGCAGTGTTTGAGGTGACTCCCACGTATGACACAATGAATGTGGTTACCACTTGGGAGCTGAATATCAAAAACCAAGCCACCTTCACGTTCCCACCACCCCTCGTGGATGAGTCACTAATGAGCCATTTTCAGCATCTCCACCCAGGTTCCATGACTGCCGCAAGGTCGATGGAGTCATCGGGCGGCCATTAATGCCCCAATTTGATAGCCCAAGCACAAAATTCTAAGTTCGGTTGGATTATGCATGGAAAATGGACGGGATGTCCATGTCATTAGAAAAAAGCCCGGAGTATGTTGAACTGTGTTCAACTTATTATTGTTTTTGCCCACTATCGTGAATTGTTTTGAATTTCTTTTCTTTCATATTTTTTTTTAATTATCTTTAATTTAAGCCCTCTCATTTATCTTTTCCTATATATGTAATTATTTCCCCTTAACTAAAATTGTAACTCTTTTCTTTATATATTTCATAATATGAGTTCTCATAATAACTTTTTATATTTTGTAAAATTAGTTGATAAGTTGATTAGTTGCTAAGCGGATAAGAAACAGCCAAGAAGGCAATAAATTTTAAGTTTTATCAAAAACAAACCTAACCCTTCTTATCCTTTGGGGGATACATATATTCAAGAGGAATATACCAATCCCAACCCCGTCAACTCATCCTTTGTAGACCTTATGAGTTTAGTTGACTCATAGAACCTACAGTGGTGAAAATGATCATCCATTACAATTTTTTAAAGACAATCCTATTCCAAGGTATAATTATAAAAGGACTAATTGGAAAAGGTTCAAGAACATCATAGCAAACAAACTTAATGAAAATGATTCTATTCCCAATTGTAGAAACTTATCAAATTCTGAAATTGATTTTTATCGTTTGAAACTTAATGATATAATTTGCAAAGCAATCGAGAAATCTGTTCCCGAGCATAAAAAATCAAACTCAACAGAATTATTTTGTAGCAATACTGTTAAAAAACTTCAGCATGAGAAAAGCAAAATTTTAACGTCTATTAAGAAATCGATTAGATTAGAAATTATTTTCCCATTATCAGAACTTAATTTGCTAAAAACCAAACTAAAAGTTAATTAAAGATAACCTTGTTATAAATGTGAACCATTATTTTCAAGAGAAACTTAAAAACTTAAGTCCAACGAATTCCTCTAAAATGTTTAGCGAGGCTAAAAAACAATTTAAAACGTCTAAAAATTTTAATATAAAACTTTGGAAAATCCCTAAAGATGATGAAATCCTAATCAGAAATTCAGAAGTTAACCCTGACTTGTTAGATAAAGACGATAACAATACTTAATGTTATTGGTACAGAGTTGACAGATTTCACGCTTTCATAGAAACTGACTTTAACAATATAGTACAAAGAGATGTTACGATTTGCTTCAATAACTTCCTGAAAAAGAAAGCTGATTTTGAAACACAATGACCTTCTTTAATAACATTTAATGTTAATAGAAGAGCAAATCAGTTAAATGATTCCCCTGCTGACGACTACTTCATGACAAATGAGACTGTCACATATATTTTTAGTAATTTTAGAGGCAAACTATCATCGGGAGTGGACAGTATCCCCAATATTATATTGAAAAATATCCCAGAGCCTCTGGTACTTGAATATTGCACACTTTTTAACAATATGTTAAACAATTCTTACTTCCCTCATGCTTGGAAAACAGCCAAAATAATAGTCTTGCCGAAAAAAAATAAAGATAGTAGTGACCCAAGGAATCTACGTGCGATAAGCTTACTCCCAAATATTAGCAAAATTTTCGAAGTTTGTATAAATATTAATATAACACGTTTATGTAAAAAATTATTACTTATAAATAATAATCAATTTGGATTCAAACACAAACACTCAACTATACATGCAATACACTTACTCACCTCAAATATTTGTTGGAACAAGTCCTTTTGCACAAGTGCCTGCCTGATAGATTTCGAAAAAGCTTTCGATAATATTTGGATAGCAGGATTAATTTATAAACTTATTAATCAATCGCACCCAATTTGGTGTTGGTATGAAGCTAAAGCCGAAGTATCTTGGTCCCTATAAGGTCGTGATGAAGCTTAAACATGGTCGTTATGAAGTAGAGAAAGGTGGAGAATGTGAAGGGTCTAGGAGATGTAACACAGTGGCCGAGTACATGAAGCCGTGGAGCATATCATTCGGGTCGAATGATGCGTCAGGAGGGCCGAATGTGGGATTGCATCCCAAAGGATTAAGACGATCCCGTAGGGTTAAAAGAAAACTGAACTAAAATAATAATAGTAAGGGGACTGAAAAACATAAACATGATAAAACTTAAATACTTGATCGAGTTGGAACAAATAATAGTTTTCAATATAAAAAAGACAAATGAAATAATATATATTTGGCTGCCGAGTCAAGCAATTCAGTTTTGTATTTTAATTTAAAAGAATTATTTTAAATATAATGTATTCAAATCTAGTTTTGTTATTTCAATTAATAAATTTAACAATAAATGTATTTAAATCAATAAATGTAAATCTTAATACTACATGTATATATAAACAATATAAAATATTTGGAGCTAACTGGTAAAATGTACAGTGGCTCCATCGCATAATCGGACAAGCATTAGTCTGATATGTATGGGCTTAAAACTTAAAAAGAATATGTTAAATATGTTTTTTTTGCTTTTATTTAGACTCTATATTACAGACTTTCAGATTAATAAAAAAATTACAACATTTTTCATGATAACGGTAATTTTATAAATAAAAAGGAAATTAACTTAATTTTTTGCGCTCAACGCATAATCGGACAAATAAGAGCACCATTGCTGAAAATGACAAAAGACAACAATTAATACTTTGTGGCATATCCTTTGTTCTAAAGAACGTTTTGGAATTGATTTTGCCAAATTGTAGCGTACCACACGTTCTATGGAGCTTCACGGTTCCAGTAAATCCACTTTAAGCTGATTCAAAGTTTTAAATTGTTGTCGGTATACTATTCTAGCTAATTCTTCCCAAAGATGTTCAATTACGTTGAGATCTGGGCTCTGTGCAGGGGTTTCTATAAATTTGGGGCAATTATGGATCAACCAAAGAGTTGCCACACCCGAAAACAAACAAAAAATCATGAAAAAAAAATAACCACAATAAAGCTTAGTACTCTGTTCATTTTTGCGAAAAATTATGGTTTTTTCATACGAAAATTTGATGGGCAACAAATGTAGTCTATATCGCGATTTTGGAAAGTTTGTTGCTTTTATTGCTTGAAAGTATGCATCATTGCTTTAAAAATGTAAATAAAAACCATATGTTTTTTGAAAGCTAAAATAAAATAAAAATTTAATAACAAATAACAAAATATAAACTATTTACTGTGTTTTTTTTAATTTAAAATGAATGAAAATATATTATTGACCGCTTGCGTAGCAGCGGCACAAGTAGAGAATATTGCAGTGGCAGCTGAACAACTTTTAGAAGATCAACGTATTGGAACTAGTCCCTATCTCAAGGATAGAAGGTAGTATCTCCAAATCGTTAACAGAATCTTGTGTTGACTCGAAATCTGATGTATTAAACAGTTGTGAGGAGCTAGTTCTAAAAAAAAAATTGCATCAATCATGTAACTTATATGTATGAAGGCAATAAAATGATACTAACGATCTTAATTCCGACGCCTCAGTCAGAAATTCCAAGTCCTCGGAGAATTCCCACGGATCCTGTGAATCGTCTGACAGGAACTCCAAGTCGCAGCCACTACCAGATTTTTTTGACGCTTTGCGTTTTTGGTAACGTTTACTGTCGAGAATGCTCCTCCAATTTTGCTTACATGCTTCATCTGCGGTAAATATAAATAACATTATAGAAGTAAAATTATATATGTATATAAAAATGTATATATAAACCTGTTCCTTACCGATTTTCCCAATCTCTTTTCCAATTTCCCTCCAAGCTGCTCTCATGGCATTGCGGTTACTGTGCAGCTTATGGCACTTATCCCAAATATGTTTTTGTGTTTTTACAGCTGCTATCAGTAGCCGCTTATCTGAGTCGTTAAATTTATTGTTTTGTTTTTCATTTTTTAACGATTTTGTAATTTTTTCCATTTTTTCGGCTCGAAAAATTATTATTTTATTAAAAACAAATAAAATATGATCAGCTGTTTGTTTTAATTCCGCGCGAAAGAAGTGCAGCTTATGTTATTTCGTAAGTTGGAAATCAAAGTTGCCAGATAAATTTCACAATGTTTTTCACAATAAGAACAGAGTACTGCTTTTGCGAAATTATTTCGCAAATATTTCATACCAAATATTTTATATGGAGTTTGACAGCATTTCGCACGAAATTTTGAACAGAGTACCTAGCTTAAAACAATATTCTTATGAAAATTTTTAAGAAAAAAAAAGAATAATTCTACAATTCTCAAATTGTATTTCAAGTATAAAAAAAAGGAAAATAGGAAGGTCGTACGTGTATGTGAAATCAAAGTTGTGAATAAAAAATATAACATATATTTCAAAACGAAATAATTAAAGAAGAAAAAAAAAAGAAACTGAAATAAATTTTAATTAATATACCATAAAATAAAATAGAATTAATCAAAAAAATTAAATTAGTTTTATGCATAAAAACGTCATGCAAGAGAAATCTAGAAAAGTTATCATTAAATAAGAAAAAAACAATTTATATAAGACACATCCATAAGTGAGCTAATTAATTTCTAATGTTTTAACACTTATGTGTGGTATTTTTCTTTCCTTTTGCATAATTTATTTGAAAGTGTAATTATAAGCAAAAAAATTTTAATTTCAAAAAATTTTTTAATAAAAACAAAAAAAAATAAATGAATTCTTAAAATTAAAACCCCAAGTGTTTTTAAACACAGACCACGCCAAACATCTAAATCTAAATTAAAAAAAAAATGCTGATGATATTCGTAAATAAAAATCGCTTAATTAATTAAAATTAAATTGTATTAAATAAAAATATATGAATATACAAATAAAAAAATCCGATCCCTTTTTAAAGACTGTGAGAAAAAAAATATTAACGCCCAAAACATATCATCACCCAAACATTGCCGCTACCACCACCTCTTCCCCATCACATTGAAGGCGCGCAGCCCATCACTCGTATGTAAGACACCACCGTTACTTTTTTTAATTATCTATATATTTTATATATATTACTTATTGTAGTTATATAAATGTAGTATTTATATATATTCTATACTTATGTGAAATTTTTCTTATTGTATTTATATAAAGTATATTATATACCTTAAATTATTTATATACCTACTACTTTCTTCTTTTAATGTATTGGAATGTATAGTTTTTTTTTCACTATTTCGAGTTGGCTTTAATTGCTATTTCTTAAATAAAACAAAAAAAATCATGAACACAGAATAGTTTTTTTTGTTTTTGCATAAGGCGAAGGTTCACCGTGTGGCGATGTGAGTAAGAATGTGCTCGACAACGTAAGTATTTCTTTGTTGCAACTCTTCCTCCATTTGGCATGTATGTATTTTCTATGCTTACGCTTCGTTAACTTTTTGGTCAAGAACCCCCACGTCACTGAGCTAGCGGGACATTTTCCATACATGCCATGTTCCAATTTAAACCTAATAAATTTTGTAATTATGAAGCGAGCGTAACATAGATGTGATGATTGTCCTGGTAAAAACCAGGGTAGACTACCAGAATACCTCTAAATAAATTAGTTTTTAATACTAATTGAGGTTTGATTAGCTCAGTTAAAATAAATTCTTGAAATGAGTCGTGACTTCACTTCAAATGAGCGAAATAACCAAATAAAAAATTAGGAAAAAAAGAAACAAAATAAATTTGAGGTTATCTTAATATTTTATTTGGGTTCGGGGGTGTGCGCTACTTACATTCAGTTCAAAGGATTTGATAACACTAAAAAAAGCAGATACATACAAAAAATTTGCAAAAAACAGCAATCATAAGGAAAATTATCAATTAAAAGAAACGTGTCAAAAAAGATGTGCATTAACTGAACAGAATATACATTTTATTATAGAATGTCGAATAAAAACAAAGTGCGCGGAAGAAGGCGGTTTTTAATGTAGTTATTGACTTCGCCCTGAAAACGGTATTTGGGTATTTGATAGTGCACAACAAAAGTACAAATTAAAACAAAAGAATAAGACGTGCCAATAAAAGTTTCATAAAAATTTGTTTGTTTTGTATTAAAAATTAAATATTTTGTGTCGCGAATTCTTTACAGCGTTAACAAAAAAGATAAACGGTACCCCTAAATGATATAGGTAATTTTGCAATAGTCAAAGACATTTGTTATCAGATTAAAAACGTCTTTCTTTTTCTTTAGGACCAAAAAGCTCAATTAGACGTTCGAAAAGACTCAATAAAAATATAACAAGTAAGAGGAAAGTAATTCAAAAAACAATGAAAACAAGGAGGCAACAATACTCACAGTTCTACAGACAGTGTTCCATGAATTACGCCAAACTTTTAGACGTACATAGCCCTCGTAATAAAATCAAACCTTGTCAGGGCTACGTAGAGATAGTTAATAAATCACTGCATAACGTTGGCTTCATATCTTTTGGGTCCATTACCAAACGGGCAGTACGTGCTGATTTTCGTTGATTATTATTCCAGATATATGGAATTCAAACTTCTTTGCTCCTTGCCTTCACTAGCGACTATTGACTCAATGAAGGTAGGCAATACGGCAGTGCCAAGTTTATACTTTATTGTCAAATTAATGGCAAATATTGTCGCCGGCATATTGGCCTCAAGCAAACGGGGAAGTGGGGAACATAATAAGATCTCTGGTGAAACGTCTGAAAATAGCGTCTGTAAATAAAAGAAATTTTTTTTGTAAGAGATTCAAAATTTTGTCATAATAGACAAATTACCTGGAATACAGAATTTAACAGGAGAATACGTAAATTCCACTGAAAAAGATCAGGATTGCATTAACAAACAAAAATGTAAAGCAATAGCTGATAAGAAACGATGTTCAAAGGAATCTGATATACAGTCAAGGAAGAAAACACGTATCATATGACACAAATTTATTTCACATATTTTTATTAACTAATAACAAGAACTTTAATTTTTAATGCTACTTATTACAACGGTGCATGAATTCTCTTCCTAAAAATAATAACTTCCCTGATATCGACATCATGAACTTACCGTTATTTTTTATATTCTGTTTTGAAAGCGTTGTTTTCATATGAAATATTTAATTATGTGGTACAAGATAAAATTTTTAAAAGATTTATCTAATAAGTTACAATTGAAACAACAATTTTAAGTGCAAAATATATTATTTGGCGTAGGTATACATATAAGAATATTACAATAAACAGTTAAATAATTTTTCTTTGTGTGAAAATTATCGAATTTTAGGTAGAACTGCTCCGTGGAACCCAACTTTCGTTAGTAGAACGTACACCGATTGAATTGTTGAGGGAAAATGGGCATTCAATAAGGTCTATAGCAAACAGAATTGACGACCGTACAAAATTATTTGGGGGATCCAAAATCATACGGCACTCAAAAACGATCTGGTTGAAAGCCAATACTGACTGACCGCAATAAACGATCAATAAAGCGCTTAGCTATCACAAATAATTTAATTTGCACCCAAATAAAGTCGATGCTGAGACTAAACGTAACCAAGAGACGGATTAATCAAATTTTAAATGAAAATCTAGATAAGAAAAAACAAAAAATGATACCCAAACCACGATTAACCCCTAAATACAAGGCAGCCAGATTGGCTTTCATTGAAAAATACAAATTTTAGGACGAGGAGTGCCGTAATATTATATTCAGTGATAAAACAAAAAATCAACCTTGATGGACCAGATGGATACAAATATTATTGGAGAGAAAAAGGAAGTGATACGTGGACCAGAACTACATGGGTTGCTTTTGGATATAGAGGATGTTCTCCAATCTGTTCTATTTCTCATAAAATGCATGCGGAGAACTATGTGGAGTTACTGAACTGTTTTCGTTGAATTTGCTGAAGAAAAGTATGGAAAGGACCATAGCATTTTTTGAAGAAAAGTATATAGCTGTTTTGGACTGGCCAGCCCTTTATCCCGATCTAAATCCTGTCGAAAACCTCTGGGGAATTTTAAGTGCCGAAATATGCAAAAGCGGAATCACTTATACCTCATTAAAAGAGCAGAAATAAAATAATGGGGCGAAATTCCTCAAGATAAGTTACAAAAATTAATAAACTCTATGCTACTTCGGTTAAATGAAGTATGCATATAAAAGTCGAGGAGAACACACGCATTATTAAAATGTATATCTTATTTAAATATATTTACAGTCAAACTCGTTTATAACGAACTCGGTTATAATGAATTCTTGGTTATTAAGTACATATTTTCAAGTCCCAATGTTTTAATAACCATTTTCATACAAAAAACTTCGTTTATAGCGAATTCTCGGTTAAAAGGAACTACTTTGAATGATCCCAGTAATTAAATTTATTACATTTTACCTTTTTTATAACGAACCCTCAGAAATAACTTTGAAGTGTGGCAATAGTCTTTACTTTTATTTAATATGGCAGCATTAAATTATAACTCAATCATCACCATTTAATCAGCAGATAGATACGCCCATGTTCTGGAAAACGCAGCGTTTTCAAATCGCTTACGGTTTGAAAAACGCAAAACGCTTGATAACCTGTTCTGAAAACGAAGCGATTTGCTGGCGTTTTGCATTTTTCGAAGTTGCATTCGAACAATGAAAACATATGTTTTATCATAACAAAACATAAACAAATGAAAAAAGTTAAAATGCCTACAGCGTATTTCTTGCTATATTAGCTTTAAAAAAACAAAAAGCAAAAGAAATGTTAATGGAAAAACACTAAAGGGCTTTTTCAATCCAGATCATGCGTAATTTTTATATAATTTACGTATTTTATTTGTGAGTTTTCAGAAAAATTGTAGCAAATGCATCTTTTCAGTTAGAGATGTTACTTATAAACAATCACGAATAATTGGTAGTCGGTTTAAAATAAAATTCTGTATGATTTATTTGCTCGCATGAACGTTTTAAAGTACTTTATACAGGTTTTAAATTATTTTTTAACTTTTATTCAGGGTTTATTTTTACGATTTAATATAGATATGTGAATTTAATAAATTTCAAATATTAATATCAAAAGTTTAAAAAGAAATAACTAAATAATTAGTTGCAAAATTAACACCACTAGCATTAAATTTTTTTCGAAGATCAATCTGATCAGCTGTTTGCATAAATCGCCAGTTGATAAGTAAACAAATGGTACAAACAGTAAACAAACTCAAAGCAAATTTTTGTACTCAATATTTTTAATTTAAATCCTCAAAAAATGCTAAAAGTTTTCATTGAAATAAAAAGAAAACATATTAAATTTAAATTGTGTATAATTTTATTGTTAATTTAAGGTACAGTTTGAATAAAAAAGACCAGATCGCTTCAGTATACCCTAGCGATTTGAAAACGCCAAATTTCTAGCGATTTCGTTTGTCAGAACACCTATATGGCGTTTTCAAATCGAAAACGCAAACATTAAGCGATATGCGTTTTGCAGAACATGGGCGATAAAAAGAATTAAAACCATATTTTTGGTTTTTAATAAAAAAAATACTTTTGGTTTTTAATAAATGATAAAAATTGTCTGCATTTTATATTTTCTTCTATTACTTCAACACATTTATTACGAAATTTGCTTATAAGGAACTATTTTTTCTGGTCCCACGGAGTTCGTTATAACCGGGTTTGACTGTAATTAGCTTTAAGTTTTGAATCTTTTCTTATTTTGTACCATATAAATATTTCCTTTAAGAATTTGAAGAATTAACTATAAAAAAAATATGAAATAAAAATAAACAAACTCTGAAAATTTTTTACTTTAATTTTTTGTTTCTCTTTACTAAATATAAAAAATATATTAATTTAAAAATTAGCTTTAAAACCGATTTTTAGAAAAAACACATGTACCATATAATTTTTTCCTTGCCTTTATTGAAAAATGTTGTATTGCTCCGTTAAGTTGACGTCGAATTTCAAATGAGCGAAATAACCAAATCAAAACTTTTGTTCAAAAGTAAAAACTCTTTCATGATATCCATAAAAAATCAAATCCGAGACGAGAGGCAACAATATGAATCCCTTTCTTATAGATATTATCTAGAGAAAAGAGGTTGTATTAAAATTCCAGAGTGCCAGGAAGATTCCAGGTTCCGTTATAAAGGACAACATTTACAAAGAGAAAATTTAATGTACAGGAAACACATTTGTTTGTAGTCCTTAGCACGTTCCCTGCCAAGCTGTTTATGAGAAGGTGTCATTTCTAGGCCACGTTTACCATTTTCGGTACACGATAACTAGTTTTATAAATCTCTATATATATGTTCTTTTTTTATTTTTTTTTTGAGAAAATTTATGTTATTTTCATAACTATTAATATTCAAACGGCAAAATGCACAAAATAACAATAAAAAATTAAATTTATTTCACATAAGAGCGATACTCAATAGAGAATACATTTTTTACTTAAGTTTGATTACACTATTATAATTTTTCACACTTTCTGCATACCATGGAACGGCTGCATTCTTTTTACTAGTCTACCATTACAGTTTTGTAACTCATGGTGTAATTCTAGATGGTAGGACATGGTCAACTTCTTCAGAGAATACATCATTATTTGTCTTACATAAATATGAAATCAATAACTTTCTATATTTTATAAAGTAAAATTGGACTGTTGTTCTTCGTATTATATAAAATCGATGCATTTACAAGTGTCGTATTCAACAAAAGCTCAAAAGTGGTCCGATAACTCATTATAACGCCGCATGTACCGTTATCGGTACATCACTCTAAAGTTGCTCTAAACATCATTACGTTACATAAAAGAGTTCTAGCAATAATTAAATTTTCGATATAAACATTTTAAATTAAAAAATCAGCTTGACGTAGAAATAAGGTTTAGTGTGCAACGAAAACGGTACACGTGGCAGGGAACGTGTTAAATGGCACTAATTACAAAAAAGACTATGGTGTGGGTGAAGTCTCCTATAATTTATAAATCTTTCCTGTTATTTACCCCTACTCTGTATAGCCATTGTAGTTTGTATTTGTGTTTGTTCATATTGAAAGCAAACCAATATTTCGTTACATTACTAATGTATTTAATAAAATGCGAAAGTACGCTGGAATTAGGTTGTGGATCGTTCTGATAATATATTCACATATGTACACTATGAAGAGGATGTTGAGAACCAAATGCAAAACAAATATTTGCACATAATAGACCAAAGAAGGCATTCCTGTAAACTAAAATTAATTTTATAATTCAATATTACATCGAAATAAAAAGTTTACTGAATAAATTTACTCACAAATATTTTACTTCTTGCTTTTGCGATAAAAAAAAGTCTACGGGTACGTGCTTTTATAAACTTTAAAACTGACTATTGAGCAAAGATATAATGTTGTTGTTGTTGTTGTAATGCAAATCCGAAAGAGAAATATTATGTAAACAAACTTTAAATGAATCATAAAATCGACATACTTATTGAATTTCAGATTATTTATTTTAAAAACTTTCAAATGTAGAGTGTTTATGTAGAATCAAATGACATGTTCACTTAATAATACCAGAAGTCTTTGTAATTGGTTTATAATTATCCAAAAATGTTTCCTTATATGAAGCTACAAATATGTGTTATTATACTATACCGGCCTACAGAATTTTGAACTTACAAACCAGAGATCAGCAGTGAATCGTCTTTTCGCTACTCATAAGTACTCATGAAGTTTTGATTATGAGTGAATCATCAGTATATATATAAATTTTATAAGTATAGGTTGCAATGAGTATGAGTACAATGTTGACATCAAACTTACATTCGAAATATATTTGATTCATACGCCTGAATCAGTAGATTCATAAATGCAGCAAACATACAACCTTCTTGTGAGTATTGTGGTGTTCGTACGCGAATCATACTTATTTCATGCGTATTATTAAGTGTTTGAGTACGATGAGTATTTTAAACTTTGAATATGAGTAGTGTGAGTATGATAATAAAATAAGTATGAATGCGTATAAGTATCAGAAATTATGAGCATGACTCGAATCTATTCATCATTTTAAATACTCGTTGCTGATCTCTATTACAAACCAGACTATAATTTTCTAAAGGTTTTTAGTGCACTTAATCCGATCAGATTCAGCTTTATCGCCTTTTATCCTAACTAACAAGTGCATATTCAAGTTGATATTACACGCTTTTGATTTATTTTTTTTTTATAAAATCTCGCTGTAGCATCCGAAATTGCTACCATTTTTACCATTCAAAAGCTTTTAAATGTATAGTTCGTTTCCCGGGGTAAGTGGTACAACGTAACGTACCGTAGCGAAGGTTCTCTCTCGTTAGCAAAACTGAATGATCTGTATAAAACAGAATTCTGTCACGTTTTTAGGCGATAGTTGAACATGGGTGATACGGCTATTGTATACAGAGTTGCATTGATCCACAAATGCCCTATTTGGTACATTCGTGTTTATTTATATAAAACTTTTAAATTGTTACATGTACATAATAAAATGTTTAATTTTTGCTGAAAAGTATAATAAAAAGAATATTTTATAAGAAATAAATGATTATTGTAATTTGAATTTTTGTTTATATAGGTACCAGAGATCAGCAATGGATGTTCAATATGATGAGTAGATTCGAGTCATACTTATAATTTCTGATACTTATACGCATTCATCCTTATTTTAATATCATACTCATACTGCTCATATTCAAAGTTTAAAATACTCATCGTACTCATACTTAACAATGCACATGATGTTGTTGATTTCGATTCTATGAATGGGCAAAAAATGGTCGTATGAATGGACAAACTTGAAAAAAAATAAAAAAAATTTGAATGTTCCAAATTTACATTATCAAATCTCATAGCATATTATGTCGAATAGTAAATATGTATTTGTATACCATTTTAAAGGAACTTCTCTACCCTTTTCAACTAGATTCAAATTTTATAAATCGGGTTAGAAATGTTTGAGTACCCCGAAATTTGTGCGTAAAGTAAAAAAAAAACAGTTTTTGTCAAATAAAACAAGTTTGGAGGGTTCGAAAAATAAAAAAAAAATGTTTTTGTGTTCTACTCAACTAACTGAAAAACGTGGACTGTGTAGTTACTAGGGTATATATTTTCCCTGTCGCACCGTGAAATTAATCGCTATCTCCCTATAGTATAAAATTATTTATCGAATATAAATAGTATATTAGATATTTAACAAAATATAATCATTGTTTCCTTCGTTAAAGTTTAAAAGATTTTATTTTAAATTATAAAAATTAATTAATTAATAAGTATTAGCTACTGGTATTAAGTAAAATTTAATTACTGTATATGTTGTATATACAGACGTAAATGTAAATCCTACTTTGCTATTGTATATACAGCTGTGTTCAAAATAATAGTAATATTTTCAAAGTTAAACATTTTTATTGTACCAATTCGCAAATCATGATATATTCTAATGGTAGTTACAACGATACGTATCTAAGAAATAAAATACAAAAAAGAATCTCGTAATAACTTTAATATTTGGTATGAAATTGATTCATTTCTGTGTTTGTCCTTCACTTCAGTTGATCAAAAAAATAGGAGTGTGAGTGTTCTTTTAAAAATTAAAATTGAACAGCATATAATTAAAAAAAAAAGTGAAAAGTAAGTACGGAAAAATGTAGTTAACACTTTTTCTACAGTGATTCACAT
The DNA here is from genome assembly GCA_014635995.1 of Sarcophaga peregrina. NCBI lineage: Eukaryota > Metazoa > Arthropoda > Insecta > Diptera > Sarcophagidae > Sarcophaga > Sarcophaga peregrina. Next base: position 5,847,957 of record CM025794.1, read on the forward strand.
AAATGTTTGTGATAGTGGGAAGACGAAAGCACTCTTCGAAAAAATGGCAAAGCTTGCAATGAAATTAAGGAAATCTTAAGTTATTTCGCTAAAATGATCACAAATTAATTATAATATACAAAAAAATAGTCCGCAACGCGTGGGCGCAAGGGTAAAACATCAACTGTCGATGACCGCCGAATTATGCGATACAGCAAAATAAATCCTTCGGCGTCTTCAAAAAAATTCAAAACGATCTGAATCTTACCGTAAGTGGCACTACTATTAGTAGGCGTCAGTTGGACAACAATTTATTCGCAAGAAGTTCAGAAAATGTAACATGCCGAAAGAAAAGTGGAGAAACATACTGTGGACCGACGAAAGCAGAATTGTTTTATTTGGTGGCACTGGGTCTAGACAGTATGTTAGACGTCTGCCCAACACCAAATATAAAGCTCAGTATACACAAAAATCAGTTAAATATGGTGGTGCAAAACTAATGATAATGGTGTAGGCCCAATACATCCAATTAAAGACATAATGAATAGGAAGACGTCTACGTCGGCACTTAGAGAGAAGTGATGTTCATATTTCACGCCTCTAAAATGGATATTCCAACAAGACAGTGACACGAAACACATCAGTAAATTGGCAAATGAGTAGTTTCGGGTTATTGGGGTAAAGGTTATAGCATGGGCAGCTCATTCTTCTAACCTTAATCCCATAAAACATCTATGGGGAGATGGTAAAAAGTATGCTGTAGAGAAACAACCTTCAAATGCAGAAGAACTATGGATCGCAGTACGCGGATGCGTGGCATCATTGAAACCTTTAAACAGATGCCAAGATCTTATTGACTCAATGCCTCGTAGATGTGCTGAAGTCATTACAAACAAAGGTTATTCAACCATATACATATACTAAAATAGCTTTACTATTTAAAGATAATTTGAAACTTTTGTGCCTTTTGTTTAAAAATGATTAGGTTGTGTGCTAACACTCCTATTAATTGTGAACAATTAATTTTGAGAGTAATCCTTATTTACATGAAATATTATTTGTTTTCATAGTTTTAACTAAATCATTAAGTGTTAATAAATTAGAAAATGAATTAGAAATAAATTTTAAGTCAAAAAAAAAAAAATTGTTATTTACTCTTTTATTTTTCTTAATTTAAAACTTTCCCTTTAAATGAAAGGCACTCCTATTATTTTGAACAGTTGTGTTTACTATGGTGAATTCATAAACTAACATTTTATGTTAAAAATGAATTTAATAAAGTGTGAAAGTAAGCAGGACTTTGTTCGTTGACCGTTCTTAGAATATGTTCAATTATCTCCAGCATAAGAATTAAAGCGAGAATAAGGCGTAAAATAAATATTTGCAAATAGCAGACAAATCGAGCCATATCTGCAAAATAAAATTGCTATTTAAGTTTATTATTACAAAATAATTGAAAATAATTTACTTTTTAATAATGTATTCCCTTTTACGATAAACAAATCTTTCGATACGTTTCTACTTTGTTAACTTTCAAACTGTTTATTGAGTGGAGATATAAAGTTTTGTTTTGTGTGTAAACAAATCTTAAAAAATTGCAAAGCGTTTTATCATATTTCCAAAAAATATTTGTTATTGTATACATAAATCACAAAAATCACATAAATGAATACTGTGTCTCATAATTATGAGTTCACTTTTACTTTTTTGGAATTCCTTAAACTATTGCTTTAATAATTTGGGTTCCTTAAGGTGCGGTCACATCTAAAAAATATTTGCCAAAAAACATAAAATATTTGTTTGCCATAATGTGACCACAAAATAAATTTGCGTGGTAAACAGAAAAATCCGCCATTTTTGGCAAATAAAATTTTTTGCCGGCAAATAAAAGTTTTTTTAATGTGACCACCCTGTGACAAATATTTTTATGATTTTTTGGCAAATATTTGTTTGCTCTTACATATTTTTCGTAAGGGCAAACAGTGGCAAATAACAGCTCTTTAAGACTGTGTTGCATACTAATAAAACTAAAACATCACTAAAATTGCAAAAAAATGAATGAATTCAAATTTGAAGAAAATAAAAAATTTATTTTATGGAAACCTTTTTATTTGCTGTAAATGTATTCATTATATAGATATAAATATTTGGGTGCCTGCATATACAGAGATACATTCAAAGCCTGAAATATAAATTGCATATATGTATCAATTGGTGTGCCTTTCTAGATGAAAGCTATTCAGGGGTTTTAATGATTTTTCAGTATAATGGTTATTTTTTTAAATCTCGTTAAAGAAAAAGATGCCTGAAACGTCTTAACTCTTTAGTACATGTTTTTGTTATAGAAAATTTTTCATTATTATTCCAATTCCAATTTTTCTTTACACACATAGAGTACATTTTGGAATTCAATCATTCATTCAATCATTTTTAGGACAAATTTTCAAACAAAGTGAACTGAAAACCATTCTCAAAAATATCGATAAATAATTTTCAATTAGACCTAAAAGAAATCCTTCAATTTATATATATTCGATTTCCAATTTTTAGATTTAACATCTATTTTAAGTTATGTACATCATTTCAGCGATTTTCAAATATGGTGATTGACTGCACTGGAAAAATGTAAACATTTGTTTATGTTAAATTTATTGTGATTAAAAACATAATTTCTCAGTTTTTTTTATTTTATGCATTGAACCCATTTCCAAAGCCGTAGTCGTCTTCCTTTTTTTCCCTTCCCAAAATAGCACAGAAGCTCCGCAACACAAAACGAAAAAATAATTCACTTGTATTATGTGTGAAAATGTGTATAAATATTTTTGTTTTCCAAAATTCTGGTCAAACATGTGTTTTTTGGCAAATATTTTTTAAATGTGACCACATCGCAAAAATATTTGCCAAACTTTTGTTTGAAGAAACAAAAATGGGAAAATAAATGTGCGTAGTGTGACCACAAAACAATATTAGTTGTTTCAGTCATATTTCTGGCAAACAAGGGAAAACAAAATTATGGCAAACATTTGTCATATCTGACCGCACCTTTAGGCAGCGTTATCCATCCTTTCATGTGCTGTTACGAAGTATTACATTTACGGCCATTATTAAAACTTGTCGTTAACTTATGGGGGGATTTTAACGGGCAGATAAATTGTTTTTCATTATTATAAGTGGATAATAATGGTAGAAGTGAGCGTTACGCTAAAGGAAGGATCATCCTACCGGTAACTTTAAAATTTACGTTTATGTTTGAATTTGCCATATTACATATTTACTATTTTCAATATGGCAACTTCAAATACAGTAAAACCCTGCTTAAGCCGGGGGATACGTTCCAATAAGTTCCAGCGAGAAACGAGAGAACTTAATACGTACATATAAAACACAGTTGGAATATTTATTCTTTACAGACTAACAAGAAATCGTTGAAAAAGATACATAATATAATAATATACATAACCGTCGCTTATAGTGCCACGCTTCTGTTGGTGAATTGCCATTTCATTTGCACACATATTCAACATATCCAACACACAACGATTTAAGGAAATCCCAATACTACAGCGTTAAGTAGGGGTCTTACTGTATAAACGAGCATATACAACAAAAAAAGAAGCCCGTCGTTGCCACTGCGTTTTAAAAAACCTGTTAGCTTGAGCAGTGTTATCGACATTTCTCCGGCACTGCCATATTATTGAAAACAGTCAATTTTTTTTGTCTGTAAGCTGTAATAACGAAAAGAAGTTAAAAATAACTTTACAGTTCCCTTTAGCTAAATGTACCTTTAACTAAACCTAAATTTAACGGCAAGTTGTAATAATGGCCCTTACATACTTTATTATTGTTGTTATGTAGTGTTTCATAGTTACACGATCATTTTATGTATTTTCGTTTTAAAGAGACAACAATAAATATTTTATTGAGATCTTTGGCTAGTTTAATGAATTTTTTTCGTACGTAGTTTTTTCATCCTTCTAGGCTTTTACTTTTTTGTGAACTTTAGTTATCAAATTGTATGTTCCATAGTATTGATATCTGGAGAACATACTGGTCATTAATATTATCAAAATGAACTATCCTAATACCCTAATATATATTATAAATCTCTCTGTAAGTCTGTTTTTTTGTTTGTTTGTTTGTTAGCCAATCACTCCTAAACGCTTCGACCGATTTTCTTGAAATTTGGGATATAGATCGGGCTTTTGTCCGTGGGGGTTATAGGCTATAAATCTTTTCAAAATTTTGACCAAAAGGGGAGAAAAAATGGGACAAATGGGAAAAAAATGGTAATAGGTATTTTTTTACGCTTTAGCTTAGTTAAGTTTCCCAAATGTTTGTTGGTTTGTTTGTTAACCAATCACGCCTGAACGATTTTCTTGATATTTGGGATATATATCGGACTTTTGTCGGTGCAGGTTATAGGCTATAAAACTTTTTAAAAATATGACCAAAAGGGGGAAAAATGGGACAAATGGGTGAAAAAATTGTAATAGGTAATTTTTTACGATTTTGCTTGGTTTGTTCGTTAGCCAATCACGCCTGGACCGATTTTCTTGAAATTTGGGATATAATTCGAGCTTTTTTGGGCGAAAATTAGTATTTTTATGCATAAATGCTGTATTTTATGTGTTTCAAAGGTATTTTTTTACGATTTAGCTTGATTAAGTTTCCCAAATAGCTATTGGAGGTGTTCCGTTTCTAAAGTTGAACTAAAAGGGGTCCAAAAACGGGATAATTAAGTGCATACCGAATCACGCCCGAACCGATTTTCTTGAAATTTGGGATATTGATCGAGCTTTTGTCGGTGCAGGTTATAGGCTATAAATTTTTTAAAAATTTTGAACCAAAGGGACAAAAATGGCACTACGCGAGAAAAAAGTTGGTACTTTATGCATAAGTGTTATATTTTATGGGTTTTAAAGGTATTTTTTTACGATTTAGCTTGATTAAGTTTCCCAAGAAACTATTGGAGGTGTTCTGTTTAAAAATTGGACTAAAAGGGGTCCAAAAAGGAGTAAAGTTGCGAAAAACGGGCAAATTACATGCATTTATATTTAGGACTTAGAGTATTCAAAAAACTGAGTTGTTTGATAAAATGGTTTCCGAATAGTTTGAAAAATTGCATTTTTTAAGAAGCCGGTTTCGAAACCGGATTTTTATTTATTGTTATTTTTATAACCCGCGCAACGCCGGGCACAATCTGCTAGTAAATATATAATAAAAAGGAATGCGTGCACCACATGTTGCAAGAACATATTCTGATCACTGGTCTGGGAGCTTCCCTCCTCGCAAGCCCATTTGTCTGCTCATTGCCACGAATTCAAACATAACCTGAGATACAGGAAAACCCAATTTTTCTCAAACAGTCCCAGCGATTTGCCCTCATAAAAGCCTAGTGCTTTAAAATCGACATAACTTTCAGATAGTATGGCTATTTTTGCACTCTATCCAAATTGAATTGAACATTGTTTCGTTAGCATAGATTTCTGCTTGGAAAATATCAACGAGTTTAACCCCCCCTGGCACAAATCTGTTTTCGATCCTTCCGTACAAGTGGTCCCTTTTTAAAGATTATGTCGCTACCAGATTTCTCCATTCATCTTTGGTACAACACGTAAATACAAAGCAGCTATTCGATTCAATCAAGTTTTCTTGCCAATAATTTTCAGTATTCTCGTCTTCACTATCATATGCAGTGGACTTAAGTCCAACAGACCTTCTAGGACAAATTTCCATTAGCTTTGTTACACTAAAATTTCTTTCTAATAGAATGCATGAGGGCAACATTAACATCTTTTGGACAAAATGGAAGAAACTTTTTTGTGTACGGATTCGATATGATCAACCGTGCACATATTTTAAAATTGGTCGCACAAGCGAGATATAAAACTCTTTAGTAAAAAGCGGGTTCCTGAATTCCTTTGCCCATTGTTTTATACAACTTAAAGTCGACTCCGAAAGGCTGATTTTTTTGGCAGGTTTATATGCTCTCAGAGTTTTTGCCAGAAATCTGTTTAGAGAAAGTCGCCGAAGAAATATTTTTTCATATTTTCATTTTGATGTCTGACCTGGGGTTTGAACCGTGGCCTTGCGTTTAATAAGCCAGCACGCTACCTACTAGATTACGGCGACTTATGGTTGGATGAAATATCAAGAAATGAATATTCAATTTTTATTCTACGTATTCTAATAAATGGTATACCATTTGGAACATAAACTTCAACTCAACTCCGGCACCCTTAGCCTTAGTTGCTGTATCGTAAACTAAGATTTTGTAAAATGAATTCTGAACATTCAAAGGAAATCAAATTTCTGAAACACAAATAATTTTTCATTCTTAATTTTTAAGGGCCATTATTACAACTTCCCGTTAAAGTTAAAGTTAAAGTCGATAAAACTGCTCAATTAAATAAATTTTTATTTTGACGCAGTGGCAACAGCGGACTTTGTTTTTGTTTTTGTTGTATATGCTCATTTAGTTTAAATTTGATTCTCTGTTAAAATCCTCCCTTTAGTTAATGGCAAGTTGTAATAATGTTTTTGTCTATATGGCCTTAACTGTCTCTACTCTAACTTTCCCTTGGATCATATAGCCAATATCTTTTTAATAAAACTAAACATTAAAACTAAGGTTGCCATTGACTTTTATAAAATCTATCATTCAGCATTTTTAAATCAATAGGTGAACGTATTTCATAGAAATTATAATCATCTCAATATGATATTTGCCTCTACTATGATTAAGAAAAGCATAATAATTTGCATTTAAAAGTTTCCTTATCTTCTGATATCTAGAATTCTCGTGTCACAGTGTTAGTTGTTAAACTCTTCCGAAATGGATCGACCGATTTTCATGATATTTAGTGTGATTATCGGGTAGGTCCGAGAATCAGAGAACATCTGTTTTTGATATCCCTAAATGTTAAGAGTCCGTGGCAAATCGTTACAATTGAATATTTAGGCACATGTTGATCGTAGATGAATAAAATTTGTTAGGTAAGTTCGTAGAGCCGATATCGACAAACGCTTCGATGTGTGTTTCGGGTCATCAAAGCGGCATTTTCCATTCGGTATAAGGCATAATGACGTCGTTTAGTATATGGGTGTAATAAATAGAGGCCCTCTATTCAAAATAGAGACCCTGTGCCATGGTAGGAAAAACTTGCCCTTACCAATATCCTTCCTCCACCATGTTTAATGGTTTTTATTGTATATTGTGGATTGGGTTCAGTGTTCGGGTGTCTTCTTACAGTCAAACTACTTCTAGAGTTAAACAAATTAACTTTAGTTTCATGTTCTCCACTTCTGTATAGGCCAATTTATATGGTGTTTTGCAAAATCTCATCTTTAGTTTTGGTATGGTTTAGACGACAATGGAACTTTTCTGCTACTTTTGGCTTTTAAATTATTTTTGATTAAAACCCTTCGAGTGGTAATATGAACTTTATATTCCTCTTTAATGGCAGCAGTGGTTGCAAACGGGTCTTTTTTCACACGATGCACAATTTTTCCTTCCACGAGGGGTGTGAATGTTTTTCCCTCTAGTTTCCGCCTGAAACTTATTTATTTATTAGACTTACCTGTAATACAACAACTATCATAGAACGTGTTGGAAATTAAAAAAGTGAACGCATTTTCATAACCAAATCTATACTTGCAATAAATTAAAGAAGAGTAATGTTTCAAAATAGTGTGTTGGCTTATTAGACGAAAAGCCCGGGTTCGTATCCCAAATCAGACATCAAAACGTAATATAAAAAATGTATTTCTTCGGCGACTGCATCTCGGCAGATTGCTGGCAAGAACTCCAAGAGTAAATAAAATTGCCATGAAGACCTTCTAAAAAATCTATCGTTCGGAATCGACTTTAAACTGTAGGTCCCGCCACTCATGTATAAATTTAACGCACACAACATAAGTGGTGAGAGAAGCTAGGTCGAAATCCTGACTGAAGGGTTGGAATGATCAAATTATGTATGTAACGGGATTATATTCATAAGAAATCAGTAATCAACGTGCATTTACTTATTTCGGAGAGCAGATGAATTGATTTTATTAAAGAGCACTGTACGTAACTTCTGTTAGGTGGGAAACCTCCCTGTCCTGTCCGTTTGAAGCCTAATATCTTTATATGTAACTGCTAACATACAACTTTACAGTTTTGTATGAACCAAAAACTGCTTTGTATAAAAGTTTTAATCAAAACAGGAGTAAAAACTGTGGGACTGTACATCCTTTTCCAGTAAAAAGTGAAAATTGATAGATTTTGAGCTCACTCGAGCGATACGTTGACAACAACGCATTTTCGCATGACAATTAATAAGTCTTGGGAAGTATTTGTTTTTAAATTCCTAATTTCGAAATTTTTATCTAGGCAACCCTATCCCTTATTCACTTACGCTTTAAATAAAATAAATCAAAATGAAAATTATTCTCTAATTAGTAATCGTAACGAAGCGATTAACAACCACGTTAGGAAATAAAGGTTTTGTTTTGTGATTTCATTACTGAATCGATATTTTTATTTGTATCTCCAAATAATAGAAAAAACAATTGATTTCTCAGTGTAATTTAAAAGTACGTGTTGTAGTGTATAAAAAAAATTAATAATCAAAATTAAAAAATTTTAATTTTCCAAACGTATATCTTTAATTTTATTTAAAAAAGTGCAAAAAGTTTACAATCGCTCTTTAGTACTTGAGTATTATTAACCCAAGCGTTTTATTTGGCATTTTAAGATTGTGAGTTTAAAATTCACAAAATTATAATCAAGAATAATAGGCCCATGAATGTAGTTTAAAGTTCTTATAATTCCTATGCAACATCAAGTGCCTAACATCTTTTGCTGGCAATGGCGAACAAGTACTTTTCACTAAAAAATTTGTGGAAATAATAGTTTAAACAGTTAAACATTTTCATGAGACGACCTATGTATGTATGCATACAGTAGCGAGAAAAAAAATGAAACACGACGCCATATTATGTTCAACACCGTGTCTTGTCTTATTTACAGTATTGTTGCGAATATTTTTGTTTTGGCGGCCGACGAAGCTAATTTAAGCCATCGAAGCCAAATAAGTTAAACTTTGTTTCGTCGCTCCACAAAACTTTGGCCCACCGATCTTTTGACCAATGTTTTTTTCTCTTTAACCTTACTTATAAGAGGTTTCAAGGTTAGCCTTCTAGCTAATAATTTCGATACCGTTATAAGTTTCGAGCTTCGATTGAATATCATATGGCATAGCGTTGCATTTTTTTCTCGCTACTGTACTTATATATATTATTTAAATTAATTTGTTATCGGGTTTAAGGAGGCAAACTTGACAATATGAAATAAGTGATAACATTGTGAAAGTGCATTATCTTGTGAAGAGATTGGCGCTCCGTTTGATCAAATCGGACAAAAGCTATCATAGTTATTATTTAGTCTAACAGTCGAATTATATTTTTCATATACAGTATTCCCTCGATTTACGTCGTTTCGATTTACGTTGATACGATTAACGTCGTCAAAAATTTTGTTGTCTTAAATTTCGATTTGCGTCGTTATTCGATTTACGTTGCGTTACGTTGTTTATAAAAAAAATCAGGGGACTTCTCTTTTAAAAGAAATTCAATACCTAGAATAAAAATGTAATGTACACAAATAATGCAACTGATAGTATGAGTTCTTTGAAATTCAATTTACGTCGTTTCGATTTACGTCGCCTTTTTCCGGAACATTCTGCGACGTAAATCGAGGGAATACTGTAGGTATATATTTTTGATAGATCTTGATTGTTTTCGCAAAATGCTTCAATTTCACGTTTGAGCGACCAACAGAAATTGGCCAATGTTTGCGCAAAGAGAAATAATAACACATGTAGTCCCCGACTTACGACTATTTGCACTTACGACCATTTATTTTTTCCAATTTTTTTTTCTTAGAAAATACTTAGAGAAGTTTCGGAGAATCCCTTAAAATATGAGAAATATTAAAAAAATACAAAGTAAGAAAAGTTCGATTTTCATACATATGTCAGTACAAATAATACATTACATTAGCTAAGTCGAAATTTGTTTAAGTGAATAATTTTATATCATCCCACAAATTTAATTTAATTTTTTTGATATGAAATTCGACCGATGACCAGGCACCTATCTCGGCCGTAAGTCGGGGAATACCTGTATTTTCAAAAAAAAAGGAACAAATATTAGCCGACTTCCAGGAGCTACTCTTGAAAAAATTAGAAAAACATCATATTTTCCAAGCTTTTCCGATCAAAAGTCATAACATGTAAGTTTGAACTATACGTTTAGGTATATTTTGAAGGCACATCCCCTTTTCAAAAAACTTTGAATTGGATAGTTTAAAAAATATTTGGCATTCAATAATTTTGTGCGAAATTATCAAAAATCTTTTATTTTTGTCCAATAAAACAGAAAAAAAAATATTTTTGAGTTCTTTTCAACAAAACTCACAAACTACACTATGTCATTAGCTTGACGTATTTTAACTGTCATACCGTGTTATAATAAATAAAATAAAACTAAAATTAAATAAATACAGTCAAACCCGGTTATAACGACCTCCGTGGGACCAGAAAAAATAGTTCGTTACAGGCAAAGTTCGTAATAAACGGGGTGAAGTCATAGAAGAAAATAGAAAATAAAAAGAATTTTTTTTAAAAAGTATTTTTTTTTAATAAAAACCAAAAATATGTGTTAATGCTTTTTACCTATCAGCTTCCACACTTCAAAGTTATTTCTGAGGGAAATTTTATTACTGGGACCATTTAAAGTAGTTCCATTTAATCGAGAATTCGTTATAAACGAGTTCGTAATAAACAAAGTTTTTTGTATGAAAATTGTTATTAAAATGTTTTGACTTGAAAGTATGTACGTAATAACCAAGAATTCGTTATAAACGAGCTTGACTGTAAATGTATACATACCTGTATGTGGTACATTTGTTTGTTTGTTTTTTTGTGTTATTTGTCCTTTAAGAGCTTTTTACTCCTTTTTTTTCAGAACAAATTTTCTTTGCTTTGGGTTGAAATAGAGTAAAAATGGAAATTTTAAACATTGATGGCACTAGAGAATGTTATAGGGTTATACCTATCGAACGGAATAGATGTTGTTTGTTTGGAGCAGTAGCATTTTACGTATACGGCCAACAAATATTTGCAAGACAAGTTCGTCATGAAATAATTGCTTATGTAGTGTGCCATTGGAATGATTTTCATTGGATGACTCTCGATGAGAATGGTAATAAATATTCCAGTCAAACAAGATACAAGCGGGAGATGTCCATGTCATATACATATGGCACAGTATGCGAGCTAATGGCTGCTGGTCGCCTTTATGCGCAGTGTTTTGAAGTGTTCAGGAATGGTAATCTATTCGTACGAGCTGGAAATATTGGAAATCCGGTAAAAAGGCTTAAATTCAGCGGAGAAATTTTTAATGGCCACTTTGATGTTTACATCCCATGCGGTATACAATATAATGATGTACAATTTTGTCATGGTAGAGTTCCGCAAAACTTTCGAAGAAATGTCATCAATAAGTTTTTTAAGTTTCTAATGGGATTGAGAAACATTAAAAGGCACTTTAGAGAAGTTTTGGCTAAAGGCTTAATTTGAATGCGAACTAATAAAAATGTTTTTATTAAATTCAATTAAATTTTCATATCAAATAAAATACAAAATGCTGGACAAATATTTTTTCGACATATTATCGAACTTTGTATGTGACATAATTTTATTTAAAAAAGAAAATAAGATCCTTTTTTTAAAGTTCGATATACATTTGCATTTATACCTGTACCTCGGTCTAAGCGGAACTCGGATTTCGCAATTTCAAATTTACGCGGTTTTTAAAATGGAGAAAAAAAATATTTACTTATATTCTATTTATACTGAAATTAATTCAACCAATGCACAATCTAATGAGATGACTTTTTCCAGAGATGAGTCGGAAATCATAGAAATTCGGTAAAAAAAGACTTGTTGAAAGTGATTGAAACCGATTAAGTTAGCTTAAAATTTGTATGTTTCGTGAAGTGAGTTACTATGTATGTGTATTCTTTAATGGAATAAATGTTTATGTTTATGTTATTTTTTTTTTTACTTAAATCATACTTTAATAAATTATTAACAGCATAAAACTATATTTTTTTTTCAATGAAACAGCTTTTTTACAGTAGATATTCGCTTTGCGTGATTTGTCTATACAAAAATATAAGTTACGATTTACGCGATTTGTTGGGGTGGATGAGGGTTCCACAGGAGTTTGAACACCAGGAGGAAATATAATTATTATCAAATAATAAAGAGGAGAAAAAATAGGTTTTTTTTTATTATTATTATAATTAAACAATATTATATTTTCATTTCAATTTAGGCCTCAGCGCCAATAAGGCATTATTGAGGCAAGTTGGCAATATACATATTTACTTGATAAAAATATTATATATTCAATATACAAATATATATCATAACGAAAATATTAAAAAATAAACTGATTAAAATAATAAATACTTTTATATCTTATACTTTCAAATTTAAAGTAGTTACATAAATATTCCTTACATAATGCTTTGAACGTTGATATTCTGCCAATTGATTTTAAATTAGGTAGTAAATCATTATACATATTACCACCTACATAATCAATACACTGCTTAGTTCTTTCCAACCTGCACCTAGGAACTCTAAGGTTTGATATGTTCCGAGTATTGAAATGTGACTGGTTATGCAAAAATGTTATTGTCCGTTGGCCTGTGCCGTGAACACTTTTATAAATACAAATAACAAAGCCTGATATTTGTGCAAACCATAAAGAGGCAAAATATTTCTACAAACACAGTGAAATTGTTGGATGTGTTCTTGGTAAATTGTATACAATTTTCAGTGCTGTTATAGACATACACACATGCTAAATAATTTAGATGTGGATGTATTAAACCATTATAAATCATCATTTTACCTTTCACACTCAGCTTATTTTTAAACTTATACAATATACCTATAGCAGGAGCTATCTTATTTTTCATCCCACTGATGTGAATATCCCAGGATAAGTTAAGTTACAGAATAATTCCTAACTATTTGACTGAGTCTGTTTCGCTAATAGATGTTCCGTCGACATAAACAGAAAAGTTATTATTCATACTAACTGCATGTGGTCGAAAACGAATTAATCCGGTCCTATCAGAACTTAATAATAAACCATTCAAACGCATAAATTCAAATAATAGAGACGCATCTCTCTTAGGGCCATTATTAAAACTTACCTTTAAAGTTGTCGATAGTTAAAGGTACCTTTAGCAAAAGTGAACGGCAAAGGTACCTTTAACTTATTTTGGTTATTACAACTTACCGATAAAACAAAATTAACATTTTCAAAAATATGGCAGTGCTGGAGCAAAGTCGATAAAACTGTTTAATTAAACAAGTTTTTTTTAATGCAGTGCACAAGGAAAACTTCGTTTTGGTTGTTGTATATGCTAATTTTGTTTAAATTTGAAATTGCCACATCGAAAATAATATAAGATATAGTAAGTTCAAACAGGAAGTGACCTTTAAATGTTAAAGGTAGGATGATCTTCCCTTTAGCTTATCGGTCACTTCTATCTTATTGGGAACTCGTAATAATGAAAAACAATTTATCTCTCCGTTAAAATCCTCCCTTTTGTTAAAGGTAAGTTATAATAATGGCCCTTAATATGTGTTTTCAGAATAAGATCATACTTAAATGGGTAGAGCAAACATATATCATCGGCGAACATATACAGTCGACCGGTGAAATTCAAATTTCCCAAGTCATTCAAGTAAACTGACAACAATAAAGGTCCTAGTCCACTCCCCTGTGGTACACCATATTCAACAGTACTAAGAGAGCTTTTGCAGTGTCTAATTTGCACATACTGTTTCCTGTGAATGAAATAATTTCGGAACAATAATAGTTCCCGTCCTCGAACACCGTAAAATTCCAGTTTCCGAAGCATTATTTCATGATTAACAAGATCAAATGCCTTTGAGAGGTCGAAAAACATACCCTCTACACCACTGTTTCCTTCATCGAGACCACTGCAAACATATCTTACCACATTCAAGACAGCGTCTTGAGTACTTATGCCTCTTCTAAATCCGAATTGGTTTTTTTGTATAAAAGGTTATTCTCTCCAGATAAACCGAGAGCCTATTATAAAAAAGTTTTTCAAAAATTGTATCCAAAGAAGAAAGCACAGCGATCGGCCTATATTTATCCAAACTAGATGCCTGAGCAGTTTTCGGAATGGGCACTATTCTATGAATCTTTAAAATATCAGGGTACTGTGAGATGGTAATCATTTTATTGAAGATTTCAACTATAATAGTTGACATTTCATCAAAACATTCCCTTACAAACTTTGTAGATATGTTATCAAATTCTGGAGATTTATTTACCTCAATATTACACACAATATCATTAACATCATCTACATTAATGATATTAAAATTAAAATAACTACAACTAAAATAAATTTTATTAATACATCATCCTGCTTGATAGTTTTCGAAATAATATTCATAAATATTTACATTTTGAGTTAGAACATAATAAACCAGTGATGCCAACTCTTAGGACACCAAACGCGTGAAAAAATGAAAAACGGGCTAAATAGAAAAAACTACGTTTTTAGTACAATACAATTTCATTTTTTTCAAAAAAGCGCAAAAAGGAGGCTAAAATTAAAAAGTCTTTTCAGATAAAAACACCACAATTTTTGAGATCATTTTACATTCAATAGAATTAAAGTACTAAATTAATTTCAAATAGAATTTACATTACAATCTTCAAAGTTGGTCATTATTAAATTCGATTTGTACTTCATCCTCTTCTTCATTCCATAAATCACTTTCTATGTGGTATTGAGACTTGTCTCTGTCAAATGTTCTATCGAAGCAAATAATGAATGATTTGTAGTATATAACCATAGCGCAGCCTAACATTTCTTTTTCACCTAATTAGGTAAAAACAATTTTAAACTTTCAGCAAAGCTTGAGTTTCCCGGTACCTTTGGTAATCCTATGTAAATGACAAAGAAGAAAACAAGAAATAGAAGAAAAATATACTGCCACATAGGCTTACAAATCGACATTGCCAGAGGAACATGATATAATATTGCCATACAGAGTTAAGGGAAAAAACGGGCAAAAAGGGCTAAACAAAAATATTGAAAAGCGCTGAAATTGCGCGTTTTTTATTTTAGGGCTAAACATTTTTTTCGCGTTAAAGGTACTTCAAAAAGGGCTCAATCTAATCCGAAAGGGGCTAAGTTGGCATCACTATAATAAACAATAAGAATATCAGTGAGAGATGTTCTGCGTTAAGATATCTCTTCTAATTATGAGAGATGTTCTTGATCAAAACCAACCACCAGGAAAAAAAGTAATGGCCCACATGAACATTCCACCTCCCTTGCAGTATTGCAATAAAAAAAACGGAGATTGTTCCTGATATAGAGTGGCAACAAAAAATGTATAGGGTTAATTTAAAAAATATTCGGGTTCGATATATATATGTAAAGACAAATATTTAGTTGTACACTAATGAGGTATACGCCCATCTTCTGGAGAACGCATATCGCTTAATGTTTGCGTTTTCGATTTGAAAACGCCATGTAGGTGTTCTGACAAACGAAATCGCTAGAAATTTGGCGTTTTCAAATCGATAGGGTATACTGAAGCGATCTGGTCTTTTTTATTCAAACTGTACCTTAAATTAACAATAAAATTATACACAATTTAAATTTAATATGTTTTCTTTTTATTTCAATGAAAACTTTTAGCATTTTTTGACGATTTAAATTAAAAATATTTAATACGAAAATTTGCTTTGAGTTTGTTTACTGTTTGTACCATTTGTTTACTTATCAACTGGCGATTTATGCAAACAGCTGATCAGATTGATCTTCGAAAAAAATTTAATGCTAGTGGTGTTAATTTTACAACTAATTATTTGGTTATTTCTTTTTAAACTTTTGATATTAATATTTGAAATTTATTAAATTCACATATCTATATTAAATCGTAAAAATAAACCCTGAATAAAAGTTAAAAAATAATTTAAAACCTGTATAAAGTACTTTAAAACGTTTATGCGAGCAAATAAATCATACAGAATTTTATTTTAAACCGACTACCCGTGTTAAAAAGTACCAATTATTCGTGATTGTTTATAAGTAACGTCTCTAACTGAAAAGATGCATTTGCCACAATTTTTCTGAAAACTCACAATTATAAAAAAAATTTATATAAAAAATTATAAAAAATTATATAAAAATTACGCATGATCTGGATTGTCCAATGGATTGGAAAAGCCCTTTAGTGTTTTTCCATTAACTTTTCTTTTGCTTTTTGTTTTTTTAAAGCTAATATAGCAAGCAAATACGTTGTAGGCATTTTAACTTTTTTCATTTGTTTATGTTTTGTTATGATAAAACATATGTTTTCATTGTTCGAATGCAACTTCGAAAAATGCAAAACGCGAGCAAATCGCTTCGTTTTCAGAACAGGTTATCATGCGTTTTGCGTTTTTCAAACCGTAAGCGATTTGAAAACGCTGCGTTTTCCAGAACATGGGCGATAGATATTTTATACATACATATACTAGTATAAGTAATTCATTCTTGTTTATAATAAAAAAAAAAATATAGGATAGATAAAGTAATTCATTGGTTTATAATTAGAATTCATTATTTTTTTATTTTGAAATTAATATATAATATAGCATAATTATGAGGAACATAGATCATTTACAATTTTGCAGCTACATTGATTACGACGGTTGGTGGTACCGATTGTGTAGTAGTTGCAGCTGAATAGTGTCTTTGTGTCTGATGAGATGCGGATGGCCGATGCTGATATCGTTGGTTATTTGTTGAAGAGCGCGGGTGCTGTCATTTTTCCCGGTGGGTGGTAGAGTCACGGTGTAATATTGTATGGTGCTCCCCCAGGCAGACTCCACATCGTTCGCGACTTTGGCAGTGTCTTATATTGTGCGAATGAGTCAGGCAGATAAAGCAGTAGCCATGTTTCCGGACTACTACAATACGGGGAAATGACGAAACCGAAAACACTTCCGTAACGGATGACCTCGGTTACAGTAGCAACAATCCCTATTACGTTTCGAAGTTAGTCTGTCGGGTTGGGGTTAATGGCCGTGTAGTGATTTCACGATGGATACGGAACCGACGAGATGCAGTTGACATCTTAACTGAAAATAGAGATAACATTTTAGTTTTTTTCACTAGAGGGCAATAATATAACTTTAACTATTGGCCTTAGAATCAGGCCTCGAGAGGTGCGAATTTGAGCAAGTCTGACTTTTTCATCAGAGCCTAGTAAGACCTTCTTAATTTTACCTAATTGCCACTGAGAAGGAACTAAGTTTTCACGACGTACTACAATCAAATCGTTCGTGATATTGCCACTTAGTGCTTTTATGCAATTCCTTTAGATATTCTTCTTTCCATAATACCCAGAAATGATGATGGAGTATCTTTAATTTACGCCATCGATTAACAAAACTAAAGGTCTGATCAGTTGGGATAGACTCCGCAAGCGCTAAAAGGGGAGATCCAACTAGAAAATGACCGGGAGTTAACGCATTTAGTTCTGAGGGGTTATCGCTGATTGGACATAAGAGCTTTAAATTTAAGCATGCGTACTAACATACATAGTTTTTAATTTCACGAAGATAAATTTTTGCGCATTTGTAATTTTAAAACTTTTAACACCAGCTTCCCATAGTCCTCCCATATGAGGTGCACCTGGCGGGATGAAATGCCATTCAATATTTTAGTACATATACTGACTAGAACTATCGGCAATGGGAACGTTTGCACCACCAACGAAAGCTGTACCATTGTCTGATTATAATGTGGAAATTTCAGATGTTGGTTCTAAATGTATGGCTTTCGTTGAAAAACATACAAATACGAGAACATAATATTTTGTTGTTTTACACCCTCGCCCTACATAAGATTAATGTAAAGGGGATTGACATTGTCGTACGTTCTACGGATAAAGCACCCATTATTTGCTTGCTTTGACGACGTTTGTGTAAAACGCAATCCTTACAGTTGTGAGTAACTGTTTTAATTAAATTCTTTAATTTCGGGACCCAGTCTCATTAGTAATGAATTACCACTGTGTACAGAGAATGAATATGGCAAGATAATTGGGAATTTTTCATTGTATGTTAAGACTGGGGCTTGTGACAATCGACCGTTATTGTCGATGAAAGGATTGAAAGCTACAAGGGGACTTTTCTTTGGTAGTAAAAGACAAAAGGGTATATTCGGAAAAATATAGACTTTGGCAAATTTACAAATTGAATTTCAGATTGTCGTAGAGAGGTTGAATTAAAAGTACGATGAGCCTTATATTTGCCACAAGTGTTATGTAAAAAGCGAAATATGTAACTTATTACATGCATGGCTCGAGGAAGACCTGAAAATCTATCAAGAATGTCGAAATTCAAGATTTTTGTCATGTGCGATCATTTCTCAGCTATTTCGCGGCAACTTAAGCCAAGAGGGACCGTGGCACCAAAGTTGACTCCATGGGATGGTAAATCCGCAGGGTTATCCTTTGAGTCCACGTGAGACCAGTTATCACCATTGATTTTATCCAAAATAGAGCGATTTGCTACAAATGTGTTCCAAAAATAAGAGGGTTTTTGCAACCATGCTAAAACTATTGTAGAATCAGTCCACATATACGATTGAAAACAAGTGTTGAGATGTTGGGTTCTAAAATGTTGAATAAATTTTGTTAGAAGCTCTGCACCACAAAGTTCCTTTTGGGAAAGAGTGATATATTTAAGACGCGCAACCTTAGTCTTCGCACTCAATAGGCGAGTAAATACTTGTCCATTTGGAGCTTTAGAGCGAATATAAAGTGCAGCGGCGTATGCCCTTTCTGAAGCATCACAAAAACCGTGTATTTTGAAGGAAAATGTAGGTTGATAAAACGGAGAATTTTAATTCTCTCAATATGGGAGTAATATTCAAGAAAGGTTTTCCACAGCTTCAAAGTAGGAGGTTTAATCACTTCGTCCCAATCAGTCTGATCTTTCCATATTTGTTGCATCAGCATCTTGGCAACTTTTAATTTCGGGGCTAACTATCCGGCAGGGGCAAATAATTTTGCTATTTCAGATAGTACAGCTCGCCTTGTAAATTGATTTGAACAAGGATATTCGTGGGTTTTAAAATAAAAGAAATCTCTTGAAGCATTTCATTGCATGCCTAACAATTTTGAGGTACATGAACCAGAGAAAGTTAAAAAATTATCATTCAATAAACACTTAGGGTCTATACCTTGCAATGTATCGCAGATGCTAGCGGTCCACTATCTTAGGGCGAAACCAGCAAAAGCAAGAACATCGATGCTATGGGATCCAAACAGTACATCAAACAAAACGTATTTAAAAACACGCCATCTGATTATAATGTTTGTTAAAACTGACCCGGGGTAAAGAATATCATTCAAGCTAACTCCCTTGGATAATGGGCATGATGCATTAAATACTACTCTTAACTTGTGGATAGTACTATCCGGTTTAAAGACCGCATGATGGGGTAAATAATATGATTTCGGGTTAGAGGTTAAATCGGAAGTTACACTTTTCATGTGGTTAAGGCCTAAATATTCTAAAATAACCTCATCGTGTTTTGATTTAGACTCCATATCCTTGCTATGACGAGTCTCATTGCATACATATTGGGGAAATTTCTAATAAAGGGTAGAAAAACAACAAAATCACCTGAAGAACGGTACGTAGTTCCTTGATATAATTCTTCCCAATATTTGCCATCATCCGAGTCTGTAGGTCGAGTAGGTACTTCTTCGAGTTCCCAAAAACGGCTCAACAAATAATTAGCATCAAACTTGTTAAAAAAATGATGATACCGATGAGTTAATTAAATCATAATCGATTCGACCAGTAATAATCCAACCGATTAAATCCAAAGTTGATTTAATTTCGATTCGATTTGAGATGAAGTCGT
This sequence comes from Sarcophaga peregrina, assembly GCA_014635995.1. Lineage (NCBI taxonomy): Eukaryota > Metazoa > Arthropoda > Insecta > Diptera > Sarcophagidae > Sarcophaga > Sarcophaga peregrina. Next base: position 5,867,980 of record CM025794.1, read on the forward strand.
AGTAATAGAACTACTAAGACCAATGACATTCGTATGTGAACTTGTAGAGATCTTGATATAAACGAGGCCTCAGATGCAGGGTCAATAAGAGCACGAACCGTACAGCAAAGGTTACCGACGTGGTAGTCACGAGAGCTGTCCCTTATTGGGTCAAATTCGATTTAGGGCTTTGCAAAAGCGTCTAATACGATTGATGATTTCTTGCAGCAGCAGAGGTTGAGGGCGCATTCATGGAGAGTGAGAATGGTAAGTTATTTGAAGTTGAAGTGCCAACATGAGTTTGAGTTTCAGGCAAAGGTCTTGAAAGGGGGTTTGACTTAGGATTCGATAATACGGTGCGATGCGAAAGAAAATGATGCTTTCGTTTACAAGTAGAGCAAACAAATTGACTCTTGCATTTTCTTAAATCGTGAGAAGTGGCCAAACAATTAGTGCATCGATTTTGATATTTCACTACAGCAAAACGCTCATCGACAGAGATATCTAGAAACGTGTGGCAATCTTGACACACGATACACTTACTTGTTTTATTTTGCGAAACATTAGCATGAAAAGAATTTACCTTTCGCGATCCACGGGGATTATCAGATTTGAAAAGCGAATTATTTTTTGACTAGCTAGGGGGTTTTTTGTTATTAATCTTCGATTTTCTGGTATTGTTGTAGTAATACAATGAGAGAAAAAAAATTATAACAACAAAACTTGAAAGTAAGAAAATACTACTGCTAACATTTAACGCGGCACAAATTACGCTAAATATTATGTCTTGCCATTCAACACGATTTCAAAATTTAAAATTTTGCGAAATTGCCTGACGATCGCATTTTTCGTTCACAAAAAAATGTGGAAAATGTTAAAAAGTGCGAAAAAATTAAAAAAGTGCCCTTTTTTCACCTTCATTCGCAGAATTTTACACATTATAGTTGCCAATAACTATGTTGACTTTCAAGCCAAAATATTTAGCTCAATTTGTGCCGTTTAGAAAACACTAAAACCTATTTTCGGCAAATTTTATTAATTAATTTTAAAAATAGAGCGCATATTGTAAAAAACTGAAATTTATGCTACTGAAATGAATTATACGTCAGTAATTAAGACTATAGACACTGTTTTAACATTGGGAAACAAAACTCCTCTCCATGGGTTAAGTAAATAAACTTATATTTCCCTTAAAACGAAGGGACAGAAATAGAAGAAATGAAAAATGGGGTTTTAAAATTTGGTGTACTATCGTACATAAAATTTGGATTTTCAAAAGAATCGGCTCAAGGACACGCCCACATCCACACATGTACGGCTGTAGATATTCTAGTCGGCACCCTATGCTATGCTATAACTTTCAATTAATCAATAAAATATATTAAATTCCAATATTAGGTCCATTAAAAAGTCTTGGTTTGAATAATGTATCAAATTTGTAAAGCTTCTTTAGACTGTTTATATAAAGATAGAATCGGTCATTTAAAATGGAAAAATGATTTGAATAATAGTAATGTGTTTGACTTTTTTAAACTATTTAGGGTTAAAAATATTAGTGCGCGATGTACTTACGATAAAGATAAAATTTTTGAATTTTTAAACGAAGTAGAAGGTCCTCTCGAAAGAAGAACAATGCTGCGGAAATTTGATTACTTTAAATTGCAGTGTACCAATAAGTTTAGTGCACCAATAAGTTTATTAGGTCTTTCTAATCGAATTGAACATTCGATGGTATATGTAAAAAATCGTTTTTGCAATCCCGAATTCATAATAAAACTTAAGGAAAAACACATATTACGGCTAAAGAGTCAGCTAAAATTTTGTAAAGCAAACAACAATATCACTGAATCAAAACAAAATAATTTTACTATCTACAAGATGTTGGAAATGCCAGTCAGTTATAGTAAAATCGTGGAAGTAATGCGGCTCTTTAACAGAACAGTTTCCCTTAGAACAGTTTTTAGAATAAAAGACAAGTTAAATTATTTGGTTGAATTATCAACACCTAAAATGCTACAGAAAATGCTAAAAAATGGTAACAACTTTACTCTTCATCATGACGAGATAACTATGGGAGTGCATAAACTTCAATCCTTTTCTTTAACAGCCATAATGGACAACGAATTCCATGAAATCTTAATAGGAATTGAAAAAGTACCAACGAAAGCAACACATTATCAGCTGCAAGTGTTGCTGAGCTGTTTAAATAGAATGGACAAACTCTTGCACTCTGTAGGAAGTTTAAAAGAAGAATTTTTGATGAAAATAAAGGCATGCCTTGCTGACGGTGCTGCAACTTCTACTGCCTTTAATAAATTGCTTAGCGCAGAGGGACTGACTTGCAAGATAAACGAGAACGAATTTTGGTGCAAAAATATCCCGAAACAGAGAAAGTTCTCTCGGAGCCTGTTGATGTTGGCTTAACCGTTCTTAGAGCATTTCAAGATTGGGAGTTCTTTTTAGTGTTCTTTTGAAAATGTTGAATTCTTGGCTCATAGTGTTATCTGAAGGTTATCCCAAGTGTTTTATATTTGATGGTTTCGTTATGTAGGAGTTCAGTTCTTCTACTAAACTTTGTGGTCAGTTACAGCTACTTTATCCTGTCGTTGTCCGGATGTTGAATGTTAATAAGCGAAAAATGATTTTAATAATAATTAATAATTTTAATGAGAGTATTAGCAACAGCAACCACGGAATTTGAAGAATATTTTGGATTAACAAAATATTTTATTAAATTAGTAATATTATTATTTTTCCGGGCCTTAGTCGGCTGTTGTATTTACTGAAACAAATCACGGCTTATTTCTGTGTTTTATTGCTCAAAAACGACACAACACCTTCAGTACTAAATAAATTTGCATCTTTTCGGCTTAATGCATCTACGGCAAGTTTTATTGGCTGTAGAGAAATGCAAACGTTATCAATCACATCCAAATCTACTTTGTACATCAAATGAAATGAATTTAAATCTTTTAAAGCTTGTGCTTTTGATGTTTTGAGCTTCCAAAATCTTTCCAACGTTGGCGAAATTGAATTCCATCACACTTTGATGTCCAATAAGCATCTCGTTTTCACATTCAAATTCTTTTTAAAATGATTTTGAAATACGCTATTATGCACAGAAGAATGTCTAAAAAATTACAATTTTGCTCTGTATAATCTTCAATTTCATGGTCAAGACAAGAAGCTTCAAAAATATGTCCTCCATGTTTTCATCATAAGATGTAAAGTAGTCACAAACACCCAAGTGTATACTGTGATTTATACATACAATTAGTTCAGCTGGACAATACTTGGGCATTATTGCTCCCATCATTAGTAGTACATACTATATCACCCTCAATATCTATGTTGAATTCAGTTGTATGATTTTTAATTTTCTCAACAATTTCATTCGCATTGCAAGATACGATGATTGGAATAAGGTCCAAATTTATGAACTAATTATTTCTTCTGAGGCTTGTCCATTCTTCAGTACTGAAACCTAATTTTCTCCCATCTATTTTATGCTTTTGAATGATTTTAATCATCTGAATTTTTTTTAATTCGAAGTTATTATGAATTAAGTTTATGACACCAATTTCACAATGCGACAAAGAATAACCTCGATTTGAAATTGATTCTCGAATAAATTTTGAATTCGTTATAGTGTGTACTGAAACTCTCTCGATTAATAAACTCTGGCATTGAACTTGAAGTTCTCTGTAGTTTTGGTTGATGCAAGTCATTTTCCAAATGACATCCAAAGCTTCAAATGATTTATCATAGCGCCAGTTGTTCCTTTTGCATTTGTCACCTTGGGAAGCATTTTAAACATTGGGCTTTATTTTCTTCATCCAATTTCTTGAAATACTTAACTCCAAACTGATGATGTTGATCTCTTTAATGACATTTTCTAGGGTAAATATTTGTTAATTTATGCAAGTATTAATACCTAATAATTTTTCATAATGTTTTATTTTCTGTGAATGTTTTTTTTATCAATTTTATTTTGCTTCCACTTGGTGCGCAATGCGTTGAATATTAAGTTAATTGTGAATTATTAAGAACAAAAGAAAAGAGATATTTATTATCCACACACACCCCGAATTATAAGGTACGTTTTTTCGGATTCAATAAATTGTTATTGAAACTAATACCTTTTTGTATTTTGATTTCTTTGCCAAATATTTTATTTTATTTGTTTTCCCCGCTACTCCCACATTTTGGTACAGTCGAGCCCGATCATCCCCTAAAAAATAAAATAAAATATTTGACAATAATCTTTTGTAGATTATTCGCTCCATCGAGTTCGGATATTTGTTGGTGCACACCCGTTTTACCGCTGGATTTTCTTTTTGGTGTAATTTCTTTCCCCTAAAAGTTCTTGTTTACATGGTATGTAAAACACATAAAATTTTTGTGAAATTAAAACAGTGAGATAAACAAAGCATAAAATTGATAAAAAAAAAAATTATATAAAGTTTAGTAAAGTGTGTCTTGAAGTGCAAGAATATAAGAAAAACAAAAAACAAGAGAATAAAAAAAAACGGGAAAAAGATATAGTAACAACACAAAGCGCATTGACCTTGCGTGTTGTTATTGTGTACTTGTCTTATAAACAGCTGTAAGGTTGTCACAGAATAAGGTGGCCGCTGTTTCTAACATCTTATATTCTTGCACCAATATAATAAGCGAATTATATTATTTTATATTCTTTGACTTATTTTGGTTTGTGTTTGAGACATTTTTTTTTTGGTTTAAATCACAGGAAAATAAATACATATTTTGTTTATATTTCATATATATATATTTTATTATATATTTATATATTTTTTATTATATTTTTATATATATATTTTATGAGAAAATTCGTAATTGATTAACTTTTGTAAGTAATCATTTTCTTGCAATTTGAATTTTTTCTTATTTGTGATCTAACAACTTTTGCCTTTACATCCGTATTCGCGAATATATTTTTTTCTCTAATTTTTCGGAATACTTTCGAGATTTAAATCGTAATTTACATCGTTTCCTTTTCTAACGTCATTGGTTTTTAGTTTTCGCCAATTTTTTTGAATTTTCCAAACTCTTTTTCGCGCTTTAAAATTTTCAGTTTGTTACTATTTGTTTGGAATCTTATATTTAGTAGTCCCCTTTCGTGAACGTCCTTATTTTCCCGTTCTCCTTTTATACTGAGTTTTTTTTTTATAACCCTTTCTTGATCCCAATTGTAATAAAATGGGCGCGTTAAGAAACTTAACGAAAAACTACATTCGCTTATGCGATTTCGAAAGCTTTATTCAAGCTATCCCTAAAGAAGAACATTCTGTTCACACTCTGAGTGTCCATCGGCAGGAACTCACCCGTTTGTGGGAAGCGTTCCGGGACACTTATGAGGATTTATTGGAAAGTGCCGACGATACCAAGGTATCTTCTAAAGACTTGAAGGCCAAGTATATGTCGGGAGATACTCTATATTTTCAATGAATCTCGCTCATTGATGGGTTGACTGATAGCCTTAAGAGCAAGGCCTCGAACCCCCCTACTATTAATAGTATCCCGATCCATCTGCCCCCCTGTAACACCCCAACCTTTGCTGGTGATTACGCATTTTGACCAACATGTAGGGATATGTTTTCGGCCATTTACGGGACCAATCCCCATATTAGTAACATCCAAAGGATATACTATCTTTTACAGAAAACAGAAGGTGAGGCGAGGGACATAATTCGCACTTGCCCCCTGACGAATGATGGTTTCGACATGGCTTGGCAGAATCTCGTCGATCGTTACGAGAACAAGAGAGTACTAGTCAACTCTCAATTGAAAACCCTCTTTAACCTCCCTTCCATCTCTAAGGAATCTGGCCCTTCCATTAAAAGTTTGCAACGGACAATTAATGACTGTATAACGAATTTGTCGTTGCTGGGAATAGAAACCCAAAACTGGGACATCATCTTCGTTTACATTTGCTCCACTAAACTTCCCGAGAACACTCTAAGTCTTTGGGAGCAGTCTCAGGGACCTTGCTCAGACCTACCAAAGTGGAGTAAGATGGATGAGTTCCTCACTGCCAGATACCGAACTCTGGAATCAGTGTCGGACAATATCGGCAGCCACAATATTTCCCAAAGTACTGCACGGCTTAATAACCAAGGCAGTTTTGGTAACCCTCGGAAACTGAAAACCTATGGGACTACTGTGGCCCCTAACTTACCCCAAAGGAAATGTCCTGTTTGCAGTGAAAATCATCCCATCCGTTTATGTTCGGACTTTTTGAGAATGACGGTTAGTGCTCGTTTGGCAGCCGTTAGGAAGCATAAGTGCTGCACAAATTGCTTGGCAGCCTCGCATGATTTCAAGAGATGCCAGAGCTCAAATGTTTGCTATATTTGCAAACAAAAACATCATTCGCTACTTCACCGTACCGAAGCTTCCCCCTGGGAGAAATCGAGGACTGGAACTAACCCCGTTGACCCTTCTACCCCTAATAGTTCCCCGGAAATCCCTCGACCTTCTCCTGCACAAAGGCGAAATGAAGTGGATGGTGGTCCATCTACCTCCGCTGCTGCTCGATCGTTTAAGAATTTCGCCACTAGTATACAGTCCACCCCGTACTCGACAGTCTTATTAGGAAGTGTCCAAGGGAATGTAATACATAATGATGTAGTTTATTCTGCTAGAGCTTTAATCGACCCGGCATCTCAAGCGACTTTCATCTCTAGAAAGCTGCAACGGAAGCTGGATCTTCACACCCTTTCAGCACCGGCTGCCACCTTTGTGGGCCTTAATGGCGCAGTGGCAGCAAAGTCTGCGTTGTTTCGCTGGGGTCTTCCATTGATCCAGCGTTTAGTCTGACTACGGGGGCATATGTGGTTGACAAGCTAACTGGTCGATTACCCACCTGCTCCTTGGCGAAGTTTGTTGACCTCAACACTTCTGAACTTCCGTTGACAGACTTGAAATGTGCCCATATGGATTTGCTATTGGGCGGAGATATATACTCTCAAAAAATGCTTCCTGAGGTTAGAAAAGACGCGAAGAACCCTGTGATCGCCCAACGAACTGTTTTCGGTTGGATAGTGACTGACCTCAGTCGAACCCGTCGGATTCCGTTGCTTCCTTTTTTGGGCAACTAGATCTGGATGCGAAGGTTGGTCGTTTCTGGGAAATAGAGGAAATACCGAAGTCGAAGGTATTGTCACCTGAGGATCGCTTTTGTGAAGATCTGTATCGTCACACGACTTATAGGACTAAAGAGGGTCGATATGTCGTTGCTTTACCCTTTAAATCCGAATTTTCGACGGAATTAAATCTCGGTCCATCTCAAAAGGGTGCTCTCGCCCAATTTTTGAGAAATGAGTCTCGTATGTTGAGGACCCCTGAGATTAAGGATCAATATGATCAAGTTATTGAGGAATATCTTACCCTATCCCATATGCCGAAAATAGAACATGATTCTGTTTATTCCCCTAAACCTAGTTATTATTTACCCTATTATGCCGTATTTAGACCTAATAGTACAACCACCAAATTGCGTGTTGTTTTTAACGCTTCTTGCCCCTCGTCTAATGGCTTAAGTCTTAATAATGTTTTGCACACTGTCCCGATTCTACAATCCGATTTGACTATCTTGATTCTCCGGTGGAGATTGTTTCGATTTGTCTTTAACGCAGACATAACGAAAATGTATAAACAAATACTGGTCGTACCAGATCACAAACCTTTTCAAAGGATATTGTTCTGTCGAAACTCTGAGGAAGATGTCCAAGACTTCGAATTAAGCACAGTTACGTTTGGTGTTAACTGCGCCCCCTATTTAGCCATACGAACCCTACATCAGTTAGCTGATGATTGTGAATCGGACCACCCGTTTGCTTCCGAAATTTTGCGAAACCAAATGTATGTGGATGACATTTTAGCTGGTTCGCATTCGTTTGTGGAAGCTACTCGTAATCGTTATGAGATAATTCATGTTCTGAATTCTGCCGGTTTTTCTCTTCGCAAATGGACTTCGAATGTTAGAGGTCTTATTGATGATTTACCCCCCGAACATCTATTGGATTCCCAATTTCTAAAATTGTCAGACGCCAGCACCGCTAAAACTCTGGGTTTACGTTGGAATGCGAGCATTGATGCATTTTTCTTCAAGCCAGCTCCAACGCCCGATTTCTCTGTAGTCACAAAACGCTCCGTCTTGTCTCAAATAGCAAAGCTATTTGACCCCGTTGGGTGGTTGGCACCTAAAGTCATAGTTGCTAAAATTCTTATGCAACAAATTTGGAATACGGAACGGATTGGGACAAATGTTTGAAACCCATGACGTTTAACAGATGGCTTGAGTTTGTCGATGATTATTCGTACATCGAAAGGATTAATATCTCCCGTTGGGTTAATTTTAACCCTCAGTATGAAGTACAACTTCATGCATTTTGTGATGCTTCTGAGAAAGCATATGCTGCCACTCTGTACAGTAGAGTCCAAACCCCGTCTGGTGACTTTGTCACCCAACTACTCGCTGCCAAAACAAAAGTTGCGCCTATAAAAGTGCAAACTTTACCCCGTTTAGAGCTCTGCGGCGCAACTCTACTGGCGAAAATGGTATTTTCACTCAGTTAGGAGCGGAATCTTACCAGATCGGAAGCCTTCTATTGGACAGATTCGACGATCGTTCTGTCCTGTCTTCAAAAACCCCCGTGCCATTGGCCAACTTTTGTGGCAAATAGAGTATCGTATATCGTGGACCAGGTAGGCACTGACAATTGGAATCACGTCGAATCTCATCATAACCCTGCTGACTTGGCTAGTCGTGGTATGAGTGCTAAGGAACTCTCTATTTCAGATACTTGGTGGAAAGGCCCGGAATGGTTATCTCGCCCACAGTCTGATTGGCCATTGTCGTCCTTTAAACCCATCAACCAGTTGGAAACGCGTTTGATACAGGTCAATGTTACCCAGACATATACGTCCGAGGAATTCTTGGGTCGATATTCGGACTTACCTCGTGCCCTGCGAGTTCTGTCCTATATCTTTCGTTTTTATTACTCAGTCAAAGTGAGGTTAGGTCAGCAATGGATCGTTTGATCATTATCTGCCAAAGTACCCATTTGCCCGAGTACTCTGCCCTGAAGAATGGTTCTACCCTAACCTCAAAGAGTTCACTACTCGTTTTCAACCCCTCTATAAATTCTAGTGGATTTCTGCGGATTAATGGTAGGCTCTCTCAATCACCTACTTTGACTTACAACGAACGGTTTCCGAAGTTATTACCCTATAATGGCCGTTTCACTCGTCTTTATCTGGAACATCTTCATAAGTTTTCGGCTCATGCAGATATCTCTCTGATGGTTCGCCTTATGCGACAGGAATTTCGGGTTCCTAAATTGAAAAATTTGGTCAAGACAGTTGTTCACAATTGCAAAGTGTGTTCACTATATAAAAGGAAGATCGGTCAGCAGATTATGTCTGCTTTGCCGCCCGAAAGAACTACACTTACTCGCCCTTTTACTCATACCGGAATTGATTTTGCAGGTCCCTTTGACATAAAGTCATACATTGTGCGTGGTTGTAGAATAACGAAGAAATATGTCTTGGTGTTTGTTTGTTTTGCTACTCGAGCCATCCATCTGGAGGCTACAAACGACATATCCACCGAATGCTTCTTGCCGCTTTTGCTCGATTCTTCTCTCGTCGCGGTTGTCCTTCTCACCTATATTCTGACAATGGTACTGCTTTTGTCGGAGCAGCCAATCTTTTGAATAAGGATAAGACTCAGATCCTTGAAAACATTAAAGGTCAGATTGTCACGGAGAATGCCTTTCAGTTGGTAGATTGGCATTTTATTCCTCCAGGAGCTCCACATAAGGGTGGCTTATGGGAGGCAGGTGTGAAGAGTTTCAAAACCCATTTGAAAAAGATATACCACGCCCGGAGTTTCACGTATGAAGAATTCTCGACCATGCTGACTAGAATAGAGGCTTGTTTGAATTCTAGACCTCTTAGCTCGATGACAGAAAACCCGTCTAACATCAACGCTTTAACCCCGGGATATTTCCTTATAGGAAGTGCCATCCTATGCTAATCGATGGCGTAAGCTGAAGATTTTGCACCATTTGTTCGCGCGTCGTTGGAAGGACGAATACTTGATGGAATTGCATAAATGCAACAATTGGAAGGTTCTTCAGAGAAATTTTGTTGTGGATGATTTTGTTGTCATTCGTCATGACAACTTACACCCTAATGAATGGAAGCTAGGTCGGATCGAACGGGTTTATCTTGGACCTGATTCGAAGGTGCGAGTGGCCGATGTTCGAACCGCCAATGGCGTTTTAACTCGGCCAATTGTCAAACTCGTGCTGCTTCCTAATAATGAACAAAACTAATATTTTTCGTTTCCCTTGCCCGTTTTTTGATTGTATTTACAGATGTCAGAACTTGCACCCCGTCGACTAGCCGTGGAACGTCCCCAGAATGACAGCCTCGAAGACGTTATTGCTGCCTCCAACTCCAAATGCAGATTGTGTACAGAACAACATCCATTGCGAAATGCCTCACCTTTCGTCGTATGAGTTCTTTCAAACGATTGAGCGTCGTAAGAAGGCTCAAATATTGTATTAATTGTCTGGCACACTCCCATTTCGTCAAGGAGTGCCAGAGCAGAGAAAGGTGTATGGAATGTTTACAAGAACACCATACCATGCTGCGTTTCCATCGGCGAGCTGACAACAATCAAGAACGAAGGAAGACCTCATCCGCAGTCAAGAAAAGTCAACGTGGCAAACGCCAACAAAAAATAAAAAAGCAAAAGCACAGCCGTAACGAGAAGAGCGCAACCCACAACCAAGCTCTCAAGAGGTAGTGTGCGTGTGCAGATGCTTCGAATGCAACGGCAGATCCCACCATCGTCATAAACGTCCTTGGCAAATAGCTTCTTTTTTCTTTATTAGTTTTTATTCCCTTATAATCTGAATTATTATTATTATCTACCTTTGTTATGTTTTTTTTACTATGAGTTATTATGAAATGAAATTATATATAATATATAAATGAATTACCCTGAAATGTACACTTACTGATCTCTGGCCAGGTGACGTCTCGGTCCGCTTGTTGCAATGTTGCAAGGGGGAGCGGGATGTTCACGCTGGCCACCCTAATGTTAATAAGTAATGTACAACTGTGTGTACTAAATTAAGTTAATTGTGAACTATTAAGGACAAAAGAAAAGAGATATTTATTATCCACACACACCCCGAATTATAAAGTACGTTTTTTCGGATTCAATAAATTGTTATTGAAACTAATACCTTTTTGTATTTTGATTTGTTTGCCAAATATTTTATTTTATTTGTTTTCTCCGCTTTTTTAAAAAGTTTTTGTTTACACTTCACAAGCATTCACCAAAACCTCCTTTACGAATAATTCAAATTTAAAACTCATGGGCTACTACATGTGTGTGTTTATTGTTTTCAAGAAATTGGATTTCATTTCACATTGCATTTTATGAACTCTTTGCTTCTAAAAAATAAAATTTCTTGTGACTGCAAATATATTTTTATGTACGGACATTAGTTTTACAAATAAAAAATTTAAAAAATCATGGCTTCCTAAATATGCGTATGCGTCCAATTTTCATTCGTTTACGGTTACGGTTATTACCACAAATAACCCCGTTTACGGTTATAAACATTACGAAACCCTACCAAAAGTTTTCTCACAATTAAAATAAAAATTAAAACTACAAAATTTTTATTGAATTCTACGAAAAAGTTTTTAAGTGAAATTTATTAAAAATTTGCCTACTAAAACACTTTTCAGCATATTGTACGCTTAACACGTTGACTGCCAACTACGACCCTTCTACTTACTTATTACTGGTGGTTATAATTATATTATACAAATACTTAATGGGGTTTATTATCCCTGTCATCCTAACCGACTGCATTTGATTTGACTTTGTAGAAACCTTCTGCTACGTCATTAAGATCAAAGCACTTAAAACTAAATTTTTGCAGCGGATGAGTCATCTTGCGACATTTGAGCATAAAAACCAGGGTTTTGACGAATGAGTCGTTAAGCACATTGACATCGACAACACTTTCGCGATTAGTTGCCTTACCAATTCCAATATCACGTATAATTTTCCATGTCGTTTTCGTGTCAACAGCACTGTTGAGTTTATTGGCATAATAAACGGATTTATTTTATTTTAGACACAACACCTTTCCTAGCTAGATGGTATTACTCACGATTCTCTGGTGTCCTGTATCGTTTCCACAAATGATATACATTATTCCGATGTTGTATTAATGATTTTATTTCATTATTAAGCCACGACGGTGCACAGTTTGTGTCTGTTTTAGTTTTCACAGGAACATGATTGTTATAAAGTTCCAAAATAATGGAGTTTATTAGAGAGACCTATTCATCAACTGACGACCAGAGACCCGCGCCGAGCAAATTTGTCGGCGGCAGCGGCTAAAATTGAAAAGTTTCGGCGGCGGCTTTAAGTCGGCTGTCAATCGAAATATGGTAAAGCTGTGATCCGAAATGACATAAATAAAATGGTCCTGGTTGCCCTTTAACAAAGAGCCTTAGATCTCTGCAGCATTTTTAGAACTTCCTGACAATATGGATTTTGTTTTGGCATTCGAATTTTTGCAAATTTTTTGATTTTACGTCAATACCATGAGCACGTAAATGGTTACAGAGGTTTATGTCGACGTAGAAACTCCAAACCTGAAATTATTTCGCATTTTATAACACTTACAAAACAATTATCAGAAATAAATATTCAAAATAAAATTTCCCAAAAAATTTGGTTAAAAGCTAATTGAAATTGGAGTTTCAATTATTGTTTTGGGAAAATATCCTTTTAATTATCTTTAAACTTAATTCCTGGATAGAAATAATATATTGTTACGAAAATGGAAATGGTGTTGTTAAAATAATACACAAAAGCTCCAAAAACAACACAATGATCATGCATAAAATGATAAACAAAAGCTCCAAAAACAAAACAGCGCACTGTTCACGTGATCAATGAATGAGTAGAAAAATATACCAACAAGAATAAAGGATAAAAAGACGTAAATATCCAACAACAACATGAAGGGAACAAAGAAGTAAACAAGAAACAACAATGTGCAGTATAAAATAACGAACAGAGAAATAACCCAACAACAACTAATCTACCTGCTCAAATGTAAACAAGAAACAACAAAAATAAGAATAGGTTGTTTACATTTTTAGAATATTCCCGAAGGACGTCATCGTCCTTCAAGGGCATTCATCGCACTGATGATCCAGTCATGTAAAAGGCAGGCTAAAGCGAGCAAGAGAAGATTCAGAGTTTGAGTTGAATCAGTTGTGTGTGCAGACGACACGTTGTATTCGGAGTGTGAATTAAGCTAGTCGTGTATAACAACATTACGTTGATTGAAGTGACAAATCTTTCGGTTGTGTGCAGACAAGTTGCGTCTGAAAGAAGCATTTGTTAGTGTAGTGCTTACAAAAAGGTTGTGAGCGGAGAATAACTAACAAGTGTTGTTGCTTACAAAAATGTTGTAAGCAGGGGATTATCACGAACAAACACATATCGTGAAGTATCATTGTATACGTGAAACAAGTTCGAACAGTGGCACGAAAATTGTGCAGATAATAAAGAATTTATTAAAATCAAACACATATTTATTTTTACTTTATTTGCAATCTACGAACTCATATTTTTAACGTTTTTAAAAGGTAAAAACGTAGCAATATGTATGTACCTGTCCCTTTAAACTCATGGGGGACTCATCAAAGCAAACTTTACACATATGATACTTTTTAGCACAGGTTTATTTCCAATAACCATTTAACCAAAATGGTGCCAAGCTATGGATCCTGCTGAAGATTTTTTTGTTTAAAAAAATTTGGGTTGTTTCTTTAATTTTTGTCTTAGTGGCTAGTATTTTTTCGTATTCGTTTATGTCATTGTCAATACCATTAAAAATAGCAAGTCGTCATCGGAATCAGATGAATTTAACTCATTTAAATTTTGAAAGAAATTTGTAATTTTTTGGTTCTCCATTATAATTTTTTGTTTTTTAAAAAATTTTACGTAAAGTTAAAATTGTTACCACATTCACCAAAATCAAGAAAGGGTGTTTAAAATCACCATATCAAAAAATTAAAAATTTTTCTATTAACATATCACAAAATTAACAAAAAAAGTTCTTTAATGTGTTTAAGTCAAGTAAAATAATAATATATAAATATCATATTTTATATATAATTAAAATTTATTGTATTAAAAACATATTTTCATATATTTTAATTTTCTTAAATTTTGTCGGCGGCTCGGCTAAGCCGGCTGTCAGCCGATCGGCGCAGGTCTCTGCTGACGACTGCCAGTACATTTGATCCCATTGAATGTTATTAAGATCAGTTTCTAAGGGCATGATATCAAGACCCATAAAATCACGATAAGTAAACGTTGTGGAGGATTTCTCTATTGCGAAGTCATACACTGCAAAAATTAGATCATGTTTAGAAAACGCTGGTACCGTTAGTTGATCATAATGTAGAACTTTATCTTTATTACTGATGAAAAATAGATCAAGTATTGCTATTTGTAAAGTCTACGGCTATAATAACCTCAGGATACGAAGTTGATAAAAGCTCTAGTTGACACAACCGAATAGCAATGTGGTACCAATGTGATTAACTTCAATAAATACATATTCAACGTCATTCGATTGATTGTAGATAGTGTTGATTTTACGTGATATATTATTCCTTACATATATTGCTGCTCCACCAGTATGTTTATATCTATCAGATCGAAAACACGGTTTCCATTAACACCATAAAAATGATCACTTATCTCACTATCGAAACATATATGGCATCAAATCAAAAGTCTCGATGGTTGTATCTACAGTTTAAAGACTGCTGAGTGGAAGTCGCCAGAAAAGATTTTTTTTATATTCGTTTGAACCACGACTTTACGTCTAACAATCCTACACTCTACCTAATATGCTATGACGGCTATTACTAATCAATCAATTTAATTAAGTTTGATTTCGCCGTTTTATTAACAAGAAAGAAAATATAACTCCTGTCTTGAGAATCTTTTGTAGCAACTATGAAATGTTAATAACTAAGTTTTCCTTTAATATAGGTATCTTAAAATGTTTGACTACAACTCAAAGTAAGGTGGCGGACTCACTTTGAAGGATAAGGTTACTCTTGAGCCTTGGTCCTAAAATAATTCTTTTCAAAAATTGTGTAAAAATTGAATTTGGCTAGCAGTCGAAGGTGACAGAAGGAAAGACAATAAGAAACGTCGAACGAAAACCTATTACTTATTACTGCAGTGGCTAGAACATCAGGACATACCGTCAACTCCTCTACCAGTTTCTGCACAACGATATTTCACAGCAGGGATTAAAGCTCTTCGTAATTAAAAAGTGCATGAAAGAATTAATGATCCTTTAGATCGATAATTTCCGAAGAGACAATTTCTTACGCGCCATAACTTTCTCAATGTACCTCACTAAGGAGTTAAGTGAGGACTCTGGACATCAACTCCTAGTGTACTCAACTTGAACGCTATTAGCACTGTTAAAAAATATTCAGAAACATCTCCAGTGGCTAAAGAAAGAAATTACTCGTTAGATATCGATAAGATTAGGGAATTAAGGGAGAACTTTCGACATGAGATATTGGAAATATTATTTCATTTCATTTCTTGGTCAACTACGGGTTAACAGATAGATCTCCAAACCGTATTCATTGTATATTATTAAGAAAAAGCAAAAGAATTTATCGTCGCTTTCCCCCTTCAGGTCGAATAAGGGCTTTCTCAAGGTTTACAGCAGCCACCACTCTCATATTATTAAAACTATTAAAAGATAACCATTAATATTAAATAATATTAAACGTTCTTCTAACCTATTCTATTTTGTATGAATATGATATTTTCTCTACCTTTACTAGACACATTCAAATTATTTTACCGCCTTCAAATTGTCATATGCCCACGCATTATTCGTAATAGTGGTTATTAAATATTTTGAAACAAAAAAATATTCTTGAAGTTTTTGTTTCAAAATATTTGAATTTATTTAACCGTTTGACTTCTAAGCGATTCTGGTGCGAACGTTCGAAGATTTCTTGAAAACTACAATTAATTAATTATTAATAAAAAAAAAATCTACAAATCCACACGATCGGAGATTACTAGGCACATAAGAATTGCGATAACATTGTATGATGGTAGAAAGCTTTCCAATGAAGAGAATTGGTGAAAAATGTCTAAAACTGATTTTGATGTGGATGTAAATGAACTTAATGACCAGCTTGTACATTCAAGTGTTCCGACGGTAATCGGTGACATGTATGACGACATTTGTTGTGTCCTTCCACAATACTTCTTTAGTTTTCGTTACGTAGATCAGTTCGAAGTTTTGGAATGTATTTCAGCGGTAAAATAGTACGCAATTGGTGCTATGATATAGATCCTTTGTTTTTGAAGACTTTTGCAATATTATACCCACTTATTCATTACAGTGCTTGTTAAATCTAATTTTCCTGATCAATGGAAACTGGCTAAAATCCTCCTCATTCCCAAGTCAAAGTTAGGCCAATTGCTATTCTTCCTTTTTTTTGTCGAAGGAAATGGAAAACATTATAGCTAGATAAAACAATGGTTATCTGGAATGTCACAACTATTTAACAGTTAGTCAGTCGGATATCATGAAAGGTAGGAGTTGTACCACCGCTTTAATATTAAATGTAGTTGAGGATACTAGATTGGAGGTAGATGTATATAGTGTGGCGTTTTTAGTTCTTCTGGATCACAGTCAATCATAAAATTTTATTGAATAAGCTCCGGAAACTGTTTAATTTTTCAAATTCTGCCGCTAGTCTAATTTTTTCTTATTTGTTGGACAGATTTCAGAAGATTAACTTAGGTGAAAATATTTCAGATTCGCTTAATGGGCCTCTGTTATTCTGTATGTCAATGATCTGCCGGATGTTTTGGTTGACTGGCGTGTTCATATTTATGCTAATGATGTACAGATTTATACCAGTACTCGTAAGGAGACTATTGATTCTTGTTTACACTCTAATTACCGTGATGTGGATAGAATTGACGGTTGGGCTTCGGCAAATGGACTATAGATTAATCCCTCAAAGTCTAAATGTAAGATTTCGAGAACCAATGTTTAATGACAGATTATCGTGGTCTAGCCATATAAGTGTCGTTGTTAGCAGAATATACAGCATGCTTCGTAATTTATGGGCGGCCAGTGATTCAACTCCTTTTGCAACTCGTATGCAACACTTGCTAAGACTTATTTAATTCCTGTGCTACTGTATGGATGGAAAATTTTCGCAAACTGCGATAGTAATGACAACTCATTTAGCGTACCAGATATATAGTGTGAGACTTGATAATCTGCCTCATTCTATTCCACAAAATTATTGTTACGGGACAGCCGGAATATTTATTAGGACGAATTAAGTTTGCTAGGTCATTTCGGGGCATGAAGATTATTACACAACGGTCAGGACTCTTCTGTCACAGCAACATTTTTTATACACACCACAAGTCTCCGGAATTCCCTACCAAATTACATTCAAAATTTAGGCAATGCAAATGCGTTCAAAAAGGAGTCCTCTAAATTGTTCTCTTAATGAAAAGTTTTTTTCGTTCTTTGTATGGTTATTATATCAGAGAAATATTTATCCTTTCTTTCTTGTACCGATTTTTGTAAATATTTCTTTTTTTATATTTTTCAAATTATTTATCTTTTAACATTTTTTTTTATTTATTTCTGCAGTATTGTTACGTAGTCTTCTAAATTGCTTTAAATTATATTTCTACTTAAATTTAATATTTTTATTAATTTGTTTTTTATATTAGTTTGTTATTTCTACTTAATTTCTTTTATTTCACAATTATTATTATTTTTGTATGTTTTTTATCTTATTGATCCCTAAGCATAACACTATAAATTATAAGATTAAAATCTTGTTCTGTTATGTTATGTTAATTAAAAAATAAAATATAAATTCTAATAAATAATAATAATAGGGTCTTCTAGTCTTCTGATTTTATTTTAGCTTTTTGACTAAATTTGTAAACTGAAATTCGCAGCGCAAATGCTTTTGCGCCACATAGCAGTCCAACGGTTAAAACATTTATTCATAAAAAATGAAAACAATTTCATTTGATTTGAATGATAATGTTTTTATTCATTTACGATGATGATTTACGGATACAGATTTGTTTATATCAAATATCATATTCTTCGTAATACTAAGAATTGAATGATTTCATTGAAAAAAAAAATGGGTTCGAAATTGCTTTCAGCATAAATTTTAATTAAAATGAAAAATAAATATTGAAGAAGTAAATAACTTCTGACAGTCTAATAAACAAGAAGAAAATTAAATTACTGGAAATCAAACACCGCACACAAATTAAATTTAACTGAAAATATCTTCATATGTACATGTATTTACATTTGGGAATATCTATCTATCAGCTTCTCACACCGCTTATGTTGTGTGTGTTAATTTTTATACAGAAGTGGCGGGACCTACAAGTTTAAAGTCGACTTCGAGCGACAGATTTTTTGAGAAACTTTTTAAGAAGAGAAAGAGAAGAAATTGTATTTTTTTATTTTGACGTCTGGCCTGGGACTCGAACCCTGGCTTTACGTCTAATAAGCCCTCGCACACTACCTACTAGACCACGGAGACCCCTTATATTATTTAAAACATATTAAATTATAAATTTTTTTTTATATATGCTGATATTTTCTATCAAAAATGTTAAATTACAGGGAAAGGTACAAAAATACTAGCATAAGAAGCCTTACACCGAACTTTCATCATTAACCTTTGGGTCAAGTAATATTCCAATTCTTCGATACGCCTATTGCCCTATTGCTAACAGATTTTAATGGATGGGTGTATGGGTGGTTTGGCATAGTTCTCCTAAATGCGATAGGTCGCTTAATATGTTAGGACGATGCCAGCAAGAATTTGGCTACTTCCTTGCCATTGTCTTGTAGAGTTACAATCTTTCTTCGGAACTACAAACAACATCCTGTGTCGCGTAGCGAAAATGAAGTGCTTTTCATAATTACTCGTATAGCACCACATTTATAATAGCAACAACACAACATTTCATTATGTGTGGCGTAGAGGTGTGCACAAGACATATAAAATTGCATATATACATACATAATTGGTCATTACATCCCTTCAGTCAGGATTATTGACCTAGTTTCTCACACTACTTATGTTGTCGACTCCGAACGACAAATTTTTGAGAAACTTTTCATGTCAATTTTATTTTTACTCTCAGAGTTTTTGCCAGAAATCTGCTGAGAACAAATCGCCGAAAAAATACTTTTTGTGTTTTGTTTTGATGTCTGGCCTGGGACTCGAACCTGGTGTGCTGGCTTTACGTCTAATAAGCCAGCACACCACCTACTAGACCACGGCGATCTCAATATAATTGCATACTATTGCATTTTTTCAACACCGAATATTGATTGTAGCTGCAAATATAAATAAGTGTGAAGCAAAGATAGATAACAAAAAAACAACTGCACTCGTAACTCATTGTACAACGGTATAAAAGAGAGTAGTGTGAAGAGTGCAACAAAAATATTGTACTCTTCATAGAGTCACAACATGCATTTCTTTTTTGCTCTCGGCAACCGAACAACTTCGTCGACGCCAGCATTGCCGTTAACTTTTTTAAACTTTTTATTTCTGGGGAAAAACCTATTTTTACACTACTACTTTTTTTACACTACTGATATTCATATGGCAATACTGAAACTGTAGCTTCAGTACTAAAATATGCTCTTACAACACAAAGCATAGTTCACAGGCAAACGTTACTTCACAGGCAAACGAGTGCTGTTGTAAATATTGAATAAATGAGAAATACACATATAAGTGCACTCGTAAAATCAAGAGCAACAGAAAAGAGTACACTACAGTATTGCATTCGATGAAGGATAAGCTAGTAGAATGTCTTGAACACACCTCTAGTGTAGCGTTAATGTAAAAGGAAAAATTAAGGTTTTAGGTTTTTGAATATTTATAGCACCAGTCTCAGTTTTGTTAAATAAGAAGCTGGCAAAAAAGCTGACCGACCCCGTTCACTTACAAACACCAACGTTCTACATATTGAACTGGTTCGAAACAGGGCACTGTAAACTCAAAGTATATTTCTTTAGAATGAGACTCGTATTGAACCCAATATGTAGATTCTGTCATGATGTGAATAAGTCATCAGAACACATTCTTGGATCCAGTGAAGCGCTAAATCACACCAAGAAGAAATATATAACACTTACAGTATGTGGAAAAAACAAGTTTCCAAAGGAACAATTAATATAAAAACGCTTGTTAGATTAGTGTTTGTGTTTTTTTCAGATTTTTTTATTCAAATTATAGAATTCATTTCACTTAACATAAAATATAAAGAAATATTACACAAAAAAAAATATTTTAATATTGTCAGACGAAATTATTTTAGGGAATATGGATAACAATGTAGAAAAAATAAGTTTCCATTTTGGTTAGTAACCGCAGTGACCACCGCCACGAAGTGATATTTTAGCAAGTCGATCTGGCATAGTGTCTATGAACTTTAGACATTCTAATTTTTTTTTTAGTTCGAAATGATACAGTCCTTTAGTTGGGTCAAGTTTTGTGGTGTTTCCTCAGTAATACGAATTTTTAGGATAGCCCAAGCATTCTCGATTGTAGAGAGGTCTGAGGTGGCCACCTTAAAAGAGTTATATTTTTATCCGTAAGGTATTCTACAACTTTTTTGGCAGTATGAATAGGGGCATTGTCTTGTTGGAATACAAAATGTTCACCTATTAAGCGATTTCCCTCTGGTACAGGGTATTCTTCTAAAATTTTTAAGTAAACCGATGGTTTTCTTTTCCTTCCAGTACTACTATACTATACTACTATACACCAGTGCTATTAGCGGAAAGACAGCATCAAGCCCATTAAGCCTCTCTCCACTGCTTTAACAGTGGGTAAAATGCGTTTATAAGATAAAACTTCACCTGCCTTACGCCAAACGTGAACCATACCATGGGAATATTTTAATCTTATCATTGATTCATCAGTCCATAAAATTTTATACCAAAACATGTTCTTCGTAAAATTGAATTCTTTTCTTCATATTGATTTTACTAACGTAAGGAATTTTTCGAGCCACTCAATCGTGTTTGCCACTAGCTCTAAGCCTGTTACGGATTGTGAATGTGGATAGTGCTTCTTTGCCTTCGTTAATCAACTGAGAATGAATCTTTGGTACCGAAGTTAGGGGAGTTGCTTCTGAAATATCGAGGATTCTTCTGTCAACTCTATCGCTTGTTATTTTAGAGCGTCCTGGTCTCTTTTTAGAGTAAAGTAAGCAACAATGACTGCTCTATGAGGTTTTCCAAATTTTTGCCAAATATAACGTAAATTATGGCCATCTTTATACAGATTAACAATTACTTTGCGTTCTTCAGTTGTCAATTGTTTGAATTTACCCATTATTTTACCAAATTTTAATACTTCTTGCCAATGTTTAGAAAACCATAAAAATAATACAAAAAATGAAGTTTTTAAAAAATTGTAAACAATTGCAACTAAATTTAGCAAAAATTTTAAATAACCCACAATTAATAAGCAACTACTAGTTAAAATATTCCTCTGGGAACTTATTATTTCCATGTTACATGTCTTTATAAAATAGAATTTAATCTACCGTTACATACATATATATATAATTGGTCATTACAACCCTTCAGTCAGGATTATTAACCTAGTTTCTCACACTACTTATGTTGTGTGTGTTAATTTTATACATAAGTGGCGGGACCTACAGTTTAAAGTCGACTCCGAACGACAGATTTTTGAGAAACTTTTCATGGCAATTTTTTTATTTTTACTCTCAGAATTTTTTGCCAGAAATCTGCTGAGAAGAAATCGCCGAAAAAATACTTTTTGTATATTTATTTTGATGTCTGGCCGGGGACTCGAACCCTGGCTTTAAGTCTACTAAGCCAGCACACTACCTACTAGACCACGGCGACCTCATTCTACTGTTATTTTATTTAAAAAGAAAAGAATTCTAAATTTTTTCACAAATGATCAACGGAATAAATACGTTGTAAAAATCCAATAACAATTTCCCATATAACAGTTTTCCAGTATTCAAAGCTTCCAACATTTTGATTATGTTACTGGGAACATATATTTTCCACATACTGTATATTAAGTATTGGGCGGGAAACTGTGCGTAGAACTTCAAGTAGAATTAGAACAAACGGCACTATCAAACGAAAATAACGTCTTGTGAGGCATGTGGAAACTGGACAATTGGCAATTGAAGATTGGAGATTGGAGACACGATTTCTATGAGATGAGAAAGAGCATTGCTGACAACTTTCACATGAAAATCTCCAACAATATCAAGTAAAGCAAAACCTTAAGACATAAATATATATAGTACATATAATATACAGTGGCTCCCAGTTTATTTCAATCAGAAACTTTAAAAAAAATTAAGCTCGTACGAAATAAGATATTAAAAAATTATAAGCAAACAATAAATAAACAATAAAATTATTAATTAAATAAAATAGTTTTAATTTTAATATTACCTCCTTACTTGCTTAATTACAGCTTTCAGCCTGTTTTGCTTTCATTCCACTTTCTGGTGGTTTTGAGAGTTGCCTTTGCCCATTCCTTTTTCAGAGCTGCTATAAGGTCATTCTTGTTCGAAATCTAGTGTTGGCGGACGTTTTGATCACAAATTGCCCATAAATTTGAGATTGAATAAAACTTTTTTGTTTAATTTTTAAACATATTCTACAAACTCTTAAAAAAATTGAAATAAGTTGGGAGCCACTGTACATATTTGTACATGATGTAGTTGGTTAAGATAATTTTTTTTCATTTTTTTTTTATTTTTTTCGTTTATTGAATTTAAGTCTTAATAAGTTCAAACTAATTCCTAGTATTTCCTGGTATGCAAAGTTTCATTATGTGCTCTCAAGTATAATTTATATACACGGTTATTGTGTAATTGTATTACATTTGTTTGTTTTATTTTTTTATATTTTTCAAATAACGCAATAAACTTCGCCATTCATATGAGGAATACATATTAAAAATTTTTTAATGTTCTAGGAATAACATCTGCACATATGGGCACATGTTAATTTAGTTAAAAGGTAAAAGCAAAAATGAAAAAAGTAAAATGCATTTTGTTCACTCATTTAGAGAATTCAATACAGTCAACCGTACAATAATGCGGTGAGTGAGTAGAGCGTTATATAAGAAACTCGGATTTCACCGTACAAATTCGTAGCCTGTTCTATGGAAACCCTCGACCGCGTTTTATAGAAACCGCGCTATCAGAAACTCAGAGGTGGTACAAATTACATCATTCTTATATGGGGATCGTTATATTTTATTTTTATGTCTATGGATAGTAGTTTCTTATATACTAATTTTAAATTTACAAACAATCTATACTATAATTACTATTCAATGATTTAAGTACAATATTTCTCTTTAAAGAATAATTGCTTTCAGAAAGGTAAAGATAAAGGTAAAAGGAAAGATAAAGATTATTTAAACTTTAGACACATTTGACGAAAAGAGTCCTTATTGGGATAGACTGAGCGATGCAATTGTAAATTTAAGAAATTAAAATTACGAGAAGGTCTAATTGGAACATTAGACTTTGGCTTGTTCTGTTACGTAGGGATCAGTAAATTCGTTTGACCAGCGCTTTATAAATCCTAAAACATCATTTGCTTTGTTCACCATCATCGATATACATATGTTCAGAAAACGTAAGCTAATGATCTAACAAGATTCCAAGATCAGTTATATTTAAAACTTTTTCAAAAATTCTGTCTTTAAAATGATAAGAGATATCAAGTTTAAATGAACGATGAAATGTTATTTGTTTGCATTTATTAAAGTTTAACTCCAACAAGTTGACTTCACACGATTGACAATAATAATCAATATTCGGAAGAGTTGATTGACCAGATATGCTATCAAACGAATTAAATGTTTACATCATCAGCATACATGAGTATATTAGAATGAATAATAACAGATGGCTTGAAGTCGTTGTGGTCTAGTAGGTAGTGTGTTGGCTTATTAGACGTAAAAGCCAGGATTCGAGTCCCAGGCCAGACATCAAAATTAAATTCAAAAATTATTTTTTCGGCGATTTCCTCTCAGCAGATTTCTGGCAAAAGCTCTGAGACTAAATAAAATTGCCATGAAAAGTTTCTCAAAAAATCTGTCGTTCGGAGTCGACTTTAAACTGTAGGTCCCGCCACTTATATATAAAATTAACACACACAACACAAGTTTCTCAAAAATTTGTCGTTCGGAGTCGACAACATAAGTAGTGTGAGAAACTAGGTCAATAATCCTAACTGAAGAGTTGTAATGATCAATTATGTATGTATGTATGGAATACATTAAATTATAGTATGCATTTGTAGTCTACAATACGCATACACTATTGTGAATAGTACTGGACTAAGATGGCTTCTCTGAGGTACTCTGGAGGACTTTAGAAAAAAACTAAACTAAAAGACTCGTTTTCAACATAAAGAAGAAAGTCTGTAAAATTATGTGATTTTTCAGCATTCAGCCTCACTGTCAGATATGAATTGCCTAACTCGTCGTCTTCTTTTAATAGGCAAAATATACGAGTATATCTCACCTTTTTCTATTGTAGCTTCTTTTCTAACTCCAATAAAACCTCTTCTATGGAGAGCTAAGCAATTTCTTAACTCTTTTTTAAACTTTGTGCTGCTCAGCGTTAATCGATTTCTGTTTGAACAAAATGAAGTTCTAATTCTTTAGCCAAATTTTGGGCTTTTTCCAAGATTTGGGAACCATTCATTTGCATTTGAGGTGGGTGCATCAATTAATTTCATAAGTTCTTTTTCATCTAAGGTTTCTTCCCCGAGTACCAGTTCTCCTACATCCTGATGCTTTATTGCAAATTCTTCATCGCTTAAACGAGAAGCAACGTTTACTATTTCTGTAATTGGGAGTGAAATTGTAGAATCGTCTTGTATTACTTGAACCATTTGAGGTAAAAGAGGTTTCCAACACGTATTAAACGTTAATGATTTAATTTTCGCGCAAGCTGATGAGACGATTCTAATACCCTCTAGGTAGAATAGAAAATTCTTTCCACACTTGAATAAGAATTTTATTTTCACAATTCTCTAATCTGTCGAAAATGGCTTGCAAAAGTTGGCGTGTGCTGTTCATTTTTAAAGTTTGAATGACTCCTTGGTCCAAAGGTTGTATTAATGATATAGGCTGTACGGAAATTAAACCATAAACGCTTAATGCGTGTTGTAAACCTATTTTACCACAAATGAAACTTATGGATGCAAGAGTACCGGGTTGAAGGAGAGCTCCGCGTTATATAGAAACCGCTTTCTGAGAGTACCGCGTTAGGCTGTGCGGAAGGAACTTATGGGATGGTGTTAAGCTGTAAGAGTACCGCATTATTGGAGGGCTGTTGGAATTTCAGCCCCGCGTTCTGAGAGTACCGCGTTATAGATACATAATTTTGTTTTTTGCGATTTTTTCTGTTGACTTAGTAGAGGTATAGTATTTACGTGTTTACCGGGTGGGTCATCTATCGACTTATATTTAAACTATCGGTTACTTCGAATCTTGGAATACGTATTATGTACAGTGAATGTAAAGCATCGAGTTATGTTGTTATGTCATCTTTTCGGTTGAAGTCCATTTTAATTGTTTGTGGTGGGGGGGGTGCGTTAATAAATTCCCGTGTTTGGAGCTCAGAAAACCCAAATGGGGTTTTACAGATGCCTATGCACCCATTACGAGTGTCTGTTTGGCTTATGGAGCGTAGACATCATTGGCCCATATTTCTTTGAAAATGAGAACGGTTAACCACTACGGTCAATGGAGACACCTAACGCACCATAATAACAGAGATTTTTATACTCAATTTCATGGTATTGATCTGAACGCCGTTTGGTTTCAACAGAATGGAGCAACTTGCTACACATCTCATGCCATAATTGCGTCAAGCTTTTTTTGTCGCTTGATTGACACCGTTAGTGAAAAACAAAAATATCTTTCTTTTTGGTGAAATGGCTGTTTTATTCGAAGAAATTTATTCTAAGTTAATACATATTGTCGTTGAAAATCCAAAAGTACGTATCATCAAAAAAAAAAAACCAAATCGAATTTTTGATTGATTACGATTCGTGAGGTTATCTAACATATCACTACCAATATATGGATTTTTGCGGCCAAAAATTACGCTTTTATCGCAATAAATCAAAATGTTTAGATCAGGTTTTATTAATGTATTAAAACAATTTGTTTTATTTAATTTTAAGTAGCTTTTGATATACAGAACTTCTTCAATTGTGATATTGTCTAAACGACTGAATATTCTTTCCACATTGTCGAACGAATGTGGTAGAGTTAAAATTGTTTGTATAAAAATTGACAATTTTGGAAATAAAAAGTTTGTATCGATAGTTTTCATTGCACTAATTTGTTTCCAAAAACTTAAGAAATTCATTTCACTGTTATTGATTATACTATTGAAATCTAATAATTTATGTTCTCGAAATTTTGTTTCAATATTTTGGATATCTTCGCAGATACGAAATTTGGAAAATGTTTAGTTATTTCAAATATTGAATCTTCTTCTTCATTTATCACAAAATTTGGATTTACAGGTATTCCCCGACTTACGACCGAGATAGGTTCGTGGTCATCGGTCGTAAGTCGATTAAGTCGTAAGTCGAATTTCATATGAAAAAAGAATTTAAGAAAAAAAAACTTTGAGGGTCAGAAGAAATGATAGCAATAAAACTTTATTTAAGATAATAATATATTTTAAGGATTCTCCGCAAGTACATATTTGTCTTCATTAAGTATTTTCTATGAAAAAAATTTGAAAAGAAATGGTCGTAAGTGCGAAGTCGCCGTAGTCTAGTAGGTAGTGTGTTGGTTTAAAGTCACGGTTCGAGAAGTAAAGCCAGTGAAGCTAATTTTATACATAAGTGGTGGGACCTACTGTTTAAAGTCGACTCCGAACGACTGATTGTTTTGAGAAACTTTTCATGGCAATTTCATTTACTCTCATAGTTTTTGCCAGAAATCTGCTGAGAGGAAATCGCTGAAGAAATCAAACTCTGGCTTTACGTCCAATAAGGTAACACACTACCTACTAGACTAGTGCAATTGAGCATTAGAAGGCCAACATTCATGGTATCACGAATCACAGAGATACGATCCCATACACTCGAAAATGTGCACGAAATTTAATTCGACGGAATGAAGTGCTCTGAGGTCAGCTGCGACAACCAAATGAATGAAGAAATATTTCATTTCTCTCCCCAACGATTGTACTTCACTACAAAAAATATACTTGGCAAATTTCAAATTTATAAAATTTCCCACCCTATATGCACATCCAGGTCCCGATTTATGTGATAGATTCGTTTAAAAAAAAAATCACCTAAAATTAATTTCCATGAAACTACTGATTCGTTTCAAAATCTTGAAAAATGAGTTCAAATTCTAATTAAAAAATTAAAATAAGCTCCCAAAAAAATATCAACAAAAATTTATTAATTTTATTTACTTAAGCAATAAAAACAAAAAAAAAAATAAACCAAATTCATTAATTACAGAAAAAAAAGAATATTTTGGAGTTTTGGAATTGGTTCCATGTCACTTTCATCACTATATGATATACATTCATAAAATTATGAATATGTATAGCTGTGTGAAATATAATAGTAGCGCTGTATTAAAGATATTTTAGTTAAGTAAAAAAATTTATTTTTATTCAAGTTAAAAAAAGTTTGTTGTTACATTTTATTACCACCAGTCTAAACTTTTGAAAAATAAAAAACCTTCAATACAAATATTAATTTTCCGAAAAAAACGATACTAAATTGCTAAAAACCCAAAATATTTGGTGTGCAAAAAAATAGTAGTAGCATTAGAAAACGTATCTGTAGAAAAAAATGTTGCCACAAGTAATTACTTTTTATCTTATTTTGTGCGATATACCTTAATATTTAGTTGAAAAGCCTTTATTGGCTATTACAGCTGCGAAACGCCGAGGCATTGAGTCAACTAAAGTTCTGCACCTTTCGATAGGAATACTTTCCCAAGCTGATCTCACAGACGCCCACAACTGATCTATATTTCCCAGCTTATCTTTAAAAACACCTTTTTTTACACTGCCCCAAAGATTTTCAATGGGATTTAGGTCTGGGGACAGAGCCGGCGATTCTAATACGTTAATTTTATGTTGAGAAAACCAATTTTTTGTCATTTTACTGGTATGTTTGGGATCGTTGTCCTGTTGGAATACCCATTTAAGCCGAATATTATATTCTGCATAAGGTAGCATGACAGTTTTTAAAATTTCCACATACATTGAGGAGTCCATGTTACCTTTAATCCAAAATATGGGTCCTGTACCATTATAAGCAAAACAACCCCAAACGTTAATTTTAACACCGCCATGCTTCACGGTCCTTATGACAAATTTAGGATCGTATTCCTTGTTCTTTGGATTACCAAAAATAACCACTTTGGATTCATCTGTCCACAGAATATTGCGCCATTTCGACTGAAGCCAATCAACGGGAAGTCTAGCAAATTTAAGTCGGTTATAGACATGTCTTGAATTCAGCAATGATACTTTCCTTGGGCTTCTACCACATAAACTGCCTTTAATTAGATGTCGACGAATAGTTGAGGCATGAACATCAAGCTCCAAGTCCTGTTTTATCTTTGTTGAAGTAACAAATGGGTCTGATGATACCATGCCCATGCTTTGCGTCCGCAAGTTTCTGGCTTTTGTTCAAATTATTTGCAATTTGCAATAACCATGGGGAACATCCTACAATATTTTGAATAAATCTGTATGATTTTCCTTCTGAGAGCAATTTTTTTATTATTTTTCTGGTGGCTGGAGAGTAGTGTTTTCCGCGACCCATTTTTTATTATATTTATTTATTTATATTAATAATTTTAATTGAAAAATTTCATGAAAACACTATTTGTTTTAATTTATAGCCAAAAAGTTATTGCCTTATGGAAGTTTTTTAAATATTTAAGAATTTACACACGCTTGCTACTATTAATTTGCACAGAAAAAAACTGGCATGGTTTACAAAAAATAACTGTAACTTTTAAAAATGCTAAGAAAGAGTATATTTCTGATCATTATGGTGAAGGTTGAGGCATGCCATATCCATAGGTAATACTTGATTTCTTAACAGAACGACACTGCAATAACGAAAAGTTTAATTTATGTTATAGCGCTACTATTATATTTCACACAGCTGTATTGTAATCAAATGGTAAATTACTTGACAAATCGTAACAAAACCTAATAACTTTACAAAAATGTCACGAGGAAACTTGGCAATAAATATGCGTAATGATTGACCAAACCAGAATTGATGTTCGGGAAAGATTTGTTTGTGTTTAATGAAATTTCTAGATAATTGTTCTTTTCTTCTATTCAAGTCACACATCTTCAAAAATAAAAACGAAATGTGAAAAAATATTTCTTCGGTAACTTCCTCTAAGCAGAGTTAATTAAATTGCCATGAAAAGGTTCCGGCAATCGCTACATACATATGTACATACAGCACTCAACACTTACATACGTTGAGTGTGTTAATTTTATACACAAGTGGCGGTGACCTACAGGTTAAAGTCGACAGCGAACGACAGATTTCTTTTGAGAAACTTTTCTTGGCAACTTTATTTACTCTTAGAATTTTTGCCAGAAATGTGCTGAGAGCAAGTAACCGAAGAAATATTTTTTTTTTATAATTTCCTTTTGATGTCTGACCATGGCCTTTACATACCTACATACGTCTAATAAGCCAAGACACTACCTACTAGACTACGGCGACTTTGCTAGCCACTACCCGTATAAAAAATAACGCACACAACATATGTAGGTGATGTGAGAAGCTAGGTCGTGATTCTGACTGAACGGTTGTAATGACCAAATTATTATGTATGTATGTGTGTATGTATGTACCAATAAAGGAGCGAACCGCTTTTGAATTGGACAACTTGGACAACTTTTGCTTTGCATCTTCTCAATTGACAAATTTTCAAAGTTTTTCTAAAGGCATTATTAGTTCAAAACGTTGTGATCACTCAGCTACTGCAGAATTCTGTGAGCAATGATGTTGCGGAGGTAATCCTTAAAATTTTCGCCAAATGCTAATGACGTTTTTTCATAAAGCAGAAGCGCACATCTACGTCCATGGTGAACTATTGGTAGCTGGTGTCAAATAAATTGTAACATTTTATTTAAATTCTCTTTGTTGTCTTGCCTGTTTAGTGATGTCTTCGTATTCATTGGTCATGTTAGACAGTGACAGAAAGTTGTGAATTATTTGTCAGAGACTGTTGTAGATGAGATACGATTTAAGTGCCGTGTTCATTCTTGAAAATGTTATAAAAACCTAGCGGACAAAATTAAATTAAAAATAATACAAAAACAAAAATTTATTTATTGAAAACTAATAAAATAAATGTGTATGTATGGGTGTGTGTATAATTAAAGATTTGTTTACTATTCAATAAATTTCGTAAGAAATAAAAAAAAAATAAATAAACATAAAATTTCAAAAGGTTTAGAGTTTTAAATTTCTTTTATTTAGAAAAACAGAAAATTTGAAACTCAACAAATTTAAAGAAACTTCATTCATAACGATATTTTTAATAAAGTTGTTGTAATAAAATTAAATAGTAGAAAAAAGAATCGAATATATCGTATATATACAGGCACATACTTCATTGAAAACATAGTGTGAACCCAACAAGACTCTACAGTGGGGAAAGAGGAAAACAATACGCATTTGCTTAACAAGTAATTGAATTTACTTTTAATGAAAAAATATTAAAGAATACATAACGCTGTTTTATTGCAACATAGTCATATCTCAAAAAATTAAGAATTTGTTGTTACTTAAGCATAACTGCTCTTTTAGACCTTCTCTACATGTTGAAAAAAAATCGGTTTTATATCCCAAGTTGAACCGAAGTTATAGCAAAAAGTGTTTGCGGCAATTGACGACAGGACTTATGTCTTGAAAACATAAATCGCATTTTGCCAAGTTCAAGTTTTTTTGAGATATGACTATGTTGCAATAAAGGAGCGATATGTACATACATTATTAATATAATAAATAGTGTTGAACCCTGTTCAACAAAGATATTTTTATTATATTATCTTGAAATTTTATAATTTCTTTTTCGTTGTGTAGATTATCTTTTCTCTCTTTTTTTATATATCCTCGTGGAGAGGTATTTTTGTTGTTCCCCACGAACTTATTAGTATATAAATTCTGCTGAATTAACGGTTTTCATGCCAAGTTTATTGTTATTTATATGGTTTTAGTTAAACCCTAAATTAGTTCTAAGTTAGTATTAAGAAAACCCTCAATAAAGCAAGAAGCTTTTTAATTTGATCTAATACACAACCGTGTAGTGTCTCATTGCTTAACACACCCTACTCTATTGGGAAGAGGAGGTACCTCGCCCCAATATATGGTCCTTCGATAAGTCCTAGAATAGGCTAGGACAGGAAAGAATTAGTGACTTGGAGTCCACTAAATTCAAAAAAAAAATTTTTTTGGCAGCTTGCACCACCGGCGGCAACTCCAACAATACAAGGACAATAGGTTGTCTTAAAACTGTACTTCATCGTGCTTTTTTTTTGGCGTGTGAGGTAGGGTTCAAAATGCCTTCGCACTTGCAGTGATCGTCATCAGCTGCGTCGAGTGGTGCTTCCAGTAAAACAATCCCTCCTCCTTCTGGGGATACTCCCTTCCCGGGACGGCTATCTGCATTACTTCGGGAAGGGCCCAGAACGACGTCCAGTTAAGGACCGTTGCCTACTCTCCCACGTCTGGGTACGCCATATTTGAAGCCAGCTTCATGCTATTGGCTCGTCTTCTCATGTATCATTCCGTTGTATTGTATCGAGGTCGAACTTCTTTCTGCGGAGTACATATTCAACGTATCTTCTCACAGCGTTCCATTTTATCTCACTTTCGAGCATTGCGTTAACAATGGTGTCGGGTGTAAATTCACCAATTTGTTCTATCAATATGTTCTTCTCGTCTTGCCATTTAATGCAATGGAAGAATGTATGTTCAACGTCGTCACTCATTTCCTCGCAATAAATACAGCTAGGATCAGTCACCTATACGGTATAGGTATTTTCGGAAATAACCATGACCAGAGAGAAACTGGGTCAGAAAATAGTTAGTTTCCCCAAAGGTTCTCCGTATCCATGCCTCTATAGATGGGATAAGTTTATAAGTCCATCTTCCGCACGTTTCCTCGGTCCATCTACTTTGCCATCGCCGTAGTGTTTGAGATCTGAGATCTGCACTACTAATGGGAAGATTTTCCCTCTTCATTCTCCAAGATTTTCTTCGCTCAAATGCCTGCAGGTCAATGGGTATCTCACCGGCGATCACTAGGACTGCGGCGCCCGATACTGTGCGGTAGGCCGAGGCAACTCTTAATGCCGCTGTTCGCTGCACCGCTGCTAATATTTTCCGCTTAGATTTAATCTCCAGCGCATCTCCCCATATCTCGCTTCCGTATTGCAATATCGAGTTCGTCGCCGTCATAATCAATTTTCGTTTGGCCTGTGTTGGCTCGCCAATATTTGCCATCATCCTGCTTAGCATGCCCGTTAGTTTCGCTGCCTTGGTAGCTGCATGCTGTATTTGGGCCCAATAATTAAGTCTGCAGTCGAGTCTTTTGCCCAAATATCTAACTGCTCTTTTTGTGGCCAGTGACACATCACCTATCTGCATATCAATTTCGAGTGGGATGTGAGCCATTGTCATCAGTATGACCTCAGTCTTGTTCTTTGCGAACTCTAGACCATGATCCTCAAGCCATATCTGAGTCCTTATCATGACCCGATTCAGTTTTCTCCTGGCATCCTCAATGTCGCGCGCTGAAATGACTGACACTATATCATCCGCGTATCCCACGAGGTATGTGTCCTCTGACATTTCTATACCTAAGATTTCATCATAGCTCAGGTTCCAGAGATCTGGACCAAGAATAGATCCCTGAGCTGCACCAGACGTGATCTCCACGACCCTTCGGCCATCGGGTGTGTCATATAGAACCTTGCGATCCTTCAGATAGCTGCGTAATGTTCTCAGAAGGTATATAGGAATACGAAATCTTTCTCGTAGTGCCTTAATAATATCTTCCCATCGTAGGCTGTTGAAAGCATTCCTCACATCGAGCGTGGCAAGGACAACAATGCGCTTCGGATGGTGACGTCTGAGCCTTGTCCGTTCAACGCATTCCACTATATCCGCTATGGCACCAAGCGTTGATCTACCTGGTCGGAAGCCATACTGCCTTTCCGATAATCCACCAGCTGTCTCAATGGTCGCTGCCAGTCTGCGCTGAAGAAGTTTCTCCAATAATTTACCGGCACTATCCAGCATACAGAGAAGGCTATATGAAGATGGGTGTGTCGGGTCTCCTTTTCCCTTGCTGATCAGGGTTAATTACTGCAGCCTCCATTGCTTAGGGAAGACACCTTGGGCAATGCAGGCGTTGTACATTTCCAAAAGTGTATTTGGTCGATTTTC
Organism: Sarcophaga peregrina; assembly: GCA_014635995.1. NCBI lineage: Eukaryota > Metazoa > Arthropoda > Insecta > Diptera > Sarcophagidae > Sarcophaga > Sarcophaga peregrina. Next base: position 5,901,687 of record CM025794.1, read on the forward strand.
AGCAATTAATTTTATTACTTCGGCTGGTACTACATCTGGACCGGGAGCCTTGTTTCCCTTGAGACTTTTCGCCGCTGTTATCAATTCTTCATCCGTGAAGGGTATTGGCGTATCAGCTATCGGAGGATCACGTTCCTCACGTAATGGTGGGTGCACGGGGAACAAATTCATCCCTATATTGTCGACGACGTCGCCGTCAAGAAGTGGCACAGCAGAATTTGCACCCAGCTTTCTGGTCACAATTTTATAAGCTAGGCCCCAGGGATTCATGTTCAATTCATTACGGAGCTCCTCCCATTTCGCCCTTTTGGTGGCTATAATTGCCCGTTTCAGTGCCCTTCGGGCGCGTTTGAAATCCTCAGCGTCATGTGCTGCATGACCATCTCTTCTTGCCCTAGTGTATCTTCTTCTGCACTGGAGGCAAGTTCGTCTGAGTTCAGCAATTTCAGGTGTCCACCAGTATACAGATTGCCTTCTGGGATGTTGCGATACGCGAGATATTGAAGCGTTGCAACTACGAATTCTATGCTGCATAGTTTCGCTAGCCAGGGTGATAGCATCACTACTGCTTCGTGAAAGTAAGGTCTCATCGAATCTCTCCAAGAATGCCGCGCTATTGAGACTCGCGACGTTCCATTTTCGCGTTCCCCTGGTCCTGGCTGTTGGGATAAGGTTCGCTCTTTCCGCGATTCGAAAACTAATGTAGTGGTGGTCACTTCCATTGTAGTCTTCAAGAACTTTCCATTCCGCTATTTTTCTGGCCAGATTTTCAGTCACCAAAGTGATGTCTGGCGTGGTATACTCGCATCCAGGCCGCCTGAAGGTTGTGCTGCCAGTATTCATCACTATGAGACCCAACCTTGCCGCCATATCCAGAACACCTTCCTCGGGTGTTCGTTGTCCGATCGCCCCATTCAACAGCTTTAGCGTTAAAATCGCCGGCCACTATGAGCGGTACGCCGATCTTCGTCCTAAATTGCTCTATATCATCTCTAGGAGTGAGGTAGCAGCTCATTATGGTTAAGAATCCGGTTCGAAAATACGTATGTCCAGAACCGGCTCCGTGTTCCGTAACTGCAAACCTACGGCCATCAGGTATCCAAAGTGCCGCCGTGCCTGTTTCGTCCTCAAACCAGGAACCCCTGGCAATCCGACCATATTGCTCGCTGATGATGACTGCATCTATTTGTCTTTCGACAGCTATCTGCCCCAGTAGAGCATCCGCTGTCCGTGCTTAAGGCAGAGGAAGTAAGGTGATACTTCATTGCGCATCCCGTGTCAGTGAAGCAGTCAACAAACAAGAGGTACATCCCATCCTGGAAAAGTGCAACTAACTGTACGGAAATTATACAAGGTATAGGAAGATTGGCAAAAAACAGGAAAAAGAAAAAATGTACTGTGTTAATTAGTTATTTTGTGCGACATTTTATTTTTTCAAAAAAAAAAAAATCAAATTAATGGCGGCCTGATTTAAAAACAATAAAAAAAAGAGAAAACTTCCGAAAGAAAAGTTAAAACAACATAAAAGAACAAATATTTACAACAACGACAACAAATGTATTTTTAACCTAAAATTATTTGCTTAAAAATACATGAAAAAATATTGCAATTTAAAATTACAATTTAAATTGTACCATCTCTAAGAAGAAAAAACAAAACCACTAAAATTGTCACCACTCAAAAATTTCTACAAGAAAGAAAAAAAGAGACAGACATATTAATAAACAATTAATAAGCAAGATCATTCTCATTTTCACACCACCTAACACCGGCAAATGTTTCATTTCACTTTATTCCTTCGAAACTTACATTGATGTAAAGGAAGACAAACAAAAACTTCATTCGTGGTGTTCTTGTGAAACAAAGCAGAGATAAGACGCCTTTTGCACGTTGAAATTTGTTTCGAAACAAATTTCAACACTCTTGAGTTTGTAGGAGAGAGGGGAAAAACGAGCGGGGGTGATTTTAGAATTTCATGTACTCAGAAATTTGCTTTGTTCTTTATTCGTATATACACAGAGTTGTATTTGATTTCACATTTTCTTTTATTTTTTGTTCCGCATAGAGAAGTTAACATCTTGACTGCCGCGGCAACTTTCAGAAAACTGGTCAATAACGACAATTTGATTTTTCACATTATAATACTAAAAACTCTTTTTAGATCGCAGATATCATCAAAAGGCAAAAATGATATTTTTAGGAGAAAAAGTGGATAAGAGATGACTCGTAGTTAGTCAACGGTGTTAATATAAAGCTGCCTTATTTAAAATATCATTAGTCTTTGTTGATTTTGTGTTTGAAATCAAAACATTAGCAAAAGAAAAATTTTAGCGTCAAACAATTAATTAAAAAAGGTTGAAGAAATAAAAAATATTATAAAGAATGTAATTTAAATAAGGTAAATATATTAAAAAATAATAACACATAAATATATAATATATCATAATGTAATAACAAATATAATATTCATATAATGTTCATGTCTTGTATTTGAACCTAAATCACAATGCCAAACAAAGTTACAACTGTTAAAAACAGCAGAACGACGCGATAAAAGAAAACAAAATTTCTGAAAATAATTTTTTACGTCCAAAAGCGAAAGAAATTTTAAAAGAAAATGCAAAAAAGTTTCTCACATTTGTTTCGAAACAAATTTCAACGTGCAAAAGGCGTCTAAGAAAAAAAATTTTTTTTTTTGAAATTGCAAAAACAAAAAACAGACAACATTAAAACAGCAAAACAAAAGTGGTGTGAAAAATAAAATTGAATACATTGTGACAAAATAAGCAAACTTAAAAAACAATAAAATTTGAGAAATATAAAAAACATACAAACAAAAAAGTGGTAGAAAAAAAACATAAACAACGAACAAACAAAAAAGTGGTGGTTGCGGCAAAGAGAATAACATAAAGAAAAAAGTTAAGTAGCACAATATAATTATTAATAAATCGGTGGGTGGTCAATGAAAAAAAAAAAAAAAAATAATAATAAGCGGCATTATTAGAAAATAAAATTGTTAAAAAAAAACAGAAAATTTCTTCAGGAAATATTTGCTAAGCAAATTAAATAAAGAAAAAGGAAATATTATAATTGGCGTTGAAATGAAAAATCTGATACATTTTTAAAGGCTGAATTTGTGTGAAGTCACTACGTGATTTAACGGTTTCCAAACTGTGTAAGACAGTCTTTAACGGAAATTTGTATGACAAGTTGCTGATTGCAAAATTTCTCAGGTTTCAAATTTAGTCTGAATATTTAGACCAGTTATTTTTTTGCGGTTGGAGTTAGGAAAATGTCGGCGTTAAAAAGAAGATGCAAGTTTGACATAGCTAAATTGGTGGCGTTCTGCACGAACTTTGGCAGAACTTGTCCAGCGGGTTGTTCGTTTGAATTTCTGGATGTTAAGAAACAAGAGTTGGAAAGAAGATGGGCTAAATTAGTCGCATCATACGAGGAGTACATTTTAGAGGGAGAGGAATCTGAAGGTGAAGATCACAAGTACGAAATTTCTTTGAAGTACGAGGAAGCTAGCAAGCTGTATCAAACGCTGAAAGTAAAAATTTTGGAAAAAATGAAAGAAGCTGCTGCTGAAAATAAGAAGCCCACGGCTATTAAATCAACATTAAAGTTGCCAGCATGCGAAATACAGAATTTCGAAGGCGGTTACTCGAGATGGCCTGCGTTTCGAGATATGTTCCAGGCAGTCATCGGGAAGGATCCATCTGTAGCTTCAGCCCAAAAAATTTACTACTTGAGGAGCAAAGTGAGAGGGGAGGCTTACCAAGCCATAAAGGATTTTGACTTGGTAGATGAGAACTTTCAACTGGCTTGGGATAAATTAAAGAACAGGTTCGAAAACAGAAGGCTCTTGGTTCAGGATCAAGTTAAGAAGATTCATGCGATCACTCCAGCTCAAAATGAAAACATCAAATCTCTTAGGCAGATTCAGAATACAGTTAACGACTGTTTAGCGATTTTAAAGAGTTATAAAATAGAATTGCTCGATTATGACCCATTTTTAATTAATATAGTTGTTTCAAAACTTTCGGACGAAACAATTAAAGAGTGGGAAGTCTCCTTAAAGAATCATCGTGAATTGCCCATATGATCCCAATTGGACGGCTTTCTCTCGGAAAGAATAGAAATTTTGGAAACTATGATCGATAGGAAAAAGCCAACGCATAAAGATATCCAGTCTTCAAGAACTCATGCCTTTTACACTCAGAGTGAGCAAACTTCAGGTTGCAAAAAATGCAAACAAAATCACCCTTTAAGAGTTTGCAAATCTTTTAAGTCCCTCTCACCAAGCGCGCGTGTGAAATTCGTTTTTGCCAACAAATATTGCGTTAATTGTTTATCGCCCACACACTTCAAATCTAAGCGTCTTAGTACAAATACCTGTTCTGTATGTCACAGAAAACATCACACAATGCTCCATTTAGAAAAATCGGAAAATTCTAACCACAATAGTGTGTCAACTGGCCAGTCTAAGCAGACTTCGCAAAACAGTGACAAAGGCTCTACTTCAAGTACTTGAACAGAAACAAATGCTTTTAATACCCATGTCGAAACTTCGTCTATACCTGACGGTCATATCAAGGCATTTTTCGTTCGTCGTGAAGGAACTACAGTGTTACCTACCGTACTGGTTTACATAGAAAATTCTGGAGAATTATTTACCGTAAGAGCTCTTCTAGATGCTGAAGCAGAAAAGAGTTTCCTTACCACTTGAATTCAACAAAGACTTGGAATTCCACTTGAAAAGCAGTCACGTCAAATATCAGGTTTCGGTGGAACAATTGTAGGAAATTCTAAAGGCAACTGCGTTGTAACGGTAAATTCTAGAGTTTCGGACTTCAAATTAAAAATATTAGCAGTAGTAGCACCAAAAATAGCAAACCTTTTACCCTCTCATCCTATTAAGATCCAAAATTATGACAGAATACGAAATTTAACTCTCGCAGACCCGTATTTTTATCAGCCTGCTGCGATAGATATGATAATAGGAAGTGAATTTTTGCCATTCATTAATCTTGAAGGCGTGAGACAAAATATATCTGGCGATTTAGAAGCAAGAGCGTCTCATTTTGGTTGGTACCTGTCAGGACCAGTTAATACTTCTGAAATACACGCTTTTTCTACCACGGTATCTACGTCCGAAAATTTTCTTCTCCATGATCAAGTAGAAAGGTTTTGGGAATTTGAGGAGGTCTAAAAGGATATTTTAATAACGGAAGCAGATTCATTTTGTGAAAATTTTTTCCAAACGTCTACTACAAGACGAACAGATGGTCGTTATGTTGTACGTTTACCGTTTAAAGAACAGTTTCCAAACAATATTTTTTTGGGACCTTCAAGGAACAGTGCTTTGGGTCAATATTATAGAATGGAAAAAACCCGCGAATTAAAGGAAAATTATCGAAAAGTTCTCCAAGAATACATCGACTTGGATCATATGGAACCAGTATTTCCCCAGGAGAACAATTCTGGAAAACAATTTCTTATTTCTTGCCACACCATGCTGTTATTCGACCGGAAAGTAAATCGACAAAACTTAGGGTAGTCTTCAACGCCTCTAAGAAAACGAACAGTGGCTTTTCATTGAATGACGTTCTTTATCAAGGCCCATCGCTTCAATCCGATTTAATGCAGATAGTGCTTAGTTGGCGCTATTATAAATACGTCTTCACCGGCGACATTGAAAAAATGTATCGCCAAATTGTAATGCATGAAGCTGATCGCCCATATCAGCAGATTTTATTCCGTAATGAGACGGATAGTTTCGTAAAAACATTCCAATTGAAAACAGTGACTTTTGGAGTGAATTGTGCACCATTTCTGGCAATAAGAACGCTACAGCAGTTAAGTGAAGACTGCAAACATACATTCCCGTTAGCATCCATGATTTTAAAAAACGAAATATGTGGATGATATCTTGTCTAGAGGGAGCGAAGTCAAAACAAATTCAAATAAAACAAGCTTTGAACTCAGCTGGCTTCGCCATGAGGAAAATTACAGCCAATGACAGTTACCTGCTGAATAACTTGGCCCGGGAGGATCTTCTTGATGAAGATTTTTTAAAGTTTGAGGATTCTAGCACCATTAAAACATTAGGAATACGCTGGAATGCGAAGGCAGACTTTTTCTATTATGTAGCAGAACCGAACCAAATTTCGCCCTTCCCCACAAAAAGGCAAATTTTGTCGGTGATTGCAAAGTTGTTTGACCCTTTAGGTTGTCTCGGTCCAATTGTGGTAATAGCAAAGCTCTTGATGCAAGAGTTATGGGAACTTAAGGCAGATTGGGATGAGGGTGTCCCACCACACATACTTGTAAAATGGAACACATTTTTACAAAGTTTACCACAAATCTCTTTACTGCGAATTCCTAGATGGGTATATTTTACACCGACTCATAAAATACAAATTCACGGTTTCTGTGATTCATCAGAAAAGGCGTATTGCGGCGCCATTTACTTTCGAACATCAACATCTCATGGAGAAATAAATTGTAATTTGTTAGTGGCTACAACAAAATTGCCCCAATAAAAAAGACTAAAATCCCGAAACTTGAACTGTGTGGAGCGGTATTACTCTCAAAGTTAGCAAAGAGGCTAATGGAAAGTTCAAACTCTCCCTATGAACTATATTTGTGGACGGACTCCTCTATAGTCCTCGGTTGGGTACAAAAACCACCACAAACTCTAAAGACATTTGTTGCTAATCGTGTCACAGAAATTATAAGTATTACCAGTAATTGTCACTGGAAACATGTAGGAACAGAAGACAACCATGCGGATCTCGGTACCCGTGGTTGTTCCCCCCAGGAACTAATTGAGAGTAAGATGTGGTGGCATGGACCCACCTGGCTTACTCAGCCCTGTGAATGTTGGCCGAAACCTCGAGAATTTGATCCAATCGACTTGGAGATAAAAAAGATTTCAACTTTTCATCTGAAAACTGAACTTGTGTATATTGAAATTGATGATGACATCATAATAAAGAGATTTTCGTCTTTCGCTAGAGCGCTTAGAGTTATTAGTTATTGCTTTCGATTCATTGATTGCATTCGAAAACGTCCATTTGAAACTGAACCGTTCATATCCACAAAGGAAATTCAATTTGTGAAAAATCGTCTGATTCTAATAGCTCAGATGCATTACTTCCCTAGAGAATACACATGTCTTCAAGATAAACGGCCTATAAACCGAAAGAGCAGACTACTAACGCTGAATCCGTTTGTAGATAAAAAAGGTTTACTACATGTTGGAGGTAGATTAAGTCATTCAAGACTTAGTTACGATGAAGGCCATCCTGTAATAATCCTTGAAAAATCATACTTTGCTCTACTATTTATCCAATACACACATATGATTTTACTTCACGCTGAACACTATATTATGCTGAGAGCTATAAGACAAGGATTTTATATGCCTCGACACGGAAAGAGTAAAATTTTCGCTGCCGTTTACATATACCGGTGTTGACTTCGTCGGTCCGTTTAATCTAAAATCATCCAATTTACGCAACGCCAAACTAATAAAAGGCTATGTAGCCATATTTGTATGCTTCTCCACGAGAGCAGTGCATTTGGAAGTGTGCTCAGATCTCTCGACAGAGGCATTCTTAGCTTGTTTCGACAGATTCGTTGAACGTAGAGGATTTCCAAAAACTATGTTCTCGGATAATGGCAGAAATTTCCTTGGAGCCAGTTTATCACTTCTGAAAACTCATAATGAATTCTTAAAAAAGGCTGAGAAAGCACTAGTAGAGAAATATAGTGCTCATGGATTCTCATGGTCATTTATCCCACCTTATGTACCCCACATGGGCTGCCTCTGGGAGGCTGCAGTAAAAAGCATGAAATCCCATCTCAAAAAAATAGCTAGTAACCTCAATTATACGCACAAAGAATTTGCAACAATACTAATCAAAATAGAAGCTGTATTAAATTCGCGCCCAATGTCTCCATTGACCGAAACCCCTCTGAACTACTTCCTTTGACTCCAGGTCATCTCTTGAGAGGTGCACCAATTATAGCTCCACCTGAAGCTCCTAAAGAACCTCCGTTAGAAAGCGTGAGTTTTGTTAAACGCTGGGAACGGCTGAATGCTCTACAACATGTCTTTGCACGTCGTTGGAAAACCGAATATATAACAACTTCAACGAAGAGTAAAGTGGAAAACAGAACAACACAACATTAAGGCAAACGACTTCGTCATAGTAAAAGACGATTTATTACCGCCTACTGAGTGGCGCCTGGGGCGCATTACTAAAGTTATCAGCGGAAAAGACAAAAAAGTACGAGTTGCAGAGATCAAAACCCAAAATGGGATTATAACACGGTCTATAGCAAAGTTGTGTCTTTTACCAATATATAAGATAATATTCCAATACATATTTCCATACATAAGATAATATTCCACACCAATGTTAAAATTGATCCACCTGATTTAAATTTAAATGCCATGTTAAAAAAGAGAAATAAGTCGCAATGCAAAATATCTAATAACACAGTATATATATATTTTCTTTTCTTCCTCTCCAGCCAACACTATGCCACGGTGCAATTTATGTCTCAAAAACCATGCACTCCGCCATTGTGCAGTCTTTGTCGCTAAATCGATACAAGCTCGACGCGATTACATTATTAAATGGGACTATTGTCTGAGCTTCTTGGCGCACACGCATTCCCGTCCTGCCTGCGAATCAACGATGTTGCATCGTGAGCGTCCCCATGACGTCACTTTCGCCAGTTTCACAGAAGAAACGGCTCATGGAACTGTTGAAGACCCTACTCCAATAGCTAGTGAAGAGCCGTCGCCAGTACAACACGAAGAATTAGAAGACGATGCCCATGATCTCCTATATTCATTAATGCCATTGGCAACCGCGCCATCTTATTGGAGTCACATCATCCCACCCCTCGTAAGAATCAACCTGATATATAGAGGAAATCCAATGTGGGTGAATTTGTTGTTGGATGACAAGAGTGAATCATCGTTTCTATTAAGAAGAGTGGCAAATATGTTCCCAGAGTTTACGTCCGATTACCATCAAGGAACGAACGAATATGGCATCTCACCCCAACATACGAACCACGCAAACATTACGGCCCAATTGCTCGTTGGAACCTATTAGTAAAGGATTCTGACATTATCGTCCCTCCACCAATATCAGATCCGCAGCTTAAATCATTCCAACCATTTTAAATCTTTGAGACCAAAAGCCCATCCACACTTTGCAGTGTGCCGCGATGTTGACGGGATAATTGGCCGAAAAACGTTGTCCACGTTAATGTGTGACACTCCAATCCACCCAGAGGAGAAGCTTCTAAAAGTCCAGCGCTCGATTTTCGGCTGGGTCATATCCGGACATTGACATGGCTGCAGTTGCCATTGATTCGCCCGGGAGTATGTTGAACCCTGGTCAACAAAGATATTTTTATTGTATTATCTTGAAATTTTATAATTTCTTTTTCGTTGTGTAGATTATCTTTTTTTTCTCTCTTTTTTTATATATCCTCTAGGAGAGGTATTTTTGTTGTTCCCCGCGAACATATTAGTATATAAATTCTGCTGAATTAACGGTTTGTTATTTATATGGTTTTAGTTAAACCCTAAATTAGTTCTAAGTTAGTATTAAGAAAACCCTCAATACAGCAAGAAGCTTTTTAATTTGATCTAATACACAACCGTGTAGTGTCTCATTGCTTAACACACCCTACTCTATTGGGAAGAGGAGGTACCTCGCCTCAATAAATAGAATTCAAGAAAGAAATGACAACGTAGTTGCTTTGAGATAATTGCGAGTTTTTAAAACTTTTCTATCTATTGTACCTTCCGACGTTATCGTGGCGATAACTGATATCACGAAATGGACCAGTTACACCTCATTTTTATTAGCATCAACAGACTTAACCCGATTAAATGCCTAAATAAAACTCTCTCCCAAGAATCTCTCTCTAAGAATCAATGAAAATAAAATTTCTAGTGACGATTTGAAAACAGGCCTTATAAGGCAGCTTAGAAATAGTAAATCGTAGGACTCCCACGAACAGAGTGTGCTTAAACTTTTTGTATGGATTTTGTACTTGTGTTAATAAATATGATTTTAATTTCAGGATTTTTTCCGTAATGTGTGGTTTTTTTGAAAAGGCATTATTTCAAAATATATGCGATCTGTGCCACGATGCAATGGATGGTAGCATAAAGTTCTTGGAATTATGGTGTTGTGGACATAGATTTCATAAGCATTGTTTCGAACTGTACGCCCTCTTTCATATAACATGTCCGTCATGTAGGTGCTTATTTGGCTCATTGTAATATTTTTAATAATTTTAATTTGTTTTTGTATTAAATAAATGTAAAAAAAAACAAAGTTTAATTTTTCATAATAATTGTGAATCATATTTGTATTAACTTCTATGTATACAACTATGTGTAGACTTTTTATTTAATAATATTTACGATTTCGATGTTAAAGATATTTTAAAATGTTTTATTATTTTGATAACTACATATCGCTCCTTTATTGCAACATAGTCATATCTCAAAAAAACTTGAACTTGGCAAAATGCGATTTAAGTTTTCAAGACATAAGTCCTATGATTTAATTGCCGCAAACACTTTTTGCCATAACTTCGGTTCAGCTTGAGATATAAAACTGATTTTTTTTCAACATGTACAGAAGGTCTAAAAGAGCACTTTTGCTTAAGTAACTACAAATTTTAAATTTTTTGAGATATGACTATGTTGCAATAAAGGAGCGATATGTATGTACGTAAGTATTAGAATAAATGATGCTATTTATGCAACACATTTACATAATTGTTAGGAAATCTTTGGGCTGTAAAATGTTCAACAACTTTGAAATACGAATCCTGCTTGCGAAAACTTATTTGATACCAGTCCTTTTATTTGGCTGCGAAATTTATGCAAACTGTGATCCAAATGATTTGCGGAAATTGAAGGTTGCTTATAATAATATTGCAAGATATATCTTCCATAAAGGAATACGTGATTCCATATCCGTATTCTCTTACCAGATTTGCAGTATGTGTTTTGAAAATCTTTTAAAATTTAAAAGTTTGATATTTTTACATAAAATAATTTATACTGCACAACCGACTTACCTGTATCCAACAATAAATTTCGGCAGATCGGCTAGGGGACTGGTATTAATTCAGCGAAAATATAAAAAAGCCCCTTCTGAACGTCAGTTCTTTATTTATTGCACTCGACTTTGGAATCAATTAACGAAGAGAATTCAAATAATTAGCATCGCAAACAGATTTAAAATTGAAATTTCGAAATATTTTCGTTAATGACTAGTTGAAGTATAGTGTAAAACCAAATTAATGCATTAAATTATTTGCAATATTTTTTTTTAACTTTTTAATTTTCTTTTCTTAATTTAATTTGTATTTATATTTAATTATTACATTATGCTAAAATTTATTTTCTTTGTATGTATTCATTAGCACTTTAATTTATAAGATGTCTATCTTGTTGTGCTAAATTTGAAATAAAATAAAAGAAATAAATTATTTGAATAAGAATTTATTCATCTGAATAGATGGAAACATAAATTTAAATTTTTTGTTTTTTAACAACACGACGCCTAAAATTATGTACAGGTATTCCTGGTATAACGCGGTGGTTACATGCCAGTAAAATTCCGCGTTATGTAATTCGCATTATAGAAGACTTGGCTTTCATATAAAGACTTATGTTCCAATAAACTTTTTTCAAAATAAAAGTGGTACTAAGTTAAATCTAATTTTTTTTTTTGTAAATGCAACAAAAACTGACGTCGTCGTAGTCCAGTAGGTGTATGTTGGGTTCAGACATCATAACGAAAAAAAGAAAAAAAAATATCTCTTCGACGACTACCTCTCAGCAGATCTTTGGCAAAAACTTTGAGAGTTAATAAAATTCCCATGAGAAGTTCTTAAATAATCATGTATAAAATTTACGCACAGAACTTAAGTGGTGGGAGAAGCTAGGTCGTAATCCCGATTTAAGGGTTGTAATGTAATGTATGTAACAACAACTAAGATTGTAAATTGTGATGAATGATTAGAGTGACTATAATCATTTATAAGTATTATAAATATTTATGTATGGATCAAACATAAAGTGCTTTTCATAATTATAGTATCGCCAGTGTGATTTAGCAGCAAATTTTCGATTTAGAACCTCGCATTTTTTAATAATTTGTTTAGCATTTTATAGGTTCAATTTATTTTTCATTTTTACCCCTGTAATAATTAAAATTTGATTGATTGTACATAGTTTAATGGTAACCACGAAAACGATGGAAAGATGAAAATTGGTTCATCTTGTTAAGTTTAAAAAATATTAACTTTTTTGCTATTGACATCTCCGCCAAGGAAAGAAAGCAAGGCAAAAGACTTTTATTGATAATGAAACTAACTTCCCATACTTAACGTACAATAACAATAATCAAGACAATCCAACATTTGTGGTTATAAAATCAAACGACACTGAAAAATCACTTAACAAATTCAATATTTTCCTTATAACTAAAGCTCTCAATGGCTTAATTAGCGAAAATAATAGAAAATTTACAAAATTTACACGTGACGTGAACATTCTCGTTCTTACCAACACAAAAAACAGGCTGAAAATCTTATTAAAGCCTAAAAACCTGCAAACATCGTGCATTTATCTGAGCTTGAAATAGTTTCGTGTCTCTCCGATCAAGATGTCATACAAGTTCAAAAAATTAAAAAACTTATTGACGGAAAACTTATAGATTCTCCTCTTCATATACTAGATTTTGATTTGTAACTTCTGAAATTAAAATTGGTTTTCAAATAATTAAGGTTGGCTACTATGTCCCGAAACCAATGCAATGTAAAACTTGCTATAAACTTGGACATACAAAAAAACATTGCCAAAATCTGTTCACTATCAATGCATCGTCAAGATCAGAAATGTACACAAGTTGAGTGCATGAATTGCAGCCTCCAACAACAATTAACAAATGAAAACTAACCAAACGACAAGAAATAATAAGACACTCTATCATAAATAGGATATCAATTGCTGAAGCCACTAAGTAAATAAACAGTAACTTCCCAGCTGATCATTTCAATAAAAACGTACCAAATGAAACTATAGAAGTAATACTTCAAAAGAAATCAAATAATGAAGAAAATATTAACAAAGAAACAAAAAATTAACTTCATTTAATTTGGAAAAAACAACAAGTTTAACTATCTTAAACAATAAAACAACGCGACACTAATTTATCCACGCACTTCTAAAGTTATAAAAGAATCATTATTACCAAGGCAAGGAATTTCATGCACTAAAAAATTAAAAATATGCAATAAAAAATTTTTTTGTTTGAAATAAATTTATTAAACAAATAAAAAAATAAAATTCAGGTCACAGTTTCATATTTATAAAATTTTAAATGTATTTTTTAAAGGAAAATTAGATAATTCATTTACATATGCAATGGGTACATATAAGGATATTGTTATTGAATTATAAATATAATAAACTAGAAGACCCGGGCAAACGTTGTTTTGCCTTCGAATTTTATTTTCACTGTAAGTCTGGTTTCCATGCAAAGTCATGGCTGATTGATATTTAGAAGAAGAGTGAAAGGTGCACTAAATCGACATAGCATAGTTCAAATGGAAGTATATATTTTTGATAGCTTGTCCCGATCCGCGTTGTTGGCCACAAATGTTTCTTTTATTTTGAACTGCTTTTCGAAGAAACTCAAAATTAGTGTGGAATCGGGATAATTAACGCCACTGCACTCTGATTAACGACCCAACTCCTTCAGTAGTTCTTGAATTACGGTGCAAAAACACAAAAAAATATATATTGTGCCATCTGTCGGACGAACTTCAAACTACACGAAAAAATTCCTCACGCCCCATAGAGCATGTATATTAAGTTTGGTCAAAATCAAAATTTAGCGATCAGGAGAATACACGGCATTTGTATATATGTAGAGATATTTATACAGTAGTTTTCCGATTTAACGACCATTCGATTCTACGAAAATCCCATTTAACGAACAGGCAAATTTTTCCTATTACCTTAATATTACTTCCATATTACCTTAAATAGCGAACAAAATTTATTTTGTGTACTCAATTTAACGAACAAATAAAAATATTATTTGAATGAAGGTAAAATGTGATTTTTGTAAACTTGATGTATTGACATCAAAATATTTCCAAAAGAAAATTAAATATACAATAAAATAGTAAAATATGGTAAATATATGCAAAAAATATGCAGCAACAAATTGATGACATTTTGTTTCAAATTCTTCGATTCGAAAAGATATATTGTCAAAAGTGATTTTGAGTTACCGACTGTAAACATGCATTTCCATTATAATCCTTGCCCTGATTATTACTAAAGAAAACACCAACAACGACAAATATAACTAAACCTCTCTCTTTGGAGCAACAACAAGTTTTAAATGCTAAAATACTAAACATACTTTCCAAACCAACATAAATAATAAATTACTGTATCATCTGATATAAGTGACGAAATGGTATTAATGAATATCGATAACTAATTCAGACTTAATCAAAACAAATAAAAAATTCCTGTATAAACACTATAAAATAAGCCTCTCATATATATTTAATTTATATGATAATAATTAAATGGAATATTTAATGGATACATAAATAATTACACTTATCTAGAATTAATTATTAAAAAAATACGAACCAGATATAGTCGCTTTACAAGAAACCCATATTTCTACACACAGAAAAAAAATCATTGTAAAAACGCCGAAAACAAAGTTAATTCAACATGACTTTACAGTAAACCAAAAATAACTATTTTTCAATTAAAAACAACTTTAAAGCATTATAAAATAACATTTCTATTTATGTTGGATCAAAGTGAGATCACGTTGAATTTACTGAAAGATACCATTCAAATCAACATTAGTTAGTATTAAGGTAACATGATTCTCACATTGAATTAATATGATCTTATAGCCCATTTACACTGTAGCGATTAGATTAGTAGATTAGATTTCAAATCTTCCTCAAAATCTAAATCGTTTACACTGGATTTATTTGACAGTAGCGAGATTTCATTTTAATAACAGAAACAGCTGACTGAAATTTAAAAGAAAACAATAATAATTAAATAAAAAGATTTATCGAGCTTGAGGTCAAATCTTTTTATTTAATTATAATCAAAAAGGTCGAATAAAACCATTGGATAAAAGAAAACAATAATATTTTCAAATTTAGTTTAAAACCAAAAAAATTAAAAATATAGGACATAGATTTCAAAAAATATCACAAATGTATTACTACACACAATTGTTAAATAGGAGAATGGAACACAATGTATTGTGGAATGGGTATTATGGAATGGGTAGATGTAAGCATATGCAATATGTTCCTTATTTTGTTTATTTTTAACCCTTATCCTGTACTTCAAGAAAATTATAATATTCAGTTCTTTTATTTTTTTACATTCATTATATACAATATTGGTCTGCAAATACATTTTTGACATTTGGTACATTTGTTTGCATATTTGGTGCTGTTAGAACGATTTGGACGAAAGTAACAACTTCAAAAACCCATAAACGAATAATATATTTACACCTCTCTTTTTTGGATTTGTTGCAGTTTGTTGCTAGTCATGAAGTTGTCAAGACGCACAAAATTGTTACTAAGCTTCTAACATATGCGGAAATTGATTCTGCATTGGGCAAAAGTAACCAAAAGTAACATTTGCGTAAGTTTTTTTACATACGCTTTGTGAAAAGACCTACAAAAGTTATGTTTTAAATTTTAATAGCATTCACTAAAATATTAATTGTGCAAAAGTTGAGTATTTAAAGAATAAATGAGGAATAAAAACTGTTTGGAAAATTTTGACCCATTAAGATAGGATAAGGGTTAATTTGTTTTTATTTTGTTTTTGAATTGAAATGTCATTTTTTTTCCTGCGCAGCGTTGTATTTTTAAGTAATATTTGGCAAAACACATAGCATTCCTATTTTTACTAGATTTTGAGTAGATTTTACCGAAATCTACTAAATAACTAAATTTTGTTTTGTATGGGTAATCTAGTTCAATTCAACTAGATTTGGCTCGAAATCTCATAAGTACTAGATTTCGCTGTAGTGTAAATGGGCTATT